>OU898281.1:52332981-54732981 GCA_918026665.1 Diabrotica balteata
ATGTATTATAGAGAGTCCTCCTCCTAAGTGCCTTCTCTATTGAGGTTGGCGATCAATATGGCAAATTTCTCTCTGTTCTGGGCTTGATGGATTAAGTCATTTCCTGTTGTGTGAGTCCAATCTCTGATGTTTCGGAGCCAGGATTTCTTCTTTCTTCCTATACCTCTTTTACCCTCGATTTTGCCTTCTAATATTACCTGGAGCTGCTCAAATTCCTTATGGCGCATTATGTGTCCTAGATATGACGTCTTTCTAATTTTGATTGTATTAACCAGATGAGGTCGTGTGTTCATTATTTCCAGTACCTCTTCATTTGTAGTTTTGCTGGTTCAGCTTATTCTTAGCATTCGGCGGTACAACCACATTTCGAATGAATTCAGTTTGTTGACGTCATACTGTTTTAATGTCCAGGTCTTACAGCCTGGACATTACTAGTGACTGCATATTACTGATACTGGACTACTATAGTAGCAGAGACCACACATAACACTTTAGTGTTCTTAACCTTATTGTGATTGATAGCTTGGCGTTACAGAGCATTTTACGCATGTTCATGAAGCCAGATCTTGCTATTTCAATACGTCTTCTAATTTCTTTTGAGTGGTCTAGCTGACTGTTTAGCTCTCTGCCCAGGTATATGAAGCTTTGGGAGCTCTGAAGGGTGATACCATTGATTTGTATGTTGGGTGTAATTTGTTCATGGGGGTTCTTGTGGAATACCATGATTTTGGTTTTGGAAATATTAATATCCAAACCTAGTCTGTGACTTTCTTCTGATAGTATGTTCATCAATATTTTTAGTTGGTCTTCTGTTTCTGCTAATACTACGGTGTCATCGGCATATCTTACATTGTTAATGATGATTCCATTGACTCTGGCACCTTCAGGGCGATCTTCAAGAGAAGCTCTGATGATATTTTCGGCATATACATTAAATAGAAGAGGGGATAGAATGCACCCTTAACGCACTCCTCGTTCTATGCTTACATAATTGGTATTTCCGCTGTCTGTTCGAACACATCCTGTGCGGTTCCAGTATGTATTGCTTATTATAGCTATGTCGTGTCCGTCCAGCCCTACTTCTTTTAGCACCTCAATCAATTTTTCGTGTCTAATGCTGTCGAAGGCCTTTCTATAATCGACAAAGCACACATACAGCTGTTTTTGAACCTCGAGATACCTTTCTGCCATTAGTGTCAATCCCATTATTGCTTCTCTGGTGGCTGTACGTTTCCTAAAATCATTTTGAGAACGACTCAGGTATTCTTCACACTTATTGTGAATGCGGTTATAAATTACTCGCATAAAAATCTTAGCAGAATGACTCATTAGGGATACAGTTCGATGGTCTTCACACCTCTTTGCTTTTTGTTTTTTAGGAAGAGCTACATATGTATATGTTAGCCAGTCATACGGTAGAGTGCCATGTTCATATATAATGTTAAAGAGGTAGGTTAATTTCCCGACAGTATCATCACTCAGGTGTTTAAAATGTTCGGCTGTTGTTAGATCTTCGCCGGGTGCCTTGTTGTTCTTTCCGTCTTTTATTGCCCGCATAACTTCTTCGGTTAGAATACTTAGTTTTCCATCGGTATCTATTTGTGGGGGCCCTTCTACTCTCCGATCACCAAACAAATCTTTAAGATATTGTTCCCATATTTCCTTCTGTTTTTCAGGGTCTAATTCCATTTGGTTTTTCGTGTTTGTTACAATAGATAAATGTTTGGTTTCCATATCCCAGCGACTTCTTTCACCTTTCTGTGTAATTTTCTATCTTTATGCTTCCTTTGCAGATCTTCTACCTCTTTACATTTTTCTTTCATCCACTCTTCCTTAGCTACATTTATCTTTCTCTCAATTTCCCTGTTAAGCTCTTTGTATCTTGTTAGGTTTTTGTTTTTTACTATTCGCCTCCTCTCCATAATTTGTAATATTTCGTTTGTCATCTATGGTTTTCTTTGTTTACGGTTTTCTTTCTGTATATTTTGGTTTGCTGCCTCCAGGACAGTATTTTTAATTTTTCTCCATATGTCTTCAATGTTTTCTTTTATTGTCTTCTCGTTAGTGGGAGCTAATGTCTTAGACTCTAATTGCGTGTCTACCATGTCTTTATACATATGTTTTTGTCCCTGGTCAGCACTACTCCATGCTAATCTCTGACTGGGTTTAGCCTTGCCTACTCTTTTAAGTTTTATTCTGACAGTTGCAACTACAGGATTGTGGTCTGAATTTATGTCACAGCTTGGGTACGTTTTCACATTCAGAATACCATTACGGAACCTTTTATTATTTGCAGAGAGTAAAGAATATTAAAAAAGAAAAAGAAGTTGTACCTATAAGCAGATAAGAATCATAAGAATCAGCGGAAGGGGCTCAATAGGACGGTGAAGACATTTCGGGCTAAAAAATCTGAGTAAACGGTTTAACACCATTCATAACCATTTAGTTAGAACCTTAGTCTCGAAAATGTGAGTATCTTTGACGATTGCCAACTTTAGTAACGGAACGTAAAGGAGGAAACACTTTAATGTCATATTTGATCAAATATTCATATTTGATCCAATAAAAGTACGTTTTTTAACCATGTTTTCTTTTTTTTTAGTTTATAAATGTGTTATTTTCATTATTTGAAACAGTTTTTTGTGCAATCGACTGCCGTGTATCTCTCAACAAATTGAAGTTTTTAATATTTTATTATAACTTGTCAGTATAACTACGTCGGATGGAGAAAACATATGAAATTATATCCACAGTGAAATAGCGCAAGCTATAATGTATTGGACATATAATGCGAAACGTCCTTAGATATAACGTGCTGCAACTTATATTACAGGGAAAGATCTAGGGAAAGAGGGGACCAGGAAGAAGAAGAATATTTTGACTCCAGAACCTACGAAAATGGTTTTCTTTGACCACTTCAGGACTATTTCGAGCTGCGGTCAATAAAGTTAGAATTGCCTTGCTAGTAGCCAACCTCCATAACGGATTGGCACCACAAGAAGAAGTATAACTTGTACATATGATTTTATATCCATTCTTTTCGTACGGTCATAAAAAATGAAATATTTGCCTTCTTATTATAATATATCTCGAAGGAACTTAATATGCTTTTTTGGTTTCAGTATCGAAACTAGTGATTACCAGTCACCAGTTTCGATATTGGTTTATGCATATCTTGTATAATCTCACATTAATTTCAGTTGTCATGTATTTATTTTTTCATATAATCTCGTATGAATATGCCAATAGCAATAAAATTTAAAGTATTTAAAAAGTAACTGTTTAATTCAGTCTTCACTTTCTACTATGAAAACTACCGCTAAGGTCTGATAGCTACCGAATACGAAAAAAAAAAACGAAATTAAAAAGATTCAGTTATGACGACTATTCAAATCAACATAATCCTTGACAGCAGTGACAGGAATTAGTCACAGACGTTAAAAATCTCACTACTACATTTATCTTGGTGACAAACTGACCACACAAAATATAATCTACACTGAAAAAAATGGATTATTTGGTTAAACTAAAATTAATATAATTTTTATTATCATCATACATAACATATTTGTATTAACGATACTTATAAAGATAATCATTGAAAAAAAAACAGCAAAAATTAAGGAATTAACGTGTAACTAACTAAGGGTCAGGATTTCCGATCGCGCAAGCACCGACCACTTTTCTAGCCGTGACGGACGGCTTTACATGCCCCACGGAGCATGGTAGCTTCTTCTTATGGTGCCCTATTCAATGAGTGCATGTTGGCGACAATTCTGGCATACTCCTCTCGATCTTGTGTGGCTCTAAAGAGTGCATGGGCATCGAGGTTTTTCCAGTCGCTAGTTTTTTTGTCAAAGCTTAGCGTTTGTCTTAATCCAATAAGCTTTATTATAACCCAGATAAGCAGTTTTCTTCTTTTTTTTTATTAACTTTGAAATAATGCTATTATCGAGCACAAGTTAATTAAATCTAGCCCAAGTACTTTCGCTTAAAATAGCATCTTCAGGGACATTTCGTCAAAATGTAAACTATCCGGCAAGCGTAGAATGTGGAAACATTAATAAAGACATAAAATTGTACAAAACACTACACTAAAACGAGGACAAACAGTATAAAATTACTTAAAGATTCTACGCTTCATCCTCTGTCAGTATCTGGAGAGATCCCTCCAGATCAATAGTTTAGAGATATTCTTATGTGTACGATTATTGTAATTACTAAACCTCTTAACTTATTTTCGTCTAGTAAGTCCATCATAGAATGCATACAAATCCCATTTAACTTTAACAAGAATTCAAATTCTACTCTCCAATGAAGACTTTAAGTCACGAAGTCATCAATTGGTTTACCTTAATTTATATCCCGCTACACAAAAAAGAAACTACTACTAGATGTGAGAATTACCGCACACTGTCACTAAAAACACATGCTAGTAAAATCTTGTTACGTATGATCAAAAACAGATTACAAATCTATTTACATTACCAAATACCTTAGCAACAAGCGAGGTTTGTAAAGTTTAAAGGTACACGAGAACAAAACCTGAACCTGAGATAACTCATTGCAAAGTCTAGAGAATTTCAAGTATCTATGATTATATGCTTCGTTGACTACCAAAAGACATTTGATTGTGTAAGCTGGATAAATATGTGTTCCATTTTAATATACATGGACACACCAATGCACCTGATGAAGCTTATTAAAAATCTGTACCAGTTCAATATAGCAACAGTACAACTAGATCAGAAGTTCTTAAACCAATACAAGACCGAAATAGGTGTTAGACAAAGATGCGTAATGTCGCCAGACTTATTAAATATTTAATTTATAGTGAGCATGCCATGATGATGGCTTTAGATGGGCCTGTTGAGTAATAGTTGCCGGTAGGAAAATCTCTAATTTAAGATTTGATGATGGCACTATACTTGTAGCAGCAAATAAGCAAGAAATGTTTAATCTCTTGCGAAGAATTTGGTACGAAAATAATAAAGTTGGTCTGAAAATCAATAAAACTAAGATATTCCAGACAGTGGACAGTTTTCTCTATCTCGGGTCTAGTATAACTAACGATGGTAACTGTGAAACAGAAGTTCGGAGACGTATTGGTATGGCAAAAAATGCGATGAGTCGTTTAACTAAAGTTTGGAAAGATAGATCTATCTCTTAAAATATCAAGATGAGACTATGTGTGCCCTTTTATTCCCAATATTTCTATACGGGGCAGAGACGTGAACTCTTCTAGGACGCGAGCGGTGAAAAATTGATGCCTTGAATATGTGGTGATGAAAAAGAATGCTGATCATACCTTGGACAGGTCATAGAACAAGCGTTTTCATTCTAAACCAACTCGAGAATAAAAAGGCTATCCTCAATATGTCTGCAACGCAGTCTGCAATTTTTCAGTCACGTGATTCGCAGAACTTACGATAGTTTCAAGGGACTAATTGTTTCTGGAAACAAAATCAATTAAAAGAAATACGATCCTTAGTAATGGGAAAATGACAAGAGAGATCCAATTCAGGATGGAGATGGAAACTGATTTATCACTACTGCTTCTTGACGTTCACAAAAATTGCATCAAAAATGATAAAATAATATACTTGGTAGGTGTTATTATGTAGTATCCAGACCTGAACTCTAAATTCTGAATTGCTACATTTGTAGCCACTAAAAAATGCTTTAAATGCACATTTTTTTTCTTATAATAATACCGTTATTTCAATACAGAATTGAGCTGGGTACGCAAATAAGGCTAACGCAAAATTCTGATAAGACGACAACACCGGATGACTAATAATTTAGCCACCTAACGTTCCTGACCACGACTAACGCTCGTGAATATATAACCTCAAATTAGGTATATCAAGTTTCGGTTGTCCCAGATGTCAACCGTTGTAGCTCCGGTTTACTCAAGTGGAGACGGGAGTGAGTATATCTCAAATCTGGGATATTAAAAATGTAAAATTTAATTGTCAGGCGCCAGTCAGATTTATCTGAGCCATAAAGTTTCTTTCCCTAACCTAAATCTGACAAAAGTAGGAAATAAAAAGACAACCTTAACTTACATTCATTTATTTATAAAAATGGGCGAAGAACCACACTTGGTTTCAATATCAAAAGTAAATGTTAAAAACATATGTTTACACGTCGGATAAAATTTAGACCGCAGTATTAATTTTAAAATTTATAGTTAAGTTACAAATTACAACCTTAATCCCCTTTACTATTTAACAAAATTTTGGACTATTTCCCCCCAGACTTTTTAAAATTATTAAGTAATATTATTAATTATTTAATCACATAAAAATAGTAAAAAAAAATGAAAATATACCTATGTATGACAATCTGCCATTTTAGCAGATGAATAAAGCTTTACTTCAGGGAAGTACCTCAAGTTATAGGCGTTGGATCCAAGGCGAACAACAGATGGGTAAATTAAGTTACAATACTACAGCATAGTTGCTTTAAGTTTAAAAAAAAAATATATGCACAAATATTGTACATAGGCATTTACAAAATGTTTAATCAACTTTAAAGTGAAAAATTATTATTTAGTTAATAGATTTAAATGAAAATTGCATCAAGAATTTTATTAATCAATATTTCAAAGCCGCAAAAGTTAAATGTAAGTTAAAAAAAAAAGTAAGGTAAATAAAACTAAAAACTTATCAACTCTCCTCCGTTTTTTTTGGCTCCTCAAGTCATTTTTGAATAATCAAAACAAACTGCTACAGACTTCTACATACGAATCCAAGCTGTACAGTCTCAAATCTTTACCAAACCAGGGATTGGTGTTCTGGATTGTAAAATAAAACCCCAATTACTAAAGATCCAGACACAGAAATCTCCAGATACTGAAAACTGCCCTCAATTTGAGAGCGTTTCCAAAATGACTCGACGTTCCAATAATCTTCCAATAAGTTAAACAGCCAAAATGCTGTGACCACAGGTTTAAAACTCCCTTAACAGGTTAAAAAGCATGATATATCATAAATACCACATTTCCAGCAAAATCTTGCGAAACTCCAAAAATATAACTATCAGAGGCTTCTTAAATAATAATAGACGAACGTCTTAATCTCCACAATATGTGATGGTTTCAAATTACCATATATTAAATTAGAATTCGTCACTCACACCTGCTAATCATGCAGACATTTAAACGTCAAAATCAGAAGTGAGAAGTCTAAACGACAGACTCCGGAAACTGTCAAATTCTTGGGACACAATAGAACTACAAAACACATCGACCATTGAAGTGATAGCCCCGAACGGCCGGATGACGTCATAAATCGAATTACCAAATAGACTTGAGTACAGTGTCTTTCACATGCTCTAACAATTCCTCATGCTAATCGGAGCGACAAAACTAAATTGTCATTCGTACAGAACACACCGCTCGTGGAACGACACAGTGGACGTCTCCTGAACTACAGTCTAATAGCCCAATACCTGAGATACACGAAAAATCAAAACAGGAGAAAGAAGAACTGATAACCAAACATATTTTATTATTTATTATGAATGACGAAACGACTTTAATTAATTACAAAAGTGATAGAAAATAGTGTTTAATCGTAATTCTACTGATGAGAATGGGTAAACTCGACATCCTCAGTCATGTGTAATATCTTACAAGAAAAGTTCTATTATAAACCATCAGATGTTAATAACCAAAATAAAAGGTTACTACTTAGCAAAACAACATAAATGAATGTTAAATACATTTCTACTAAACACTCTAAACAGGTATGAATCAAACAACTACATACAATCTGTTCTAATTACTATTAATATGTTTTAGAGAATATTATCTCAAGGAATCAAACTTCCTAATAAATTATAGCATTTATCAAGCTGAAATATTTTACAGGATTTCTCAAGGATATTTTATGCTTTCCATATAAACACCCTAACAAGTTATAGTACCTGTCAGACTAAAGCGGGCTGTTTTTGGACTATCGAGAGACACACAGGTATGTACACACAATAGCCCCACGGTTACTTAAAACTAGAGTAAAAACCACATAGAGAACCCCAATTATACCCAAAATAAGAAACAAAAATAGCTAATACTAAATAACCTTTTTAGCAAATTTTTCAACAAGTGGACGCTAACACAACAACTTGCCTAGCAAACTTTTAGCGATTTGAATGTTTTTGTCAAGATCTTATGACTTAAAGGGATACAGACAGCACTATTTATCCGGACTGATAGTGGCAGAATAATCACAAAAACTCTGGTCTGACAGTAGTCTATCAACAAATTTGTCATGATGGTGAACAAAAATAGATGGCTACAGCACAGTACCCTTAACCGAATGAGGTAGCAAAGTAGACAAAACCTTTGGGCTGACAGTTAAAGCAAAAATGAAACAAAACTCTCAGAAGGACATTTCACTACCTATAAGGAACTATACAATATCTACACTTAGAAATTTCATATACTTTATTATGTAACAATGTTAAATAAATCACATAAAAGGTAAAAATTTACTTAATATTATATCCAAATTATACTAACAATCCTAGGGTCAAAATAAATCTGTTACAAATAGTGGCTAAAAATGTGGACAAAAATGTTCTGTGTTAATATTTTCAAGATCTCGATAAGAGTATGATCTTTTTGCCATCCTGCAAAATAAGTCAATATTAGAAAGTTACAGCACAGTACATTATCTATTTGACGAAACTACTGAAAAGGACTCTACCCTTTATAATGTTTTGCCATTCGAAAGCGGAAATAAAAAATTTACATTTGTTTATGTAAAACTTAAATAGGAGAGACAAACTTAAAACACTACAGTTGCTTACACTTAAAACTGCAGTAAATACAGGTTACAAAAAAATACTAATCATGCGCATGGAAGTATGTACTAAGCAAAAAATATATTTTCATTGCTTTTAACTGAGAAAGCAAAGTGTATTCTTTTAATATTTTGTTAATACTTATTTTACTTGATGTTTGTGAATGACCCTGGATAACAAACAAAATACTGAAACTTAATATTTCTCTTTAAAACAACTTTTCTATCTTTAACAGATATAAATTAACTAAAGTCACGTACTTCAATTGCTCATAAACAAATAAGTGGCTAAATAATGGAACACTTTTTTTACAATTCACGCTGCTAGAACGTGGAATAAATCTTGCTAAAAATGTAGGCTCTAAACGTTTAAGGATATTATCATTGGAAATAGAGTTAATTTTTTCGGACAATTATCAAAGTCGCTTTTGACCTTAACGTGGGTGGCTAAATATGTAGCCACTAAGTGTTCCGCTATTAGAAAATAGTGTGAGCGTTAAAGGGTTAAGCTAAAAAAGATTTCATACCTAGGGCATGTTGTTAAAGGTAAGCCAACAACTATTTTAAGTTGCTTAAAAAAGTTAAATGGACCTAGCATGTCATCCAAAGAAGAAGAATGATTTCGATATGGTATGTGTGCCTTATGATTTGTCTTCGTTTTTTGTATAGGAGTGTATTTATTGCTATTCTGTTTAGACAATAACAAATTATTTACCTTTACTGATGGAATATATGATGTTTTTTAGATACTTAATGTTAGAGTTCGAAGTATTCATTTAATTGTTCTTCTTCTTAAAGTACCCTCTCCTTAATGGAGGTTTACTACTACAATTTTAAACTTTTCTCTATCTTCAGCTGTTCTTATTAGCTGTTCAAAATTTAGCCCTGTCCATTGTCGGATGTTTCTGAGCCACGACAGTCTTTTCCTTCCTAGGCCTCTCTTTCCCTCGATTTTTTCTTTCACTATAACTTGGGCATATTGATACTTATTATTTCTTAGTATGTGGCCTAGGTATGAGGTTTTTTTAACTTTTACTGTGTTAAAAAGTTCTCTTTCCTTGCCTATTCTATGCAGCACTTCTTCGTTTGAGGTATGCGATGTCCATGAAATTTTGAGTATTCTCCGGTAGATCCACATTTCGAAGGCCTCCAATTTATTTACGGTTGATGTTTTAAGGGTCCACGTTTCAACTGCATATAGAAGAGTCGACCAGACGCAGCATTTTGATAAACGTGGTCGAATTTCGAGTTTTATTCGAGAATCACAAAGCAGTTTTTTTATTTTTTCGAAAGATTTTCTGGCCTGTTCTATTCTCGATCTTATTTCTTGATCAGGATTTAGGCTGCTATCGATCCAACATCCCAGGTACTTAAATCTATTGACCTGTTCTAAGATGTGCCCATTTATTGTGCAAGGTTGAGGTACGTTTTGGTTTTTTTGGGATTGACATCACTTTGGTTTTTTTAATGTTTATTTTCATACCAAATTGCTCACAGGTCGAGTTGGTCTTGTCGATGAGTCGTTGTAGACCTTAGTCGGAATCCGCAATTAACACTGTATCATCGGCGTATCTGATACTGTTGATATTTACGCCATTCACATTGACTCCATCCTTGGAATCCTCCAATGCTTCTTTAAATAGAAACTCGGAGTGAAGATTAAATAGCAGAGGCGACAGAACACATCCTTGTCCAACTCCCCTCCTAATTTCTACTTCTGCGGATGTGGAACCTTCGATCCTAACTCTGGCGTTTTGGTTCCAGTACAAGTTTTTTAAGAATTTGATGTCTTTTCCATCTAAACCGACTTCTTGCAAACGTTCTAATAGTAGGTCGTGTCTTACTCTATCAAATGCTTTTTCGAAGTCTATAAAGCATATAAATATATCTTTCTGTTGCTCGTAGCATTTTTGGGCGAGAACTAGTAAACTGAACAGGGCTTCTCTCGTTCCCATGCCGGCTCTGAATCCAAACTGATCGTCTCCGATGATTGTTTCGCACTTTCTATAGATACGATTATGTACGATTTTTAATAGGACTTTTACTGCATGACTCATAAGGCTTATCAGACGGAACTCATTGCAGTGTTGTGGGTTTGGCTTTTTTGGTAGTGGGATGAATATTGACTCCAGCCAATCTTGGGGTATTTTACCTGTATCATAAATGCGATTGAATAAAAGGACAAATAATTCAATATTTTCTTCGCTGATTAATTTGAGCGTTTCTGGGTATATTCCGTCTGGACCTGGGCTTTTATTTGTTTTGAGATGATTAATTGCATTTATGATTTCAGATTTCAGATTTCATTTAATTGTTAAACGTAAATTATCTCGCTCTTTTTCTTTTACTTAAATTCAAATTATTTAAAAATTCTGTAAAGAAAATAGTTCCAAAATACTCAAATAATCCTTCTGAACTGTGAGTGGTGTTTCTAATCAACCGGTTTTTTCATAATCAGTAATAACATTCCATGCAAACTTACATGAATTTTGTTGTATGAAAATGTATCTTATCTTATATTGAAATAATTAGAGAAAATAAACAATATTTACATTCGTGGTGATGATATAACGCTTTTTAAAATTATTTGCAACTAGACTTAGATTTAATTTTCTTTTATATTATTTTATAAGTTCTGGGCCACTCGATTTAAATTATAACACCAATGCGTAAGAACTAACTTATTGTATCAAAACAGAAATATATTTCCCAGTGTATATAACATATATTTTGATAAGGTAAAGGAAATTTATGGACCCCAACGGCATTAGATCACCGGAGTTTATGCGATTGTTGGGCCTTCTCCTTGTAAATAGGTACAAGGGGTGTATACAAAGGGTCGTCTTGGCCAACAGGGACCACTAATCGTGTAAACAATGTTGTCATTTGCAGTAAATTTCCAAAAGGCATTAATAGAATATGAGTTTTGCTGCCTATTTTGTATATAATTTTAGTTAAGAGTAATGCACTATTAACCAATTTTAAGTTTTTTCGATAATTATAATTTTGAATATTGCATTTTATTTTCAAATCTCAACTATAGTCCATCAGATTGGGTGACTAATAAAACATTTTACCAACTGCTGATTAAAAAAAGTAATTAAGATTTCTAAACAGCTTCTTACAAATGTTTACTATGTTTACGACAGTATCAAAATAAATTATATTTTCATTGTCGTTATCCCTAGAAGATATAAAACCCCTTAACTGGCATATTTAGTTATAAGATCCTCCACCAGGTCGTCTTCCTCTCCACTTTTAAGGAACTTGCAAAATTTGTAAATTTTAATTAAAAAATTAACATTACATATCGTCGGTATACTGCAAAAACTCACCATGTCAAAAATTACTGTTTTCGAGAGATTAAAGTTTAACTTGAAAGTTTTATACAAAATCGGATATTAGCTTAATATGACTGCAATTTTGATTTCCTGTGTAATAATAAAAATGTTAGTTTTTAACCACTATATTTGAACATTGGGGACTTTGAATAATTAAAAAAATTCAATTTATTCACTTCTTGTTGTAAAAAAATTTGATTTTTGACTTAATCAAATTTAAAATTTATAATCGGCTCTTTATTAGGAAATAATATTTATTAACTACGGTCAGTACATAAAAATAAAATTAATAGTATATTACTTTATGAGGCGGAGAAGCATGACTTTTCTTGACGCGCCCGATATTACGCACCGAACGAAGTGAGGCGCGTAATAGAGGGCAAGTCAAGAAAAGTCGCTTCTTTGCCGAATAAAGTATACTATTTTTTCTTCAAACAAAGCAATTTTCAACCATAAATAGTATGATATGATATGAATTTATATGATATGTTTACTCGAAATTTACTGTGACAACTATCAAAGTCGTCTAGATGTTAGAAATTAAAATAATTAAGTCGTCGGTGGGATTTGCGTCTCCCTGGGGACAGCTGTTTGACAGTTGTTTGAAATTATTAAAGACAGCTTATTGTTGTTGCAACCGCAAGCGCAAATTTAGTGCGAAAATGGAAAACCTAAACGAAATTGAGTCCGCGGCTAATGATGCAGTAGCACGTTTGGGGCCCTCCAAGAGTAGTGCGATACAAGAGAAGTACGGCAAGTTATCGAAGACGTTTTACTGGCATATTTTAATATAATGGAAAATGAAAATAAATGGAAATCTTCTACAATGTGATCACGATACTCTATGATAAAATCCGTGTTAGATATTAGAAAAAATGTGGATATAAACAAATTTTTAAAGTTACGTGCCATTCTGAAAAAAAAAACAAGGGAAGGATATACTGCAAAAAAGTCTAAAGTCTTCACTAAAGACGAGTTTGATAAATTTTTGTTTGAAGCGCCATATAACTTGTATTTAGGATTAACGGTAAAAAAAATTATATTGCAAAGCATTTAGTATACTCTACTAAATTATAAAAATATTTCAGATTGTTTTGTTAATTGGGGTTACCCGCGCCTGTCGATGCGACGAAATGGTAAAAATGAAGACTGTGGACATTGAGGATAAAGAAAATGTAATAATTATCAAAATCCCAGACAGTAAAACACGACAAATTAGATCTTTTATGATAATTGGTCAAAACTACATTAAACTGTATAAAAAGTATGCATCACTGCGGCCTGAAAATTTCACAGAAAACTGATTTTTTATCAACTACCAAAATGGAAAGTATTACCGAAGCGTCATGGGAATATATTCGATCAGCACAGTAGCCCAAAAAGTAGCTAGTTATTTAAATTTAAACGATGCAAGCGCATACATGGGCCCACTCTTTACGATGAACTTCAGCAACACTTTTAATTGATGGAGGCGGAAATCTAGAATGCCTCAAACGACATGGGGGCTGGAAATCCAGCACGGTTGCCAAAGGATATATAGAGGATTCAATAAGAAATAAGAACGATAATGCTCAAAAAATTTTAAAACCTCATGATTCGCCAACATCAGGAATGATTCCTGAAAGTTGTTCTCGACCATCAGTATCATCAACAATTACCAATTAGTATCAAGAGTCGGGAACATTTTTGCACGGTTTCAATTTTGAAAATGCTTCATTAACTAATTGTACTTTTAATATTACTATAAATAAAAATGATGTTTAATTGTTGTTAATGACATTTGTATTGTTGCTTTGTGACATGTTTCATATTGTTGCTATGACATGTTTCCCTCCGCCGTAAAGAAATGGGAAAAAAAACTGCTGCCGGCGGAGACATCAAACTTTGACAGGATCAAGTTAGATAAGTAATGTCATCATTATTTGACGTTTGAAGAAAAAATCCGTTTCTGTGTCGTCGTCATGAAACTCTGGCCGAATAATTTTGGTTTTGCATAATTGAAGGACGTTGTATTTCTTTTTCTTTGGTATAGACAAAAGCTCTTTATATAACATTGAAATGTTCTTATGAATAACAGCTGGTCTGCACTTGCCACATACTCTAAGAGTCTTATGATTAGGATCACTATAATTATACTTCGTTAGTGGTAAACATGATAACATTTTTCTTGTGGGACTTAATGGCACTGTCCTTTGAGTCTACCTTCATATTTGCGGCTAGATTATTTTCTAGTACCTGTACCGTTACTAATTCGAGTTAAAGAAATCAAGTTTCCAATAATTTAATAAAATAGACCTCTTCAGTAAATTTTGAAGGGCACTTAAAGTTGCAATTATTACAATTCACAAATTTTGGACTTTTGGCTGCTTTTATTTTGGTTTTGCTATTGTATGGTATACAACACTAAATATTTTCCTCTGCTAGACATTCTTTTTTTAATATATTCCTGTTTTTAAATTATAAACTCTGCAATCTGCTGACAACCAGAAGTGACTAAAGCTCTTATACTGTAGGCAGAAAACTGCAAGGAATCAACATCAATATTATACCTGTTGTGGAACCCTGTATCATGTTGCTTGCAACATGTAGAAACGGATATTTCATTGCGACTTTCATTACTACATCTTAATATTTTGGTACTCTGTGTCAGTGTAGCTTTTGCTTCGGATATTTTCGAGATCTTATTGTTCACTCCAAAAACATTCATTGTTATTTGTGTTTCTAATATTGGCAATAGTTAAGGTAGATATACAGATTCAAGATTCCCCCTGGAAAAGTATATTGTTATTGGTTACTCGTTTTTTATTAAAAAATTATATCCAATTATAATGCAACATTTGTAATTTTAGACTTTATAATTTTAGTATGACATTTTCGTCTTGGTGTTACTAAGTATTTTGCAATTTAATTTATTTTAAAAGTAGTTTATTAAGTAGGTAAGGTATACTGAGTGATAATATTGCCTGTGAACAATATGAACGTATTAGTTATTGAGGATAAGGAGAGGCTAACAGTATTAAGAAACTTTAACATTAATAGGCGTTCACTTAGAGATGAAAGTGATCCTTGTTGTGTGATTTTGTGGCAGTTCCAGTTGCAATAAAGTTTTTTGGTACCCTCCAATTTCTTGCTACTGGTAGCTACCAAAAAACTATAGGGCAAAATTTACAGGTTGCAGTGTCTCAACAAATAATGTCTAGGGCAATTTTTGAAATAATTAAAGTCATTATTGAGACATTTGCAAATAAAATTAAATGTCCTGACTCCATTGAAGTGAAAAATACCAAAAAAATAAGATTTATAGGATACGAATATACAACACGATGTTTACATATAAACAAACTTTTACTTCTAATCTAAATTTTTAACCATTTTACCGATTAGTTGTATCTCTTTCTAACCAATACCTCCAATTATCAAGCGACGTGTGTCTCTCTCTAAAACAACACGTCTGAAGGTGTTGAGTAGAAGCGAGGCCACAGATATAAATATGTTGATACAAAACGACAATTGACACCTTGAAATGGAAGACAGAGTACGACACGTATCGTTTTTTGGCGACTATTGATATCAACATAACATACCCACTGGTCTATGGTCCAGCATCCGATAAATCCCATACTGACATTAAACAGTTTTATAGAGATCAGTAAGTATTATTGCAACATCTAAAAAATTGGGATAAATATCAGTTGTATTAAGAATAGAATAAGATTGTAATCAATACGTGGTTCTAACTACTATAAGTTTGCAGATTATACTTGAGAAAGCCGCAAAAAGACGAAAAAGAAAATTGTATTAAAAATCAGATAGACTACATAATAATTAACCAATGATACCGAAATAACATAATAAGTACAAAAACCTTCTGCGGTGCAGATCTTCCCACCGACCACATCTTGCTTGAAGCCACATTTAAAAATAAATTAAAAAGAATTACAACAAAAAAGACAGTACCAAAACAAGACCAATGTGAAGAACTTACGAATAGAAATACAGCAAGTGAAGATAGGTTCTACACCTCATAACACAGGGTAAGATCGCCGGAAGGAGAGGCCCAGGCCGACGAAGAACATCCTGGCTCCGAAGTCACCGAGAATGGTATCAAGAGACCACCGCTAATTTATTTAGAGCCGCCGAAAACAAAGTTATTATTGCCAATATGATCGTCAATGTTCGATAATCGGATCGGGTACTGAAAGAAGAAGAAGAAGAAGTAAAGATAGGGAAGAATCAAATGATCCTAATAAGTTGTGATCCGAATTAAAAACCATAATTAAACAAACTAACGACCATCTTAAAAACATAAACCAACAGGAAAGAAACTCTGGATGACTGATGAAATATTAGAAATGATAAATTTGGGAAGACACCACAAGAATAAAGATAACAATAAGTATAAAGAACTTAACAAACAAATACGAAGAACGATGAAGAATGTGAAGGCAATCGAGAAGTGGCTTACAGAAACGGCAAACTTCTTAACTTTTCCAAAAAAATAACTTAAAATGGAAATAATAGACAGTGTGGTACACCAACAAACGTGTAAGATAGGGCCTGACAAGATTAAAATAAATTAACGACGAATGAAAAACATATATGAAAATAAATATAATACTACTGCTAACAAATAATTAGCAAAATATTAAGACACAAAGAAAACGCATACCTGATAACATTCACAGTGAATTTGTTAAGTTTCTAGAGGCAGACAACTAAGATTTCAAAATTGCGCAATATTGGCTAGCATATAAATTTATACACCTTCCTAAATCCAGCGTCAAAAAATGGAACGACTTTCTGAAATGTCTAAAACTTAAATAATTATGCAGAAATATTCTAGAACCTCCATTAGGAACATCATTAGGATCAACAAAAATGAAGAAGAGAGCTACTGCTCTTGAATACGTCTTAATAGAGTTATATTATGATTCAAATGTATTAACAATAGTTGTTTTTACAATGAAAATATTGGAATTTATTGAAATTATATTCTATTATATGGTCTGAAGACTTTATCTAATTGCAATTGTATTATTATTTTTTGAAATAGAATATTGCAAAAAAAGATATTCTTATAAAAAATTTTCATTACAAAATTTTTGTGTAAGTATAATTTAAAGAGTAAAGCCATTCTTGAAACAACTAGGCTTGTCTTAAAAGAATAATTAAAATTATTCGATTCGGATAATTTCCTAAAATATTGACAAAATAGTACAAGAAAGTACAAAGGGCTTTAGGTCGTCGTCCGGCGTTGTGTTGGTTCACTAGGGACCACTAATCGAGGAATGACAACATGCTATCCAACTTTAACGGGTTGGGAGACGGGATCCATCATCATCTCTTGGTAATATAGCCGAATCGCTTTCCCTTAGAGGATTAAAATATGCATGAGTGACATCAGGGGGATGAAACAGATATATACAGTTAAAACGGTTTTTGTTGTATTGTCGAAAGAAGTTTATTGAAGTTTAATCATATTAGATATTGATCGAGAAGTATTTGTGAAATTTACATTTCAGTTTGATAAAATTTAATAAGTATTTTGACGATATACAAAGCAACATAAGCATTTAGTGAAATTTATAACAATACTTTTTTAAAAATATACATAATAGATAATACATCCGACCTGCCATTTTGGCGACGAAGAAGTAAGAAATTAATGAATTTAAACATACTAATGTATAGTAGATAAGTCAATCCTTACAATTTCAGGGTAAGTTTTTTTATGGTAGGGTTTTTTAGGCTAACGGTTTCAAGGGTTACAATATGTGCCTCAGTACATAGGTCTTTGTTTTTAACAAAAACTAAAAGCTAAGAGAAACACCAGGAGACAAAGAATCAACACATATTATAAAAATTAAAATCAAATTAAACAATCCAGCAAGCAACTCTAACGTAAATTTAGTAAGAGATTTGGTACTATATCGCACCCTCAATGCAAGACTGCAGTAACTCTAAATTTTATGAAAATGAAGTAATCATGGAATTCGATTGTAAACATGCATATCTATCCAATGTCAAACTTTACTTACTTTCAAATGCTTAACCGGCTAAATATTACAACAACAACAGTTTAACTATTTTGCGTTTTTGTATATAAGTTCCGTGCAAAACTGTTGTAATTCTAATGTAACAGAGTTACAACAGTTTTGCACGGAACATTGCAATGGTTTCGATAACAAGTAGTGAAAGGCGCGAAAAAAGTTAGATATTTGTTATTTTAATATCTATATCTGTCATGTTTAATTTTAATATACAGCGTGTCTACGTAATCCATTAACGGCAGAGACAATAAATAAATATTTACGAGACCAATCTATTCATGTAAGTTTTATGTTCTTTGTGTGACATTATGTTTTCCATAAAATGTGTGCGATGTTGTTTGACCATTTATTTATTAAATTGGATTAAAAAAACATAAATTAAGACTGAATATTTACAGCCAAAACGTATTTTTTCTTATGAAAGCAAAAACAGTTAAAGTGGCTTCCCACGATCGGCGATTCTACAGATCATCGCGGATAGCCGATCAGCACGGACAACAACGCACCGCAGACAGAGCTCTTCCGACAGTCCGTGACAGTCTGTATAGGTCCGTGACAGTAAAGTTTGATTATATCATAAAAAAGCCACTCAGGCTTGTATACATCATTGCCTTCTGTATGTCGACATTAAATTATCTCTCTTTTTTTTTAATTCTTTAATCGAAATAGTGCTATTCTTCAATTGATTTTTTATTCGGTTCCATATATCGTATGCATCGTTCCGGTTCTTATGCTCTGGCGCCGTGGAATTCCATAAACTGGGTTCATTTTGATACAAATTTAAAAAATCAAAAATAACTTTGTTTGTTCATTCCATGTTTTAGCAAAAAAACTGCAAAACAACTTTGACAACACTACAAACAACTACTCGTGTCAGTGATTGAAAAACTTCTGACTTGCACTTGTCGTCTGTTAAAACACAGACGCGCTAGGATCGCGTCGCACGAGCATGTACCGCACCTTTGATGTTACCGACTCTAGATGGATAGGACGGACCAGCACAGACGTGCCTGTGTTACCACGGACGAGACCTTTCCGACGGTGCGTGTTGCGGGCTGGTCCGCTTACGTCCGCAATATCGCCGATCGTGGGAAGCCACTATTATCTTAAAACTTGTGAATTATAAAAAAAAAAAAATTGTGTATTTTTTATAACAATACTATCAGGTTAAAAATATCGATTCTCAGAAAACTTGTTCCATAAAAACTAAATTCAAAATTGTATTAAATCTTCATGTAACCTTCCGAGGCAAGATTGTCTTATCATATTGTCCCCCCGTAATTTTCAACTTTTACTAAGGTAGTGAATTTCAATCCTTTTGTTAATCACTGTACTCAAGGTAGCCTGATTTGCATATTTTTATTATAGTCCTTTTGTTTTGAATTTAAATAAAAATATTGTAAGTTATACAAATAATTTTTCTACCTTGTTATGACATTGTCATTACAAGCGAAGGAATTGTGAAATTTTTTCTTAAAACTTGTGTCTTATTTTAACGATATTAGCACGAACATAAACAAAATCGTCTTTATCTTGAAACTTACTTATTCTGACTTACTGCAGTCTTGCACTGAGGGTGCGATATATCTGTGGCTGGGTACAAAAAGTATAAAAAGTCACTTTTTCGCACTTTTGATATTTGTGTGATATAAGTGTCTTAAAAATCCACAACGGTTTTAGTGTAAGACGTGCCCAAGTCTATCTAACCTTAAAATCACATTTTCACATTTTCCTAAAATCAGGAAATACCTAACTCTCAGAGTCTCGTTTAAAATTAGTACTAGAAATACATATTTATGTAGACATAGGTTTTGTGGTTAAATTGAAAATTTGTATAACAAATGCATAAGTCGACTTATTAGGATTTAAATTTTTAATGTCAGAACTGCCTAGGTCGTAACAGATACTTCTTGGTTAAATGATTTTTGCACTGGCAACATCGCAACGTTTGCTTAAGGGTTATTTTATATTTGAGATTTGTGTAGTCTCTATGTAAAATTTGAAGCTAATAAAGTGCTCGATCTGATTTTAGTTTTTGCCATGACTTTGAAGTTATTTTTGTATTATTATTAATATTAACTATAATATTAACTAAATTAAGTTCGGTATAAGAAATTGAAATAGACAAGAAGTTATACTTCCAGACAATAGAGATACTTCCAGACAATATTAGACTAAAATTTTTTTAACAATTTTATGCATTAAGGCAGCTTTACACCTAGGCAAGTCTCATGCTATGCAAGTCCATCTTGCATGGCACACCTCTTGCCTAGCTTGACCTTTTTACATCAGAGATATTTCTGTGCAATTTTAGATCCCACTTTCATTGTTGCCAACAGAGAAAATATTTATCAATTTGAGGTTATTTTATTTTCAATAAATTTAATTAAGTACTAAAATAAATAATATAATAAATAAATATACACTATTGATGGTTATTAAAAGGGTAAAGGATGTCAACCAAAGAAAAGAAAACATTGTTATTGTTGAATATTGCTGTTGTAGCAACAATCATGAAAAATAATAAAAAAAGAAAACCTAGAAAATGCTGGGTCAAACCTTGGTTGAATGAAGGACTGAGAAATTTTGAAGTTACCCCAAGATTTCTTGGATGCTAGAGACCTTTTAAAAACTTTCTTAGAATGAACGATTCCACTTTTCTTAAGCTCCTGGATAGAGATAAGGATATGTTATATTTTATTCTATAATCTATTATAAATTGTTATGTTGGCAACATGAATTTTAACGATAAATTGCAAGAAAATAGCATGAAAAATAGAACATGTTCTAATTTTTCGTCTAGCACAGGAATTGCATGAAAATAGCCCGTGAGCATGCGCAGTTCCATGATCTGTCTTGCATGGCTCTTGCCTAGCATAAAAATAGCATAATGTAAAACTGTCTTTAGATGTAAATTTTCAAAATCAGTTTATTGCTCAGAACTTTAATGAAGTTGAAAGAAAAGTTAAAAGATTTCGTCACAATCGACAACCAAGTAAAAGACAGTTTTACAGTTTTTTATTTTCTAAATATATAGGGCCAAAAGTTAAATTTTGCTTAAATACTCTTAATATAAAACAAGAAAAAATAAAAGTATTAGCTAAGAAGAAAAGAGACTGTGCAAGTGGTATCTGCCCTGAAGACCAAAAAGGAAGGCATGGACACCAACAGAAAGTCACTGAGGAAGCAGTTACAATAATAGAAGACCTTATTAAAAGTTTTCCTTCGTATGTAAGCCATTATTCAAGATCGCATACTGAAAAAAATATATTTGTCTCAATGTTTAAACATATCGAAAATGTATTTTAGTTTCCACAATATAAAACGTGAACTAGAGTCAATTTGTAGAAAAATATTAGCCGAAAAATTTAACCTGTCATTTCACCCTCCTTCTAATGATACTTGTGCAAAGTGCGATCGGTATAATTCATTAATTGGTACAACATCTGATTTGCAAGAACAAGCAATTTATAAAGAGAATTATAGCCAGCATCTTGTCATGGCAGATCGATCGTAAAAGGCGACAAAAAATAATAAATTCCGAAGCTGTATTCTGAAAGTGTTGCATTTTTGTCATCTGATTTAGTAAAATGCTTACCTGTACCCATGCTTCAAAACAATATTTTATTTTATAAAAGATCATTATGGACTTTAAACCTTACTATCAACAGTTAAACTTATCCTGAAGCAGATGTTAACTCAGACCACAATCCGCTAGTGGCTGACGTGAAAATAAAATTAAAAAGAATTGAACTCAGAAAACAACAACCAAAAATTAACGTAAGAATGCTACAAAACGAAGAAATAAAAAACAAAATAAAAATAATGTGAATGTTAATATGCAAAAAACACTAACTGACAACAAACAAATTATGGATGTAAATAAAAAGTGGTGTAATATAAAAAACACATTACTGAAACCAACTCAAGAAAGTTTAATAGAACATAAATCAGAGGCTAAAAAACACTGGATGACAGAAGAAATACTATTACTGATGGAAGAAAGAAGGAAATATAAAGGAAAAGATCTACAGAAGTATAAAGAAATACAACGAATAATTAAGGAAAAAATCAAAACAGCTAAGGAAATCTATTTGATGAAGCAATGTAAAGAGATAGAACAACTAGAAACAAAATATGATATGAGAAATATGCACAAAAAAATTAGAGAAGTGACTGGAATGGGTCGAAATAGACAGCAAGGACACATAAAAGACAAAAAAGGAGTACT
The DNA here is from genome assembly GCA_918026665.1 of Diabrotica balteata. NCBI lineage: Eukaryota > Metazoa > Arthropoda > Insecta > Coleoptera > Chrysomelidae > Diabrotica > Diabrotica balteata. Next base: position 52,355,414 of record OU898281.1, read on the forward strand.
ACTAGTAGATTTACCAGAGAAGTTAAGGCGATGGGAGGAGTACGTTAGAGAACTTTTCCAAGATGAAAGAGGTGAAATACAGAAAATACAAGAATTAAATCCTTAAGAGATACAGAAGATCACGATAGATGAAATCAAATATGCTATCAAAAACTCTAAAGACAATAAGGCAGCTGGATTAGATGAAATACCAATAGAACTGTTAAAACTAGTGGAAGAGGACAACTTGGAAGTATTGGCAGATTTATTCAACACGGTGTACGATACGGGAATAATACCACAGGAGTGGCTAAAGTCAGCATTTATAGCTATCCCTAAAAAACAAGCAGCAGAGAGTGCTCTGATTATCGAACACTGAGCCTCATGAGTCATACTTTAAAAGTTCTGCTAAAAATAATACATAAGATAATATACGAAAGGCTATAGGAGGATATTAGCGAGACGCAGTTCGGGTTCCGAAATGGAATGGGTACTCGAGAAGGACTATTTGCCATCAACATATTAGTTCAGCGATGTCGGGATGTAAATGTTGATCTACACTTGTGCTTCGTTGACTACGAAAAAGCTTTCGATAAAATAAGACATGCAAAACTAATATCAATACTTATGAACAAGCGCATTGACAGTAAAATCATAAATATAATTCAAACATTATATTGGAACCAAAGTGCCATAGTTCAAATTGATGGGCAACACTCAGAAGAAATGAGGATCTGTAGAGGAGTTAGACAGGGATGTGTGTTATCACCACTTTTGTTTAACTTATATTCTGAAGAAATTTTCCAAAACACGCTCAATAATATCGAAGCGGGAGTCACCGTTAACGGAAAATTAATTAATAATTTAAGATATGCAGACGACACTGTGATTATAGCAACGAGTATAGAAAATCTACAACATCTTATCGAAAGCTTGAGTATAAATAGTGCTGAGATGGGAATTACTATAAACGCTAAAAAAACGAAGTACATGCTGATTACAAAAAGGCCACAAAATATGCATCACCTATTGACAATAAATGGTAACGTGATAGAACAAGTAGAAAAATATCAGTATTTGGGAACTTTGATCAATGAAACCAATGATCATACTGTAGAAATAAACAGACGAATAGAGATTGCCAGATCAGCATTTATACGAATGAAGCCACTCCTAATGTACAAAAATCTAAATTTGGAGATCAGACTACGTACCATTCGCTGTTATATATTTTCAATATTATTATATGGAGCTGAGACTTGGACATTAAAAAAATGTAATTTAAAAAGAATCGAGGCCTTCGAACTCTGGTTATACCGCAGATTATTGAAAATATCATGGACTGATAGAATTACAAATAAAGAAGTACTGGAGAGGGTTGGTAAAGAAACAGAACTAATCACCACTATACAAACCAGAAAACTGGAATACCTAGGCCACGTGATAAGGGGACCAAAATATGAAATTTTGAGACTGATAATACAGGGAAAGATTCAAGGAAGAAGATCTGTTGGCCGAAGGCAGAACTCATGTTTAAAGAATGTACGTGATTGGTACCAATGCAGATCGATTGATTTGTTTAGAGCAGCAAGTTCTAAAATAAAAATAGCCATTATGATTGCCAACCTCCGTAGGGAGACGGCACTCTAAGAAGAAGAATCAACAGTTGGATAAATAAAAATAAATAGGCCTTTTGTTAGGTTTGGGACGAATCAATAGACGCTAGAGGAGGACAAGAAATAGTATCCTGTTTGAGGCACTATATTCTTTCCTTACCGGCAAATATTAATTAGATTAACATGTACAGTGATTGCTTTTCAGGACAAACAAGAAATATTTATGTTGCTGTTAGGTTGTTTCTTTTGATAAAATATTTTAACAAAAATGGAAAAATCTTGTGATCAATCATAAATTGCTTGAACCGGGACATAACCATCAAGAAACGAATATGATTCATGCAGCTATTAAAAAAGTCAAGAAATATACAACTGTCAAAATAGAAGTACCCAGACTCTGGGCAAACTTAATTAGAATGGTTCCACGAAATCCTTCTATTAAAGTTGAATTGAATGGAACAAAATAATGTCCTAAATTTCTCACAAATTCTAAAAAGTCAATACTTGAATCGCAAACAACACTGACAATGAAAATATTTCCTGGCTTTACATAAGGTGATTACACTATCGCACAGATGCACTTTCAAAACTTTCCATAAAACTTCTTTTGATTCAGATTATCTTAAGGTCATGGATATATCAAGAAAGAAAGCAATACGTGCTACACGTTCAGCTCAACTGTCTGGGGTTGTATCAAGCAGTAGTCAATGCGAAGTTACGCTAACTCTACTAACCAATCAGAGAATTCCACTATCAGATAAAAAAAATTAAAGAACTCAAGGACTTAATGTTATAGATTTTTGTATCAAGCAGGTACTTTTATGAATGAATTTTTGCTAGACCAGCACCAGCTAAGCTGTAGATGATGAATATTTACCTGACGAGCGCATATATGAAGATCATAATATGTAAACACCAGGAATTTACTTGCCCATCTTTATTTTTAAATAGAATATGTATCACAGATAATTTGTATTTAATTGCCTATATCAATTCACAATTAATAATTTACCTAAAATTATTATTTCAAGAAATGATTATGTCACTCAAGAATACAAAAAAGGAGAATTTTTGTTAATTTTTTAACTAAAACTTATAAACTAATTTATTATCTCAACAAAATCACATGATCGGTGTTAAAAAGATTTTAAATAAACTACATATTTGTACAACTACACAATTTTAAGGGAGACGAATTTATAAATTTATTATATTTATAAATTTATTTTTTTCATTTATTTATATAGATATATATATATATATATATATATATATATATATATATATATATATATATATTATATATTATATTAGAAATGCTTTTTTAATCTCATAAACATGCTACAAATTATCCACCCACCAACACAACGACTTTAAAAATTCTTTTGAACGCCCGTTTCCAATCATTTTCCAACGACCCACTTGTTGAAAAGGGTTTTTGTACAGACCTAAAGTGATTTATTGAAAACAATATCCAATCTGTGTACACGACGCAAAACAATGCGTTGAGAACCCTTGCCTTTCTTTGTTCCCCGTCTAAACTAGTAATTGGTTACATTGTTTCCACTTTTATCCTGCTGTTGTCAAGGATATTGTACACAAAAAAGCGGTTTTCAAATACAAATTGATCCCGGCTATGTTCGTCGAGAAGGAAAACTGAAAAAGAAGGGTTTTGCCAACCAGTACATGAGGAAAACTTAAAAATAACCAACTTAAAATAACCAAAAATAATTATTTTACAGCTTTTTTTGTCATTTATAGAATAACAATTCCGAACAGATTATCTATGTAAAAAAAATAGGAAAGAATATCTACAATTAGCATGTGATCAATCTTTATTAAAGTTATACTTCAATACGCGCGTTCAACGTTAGAAATTTGTACGGGAGTGAATCGGTGAAATCATTACATGAGTAAGAGAGAGACAGAAGATATACTTTCTCTCTCTTTCTCCTTCGAGAGTAAAAATGTTCCTTTTGTATATATATTTAATAGTATATATATATATATATATATATATATATATATATATATATATATATATTATATATAATATATTAATATTATTATTCATGTGATATATATATTGTGGCTAAACACCCCGTACGGGGTTACGCCGCTTAAGCTCTCTAGATCTATTTTACGAGGTAGATCAGTCCTCATTTTCTTTGTTTAATTTTTCTTGTTATTTTTCTCCACTGTTTCCTATCTCTGGTTTTTTCTCTCCATTGTCGTACGCCCGCCCTGTTGAGATCGTTTGTTACTTCTTGTAGCCATGTAGATCTTGGTCTTCCACGTCTTCGTTTACCAGCTGGTGTCCATTCCAATATTGAGAATATTGTCGTAGATGGTCCTGATCTCCATATATGTCCTAGCTATTTTGCCCTTTGCTGTTTTATTTTACAAACTATATCCTCTTTAATTTCGTTTAGTAGTTCATGATTCGTTATTTGTCTATATTGGTTTTCATTAATTTTTATTGGTCCTAATATTGCTCTTAGTATTTTCCTTTCTAGTATTCTAAGGTCTTCCTCTTGTTTTTTTTGTCATGCTAAGGGTTTCGGCAGTATACATCATAGTCAGTCGAATTATTGTTTTATATATTTTCATTTTCGATTTTTTGCTCAGTAATTTATTTTTTAGAAGCTTTTTATTTGCATAGTATGTCTTATTTGCTGTAATTATCCTTTCTTTAATTTCTGTTTCCCTTTCTCCATTGTTTGCTAATAATATTCCCAAATACTTAAACTTTTCTACTTCTTCAAATATATATTCTCCCAGTCTAACCTTTTTGTTTTCATATTTTTTGTCAAATCTCATTATTTTTGTTTTTTCTTGATTTATTACTAATCCCATTACTTTCCCTTCTGCTACCAATTCTTTTAACATACTTTCCATTTTTTTCTGCTCTTTGTGAATATGTTTTGTATTATTTGTATTATGGGTGTATAGAAGTATAACTTCTACCGGTAGTCCCACTGGACTGCCACACCCGTTTTTTTTTTTAATTTTTCTTCTTCTTGTAGTGCCTGTCCGTTTCGAATGTTGGCGACCATCATGGCAATGTGTATTTTGCAAACTGCGGCTCTAAAAAGATTTGTGGTTTGTTGAACCACGTACGCAGATTTTTCAGCCAGGAATTCCTTCGCATTCCTGGTCCTCGGTTTTATTCTACTTTTCCATAATGTGACACAGGTATTTAATTTTGACTATTTTTATTGTGGCTAACAACTCTTCTAGTTAGTAACGTAGTCGGTATAGAATATCTTCATGATTCTACGATAAAGCTACATTTCGAAAGCCTCAATTTTATTACAGGTAGCGTCTGCTTGAGTCCACGACTTAACTCCTTAACTCCGTACAATAGTACAGGAAAGATATAACATCGTAGTAACCTAATTTTTATCGTTTCTGATAAATCGTGGCATTTAAATAGCTTAGCCATTTTTTGAAATGCAGATCTTGCTTTCTTTATTCTAAATTTTATTTTTAGGGAGTGGTCCCATTTTTCATTAACGTGTTTACCAAGGTAGGTGTATGTTTTTGCTCTTTCTATTGGTTAACCCTTTTGTATTTTCTTGAACCTTGTGAACCCTTTCTATTGGTTTTAGTCTTTTAGAGCTGAACAAGAAACTTCAAATGATGGAATAGGATTTTTTATACATAAAAGGCACACACAAAATGTAGTTAAAATTATCAGAATAAGTCCCAGGATAATATATTTCATCTTCAAACTAAATGCAAGATATAACCTTATCTATATCTTCTTACCCCTATGGCACCCGAGCTAATTAAATACGGCTCTGAAAAATTGCACCGTATGATACAAACCATGTTTCAGAGAGCCCTATACACCGAACAACATCCTGAAGAATGTTTGACAGCCCATATTATCTCTATTTTCATGAAAGGGGATAGAAGAAGATGTGAAAATTACAGAGGATTGAGCACTTTACTATATATAGGAAGATTATATGGAATAATAATAAAGGAAAAAATAGAAAAACAAATCCAAAATAAAATAGAGGACGATCAGGCAGGTTTTACAGCTGGGAAATCATGATTGTGTTGACCACATCTATACTATACAACAGCTAATAGAGAAGAAGATAGCGAAAAACAGACCAGTTTATCTAGCCTTTATTGACCTAAAAAATGTGGGAAGTCATGCAACAAATAGGAGTAGAAGATAAGCTGATAAATGTAGTGAAGTTCATATGCACACATAATAATGTTACACTCAAGGTAGGTAACAAGTTTGGAAAACCATTTAAAACCACGAAAGGTCTCCTACAGGGCTGCTCGACTTCACCTACACTCTTTAAAATATTTGTGCAATACGCCCTAAAGCCATGGAAAAGGAAATGTGAGGGAATTGGAGTAACTATAAGGAACGACTATCTGTATACCCTCAGTTTCGCCGACGATCAGGGACAAGACGAGGAAGATCTAAATTAAATGGTTCGAAAACTAGAAGGAGAATATAATATAAATGGCCTGGAAATAAACATTAACAAAACAGAATATCTGAACACAACACAAGAACCAATAAGAAACCTGGAAGTGGATGACGAGCGTGAAATAAAGGAGACCGATAAATTTAAATACCTGCGGTTCACTATATCAAATAAAGGTACTACAGAAGAAGAAATTAAAAATAGAGTTGGTCAAACCAGAAACTCTATAAGACAACTGAATCCAATCCTATGGGATAGACACATAAAAAAAATAACAAAAAAAGAATTTATAACACTATGATTCGCAGCATTCTAATATATAAAGCAGAAAATTGGGTCTTAAACAAAAGCAGCAGAAACAAAATAAACGCCACAGAAATAGACTACTGGAGGAGAAGCTGCAGAGTTTCCAGAATGGACAAAATACCTGACGACGAAATCAAAAGACAAATGGAGATAAAGAAAGACACCTTAAATTACATTGAAGAAAAATGATTAACGTGGTACGGACATGTTAGACGTGTTGCGTTCTGCACATACGATGACCTCAATATAACAATTAAGGTCATCCTGAAGGGGAAGAGATATTCTGTTCAATCTAGAACTCGCTGGTTTCCCCCTTTTCGAAATGGGTATGTATATTGAAATAAAAGAAGAGACATGAAAGGCAGCGGACTGTATAAAACTCTATTTTAAAAAGCTGTAAAATTAAACATAAATATACATAACCAAATATACCATTATAATTAAAGAAGAATATATTACTTAAAGAAGAACAATATATTACTTAAAAAAGAAGAATATATTACTTAAAGAAGAAGAATATATTACAAACTTAACTATTAGCTACTACGAAACACCAATAGACACACCAAAAGACACACCAAAAGACAACCATAAACCAACCAAAACAAAAACGACGATTCTATAAAACAAAAGACAAAACCTACCATAAAAATCCATAAATCAACCTAAATAAGGATATAATATTTTAACGTTGTAAAAACAAATTAACTTTGAACTCTATAGACTTTTTGGTGATGCAGATATTGTGAAGACCATCAAGATAAACCGCCTAAGGTGGGTAGGCCACGTTATGCGGATGGATGACAGTGACCCCACTAAAATAACTATGCTAAATAGGCCGGTCAGAAGAAGAAGAAGGGGGCGACCTAAACTCAGATATCTGGATGTACAGGAAGATCTGAGGGAGATTGGAGTGAGGGGCTGGAGAAGACAGACACTCGATAGGGAAGGATGGAAGAATGTTTTGAAGCAGGCCAAGGCTCACGAAGGGCTGTAGCGCCAACTGATGATGAAAAACAAATTAAGAATGCGGTGCATACAAATAATTAATAAGTACAATTATTAAAACAAAACATACAAGAAATAAAATCGGTGTTAACAAAATACAAAAAAAAAATATACAATACAGTAAATAAGCCGAAACAAATGCAAAATGTCCAATTGGCAATGTTCAATCTCCATCGCGGCAAATGCGATGAAGTTTCAAATATCAAATAAATATACCAAGTGCAAGTACTTGATATATGCAGCAACAAATTAATATGGTGTATTGTTTCTTACCCCATGTAAAAGATAGCCCCAACGCTATCGCAAATTATGTCTTCAGCGACACTTTGACTACCAAAATTTCTGATGTACATTTTCGTCTTTTCTTGGCCGATGCGGAATCAGGTACCCTTTACATACAGATGTTCATCGTTTGAGAGATACTTTTCGACTCTTGTTTTGTATGGAACGCAAACCCTTATTTTTAGATACACACACATGTGCTGATATTTCGCAGATGGCATGCCTTGCAATCTTTAGCCCTTAAAACGGCTATGTCATTTACAGGCAAATCTGGTTTAAAATATACGAGGAGAATAGAAATTATCAAAAAGTCTGTTAATACATTTACAAATATTTATATACAGCTGCGAAACTGCAACAATACGAACAGACCCAAACCGATGGATAGCAAAAATAACAGAGTGGAGCCCCATAGAAAAGTAGATGAAGCCATGGAAAGAAGGGAATTGGAAGACGGAGAATGGGAGGACAAAGAAGAATGGAGAAAATGGTTGAGAGAAGGGAGACAGCGACAGCTGAGAGTAAGAAATAAGATGAAAATGAACCTTATAACAGGATTAAAGGAACGTGTTTTAAAACTTTCTCATCCAGACTATCTACAAGAAGATCTTCATTTATTAAAAAATATTTTAATTGAAAACTCTTATCCTCCAGATATGCTATATAGGATGCTTTTTTCTAATTTATTAAATATAAATAACTTAACACCATTTTTTGCTAAATCTCAAAACACTGTATCCAACAATCAAAACATATATTATCATTCACTACCTTTTATACCATCATTAACTCCTAAATTAATACAAACACTAAAGGTTATTGACAATATAAAAATAGCAACAAAGAACATCAAAACCATTTCATCTTTATATTCCAAAACTAAATATCCTACAGACAAATTAGATCAAACAAATGTAGTATACAGCATTGTTTGTACTCAGTGTGAAGCTGAGTATATTGGTGAGACTGGAAGAAATCTCTCAAATCGCATTATTTCTCACAAGAGTGATTGCAGAATTAAGAAACCATCTTGTGCTTTGGCAGAGCATATAATAGACAAAGACCATATTATGGATTTTGATAATATTAAAATTTTATGTAGTAAAAGTAATAAATTTAAAAGAACTTTTTTGAAAATGGTTTGTATTAGCAAAAGTGATAATAATTTAAACAAAAGGTCAAAAATTCAAAATCTAAGCAAAATTTATAATTACATTATTTCTATGTAATTTATATATGCAGTCATTAAAATATCACATTTTGAATTTTCCATGTATTTGTTACATTTTTTCGGGCATCTATCAATGGTTATTAAACCTTCTTCTTTTTTGTTACTAAACAAAAAAGAATTTTGTAAACAAAATTTTATTTTTGAGAATATGTCAAAAATAAAATTTTTTAAGTTAGTATTTATGACATTTAGGCTGGTTTGTAGCTATTCAATTTTTGTTTACAAATTCAATTGTTTTTGTTAAGAAACTATCAAAATTATTCAGAGAAACATTTATTAGAATAGGACATTTTTTTATTAATATTTTTTGTAATTATTATGTAAGCAGCAGTTTTATATAACAAACTAATTTTATTTGGTGAGTTAACAAAAAATTTTTTATTTCTAGTTCAACTTTGTAAGTAATAATTGTAATTACAATTGAAAGCTCGAGTAAAAAATAGTCAACAAATAGCCCCTTTTATTGACTCCAACCCATCCAAAACAGTTTTATATATATATATATATATATATATATATATATATATATATATATATATATATATATATACATATATATATATATACATATATATATATATATATATATATATATATATATATATATATATATATCATCATCATTCAGCCAATCGCGTCCACTGCTGGACATAGGCCTCCCTCAGTTCTTTCTAGTGTTCTCTACACTGGGCCGCTTGTAGCCAGTTTCCCGCTACACGTTTAATGTCATCGGTCCATCTAGTCGGTGGTCGTCCTCGGCTTCTTTTATAATTTCTGGGCCTCCATTCCATAATACGTTTTGTCCACCGTCCATCTTGTGTTCTGGCTAAGTGCCCTGCCCAGTTCCACTTAAGCGTCGTGGTTCTTTCGATGACGTCTTGAACTCCTGATTTTCGCCTGATTTGTTGGTTTGTTATGTGGTCTCGAAGGCTCACGTTTAGGATTGCACGTTCCATGGCTCATTGTGTAACTCTACGTTTATTCGCAGATTTTTGCGTGAGTGTTAAAGTCTCTGCTCCATAAGTTTGTACAGGTAAAACACATTGGTTATAAACCTTTCGCTTGAGACACATGGGAATTGAACTTTTTAGAATATGGCTTAATTTGCCAAATGCTGCCCATGTTAGACCTATTCGCCTCTGTATTTCATGTGTTTGATTGTCTCTGCTTATTTTGATTTCGTGTCCCAGATATTTGTAAGTGTCTGTTTGTTGTATGGTATTATTGTCAATAGTTATATTTCCACTCATTACGAGATTTGTTATAATTTTAGTTTTCTTTAAGTTTATCTTTAATCCTGCTCTTTCAGACAGACTTTTAAGCGAATGCATCATAGAAACTGTATCATGTAAGTTATCTGCGATTAATACAACATCATCTGCAAACCTTAGGTGATTTAATCTTTCTCCATCTATATTGATGCCCATATCTTGCCATTGAGTACCCTTAAATATTGACTCTAGAGCTGCCGTGAACAATATATATATATATACTAATTACTACCTCTGACCTCAAAGTGACTAAGAAGTTCTTGTACTTTGGCCAATATACTTTTTGAGTTATTCTATTCTTTTTATACTGTTGAAATTTGAATCTTTCTCACTAGAGTCAACGGAAACTTTGGTCATAGGTTAACCATTGACGCTCAAATTTGATTGTAACTTAGGAAAATTGGCGTTTAGTTTACTGTATTTTATAATGATAACAAGGCAACGTAAAGGAGAAATCCAAAAGAATAAATATTTGTAAATAAAAAGCAATAAAACATTGAAAGGTAAATCGAATGCAGCAGATATTATACCAAACTATTTTTTTTACTGATTTAGCTACTTAGGGATATTATATTTAAATATTGATGGTAGACAAGAAAATAATATCTCCGAAATTCCTGTGCCAATATTACATATATTCATCTGTCATAAAAACTTCTGTGGCCTAGAGAGCAAATATATAAATTCATATAATTTTTTTAAAGACCAGTTATAAAAAATTGCTGGACACCGATTTTGTTTTGGGAAATTGTCTCAATTATGACGTTAAACAAGCATATTAATGCAAATGCAGCTGCTCTGTATCGCACACTTTGTTTAATATATAACAATTTTATATGCAAATGTGTCGACCGAAATGTAAACTACTTTTTATCTCGCACATAAAAATAAATAGCACCTACGAGGTACAACAAAAAAATAATGAAAATGATCTGTTTATGTGTTATCCCAACAACAGAGTTTATTCACAAAAAATTTAAATACAATAAATATCACCACTTAGATACAATAATAATATTACTATAAACGGTAGTTTAGATAGATTATATGTCTGGTGTTCAATATCTGCTCACGTGTTCCTTTTCCTGGTACGAATCCGCATTGCTCTTCAGCTGTCTCTAGAACTAGAGTTATTTAACCATTTAGTAACTCTATGTAACAAAATTTTGCTTAAATAAGAAGTAAGACCTATAGTTCTGTAATTGGTATTATTATTAATAATCCTTTTTTGTGGATGAGGATAAAGATTAATTCGCACTACTCATCAATCCATTCACCTGAGATCCATATCCTTTTGCACATATCCAGTGTTACATATATATGCCAATCTTGTTCATTTCTTGTATAGAGTATCCGCTGGTATGCCATTTAATCTTAAGGTTTTGGTTTTTTAGTTGGTTAAGAGACTTTTTTATTTCTACTCATAAAATAATTCTATATCTTTGATTGCATATTCTGTTGTGAGACTGCTGTATCTTTTAAAGTATCTTTGTATAATTCTGAACGGTAATTTTACCACGTGTATGCAATGCTCTCTACGTCACTTTTTTACTTCTCCTTTATGGTCGTGAATAGTGAAGTTGTGAAATAAACTCTCCGATAATATATTAAACTTTTTTAAATATTTTATGATTTTCTTCATTTATATGGGTATTTTGTATCTTTGATGAACATACGTTTTATTTTCATTCTCATTTCCGTTATCTCTTGAATGTTATTTCCCTATTTCCCACTTTTGTGGTATGACTTAATAATTCTTCTATTTTTTTCACGAATTCTAAGGTTTCTTCTGACAATCAATGTTTGTTCTTATGTATTCTACACTTTTTTCGCTGAAAATATCCAATCTTTTATTCTATTCCATATTTTATTGCTGCCTACCAGTATTTGTGATTTTTTTCTGTTATTTTTGTAGTTATGTGTAGTTTGTAAATGTAGTTAATTTTTGAAAGCTTATGGTCCGATTCACAGTATGCTTAGACATAGCTTTTACGTTTATTATTACTAAGGTTTTCCAACTTTTCCGCCCTTTTGGTACAAGTATGTAGCCGAATTGTAGCTGCAGGAAATGGTAAAAGTTTATTTATATACTTTTTACCACAATACTTCCTTAGATACATTGCAGAATTTAAATATATTTTATCCTAAAAACATTTCAAACAATTCCAGGTATTGAAAATTTCCACTTTTGCTGGTTACTAGTAATGACTTACTTACTTACTTACTTCGTGGCGTTACAACCCTTCGTGGGTTTTAGCCGACTCGACAACATGCCTCCACTGTTTTCTATCTTGAGCAACCTCCATCCAATTCTCCACGCCCATAGTGCTTAGGTCTCCTGCTATATTATCTCGCCACCGGAGACGAGGGCGTCCGCGTGGTCTCCTTCCAGTTGGGACTTCCTCCCACACCAGTCTTACTGGTCGTTCGTCAGAATGTCTTCTGAGGTGTCCTGCCCATTGGAGTCTTCTGGACTTTATTTCTTTTATGATGTTGGCGTCTGGGTAAAGTTCTTCAAGCTCTTTATTAGTTCTTATCCTATATTGTCCTGATGCTTCATCAAGCACCGGACCAAAGATCTTCCTTAGGATTTTTCTTTCCCAAACACGTAGTCTCTCTTCATTTGCCTTTGTCATCGTCCACGTTTCGCTTCCATACATCACAACGGGTCGTATGATTGTTTTATAGACCTGTATCTTCGTACCTCGTGTTATTTGTTTTGATTTTATAAGGTTTTGGAGGGCAAAAATACATCTGTTGCCGGCCTGAATCCGGTTGTTTATTTCTTGTGATCCGTTATTGTCTTCAGTTATTGTTGTTCCAAGATACTTGAATTCTCTAACGCGCTCAAAGTTAAAGTCATCGATGGTAATGTTCTGACCGATTCTGTCTCTGCTTTGGTTATTGCGGCTCATATACATATATTTCGTCTTATTTTCGTTGATTTGGAGCCCCATCTTCTCTGCTTCCTTCTCAAACCTTACGAAAGTCTCCTTCATCTTTAATCGCGTGTTTCCTATTAGATCTATATCGTCTGCAAATGCCAGTAGTAAGTTTGGTCCTTCTCGATGAAATACTGTATTCGGTTTTTCGATTCTTGCACTTCTGATTATGTGCTCCAGAGCTAAGTTGAAGAGTTGTGGTGAAAGTGCATCTCCCTGTTTTAGTCCATTGTTTATTTCAAATGTCTCCGAGTATTGTTGTCCAACTCTCACCTTACATCGTAACCGTTCCATACACATCCGTATCAACCGGACTAGTTTTTTTGGAAAGCCAAGTTCCTGCATCGCTGTCCACAGTCTGTCCCTACATACTCTATCAAATGCTTGTTTAAAATCTATGAACATCTGATGAAGCTCACGATCAAACTCCCAGCATTTTTCCATTATCTGTTTTATTGTAAATATCTGGTCAATTGTAGAGCGGCCCGGTCTAAATCCGCATTGATAATCTCCAACGTTTTCTTCTGTGTATGTTTTGGTTCTTTCTAGCAGGATGTTTGCAAGGATTTTGTAGGTGGTGTTTAGGAGTGTTATTCCCCTGTAGTTAATACATTGCTTTTTGTTTCCTTTTTTGTGTATTGGTACAATAACCCCTTCTTTCCATTCATCTGGCATTGTTTCTTCTTGCCAAATGTCTTGAATTAGCTTGTATATCGAACTGTACAACGCTTCTCCTCCATGTTTTAAGCACTCTGCGGGTATACCATCGCTACCTGGTGTCTTATTATTTTTAAGTTTTTTAATTGCCTGTATTACTTCTTCGTATGTCGGGTATTGGTCTTCTATTTCAGCTGTATGTACCTCTATGTTTGATGTACTTCTGCTAGATTGGTCATTCAATAGTTGATAGAAGTATTCCTTCCAGGTTTTTAAGATTTCCTTGTCATCAGTGATAAGCTGTCCACTGTCGTTTTGAAGAAAGTTTCCTGTTCTTGCTTGGTACCCGGTCTTGATATCTGAAACTCCTTTAAAGAACTGCCTCGCTTGTTTGTTCTTTCTTTTTTCTTCTATATATCTGATTATTTGTTCCTGATACTCTCTCTTCTTCCTTTTAATTAGTTTTCTTGTCTCCGTTCTTCTTTGTCTATACATTTCATTGTTGTTGTGCGAGGGGTTTTGTAGCATGTTCCTTCTAGCCATATTTCTTGCTAAAATGGAGTTCAGGCAATCATCATCGAACCATTTTTTTGTTGTTTTCTTTTTGTGTCCTAGTATTTTATCTGATACGCTTGTCAGAGCTACTTTGATATTTTTCCAAGCTGAGTCTATGTTGTTATAGTCTTCTGTCTGTTCTAGAGCGATTTTTATAGCCTTTTGAAATTTCTGTTCTGTCTCCTTATTACGTAGAACTTCGGTATTCCATAATTGTGTTGGTGTATTCTTGTGTGTTTTTTTGGACGCTATTCTTGTCCTTATCTTCGCTTTTACAAGAAAATGATCCGTGTCTCCATCAGCTCCTCTTAGGTTTCTTACGTCTAGACAGTTACTACCCCTCCTGGCATCTACTAGAAAATGATCAATCTGATTTCTTGTGACGGCGTCGTTAGAGACCCATGTTTGTTTGTGTATATTCTTGTGTTCAAACATTGTCGATTTTATTAGTAGATTGTGGGATGCTGCAAAGTCTATTAGCCTTGTTCCATTATCGTTGCTAACATCGTGAAGACTATGGTTACCTATTGTTGGTTTGTACGCTGCTTCCTTCCCAATCTTTGCATTGAAATCTCCTAAGATAATATGCATGTTCTGTTTAGGTAAATTATTTATCAGTTCCTCTAGTTTCTCGTAGAAGTTATCTTTTATATGCTCTTCCTTTTCCTCTGTCGGTGCATGGGCAGCAACTAGGGAATAGTTATGTAGTTGTCCTTTGATTCTGATATAACAAAGTCTTTCATTAACGGGTTTGAAAGTTAAAACTGACTCTACAAGACTTTCCCTGACTATAAAACCAGTTCCGAATTGATGTTCTCGTTCGCTTCCGCTGAAAAATACTACTGATTTATTAGTTTTTAGTGTACCTTCTCCAGTCCATCTAATCTCTTGTAGAGCAGTTATGTCCATGTTTCTGGATTCAAGTTCTTTGACCACCTGAGTTAGGGCTCCAGGCCGATATAGGCTTAGTACGTTCCAGGTTCCTATATTCATTGTCCTTTGTCGTCGCTTTTGTCGTCTTAAAAGATCCGTCCTTATCCGAGGCATGTGCTTCGTTTTCATAACTATGTTTTTTTTTTACAAGAAGGAATAGTTAGTCCCTTGCTTAACCCTCCTAAGTAATGACGTCTGTAGTCATATAATTGGCAACGCAAGTTAACATCATTATCTAGTAGGAATAAAACTATGTACAAGAATAAATACCACGTGCAAATAATATGAATGTTCTAAGAGCGAAAAGCTACAGCTCCTGAAATATGAGCAAATGGTGGAAGGTTATTTGCAGCAGATAAGTGATTTTATAACCACCATGGAAACAGATGACGTAGGAAGAAATTGCCTAATAGCAATGGGTGGTTCAATGCTAATAAACCATAATAGAACTAGAAAAGACAACGAAATATCCACGAGAGAAACAAAAGAAAGTTTGAATGGTTAAAAACTGCTAAGAAATCAGAACGAAACGAGAAACATTTATACAAATATCAATAAATAGTACAAGATAAGAACTTAAACCAAGATTAAGTTTAAGTAATGGATGGAACATTTAAAAGATTTGCTTGCTGATGATAATGTTCTAGATATGCCATAAAAGCTTGGCCTAAATGAAAATGACGAAAATGAAAGTATATCTCAGAGCAAACTCTCGAGGCTATCCGGAAATTACAAAACAACAAAGAGTCAGGAAATGATGATAAATATATTCCAGATCAGATATATATTCCAATCAATAAAAGAATAAAGAACTCCATCAGTAGAGTTACAAAATAACCTGCCATTAAGAATCAAGTGCACTGATAGTGAAGATCTAGATAACATAAAAAAGTTATACTGGAAAAAGAAAGCAGTCGCTCGAGTCGATAAAAGCCTAAGGAATACTACATTCAACGAGACGTCAGGCAAAAATAAATTCTATCGTTTCTAATATCAGATATCGGATTTACTTTTTAAAGAACATTTACAAAACAAAAAATTTAAAATGAAAATCAATGGTTAACTAATTAATTCCATTCGATATGCTTAAAGCACTCTTATCTTGTTTCATATTATCCAAAGCACTCTACATCACGTTTACTCAACAAAAAAATAAATTTTTCTAAAAATGAAGGTCGCCTTGATAAAATTTATATTACAATCGCACTACACTGGTTCCCTACAGCTAAATCTACAATACATTAAAAAACTTACACCATAAAAGAGATCTAGTTACGAATAAAGAGATCAGGTGCAGAATTAAAGAATTTTGCAAAACGTTTTTGAACATAAAATCACTCATGAACATAAGCAAATATAAAGGCTAAATAACATTCGCAATTGTACAGTTATACGCAATACTGACCAGCAATTTCGATTAGATAAAAAACGAAAGCACCTCGCCACTATATTACAAAGACATAACCCACTTGGGGGGTTATGTCTCTATGGGTCGTAATGGGATAGTGATGCGCAACATATTCTTCTTCTTCATGTACCATGTCCTTTCAGAACGTTGGTTACCATCATAGCTATTTTAATTTTATTCACTGCCACCCTAAATAGCATGCTTGTATCTACACCATACCAATCACGCAAGTTCTTCAACCATGAGGTTCTTCTTCGTCCTGGACTGCATTTGCCTGCTATTTTTCCTTGCATGATATTTTGTAGCAGTCTATATTTGAAACCTCTCATTACATGTCCGAAATATTCCAGCTTTCTCTGCTTGATGTTTTTTATGATCTCAGTAGTCTTGCTGAGACGTTCTAGTAATGTGGAGTTACGAATCTTCTCCACCCATATATAACATATTTCCTTTTCTATTCAAATGTTAATCTTACGTTAATTACGTTAATCAAATGCTCGTACGATAAATGGGCGTCTGGTGCATACTGTTAGATGCTCTGACGTCTGAGTGTGTGCCGAGATAAGCAATTCACCATTTACTGGCCAACGGCTTCGGGATGAGCTGGTAAGTGGAAGGGCACTCTGTTGTCCTGAGATTGAAAAATTAATCTCGGGGGTGGAAGAACCAAGTGGTCAACGGCATCAGATATCTCTAGTACAGCTATCATGGCAAACACAATTAAAGTGAAAACAGCTTCCAATCATGGAGTAGGGAAACTAAGATTCGGCAAGATTACAGGATCTTCCAGGTCGTAACCCAGAGAAATCCCTGTGACATAACTGGAAAAGTCTCTCTAACAACTTCAAAGTTGATTATAAAAACATATACCTAGAATGTAAAGACAATGTATCAGGCTGTAAAACTTCATAATACCATTCAAGAAATGATCAGACTTGAAGTAGGTATAAAGGGCATAAGGGAAATGGGGTGACATAATAGTGGTACTTTTATTATTAAAAACCATATGATATAGCCCTTAGGAAATAATGACAATCAACATATGTATGGGGTTGGAGTAATTGTATCTCCTCAATTCCGTCAATATGTTACAAATGTTACATCTGTTTCTAAAAGATTAATAATAATCCAACTGAATACTACTCGGGTCAAATTAAATGTTTTATGTATGTCCCAACCAGCGATAAAACCAGAAGAAGAGGTAGAGCAATTCTTTGAGTTGTTGAAAAATTCACTTAAACAAATTAAAAAGGAAGATATAACTATTATTATGGGTGACTTAAATGCGAAAATTGGTAAAAGGGAAAAGCGGTGAATTGATTTGTGATTTTGGTCTAGGGAAAAGAAAAGAAAGGGGAGAAAGAATAAAACTATTTGTAAACGAAGAAGAATTTGCAATGCTTAATACGTTTTTCAAACTACCACCAAGACGTTTGTATACTTGGATCTTTCCGCAAGATCAACCAGAAAACGTAATAAGGAATCAAATTGATTACATAATGGTGAACAAGAGACTCCGTAATGGATGCCTATCAGTTAACAGTTACCCCTGTGCTGCCATATCGTCAGATCATATTCATGTTACTGGTAAATTTAGGTTTAGGTATAAAAAGTTTACAAAAAAAATAGTATCAGAAAATGTAATATGAAAAGACTAAAAGATAAGGAAACAAAGGAGACAGTCGCATGGATTCTTTTAGAAAAGCTAAGTAATATGGAGCAAACATAATGACACAGAAGAATCACTCCAGAATATATGTGAAACTTTTAACAAGACCAGAAAAGAACATCAATAGAAAATAAAGAGAAGAGGATAAGTTGGATGAATGCACATGTACAATACATGTTGGATGAACAATACACTGCAATTGAAAAAGAAAGTAGAAAATTAAAGGATAAAAAAAATAATTACCAAAATATTCAAAGATAAATAAAAAATAAAGTACGAAAGATCAAACAAAATTGGTTAAAAATACAGTGTGAAAAGACAGAGTTATTGGAACAAAAACACGATACCATTTAATATGCATAAAAAGGTAAAACAAGCAGTTAAAGATAAAAATCAAGATATATTATGTATATGGGCCAAATACATACAAGAACCCTTTGGTGATAATAGGTCCGAACAACTTCCATTCTACACTTACCAATCACATCAGATGATGAAGTGGAAAGAGCAATATCACAACGAAAAGATAATATCAGGTCCAGGAGCTTTGCTCAAATATGATAATAAGATAATGCATATGCTAAACTGATAAAGGTATTAAAAACTGACGGTTCCCAATGACTAACAATAATATTTAATGACATATATTTAAGCGGAGTAAACTCTACAAAACAATAATACGCCCAGTCCTAACATATGGTTTAGAAACCTGGACTTTAACAAAAAGCAATGAAAACATGTTAGGATGTTTCGAAAGAAAAATACTGAGGCGAATCTATGGAGCGGTAAATGAAAATGGTGTCTGGAGAAGACGATACAACTTCGAACTCTATAGCATATACCAGGAACCAGATATCGTAAAACACATTAAGATAGGACGTCTGAGGTGGGTAGGGCATGTAATGCGGATGGAGCAAACCGACCCAGCTAGAAAAACGCTCCTTGATAGACCTATTGGTCAAAGAAGAAGAGGAAGACCAAGAACAAGATTCCTAGATAACATAGACCAAGATATGAGAAATATGGAAATACGTGCTTGGCGGAGGAAGGCGATGGATAGGGACGACTGGAAGAGAATTCTTGGGGAGGCTAGGACCCACACAGGGTTGTAAAGCCAAAATGATGATGATGATTTAAACGGAGTAATACCAAGATCATAACTAAAATCAACGTTTATTGCTCTATAAAAAAAAAACAAAATTAAAAAAGCAAATATTGGAATAAACGCCTGTGATCTAAGGAATATTAACAATTTTTACTGAAATCAAACATCGTCTATCCGTCCAGGGGCAGGAGGATCTGATGATATCAAAATCAAATACTGGGTCCGACAGGGATGTATATTATCACCCTTGCTGTTTAATATTTAGACTGAGGAAATATTTCAAAAAGCAGTAGAAGATGTTAAAGCCAGAATTCGAATTAACGGAGAATGTATCAATATCATCAGATACTCTGATGACACGGTGGTATACGGTGACAGTTATGAAGGCCTATAGGAGTTAATGAATAAAATCACAGTAGTAAGTAAGAGATATGAACTTCCGCTAAACATTAAGAAAACAAAATGGATGATGATCTCTAAGAAGAAACAGTAAATTGAAAAAATCAGTGTGCAAACGTCAATAAAAATTGGGAACATTCCCTAGAAATAAAATCTAGGATAGAGAAAGCAAGATCAGCATTTAAAAAATGGCTAAGGTATTCAAATGCCACGATTTATCAATACCTATAAAAATCAGGCTACTACGATAATATATCTTTTCTATACTGTTGTATGGAGTACAACTCTTATATTCTCATAGACGTAGCTGTAAGAAAGTTGAGGCTTTCGAAATGTGGCTTTATCGTAGAATCCTGAAGATACATATATGAAGGAAAGGCGTTGTTAACCACAGTAAAACCAGCCAAATTAAATATCTGGGTCACATCATGAGACACAGTAAAAGATATAGATTGCTGCAATTGATTCTTCAAGGAACAGTAGAAGAATAACAAGGACCAGGTAGGCAACGAATTTCCTGCCTGAAAAATGTACGTACGTGGGTCTACACAAAAACCTCTCTCTTTTCAAAGTCACCTGAGCGCCCATATTATGAAGAAATTCTGGGTGAATATACAAGGTTATTTATGTTTGGTTGGACAACAATAGACCAGACAGACAGATCGTTAAAAAACCAGAGAATTTAATTTCAATAGTAGATTTCAAACTAGCGTATGTGTACCTATGAAGGTTTATATGAAGTGACGCAAGACTTAGAATTTGTGTTTAACTGAGACGGTTAGTAAAGCTAATAATATCAAAAGTGACATAATGTAAAGCACAAAACCAAAATAGCTATTCTAAAGAATTTAACACCAACAGAGGAACGATACAGGAGTTGATAAAAGCAATAATACCTAATGATATTTAACTTGCAATAAACCTTTAAAAAACACAAGCAATGGTATCCTCTAACGTATCTGGATTATTTTTCAAACCGTATTCTGATGTGTTCTTGATTTCTAAAATTTTACCTTAGTCATCCAAGAAACACAATTTTTTTGAAATTGTTTTTGCTCACCTTTTTCTTCAAGTGCCATATCCGCGGCGAAGGCGGCAATCATCATAGCTGTTCGGACTTTTGAGACAGCTGCTCTGAAAAGTTCGTACCACTCTCTAAGGTTGCGCAGCCACGACATTCTACGCCTCCCTATGCTTCTCTTTCCTTGAATCTCTCCCTTGATAATCAGTTGGAGCAATGTGTATTTCTCTCCACGTGTAATATATCTGAGATATTTCAATTTCCTTGTTTAAATTGTTTTTAATAAAATTTCTACTTTTTTATTTATTTTTCTCAGAAACTCTTTGTTTATGACAACGATATTTTCAGAATTCTTCTATAAACCCTCAGCTCGAATGATTTCAGTTTTTTCTACCAGTTCTATTTCTTTTCCACCAATACTGATGTTCTGGTTGGGCACCAAATTGGTCATGATTTTTGTTTTCGAGATATTTATATTTAAACCTACATTTTCTGTAGCCACAACGAGTTCCTGTACCATCTCTCTTGCCATACCTAGATCTTCAGCTATTATAAGTATATCATCGGCGAAACGTAAGTTGTTTAGATATTCTCCATCTATTTTTATTCCCTTTGTCATCCAATCCAAATTCTTAAAAGCATGTTCTAGCACCGTATTAAAAAGTTTAGGTGACATTGGGTCTCCTTGTCTAACCCCCCGTTCTATTTTTATGCGATTACTGTTAGTATGTAATTTGACAGTGGTTGTTGCCTGCAGGTATATTTTGTATAATAATTTAGTATATCTATAATCTAACCTGCATTCTTTAAGCGCCTGTAATATTTTGCTTAGCTCAACTGTGTCAAAGGCTTTGTGAAAATCGATCAATATTAAAACTAGAGGTTTATTGTGTTCCACTGCTTTCTCTATTAGGGTTTTTATACTTTGTGGATGGTCATTTGTTCCGTAACTTTTTCGGAATCCTGCCTGTTCCCTTGGTTGATAAGTCTCTAATTTTCTTTCCATTCTCTTAACTAGTATTCGCGTAAACAACTTATATATATGGCTGAGGTGGCTAATCGGTCTGTAATTCTCTAAATTTGCTTTGTCTCCTGCTTTGTGTAATAGAATCATAGTAGCGTTGTTCCAGTCTGTTGGAATATTGGCGCTGTGAAGGCAGATATTGAAAAGTTGTTTAATTTTTTCAAGTAATACATCCCCTCCAATTTTTATTGCTTCTGATACTATTCCATCTTCACCCGGGGTTCGATTATTTTTCATTTTCTTCAGTGCTTCTTTGATTTTTGATTTTGTTATATCGGGCATTAAATCTGATCATTGGTTTAATACCCCAGTTTTTAGTGTAATTGGAGGTTCCGTATTGTTATCTTTTTTCTTGATCTATATAACTCTGTGTAGAACTCTTCGACTATTCTTAATATTTCATCTCTGTTCGTTGTTTCTTCTCCAGTTCTGTTTCTCAGTTTGTTAATTTCTATTTTCCTCTTTTGTACGCTCCTCTTCAAAACTTTCATGTTCTTATTTTTCTCTATTGCCTGTTTTGTTTTTTCTACATTGTAGTTTCTTATGTCTTTTCTTATTGTTTGTATTGTTATTGTTGGCATGTTTGTATTAGTATATTAAGTGAAAAAGAGCTTCGCGCGTTCCTATGCCTTTGCGAAAACCAAATTGTGTATCATTAACGGGTATGTCCAGCTTGTGATATATTCGATTAAGGATGACTTTGGCCTGGCCAATGATGCGATAATCGCTGCACTTTCTTGCGTTTTTCTTTTTGAGGGGACAAATAAAAATCGAAGTTAAACACTCACCATGAATACGCCTGAACTATAAATTTGGTTCAAGGGTGTCACTAAAACATCAATGTGCTTCTCATCTAGAATTTTTAGAATTTCTATAGGAAGCATGTCAGGTCCAGGGCTTTTCCCACTCTTCAGTGTTTTTATTGGGTGTAATATATGTTCTATGTGCTCCAGATCTCCTCTTTCATCATCTAATAATTCGTCGATATATTCTGCTTGTGCACCATACATGCCGAATATATAAAAAATAAAATAAGCTTGATACAATATGTTCGAAACATTGGTATCATTACTTTATTTTGGTACCCCGTATAATACAGTATAGCAAACCATTCCATTAAACAACGTTCCAAAATTTATGTTTCCAAAATAATGATATAATTTTCCGAATGTCTGTAATTACGGTGCACTAAATCTACCTTGACACGCCGGATGATAAAGCACCTCTAAATTTCGGTGCCGAAACAATGCACAACCACAAAACGTTTCGGTTTATTACGGACACCAATATCAAATTTATTAATGGCACAAAATAACGCACATTAACATCTCCGGGTGTACGCATGGATCATTTACGTAGTCATCATTTAATATAACTGTAGGTAGTATATCATTTGATCCAATAAAAACGAGAGAAGGAATGACTGTGGTTGCTATCGAAGATACAAGGCGGAAACATTTGTTTTGTACAATAAAGTCAGCTTCCGTTTTCTTAGAAATAAATACAAAAACTATTTGTGAGCAAATATTTTTTAGGTTGTTACCAAACTACATATTTGTATTATAATATTTGTAAGCATTTTTTATCCTTCTTTTTTATTTCGCCTGGTGAATCCTAGAAAATAACAAAACAAAAAGACCTATGTTGTTTAAGTGAACAGATGGACAAAATTCAAGAAGTCAGGCACAGAATTAAGCAGGCGAGCATATATTCCTTTAAGACATTCAAAATAAATGTATAGAATACATCACTACAGAATTTAGTATAAAAACATTAATGTGTATAATATAATATTCACAGTGTAAAAAAAATTGACAAAACATAAAATATATAAAATAACATTTTTACAAGTAAATTATGAAGCTACTGCAGTTTGTCTTCAAGATATTCATTTATAGAATAATATGCTTTTCTTAAGAGCAAATCTTTAACATTTTTTTTTTATTTAGAGATAAGTGGTATTTCTTTCACAGTTTTTGGCAAATGATTGTATAAGGTCAGTCCCATATATTTGAAGCAATTTTGAAATTTGGATGTTCTGTGTTTAGGAACTCGTAATGATTCAACACTTCTTGTATTGTAATAGTGATTGTCTAAATTTACTGGAAATGTATTGATTTCCTCTCTGACATAAAGTAAACATTTATAGATATATAGGCAGTAGAAAGTTAAAATTTGATGTTTAATAAAAACTGGTTTACAAGACTGTTGACAATCCAAATTAAAAATTTTACGGATAATTTTTTTTTGATTAATGAACACTTTGTTACTATCTACTGAGTTCCCCCACAAAATTACATTATAGCACATGTGGCTGTAAGCAAGGCTATAATAAGCGTTCATTATTGCCGAGATGGGTAGTGTGTTTTTAATTCTAGATATAGCATAAAAACCTTTATTCAATTTCATGTTCACTGAATTCACTTGCTCTCACCATTTGAGATTACAATCAATGAATACACCCAAAAACTTTGTAGAGTGAGTGGAAGATAACATATTGTTTCTATGGATGGTTAAGATATAGTCATATTTAGATGAGTTGTATAAATGAAAATAAATAATTTGCATCCTGTCAATGTTTAATATTAGTCTGTTGGTATTACACCAATAGCGTATAAAGCAGTCACCAATAGTCTTCAATGTCATTTTTAATTACTCGAGTATACGTGCAGAGACTATTAACGAGGTGTCATCAGCAAACATTGATATTATAAGTGCCCTTATGTGATCTGGTAGGTCATTAATAAAAATTAAGAATAATAACGGTCCCAGCACGGATCCCTGTGGTACTCCTTTATTTGTCGTGTATGGTTCTGAGCTTAATTCTTTCATCTTAACAACACTTTTACTGTCACTTAAGAAATTTATTATCCATTCTAGAGATATCCCTCTAAAACCAACGTTATATAATTTATTGTGAATAAATGTTATGTCTAAGCATGTGATAGATCAAAAAATAGTCCTGCCACGTGGTTTCTACTATCTAATTCATCATAAATACGCTCAAACAAGCTGAATGCAGCCGTAAGTGTTGAGTTTTTTATGATTGAGTATTCTTCTATAAAATTTAACATTTCTGTTGTATACAACCTTCTCTATTACTTTTGAAATTATGCTCAGGACAGATACTGGTCTATAATTTGAAATATCATGAGGGCCATTCTTTTTGAAGATTGGAATAACTTTTGCTAATTTAAATATGGATGGAAATTGGCTGGTTGTTATTGAGAGATTAACTAAATAGGTTACAGAAATCGATATATGATCACTTATCAGTTTTATTATTTTTACAGATATGTTATCAATACCAGTACTAGGCTTATTTTTTAGTTGATCGATTGTATTTTTTATTTCAATTGAAGTTACGGGTAAAAAGAAAAATGTTTTGTTACACATTTTTGAGGTAGTACAAGAAGAAGGTAACGATGGGCCAAAATGAGTTTGAAGATTGTATTCTGTAATTGTAGCAAAATATCAGGCAAACGAATCAGCAATATCACACGACTTGGTAATCATTTTATTATCATAATGTAGAATAATATCAGACCTGTTCTTTTGCCTACCAGTTTCACTGTTTACTAAATTCCAAATTGTTTTTGGTATATTGTAAAATTGATTAATTAAGTCACTATAAAAGGTTTTTTTAGTATTTATTAATAAAACTTTTTATGAAAGTTTTTTGTTGTATTTATTAATAGAGAATTATATTCTTTTTTTTTGCCTATTTATAGGTATTTTGAGACTCGAGACTCCCTATATTTTTTGCTATCCAGTGTAGATTTTTTAGTTTTTCACTAGTTTTTCACATAGAAGGGAAATCACTAGAATACAAGAAACCGACATATCTATGTTTCGAGAATCTTAAGAAGGCATTTAACCAGGTTAAATTAATAGATGTTATCCACTTATTGTGCGGAAGACAGATATCCCTAGGACTAATCGAAAGGATCAAAAATATCTGTTAGAACAACACAATAAAGAATACAACTTTACGATTTAATATAAAAAATAAACAGAAAACACCGCGGCAAATGACTTACCACAAGTAAAAATAACATCAGAATACCAAAAGCAACTAAACAAAGCCATTTTTAAAAAACATATCTTAATAAGATTAAGGTCGTTTTTTTATAATTTTAATTCATATAATCATCCAGCTTGTCTCAAATGCTACCGACAAATTTGCGACATTCTTTGCAGACAAAATATATCCACAACCTAATAAGAAAACATTTTATAAGAAGCCCAAGCATATTTTTAATTATATGCATGTATGTGTGCGGTAGACGGTCAGCTCAAAAATTGATGTCCGGCATTAAGTACAAAAGAATTTGATTCTTCTTTTGCCTTTTATCGTGAAGGTATTCAGCCGTTAACAAGTGTCTCCAGATCTCCATAAACAGTTAAATTAATGCCTGGCCCCTGCCCGTTAATGTGCCTCTAATCTGATGTGCCAGGCCGTAAAGTTCGCGGAATCTCGACAACTATTAATTCAAAAGACTGGGTTGTATTTTATAAGAGACAATAACTTCCCTCAAGATTAATTTTTGTGAAACGGGAAGGTATTTTGCGAATTGGTTACGGGTTGAAGTGGTTTTGAGTTTGTACGATGCGAAATAAACGAAGAGGCAATATGTAAATACAAGTGTTCAAAAGAGAGTTTGGCCTTATAGCGATTAAATTTCGTTATCAGCTGTACCGAAATATAGTCATTTTAAATGGTAAAAACAAATTATAATTGAATATTTTATACCTCTAGTACAAATTTAAGTGCATTAGTTAGTGCTGACAATATTATCTCAAGTGAGTAGCACTTCTTTCCGTATTATTTTTGTAACAACAACAAAAGAACCTTTAAATAATACGTACTTAAAAGATAACAAAAATCCCAGTTGGGTCTTGACCAGTTTTTTGGACCGGCCACAGGATCGGCTCAACTTCTGATCAAGAAAATTAATAAAATGACTTCATACAACAATAATACTACAAACAACTCCACTAAACACAGTTACTCAGATATCGTAAATTATTTCAAATATCCAACAAAACAACAAGTAATAGTCATTATCAGCATTGAAGGTATAAAAATCCATGATTACGTCGTAGCTGTTGGATCACTAGTGGATCCAATTAATGTACTTTTTGCCTCCAGAATTGCTAATAATAGGATATGCATTCAAAAACCACTGTTAAAAAAGCTATTGGTGAAACTTTAGCCGAAGTTTACCAAGAAAATTCTAGCGATCAAAATATAACGCCGGAATTTTTAATACATAAGCAAAATATAGAATCATTCGAAATTGTTGATAAAGAATCTGAGGATCCATTAAATGCTAGCATAACTCTTAAAGAACTAGACTTCTCTATTGTAAACTCCAAAAATACATCCCCAGAACAAGATGGTATTCCACCAATATTCATAAAACATCTACCTTTCAGAGCAAAAATAATATTGTTGGATTCATTCAATGCTTGTTTTTTAAAACATAAATTTCCAAAACTCTGGTCTTAAGCAATAACTATTCCCATTATTAAACCCAATAAGCCCAAAGATATACCCTCATCGTACCGTCCAAGTTCTCTTACATGCAGCATGTGCAAAATACTGGAAAAAATTTTAAATCTCCGTCTAACATGGTATTTAGAAACAAAAGATCTCCTTACCCCATTTCAGAGTGGTTTTCGCAAGGGACGGTCTACATTAGATAATAATATTTCACTACAAACATCAATCAATAAAGCTTTTGCAAACAATCAAAAGTTCATTGCAATATTCTTTGACATAACCCAGGCTTTTGATAGGACGAAGTAATCGTTCTATACTAGTTAGAATAAATGGAATCACAAGTTCTCTAAAAATACTAGAAAATAGACTCCCTCAAGGATCCAGTTTAAGTCCAACTCTATTTTTAGTGGCTTTTAATAGCATCATAAATTTAATTAGAGCTCCTATTGAAGCTAGCATTTACGCGGATGATATTGTTATCTACACCAAATCTAATAACCTAGTTTCAGCAACAAATATATTACAACTTATGTTAAATAAACTTCAAAACTGGGCATTACAAACCGGATTCACTCACCATACAATTAATTTAACATTAAATGATTTACCTATAAAGCAGTCAACGAAAGTAAGTTTTTTAGGCCTAACTTTCGATAAAAAATTAAATTGAAATGTGCATATTAATAAATTACAACAAGCAAGCGTGCCAAAACCGGTTAAACATACTTAAAATATTATCTAATAAATTTTGGGGTGCCGACTGTAAAACATTAATTAGCCTTTACAAGTTACTTATTAGAAGTAAATTAGATTACGGTTGCATATCTTACGGTGCTGCAAGCAAAACTGCTTTAAAAAAACTAAATAGCATACAATCTACAGCTTTGAGATTAGCACTGCGTGCCTTCAGAACTAGCCCTATTAGTAGCTTACAAGTTTTAGCGAGAGAACCCCCTTTGTATATTAGACGTCAACAACTATCCCTAAACTATATAGGCAAAATAGCACAGAAACAACATCCAGTATTCTCCCAAATTTGCATCCCAGTATTGCTTCTACAAAACTAACTAAAAATAGTACTCCCCTTATAGAACGAATAAAATCCTCTAACTTTGACATGGATACGCTAAATCGATCTCTACAAGTCAGTGTAAATTTTCCTCTATGGAAAATCCAACCACTTACCATTGACTTAACCCTTACAAAATACCCCAAATCAACTACAAATTCGATTTTATTATTAAACACTTGTACTCCGAAGTGATATCTCATTATCCTAATTATCTCCAAATTTTCAGTGATGCCTCTAAAGCTCATGACAGACATGCTGCTGCATACTATTGTAAATACACCTCTCACACTATATAAGCCATTTTGGAAGCCTTAATTTTCTTCAAAACGCATAGTGAGAATAAATGTGTCATCATCACCGACTCATTAAATGCTCTATCAGGTGTAAAACAAATATACCCTACAAATCCAATATTTGGGGATATAAAAAATGAGATAAATATAATTCAATCAAATCGAAAAGAGGTAGCATTTATCTGGGTACTTCTCCAGCCTGCAGAAACTCTCCCATGGACGGTGAAGCATATTCTGATTGACTGCCAGTAACATGAAGAAATAAGAAGAAAATATGGAATCTCAGATGACATCAAAACCACATTAACCATAAACACTGACCATGTTATAAAGATTTACGTTTATATACATCTATTTAATGTAAATAAACTGAATTCTTGTGTATGTTACTCCACTAAAAACCCTGGGTGGTTGATGTGGATTAAAATAAAAAAAAAGTGTTCAAAAGAATAGATAAATGCCAATCATAAACCTTTTTACCACATATATTAAACTATTAAATAAAAATATTCTATCAGTATTTTAACATAGGTAAAAATAATAGCATTAGTAGTGAAGATAATAATAAGTAATAATGAGTATAGTGGAACCTCAATTATCCGTCTCTCTATCAACCGTCACCTCTGTTAACCGAAAGGGACCATACATGTTATATTTACTACATAACTAAAAGTTAGTCATCAATTCATTTTGTTTGAGCATTGCCAAACAAAATTCTTGCCAAACAAAATGTACATGTGCAGTTATGGCGCCATCGCATTTTTGTATGTAAATAATTTTTGTTCTTTTTCAGGGCTCTGGATTAAATTTCAATTGAAATATGTGTGTCACCATAATTCAGTTTGATTCAAATTCGAACATTGATTATGTCACTTAGTCGTTTAATCGATAAAGTTTTAGAAAATGGAGCTTCCACATATGGAGGGAGCATTAAAAAGAAAACGTGTTTAGAAAAGAAATTATTGTAGAATTAATAAAAGGTGTTTCCACTGTCGCATTTAGCAAAAAGCATGATGTTCCGAGAATAACAATCAATGATTTAAAGAAAAATGCTAAAGGAATTGGAAAGTATGTTTCGCAAATAGAATCGTTGTATGGCCGGGTGAAACATCGTAAAACAATGAAAAAAGCCACAAATGATTCACTGCTCTGTATTTGTGGTTTATTCAAAAAAGAAGCGAAGGTGTTCCTTTGTCTGGACCAATTATTGACAAGAAAGCGTTGCTTTTCAACATGAAATTGAATGACGATCCTTCATTCAAAGGAAGTAGCGGTTGGTTAAAAAAGTTCAAAAATCGCCACGGTATACGGGAACTGAAAATTGAAGGTGAAAATTTGAGATGAATAAAAAAGATAGTTTCAGGCTATTATCAATGAATATGGTTTCCATGGAACAACGAAAAAACTCTATCTGAAAAATATGCACCCGGATTTAAAACGCAACAACAACGAATCACAGCAATGATGTGTTTAAATGCAAGTGGTGACCATCGCCTTCCTTTATTATTGATTGGTACAGCAAAAAAAAACACGTTGTTTTAAGGACATAAATATGCACGTGCTTTCCGTTAATTACTACGCACAACTGGAAATATTCGCTAACTGGTCCAAAAAGGTATGTACTGCAAACCAAATTTTGTTTATTTATTTTTCTAATGTCTTGTTTTTTTGGGTTTTTATACCGAACGTTCGACATATGTACTTGCAAGTAAAAAATTTGCCACCAAAGGCCATTTTTATTTTGGACAATTCACCTGCTCATCCTGAAGCCGATATGCTGCGAAGTGACGATGGAAATATCACGTGATCTTTTTTGCCTGCGAATACAACATCATTTATACAGCCAAAAGAAGAGAAAAAAATTTATTCAAAACCTAGTTATGGAAGACGAATATTCTTTACCAGAATACTGGAAAGCATGCATTTAAAACATGCAGTCTACAATGCTGTGGATGCTTGGGCTAATGTTTAGGAATTAACACTGTAAAGAGCGTGGAATAAATTATGGCCTAAATCAACTCAAGATGAAAATGCCCCCGTGACAGCCGAGCGTGATGCAGTAACACATGAAGTTATGGCTAAATCAACTGTTTTGTTTTCGTTTCCTAAAGATGACATAAACGAATGGTTAATTTGTGATGAAAGAGCAAACGACTATTGATTACTGACAGATGACGAAATCGTCGAAATAGTAACAGAGAGGACGAAACTGATTCAGAAGCTGACACAGACTTTGACGGTGACGATGTTGATGACGCTATTGCAACTCACAAAGATTTGCGTAAACCATCGCACATACAACAATCCATCAAGTGGTATTCTCGGCAAGAAGCAAATAAGGTAGATTTGATTGATGAAACAATAAAACAAACAAAGATTTCGGAATATTTTAAATCAAATTGATTCGACTGTACCAACATCAATCCCTTTTATATTGTCAAATAAAACATAAAAATAAAATTTGAGAGTCATACTATGAATCTTTATTTTTTTTAATGTTCTGCCTGTTAATCGTCTTTTCAATTATTCGTCACACCCTTTTATATTAGGTAAGGTCCTAAGGTCCTGTTACCTTAATTATCCTGACGGATATCCTGACAGGTAATTAAGGTTCCACTGGATTACTTGTTGCCTTAAATTTATATTGTTTCTTTTTTAATTATATAATCTAATCTTATTATTGCTATCTAGTTGCTATCAACATGTCCTCGTAGACACTTTGTCTCAGGACCAAGTAACCTTATGTACAGTCATAAGTCGCCATTTTACCAATTCCACTGATAACTTAAACATCTTAACTTTTAAGAACATATAATGTAACAGAAATTTAAACTAACAACATTTACCGAGTTTTTACCTATATATTTTAGTGGCTCAAAATATGTATACTTTGTTACACTGATGATGGAATATACATTCCGAAAACGTTCTGTAATTGTAATATAGTCCTTTTGGGTATTTTATTATATACCTTTTATAAAGGATTTTAAATGAAAAATTTTTGTGATACATGCTATACAGCCAGCTACAGGAACTTAGTTTCCTAATTGATTTTTTTATTAAATACAAGAATTATGTTTAAAAATAATATTAAAAGAATGTATATAATATATTTGTTAGGTATAAATTTGCACACGGTATTTTACATATTCATGGTGGTAATTGATTTACATAGTTAACGCTGCTCCTAAAAATATTTTAAAACAAGAAAATAATTAAAAGTTTTTTTAGAAAGTTCTATTTCGCTATCGTTATCCCTATTTAAATTAATTATAATTGGTTCAAATGTATTATTGCAATCCAGATGAATGTATTAATTTTCTTTATTTATTACGAGACCTAACAAATTTTTTCAACTGCTTAGGGAAATATCATTTACACATTGTCGTATAACATTCTTCTTGTTCTCTTATAACATTTTTCTTAATGCATTATCTTCATTTCAGATTCATATGCATACTCACGTTCATTTCTTATTTGATTGACATACAAATTTGCTCCAGTTATGTTTTTCTTGCTGATGATCATTAGCTTGGTTTTGCTGGTGTCCAGTCCAGTCAATATCCAGTCCATATGTTTCAATTGTTTCCGTTATTTTGTTCATTAAGTTTTGCAGCCATTCTATGGTATTGGAAAACACTATTTTATCATCTGCACACCGCAAGTTATTATTTTTAGGTCTCCCTCGTCAGTCCCTATCCTCTTCAGCACTTTTATCATTTGTTCATACCTGACTCTAGCGCAAGCGTTCTTGTAGTTAATCAGACATGCATATCACAGTTGACATCACGGACGCCACATAATAATATTTGTTTACAATTTTCTGAAATAATAATATTAACTAACTTTTTCGAGTATGCATTCTACTACAATTGTTCTGCCCAATATCGGGCTACGTATACGATTTATGTATACGTATTCAGGGTGTGCACTGTTATGAACAAACTGTTTACTCTCAGGTGTTCCATAGTCTGCAGTTCTCCACATTCATAAAGTGCGTCAAAATATGTGTTTGTACCCCATTTAATTAGATTTTGTTTTAAAGGGACAATGCCAGTGTATATACGGTTGAGTGTACGCTAGGTTCTCTAGTCCAGTTCCATTACATGTGGTAGCCCTGGGTGTCTTGATTTAAGTCTGCTCGTTCCTGGTGGTTTCACAAACTCATATAATTGGTGTCTCACAACTACAGTTAGTCTAAAGTTCTCTACATATTGAAAGGCGCATCTATGGTCTTTTGATGGTATAAAACCAGCTGCCTGGTACAGTAGGTAAAGAAGGGTCGATTTTATACGGTCGATTTTGACAGACATCTTCTCCTGCTGAAAACCGCAAAGCCTGGGTTTTTGACATTAAGACCTATGGATTTGTACCTCATTTAGTTTCTACAAGTTTCCAATTTTCTTTTATATAACTTGTTGTGTACTCTGACAGCGGTATTTATATTCAATTATGCGGTCTAATACAACTCCAAAATATTTGAGTCTGTCAGTATGTTCCAAGGGTTGTCCCTACTTGGTTACATTCAGTTTTACATAAGCCAGATAAATGTTGAGATATAATGCACACATTTGGGTTTTAGCAAGGTTGTTTGATATCATGTTTTAAGACTTATCTATTACCGATTTTATATGCGCTTGGCACAATTAAGCTAAAAGCTTTGTTTAAGATAACCAAGCTCTTGACTTGATGACGCATTGGATGTTTGTTCAAGTAGATGTTAAATAAGTACAGAGCCTGAACGCTTCCTTGGAGTATGACGTATATCATGAAGTATGTCAAGCACAGCGTTATATATCTTCGTTAGCAGGTTCTATGGTTTATTGTATCGTATGTGGCCGTGAAGTCTTCCACCAAGGCTACCTCCATTATCTCTTTACTCAAATCTCTTTTCTATGTACCTGGCCTGAAGCCTGCTTGTTGTGGAATTATATATGCACATAATTGTTCCTGGATGCGATTACACATAAGGCGTCATATAATTTCTATAGTGACATAGCAGGGATATTGGACAAAAATATAACTCGCCTCTCATTTTGTTAGATTACCTTCTTGAAATGCTTGTTCAAAATGTTTTTAAATATCTCTCATTTGACGTCACGGTATTTTTGTTTTCCACAGAACATATCACTTAAACAAGTTATATCGAAGGGTGAAATCGTGAAGGGTGTTTCAAAAAGGTATGTCACAAATTAAATCACGCATTCCGGAGACAAAAATAAATTGATTGAATTTAACTTACCTCAGTACAAAAGTGTACATAAAAAAAGTTACAGCCCTTTGAAGTTAAAAAATAAAAATTGTTTTTTTGAATTATCTCCTAATCTAAGTACTTGACATTTTGAAATAAAAATGGACACTTCATTTTCTTGTTCTAAAAGCATTTTTCACACAAAAGAAACAACAAAATCTAAGCTCAGAGAAAAATTTTAAGAGGGGTGTGTAGCACTAAATCCCTTCAAACTGTTGAGTACGTTTAAATCAAATGTTTTTTGTGGCATCATTAGTTTAACACATTATTTTTAAAACTATTTTACCTCCTACCACTTTTTCGAAAAACCTAGTTGGCCATAAAATTACAATTAGTTTCTACAGGTACAATAATTACAAACAGTTCCATCAATCATAGTCAAGAATTTGAAGCTATTATGTATTGTGCGAATAAGATTAATATTAAAAATTTTGATATTACAATGGCCTACACATTTCAGGAAATGGCAGATATGCATTTAACTTTAGGTAAGTTGTATTACCTAAATAATAGATAGGTTAATAAACAATCGGGAATATCGTAGGTGAATATCAAGGAAACAGTGCAGTAGCCGCAAGGCTTTATGTAGTAAAATACCCCAATCGAAATACACCCGATAGACGATTATTTCTGACCATTGATCATCGTTTACGGGAAACGGGTTCATTCCAACCGCAAGTTGCTGGCAATAGTGGTCGTCCAATAATGGATGCAACTTATGAAGATATTCTAGAAAACATTAAAGAAGTGCCCGAAACAAGTCCAAGGCTAATAGCTGTTCAACTAAATGTTCGTCACGTAAGGGTTTGGAGGCGTTTGAAGGATCAGTTGCTTAAACTCTATCACTTAACAACGGTTTAAGAGTTATTGGTTGAAGATTATCCTAAAAAGATTGGATTTTGCGATTGGTTGTTAATGGAAAACACTCGAAATGTTACTTTTGTTAGAAATATTTTGTTTACCGACGAGATTACCTTCAGTAGAAATAAAATAAAAAACCATCATAACGAGCACATTTGGGTAGACGAAAATCCTTACGCCAAAAAAACGACTAATCACCAAAGGCCTTTCAAAATTAATGTTTGGCAGGAATTGTGGATAACAATCTAATAGGCCCAGTATTTCTTCCCAATAATTTAAATAGTGATAATTATTTGCAGTTCGTGGCAAACGATTTACAAGAGTATTTGGAAAAAGTGAATATTGCAATAAGGTCAAACATGTGGTTTCTACAAGATGGCGCTCCACCGCATTACAGTAATGAAGTCCAGGAATACCTTTGCAGGCAGTATTCTGATCGGTGGATTGGAAGGGGTCGTGACGCAGTTATTTCTTGGCCACCCAGAAGTCCAGGTCTAAATGGGGGTCATTTTAAACATTTATTGTAATATCATATTTATAGAGTTTATAGACATTTTTTGTACTTGTTAATTTATTTAAGCCATTTATTTAGTTGCACGTAATTTTTTAAAGGTTAATAAAAAGGGCCGTAACTCAATAAAAACTGTTTTTTGAAAAAAGTGACAAAAGGCAAAAAATTTCTAAAAACAATGTGTTAAACTAATCTATCTATCTATACAGCCCTTTCTGTCCAATTTTGGACCTATGCCTACTCTTTCTTCTTTTACGTCTCTCTATTGTAGGTAGATTGTATCCACTTCGGGCCTGCGTGTTTCTTCAAGTCATCTGACCATATCATGACCATCTTTTTCTTTGTAACTATATGGTCTTTAATATATAATTATTTTATTTCATCTGTCGTATTTCTGCCTTATAGTATGTCCAGCCAACTTCCAGCTAAGATTTGCTTTCTGCGTTATACTTCGGTCACTTTTGTTTTGTTGCTGATCTAAGTATTTCTTTTCTTGTCTTATAGCCTGAAGTTCAGCATTTGCCTGTCCATGGCTCTTTGGGTCTTTGCTATTTTTTCCATGTTTTCCTTTATACACGTCCAAGTTTGAGAACCATAGGTGAGAACAGGAAGTATACATTGGTTGAAGACTCTTGTTTTTATATCTTGGGGGTATTTTCTATTTTTTAGTATATAGGAAAGTTTTCCGAAGGATACCCAAGCCAACCGTATCCTTCTCTTTATTTCTCTGGTCTGATTTTTTTTATTTAATTTAACTAGTTGTCCCAAATATACATATTCTTTTACTTGTTCTATAGTTGTTTGTGCAATTGTAATTATTAATTCTACTGGTTGTTTGGTCATAATTTTCGTTTTATTATAATTGATTTGTAGGCCTATCTTTGTTGATTCGCTATTTAATTCATCCATCATATTTTGTAATTCTTTCCTTTTATCTGTTATTAATACAATATCGTCTGCATATCTCAAGTGATTTTAGTATTGGCCATTTATGTTAATACCCCGTTTTTACCTTTGTAATTTCCTCATAATGTCTTCCAAAGCTTGATTGAATAGTTTGGATGATATAGTGTCACCCAGGCTGACTTCTAGCCGTATCTTAATAGGCTCCATTAAACATTTACCAGATCAAAATAAATAAATAAAATTCTTTTGCGTCAAAGCACATGCAGGAATAACAAACAATGAAATTGCAGATCAAATTGCCAAAGAAAGCATAGTAATGGGGGAAAATAAATTACGAATTAACTACAGATGAACAAATATTCATAGCAAAACAGAGAATGATGAACAAATGGTCCTATTTAAGGCAAGAGTACAGCTTCACAAATCCAACACGTTACACCAGACTTGAAACCAAATTAAGGAGAAAACCTTGGTACAATAAGTACGACTACAGTCGAAAAAGTATAACTACTATCAGCAGAATGAAGTTTGGTCACGCATGTTATCCAGCACATTTATTTAAAATAAAAATACTTGAGAGTAACCTTTGCGAAGCCTGTAATAAAATCGGTGATCTTGACCACATCTTTTCTGATTGTTTAAAATATAGAGCTCAATCTAATGAGCTTTTCAGTAAACTTTTAAAATTAAACATTGAAAGCCCATTTAATATACTGCATCTTCTTGCTTTAGAAAAAAATGAAATTTACGATTGTTTGCTGTCTTTCGTCAGAACAACGAATATACAAATATAACCACCTTTGTTAATTCCTTATGTCTTTCCTTAATGTATGCATACCTATCTGTCCGAGGCCTACCTTTTATCGTTTATAAAAATGCCCTGATCGGCCCCTGGGCGTTAAGAGTGTAATCCCTGTGTAATCCCTGTATCTGTTTTTTAAAAATTTTTGTCTGGCTGCGTGGGTATTTACCCTAAAGCCAATAAAAAAAAAGTAGGCTCCATTTGTTCAACTATTTTAATCTATGTTGTTGCTTGATTATATGTATTGAAAATTAAGTCCGTATATCTATAGTCTATTCTCCATTTTGTAAAGAGTTCTTCACTGCCCAATGTTCCACTTTATCGAGTGCTTTTTCAAAGTCTACAAATGCCATATACATTGGGATTTAATATTCGTTGGCCTTTTCAAATAATATTTTTGTTGTAAGCAGATGATCGCTTGTACTGAATCCTTTTCTAAAACCGGCTTGCTCTCTTGATTGGTAATTATCTAACTTAGTTGTTAATATGTTTGTTAGTAGTTTAGTTAACAGTTTGTACATTACATTAAGTAGTGTTATGAGCCTATAGTTTTTCAGATTTTTTCTATCGCCTTTCTTAAATAGTAATAGTGTTATTGCCTCGTTCCATGTGGTGGGTTTTGTGGTTAATATTTTATTCATTAGTACATAAAGGACTTGCACTGTAGTTTTCCGCTATTGTTTAGCATTTCCACAGTTATTTCATCTTTCCCAGGAGATTTGTTATTCTTCGTTTCTTTGAGTGCCATTTTTATTTCATTTTTACTTATTTCTGGTTGTAAGTCAGGGTTAACGTTCTTTATTTTCGGTTGTAACTGATTACGGATTTCTTGGCTTGGTTTTTATTATGTTTTATAGAGATTTGTATAAGATTCGTGCGTTGTCTTTAAAATTTCTTTTATGTTGTTGGTCTTCACTCCTTCTTTGTTCTTTATGCTATTAATTTGTGTTTTCCAGGTTCTGCCTTAAGCACTTCTTCATGTTTCTATTTATTTCAATTGTTTCTCTATCTTTTCTTCCTGTACTCTCTGTTTACACACGTTGATATTTTTTCTAATCGTTTTGTTTATTTCTTTTTATTGTTAAATTAATAATACGACAAAATTCATTTGATTTGAATGTACTTAAAAGTTTGGGAGGGTTTAGGGCTGCACACCCCCCTTAAAATTTTTCTATGCGCTTCGATTTTGTTTTTTTATGAAATAAGCTTTCAGAGCAAGAAAGTAACGAGTCCATTATTATTACAAAATGTCAAGTAGTTTAGGAGATAATGAAAAAAAAACAATTTTTATTTTGTAACTTCAAAGTCTGTAACTTTTTTTGTGTACACTTTTGTACCGGGTGGTCCAATAAGCCGATCTCGGCTATATATCAGAAACTATTCATGTTATAACTTTAGGAAAAAAAATTCCTGTGTAAAAGTGGCCAAGAGAAATCGCTGGAAATAACTTTCAAGATTCTGGATTAACCGCTAGGGGGCGTAACCTGCGAAGAAAATTTTGAAAACCAGTTTTTTGGGAAATATGTCCAATTATACCAAGTGTTAAATAAGTAACCTAGAAAGGGGCATAAATTCTGCACAATGGTGTTCAAGTACTTTTTTTTATTTTTTGAAATAAAGGGTGGGGGAGAGTGGGAAAGTATTTGTGGATAAATACCTATAACTTTGGTTTGGTCCAACCGATTTTAATGAAATTAGTGTCATTGGAAAGAGTGTGGATAAATTAATTTACATTGTCTATAAAATACTTGCATTTAGTTTTTATAGTCGTAGGTAGAGGAGACTTTCAAATAAAAAAAATTAAAATTTGTTTTTCTTCAAAATTTTTAATGGAAACACCTATTTATTGTAAATTATAATGGAACTGGAATAAATTAGTAACAAAATGGAGCAAACCGCATGTTAATAGCTTTTGTTGAACTCGAGATATGAATAAAAACTCATAAACATAAGTAAGCATAGTATTGACACACCCTGTATTATAAATTACATTAAAAAATAAGTCAGTAGGTATTTACAAATTTTTTTATAGCAGAAGAATCTTAATGTTGATACCTATTTTGTAAAAAATAGTTTTTTCGAAACTAAGTAGGATACGACAATGAATTTGACGGGGAGTTCATATTGTTTATTTATTGACAGCAGTCAAAACATTGTTAAGAAGTGCTATATTATAATTCGAATTAAAGATTGCAGTAATTAATTGTCAGTACAAATAATTCGTGATGAGTATATCAAATTGTATGGTATGATTGGAGTTTATTTCGTGTGTCACCAAAATGCCGCTATTGTCTCACGTATATATTTTGTAAGATATCGTGACAGGAGACATTATGGCAAAGAAGTTTTTGAAAGAAATGCAAAAAGATTAAGAGAAACTGGTAGTTTTTCTCGTCCTTGTTTTAAACGACTTAGTAGAGTTATGACCGAAGATAATTCAATTAATGTTCTTGCAATTCAATTCAACAGAATCCACATATAAGTAGTCCGAAATATCTACTTCTTTGCCACAATATCTCCTGCCAGGATATCTTACAGAATATATACGTGAGGCAATAGCGCCATTTTGGTGATATTCGAAATAAACTCCAATCATATCATACAATTTGATATACTCATCACGAATTATTAGTACTAATCAATAATTACCAATATTAATATCTATTAAAAAAAATGCAATCTTCAATTCGAATTATAATACATATAACACTTCTTAACAATATTTTGACTGCTGTCAATAAATAAACAATATAAACTCCCTGTCAAATTCATTGTCGTAGCCTACTTAGTTTCGAAAAATCAATTTTTAATCATATGAAATAACAATGGTCAAAATAGGTATCAACATTAAGAGTTTTCTGCTATAAAAAATTTTGAAAGTACCTACTGACTTATTTTTTAATTTATTTTATAATACAGGGTGTGTCAGTACTATACTTACTTATGTTTATGCGTTTTTATTTATATCTCGAGTTCGATAAAAGCTATTAACATGCGGTTTGCGCCATTTTGTTACGAATTTAATCCAGTTCCATTATAATTTACAATAAATAGGTGTTTCCATTAAAAATTTTGAAGAAAAACAAATTTTAATTTTTTCTATTCGAAAGTACCCTCTGCCTACAACAATTAAAACTAAATGCAATTATTTTATAGTAGATATATATTAATTCATCCATACTCTTTCTAATGACACTAATTTCATTAAAATCGGTTGGACCAAACCAAAGTTATAGGTATTTATCCACAAATACTTTCCCACTCTCCCCCACCCTTTATTTGAAAAAATAAAAAAAAAGTACTTGAACAACTTTGTGCAGAATTTATGCCTCTTTCTAGTTTACTTATTTAACACTTGATATAATTGGACATATTTCCCAAAAAACTGGTTTTCAAAATTTTCTTCGCAGGTTACGCCCCCTAGCGGTTAATCCAGAATCTTGAAAGTTATTTCCAGCAATTTCTCTTGGCCACTTTTACTGAAATTTTTTCTCCTAAAGTTATAACATGAATAGTTTCTGATATATAGCCGAGAGATCGGCTTATTGGACCACCCGGTACTGAGGTAAGTTGGATTCAATCAATTTATTTTTGTCCCCGGAATGCGTGATTTAATTTATGACATACCTTTTTGAAACACCCTGTATAAAGGGTTAATTTGTTAACACAATATTAATTCAACCTAATAATAATACTTTATTTTCTCTTATGGAGAGAAAAATGAAAACTGTTTTCACGATAAATGAGTAAGCAACATTTAAATATTTAAATAAACAAAGGTTGTTCAATAGTGGCTTAGTATTTTTCATGACATATTTTTGACAATTAGTTTACTAATGGGTCTGTTTAATTTCATTTTAGCTTAACTAATAATTACCAAACTGCTTATTAATACAGCTCCGTCCTTATTTTATGAAAATACTTTTAATGTAATTTTTTTTCTTACTATTGGTAAAATTCAATCAGTTTGAATTGTTTTGTTATAGAACGTTAAGTAGATAGAGACAGGTCGTGTTAAAGTTTTTAATCTTCCTGTAGGTAGGTAATGCTAACTTAACAACATAAATCAATTAGCCCATAAGTAAATTTGACGTGAAATAAACGCGCATCACATTTTTTTCAAATCATTAACATACTGCGTACTCTCTACCGCTGTGGCTTGTCTTAGAGTAGACTGAGAATACAACATACCAGTTTTTCCCACCATCGGTCATCATATGGGCATTTTATTTCCATTTTGTTCATATGATTTAATAGACAA
Organism: Diabrotica balteata; assembly: GCA_918026665.1. Classification (NCBI taxonomy): domain Eukaryota; kingdom Metazoa; phylum Arthropoda; class Insecta; order Coleoptera; family Chrysomelidae; genus Diabrotica; species Diabrotica balteata. The sequence continues at coordinate 52,396,740 of OU898281.1, forward strand.
TCGCTTGCGCAACATGAGCAGCGGACATTATCACGTACTGGATGAGCTTTACATACAACATTTAATTATCTAGGCGAGCTTATAGCCGCCGCGGTTCGTACGTTGATCACCCACTGTAGGTTGTTTCGTTTCCTAGTGCATGTTGTAGATTCCTTTGATCAGCGTTAACTGTATCAACTACGTTGATTTTCGTTTATTTCGTAAATAGACACATAAATATCTAAGTATTATGACTATCATTTTCCTTCTTTCAACAAAAATCTTCTGTTCTACACACATTCTTCTAAATACCTACCATTCACTTCCTAAAATTTTTTTCTATAAATCACGATATCTAAAAAAATTGAGGTAATTATTCAAAGTATTAACGTCTCAAATTTGCTAGGTTAATTTAATAGGTCATATTAAAAACAAAGCTCTTCACATTTTAAAGGTATGAAATAGTAAACTTTAAAATTGTACTAAAACAATACGGTTAAAATCATTACTACAAAATGGTCATGGAATGTCAAAATTTAACGTTTTCTTTAAAGCGGAACTTATATACTGTTTTTTTTTGTCGCATCAACCCCTAGGATTATTAGCGGGGTGGTATACCTTTATTTTAGAAAGGTTACACTTAGTATGTTATTAAAATTTACATAACAGTTTTGTAAAATACAAACATTCTATGTTTGATAAATTTTTGATAAAATTTATTTACTGATGTCTTCTTGTAGATTTTCTTTCAAATTGTGTTTTATTTTTGCTATCGATCTTGCTGTTGAGTACATTGGACAGTATATCATTATATGTTGCACTGAAAATGGTATTTGACAGGTGTGACAAATCAGCTGAGGGTCCTTGGGGATGATGTATCCATGTGTAAATTTTGTATGATCTAGCCGCAGTCTGTTACTAACTACTTGGTCATGTCTTTGAGCTGGGAGCGGTAGTAAAGCAGAAGTAATTAATAAGTTCATTTTGCTTCTGTTCTAAAATAAACTAAAATTTTTCTATAAGACAAAGACAGAACTTTCTTCCAAATAGAGTTTTTGAGTGCTGGAATAACCTCAACGACAACATTGTCTCCGCTTTCTCTACCAACTCGTTTAAAAACAGACTCGACAGTTTTATATTATAATTAAAATATTGTTTTTCTTTTAAACCAAAAATTGTAATTTTATTTCTTTTAGTTGTAATTTTTGTTATTTACTAGTAGGTGATTAATGAAATTTCTTTGTTTTTGGGCATAATAGGGACTTAGTTCCTCTGCCCTCACTTATATTATAATAATAATAATAATAATACTATCAAAAACCAAAAAATACCTTTAAAATTAAGAACGAAGGTATTTAATGAATCCGTCCTACCTGTTCTGATATATGGTGCCCAGACGTGGACGTGTACCAAGAGCAACTAAGATAGAATACAGAAAACTCAAAGAGCTATGGAAAGACAAATGTTGAGAATATCGTTGAGAGATAAAAAGAGGAACGAGTGGATAAGATGCAGAACCGAAACAACAGACGCTGTCGAACATGCATTGAAATTAAAATGGAAATGGGCTGGGCATAACGAAAGATATCAGGATGAAAGATGGAATAAAGAAATTGGCCGCTGGAGACCATATACTGCAAAAACGTCAAGAGCTCAACCGCAAATGAGATGGAAATATGACATTGAGCTATGCGCAGGTCCAATGTGGAAAAGAGAAACATAAGACAGAGACAAATGGAGACAAATGGGAAAGGCCTATATTCAACACATGAATAGATTTTGGGCTATAGATAGATAAATATTATGAATATTACATTCGGGGTAATGTGGATTGCATAAATCCAGACTGATCATCGTATAGTTGGGTTGCTTCACGTATCCATTGTCTGTCAAAATATCATATCATTCATATTTTCGTGGTCTCACGAAGTAGATTTTTGGTCCAATAGTTTGTAGATTAGTAAACACCTAATTTAATTTTTTTAAGAGTTTCTTACTCTTACTTCAATGCTTCAACTATTCATCTGAAATTAAGCACATCTAAAATACTAATACAGCAAAATGTTTCTTTATGTGTCTCCAAATACTCTTCATATTTCTATATCGATTCCATCTGGTCTATTTTTTATATTTTTCCATTTTCCTATTACTTCCATTAGTTTTACTTTCTTCTATGGTTCTATTGATTTATTTTGTAAAATTCTTCGCCTAATAAACTATCAAAGTCTGATAGTGCCTTTTGATATTCTTTTCGTGCATTATTATTTTTGTCTTTGACGTATATAACCTGATTAAAATATTTTGCTTACTTTGTTCCATCTTGGGTTATTTTATATATCTTCTTTTTTTGCAACATTGCTTTAAGGTAAGTTCATTTTTCTTTGTAAGCTTCCGTAAAATTACTGAATGTAGTATACCATTGCTACATTTCCCTTAATAAAATAAAACCGATTACTTTAAAGGTCAATTTTGTTTTAGTGCAAGTCGTGACTTTAGTTGAAACTTACGCCTAATTTAATCTAAATGGAAACAAAAGAATACAATTGTAGTACGTTTTGTTTCTAAAAATAATTTTAAACCCCAATTAAAATAAACGGACCAAAATGATTTAAATGCGGTTGCAGATTATTTTTAACTTTTATATATTTTTTTTTTAATGAAGAGACTTCAATAAATAATACTGTAAGTTAAAAGGCACTAAACATGTTTTGTTTAAATAAAAGAAAAATAAATTATATATATTTTTTAAATTTATTAAATAAAATAGTATGAGTTTTGAGTATACCTTCACATTTAACGGAAATATGTGAATATGCGTACTACTGTAGATGAGCAAATTTAGGAAATGATTGGTCAATTTTAATATCAAGTTCCACTTATGAGGCTATGGGACAGCAGACTGAAGCAGACGCCTGAATAAGTCTACTGAGCAGAATTTTGAATGATCTTGGATGAGCCTAGTATGCAGGGACGGCGATAACGGGTCTGCAAATAATGCACTGTAGACGACCGTCCCTATTTGGGGCCCCAAAACGAGCTTTTGTTCTGCTATAGTGTATTTTTATGTATGAGAGAGTAATAAAACAATAAATTATGTATGCAAATCCCTAAACTGTTGATACGGGTGACTCAATGAAAAACAGATATTTGTCAACAAGTTTACAGAAGTATATAGGAAAACAATTTTAAATTGAGTATGACCACCAGGTATAAACGTTGGAGCAGAATAGAATACAATAGTTGTGAGGGTTACTAATCCCTAAATAAGGTTGCCAGTGTCGGAGTGATGGAGGTTAACAGGTACTAATGAATTTAATAAGTACCTACCTATTTGCAAAATAAAGTTTAATTCTTTAGATAAAATAAAACGTTTTATTTTATCTGAAATGAGTGCATTTCACGAAGTAAGAGTTTCAACAATCAAACATTTAATTCTTTAATTTTAGGAATCTACGACAGTAATTGACTAGATAATTACCTTCTAAACTTATTCCACAGAAAATGTGATAGTGGGTTTTTCCATTTTGTAGGAAGGTCCAAGTGGCGTATTCAAAATTCTTAACAGTTCACTAAAAGTAGGTACTTCAGTTGCAAGGTGCAGTTTATTGTGTATACTAGTGTTATGGAAAATTTGGAAGTGCCGTGTAAACGCCGAAAAATTGGTCCTTTAACAGTTAATGAAAAAACATTAATATTTAATTGTTTTAAATCATTTACAGACAAACGTTTATGTGAAAGTGTTGATGAGACCATTGAGTTAGTTAGCAGTACACTTGGTGTTGGGAAATCTACGATTTACAGAGTTATTAAAGAAGAGAAATGTGGTAGTTTTCAAATGCCACGTAATGCTCCAGGGAAACCAAAATTTTAAATAGAATATCATTTTAAAGAAGAACTTCGACGGAAAGTGCATGAATTCTTCTTTAGACAAGAATTTCCAACATTGGATAAAGTTCTTGTCTCAGTTCGAGATGATCAGGATTACCCAGAAATGAGTCGAAGTACGTTATGGAAACTTTTAAAAGAAATGGGCTTCCGCTGGAAAAAGAATCCCAGAAAGTCTATTTTATTAGAAAGAAGCGATATTGTCATATGGAGAAGACATTTTCTAAGAACCATAAAGGAAATGAGAAACCAAAAAAGAAAAATATTTTATCTTGATGAAACATGGATCAACGAGGGTCATACACTAAATAAATTTTGGCAGGATGAAACTGTTACAAGTCAAAGGCACGCTTTTGTAAATAACGTATCTACTGGTTTAAACCCACCATCAGGAAAGGAACGCAGGCTGATAATAGTACACATTGGCAGTTCAGACGGTTTTGTTGAAGGTGGTTTATTAACTTTTGAATCAACTCGTACCGGTGACTACCATGAAGACATGAACGCTGTCTTTCAAGAATGGTTCGAACAAATGATAGATCTTCTTCCTAAGAACTGTGTAATAGTAATAGATAATGCAAGTTATCACTACAGACTTATAGAAGGACTGCCCACAACCAAGTGGTTAAAAAAAGACTTGCAGAATTGGCTGAGTTCAAAAAATAATACGTACCATCCCGGATCTATAAGAAAGGAACTTTATTCGTTGTGTGCCCTTCATAAAGAAAAATTTAAAAAATACGAAATTGATGAAATTGCCAAAAATCGTGGAATGACAGTACTTAGATCCCCACCATATCATTGTGAATTAAACCCGATTGAACTGGTATGGGCACAGATAAAGAGTGAAGTTTCAAGAAAAAATACCACTTTTAAAATTCATTATGTTAAACAGTTGTTTTTGGAGGCCGTAAATAATGTAAAACCTGAAAACTGGGAAAAGGCAGTAAATCACACTATTAAAGAAGAGGAAAAAATGTGGAAGCTGGACAATATTACTGATAAAATGATCGAGCCAGTTATTATAAATCTTGGTTCTGAAAGTTCATCTTCTGAATCTGATTTGGATTTGTAACAAGTAGCTGTAAGGTTTATATTAATATTTTTATTCATCTATTTAACATACCTTAGACGGTTTTAAAAACTCTTTTTCTCTTTTGTAATTTTTAAAAATTAAAAAAAAATGTGAATTTTTTAAAACCCTTTTTAATGTAGGCCAGTCAGTTCTAATATAGTGTGTGATATAAGAGGTCACTTTTGTTTACATACACATAACACTTTATAACACTGAAATAATTCATTTATTTTTTACAATTATTCAAAGTAATTTTTCAATTAATCTTGAGCACGCCCATGGAGTGGTCGGAGATATCAGTTAAAATTATGCTAATTACTCTCTCGTTCATAAAAATAAACTATAGTGTTAAACAAAATAGTAAAATTGAAAAAGTGTAAAGTTTTTAACTGTGGTTTCAATTCCACCCATAATACGCTAATCTGTGTTTGTTATTTTTTCCTATATTCGTAAAATATGCAAAAATATACAACGCATATAATTCCTAATGTGTCTAGTATAATTTATTAGTTAATATATTATGTTTCAAAAAACAGACAACTTTAGGACCCTTAAGCTGGCAGGGACATATGATCGGAATCCAATTTAACCTATGTAATATTTTTTCACTAATTGATTACCACCCTTATACCATTTCATTACCAAATCAACCTTAAGGTGAGCGATTCTGCTGGCTTAAGGTTCAAGCTAGTTTAATTCGGAAAAAAAACTTTTTGCCTATGGCATATTTTTTTTACTCATTATTCACTAATTTATTACCATACGAATAATTTTTCATCACCAAACCAGCCTTAATGGAAGCGATTCTACTGGCCTAAGGTTTAAGCTAGCAGAATTCAGAAGAAAAAATTTATCAATGACTTATTTTTTACCCATTTTTCACTAATTTATTACCACCCTAATAATTGTTTACCACCAAACCACCCTTAAGAGGAAATAGTTTGCTGGTTGACGGTTAAAACTAGTAGAATTCGAAAAATAATATTTGTGATATACCAGAGTGCTCTGCTAGGTTTTTATGAATTTACTACCACCTCAGTAATTTTTCACCCATTAACTACCCCTTATGGAAAGTCACTATTTCTCTTAGATTAAAATTTAAGCGGAAAAATTATTTTTTTTTAATTCTCCCTCCTCTACTTATAATTGAAATAAGAAACTTTTTTTCAATATTTACTAAACTTTAACCACCCTGATAATCTTGCACTCCCAAACCAATAATATTTGGAAACGTTCCTGCTAGCTTAATATTTGATCCAGCGAAATTAGAAACAAATATATTTTTGAAATACCACAGTTCTGCTAGGTTTTAATGAATTTATTACCATCCTAGTAATTATTCACCCTTCAACTGTCTCTGAAGGAAAGCCAATAGTTCTGTTAGGATAAAATTTAAAGTGAAAAAATATTCTTTTACAATTTCACTCTCTTCTACTTATAACTGAAATAAAAAAAAGTTCTGTTAAGTTTATACTAAACTTTGATCACCATGATAATTTTTCACCCCTAAACCAATCTTATTTGGAAACGTTCCCGTTAGCTAAATAATATTCAAGCCAGCAGAATTAAAAATAAAAAATTTACCCAATAAATACAAATCTTTTAACCTTTTAACAATAGGTGTGAAAGGTGTCCCAACCCTCCTTTACAATTAGGTAATTAATGTACCTAATAGACATAATAAAGTTATTTCAATTTAAATACTTCTTAGCTGTTAATTATTCTGTGAAATATAGGAATTCCATTAGTCCAGGCTGTGAGGCCGCTCCCGTTGGGAAAATGTTTCTGATTCGGTTTCTTCGCGGATTCCGGTTCAAAAATGTCCCTTTTAAACAAATCTGAAGGGTGCCAAGCGAAATTTTTGGGCAGAAATTGTTTAAACAATTTTTTTTAAACAAATTCCAAAAATATTTTTTTTTTAATCTGGAAAACTTTTTTTAGGTTTTTTGGGTCATTATAAATAAAAAAGGTCTTTTGTCATTTTTCTCTAAAGTTGATATTTTTCGAGTTATAAGCGATTTAATGTCTGAAAAACGCAAAAATACGCATTTTTGAGGCTTGAAAACACATATGTAAATTATTATTTTTGAGGTTACCAAGTGTCTAAATTGAAGTTTAAACATTCAACTTCAAGATTGTGAAGAGTAATCGGGGCTTGTTTTAATTTAGACCGTTGTTTTTTAATTGTTAAATATGCGCGTACACTCGATTTTACAGCCGCCGCGGCGCGGCGCGCTAGAGTACGCTTCTATCGTACTTATGCATAGTTTGCATATACACTTACGCAAAAAAACCCGAGCAAATCCTTGAAGTTTATTAACATAGTTTTTTCCATAATTTATTTATTTAGGTATTAATTATTGTCATTGGGCTAATTAAATAAATCAATCATCGCAATGTAATAACCGTATATAGTTTTTTTTTCTTCCAAATTTGAACAATATAATTATTATTTATTGAGTATATATTTATTTATATAAATTGTAAATAATATTTTTAAATTATTATTTAAATAATACAATGCAGTAAATATTAATATTAGTAAACTTAATTTTAAATTGCGCGGTGTTTAAAAACAATATACTATCGCAAAAATGCAAGTTTTTACCTGTTTAACAATCGCGCGCTCATACTTGATTTGTTATTACTTAAACGATCATTAGGAAGACTATTGTTTAATGCCCATTAAAAGGGTATTATATTATTATTATGTTATTAAAAAAATTGTGAATGGATTTAAAATGTCTTTTTCCGTACCTCTTCTTAAATGAAAACTTACGGAAGAAAATTTAGTTTGTATTTTTTGTAATAACATCAACAATATTAAGTTGGTGCAAAAACCTAAAGTAGATTTTTACATAACAATACAAAATGCTGCTCTTAGACGAAAAGACAGTGTGACTGAAAAATTTAATTTAATCTAGCCAATATACCTTGTACCTCTGACGCACTTTACCAACACTTGTTGCTGCGAGTTGACCAAGTACCAACACTTGAGCTTTCGCTAAAACATATGGCGAAATGCCATATATTCCCGCTATCAAACTCTCGATTTTACACAATATGGATATTATAATATGTCTGATAGTGGTGGGTTGGGAAACCGTGCAAATGCAAAAAGACTTGCAAAACTAATGCTTGCAACTTGCAACAAAAGAAAAATCATGTCAACTGTGTACCATTATGTGGATGTGATTTAGATGTTTGTGAAAACAAAGATACTTTTACTGAGTGATATTAGTGTGTTATTTAACAATCTTTTGTACAATAATTATTTTATGTAACTATTATTAGACTTTAGACGAAATTTATATTATAACTCAATTGATATAAATAAATATATACTCAATAAATAATAATTATTTGTAAGTACATATATGTAAACTATGCATAAGTACGATAGAGGCGCACGGTAGAGCGCGGCGCCGCGGCGGCTGAAAAATCGAATGTACGCGCATACTTAACAATTAAAAAACAACGGTCTAAATTAAAATAAGCCCCGATTACTCTTCACAATCTTGAAGTTGAATATTTAAACTTTAATTTAGACACTTGGAAACCTCAAAAATAATAATTTACATATGTGTTTTCAAGCCTCAAAAATGCGTATTTTCGCGTTTTTCAGACTTTTAATCGCTTGTAACTCGAAAACTATCAACTTTAGAGAAAAATGACACGAGACTTTTTTTGTTTAAATGGCTCAAAAAACCTAAATAAATGTTTTCCAGATTAAAAAAAAATATTTTTGGACTTTGTTTAAACAATTTCTGCCCAAAAATTTTGCCCGGCACCCTTCAGATTTGTTTAAAGGGGACATTTTTGATCCGGAATCCGAGAAGAAACCGAATCAGAAACATTTTCCCAACGGGAGCGGCCTCACAACCTGGACTACATTGTATGAACTAAAACTCAACTTGATTTCAGTTATTTTATATTCATAAAAGGGACTCACGATTCGATTTCTCTTAGCCATGTACTCACTACTATAATCAGAGTAAAATTTTTAAAACATTTAAAATTTATAATTTTTGTAATAAAGTATTTTCATATTTCCCATATTTAAACATTTAAAAAATAAATATTAGCACAGAGTAACATTTCAGAATGTTTTTAATTGTAATAGTTGAGAACACAATGACTAGGCTGTTAAAAATATAGTAAAAATCTAGCAGAGCACTTTTGTATTTTCAAAAAGACTTCGCATTTAGCTAGCGTGAATGCGTAGCTTGTTGTTGCTTGGTGTAAATATTTCCTATTAACTGTGGCTAAGGGGGTCAAAAATTACGACGGTAAATAAAATTCAGTAAAAGCCTGGCAAGCCTATTCAGTTAAAAGAAGAGTACAGTATAATTGTAAAAATAGGTTTTTTATCATCTTAAATATTAACGTAACAGAATTATTGACTTATTACAAGGATTAGTTGATGGGTGAATAATAGTACTTATTATTCGATTATTAAATTCATTGATAGGGACTTAACCCAAGATGAGATGAATGAGCCAACTCGCGCTGAAATTGAATTGCGCATCGAAAACGCGAATAGTATTTATACTCAATATCAAGAAACCCAATTAAAAATAGAAAGTTTAAGGACGCAATAACTAAGGAAGAACTAAATTACAGAGAAACGTTCGGAACATCATTTTATTCAGTTATAATTAAGGCAAAACAACTGTTGACAATAACCTTAGCTATGGCCTCCAGTACATATAGTCCTGCTAGTGAACATTTTGAATCCAATCATACATATAGAACCTCCAATACAAAACTTCCTTCTATTGTATTGCCAAAATTCTTCTTCTTCTTCAAGTGCCGTCTCCATCAATGGAGGTTAGCGGTTATGGTGGCAAACGTTTGTCTATCTTCAGCTGTTCTTAAGAGTTCCTCAAATCCAAGTCCTGTCCAGTTTCTGATATTACGTAACCAGGACAATTTTTTTCTTCCAATTCCTCGCTTTGCTTCTATTTTGCCTTTTATTATCAACTGAGGGATGTAGTATTTCTCGTTGCGCAACAAATGCCCTAAATAACTGGTTTTTCTTCTTTTGACTGTTCTCAATAGTTATTTTTCTAAATTGAGTCTAGCTAGTACTTCTTCATTTGTTTTTCGTGCTGTCCAAGGAATTTTTAAAATTCTACGGTACACCCACATTTCAAATGCCTCGATTCTGTTCAGGCTCTTTATTTTTAAAGTCCATGTTTCGACTCCGTAGAGAAGAACAGACCAGATAAAACATTTTACAAGTTTTAATCTCAATTTAATATTTATATGTGTATCGCAGAATAGAACGCGCATCTTAAAGAAACTATCCCTAGCTTGAGCAATTCTCGCTTTAATTTCTTGTTCTTGGTCCAGCTTGCAATTAATCCAACAGCCAAGGTATTTGTATTGGTTTACCTGTTCTAAAATATTCCCATTTATTTTTATAGGTAAGGGGATATTCTGTTTTCTTTGGATCACCATTACTTTTGTTTTTTTTTCGTTGATCTTCATTCCAAACTCTCGACAAGCATCCTTAAGGTGGTCTATAACCCTCTGTAAGTTTGTGTCTGTATCAGCCAGTAGGACAGTGTCATCTGCATATCTTATGCTAGATATTGGTTCTCCATTAATTTTTATTCCTGTGGAAAGGTTTTCCAAGGCTTGCTTGAATAGTAGTTCCGAGTAAAGATTGAACAGCATAGGGGATAGTATGCATCCTTGCCTTACTCCTTTATTTATACTAATATTTCTAGATGTATGATCGTCGATCCTAATCTTGGCACTCTGCCTCCAATATAAGTTCTTAATTAATCGGAGATCTTTACTATCCAAGTTGATGCTCTGCAAGGAATTTAACATTTTATTATGGTTTACGCGATCAAATGCCTTTTCAAAGTCTACAAAACATAAAAAGACATCCTTTTGTTGGTCGTAACACTTCTGCAGCAGTACTTGTAATGAAAACAAGGCCTCTCTGGTCCCCATTCCGGCTCTGAATCCAAATTGATCGTATCCAACTTCTTTTTCACACCTTTTGTATACCCTATTGTGAAGTATTTTTAATAGAATTTTAAGCATTTGGCTCATAAGACTTATTAATCTAAAATCTGCGCATCGCCTGGAGTTAGCTTGTTTTGGAATGGGAATAAAAATAGATTCTAACCATTCCTCTGGTATTTCCCCAGTATCGTAGATTGTATTAAACAAAATTACTAACAAATCAATGTTATTACTTTCGATCAATTTAAGTATTTCAGGATAAACTTTATCAGGTCCAGGGCTTTTAGGGCTTTTATTGGTCTTTAATTGTTTAATGGTGGCAAAATTCAGTGACAACATAGAAGTATGGTAAGATTTTCATGATTTATTTGATTCGTTAGTTATAAAAAATAATACTATATCTTATATACAAAAATTACATTATTTAAGAGCATGCATAACAGGTTCTGCTGAGAGAGTCATTGCTTCTATACCTCTCTCTAATTTTACTGTTACATGGAATCTTTTGGTTGAGAGATATTCTAACAAGGAACTGTTGTTGCATAACCATATTAAAGCCATCTTCAATTTAAATGCAATCAATAAAGAATGTTCATTTTTAATCAGAAATTTAATTGATAAATTTTGTAGCAATCTTAGAGCTTTGGAGGCATTAGAACAACCAGTTGAACATTGGGATGCCCTTCTCAAATATATTCTTTTGGAAAAATTAGATTCTGAATCTGTGAAAGAATGGGCCAACAATGGTAAAGTCAGTCAAGTTTCAGACCTCATATATTTCCTAAAAACGAAGGCAGATACTCTAGAAAGATATAATCTAAATAAACCCAATATTCAAGGGATTTCTGTCAATAATCATGTCAAATTCAAACACAACAGTACCAAAGCTCTTGTAAGTACAAAATCTTCTTTTCTTTCTTATCCTTTATGCAACCAGCAACAAAAACTGGTTCACTGTAGTCAATTTCATTCATTAGACATTCCTACCGTATCAATAAAGTACGTAGATTTAAATTATGCTTGAATTGTCTGCATTCTGGACATCAACAAGCTACGTGCAAATAAGGCGAATGTAAGAAATGTAACCAGAAACATACTCTTCTCCATGAATTTATTGAAAATCCACTAAATTTATTGTCTCAGTTTAATGATCAAGTAGTTGCTTCTCAGAGTAGCCCTCAGACACTTTCTAATACTTCTCAAAATTAACAAATCCTTCTATCAACGGTTGTTGTCCAAGTTCGTGACCATTTAGGGGTGCCTCATAATTGTAGAACTCTTTTAGATAGTGGATCTCAATCTAATTTTATCACATGAAGTTTAGTTGATTTCTGGGTATTTCAAGGGAGCAGGTTAACATTTCTGTAGTGGGTATCGCTCATGTTTCTTTTAAAATAAATCACAAATGCAATATTGTTATTAACTATTTACAATCTATATATTCTTTCCCCCTAGAGTGTTTAATCATTCCACAAATATGTGGACAACTTTCAGTTTGTCAAATTGATGCATCTTCGTTGCCCATACCTGCAAATATTCGTTTATCAGACCCAAATTTTCATACTCCTTCGGAAGTAAATATTCTGATCAGTGCTAGTATTTTTTGGGACCTATATGTGTGGGTCAGGTCAAGTTAGGTCCTGAAAAACGCATACTTTAGAAAACTAGATTAGGGTGGATCATTTCTGGTCCTTTAATAAATACCAGGGTGAATAGTCAGCAATCTACCATATGTGGATTATCACACAATATCGAAACTGACGGCCTTTCTAGGTTTTGGGAGATTGAGGAGTGCTCAGGTACTAAACTTCAGTCTCCCCAAGAGTTAGTGTCCGAGGAGCACTTCAAATTAACCTTTAGGAGAAATTTGGATGGTCGGTTCATTGTGTCCATTCCTTTTAAGTCACAGGTTGACTCTTTGGGAGAATCCAGATCAATAGCTCAAAGAAGGTTCTATAGCTTAGAAAAAAGGCTTGTTAATGATCCTATCATGAAGAAGCAGTATGTTGCATTTATAAAGGAATACTTGTCTTTAGGCCACATGTCAAGAGTAACTGATTGTACTTTGCTAGTACATAGTTATTACTTTCCTCATCACGGGGTCATGAAGCAGAATAGTATCACTACAAAACTCAGAGTAGTGTTTGATGGTTCCTGTCCGTCATCATCTGGTCATTCGCTCAACGATCTTCAGATGGTAGGTCCCGTCATGCAGAATGATTTAATATCTATCCTGTTGAGATTTAGAAGGTATCCATTTGTTGCATCTGCGGACATTGCCAAAATGTACCGCCAAATACTTATTGATGATACTTAACGGCGTCTCTAAAGAATCTTATGGAGAAATCATCCGAAAGATCCTCTTCATTCATATGAATTAAATACAGTTACTTATGGCTCTACGTCAAGTAGTTATCTAGCCACTAGATGTCTCTATCGGCTATCATTAGAGCATTCTGATATATTCTCTCAAGCTTCTAAAATCATAGCTGAAGACTTCTATGTTGACGACTTGTTAACTGGTTCTGATTCGTTAGAGGACTTCATCCTTAATTGTAAACAAGTCTCTGAGATTCTTTCAAAAGGTTGCTTCCCACTTAGAAAGTGGACGTCAAACAATTCTTTATTTCTTAAGTCCATCCAGAAATCTATTTCATTAGACACTCCCTTCCTTTTTGGTGCTAATGAAAACACAAAGACACTTGGGTTACAATGGTGCCCTAGTTTAGATTCATTGTCCTATTCTATTAATTTAAATGTTACTTCCAAAATTATCAGTAAAAGATCAATACTTTCTGGTATTGCTCAAATATTCGACCTTTTAGGTCCCGCCATCAATCATTAAAGTCAAAATCCTTATGCAACTCCTTTGGTTAGAGAAGTTAGACTGGGATGAAGGAGTGCCATTGCATATTCAGCCTGAGTGGTTATCTTTCAGAGATTAGTTGCATGAGTTAAATAAATTGCAAATTCAAAGAAATGTAGTTCTCCCTAATTCTGTTCTTATTGAAATGCACGGATTCTGTGACGCAAGCGAAGTTGCTTATGGCGCAACCATATATATTCGCAGTGTTGATAAAAAAGGTAATATTTTTATAAATTTACTTTGTGCTAAAAGCAAAGTAGCAACTGTCAAGAAGCTGAGCGTACCTCGCCTGGAACTTAGCGGGGCTTTGATCTTATCACGTCTTTCTAAAATGGTTATTACTTCTTTGAATATTCAGTTCAATAAGATTTTTCTGTAGTTTGACTCAACCATTACCTTGGGCTGGATAAAAACTTCGTCACATGTACTAAAAACTTTCGTTGGTAATCGTGTTTCAGAAATTCAGTCCAACACAGATCCCCAAAATTGGAGACATTTACCTACGGATTGTAACCCTGCTGATTTACTCTCTCGAGGAATTGAACCTCAGGTTCTAAGCTCTTATTCATTTTGGTGGCACGGCCCGTCATTCTTGCTAGATTCTCCTGAAACTTGGCCAGTTCAAGTATCTTTTGATAAAGAAAAACTTCCAGAGTTTAAAACTATTAGCAACCAATTTATGATAGTTTCGTCTACTCCATTATTTGATTTTAAAAAATATTCGAGTTTTTCAACCTTGGTAAGGTCAGTGGCTCACTCTTTGTGTTTCTACTACAATTCTTAACGAAAATACAAGGCCACTCGTGTTTTGGGGCATTTAACCATGCAGGAGATTAACAATTCTTCCCTTACTCTAGTTAAGTTGGTACAAGCTGTAGGTTTCCCATCTAAGATTCAGTGCTTAAGAAGAGGTAATGCAGTTTCTTCTAAAAGCAGAATCTTATCACTTAATCCCTTTTTAGATCCAGAAAGATTACTCAGGGTCGGTGGTAGATTAAGTAATTCAAACTTTTCTTATCAAAAGAAACATCCTATTCTAATTCAATCTAATCATAAGTTTACTATTCTGTTTTTCCGTCAAGAGCATTTCAAGCTATGCCATACAGGACCTCAACATCTCCTAGCTCACGTGCGTGAGAAATATTGGCCTTTACATGGAAAATCATTGTCTAGGAGAACGGTTCGCGAATGCTTGCGTTACTTTCGCTTCAATATCGATCAAGTTAATCCCATCATGGGAGATCTTCCCCAATCAAGAGTCACCCCCTCATTTCCATTTGCTGTTACACGAGTTAATTATGCTGGTCCATTTGCCCTCAGAACTAGTCGTCATAGGGGTGCTTCTTCATATAAAGGTTATATTAGTTTATTTGTTTGCCTATCGACAAAGGCCATTCATTTAGAGGTGGTAACGGATCTTTCCACCGAAGCCTTTATGGCGGCAATAAAACGATTTATAGCTAGAAGGGGCAAACCATGTCCGATGATGAGTGGTAACGGAACCACATTTGTGGGTGTCAACAATTTTTTGTTGGAATTGGGTAAATTTTTGAAAACCAATGGTAATAAATTCCCTGATATGTGTGCTAAATCTGATATAAATTGGAAGTTCATACCGGCTCATTCTCCTCCTTTTGGCGGTCTTTGGGACGCTGGAGTCAAATCGGTGAAGGCTAACCTCAAACGAGTTATGACAGATACGAAATTAGATTATGAAAGATTTGTTACATTACTAACTCAGATTGAAGGAGTATTAAATTCTCGTCCTTTGAGTGCCTTGTCTTCTAATCCTTGTGATCCTTTGCCTTTGACACCAGCTCACTTCCTCATTGGAAGAGCCATGGATTCCGTTTCAGAAATAAATCTATCAAACTCATCCATTACCAGTTTGTCTAGATTCCAGCAGTTGCAGCAACTTCGCCATTATTTTTGGAAACGTTGGTCTCTGGAATACATCTCCGAATTGCAAGAACGGAAGAAATGGAAAGTCAACCAATCTAAAATTAAGACTGACACACTCGTCCTCATCAAAGAAAGAAATTTACCTCCTTTAAACTGGTGTCTTGGGCGCGTAGAAGCTTTGCATCCCGGCGCTGATGGAGTTACACGAGTGGTTACCATAAGAACTTCAAAAGGACTTATAAAGCGAGCTGTTACAAACATTTGTCCACTTCCGGTTCCTAGTGATCAAAGTGAAGGTGCAATCACGCTTTAAGTTCTAGAACTGTTAATGCGTCTTAGTTAAAGAACATTTGTTTGATTTTTAAACTTAAAAGTTTATAATAATGATTGAAGATGTATTTGTTTATCTTTTATTGCATGTAATGCATTTCCTCATTTACTTGCTTACCTGTTAAATTGAAAGCGATCCTTTCAAGGTGGGGGGCATGTTCAAGATAGTGGCTGTATAATTATTAAAAAGGGGAAATGTCAAGGTTGCCAATAGTAACTAATAATTTTCTGTATCATCTCTGTGTGTGTGTCAAGCGAGAATAAAAAAGTGAGATCTTGATGTATAATTTTTAATCTAAGAATTTTTCACATTACGAATAGATAAATCATCACATCATATCTAAGAAAAAGAACAAAACTTCTTTAATAAAAAAAAGTCTACATATTTGAATAAGAATTAAGATTTTAACTTTACTAATTTTAAGATTTAGTAAAATATTCTTAGTTATATCCGCTTGTCCATCCCGCTATTCTCAAATGACTATATTAGGCCAATTGTCGGTGTGTGGTTTATTTAGATGGTAAGATAAGGTAAGTACAAAAGAAGGCGATGTTAATATATTCCAAATACTTATTTGTTGTTGGGCTACTACTAAAATATATACTTAACAATTTTATTATTGCCGTATCATTTTAATCCAGATTCATAATATCATTCAGTGCACGCACAAGGAATAAAGTTAAAAATATTTAATTTAAGACTAATTATATCATTCAGAAAGAAACTTGCTCTATTAATTTACACTTTTTATTATAATTAGCAAACGACAGGACGTTAGCATTCCTTTAACTGGAATTTTTATACCAAACTGAAATTCATATATCAGAATGGCAACTATTAATTAAAGAGTTTCACAATGGTTGTTTTCTATTAAGAGAAGTAATTAGAAACTAAATACCAGGTCTTTATTTCAATTTAGGTAGATATTTGTTATTACTCAGAAATTTTTTTCCGTTTTCTCGTTGTGAGGTATAGTAACCCTGTATATGGCCGTTATATGTATAATTTTAAATAAAGTTTATAAAAAATTTAACAGAAAATTGAACAAAAAAAAGTGTTATGCTAAAAAGTAAAGGAATAATATGTTTGAAATCAAATAATAGTACATTGTTTACCGAGTAGGAAAAGCTTAACATTCCTGGACGACTGTGAAGTTTGCTAAGTCGAGGCGCAAGCCGAGACTTAGCAACACAGAGTCCAGGAATGTGGCTTTTCCTACGAGGTAAACGTACTATTTTTCCGCAAATCGTTTAAAATTCGACAGATATTGATTGATTTAAAAAAACGCGATAATTTTATTCCCAAATAAATGGTGCTTTGAAATTCCTAATAAAATTACTTGGGTTACTATGGAAACGTATTGAGGTTGAATTGTCAAACTTGACGCTTATAAATTTAATTTATGTAGAACACTAACAACTGTACGGAAATATCATTTCCTTACAGTAAGGAAATGACATTTCCTTACAGTAAGGAAGTCCTGACTTTTTCTTCAAGAAATTTTGACAGGAATGTCAAAATTTCCTGGCGATTTGCGGAAAAAGTGATTTTATTATTTATATATTTATATTATTGTTTACATGTTGTATAACGGTTACCCTTCGTGACGTAACTGAACTCTTCCAATTGTTTACTATGACTACTATTTCGTAAAAATAGTACATTGTTTACCGGGTAGGAAAAGCTTAACATTCCTGGACGACTATGAAGATTGCTAAGTCGAGGCGCAAGCCGAGACTTAGCAACACAGAGTCCTGGAATGTGGCTTTTCCTACGAGGTAAACATACTATTTTTCCGCAAATCGTTTAAAACTTGACAGATATTGATTGATTTAAAAAAAACGCGATAATTTTATTCTCAAATAAATGGTGCTTTGAAATTCCTAATAAAATTACTTGGGTTACTATGGAAACGTATTGAGGTTTAATTGTAGAACACTAACAACTGTACGGAAATATCATTTCCTTACAGTAAGGAAATGACATTTCCTTACAGTAAGGAAGTCCTGACTTTTTCTTTAAGAAATTTTGACAGGAATGTCAAAATTTCCTGGCGATTTGCGGAAAACGATATTTAATCTGTGCTAATTTAGAAATCTCCTCTAAAATAGGGGTCACCAAATGGCGGACCGCGGCCCGCATCCGGACTCTGAGCTTGTTTTTTGCAGACCTCCGTTAAATTCAAAATAATAATAAAATTATAGTGGAAAATTATAATCAAATGTAAATATATAAATATCTTTACATTTTTAAAATGCACAGTACTAATACTATATCTGTACCGTAGAGGTAAAGGGTAGTAACTCCATTTTTTTTGTAATTTGGACTTAAAACTGTGGCTAAGCTTAATATGTTCCAATCTTATTTATGGCAAAAGATGGTATGTGAAGTATTACTGGTGGCCTAGATATTCTTATAAGAAAAAGTAGTATATCCTTTGGAGAACGAAATAAAGCATAGTAACTCCATGAGCTGCCGGATTTGTTTGTCGGGTACGCTATTTCGCGCGCGGTAAAGAGCAGTATCTCCACACTAGTGTTAGTCCCCTTATTTGTCAGAGTGATCCAAAACTACTAAGAAATATCTAATACTAGAATTAAGCTGTGAAAAAATGTACAAATTATATACCTTAAGGTGTCAGGAAGACCACATTCCCAAAAAAAAATTGGATGATTTTAATTAAGCATTTAAATCGGTTTCCGTGGATACTTGTGATAGTTGCGATCGGTTTATGTTACAATAAAAAAAAATGTTCTGAGCAAGAAACAATAACATTATGTCGAAATTATGAACAGCATCTTCAAGAAGCAGAAAGTTGATACAAAATGAAAGCAAACGATAAAAAGGAAAGCTGACAATCAGCTAGAAAAACTAAAATTATAATGTGTGATTTACAGAAATGCTTGCCTACGCCTTGTTTTACAAATAACCAAAGTTTCTACAAGCTGAAATTATGGACTATAAATTTCACGATATACGACGCCACAGTCATCGTATTGCCGTATCTGGGATGAATCCTAAGCTGGAAGAGGTGGTCAACTAAATGGGCTATGACAGTTCTATCACAAACAAATTCTATTATTTGGTCAGATAATTGCCCTCGTCAAAACCGCAATGTTATGATAATGATGAGCTACTTTTGGCTTTTGAACATCTGTCCTAGTTTAAAAGTAGTTAACCATAAATATTTACTTAGAGGACACACTCATTTAGAAGCTGACCAAGTGCACGCTATAATTGAAAGAGCTGTAAAAAAACAACCAACAATGCAGATCGTAACGCCTTGGGATTGGCAGCAATTAATCAGTTCCGTAGGTGCTCAGGTCATTAAAATTGACAATGATGACATCAAAAATTTTGAAGTACTTTACGCTCAATCTCCATTCATAAGTAAGCAGAAAAATACCGAAAAGAATAATTTCTTCATTTCAAACGTAGTCCAATTTTAAGTAAAAAACGACACACCGACCATAATTTTTTACACAGAGGCCTTTGAAGAAACTAGACCCAAAGAATTGCACGTCGCTAGAAAAACATGCGACCAATCTTCCAGAGCAGTTACCACTACGATATCAAAAACCGAAAGGGACCACACAGAAGAAAAAGGATCATTTACTAATCCTTTTACAATGATAGCAATTATGAATAAATGTTTTTTTATCATTTTTTGTGTTTTTGTTTTGAGTTTATATAGGCACTTACTATTTGGCACACTGTTTTATCTGCTGGTACATGCCAAAGCAAAAGACCTTAAGTCCCAATATTATCCAATATATAAACAAATTTTTTGTCACCGTAGGGCAATATTGCATAACTAATATATAACGTTACAATTATATAAATACATAATTTCATATGTCTTCAGATTAAGAATGATTGCAATAATTTTCTGGAACTCATCTTATTTTCCCATTATCTCAAAACTTTACTAGGTGGATATACTACCCTTTACCTTTACGGTACAGATATAGAAATACTCGCAATCTCAACAATATGTTTCGACTAAACGGTTTTACAAAATTTCAGGTAGTACCTACCTAAAAATAATCTTTTAGCAAACTACAATAGGGAAGCTGTCAACACAAAATGTTGTGCAACTATTAAGTAACAGTTTTTCACCCAAGCCTATTGGTGTATGGACCAGCAAAGTAACAGGTGTTTTTAAGAGTAACAAAGCTGCCCTTCAGATGGAAACGATCGAGTATCAAGAAGATTTCGCTTGAAAGGAGGTTTATACTCAAGTTCCAGAAACGCTTGCCTGGGACAAATTTTAAATTAAATATGTGTGTGGCAAAAAATATCCAGAACTAAAATCTTTGGCAATGGCAACTTGTAACGAGTCCGTTACTTAAATAATCGTTTACCTTTTTTTTGTGACTGGAATCTTTTAATTTAATTCTAAATTAAATTCATATTTGAAATATTCTTAAACTAAATATTTAAATAACTCCCATTAAATTTTATTTTTTAAGGTTGGCATTAAATCGCGCCACCTGGTGTCAGATTCTGAAAGTACATCCACTTGACGGCTGTACAACCGTAATAGAATCACTCGTTGACTGGATTTGATCGAAGGAAGATAGGTTCGATCATAGTGGCGGCTGGGACGTGCCATTTTTCATGAATTTAGTTTAAGTTTATTTTTTTTGTGAAGAGCTGTTTGAGTTAGAAGTAACCATTTAAGTTATTTTGGTGTTTTGTACGAGGATACTTTCAGTTAGGTCACACCAGCCGGTAAGATTAAATTATAAGGAAAAACCCTTCATGTCATCCGCCATTGTTAGTGAAATTCAGATCTATTTTAATTCCTTCTTGATAGGTATTTCATATATTTTATACATGTCATATTTCACCTTATTTCATTAAGGAAAATGTTTTATACCTAAATATATTACAAATATTAGATTCTATATCTATCTCAAATTTTATTTCCTTTCAAGGATGAAAGCAAACAATTATTTATTTTAATTTTATGCCATTTAGACCGGCTAATATTTCTTTTTGTTTTCCTATTCTATAATATATAAAGATCATGCTTTCCGTTAAAACTATCTATTTAATATATCCATACCTTATAAAAACATTGTCACACCATTCCAAGGTCACTATTTACCCAAAACCATTAAGGTTTTTACCTCAATCTAAGGTCACTTGTTGACATTTCTTGTATCGCCTTTCAATGTTAATAAACCTTGTTTTTCCCTACCTTTTTGTATGTACAAAGGACATGAAGTAACACAATTGTTCCCTTTTTTAGCCTACTCCCAGAAATCCAGTTACAAGTCAGGGAAGAAACCTTTTAGTTTTTTTGGGTTATATTTACTAAGACAAGGGGAAAAAATTTTAAGTTTATGGGCTTTTATTTGGGATTTAAGAAGAATTTGAAGGACGTTTTTGTCTAAGAGTACCTTTATACATGGAATCCAGGTTTGGTGTACCTTTACCCACCTGAGTCTAGTTCTTCACCGGATCATCTTCCAGGGCAACCTACGGAAACCGGCAGGAAGAACTTATTTTGATTTTTTTTTTGTTTGTAATTCAAGTATTTTATATAACTTTTGCTACATCCTCTTCAAGGTGTTAACTTTTGGTTCACTTGTAATTTAACTATATATCTTTAATAATAAATTCATTCAATATTCTTAAAACAAAAATCATTATAACTTAATTCAATTATTTATTGTCTACCAAGGGATGAGGTTATAACTCTCCCTTAAATCTCTCTTTGTTAGGTTATCGTGTGCACACATATCCAGAGAGTTTTCACTTAAAAATCTAAACAATTATTGAACGAAAACTAAACTATTAGTAAGTAGTATTTTTATATTTATTATTTATACATCATTATTAAGTATAACTTTTGTCACAATTTGAAATTAAGTGGTATATTAGGGGAAAGTTATTTTATAATTATAGGCAGGGATTTTACTGTAAATATAGCTGTTAATGTACATAAGAGGTGGTGGGTAATATATAAGCATTTAAAATAGTCTGTACATAAGTTTGGTAATTAATAAAGTTGTGGTTAAAAATTTAATATTTCAATCAGTACCTATTTTTCATATTTCAGCAATACAAGATATTTCGGAAGAAAACATTTAACTTCCTGGCGCCCAAGCATTCAGTAGAGCAACTTTTATCTTTCATCTATTTACTTCTTGGTGGTTTTCTTATCATTAGTTCTTATATATTACGGTCTCTGTAGAGCATGCAAATTGGCCCAATCCTTCTTTGAGTGTCAAGTGGTCATTCTCCTGCATAGTCACTAGCCAACACTTAATTTTGTTATATTTTAAAATTCATATTTACCCTTTATTTAATTCTTTTATACAATTTATTTCTATCTACTTAATACCTTCCATTTTCTGTTATTCCACATATTAGTTCGTTGGTGTATCAAGGTACATTTTAGAGTTTATCCTTTTGCTACACTGTACAGAGTCATCCAGACTCCCTTATCACATTTTTGTTACATTACCGCCCAACGTGGATATTTGTTATATTTGTCACAAACTTTACTAAAAATCGGTACAGATCTCGGTTGACAGATAACATCTCGGCTCCCTAATGAGAATTAGTTGCACTAACCTCACTCCAAATTTTAGATAGGTTGTACATAATAAAAAGTTCCATTTTTCTCACTAATAGTTTAATTTTGAGAGGAGTTTTACCTTTATTTTTAGACTTATTGTAATCATTAATTTTAAATTTAATTAAACTAATGTACCCCTTCCTAAACGAGGGGCCTAGTTGCCTGGTTTCAACTAAGTAAGGGGGATGATCTATTGAAGCGGGTTAGAACTACTGGAGGGTTTCTGGGTAACCCGTCCTCCGGTTACGCCACTGCCTGGTTTAGTGCTGAGTGTGTGAACCGCAGAAATGTAGTAGGTTTTCGAAACGGACCCTTAGGAAATATAATTGGTGACTCCTGCTCCAAAGTATAAATATAAAAGTTCAACTTAGGACACAGCTCTTACTTGGGTATCATCGCACTCTGGAATATGGTAAAATGAACAAGCAGATCAACTAGCAAGTACAAGCCGTATTAACTTAAAAGATACTACAAAAATTACAAAATATTCTTTAAATGACATGAAACATCTGATTAAAGTTCATTGCAAAACATTTAGCAAAATTATTGGAAAAATTCAGCAACCAAATTAAACTCAATATGCCCAAAGGTGAATGGTTCTTTGAATAACCCACAAGTAGACGAGATCAAGTAATTATAAACCATTTAACCCTTAAGTACTAAGGTATCTAACCCTCTCTCAGACGGTATCGCTTGTCGAAAGTAGGAAGTCTCCATACCTAAAAAATTTTGAAGGTCGCCAGTTTATGACTCTTTAAGCTGGGTTGTTATTTATTAGTATTGAAATCGGCAGTTTGCTGCAAGTTGTTATTCCAAATATATTTAGATTCAAAGTGTGATTTCCGTCTTATAGACGAGTTGTTAGTCTTCGTATTTATTTACTATTTACCTAAAAATGGATAAGCGACTCAGTACGTCAAAAAGGTCAAATATGGGGATCATGGGTTTAACACATTTCAAACAGAGAAGTCTTGAACAGATTAGGTCAAGGTGAAGGTGACATGCTAAAAAAGAGAACACTCGAATACCTGGGGCATATAATGTGAGGAAGCAGATACGGGATAATGCAGTTAATACTCAACGGAAACATCGACGGAAGAAGCGAAATTGGTAGAAAGAAATACTCATGGCTCCGAAACCTTCGTCAATGGACTGGCTTATCAGCAGATGAATTATTACATGCCACGCAAGATCGATAACGATATCGGCAAATCGTCATGGAAGCTACCCACGCCTAAAACTTGGGAACGGTGCTCAAAGAAGAAGAAGGGTAAGACTGGTTGTCACTCGACACTGAGGAGTAGGCAGATTGAGACCTCAGTGCCGAGAGACAGTTCTTGTATTTATACAGTACACGATACTGGTACGTCTCGAGTGAGGAGAATAGGCAGATTGAGACCCCGAACTCGAACGGAACCGTATCATCACTCTTAAAAATCGCTCCAAAATGAGTGCCGAAACGTCGAGCTTTAAACTCTCAACGCAGTTCTTCTTGAGAACTTAGTGATTGTCATTTATCTGACCGCGGAAACCTAATCCGAACATATATGTATATATTTATATATATATATATATATATATATATATATATATATATATATATATATATATATATATAAGAGTAAGAAAAAAGAATATTGGTGAGACTGGAAGAAATCTCTCAAATCGCATTATTTCTCACAAGAGTGATTGTAGAATTAAGAAACCATCTTGTGCTTTGGCAGAGCATGTAATAGACAAAGACCATATTATGGATTTTGATAATATTAAAATTTTATGTAATGAAAGTAATAAATTTAAAAGAACTTTTTTGGAAATGGTTTGTATTAGCAAAAGTGATAATAATTTAAACAAAAGGTCAGAAATTCAAAATTTAAGCAAAATTTATAATTATATAATTTCTATTTAATTTATGCAGTCAGTAAAATATCACATTTTGAATTTTCCATGTATTTGTTACATTTTTTCGGGCATCTATCAATGATGAATAAATCTTCTTCTTTTTTGTTACTAAACAAAGAAGAATTTTTTAAACAAAAATTTTATTTTTGACAATATGTCAAAAATAAAAATTTTTAAGTTGTTATTTACGTCATTTAGGCTGAATTGTAGCTATTCAATTTTTGTTTATAAATCCAATTGTTTTTTGTTAAGAAACTTTATCTAAATTTGTCAGAGAAACATTTATTAGAATAGAACATTTTTTTTTAATAATATTTTTTGTAATAATGTTAGCAGCAGTTTTATATAAATAACTAATTTTATTTGGTGAGTTAACAACAACATTATTTATTTCTAGTTCAACTTTGTAAGATATTTTGTATTTTTAGAAGCTCTTGATAAAAATTGTAATCACAATTGAAAGCTCGAGTAAAAAATAGTTAACAAATAGCCCCTTTTATTGACTCCAACCCATCAAAAACAGTGTTATATATATATATATATATATATATATATATATATATATATATATATATATATATATATAAACATATATGTATATATTTATATATATATATATATATATATATATATATATATATATATATATATTATACCTATATACATCTTTTGATCTTTTACATAAATATGTTTTGTAATATTTATATTTTAACGAAATTAAAAGTTCTTGATTACTTCTTAAAATAAATTGAGTCTACCGCATAATCTGTTTTCTGTGTACTTCGACTTTTACGATGGATTGTTAAATGCTATTCACACATTTGGTAAGATTCTCATCAAACTCGGTATTTTAACTAACTAATAAAAATACACAAACGACTAACAAAACTTTTCCAGAAGGACTATGCGGATGATCTTTATACCCATAATAGTGAGCTTTTATTACCCATATATTTTAATTCCGACTTTTATCTGATTCTCATTAGAAGGAACTGCTTGTAAAAAGTATCTGATAGTGCATTCGTATTGATTTCTGTTGTAAGGAAATGCTTTCTCTAATTGCCTTTATTTTATTTAGGTTTAAATCTTTTAAACATGCTATGACACTTTAGATTTTGCCTCTGTCCATATCTTAGTAAAATAAAAGCAAATTATTACAGTTGAAAGAGAATATTATGTGGTTTATTTTTAAACCAACAAAATATAATGGTGTCGAAGCTATTTTCTTGTAGCATTTTACATTTTTAATTTGCATTTAAGGAATTTTTGTATTTGAAAAATTGTTTTAATCTTTTTTTACATGACCGACGATTTTCAACTATAGGGAACTCTTAGGGAATTTTTTTGCTGAAATAAAGGGTATTAGAAATTTAAAATCAAAATTAAAAATGTTTTGTATATCAAAATATTTTTTTTGGCAAAAATGAGTTAAGAGTAGTTTTAGGGTTAAAAATATGGTTTATTTGATTTATTAATTTATCGTTATTTTACAGTAATTAGAAA
This sequence comes from Diabrotica balteata, assembly GCA_918026665.1. NCBI lineage: Eukaryota > Metazoa > Arthropoda > Insecta > Coleoptera > Chrysomelidae > Diabrotica > Diabrotica balteata. Next base: position 52,422,757 of record OU898281.1, read on the forward strand.
TGGTCATAATGACACCTACGTTAAAATATGAAAATTATATTAGGAAAAATTTTATTAAAAAAAATATGTTAAACATAATATTTTAAAATATTATTAGAGAAATAACAAGGAAAGTGTGTACTTTAATATTTCATTCAAATAAACAAAATTGGAAACGTAAAAAACATTATTAAAATATGTAATTTGAACAAAGTGATTAAATAAATACTGACAATGACACTTCGTGCACCCAGCCACAGGTAGGTATACCATGCGGTCCATATGTATGGAATAAATTTATTTTTAGCGGTATTAAGTACTATATAAAAAAATCCTGAAGCAGCTCGATTTTTATTCTTAAATTGGCATTTTACAGTATGAAAATATTATACCCCTCCAGCACCCCCTTTGAATTATAAGCACTTCCTCGAAAATTTTAAATAACAAAGGGGGTCATATGGCACCTTGTTAGAAAGGGATTTTAGTCCTCTGTTCAACAATATTAAGTTTTTTAGGTTTGGTGCAATCATCACTAAGAAAATTTATTTTTAAAATTTGAAATTTTAATAATGTATCACAAAATTTTAGGTTGAATGAAGATAATAATGTCACATAATATTTAGAATGTATTTTTCAATTTACTTTACAATTAAATTAAATGTTCAAAATGACCACTATTCACTTTTTGACAATACCCGAGGCGATTTTGGAATTCTGGAATTCTCGTTCAACATTTTGTAGGACTCCGGGAATTATTTTGTTAATTTCTCCCGTTATCCTAACTTTTCAATCAGCAATACTATTTGGTCTAGTAAAACATACTTTAGATTTTAATTATACCTTCTATCAAGATCATCTTCATTTAACTCCTGAACCAACTGAACTTTGCAAGGGTGGTATTTTTCTTTATGTAAAACTCTCAAAATAGATAATTTACTTACATCATTGACGGCGGCAAGTTTTTGAGTTGTCTTATGCGGATTTTCCTCAATCTGTAGAAGTACATCTAACGTTTTTTCATCAATAAATTTAATATTTTTACCTGGTTTTTCAATATTTCTTACGTGTCCAGTATAACGAAACTTCTTTGTAGTTATTATTGTTCTGAAGCTATTTTTTTGTGGCATTGTAAATTAATGCTAAAATTGTAAAATAATGCTAAACATTACATAATATAAATAAATTTCATGTTTACACTTTTTAAAAGTTTAACATGGATTAAAAAATTGGTATCTGGCATTGACAGATGATATCTGGTATCTTAAAATAAGAGTGGTTCAGGATCGTATCTTAAATATTTGCCATAGTACATTTAAAAACAACTCAATATATTAAATTAAAATGTATATTGGAAATATCTTTGATCTCAGTCTTATTATTGATAGAAATTTTGGTCCTTTTATGTGAATCATCTTCAATATTCATTTTGTTATATTGGGCATATCTGATCCTTGGTTTAGCACCCTAGTTTTGACTGTAATTGGAGTTTGCGTATTGTTATTATTTTGCTTGATACATACAGTTCTGTGTAGAACTCTTGCTCCAGCACTGTTAGTCTTAGTTTGTTACTTTATATTTTACCCTTTTCCAGGCTACTTTTTAAAACTTTTATTTCCTTATTTTGATCTATTGGTTGTTTATTTTTTTCTGCTTTGTAGTTTCTTATGTCTATTCTTATTGCCTTTGTGATCGTCTTATTTATTTTATTTAGCGCTTTTTGGCTTATACTGTTATTTCCTTTCATCTTCTGACTTTGTCAAAACCTATAAAGGTTTTCGTTAGTTGACTTAGTTTTTCGTATTTTTGTTTATTAGACAATATGTAGTTTGAGCCTGTTGTATTGTATTGACTATTTGTATGTTCAATTGGTGTGTGTTGTTATTGTATATATTAATGAATTATCAATATATTTTCCGAAATTCTGAATATTAGTTGGTTTTATCCATTCCTTTAATTGTTTCTTATCTATCATTTTGAATATTTCCTTTTAGGATGATATCGTTAGTTTTGCTCTGAATAACCTTTGATCACTAATGGTACCAAACTGGTTTAACACATTTAAGTCTTTAAATAATTATTTTTTGTTTGTTAAAAATAGTCAACTCCGTTCCTTGTGTTTCCATCAGAGCTTTCTCGTGGTTATCTTCTGTATTTTTTCTATTTAAAAAAGCACGTCGCATCTTAAAAATTGTTTTCCAAAAGTAAAAGTTAACGGGTGTTTGCCTCTAATTATGTCCGTCAAAATTTCCTATGATTTCAGAAGGGCCTATCTTAGTGCCTATTTTGGCGTTAAAATCGCCACCTATTATTAAGAACTGGCCAGGATTTATTTTTCTTGATTATTTAAACTTTTTCGTCTGAATGTCCTGTAGTAGGGGCGCATACTTGAACAATCTTTAAAATATATCTTACACTTATTTGGAAGTTTAAGTAGACCACCCTCGTTGAAATTTGGTTTAACACAATTCTGTTTTTGTGAATAACAAATTTTTTTGTGAACAAAGAAACCGACATCTTCGACTGTCGATTATTCTTCTCCATTGTAGTACCGTAGGTGGCTTAATGGGAGTGTGATAATACTCTCTCCTTTTTTTCCTACTTCACTGGTATCCACAATATTCCAATTTACTTTTGAGCGTTCTTCCACTATTTCTTCGGATCTCTCATTGGTAGGGACTGACCTAGCATTATATGTGACAAAGTTGAAGTTCATCTTTATGACGCACTTTTAGTAGGGCTGGTTTAAAGTGGTCGGGATTTTAGCATTTAAACACTGTGTTTGCCTTACATGTTGGTGAGTATTCATATTTATTTCCACGAGTAGCTAAGGGGCCGTTGGTCGATACCTGTAGAGCCCCGCATATAGGATCATGACTGATATTCAATGGAATTTCGAGCAGTGTCCCTAGAGCATTGTTAGCGACCACGTGAGACATTAGGTTTTTAGCACGATAGCTTCCACCTTTACTTACGGATATTTTTGCATCCGATCTTCTCCATATTCGTGTTGGATAGAATGGGGAGGAAAAAAAGGTGTAATTAGGAATATTATGGGTCGTGATATAGTTCCCCGGCGAAAGAGGTATTTAGAGGCAAAACCATGAGCTCGCGAGGGCAGGTTTGCTGTTCCTGAAGTAGATCTGTCCTCCAAAGAGATCGCAAAGGAGTATCTACCCGCTACCCACTGTACCCGTTACACAATTTATTGTGAAGTTCTATTTTATAAATATTACTAATGTTTTATAATCTTTATGTTTTGTGTTTAATTAGTTTTAAGTTTAAAAGGGCATGTTTAACCAGCACGTTTGTGGAGTATAATAGTCTGTAGGTTTTCTGTATTTTTTTTTATCGTACATAAATAATGACCAATGAATGTATGAATATATATTTTGTGTGAACGTTTTCTTTTAGTTTTAAATCAATTCCTTTTTAAATAATATTGTGGACTATTTTAAGGTTATAATTAATGACTTGATATTATTTTGAACGCACCTTAAAAAAATTATTCGTCTTTTTATTCTTTAACAGTTCATTTGAAATCATTTGTATTATTAATTTTTTTTGAGAAATTTACTAAAAATTCGATATTTTACACAAAAATTTCTGTTACTTAGCATTTCAACATACATTTTATTTCTGTTCTGTTTTTATTTTCGTTTATTTTGTCGGTAAATAAATTTGGAGATTGTGTTAATACTATATCTGTTATAAGTACTATGATTTGTGTTTAAACAGTTTTTTCAATAGTCAATTCCTATTTGTCTTGAAACTAAAGACAATGGCAGAATACTGTAATTTAAATGAGAAGTTCTAAAAACTGGAATGTTAAGTATTTTAAGTTTTTTTAGTATAGTAAAGGTCATAAGCCTCATATGATTTAGCAGAGAGAGAAAAAAGCATTTGAGTCGTTGATATATCTTACACACACTTCAGAGTTCGAGCTACTTTTTCCAAACAATTCCCTCCTGCGTAGCACCTGACAATTCATTGTATTGTCAAGGACCGAAAAGACATAATAAACAAAATAAATCTGTCAAAGTGTTCTTTTGTTTAACAAATTCCTTCATTAAGTCTCTTAAGAGACCATTATTATTCAGTTGTCTTAAACTGTAAATAGTGCTTTCGAAAGTACAATGCTCAGACAGTGGCGTCAACTAATGGGTACACAGACTCTTTCTTCATTTTTTATTTGGTAACAAAAAAGAAATATATATATATATATATATATATATATATATATATATATATATATATATATACATTTATAAACTTTTTTAATTTCTGGATTTGAGGGGCTGTTATAAATAAAATACTTAAATATGGCTTAAATGTTTCGGATATTTGGCATTCTAGAACTGCATTTTTTTTTAAGTTTAACATGGAATATAAAAGTGGTATCTGATCCTAAATACATCTGGCAGGTACTTCAAAATACGAGTGGTCCAGGGTCGTATTTTAAATATCTGCCAATGGTGCAAAAAATATTCCCTTTATCTACCAGCGGTACGCGTAAGTACAATCAAAATAAATCGACGTTACAATAAAATATAAACCAACTTAGTCTATTTTTGCCAAAGGTACATATTCGTCCAGAACTTTTAAATTATTGCAACGTCACACGATCTGCTTGGAGGGTTTTGATGCATCAGTATGCATGTATTTAAGGTTATATTTTTATACATTATTTGATTTGTTTGATGATTTCTTCGTGGTTACGATTTTGTTTGGAGACTATCAGTAGGTAAGTTATATTTTCTTCACCCATACAATTGGGATCACAATATAAAACAACGTAAGTAATAAAAAAACACTAAGTTTAACTGGTACTCCTACGTACCGTTGGGACTAATTGTGTTGTTTTGATGCCACGACAGATTTTCCATATTTAGTAATTTAACTCTTTTTTTTCACAAGGATGCTTGTTAAACAACAAAAAAATTGTACACAAAAATGTAGGAGCTAATTATAATGATTCTTCTTTTAATTTTTAGTATGGCTGCAAACCGCAGGTTAGCAAAGAAAGTCCTGACATACGACGACTTTGCACCAATCATTGAAAATTATGAGGATATGGATGCACTTTTACCACCGGTTGACGGCAATAAAGACATTGATGTAGAATCTGAAGACGAGGAAGATATTCCGGAATGTCAGCTACTAGTGGAATCCAATAGAAATCTAAAATCTAACTTGAATGATGATATCGACAATGAAAATGATAGTTGTGAAATACCTAACTTTACTGACGATGTTCACGATCACAGTGTTGAAGTTCACGAATCAGGAAAAGCTGTTAATGAGCTCATACTAACTAGTGCAGAAGAACAAGTTTTAAGGCAGTGGAACAAAATTGAAAAGGCTACAGAAATTCCTACTTATGTAAAACCAAACGATGTTTGGAAAGAAAACTATTTTGAACAGTGTCAAAATTCTCTTGATATTTTTATAAAATTGCTGGAAATGTTCCCGAGGATATAAAGTTTCAGTCTAATTTATATGCAGTACAAAAAGGAAAACAGTTAAAGATGACTAAAAAAGAATTACTTGCATTTTTGGGAATTAATTTTTTGATGGGGTATCACACTTTGCCATCAATTCCAGATTATTGGTTAACACAGGATAACTTTTCAGTTTCACTTTTGCCAGAAACAATGCCTAGGAATAGATTCCCAGCTATTTTATCTTTTTTACTCAACACAGATCGGTTATATAAAGTAAGACCGTTAATAAGTGCGTTAAATACTCAGTTTATAAATTATTGTGGGGAATAAGTAATTCTCTTGATGAATCTATCGTCAAATTCAAAGGGCACTAAAGCAATATAATCCGATAAAACCTAGTAAAAGGGGATACAAGATATGGTGCTATAGTAATATGAGTAGTTTTATTAAAAAGTTTGACATTTATCAGGGAACAAATAAGAAAATTGATAACAAATACAAAGAGTATAATTTAGGCGAAAGAGTAGTGCTATATTTAACAGAAGAAGACAGGAACAAAAATAAAATCATCTACTTTGACAATTTTTATACCACAGTAAAATTATTAGTGACTTCTAACACAGAGATATCATGTTCAAATGGAAAGATAATCGTGTGATCAGTATTGCTTCAAATTTCCACGGCTCCGAAATTACCGAAGTCAAAAGAAAACAACGTGATGGTACAATAACCGAAGTAGATGCTCCTACTATTATTAAAGACTATAATAAATCAAAGGGAGGTATAGACTACCATGATCAATTGCGACAATGCTATGGTTTAGATCGGAGGTCCAGAAAATGGTAGAAACGTATCTTTTGGGAGTGTATGGAAATTACATTCGTAAATGCGTTTGTAATTGCAAAAAAAGTGTTAGATGAACCTCCCACCAACTTATTACAGTTTCGAAGGGATCCTACCAGAAGCCTTTGCTACCTATCTCCACACAGAAAAAATTAAAGAAAATCTGTTCCTTCAACAGGTACTCCATCAAAGAAATGACGTTATGTTTATAGCGTGCCTTCTGGAATAAGGCTTACTCAAGTTGGAAGTCACTGGCCAAAGTTTGTGGAAAGACGCGGTAGATGCAAAGTATGCAGCTCAAAAGCTATCCAGTCAAAACCTACTTCAACCTGGTCTCAGTGCAAAGTATTTTTGTGTATTAGTGCAAATAAGAATTGTTTTCAGTATCATGGAATGGATTACTAAAAAATGTATTTTTTTTATTAAAAGTATTGTGCCTAAAATTTTTACTGACACAGATTTTCCCAGCGGTACTTGCGAGTACCACCAATATATTTTTTGTAAAAATATATCTATAGACTATTTTGAGAACTCTTCTTCTTCTCGTGCCACTCCTGGCGGAGATTGGAAATCATCATAGCCACTGCGACTTTGTTAGCAGCGCGCCTAAAAAGTTCAATCGAACTACATCCGAATCATTCACGTAGATTACGAAGCCACGATATTTTTCTTTTTCCCACACTTCTTTTGCCCTTAATTTTGCCCTGCATGATGTTTCTTAAAAGTTCGTACTTTTCACCTCTCACAATGTGCCCCAAGTATTCCATCTTTCTAGTTTTTATCTCATTTAGAATTTCGCATCTTTTTTCTAAAGTTTGGAGTACTTGCGTGTTAGTGACGCGGTCCATCCATGATATTCTGAGAATGCGCCTATAGCACCACATCTCGAAAGCTTCGATGTTTTTTATGGTCAACTGTTTTAGTGTCTAAACCTTAACTCCATATAACAGGGAAGAAAAGACATAACACCGCAGCATTCGTATTCGTAACTTTATATTGATATCACGATTGCAAAAGAGTTTGCGCATTCTATTAAAGACTGATCTAGCAATTTCTACTCTACATCTAATCTCTTTTGTTTGATCAGTATCGTCTGTGATCCAAGCACCTAGATATTTATAACAAAGCACACGCTCAATCGTTGTATTGTCTATTACAAGATTAGCTCTGATGTTCTTTGATTTCGTGATTACCATAAATTTAGTTTTTTTCAAATTAATTTTCAAGCCGTAACTGTTACAGTATATATTGAGACTTTAATCGAGATGTTGTAGTTCTACTAGCGTTCCCGTTAGGAGAACTGTATCTTCAGCATACCTTATATTGTTGATCGTCTCACCATTTATTATCAGACCAAGATCTTCTTCCTCGAGTGCTTGTTCACAGATAGCTTTACTATACAGATTAAATGAAAGTGGCGATAAGATACATCCCTGCCGGACTCCTCGACGGATTTGAATTTCTTCTGTTAGTCGCCCCTTAACCTTGACATTTGCTGTTTGATTGCAATATAGATTGCATATAATTCGAATATCTCGGCTGTCTATATTTTTCTTTATTAGAACTGTCTTAGTGGTTCATGTTGTACTTTGTCAAAGGCCTTTTCGAAATCAATAAAGCAGGCGTAAATTTTATGGTTCATGTCTAAGCATCTCTGTGAGAGAACGTTTATTGCAAACAGAGCCTCCCTTGTACCCAGCCCTTTTCTGAATCCCAACTGAGTGTTACTGATTTCTACGTCTAATTTCCTATAGATCCTATAAGATCCTATTAAGAACTCTATAATACTTTAATAATTATTTTAAAACAGAAAACAATAAAACACTTTTTACTATTCAAGCAGAAAGGTTCTTGGGAGTTTAAGGGGTTACAAGTGCTGGTACGCTCACGTACCGTTGGTAGTGAAAGGGTTAAAAAACAACTCAGGTTATTAAATTATGATACATATATACATTTTCAAAATCAAATGAATGGCTTTATACTGTATACTTTTATTTCTTTATATCTGGCCATAGGTATATTATATTTTATAGTAATAGATGACCTAATAGAAACACACTTAACCGGAAAACAAGACGAAGAAAAAGAAAGAAGAAGGCGGATTCAAAATTGAAAGAAACGTTATTGAGACTACTCGTATTTCCACATTATAATTATTTTAGAAGAAAAGCCTATCTCTTATAAATCTAATAAAATAAGATCATATTATGACGATAAGCCAATTTCGAAAAAAAAAAATAAACAGTCGAAAAATATGTCATAATTAAAAAAAAAAACACATTGTGTTGATTACTGAAAAAACAATAAATGATAATCAATGCGACTATACACCAGGAAGAGGTACACATTGGTAAACTATACTTCGGTTTTGTAGATGTAAAAGCCTTTAACTAAGTAGCACGGAAGGAAATATGAAAAGCTATTAAAGAGAAAGTGATTGATAATAAGTTACTCCTAGTTTAGGGAGAAAAGCCGATATGTGTGCTACTCCTACAGTTAGGTAGCTTCAACACAGTCGTGAAAAACAGAGGAAGTTCCATTATCCAGGGCACCAAAGTAACACTCAAATCATAAGCCTCCTCATGTAAGTCACACGTTGAGAAGGGGTGGAGGAAAAGCTTGGGGATCAGACAGGTACCACTTCAGTGGCAAAGTGTAACCGGTTTGATTTTCGGACATGTGGATCCCACTTTACAATGGTATAAAAATATTCCTAAGGGGCAGGATTGATGAGGGTCAGGACCACTTAAGCTAACGGGGACAAATGAGCGAAATCCAATTTAATCTACTTAATATTTTTTCACCTATTTTTCACTAATTTATTAGCACCCTAATAATTTTTCACTACCAAAGCAGCCTTAATGGGAAAGATTCTGCTGATTTAAGGTACAAGCTAGCAGAATTCGAAAAAAAAACATTTTGGCTAGGGCATATTTTTTTACCCATTTTGCACTAATTTATTACCACCCTAATAATTTTTCACCACCAAACCACCTTTAAAGGGAGCGATTCTATTGTCTTACGATTAAAACTAGCAGAATTAAAAAAAAATATTTATGACATACCACTTTGTTCTGCTATCTTTTTATGAAGTTATTAGCACCTTAGTAATTTTTCATCCCTCAATTGCCCCTTATGGAAAGTTAATAATGAACAATGACTATAAGTAATATTATTGGATACGCACATGGAAGCCTTTTGGTAGATTGTGGGTTGTCTAAATATACCAGTCACTGAAATATTTACAGTGTTTACTAAAGTTGAAGTTAATTGTGTTCTAGACAGCTTGAGAAGTGACAGAGCATAACAATAGACACGATGTAAGAATTTCAAAGGGAAACATTCTCGGGATATTTTTAGACGAAAGTATATAAAACCGTGGAAGGAGTCAATAGAAAGCTATGTACATATGCAATGCGTTAAAAGTAAAATTTATTTTAAAGATGCGAATAAAAAATAATGAATATAGTAAATATAAATATAAAAAATAAATACAAGGAATAATTTTTTTAGATGTATAATATATGTGGCGCAGAAATTTTTCAATTTGTTCTGAAAATAATATCATTGTTAATTTGTGTGTTCCTTGTTGTTTAAGGTATCTTTCCGTATATCCCTTTATTACTATTATTTTGAAGTTCTGGCATTTAAATCAACTGCAATTAATATTTCTTTTTTTTCTTTCTTTATTTATTTCAACTAATCTTTGTGCGCCAATTAATTATTGTCAAAGTTGTTAACGAAAGATGATAGACAAAATAAACGGCCCTTGCGAGGACCGCTTAACCAGACCAATCAGACCTATAGTTCGAATTTGTCACATAAACATAGAAGGCATAAGCTATGCTAAAAGCCAGTTTTTATCAAAACTATTAAAAGATGACAACATTGACTTAGTTGCTATATAGGAAACCCACTGCGAAACAGAGGAGCAACTACAAAAAAGGGGCAAAATACCGGGCTATGAACTATTAGGCGCAACTTACCACTGAACATACGGAACAGCCACATATGTCAAAGAAGATATTGAAAATGCTTCGGTCATCTCTACTTCCACTGATGACTGTATTTATAATGTGGTCACAAAAATCGCTAGCATTACCGTGTTCAACATTTATAAGCCACCTGCTACGTCTTGGCCAGCCCAAGCAATTCAAGTACAGCCTCACCCTGCTGTATATGTTGGAGATTACAATAGTGAACAGTGGAAGTACAAAAATAGTGATGCAAATGGGAATGCTTTAATAAAATGGGCAGAAGACGAATGCCTATACCTTTTGTTTGATGCCAAAGATCGACCAACCTTCAGATCCGTGGCATGGAGGCGGGAATACAACCACGACCAATGCTTCGTTTCGACCGACAACAAAGACTCTAGGGGCTTCACTAAGAGTTCTAACTGATTTTTCACACAGCCAACATCGACGAGTAATAATAGAAGTAGGGACACAAATCCCTTTAATTAGGTCTATCCCACGTTCAAGATGGGATTTTAAAAAGGCCAACTGGATTGACTTCTCTGTCGATCTAGATAAATACCTAGGGTGGATTACACCGAATATCAAAAACTACTACAGATTTCTTGGTGCCGTGCTAAGTGTAGCCAAAAAATACATACCAAGAGGATATCACAAAGAATATATTCCTGGCTGGTCGGAAAATAGCGAGGAACTATATCAGAGCTTTCTTGAAACTGGCGCCCAAGAAATAGCGGTTGAACTAGTGTACAGCCTAGACGCCGCTAGAAGCCAAAAGTGAACCGAAACAGTAGAAAGTCTAAACTTCCAGAAATCAAACAGACAGGCATGGTCATTACTAAGAAAATTAGGGAGTGGTGTCCTTACGAAACGCCGAGAGACAGCCGTAAAGCCAGATGCCGTAGCATCACATACAGTAAAAACATCCAGGGCACCAAAGCCCTGTAGCCACAGAAACGGAGCATTACCTCCCCTTCACCAGCGAAGACATATTAGCGGCTCTTAAAGACGTTAAGCCAGCAAAAGCACCAGGATTTAATAATATTTACCCAGAATTCCTACTAAATTGTGTCAAGTATACAAAAGTTTGGCTGGCTCGATTTTTCATAGATATCATGAAAACTGGAAATATTCCACAAGAACTATAGCGCTCTAAGATAATAGCCATACTAAAGCCAGGCAAACCGGCTGACAACCCAAAAAACTACAGTCCAGTTGCGCTTCTCTCTGCCATCTACAAACTATTAGAAAGGCTTATATATAATAGAATCAGTACAGAACTGTTCCAGGTGATCCCAGTCGAACAAGCGGGTTTTCAACCAGAACGAAGCTGCGTGGACCAGGTAATGTCACTCACCACTTACATCGAAGGGTATACCGACAAAAGGACGCAGAAAAAAGGACGCATAAAAAAGAGCGCGGAAAAAAGAACGCGCTAAAAAAGGACGCGTGGAAAAAAGGACTCGTGGAAAAAAGAACGCATATTATTATTGAAATACTATAAATAGTTTATTTTAATTGACAATAGCAATTACCCCCGTTTATCCCATAGATATAATTACAGAAAATGATTCTACCTAACGTAAAATCGGATACGGTAAAAGTAAAAAGTGAAAAATATTTATATGAAAAAAACTTGCCTTCACACTTTATCCAGGCTTAGGACTGGCAGCAGAAGCTGGCGTGTTTACAAGTTTTTTTTAATTTTTTCCTTTTTTTGGAATTTTTTTGTCATTTTATTTTTTTTTGTTTTATTTTTGATATTAATTTTTTTTGTATTTTTTTATGTTTGCAACTGAAAATTGTGAGCAATGCCTCTCAAATATTCTAAAGTTGGCTATCCGCATAATCGGCAACAATAGCCCTTATCCTGTTTGCTGTATCTTGATTTTTTCTTTTGCGTGGAGGTACATTGCCCGAAATGTACTGCTCTATTTTCAAAAGATTTAAATCATATTCATGATCATGAATGATTTCTTTCCCTATTCTTTACCTATTTTAAATCATATTCTTTTTTAGAGAATTAATAAATTTCCAAATATTCGGATGTGCACTATTGAGAAGAGAAGAAAAGCTGTTGTGCCATCCTTCGACAGCATTATTAGTTCGAGGTATATCTTGGTCTGAAAAATCGTAACAATTCCATACATTTGCTGGAAAAAGGGGTTGTCTTCGATTTCCTCTTCTAGCTAATTTCCCTATCCAAGTGTCTTCAAAGTAATTAATCAGCGGCACTAGTAGTTCTTCATATTGTGTATAAAAATCGCTATTGAGCAACTCCTCGTACACTCTGACTACATGGTTGTCTGCAACAAACGCAAGAGCTGTCAATTGTCTTAGGTGAAGGGTGAAGTCAGGATTCTCAATATATCTACGTTGCAATTCGGCACTTTGAATATGGCGCCACATACACTGCGAGAAATGAAAAAAACATCCGCGGATTCTCACATTTTGGAACTCAGTTTGTGCAGCATTCATTGCCGCTCTTTCAAAGTCCATCATTATTGTTAGAGGGCGCAAGGCCGGATTCAACACCTTTAGTTGCTAAAAAACACGTGTATAAGTCTCTTGTGTTTTGTTCGTTAGCAGTGCAAATACAGTCGGGATTACATTACTGTATCACACTCCATGAATTGTGTATATTTGAGAAAACAATGGTGGTGCTGAGTTAAATGTTCCATCGGCATACCAATGATCGCATTGTTCCATAAATCTTAAATTTCTTTGTGCTGAAAATAACAAAATACGTTCTTCTTCTGGCTCGCTATCAAATAATAGAAATAGCTCACCGCCTGTAGTTGTTTTATATTCTTCAGGAAGCACAAGTTCTTCTAAATTTCTCGGATTTGCGGGCGTACCTCCTAGCTCGTTCCGAACTCTTTGCACAGTTTTTTTAACGACGACACTGATGGAAGTTGTGCCGTAGTAGCTAAGGAAAGTCCTTGAGAAATTTCACTTACTACACCTTGGGTGGAGTGTTCCAGTTGTTGTGCAACTTCTTTCTTTCGGTTACAAGCTTCTTTTGCTTCAATCTTTGCCGTGTTTGCAACGTAATTATGTTCTGTGGATTTTGTAATATCATCTACAACGGTATGCACTCTTCCTGTATATTTGCACTTATTATAAGTAGCACACTTCCAAATTGTCTTTTCACCAATCACTCGCTCTTTTTTATGGAGAAATCCATTATAAAGTAACAAGTTGTTGCCTTTTTGGCTTTTCACAAACGCTAACACAATCTTAACAGACTGATATCAATTTGTAAAATGTTTTCTTGTTAAGAACAGAATAAATTACCTACCGCGACAAGTTTCCCCTATATAAACAATTTGGTTAATGATGTTTTGTTATTTCGGACCTTTGGTAATATTCATTTCTTAAAAACAATTATCAAACAATTAGAAAGTTTTATTTTCTTACTAATCGTTCCTATTTACATTCTTAACATTACCTGCGGAATTTACCAACCTTCCGGTTCGCGTTAAACCCTCATTAGACCCCTTACTGGGCTGGTACTTGGGTTTTTCTAATCCCATACATAATTCTGATAATATGGAATCTAACCTGTTTCCATACCAGAAATCTTGAATCAACATTATATTAGTATTTATTATTTTACTTAAGATATTTTAGTCCTAAGCCTCGATAAAATGTGAGGGCAAGTTTTTTTCATATAATTATTTTTCACTTTTTACTCTTACCGTAACCGATTTTAGGCAGAATCATTTTCTGTAATAACGTATGAGGATAAAAAGGGGGTAATGGCTAATGTCAATTAAAATAAACTATTTATAGTAATTCATTAATAATATGCGTGCTTTTTTCCACGCGTCCTTTTTTCGCGCGTCCTTTTTTCGCGCGTCCTTTTTTCCGCGTCCTTTGGTCTCGCGTCCTGTTTTCCGCGTCCTTTTGTCGTTTTGTCGTAGATTCCATCGAAGCGAGTTTCCAAAGAAGACTTAAAACTTCAGCGGCATTTATTGATCTCTCGGCATCTTACGATACAGTATGGAGAGAGGGCCTTATATACAAAATTCTCCGTGCAATCCCCTGTAAACAAATGGCACTTTTAATAGATAGCACACTCAACGACCGAATGTTTCAAGTAGTGATGGGCACAGATATCAGCCCACCAAAGAAACTTAAAAATGGCCTACCACGTGGGTCAGTGCTCTCTCCAATACTATTTAGCCTATATTTAGCAGATATGCCGGAAACACAATCAAGAAAGTTCGGATACGCCGATGACTGGGCCCTCACTAAACGATGCAGAACACTAGAAACATCTAAAGAAGTTCTGATGGCAGACTTATATATATTGAGCAAATATTTTCGCAAGTGGCGGCTTCAACCAAATGCATCCAAAACAGAAGTTAGTTGCTTTCACCTAAACAAAACACTTGCTGGAAAGGGACTCAACATACGGTTTGAAAATACCACACTTTCTCACAACAAAACACCGAAGTACCTCGGCGTAACACTAGACAGAACGCTATCATTTAAAAAGCATTTAACAAAAACTGCCCAAAAGTTGAGTACAAGAAATAACATTATACAGAAGCTCTGGAGTACCACCTGGGGAGCATCGGCTTCCACTCACCGCTCTACTACCTTAGCCCTTGTTTTCTCGACCGCTGAATATTGTACCCCAGTTTGGCCACATAGTTCACACGTAAAAAAGGTTGACACTCAGCACACAGCACTATGAGGATGATAGCTGGTACAATTAAATAAACTCCCACTCAGTGGCCTCCAGTATTAAGTCACATGCCACCTCCATATTTACGACGAGTTGACGCACTTACACATGAATACAAAAAGATCATGAATAATATAAATCTGCCGATCCACCAAGATACCGAGGATGCACGAAATACCCATCTACGTTCTAGAAAGCTTCCAAAGAAAACGGCAAAAATGATACATGAGGAGTTCAACATCACGAATGCAAGGTCCCAAGAATGGAATGCATGGCAAAATAACATGCCCTGCATTACCCACAAGCCACCAGGTTTTGATCTTCCACGTAAAACATGGTCCACTCTAAACATAATCCGAGCCAGATATGGCACATGTGCATACATGTAACATAAATGGGGATAGAATCCGTCTCCTCAATGTGACTGTGGGAAGAACCAAACGATCGACCACATTATTGAAGAGTGTCCCTCAAAATCTTACAATGGTAGCTCTGAAAACTTCCTGTTTGCAACTTCAGAGTCAATTGATTATGTTTATACACTTGATGTTTGTTTGTAACTATAAAAAGTTTGTCATATACCTATATTACTAGTGTTTGTAATTTTGTTCTAAATGTGTTGTAAATGCCATACGATAAATAAATAAATTGTCAAAGTGTATGTAGTTGCCGCACATGACTTTATCCTCGAGAAAGGCGTCTATAGAGCCTCTAAGTTCAAGTAATTATTGGTTTAAAAACTATTCTGTTCAACGAAGATAATATACTATCTATAACGAGAATAAAATATGGACACGCCTGGTACTCTCATTTCCGTCGAATGTAAAAAATACGTAAAATAAACGAAAGATCTAATAGACAATTTAATAAAAAAAATTTTTTCTTTACAAAATATAAACTATCTGCTATCTTTTCTGCTTCTTCTCATATCATTTTGCAATCTAAGGCGTCGGAGCTATCTGTAAATGAGTGATAAACGAAATTTATCTGCAAAATCAAGCGTAATATTAAAGTATTATTAGAATTCAATCTTCTTCTGTTTTATCCCATTTGTTGTTACCTCCTATCCGTCAGCTAGTCTCTCTCTCTCTTTTATCCTGACCAACGGAGGGAGTTTAGTCACCGTGATATCACGTTTAAAGATCTCTGTCTCTGGTCATTTCTTTTAACTTATGCATAGGTCTTTTTCATATTACTGTAATTTGGTCAATCCATCTTGTTGAAGATCTTCTTCATGATCTTTGCTCTCCTACCTTTCGTTGGATAATAAGTCTTTCCGTGTTTTCTGTGTCTGCTCTCATAACACGTCTTTTACTTGTTGGAGATGGACTTTGCTGGACAGCCGTTTGCTGACTTTTAGCTCATTTAAAATTTAAACATTTATCCTTTGGTCGCTTAACGAAATTCGTAACATTCTTGTTCAATAGAACATGTTAGTGGCGTCTACCTTCTTTATTTACACTTGTCGTAGGGTCCAAGATTCACCCAGCGAAGGGTGAATCACAGTAGGGTTGATCAACCAGTGACCTAGTCTAGTTTGTCTTAAAAAACAAAGTTTTGATTGGCCCATAGACTGGAAATGAGTTTCCATGTTTTATCTCTTATACTTAATAAATATTTTAATGCTGAAAATTTATAATGTAAACACTTAAAATGGAAATGTTATTATGTCATATTCCAAGGCACACTAAACTCACTACCCTGGACAAAAACTACCTTCAAAAAGAAAAAATGCAGCTATGTAGCCTTTTTAAATGCGTTGTACTTTATGAATGCGAAACCTGGCAACTCGCTAAGAAAACGAAACTAAAATTCCTTGGTGTTGAAATGGATTTTGGTGCAGATAATCAGGTATGTTTAGAATGATGCACGTACAAATAAAAGAATAAGACAAGTACTTTACATAACAATCATCATCGTAGAAGAAATACAGCAAGAAGAGGCTATTTGGTACGGATATGTACAGGGAATGACAGACCATCGCCTACCAAAGATAATATTGGATTGGCAAACACCTAAGCCAAAAAAACGAGAAAGACTTAAAACAAAATAGCTTGATAGAGTCCAAAGGCAATATAAAAGAGAGATCTATGACCAGGATACTGGATCCACAGACGTGAATGGAGACCAAGAACCGGAAGGCGCAAGACGCTATAAACCTTAATATATATACTTAAGTTTGAAGTTACTGTGGTCTGTAAAATTTCTTCTTCTTCTTCTTCACCCTTAAGTAATTTAACTTTGGACATAGGCCTCCCAAAAATCAATCTAGGATTTTCTATTTTTCTCTCCTAACCATGGTCTCCATTGTTGCATTTCGGGGTTCCATCTTTTATCTTTCAGTCGGACATTGTATTCTGCGAAGCTCCATTTTAAGTTGGCAGCATATTCTCCTGCGTTTTTTACTTTGGTTTTGCTTCTAATCCATTTGATTGTTTTTTGTTGAGTGTCCACGTCTGTGAACTATACGTAGTATAGGGAGGATATACAGATCGTAAATTCTGGTTTTCAAATATTGTTGTATTTTAGTGCTTTTCAAGATCCAACTCAGTTTTCCAAATCCTGCCCAAGCTAACCTTTTTCTTCTGGTAATTTCGGCAGTTTGATTTTCTTTGTTAACAAATCATGAATGTGTTGCTTGTGTGAGTCCATATCAAATAGGTAAAGAAATAATAATAAGACTTACTCACAATCAATTTAATTTAACAATCTGACGACCGGTTTCGCTTTCTACAATTTGCAAAGCATCCTCCCCAGTTTGTATCTGGACCTGAGGATGCTTTGCAAATTGTAGAAAGCGAAACCGGTCGTCAGATTGTTAAATCAAATTGATTGTGAGTAAGTCTTATTATTATTTCTTTACCTATTTCTTTGTTAACGTTCATTATCTGTCCCAGGTATATGTATCCGCTTACTGTTTCTTAATTTATGTCATTCAAGGTTCTTTCTCTATCGTTCGGTGGATTTGTATTATTTTTGTTTTTCCCAAGTTCATCTTAAGACCCACTTTTTCCGAAGCTTGAAATAGTTGCGTCATCATATTCTGTAGTTCTTCGAAACTTGTACCAAGTATTTCAATGTCATCAGCGTACCTCGAATGACTCAGTTTTCTTCCATTAACAATTATTCATTTATCTGCCCAGTTAATGTCTTTGAACTTGTCTTCCAGTCCTAATGTGAATAGCTTTGGTGAGATAACATCTCTCTGGTGAACTCCTCTGGTAATTGGTACAGCTTTAGTTTTCGCATTTATTCTTATTTTGATTGTAGCTTCTTTGTAAATATTATGTATGAGCATTCTGTATCGGGAGTCTATCCTGCAGTTGTTCATAGCTCTCTCTTTTGCCCAAAGTTCTATGGAGTCGAATGTCTTTTCATAATTAATGAACCCAATGTATAAGTTCAAGTCTCTATTAGCATTCTGACTGTAAAAGGACGATCCGTTGTACTGTTACTCTTTCGGAACTCTACCTGCTCTACTGGTTGATAGCTATCAAGCCTCGACGTTAACCTGTTAGCAATTACTGTCATAAACAGTTTGTACATTTGGGACAGCAGGGATATTGGTCTACACTTATTTAGATCTCCCCTGTCACGATTTTGGAGAGAAGTGTTGTTAAACTTTGATTCCAATTATCTGTTACTTCTCCTCTGTGAGTAAATTCGTTGAAAAAATGTTTCAATTCTTCGAGAATAATTTCACTCTTATCTTTCTCGAAAGACCTTCCTCTACAGTGTCATCTGGGTTCTTGTTTGAGAAATATAAATCACGGTAAAATGTTTGAGTAAATTTTAGGATTTCGTTCTTTTCTCTTATTTCTTTTCCATCTTTATCCTTCAATGAACGTATTATAGGCTTTCCTTCTCCCTATTATAGAAAAGCCTTGATATGTACATGTGTGTATAATGTGCCAAGTCCAATTCCATTCCTAAAGTGAAATATTCATTTTTGCACAAGTGAATCGCAATCAATACTAATTGTGTTAAGCGCGTTAATTGCTGAACTTAGACATATCACTATTTACACTAAACATTATTTAAGAAAAATTAAGACTAAGTAAGTCCCACAATCTTGCGACTTAACCATGGCTTAACACACTGTGCACTAATAAGTTATTACGTTGACTCACTGTGCGCCACGCCGTTAAACAGCTGATTTGTCTATTTTAACAATCAGTAGCATACATTGACTAGGTCATTTCAAACATGTTTGTACTTGAATGAACCACATATCGCTTTAAAAATTTTAGTTTTAGTTTCTTTCTGTGATTATTTTGTTGGTTAATTTAAAGAAATTTAGTTAAAAGTATAACCTTCTGTGATCATTTTGTTGGTTTAGTTAAAGAAATTGAGTTAAAAGTTGAGAATACTGCCCATACTGGACAAGTAAGAAAACGACGAATTTGAACCAGAAAAAAGTTCAAGTCGTAGTTAGTTTTATTCAAATTTTAAATAGTACTGAAGACTTTGTGCCGTATTACCAATGATATATTAAACTTTTAATTTCATGTATTAATAATCATGTATTACCTAATTTCTATGGTAAGAATTAGCCGTTTCACTTTTACACAAAAAATAATTATAAAGCTCTCTGTTATCTTTTTTTAATTATTCATAATACGACTAAACATGCCGTAATGTTGACAGGGAGAGAAAATTTAACACCGAAAGAAAGGAAACATAAAGAATGGATGAATGAGGAAATACTACAGTTGATGCGTGAAAGAAGGGTACACAAAACAAATATTCCGATAAGATACAAAGAAACAGATAAACTGATAAAAAAGAAAATAAGAGAAACTAGAGAAAGATGGCTAAGTGAGCAATGCCAGAAGTTTGAACAATTGGAGCGAAAATATGACTTTTTTAATGTACACAAAAAGATTAAAGAAATGACAGGAAGGAGAAGAACAACACAGACAGGACAGATCAAAGATACAGATGGTATAATTATAACAGATTTACAACAAAAAATAAACCGATGGACAGAATACATATCACAACTGTTTGATGACAAAGATAGACAAGAAATCTCAAACGAATATACAGATGATACAGGGCCTGATATAATCAGAGAAGAAATAGAATATGCAATCAAACAAGCAAAAAGTGGTAAGGCCCCTGATCCTGATGAAATTCCCGTAGAACTGCTCAAACTTATGGACGATGAATCTATTAAAATACTCCTATATCTATTTAACACAATATATAGAACTGGAATAATACCTAGGGAATGGCTCCGTTCGACCTTTATACCACTGCCAAAAAAGGCAAATACAAAGGAATGCAACGAATATCGTACGATAGCTTTGATGAGTCATGCTCTAAAACTGTTCTTAAAAATAGACCATAATAGGATCTACAGGAAATTAGACGTAGACATCAGTAACACTCAGATGGGATTCAGAAAAGAGCTGGGTACAAGGGAGGCTCTGTTTGCAATGAACGTTCTCTCACAGAGATGCTTAGACATAAACCAAGAAATTTACGCCTGCTTTATTGATTTCGAAAAGGCCTTTGACAAAGTACAACATGAACCACTAAGACAAGTTCTAATAGAGAAAAATATAGACAGCCGACATATTCGAATTATATGCAATCTATATTGGAATCAAACAGCAAATGTCAAGGTTGAGGGCAGACTAACAGAAGAAATTCAAATCCGTCGAGGACTCCGGAAGGGATGTATCTTATCGCCACTTTTATTTAATCTGTATAGTGAAGCTATCTGTGAACAAGCACTCGACGAAGAAGATCTTGGTCTGATAATAAATGGTGAGACGATCAACAATATAAGGTATGCTGACGATACAGTTCTCCTAACGGGAACGCTAGTAGAACTACAACATCTCGTTCAAAGTCTCAATATATACTGTAACAGTTACGGCTTGAAAATTAATTTGAAAAAAACTAAATTTATGGTAATCACAAAATCAAAGAACATCGGAGCTAATCTTGTAATAGACAATACAACGATTGAGCGTATGACCTGTTATAAATATCTAGGTGCTTGGATCACAGACGATACTGATCAAACAAAAGAGATTAGATGTAGAATACAAATCACTAGATCAGTCTTTAATAGAATGCGCAAACTCTTTTGCAATCGTGATATCAATATAAAGTTACGAATACGAATGCTGCGGTGTTATGTCTTCTCTACCCTGTTATATGGAGTTGAAGCTTGGACACTAAAACAGTTGTCCATAAAAAACATCGAAGCTTTCGAGATGTGGTGCTATAGGCGCATTCTCAGAATATCATGGATGGACAGCGTCACTAACATGCAAGTACTCCAAACTTTAGACAAGAGATGCGAAATTCTAAATGAGATAAAAACTAGAAAGATGGAATACTTGGGCACATTGTAAGAGGTGAAAAGTACGAACTTTTAAGAAACATCATGCAGGGCAAAATTAAAGGCAAAAGAAGTGTGGGAAGAAGAAAAATATCGTGGTTTCGTAATCTACGTGAATGGTTCGGGTGTAGTGCGATTGAACTTTTTAGGCGCGCTGCTAACAAAGTCGCAGTGGCCATGATGATTTCCAATCTCCTCTAGGAGTGGCACGAGAAGAAGAAGAAGAATACGACTAAATATAACACTATCGTGTACTAAGTAACAAAATGTAATAGTAGCCAACAAAATATCCATAAGACAGCCAAAGATAAAGAAAACATTTGTTCCTATACCGTGGCCTTCAAACAAACTGTGTATACTCAATATTTATAGAATCTTATAGTGTCTGTGTGTGTTAATAGAATATTATGTAGATTTAAGTATTTCTATACAATTTATTTACCATTTACTTAAAATTGTAATATTTAGAAACTTGCTTATCTGATATCGATCGCATTATATGTGCATATCTAACAACTCGTTAGATTTTTACTGAAAATCAACCAAAACAAGATATGACACAATAATTGTTAACCGAGAAACTGGGATGTACAAACAGCAATAAATACCGCCACCAATTAATCACGCGGACATTTTTCCATTAGACTTCGAAATAAATCAAAAGACACAGAACACTTCAACCCTTGAAATATCAAATATAAATCAGAGCATTATTAGGCATGCAGTAATCAAGGCGTGATGGCAGCGACACTTGTGCGGTTGAAAACATTAATCAAATAATAAAATATTGCCGCGACAGCCGACATATCTGTATGATGCATGTACCACTCAGCTTGTAATTTAAAGGGGTGAAGTTATTTTTCAATTACCAGACCTTAAAAATAAAAAGATAATGCCAGAGCAGTTGTCCATTCGGAATATTTCTTTGAGTTGCTGGCTAGTGACGTGCCTGATCGAAACATTTACTAATGCAAAGGTTTGATACATCTATGTATATACATGTGTATCTAGTTAAAAATATTACATAGAAAGAGAGACACGAACTAGCAAGTCGGAATAAATTTTAAGAAAACGAGAAATCTCTCCATATATCCATTATTTTCTGAAAGAGCTCTAGGTTACTTTGGGACTCATTTAAAAGGATATTAGGGCAAAAAGACCTAAGTTTAAGAATGTCAAAATAGTTAGTATTAGAAAAAATATTGTCTAGATCAGGTAAGCAGTTTAATAATCCGTAAAGTAGTGCAGTCCAAATTTGGACTCTTAAGAAATAAGCATAAGAACATTACAAGGAGGAGGTTATACCACATAGCGCATGCCCAAGTGACCGACAGGGAAACGCCCTCAATTAGAGCGTGGAGGTAAGAAATAAATTACCGTCCTCGGATCAACAGGCAGAGTAAACTATGCTGTTAAGCTGCAAGAAAAGAAAAGGTCTAGGAGAAAGAATACTCCAAAACCAAACCCTAATCATCCAAGTCAAGTATTGATGTATCTTGCTAACCACTCGATATTCGTCAAACACTTAAATTTAAATCTCCAAAATTCAGCATTGGAACAGGACTAACACAAAGACGAAAAGTTCTACGGAAAAGAAAATAAATTTTTGCAACATGGAACATTTAAGGAATCTTATACAAAAAAACCAAGAAATAGAAAAGTTGAACAAAATAAATATCAACATAGCAATTATTACAAAAACTAAACAAGGGTGAACACTGCGATCACTTCTATATATATTTCAAAAAGATCATAGATATCTCCAATACTGTATACCGCCACCTCAGAAAGTACCTAACATCACAAAAAGGTATTAATAAAAAAATGATGGAAACATGTATACAGGGTGTCCCATAATTAATCGGACATTAGCTAATGGGTGATAGCTGACATCAAAATAAAGCGTTTGAGCTCAAATTGCTTACGAAAAATGTTGCTAGTTTTCGTTCTACAGGGAGATTCATTAATATTTTTTTTTATATTATTTTTATGGATATATTGAAAACTATTCAACCGATTTAAGTGAAATTTGGTGTCTTGCGATTACTTAGTATACTTAATAAGAAAATGATATTAGTTTTACCATTGACACTAGATCCTAACCTACTGTAACATTGGTCCATTAATGGGGCCATAATTTTTTTGTCCGCCCTGTATAAACATTCTAGGAAAAAAACATGAAATAACATTCAATTCTACACAAAAAAGGTATTCCTGTTTCAAATCAAAAAGTACACCGTTTTCGAAATAAACGTATTTTGTGAATGATGCATGTCTCTATTTAATTTGTTGCAAAACAAGTATGCTCTGAACTTAATGACAACGTCAAGACGTAACTACGAATTTATTTATTATTAGTTGTCAAAGGTAACTACGAATTTATGTATTATTAGTTGTCAAAGTGCAGTGCGAGTCATCATTTGTCAAAGTGGTATTAAGTTTTTTATTAACCACTTAAGATAAAGGAAAAATGCTATGTCATAGTGAATTTTCTAATGTAGAAATGGGCGATATGATCTGTTTGTATGCCCAGAAAAATTTTTGTTCTCGTAAAGCAGCTGAACTCTATTTCGATTTTTATCCTAATAGAAGGCAACCAAACCATAAAACTATTAGATCATTGTTCGACAGATTAGGCGAAACAGGGTCATTTCATCCCAAAAACAGGAATGCTGGAAGACCGAGAGTAATTGATGCGGATATGGAGGACGAAATTGTTGTGCGTGTTGCAGAAGATCCAGAAACCAGTACAACGCTTGTTTCTGCGGCCACTGGTATAAGCAAATCTACGGTGTCAAGAATAATACGGACAGAAAATCTGTACCCGTATCGTTTTAATCCAGTACAAAATCTTTAACCACAGGATTTTCCAGCAAGGCTCCAATTTAGTCAGTTTATGATGGGGCGGCATTTAGACGATCCAATGTTTTATAATAAAATTTTATTTACAGATGAAGCCACATTTACTAGAATGGGTGTATTTAACTGGCGCAATAGCCATACCTACGCGACAGAAAATCCTCATGCATTTCAAGAACATAATTTTCAACACGAGTTTTCCATAAATATCTGGTGTGGCATATTTGGGGATTGTATTGTAGAACCATTCGAATTACCAACTAGGCTTGACGGAGTAACGTATCTAAATTTTTTGAGAAAAGATTTACCAACTCTTTTAGAAGACATACCTCTAAATCTGAGACGGAACTCTTGCTACATACATGATGGTGCACCAGCACATTATAGCCTAGAAGTTGGAAATTATATATATATATATATATATATATATATATATATATATATATATATATATATATATATATATATATATTATATATATATATATATATATATCCCGTTTATAGCGTAATCCGCCTTTGGGTTCCCGTTCGCCAAGCCTGTCTATTCTGCCAGTCTTCTTCAAATATATTTCTTGCTGACATGGCTTTTGAAATTCCTTGCATCCATGTTGTTGGTGGTCGTCCTCGTTTTCTTTTCTCTGGTGATACCCATTCTAATATTTTTTTTGGTAGTCTTTCTTCCCCCATACGTCTAACATGTCCGTACCATGTCAGTTGTTGTTTTTCGATGTCTTCTATAATTGATCTTTGTACATTCATTTGATTTCTTATGTCCTCATTTCTCACATGTTCTAATCGAGACTTTCCCGCTGCTCTCCAAAAATCCATTTCAACTGCCAAGAGGTTACCTTTAAGTTTTTGTGATAACTGCCATACTTCTGAGCCATACACGATTACTGGTTTCAATATTGTGTTATATATTCTTTTTTTCGTTTCCGGTCTTATATTTTTCTGCCATAGTACTGAATTCAATGCACCTATAACTCGTTTCCCTTTGGTTATTCTGTCTTTTATGGCTTCATCAGTTCTTCCTGTCTTTGTTAGTTTTACCCCCAAATATATACATTGATCGCATTTCTTAATTTTCCCGTCTTCTAAGTCGAGGTCATCTGCAGTATTTTCTCCTCCTATGCAAAGATATTGCGTTTTTTGTAAATTTACTTCGAGGCCCCATTTTTTGTACTCTTCCATTAGTTTTCTAGCCATATACTCTAGGTCTTCCTTGTCTTGGGCAATAACTACCTGGTCATCTGCATAATGCAGCGTGTATAACGTTTCATCCCCAATAGACAGCCCCATCCCTTTACACTTCTTTTTCCATTGCCTGAGTGCTTCGTCGATATATATATTAAATAGTACGGGAGATAAACAACAGCCTTGCTTCAGTCCTTTTGTTACCTGAAAACCATTAGTAACCTTATTTCCTATTTTAACTTTTGATATTGTGTTGTTATATAGATCTTTAATAGCGTCGATTAGTGAAACGCTGATACTGGTTTTCTCCAATACTTCCCACAATTTCGCAACAGGCACGGTGTCATATGCTTTTGTTAAATCGACTAAAAGTAAATGCACTTCTCGAGATCTCAGTGTTCTTTTCTCGAGTATTTGGGATAAGCAAAAAATACTATCTATTGTGGATCGTCCCGCTCTGAATCCGTTTTGTTCTTCTGATTCAAAAGGACGGTATTCTTCGCATATGCGTTCTTTTATAATTCTCCCATATAATCTGCTAAGCGTACTCGTAACAGTTATACCCCGATAGTTATTGCAATCTTCCTTATTTCCTTTTTTATGGATAGATGTAATCCATCCTTCTTTCCAACTTTGTGGCACTGGTTCTCCGTGCAAGTGCCTATTGAAAACTTCTGTTAGTATCTCGAATAGTTTGTTGGTTCCATTTTTTATTAACTCTGCATATATCCCCTCTGGGCCCGGAGCACGTCCATTTTTCAACAATGATATAGCTTTTTTAGTTTCTTCGATGTTAATTGTTGGAGGCTCTCCTTGAATCAGGATTTCATGTTGTAATATGTTTTTGAATTCCGGTCTTTCTTCTACTAACAGTGTTTTATAGTGTTTTTCCCATTTTTCGGGCTCTATGGAGTGTATGGCTATTTGTTCTGTTTTGTTGGATCTGATGTTTTTTATAAATCTCCAGGATTCTCTTGATTTGCGGCCGCCAATATACGTATCTAATTTCTGACATTTTCTCTCCCAGCTTTGATTTTTTGACTCTATTATCGTGGATTTAAATTTATTTACCATTTCTCTATATTCTCATTTGTGTTCTTGATCCTTTGTTCCCAGCCATCTGTGATATAATTTTTGCTTTTGATCTTTCATTTCCTGTAGTTCATCATTCCACCAATTATTTGTCTTTCTGAGTTTGTTTACTCTTATTCCTAATGCTTCTTTGGCCGCTTGATGTATTCCTTTTCTTATTATGCTATGTAACTCTTCTGTTGTTTTATGTTTAAATTCCTGTGGTAGTTGTTGCTCCAATCTTTTTTTATACAATTCTCTAGTACTATCGTTGTCTAAACTTGTTAGATTATACTGCAGTTGTTCACCTTCTGCTGAGTGATTTTCATTTAGATTTTTGTTTTGTTGGTGTTTACCGTTTCCGCTTAGCGGTAGTATCATTTTAGCTTTTACTAGATGGTGGTCACTTCCACATTCGGCTCCTCGAAATACTCTTACGTCATGCACTTTTATTTTAGATTTTTGTTTCATTATTAGGTAATCAATTACTGATCTTAAGTTTCTTGTAGGCTGAGTCCATGTATATGTATGTATTTCCTTATGTTTAAAATACCCATTCATGATACTTAGTGAGTTGTGTCTACACATTTCCATTAAGTTATTGCCATTATCGTTTGTAGTGTTTTCTCCATTTGGTCCTATTGTTTTATCTTTTATTCTTCTACCAGTTCTTGCGTTGAGGTCACCTAGTATAATAGTTTCCCTTGTTTGACCTATTTGAGAGATAGTTTCATCTAGGACTTCATAGTATTTTATTTTTTCTTCTAGGCGTGCATCATCATTCGGACCGTATGTGCCTATTATTGTTTTTTTTTAATCCTTTCAAGTTGAGGTTGATCTTTATGATTCTTTCATTTATTGCTTTCCAGTTCGATATATTCTTTTTGTATTTCTTCAATATAAGTATTGATACTCCTCTTTTGGCATGTTCTTCCTTATTAACTCCCGTGTGTATATGTATATATCCATCAAGATTTTGGGTTCCTTGTCCTTTTTTCTTTGTTTCTGAGAGTACAGCAAAATCCATTTTATGTTTTTTCATTTCTTGGATAACATCTTCGATTTTATTTCTAATTCCTTGTGTATTCCATGTACCACAAATCAGTGTCCGTTTTCGTTGCCATTGTCGTCGTCCTTTAGTTCCATCCATATCCCGAGGCTTGGTTTCGGTATTTTTAGCATTACTATTTTTTCCAAGAATGAGTTGCTGGCCCATTGCTAAACCCCCTTGCTAGGAGGACCAGAATTTTCTGTCGGGGTTTATTCCCTTAGCCTATAAATAACTCACCCCGCTGGCAGACGTGTTAGCGAGTGGGGGGGATTAGGTAAGGAATTTGGAGTTTAGGTAGGATAATACTAGGGTTTGGGCCTGGTTTCACCTAAATAGGGAGTGGAGGAAAAACCAGGAGCTCGCGTGGGCAGGGACGCTACCTCCCTGAAGTAAGTCTACCCTCTATCGGGACCATAAAGGGGTACCTACCCGCTACCCGTTAGAAATTATCTAGATGAAATTTATCCTCAAAGGTGGATTGGTAGAAGTAGTGTATACCCATGGCCAGCACGCAATCCCGAACTAAATCCTCTAGATTTCCACTTGTGGGGCTACCTAAAGTCACTTGTTTATAAAAAAAAATACTTGTCAAGAGTTATGGCAAAATATTGTAGAGGGAGTTAACATAATTAGGGCCCAAAGAAACTCATTATTTAAAATAAGACAAAACTTACACAAAAGATTTAGATTATGTAGTTTATCTAATGGTGCACATTTTGAACACTTGTAATTTTTTTTGTTTCGTTTTGAATTATTCACTTTGTTAATTGTTTTATATTCACTTCATTGTTTAATTTAATTTCTGATTTTTTTAAAATTTGTTACTAAGTCAAAGGTTTAATAAAAATAATTGTTTCAATCATATGCATTTTGTTTGCAAAAATTATCTACTACTAATACATTTAATATTCACTTTTATTTAAGACCTTTTGAATAATGTTTGAATTTACATAGTTTTTGTAAATTTTTTTATTTTATGCACGTCTCTAAAAAATACGTTTATTTCGAAAACATTGTACTTTTTTGATTTGAAACAAAAATACCTTTTTTGTGTAGAATTGAATGTTATTTCATGTTTTTGTCCTAGAATGTTTATACAGGGCGGAAAAAAAATTATGGCCCTATTAATGAACCAATGTTATAGTAGGTGGCGCCACCTAGTGTCATCGGTAAAACTAATATCATTTTCATATTAAGCATACTAAATAATAGCAAGATACCAAATTTAACTTAAATCGGTTGAATAGTTTTCAATATATTCCTAAAAATAATATAAAAAAATAATAATGAATCACCCTGTAGAACGAAAACTAGCAACATTTTGCCTAAGCAATTTGAGCTCAAACGCTTTATTTTGATATCAGCTATCACCCATTAGCTAATGTCCAATTAATTATGGGACACCCTGTATAAAAGGATAGAGAATAACAACTACCATGGGAGTTTACGCAATTAACGAAAATGATACTGCAGTGATTGTTGGACAACAATTACAATAAGTAATGTTTTAAATATATTCCTGCGAGTAATACATAACAGAATATACTCATAATTAAAGGAGAGAATAGGAATACTCAATTCGGAGTTAGGAATGAATAGGTTAATATATCTGTAGTGATGTTGAAAAACAAGAACAAGCCAACAACACCAGAAAGATAGCATTTACATAAACAATGACCTAACAATTAAAGAACAAAATATACAGAAACAAATAAGCAAAGTAGCGAAAGAAGAGAGAAGGAAAGGAAAAATGGCAAGTATAGAATATAAAAAGTTAACAGTTGGCGGTAGGGAATAGAGATGGGATAAAGGGAAGAAAGATCCATATGATATAAAAAATGGGAAAAAGCACAAGGTTGAAAGAAGTAATAATTAGTAAGCAACAAAGGAAAAATAATAACGACATGACTACAATAAAGACGATACAAAGAAATTAAAAATAAATTGAAAGTGAGAACATGAAACGTAAAAAGGACTTACGAAGAAGAAGAATTAAGAAATTTAGATGAAATATATGAAAAATATAGAATCAAACTATTGGTCTAACAAGAAACCAAGCAGCTGGTTAGTGAGATGTTGATATTTTTGGAATAAATACTCTTTTTAAAAGGGGCGGGCCAAATAAACACCTGAGAATGGGTCTTAGGATCTTCTTCTTCTCCTTCTTTTTATGTACACATGACTGTGTTATTTTTCAATGTGCGTCCAGTAAGTTGTCGTTCCATGGTCTTCCTACTGATCGTTTTGATATTGGGGATCCGTCTCTTGCCGTCTTTACTACTTTGTTTGTTGTCATTTGTTCCATTGTTTCTACTTTTCTCTGCTGTTTTTAACATCGTTTTTGTTTTATCTGAGTCAGGGCTTGTTTCTGCTGCGTATGTTAATGTTGGTCCCATAATTGTTTTGTTAATTCTGCCTTATTATTTTTTATTTTTTTTTGTTCTTCATATTGTTTCATTTAGCTAATCTGTGGCTCTATTTGCTCTATTCACTTTACTTCACTCTATTCTTTTACTTCTTCCACTGTATTGAGCTTTGCGTAGTTAGATAATGTGATGCCTTGATATTTAAAATCCATCACTTGTTTTAATATCTAACCTTCCAGCTCCAATTTACATAGTTATCAGTAAATTTTTTGTTATAGCCATGTATTTTGTCTTTTTTGTGAAAATGTTAAATTTTCTGGCGGTTATCTTAAATTGGTGTAGCATATGTTTTAAATCATCTTCACTTTGGGAGAGTAGTATTGCGTCGTCTGGATAGTAGAAAAATTTTAAGTTGGTTTTCTTACATTTCATATTATTTTTTAGTCCTGCTTTTTTTTCATTCATAATATGGTGGAACAATAGAGAACTCAGGGAATCTCACTGTCTTATCCCAGCCAGCTTAAATGGGGTCAGTTAGTTTATCTACTTTTACTTTTATTGTGTTGTTTTGGTAGATACTTTGGATCCTTTTGAATATTCCAAGAGGTATGTCTCTTACGTGCAAGAAGTGGATAAAGTCCATTAATTTGAGCCAATTAACTGCATTGTTATGGTCTACGAAACATATATATGCCGGTTTGTTGTATTCTAATGATTTCTCTTTCACTTGCCTCATTATAAATATAGCGTCGGTGCATGATCATTACGAACTAAATCCTTTTTGTTCTTCTGCTAGTGTTATAATTTCATTCAGTTTATTTGTTGGTTGTTTATTTGTTTTTTTCAGTTGTTGCTTTGGTTGTTGTTAAATAAATTAATTTCTATCTCATTTTTAAGGTCCGATTTGTCTCCCATTTCAATGAAAGGAATAAGGATGTTTGATCTTTATTTTTGAGGAATTCTGTCGTGTTCTTATATTTTTTGGATTAGTTTTTATAGTTGTTTGGTCAGATCTGGCCCTCCGTACTTTTGTTTGGTATTGTGTCCTGTCCTGGATATTTTTTATATTTTAATTTGCTTTGTGCTTTCCTCCTTAATATTTATTTCTTTGTTTTAGGATTAACTTTATGACGTCAGAAAGAATTAGCCGAGTAGTAACGATTTCGCGGGAAACATAGAAACATCAGCATAATTACCGTACATGCTTATATATGTAGAAGTCGATATAGAAGAATCGAAATAAATACTGAGTTCTATAAACAACTCGATATTTTTTAACAACATATATTGCACTTAGGACGTAATTTACCTAGAAAATATTTATATTATATTAAAACAGTTTACCAAATTTCATTAAAATTATTTTACTAGGTTTAGCATGTTCATTTTGCAATATGAATTTTTAATAAATAATTTAAATTGTTTAAAACCTTGCACAACAAAAAACTAGACCATATTATAGAAGTTTATCAATTTTTTTACACATAAAAAAGCAGTCTCATCTAACGTACTTTATAGAATTGGAATTGGATTATTTGGCCGGGCTCAGGAGTATTTTAAAATTATCCATTGTTTGGCTTATAAGCAAATAGAATATCTCGGTAACTTCTATCAAGTAAATAAAATGAAATTAAAAGTCAAGAAAAATACATAGAAACAATATCTAAAATAGAAATCAAACAAGAGTTACTAAATATAAAGATGAAAGAAAAAAGGTAAAAATATTGGTAACAGTAGCAAAGACAATTGGGAAAAGTTCGGAAAAAAATGAAATAAGATCGCAAAAGTCCCCAAAAGCTATTCTACAAAAACGTAAAGGCGTTAAGAATATAAAAATATGAAATATACAGCATAAAAAATAAAAATGAAGAATGAATAACAGAGACAACAGAAATAGTTTGAAGATTTAAACAACACTTCGAAGAACTGCTAACGAATGTAAACCGAAACAACATTAATAAAGAACAAAAAAATAGATTCGAAGATACTACAAAAAACTAAATAAACAAGGAAGGACTAGAAAAAACAATAACTTTGAAGTATGCAAAAGCTCCTGGAGTGGAAAGAATAACAACAGAAATAATAAAAAACTGGCTAACAATGGAGAACAAATATTACTTAAAATAATTAATAAAATATGGAAAAATGAAGATATACCGGAAGATTTGAAAGTGTCACTACTAGTACCCATATACAAAATAGAAGATAGGAGAGAATATAATAACTGCAGAGGATTAACATTACTATGTACATGTATGAAATTTCTAGAAAAAATAATAACCAAATGATGAAGAACAATGACAGAACACATATTAGATTTAGAACTGGTAGGAGTATACAGGATCATAATATAGTAACTTTAAAACAGATAACACAAAAAGTGCTGCAAGAACAAAAGAAATTATACGTAGCATTCCTTGACATAGAAAAATCTTTCGATAAAATACCAAGAAAGAAACTATGAGAAATATTAAGAAAAAAGAGAATAAACAACAAGTTACTAATAATGGTACAACAAATATACAATGAACACAAACAGTCGTAATTAGTTATAATACAACATTTAGTTATAATAAATGGAGGCTTAAAACAGGGAGGAGCACTTAGCCCAACATTATTTCTAATATTTTTGGACAAGATTAATGAGACATGCATAACATGAATTAAATTACATTGACATTAAATGTAGGGATTGGGTATCTGCCAAGAGTAGAAATCTCGGATGAAGGGATAAACCGGATAAAGGATATTGTAAGCAGCGAGAAGAGTGTGAGAAGTAAAAATATTCAAAAATAAAAAAGAGAAGATCAAGACAGACATGAAATGAAGTAATCGGAAGATATTGGAGAGAGGGAGAGTAACATGGACAAACGCAAGAAGCTAGAGCCAGAAAACCGCAATGAATGAAGGAATTATTTAATTACAACTTAGCTCCAAAATTGGTTGGATTAATATTACCATGGAAAATTGAAAAAAAACGATGGTTTTGTTAATTTTTAAATATTTAAATTTTTTAAATAATATTCCTAACCGATTTAAAAGGTAGTTTAAGTAAAGTATTCTTACGTAATTAACTTTATCTACAATGTTCAGAATGCCACCTCTCACGTCCACCTCAAAACAGATCCGTCTTGCTCGACTAGGTAATCGTGTGGACTATTTCCACACGTGTGATCATATTTGTTATTTATTTATACCATGTGTTGGCAATATTTACTCAACAATTTTAACTTTCATACCTTTTATATTTTTTGGCTTTCATAACTTAAATTGTTGTAAAGATCTAAGGTTTCTTAAATTTCCCCTTTCATTTACAAAAAACATTAAGTGGCATCCATTTTTTCTTCTTCTTCTTATCTATGTTAATTTGTTCTGATAAACCAAAAACCAAAAATATATCTCTAAAGCTAGTGTCCAAGCCACGATTCGCTCTCCACCAACGATCTAGTTGCCATAACGTTCGCAGTGTATCAATGGATGACTTTTTAGCTACATAAAAAAAAGGTTATACATTGGTATAATACTATAAATAAAAATATTTAAATAGGCATACTTTAACATATAGCTGTTTAGTTGAATAACTATTTTTCTGTGACCAAAAGGTTTTCATTTTGAAAACCACAATGCATATCAATCAATTTGCTAATTTCTTTAATTACATATCTATATCTTGTGTGTTATAACACACAAGAATTTTAATGTCAGTTTTTCTACTCTTTCATTTATATTATGTGGTAATATTTAGATATATAGGTATTTACTAAATTTATTTTTACCTATTTAAACAATAAAATCTTAAATTTGCCATTGCAAATCCTCTTAGTAGCTAGCTTTGATGAACATAACCGTAATGTCAAAATAAAATAAACCCCCTTTCTGTATTAATGTTCTATTTAAATCGTAAGAACACCCTTGGAATATACATCTAATTAGAAATGTTTCATTGGAGATAGAGTGCTGAGTTATAGTTCATTTAATTGATGCACATTATCCCTAATAGAAGTAGGGATCATAAAGTAAGTCAACTCTATTTTGGGTCTTATGAAAGAGACTCAAATTTAAATTATTTATTTTAGTCGGTGAAACATCTTTTAATCTAGACGTTTCCAGTTTTAACCTAATAATTATATTATATTAATTTGAAAAGGTTCTTACGTTATTTTTGTGGGATATAAACGAACAAATTAGAAATACATTAAGTTATTGGTTCTTCCACCCTCTGGGTGTACATAAACTCTCCCCTTAGTCTGTTGGTAAATTTTTCTTCTTTATTTAAAATTCAAGTAGTTGTTAAATGTTCAAAACCATTTTATACCAACGTCTTCATTGTTCTCTTGTCAAATGTACACCAAATTAGTACAATTTTGAACAATCTGCTTCTTTATATCCCTGTTGGTGTTCCAGCTATAAAAGTATTTGTGCTTTTATATAATACAATTGGTAATTTTTGGACCCTCGCAGAACAGTTTTAGCTCTTTGTTTAATATAATTTTGTAAACATTTAGGCAGTTCTTTTCTTTTTCCGGTCTACAAGAATTAAACTTATCACTGTTTTTGACCATCTCTTTTTCTTTGTATTCTATCTACTCCTTAATCCCCGTAGGAAGTGTAGTGGTCATCGTGTATGGTTCATATTCATAGATATCTGTCTCTGTTATTTTTTTTTTAATTCGATCATTGGTCTTTCGCAGGTTCCTGTAACTTGGTCGATATATCTTGTTGATATTCCTAGTAGTTTTTGGTCTTTTACCTTTCCTTGAATTTTTTTTCCTTTAAGCCATCTATTTTAAATTAGTCGTACTCACGCAAATTGGCTTATTGTACATCTTCTATTTCTCCATGATACCCATTCCAAGATTCTGGAACACTGTACCAGCTTGTACAGATCTACTGGATGGGTACCATATGTTTTTAAAGGTATTTGGTAGTTTTCAAAATGTGTTTGCCTCCTGAGATCTAATGCCCTGCAGTAATGCAGATTATTGTTGACTGCTACAGAGCCTACACTTTAAGTTGTAATGAATTATACTCATTGTATGCAGGTGTCCCTTGACTGACGCACTTCCAGTTATGAAGCCAGTGATAATTCTAAACTGATTCCGTCTTATTTTTCTCAGTTCTTGAGCCCTAATATTAAGTTTTGTCCAATATACATTTTGCCATGTGTTTGATTTTTGCCATTTGCTTTTAGTTTTTAGGAGTATTGTTTCAAAGGCATCACACATCAGGAGCACACACCTGAAAGAGTGTCCTAGAGAAATAGGTTCACTTTTCTATACTTTTTTGAAGAACCACTCAAAAATCTGAAACAAATGAAAGTTTCGCAAATAACGTTTTAACAAGTCTATTTAAACAATTACAACTACTATTTTTTGTACGCCGATAACATGTTTAACGAAATTTACAATTTACGAAATTTAGTCGTCCTGGATGTATGTGGAAAAAAAAAATTAGAGAACCTGTAGGTGATGCGGTTAACATGAATTAAGTAAAATTATTAATATCCCTACTGAGTTTAATTTTTTGAAGTGCGGCTAGCGCTAAGAGGAGCTTTGATCTCACTCAGCTCTCAATTCAAACTGATGTCAACTCACCCCCCTTTGACCCTCGACGTATATAAAGAGTCTGTTTACATTTCGCATCCTTCAACTCTCCTTTTATTGGTAAAATTACCTGAGTAGGTTTATGGTTAATGGTAAAGGTTATTTTTCAACTTGCATTTGCTCTTAGGGTTAACGGATGACTCAAATCGATAACTTGGAAATTACTAATGATCGTTTCATTATGAATCTTTGACGTCTTTAGAAGCTTATGTCAAGAAAGTTGTTTGGATCAGCGCCCGTACATATTATTAAATGGTACAATAGAATTTAGAAAATCTAAATCTTAAAACTAATATAGAGTGTGATATGATATAATAAAAAATAAAAAAAAATATTATTGTTGTTGTTACGCAACAGTACTTCTGCTCTTTGATTAGCGAGGTTATCATTCCACCAGGGTAATTTCCTGTTGAAATTTCTTACTATATTCAGACAATTGTGTTCGAACGCTGACATGACAACAACCACTTGAAATTGTTTGGTGGTTATGTCTACGTCCAATGTCCTCTTAACACTACCTTTACAGTATGTCAGATCTCCTTAATATCCATTGCAGTTTATTTTATGACAGTTATGACAAGCTAACTTGGCCTCTTGGTCAAGGTTGGCTGTACTTGACCTCTTATTTCAAAATATCTTATCTGACAGATGCAATTTTTTTAAGATTTCACTACATGACTCATGACCACTGTAATATAGTTTATTAAGTTTGTCAATGTTCTCTGTAATATTTTTTTCCCATCAAATTACCTCTTTTCGTTGTAAAGTTATGAAAGTTGATAAAGAAAGTGATTCGTATTAGCATCACAGCCAATGATCAATTTTAGTAAATTTTTTCTGCAATCTCACACTAGCTGTTCCAACTACCTTAGTAAATGCTGATGGTCGTTCTAAATCATCATATGGAAGGTATGATGATCCAACAATTAGCTCCTTTGTAATTTGTGTGTCTATAGTATTGATCCTTCTTCTTCTTCACGTGCCATCTCCTCTAAGAAGGTTGGCAACCATCATGGCAATTCGCACCTTCGACGCTGCTGCTCTAAAGAGGTCAGAAGAAGTGCAGTTAAACCAAGCTCTCAAATCATTCAACCAGCATTCATCCTGCAATATCTCTGTGTTTGTGATCAACGATCCTAGATAAAATTATAAGTCTAAAATATTAAACCAATCAAAGTCAATCTTGGTTTATTTGTGGATAACTGTTGTGTTTTATATTATTATTGTCTTCGATAAGTTTAACTGCAGACTAAATACTTTACTTTATTTAGATTTGAACTAGTCGTATGGTATCAATTAACTTTTCTCCGCTGTTTGCAACTAGGACTGGGTCGTCTGTAAAATGCAGATTGTTTATTTTTGGGCCATATGTTAAGATACCCTTTCACCAACGTTCTCCTCATAATATATCCTCCCTAGAGAGTAAGTGGTTGATGAGACTAGATAACTCCTTGCCTGTCAACTAATTCTGGTTGTAATTCATTTGAAATTAAGACATAATAACGTACATGTATAAGATAAAGCATATGTTGAGGTACGCCAACTTCTTTTAGATCCTCCACAAGTTATGTAATTTGACTTTGTCACACGCCTTTACGTATAATTTCGTTTTGGGTTTTATTTAATGTTATATTTATCAGATTTTCTAATTAACATGAGCTTACTAATTGTTTTAAAGTCTTATACAATTTGTATCTGTTAATTTCATCACAGGCTTGAATAAAATTAACGGAAAATGTGTATGCCATATTATATTCTAAGCAGGTGGTCTATTTACTTAGAATTATAGAATTATTTACAACTCAACAACAAAATCGTAAAGTATACCTTTTTTTCCAGTTTTTTTTTAAGTAGCTTATATTTCTTTAACTTATCCTCATGTTTTTAATATTTTAATATGCCTACAACAGTTCGACTTTCACTTGGTGTCTTGCTATTCTTTATATTTTGTCCTGAAGTCCTGTTCATAATATTAAGTTGCTCGCAAATCAGTTTTCCATTTTCTGCTTTTTATTAAGCTATTGAGTTCTTGATATCCTCTTTTGATCTTTTTGCGTCTTGGTATAATTACAATTGTTTTTATTTTTCTTCTGGCTTATATATTTTATTGTAAATCAGTTTCCTTTTGTTTGAATTGAATTAAATTGAATTTTGTAATAATCTATCTTCACTACAGTATCGGTAGAGTATTATAAAAAATCTTTAATCTAAAGTTAAAGAAAATAAGGGTCATTTATCAAAATAAAAAATGTCTTTACATTGACGTTATTACAGCCCAAGAAATAAACGCAGCAGACGACAGTCAAATTAACAACCAAGGACAAAATATAATATTAACGTAAACCATACAAAATAGGGAATTGCGACCTAGTGTAGATATAAAATTAGGATAAAATTACAACAAAAAAATAAAAATACAAATGAAGGGGTAATACGCAGAATAAATAACGATCCAGAAGTTATCATGAATATAAAAAAAAAAAAACTTGAATACTTAGGCTACCTGATGAGAGGACAAAAGTACACATTCCTACAAAATATAATGCAAGGAAAAATCCAAGGACGCAGAAATCCAGACCGTAGAAGAATGTCCTGGATGAGAAATATAAGAGAGCGGTTTGGCCTTACCACTAACGAATTATTCAAAACAGCAGTAAAGAAAATGAGATTCGCCATAATGATATCCAATCTCTGATAGGAGAGGCACTCAAAGATAAGTAGACATGATATTAAGAACGTGATATTAGTCCACTTAAGTTGGACCAAAAATAATCCGCTTTCAGACAATTTCATTGAAATCGGTTCAGTGGTTTCTTAATATTAATGTAGAGAAAATCGTAACACCAGATTTTTATATATAAAAATATAATATTAACTATAATGTGTTAAACTAACTATGTATTTCTATTACAAAATAGTATTTAGGAACAAAAAACCTTTGAATAAAATCATCCCAATCAAAACCTTTTCGGGTATATGTCTTTTGGACATTTATTTTTATGCAGATTAAAGAGTCCCAGTCCCTATAATCTCCTACAATTCGTTATTCGTCGCCGTTACTAACAAAAACAAATGAGCTTTTATACAGCTACCCTCGTCAATTTGGCTAATATAAAAGGGTATGAGAAGAATTAGTTAAGTAAACAATTACTTTGAGATGATTAATTTTGTTTCGAAACAAAAATCATTAAAAATATAAATATGTTCTTCTTTGATACAAAGGGGCATTTTGTTTGGTACATTAAATATTTAAGGATATTTATATCATTAAAAACCTTTTGAAGTTACCTAATACGAAACAGCTACTGACAGCTGCATTTATTTTCTTAATTGTTAATCCTATATCTCCGATATAATACTATCCTCCTTGTTCTTAAAATTTTCTGTAAAATGTTGGGTTATGGTAAAATGATTTGGATTTGGATGAAATCGATTTATTAGAGCAGGAGCTTAAAAAATTGCATTGTTTCACAAGACAAGATACAAGAAAAATTCCCCAAACTACCAAAAATTAAAAAAAAAATCGTGGATAACAAATGAGATGCTAGATTTAATGAAAGAGAGGCGAAAGGTCAAAGATCAGGGCAATAGATTACACAAAAGAATAGAAAAAGATATCAAATAGTCTAGAAGAGTTGGATGTTTGGCAGACAACCAAGGTAATCCACTACCAAATGTAAAAGAGAGACTAGATAGTTGAAATCAATATGTAGAAGTAACATTTACAGATGAAAGGCGGATTGCCATTAAAGACATAAAATTCCAAACAGGACACCCAATTATCATTGAAGAAGTCACGGCAGGTATTAGAAAAACTAAGGATGCTAAAGCTGTAGGGCTTGACAATTTTCATACAAAATTCCTGAAACTTATGGACGAACATAGAATAAAATGGATAACTAAATAAAATGAGGTTGAATGCTCGAATAAATGGACTTTGAAAATAAGGCTATTATCGAGCACAAGTTAATTAAATCTAGCCCAAGTACTTTCGCTTAAAAAAGCATCTTCAGGGGCATCTGAAATAAGCCAAGAAAACGTTTTTTAGATAAAATAAATTTGTTAACTTCGATAAAAAACTCGAAGTTAATGGATGAAAAAAAAAGTTTTTAAAATTAACGTATTAGACTTACTTCGTCAAAATGTAAACTATCCGGCAAGCGTAGAATGTGGAAACATTAAAAATAACATAAAATTGTACAAAACACTACACTAAAACGAGGACAAACAGTTTAAAATTACTTAAAGATTCTACGCTACATTCTCTGTCAGTATCTGGAGGGATAATGATCTAAGCGGAAATAATACGGTGACATGTGACATATGACAACTTTGATAGGCAGTCAAAGTTATGGATCTGTGATCAGCAAATATTAAAATTCTGTATAAGTTGTCATTGGCCAAAGGTCCAACTAGAATAGAACTAGAACTAGAATAGAACTAGAAATAGAGCTAAACTCAAAATTACAGAAAAGCTTGCATATTCATCACAAAGTCCTCTCCAACAAAATGCTTCTAACAATATCAGATATTTCTCTTTTACTTATATTAGTAACATTTCTAATAAAATAGCTAAACTTTTTACTTCTGCAGTTGAAAACATCAAAATTTCCTTTAAGTCACACAACACTGTAGGTTCCTTTTTAATTAACACCAAAGACAGGCTGAACACACTTGACAAAAGTGGTATTTACAAATTAAAGTGTGATGATTGTGATGCCTCTTATGTAGGCAGAACCATTAGAAAGCTATCTACTAGAATATCAGAACATTTAAAAAGACCAAACTCTTTAAGTTTTGGTCAACATTTAGAGTCTAGCAAACACAATTTCAACATCAATACTGGGTCGTCTATTTTGCATGACATCAGTAGAAGGAAAAACTATTTGGAGTTGGATCTATTGGAAGATTTGGAGATCACAAAGGAAACGAATAGAAACTCTCATTGTCTTAATACTCAAATTAATTTAAACTGTACTAAATTTAAAACTATTTTTAAAATCTTTATTACAGCTTCACCTCGTAGTGGACCCAGCTCGGCTGTCTAGACTTCCTGCACTGAGTTTATACATTAAGAATCTACCAATTTCAAGCTCTGTTCAGCATTACTATTGTATTTAACAATTTACACAACTAGCTTGCTAAGATTCAATTGATCCACAGTTGAAGTTGATTTCACTCTTCATACCTCTGCATAATCTACATATACTAATTCCACAGTTTTATATTTCAACACCTGTTGGTCAGTTGGTCTTTAGTAATGCTAGTACATATTAGTTTTATAGTTCCCCCATTGGCTTGAGGTTTAACTGAACTACTTGAACTATACCCATTTACACACTGCTTTCAATTCTGATTTAATTTTAATATTTCAATTTTTCATAGTCAATTTTCTTCTCGTTTTGCAGTATTGGCAGTGCGTGTTGGACCATTTTATTGTAGTCAACTACCCACTGTCCAATAGATCGTTTGGTCTATTTCTTTCATTCACACTTTATGTACATTTCATTTAGCCTCAAACCTACAACCTTATTATTACAGACGGGTGTGAGTGTGAGATCTGGATTATGCAATCTAGTTTAAATCAAAATATTCTATATGTCATACTTCATCAGCTGATTTTTTCAGTAGTAGTTCTAGTTGGACCTTTGGCCAATGACAACTTATACAGAATTTTAATATTTGCTGATCACAGATCCATAACTTTGACTGCCTATCAAAGTTGTCATATGTCATATTTCACCGTATCATTTCCGCTTAGATCATTATCCCTCCAGAAACTGACAGAGAATGTAGCGTAGAAGTAATTTTAAACTGTTTGTCCTCGTTTTAGTGTAGTGTTTTGTACAATTTATGTTATTTTTAATGTTTCCACACTCTACGCTTGCCGGATAGTTCTTATTTTGACGAAGTAAGTCTAAAACGTTAATCTCAAAAACTTTTTTTCATCCATTAACTTCGAGTTTTTTATCGAAGTTAACTAATTTACTTCATCTAAAAAACGTTTTCTTGGCTTATTTCAGATGCCCCTGAAGATGCTATTTTAAGCGAAAGTACTTGGGCTAGATTTAATTAACTTGTGCTCGATAATAGCCTTATTTTCAAAGTAAAATCTTATAATATTAATAAATATGAGAGTGAGACAAGGATGCATTCTGTCTCTAGTGCTATTTAACATGTACTTATAGCGTATCTTCAAGCAAGCACTGGGACAACTACTGGAAGGCGTCTTAGTTAACGGAGTACGTCCAAACAACATTAGATGTGCTGACGACGCAGTAGTTTTTTGCAAATAGCCTAAATGGTTTACAAGCAACAATGTAGCACATATCAGATATAAGTGGAAAATATTGGCTGGATCTCAATATGAACAAAACAAAGTACATAGTAATTAGTAAGCGCGAAATGTTAAATACACATCTTTTGGTAAACCAAGAGCCAATTGACAGGGTAAACAGCTACACATAACTTGACTTGGTATTATTAATCTTGATATTAACGTAAACAGTCAATGGGACCACTCTACTGAAATAAAACAACGCTTAGGAAAAGCAATAACAGCGTTCGTAAAGATGAAGTCTCTTCCAAGTCACGATTTACCACTTAGTACCAAAATCTCAATCATCAGATGCTATGTATTTTCTACATTATTATGCGGAGTAGAGCCATGGCCGCTCTCTGAAGCTTTTTTTAGGAAAGCTCGAGGTCGTCGAGATGTGGTGTTACAGGCGCATCTTACGAATTTCATGACTGGACCGTGTGACTAATATTCAAGTCCTAACACAATTAAAAAGCGCAAATTAGAATATCTTGGACCGGTTATGAGAAAAGAACACATATATAACTTATTGCAACTCATTCTTCGGGGCAATATACTTGGAAAGAAAGAACCAAGCAGAAGAAGAATATCTTGGCTTCAAAACCTAAGGAAGTGGTCCAATACCTCTTAATCGGAACTATATGCTCTTTATCGCTCAGATAGTCTATTGGAACAGTGATCTATACAATATAAAACTAGTTAAATAAAAAGGGGAAGAAGACTATTGAAAATACAAGTTTACTATATTACTAAAGCTGATTAAAAGTTAAAAAATTGATATAAATACAGTATGTATTAAATATTGCGAAGCCCTGTTAATTGAACATAAACCACAATTTATAAAACCACTTAAACTTATAAAGAAACAAAGGTAATACACAAACAGCTACAGTAAAAACGTCAATATAAAAAAATTCTAAGAACAATAAATATGATATACAGAAGAGTAAATAAAAATTAGGTACGGTAAAAACAAGCAAGAAAAAGAACAATTTATTGATAACATGTTTTACCTTAAGTAAATCATTAAGAACAATTTAGCAAGGGACTGACCAACAGATCTAGTTTTAATTTATGTACAAAAAACCTTTTCCATAAATCTGCTAAGGGAAATACTTCAGTAAACAAGTAATAATCATACACTAAAGAATGGGATATTAAGCGGTCTCGCCTTTATGTGGAGCACACTGGATAACGCTAAGTGAGAAACAAACAACCGCCAGACCATAAAACTAGAATCTGATCTACTGCTGTACACATTGCTACGATGCAATGCATTTGAAAATGTAAAAACTGTAAGCAATTGGAAATTTATCAAGCCAAATACATGACAAAGGGATCATATCCAGATTACGGAGTAGGAAGTTCAAGCTTGGAGAGTAGAAAAAAATTAAACAGGAAAATAAACACCTGAAATGTACATGTGGCATAGTATTCTCTTCATTATCCAGATAATTACTTTAAAACAAACTATGTGTCTACTTTAAAATATTTGCTAATTTAGTTTTTTATTCATTTTGTCCATTTTACAAATCGAAAATCAAACTCTGCATTCATTTACACAAAAAAAATCAAGCAAGAATTCTCGAATGCTTATGATTTGCAACAGAGACGGTGCGAATTTAGTAGGCATATTGTAAACAATACGGTTCGACTGATTTATTGTAATGAAATATAAAACTTTATATAAAGAAGGTCGTAAAGCATCACGGGTATTCTCTGCAAGGAATTTCTGTAGTCACGTTATTGTTATAATGAAAGAATAAACCAGAAATCGCGCTTACGAGATGGCTTTAATGGTCAGAAGAGTAAATTTATTAGCATGGATTACTTTATGCTGTGTAAAAAAATACTAAACCGAAGTAACGATATAAATGTATTCAGATGTCTCTTTGTCCCCGTATGAGCTAAAATTGCTTACATCTAATTGGTAATATTTATAAAAAGACCACACTCGAAAAACTTAATATAATCCAGATATATGCACCTATAGTCGCTAAAG
Organism: Diabrotica balteata; assembly: GCA_918026665.1. NCBI lineage: Eukaryota > Metazoa > Arthropoda > Insecta > Coleoptera > Chrysomelidae > Diabrotica > Diabrotica balteata. The sequence continues at coordinate 52,466,518 of OU898281.1, forward strand.
ATAATGAAGTAGAATGCTTCTATAAAAAAATCAAGTACATACTAAAAGAAACAAAGTCAATGATTCTACAATTGTGATGGAAAATTTGAATGAAAAAGTTTATTAAGGCAAAGTAGTAAACTGTGTAGGAAACTATGGATTCTTCTTCTTAGGGTGTCTGTCCGTTCCGAACGTAGGCGATTATTTTGGCTATGATGACTTTGTTGGTTATACAAAATAGATGTGTTGAGGTCTCTCTATACCATGCTCTCAGGTTGGCAAACCAGGATATTCTTCTGCGTCCTGGGGCTGTTTTTTCTTCAAATTTACCTTGCAAAATGCATTGAAGTAGCTCGTATTTGCCTTGAATTTTTATTATATGTCCCAAGTACTGCAGTTTACGGCCCTTTACGATGTTGATCAAATCCACGGTTGTGTTCATCCTCCGCAGTACTTCTTCATTAGTGACTGTCTGTCCATGTTATATTCAGGATCCTTCTGTATAACGAAGCTCAAAAGCCTAAAGTTTTAATAGTTTTTCCGCCTTTAATATCCACGTTTCTACTCCATACAGAGTCACTGAGAGAATGCACATTTTACCTTTCCGATGTGACATTTAATCTCTTGGTATTGTTCCACAACTCATTGATTATAGTTCCCAAGTAGTTGTATTGTGAGACACGTTCAGTTCTCATTTGGTTCACATACAGATTTGCTTCAGTTATTTTCCTTGCTGATGATCATTAGCTTGGTTTTGCTGGTGTTTATATCCAGTCCATATATTCTACTTGTTTCCGTTATTTTGTTCATTAAGTTTTAAATAGTATTAAAAAACACTTACAATGCAAAGAGATCAAGAGGCAGACCACAGATGAGGTGGAAAGATGACATCAGGAAACAAGGAGGTCCCACATGGCAGAGAACAGCTGAAGATAGGGAAAGATGGAGAGAACTGGGGAGACCTATATCCAACAATGGAAGGATAGAGAATAAGTTAAAAAAAACACTATTTTATCTGTATACCGCAGGTTATTGAGCTTGACTATTGAAATGCCTTCATTAATATCTTTTAGAGCCTCTAAATGAGGAGGTCCTTAGACGGCTGAACCAAACAACACAACTGGTCAATATAATAAAGAAACGCAAGCTGGAATACTTCGGTCATATTATGAGACACCCTGAAAAATATGATCTTTTACATCTGATCATTCAGGGAAAGATCCAAGGTAATCGTGGTCCTGGTAGAAGAAGAACATCATGGCTGAAAAATCTAAGGCAATGGTATGGAAAATCAACTACATCGTTATTTAGAGCTGCTGTCAATAAAGTCACGATAGCGAATATGGTAGCCAACATGATATCCAACGATCGATAGCGGTCATGGAACTAGAAGAAGAAGAAGAGCCTCTTTAAAAATGTACTCTGAGTACTCTACACTCTTTCATCTTTTAGTAGCAATAATAGCGCTGAAATCCACCTCTCTTCTTTTTTGTAGCGTGCCATCAACTCTGTTTAACCCAATGTTCAACCTTCGCCGACTTTCAAAACTGACAGTGAATAATTCTTCTATAAGCGTCTATATTCTTTGGTCTTGGATAGAGTCATAGTTTCCGTCCCATAGGTCATGACCAGTAATACGCATTGGTCAAATACTTTTCTTCTGAGGTTAATTGGTATGTTGGCCCAGTGTATCTCGCAGTTTTCCAAAGGCTGCCCACGCTAAAGTAATTCGTCTTTAAATTTCGCATGTTTGTTATCCCTGCTGATTCTTATTTCGTGAACCAAATACGTATATTTTTCCATCAGTTTTACCACTTTGTTTTAAAGTGTTAAATGGTTATTGGGGACCATATTTGTCATAAACTTAGTTTTGGACAAGTTTATTTTGAGGTCCATATTCCAACATGCAAAGTCCAATAATTCATTTAACATATCTGTGGCTTCTCCTAAATTATCTGTAATAAGGACAATGTCATCTGAGAAAAGGAAATGGTTAAGTTTTTCGCCGTCTATTGTTACTCCTGGTAACCTAATTTGAAAACCCGACCAATGAAAACAATGAAAAAAAAACAGACCAAACCCGATCACCTTAAAATATCAAAGATTAAAAAATTGGAAGTCAAATATTTAATTTTTAATGATTAACACTAGATATAACAGCAGCATCAACTCAACAAATGATTAACCTGGAGCAAATACAGCATTAAATTAGAACCCTATTATTGTTAATAAGAAAATAACTTTCATCATTATTATTTTTGACTCTAAAAATCCTCTGTAGATTCTGGCCTGCTCTAATATTAGTCGCCATTCTGTCGCTTCTTCTGTCTATAGGTGTTCCTGTTGTCATCTTTATAGCAATCATGCTGTCAGGTATTTGCGGAGTATCTTACTCTTGAATATTTCCAAAAGTATTTTATCCTTATGCGTTAGAGTCCATGTTTTCACTCCGAATGTGATGACCGATCTTAGCAGTCTTTTGTATATATTAATTGTAGTTCTCTTAGGATATTTCTTGAGTGAAACTTTTTAAAGGCTATAGTATGCGCTATTTGTAAAATTTATTATTTTTTTAAATTCTTCACTTGTCAAATTGGTAGTAGTCATTAGTGAGCCAAGGCATGTGACGCTGTCCACACGTTTAAGGATATGACTTCCAAATGCTGTTTGGTCCTCATTTGCTATATGATCCTTAATAACCACCATGTGCTTGGTTTTGTCTTCGTTGATGACTATATTGGCCTGTTTCAACATCGTTTTCAATTATAGGAAATATTCCTGAATTGAATTTCCCTATTAGTGAATGCCAACATTTGTATTAATCTATTGAATATAGTACCGCTCTCTCTAATTGTGAGTCTCGGACTCCCCTTGTACCCCTTATCTCAAAGGATCGAGAATTTTCTCCCTGTATCCTAACGCTGGCTTTTAAATTAGACATTGTCATTTTAGTTATTCGGATATGTTTTTTTGGTATAAGAAACTCACGCATTTATTTGTATACTACTGTTCTCTTCACAATGTCGTATGCAGCCGAGAAGTCGACAAATATGTGCTGGATGTCAATGTTAAATTCTAATGTTTTCTTGAGGATATGTCTTATTAAATGAATCTGGTCAATTATTAATTGTTCTGTAGTAAATTCGGCCTAGTATTTTCCAACTATGCCTACTGTGTAAACTTGTAGCCTTTCGTAGACAATATTTGCTAGTATTATGTAAGCAGTTCTTAGCAGGGTTATACCTCTGTAGTTGTCACACTGAAGCTGGTCGGCATTCACAGGGCATGGTCTTATTTCTTCCGCTCTCGTTTGTCCTGACTCTGCTTCTCACTGGCATTGGATACCACAATTTTCCACGGAGTCGCTCAGGTTGCTGAGTTTCTTTCCTGAGTTTGATTGTCCTTCCTATATTTCAAATTTCCTTTTTAAGTCTTATTTCACTTGTCATTTCTATCTCAGTTTAGGCCTGCCTCTGGTTCTTTTAAGTAGTGTATCTATTCCGTTATAATTCTTAACGGATTGCTCTTCTCTCTTATTATTATTTGTCCCTAACAATTATCTGTGCTTTTATTGCTCTAATTATGTTTTCTTGGCCAATCTCTTCGTGAATTTCGTGATATTTTCATTGTATTGCATCGACTTTGTTTTACCTCTTTCCGGTCCAAGTATGTTCATCAAAATTTTTTTCTCAAAAATTTTCAGTTGATTTTCTTCTCTTGCTGTTAGGGTAAATGTTTCTGTTTGTAATACTGTTTCTGCCTGAAATACAGTACTATTGGTCTTATGGTCGTTTTGTACATTTTCATTTTTATGTTTCGGCTTATTTTTTTATCTCTAAAATTTGTTTTATTTATATAGAACGCTGTATTTCCAGCTTTAATTCTTCTTTTCTTATCTACACTTTTATTTCTTCTGTTGACTAAAACCCCCAAATATTTGAAGGTTTCAACCTCTTCGAAGCTGTGTGCGTCTATTGTTAGTTCTATCATTTATGTCTTCTTTTTTTCTTCTCAAGTTTATGTATTTTGTTTTGTTGTCATTTATTTTTAGTTCTCTCAGTTTGGTTTTGTTTTATATTGCTTGGAAGGTTCTTTTTAATACCCTTTTATCTGTTTCCCCACAAAACATAATCCAGGGAAAATTTGTAAGAAAAAGAAGTATGGAAAGAAAAACGATGTCTGGACTGTGAAATTAAGAAGAGTGATGAGGTTATATATCCAATCAATTGTTTCTATGTAATTAATCAGGCTCTACAAAAATAATTTAAATATTCCAATAGCTTTTACATTTACACGTATAAATTCTTTCAGCGCTATATTATCCAATCGACATCAATCATCCAATAAAAGAGCATAAAGAAAATAGGAAATAAATAATTTGGCATTAGAAGTAATGAATAAGTATATAGATGACCTGTAACATAAGATCGTTGTTTAAGTCGAAAAATTCGTCCTTATGGAAACACAATTTGTCTCGATTGCAATCCAAACTTAAGCAATATATTTGTTGGAAGTTTAACTACTTTAATCTATACTCTTTTATTTTGGCATCAACTGGTGCCACCTCTAGACGTCACTCCTATTATATATATATATATATATATATATATATATATATATATATATATATATATATATATATATTATTGTGCTATTTAAATTGTATTCTATTGCTTATTTAGAAAAGATCTTGTCTATATTTATTACATGATCTAATCTCCAATTAATCACAATAAATCAGCATTAATTAATTACAATCTCAGGCTATTTAACTTGTACTATTTACCTTTGATAGTGGATTCAAAATATTTTCCAATTGGCTTCCTAATTGAGATAGGTAATATGACCTGAATAAAATACACAGAATTTCAACTGAACTATATGTGAGATGTCCTTTATTTTAATGAAATTTTATATAACAATCAATCCTGTAATATTTGCAATATAATACTTTAAATATATGAGAAGTTGTTTTCTATCATGGACCCAAATGTTATTTTACATTGATTTTTAATATGTGTTATAACTAAGCTCTCTTTCTAATTTTTTTCTTTAAATGATCGCAAAATTAACTGTCTCTATTATTTATTCAATTTATTTAATTAATAAATGAAAACCACACTCCTGCTCTAATGAAAATTGACTGACCTTTCGTTCTCTGCCGTTGCAATTCTATGACCACGCCATAAAAAAAAAACCTTTCTCTGCTTCTGCTCCTATTGTGGTCCAGATGACGTACACCTTTCTCCTATCTGTCCTTGTATCTGCAACCCAACAACTCGTGTAATTCTATGCAGCCTCCTTTTGAACCAATCTCCGCGCCTGTTTATAACTTCAAATGTTTCCGGCTTCGTCTGATATTAATATTCTTATACCCTTTGGTTTTTCTATCTCTCTGTACCCCGTTCCTCACACTGATCAGCTTTTACACAGAAAATAAACACACCCGGTAAATTACGTCTTCGGGACTTCAAAACAAACACAAACCACAAAGCTCCTTCCTTCTTGGGCGACGAAAACTGACTAACTAACTTTTTTTCTCTCTCCTATCTCATAGCCACAACCACTACCTCCTTGCATTCAAAAATTGACCAATCAAAATCATCCACCTCTGTGACGTATATCGTTACCAACCAACTCTCTTTATAAAACGTCATTCGGGTAATTCCAGAAAACAACATTCTTTAATTATTCTAACTAAATCTATCTGCTTTACAAATATTTCTTACTAATAGCTACAAACGATACCTGTTTCTCAATTCAATGTCTTTTGTTAATAAACTTTTACCGATATAATCTTTCGGGGAGAAAAACCACCGCAAATCCCGGTCTATTGTTTAAACACTGTCTATATACACTTTATTTCCGGGTAAATCCATGCCACAATAACCGACTTATTTAAATTTCTTATCGATAATATTTGAAAGTCTTGTCTCTGAGGCCTAATGAACAATTCTTCGAACAACTTAAAATACATATTTTGTCTTATACAGGATGTTTGAAAATTTATATGCCCGTGTCTTTATGAAATATCAATAATTTTAATTTTTATTTAAGTAATAAAATTTGTATATCGGTTTTTTATTGCTAATGGACATTCAAAAGTACAACAATATATATATATATATATATATATATATATATATATATATATATATATATATATATATATATATATATATATATATAACTATTAAATACCAGTTGTATCACAGTAACGCAGTAACGATTTCATAAAAATGTGGGGAAATAATTTGGCTTTGAATACGGATAAAGAGAAATTGTTTAAAGAAATATTTAAAAAACATCAAAATGTTGTCTACCATTAATAACAGTTTCTAATGTAATATGCATGTCTGCTTATGAATTACTAATTTGTCGCCATATTTGAGTCAAAGAAAATAGTTATTAAAAATGTTCTATAGATTTTTCGAAAAATCACTATTTTTAAATAAAATTTAAATTATCCAATGACAGTCGTACATATTTTATTATATAACTTTTACAAACGTATAGATACCTGATGTAAGGGTCTATCTTGTATATACTACTCCTTTTGCACTTAAAACCCTAAGTTGTGGTCTCTAGTTTAGTTTACTAGTATTTTTACAGTTATGATCAATTTTGTTTCAGACACCCTCATGCCTTTTGGAAGTCAGGGTATCTTATCTAAAGGTCTTTGGAAAGAACTTTAGGAAACTTTGAAATTTGTGCAGTCTGTTGTATCTTCTTGCAATTTTTTCTACATCATTCTCTTTTCAACGTTCGAAATTTCTTCTTATATTCAGTTAGAGCTTTCCAATATTTGATCTGCTCACCTGATATATTGGCTAAATTAAATTAGTGTCTGTTTTCTTTACTTTAATTTGCAAAACTGTTAATCCATTAGTAACTTTCCCGTTGGACCTTCTAATTATCTTTGAACTATTATTGTCTTTTTAGAAATCAATAGAATGATGAAAGTGGCTTTAGCGTGGATGATGTGAAACTTTGACACTTAATAAAGAGATAATAGCAAAACTTAAAGTCACTTAAAGGTGAATGGAGCGATGCATGCTAGATACAAACAGGAGAGATTGAAAAAAAAAGAATGGATTAGACGGAAAACCATGGTCTGTTATTAAATTTACAGTAATAAAAAATCTTTAAAATTGCGAGAAACAGCGACAACAATTTGACAGTAGATTGTCCACTATAATTACATTGTGTTATCCAAGACGCATCAATAGACCAAGATGGAAACAAATGGCTACAACATGGCACAGAAAAGTGAATATAATACAATCGTAGGCAGAAATGCAGAACGACTATGTTAGAGGGGCAGCACCATAAGCGGTAGAATAATGATGATATATATATATATAATATATATATATATATATATATATATATATATATATATATATATATATATGATATAAATAGACATGCAATTATTTTTTAGAAATTTTATTATGTTTTTCTTGTATTTTTGTATTTGAACGCACTCTTTAATTACGAAAACAGTATTACCACTTTTTTCTTAAAAAAATATACAAACAAGTTTTTATATTAATAATGCGTTGACTTTTATAGAAGGAAACCTATATCTAAACTAAGGGTGGTCCATAAAAAAAGTCCAATAATTTTATACAATAAGATTATAAAACATATTGATAAATATTTCTGCCATCTAATATTCTTCCTGCCATTCCTTTTATGGTAATTTAGATTTCTTCCTACAGAATACATTAATGTTAAATTTATATGTATAGATAAAAAGAAACAGAATAAATGCAGTAGTAGAGACCAGTCTGCTCGCTTTGGTCTTATGACTAACGGCGCATATCAATCATAAGTCAAAGTTGCTTTTACTTTTAGTCACGCTGTTCTTAAAACAGGTGCTTCGTTTGTCCTTATAGGTGGACAGGCAATCTCGTTTTTAAATGCTTGTACTAATAATGTAATGTTTTAACGGATTTGATTACTGCTTATAAAGAATATTTTTTGTTTAATATTAGTACTAAGTAAACTTTGTATTTTAAGAAAGTTGATTATTTTAAAATGTCCTCTTGCTTAAAATAAATAGTATAAAATCGTTTACTCCAATTAAGAAGTAAATATAGGAATAACGTGAAAACGAAAAATAAGAAAACATCAGAACACAAAATTAAACAGGTCGAATTAAAGGTTACAAAAAGATAAAAATAGATACGAACTGCCAAAAATAAACTGATGGAAGAGCAATGCAGAGGCATTGAAGCGTTGGAGAGAAAACACGACACTTTTAATGTCCATAAGAAGACAAAAGCCACAGCTGGATTATACACATATTGAAACACTCAGTGCTTGTTATGATAATGGTAAAATAATTATAGATAAACAGACAAAAGTAAACACCTGAAAACGATACTTACAGAATTTTTTTGATGGCACATACATTATATTAACATTGTTAAATATAATAACATAACTATAATATAATTAAACATAATTATAAACAATTACATAACCTCACAAATCATATGTCTGTGTTATGTGTTTCCTTCTAAAACATGGCGTACGTGCTGAAAACCTTCAAAGGCGGCATCTGAGAGTGGGCATTCTGATTGTTTATTATCCTGTGAATGTACCATTTATCATATTAGCACTACGGTGTGCCACATCTGGATTGAGATTTTGAAGTGCAGTAGTAACATCATTGAATTTGGAAGTATATCGGTGGTATACTAGTTACCTAAGACTTGTAGTAACCTACAAACTAAGTAAACTTGCAGATACCTAAAAGATGTAGTAAAAACATACAAAATAAAGGACCGTTATAAAATAATGAACCCCCCTTAATCGGGTGATCAATCTGAAACACAGTTGGTCGGGTGTGGTCTGTGAGGACCAAAATGAAATACCGCCTTCCGAGCAACAGCATACTTTTATTGCTAATTTCGCATCAACGTGTTTTAAACAAATCATTTACTATCTAATGTTTATTACAGAAACACTTCCAAAAATTTTTTAAATTGTATTAGGTAAATTTTAAAAATGTTTACAATTTCAACGCATATTTTTTTAAATTTGTAAACAACGACTAACAATGAAAAAAAAAACATTTAAAACTTTAATAAGAAACAAACAAAGTACTGCAAAAACATATAAACTAAAAAATTAAATTGTGGACACAAACTATAGTGGTCAAACTTTGGTGGTCAAATTTTCTAAGAAATCTTTGCAGCATGCCATTATGTGGTCCATACATACCCAGTATTTGCAAATTTTGCAGAAAAGCGAGTGTTCCGTCTTTTGCAATATTTACAATTTCCTCTCTTACCTGGCTGGGGTTCTGGTACAACGTCGACCTCAATGCCTGAGAGTCTCAAGGCCGAAGCATGCACACCTTTTGTCAAATGCGAGTCAATTTCTCTCCGTCGTATACTCTCCTGTACCAATTCCATACCTAGGTTTTTTTGGAATAATCTTCGCGTTATGGAAAATTCTTCATCTGGGTTGTTGCCCTTGTAAATTACAAATGTATTAATTGCTGCGAGATTAAGGAAATTATAAACTACTACCATTGGCCAACGTTTCGTTTTTCTGGAAACATTATATGATGTGATCATTTTGTCTACAACATCTACTCCACTCTTTGTGCAATTATAAACAGGAATTATTTCTGTTTTTTTCTAATCACCGGTATCTTCATCAATACGATCATCTCTGTACACAGTGGAAACAGCAATCACATTTTTTCCTTTCTTCGGTATATATGATACGGCAGTGATATCGTTGCTAAATGCAAAAACTGAAGAATATACCTGCCTATTTTTAATTTGCGTTATTTCTGCAGGAAATTCTCGTCTGTTGACTCTAATTGTACCAATTACGGTGAGTCGGTGTTCTCTTAGTAGGTTCTTGGCAATTGCATATCCTGTAAACCGACGGTCTATGGTTATGTTTCTTCCTGAACCCTATAAATGTAAGCACATTCTTTCAGTTACTGCAGCAGTACAATTGTCAACTTTATATGGGCCATCGGGTTGAATACCGGCATAAATTTCAATGCGCAAGGTGAAGCAAGTTTTGGCATTAACAGCTGAAAAAACTTTGAGCCCATATTTGTTAGGTTTGTTGGGAATATACATTTTAAAACTGCATCTATCCCTAAAGGCAAGTAACATTTCGTCCAAAGGCACAAACTCTCCCAATGAGTAATTCTTCTTACAATTTTCGTTGAACTTATTAACGATAGTACGAATAGCTGCCAATTTGTCCACTTCTTTTCTTGGTCTCGAGTCGTGGTATCATCACGAGTATCAACGGATACACTTCCGTAAAAATATAAAGCTACGTTTTGCCATTGTAGCAGAAAATATCTCATATCCCATACCATTTGACGACCAGTACTTTTCCAGATTTGTTCTTGATGCTTGATGAAGTCCAACCAAATAAAATAAACCAATCAGTGATCGAATTTCTAATGGGTCAGTAGGTCTACATTCAGCCTCTTCTCGATATCTAACGGAAATCTTCTTTTATGTAAAAATTCGTGTTCTTAACTATAATATCAATGCAGTTACCAAATATGTGCGTCCAGCATTCAATGGGAGATAATGCGTGTCGCGCTTCACCAATAACCCCAGGCAAATGGGTCACTATGTTTTCGTTGCGTGTTATAATATTTCTAGTTGGGACAAAATTTCTCCATGTAGTTCCGTCTTTACCAAAAAAATATAAGTCTCTGTCATGACCCATTAGTTCCTCATTTTCTTTATTCTCGACTTTATTCTCATTTAGAATCTGCTCATCTTCATTTTCCTGCTCGGTGTCTGTATCATAATCACTGATCCCTAGAAAATCTGGATCCGCGATCGAATCGTCGTCAGAGTCGTCTATTTCACTGTCTGTGGCAGTTTCCTCATAAAGATTCATTAGACTCTCTATTTCCATTTCATAAGGATCTAAGGATGAAATTATTCTTATATTGAAATTTTACAAAAATCTGTAAACATTTTTCATATACTTTACTATTTTCTTTGTGAGATTTCGAGATTTCAATCGTAAACCACTTCCAACAAGTTTTAATCCATAACTGACGCACGTACAACAGACAAAAAATTTTTATCGGTGAACTGACGTATTTTCTCGGAACAACCGAATAATCCAGTTCACAAAAATTCACAGGGTTGCCAAGTGAAACAAGATTTCAAGAAAAATACAACTAAGAAGCAGTGCAAATATTGTTACACATTTGATCTGGTGGGGTCTGTCGGATGGACAAACGGCCATGCAGTAGCTATTTAGAAATTTCAGAAACAGTTTTGTATAAAAAAAAGAATGATATTTAGTTTCTAGGAAGGTACTGAAAAGTTAGAAATTTAAAAAAATAAAATGAGAGAATTATAGTTAAAAGAAAAAATAATTTATTAGATGATGAAACATTGAAATATAAACGAAGAATTTTAACGAGAGTTAGAACTCAGTGGTGCAGTAAGAAAGCATAATACCACTAACTTGGTAGAGTTAACAAAAACTTAACTAATACAATGGTACAAAAAGTGCAAGAAAACGAGGAGAAACTAAGACCTGGACGTCGCACATACATAGATTTCAAAGATTTAGGCGGCCAAAATTATTTTTGGGGTAATTTTGGTTCTACGTTCAATTAAATTAAAGAAAAAGTTGTAGTAAAGAAAAAAAAATATTTTTTACAAGAAATATATTTGTCATGTTATAAAAAACAGTAATAGTTACAAAATACAAATGAATGAAAACTCGAATTAACAATAAAGAAAAATAAATTAATAATCAATATCTTCCGGTTCAGACGTCTCCACTGACTCTGTGTTTGGGTCAGCAGGTAATAAAAGTTCAATCGTTTTAGATAGAAATGCCTTGCATGAATATTTTTTTTGTTTTGCTCGAGCAACTAATAAAGGGATCTGAACTTAACAAAAGCCTATAATATATATATCTAAGTTACACTCCTCTCTAGAAAACTTTCTAGCAAAATTTAACCGGTATGATCGGAAATGCTTGTTCCGGGCTTCTGCAGCTTATTCTAATAGCTGTCCTATTGGAAGTAGCGAACTTTTTATAATTTGGCTTCCATGTATCAATAGGAATTCTTGTGCATGGTTGGCGTCATTGGGTGCCAATCATACAGTTCCACATACAATTTTGCTGTTTCGTACGCATACGTATCAAATTTATCAGCATCTATTTTGTGGCTACTTGTACTAGCTTCTAAAATAACTTTAAATCTGTAAATCAGATCAAAGCTAATTCCTGTAATGTCTGAAGCCAATTCGGGGTTTTCAAAAAATCTGCGGCTTGTGTTGCCATCATTGGTGTGGCCAAAGTTGGCCTTTGGCATGTCAACGAGTAGTCCGGTTTCATTCCAAAACCTCTCCTGAATTTCCGACTTCTTTTGGACTTCTAATGCCTTTTCTTCTTCACTTTTTCTTTCCCTGTATTTTTTTACAGGTAGTTTATACGCAAGGTGTATAATACTTTCAAAAATACGGATCCGCGCGTGTAATATTGACAAACCGAATTCCAAAGCTTGAGGGTTTACAGTATTTTTCATTGACAAATCATTAAAGTTCTTCGAGGTAGCCCCACAAATGTAGCACTGGGATGTTGACTTTGTGTCTGTGGCTGCGTTTCACACCTTACCGTCAAGCATACTCATTGTGAGTTGGTGTCCGAACGAAAACTCTTCTTCATTTAACGTAACAACTGTACAGTTTAGTTGTTTAATAGACTCCTGCACATATTTTATTTCTTCTTTAGTTACATCTGTTGTTTCTTTCACAAATCTAAATCGAATTGGCCGGCAAAATTTTGACGAAGAAGGAGTTAGATTTTGCCATATAATTTTACTACCGTTTTTTCCACAAACAATGCGCAAAGGTACAAAGGAACTTGTTTAAATTTGGATTGTTGGGCACCGTCACAACCCCATTTGCAAATTATCATTAAAGACTTCCTCTCTTGCTTTTTGCTCCTGATTTTTTTAGGAAAACACCTAGGTGTTTATTTGATTTTGCCCATCGTTGCTTAATTTGTGATTTTATATTAGAATATTTTTGTTTGAAGACATCTTTAGCCTCTTGGTTTTGCCCATACCGCATTAGGAGAAAATTCTCATAATAGTCAAGTTTTCCATTTAATGTTGGTAAATTTTGATTTTATAATTGGTCAAATATATATTGACTAGTCACTACTTTAGTACCCGACGCAGTAGGTAGACCTGAAACAAATGAAAAACGAGTTTAACTCAATATTTTGAAATATTTGACATAGAGCATTTCAAAGAGGCTTAACTCAAAAAAGCGCGAATTTGCGCGGCTGTTTCTTTATAGAATTACTTAGTTACGTATGTCAAGTATTTATTATAATAAAAATTATGACAGGGACGGACTAAGAAGTACTTTAAAACAGTTATTGAATATAAATTGATGTATAAAAATTCATTATGAACAAGGTGATGTTTGTCGTGTTCAAAATTAATGATAGATAATGTGGACTGAGTTATTGTGTTTTCAAAAACAATAGTTCTTACCTGTATTATCGCAATCCATTATAATTAAAACGAAACAATAAGCTTGAAATGAATAATGCACTTAAGAAAGTTATAAGTTTAGGAGAGCGTCGAAAACTAACACGTACAAACTCGTTCACTGTCGAATCCGAATGACCATAGGCCAGCTCCGGCGCTTCGTTCGTGGGTGGAGGGGATATTATATTGTAGGTGGAACTGTTGACTTACGGAAACGGTTGATAGCTTACCGTTATTTCGACTTTTAAAAAATGACTTTTGGCCGCCTAAATATCTAAAATCTATGTATGTGCGTCGGTCCATACAAAGGAAATAGTGTATTACCAAGGTTCAGAGCAAAGATTAATGAAAATATTTGGAGGAATCATATGTCTATCTTCTTATTATAGTGCTGTGTACCTATAGTGCGTTGGCGAATTATCTTAAGGCCAGACGTCTGTCTTTTGCGGCATGCAAAAGATCGCCAGTGTTATTTAGGCCTGTCATTTGTTTGCGACCTACTCCCATCTTGCCTTTAATCTTTTCCTGGTTGAAGGATTGCGTATTTTGTTCCTCTCAGAATATAGCCGAGGTATCCAACTTTTCGTACCTTGATCAAATTGAGTAGTTCTCTCTCAGTATTTGCCTTTCTTAAGACTTCCTCGTTTGTCACCCTATTGGTCCGTATGCGGAACATTCTTCGTCATGTCAACATTTCGAAGGCGTCCAACTTATTAATGGAAGGTACTCTTAACGTCCATGTTTAAATGCCGTATAACAATATTGACCATACATAGCATTTAACCATCCCCTAGTGCAGATTAGGTAGCCAGATATGGTGAAAGGTAGCGTCTAACCCAAACGCAAACTAAACATCGGCAGCTGGATGTTTAAAACTGAGCATGAGCAGAGGTCATGGGGACTGGTATGGTTATGGATCAGACATCAGAGAGCGCAGTGGGAACCACATACACGGTCTCTGCACAGCGGTGAAGTAGGCAAGAGGAAACCACTTCACTACATTCCTAAGACAATTTTCTACAATATGGAGTGTTACAAAATTAGATTAGGTCAGTCAGGCGAACCGATTGACAATCGGCGTCTTTCCACGTCCGGGGTGGGAGATGTAAAATGGGCTACCGGGCTCAATGCGACAGGGAACCAGGTCGCAGGTGCACAAAGGACTACTGGAACACTAAATAAAATCTCTCTTCGGAAAACCAACAGATTTGGAACTTGGAATATACGAGGTTTGATCCAACATCCTGGAAAGTTACATATAATAGAGAGAGAAATGGCTGATTATCGAATTTCTATGCTTGGCATCAGTGAAACTCATTGGAAGGGTAAGGGTCATTTCCGAAGCTCCTCTGGCAATACCATTTATTTCTCAGGCCACCAAACAGAGAGCATCTATGGGGTTGCAATTATAATCCCACCCACATTCCAGAACTACGTAAATGGATATGATGCAGTTAATGACAGAATTATACATCTGAGACTAAAGTGCTCAAAATTCATTCTCCACATCATACAAATATATGCACCGACATCCACGGCAGAACAAGCAACACTAGAAGACTTTTATATGGCTCTCGAAGGTGTACTTGAAAAAATACCAAACAAAGACATGGTGGTGATACTAGGCGACTTTAATGCCAAACTTGGAAGAACGAATCTAGATGACCACATGAAGATGATTGTAGGGCCATATGGTCTAGGAGATAGGAATGAGCGAGGAGACCGACTGCTAGAATTATGCAACCAAAGGAAATTTTCTGTAATGAACACGCATTTCAAACATCATCCGCGTAGACTGTATACCTGGAAATCACCTGGAGATAGAACAAGAAATCAAATAGACTTTATTCTGATCAGTTCGAGATGGAAGTCTTCAATTACCAACGCAAAAACATTTCCAGGAGCAGAATGCGGAAGCGATCACCAGCTCTTGATGGCAGATTACAGAATGCGTTTCAAGAACATACGCAAAGCTTCTCCCCGTTCTTTTGGGTTAATGGACCCCGAATTAGCTATCTTTAAAGAGAGAATTGAACCAGCACTAACCAGAATAGGAAACAATCAGTCAGACCAAAGCGTGGGTGAAGCCTGGACAGATATTAAAGAAACCATCGTAACAACAGTGAACCAATGTCGCCAACCATCTATAAATAATAGCATTAAACCATGGATCAGCAGAAACACGTGGAAAGTGATTGAACAAAGAAAGCAACTTAAAGTTGGCCCCTGTGATCAACAGACATATAAAGCTCTCTCCAGAGATATTCAACGAAGATGCCGAAAAGACAAACAAGAATACATCTCTGAAATCTGCCAAGAAATAGAAAATCACGGATATCGAAATGAAACCAAAGACCTCTTCCGGAAAGTGAAAATTATTGCGAGAGAATTTAAACCCAAGAAGTATGCAATAGAGGACAAACGTGGTATTATCATAAGTGATATCGACAGAGTGTTGGAAACATGGAAAAACTATTGTTCAGAGCTCTACAGGGAAGAACACGTAAATCTAGGCCACACTTCAGCCCTCGAAAATACTGAATACAACCCTGAACCTGAAATTCTGCTGTCCGAGATTGAAGAAGCTGTAACTCACCTCAAGACGAATAAATCCCCTGGCTGCGATGATATCACGGGAGAGCTCCTTCAGAACATGGGAGACAAAGGATGTTACATAATGTGGAAACTTTGTAATAAAATTTGGAGATGCGGAAAGTGGCCCAGAGAATGGCGCACATCATTGTGCATACCAATCCATAAAAAAGGAACAACTACAAAGTGTAGGAATTATCGTACCATCTTACTGATTTCCCATCCAAGCAAAATATTACTAAGAATCATTAAACGCCGTTTGTAACAGTACTTAGACAACCAAATTCCCCAAGAACAAGCAGGTTTTGTCAAAGGGAAGGGTACGAGAGAGCAAATCCTTAATATGCGGCAGCTCATAGAAAAGGCCCGCGAATTTAAAATTCCAATAATAATCTGTTTTCTAGACTACCAAAAGGCATTTGACTGTGTAAAGTGGGAAGTTCTCTGGACAGTTCTTCATATGGGAGTACCAGATCATTTGGCAATATTAATTAAAAACCTATACGAAGATAACTCAGTTAAAATAAGAATTGAAAACCAGCAATCTGATGCCTTCAAAACCAGCAGACGTGTACAACAAGGCTGCATACTATCTCCAGACCTGTTCAATTTATATGAAGAATACATAATGAGGAACGCACTCGATGGATGGAGAGGCGGCATCTCCATTGCAGGGAAAAAGATCTCAAACTTAAGATTCGCAGACGATACAACACTGATAGCAACATCTGAAGAGAAGATGTCGAGACTGATAAAGAGAGTAGAAACCGAAAGCAACAAGTGTGGGCTCAAGATTAATAATCAGAAAACAAAAATCATGATTGTGGACCACGCGAATATCCTCCAAACAACAGGCGCCCTAAATCAATTCGAGAAAGTAGACGAGTTCACGTATCTAGGATCTTCCTTAAGCAATGCAGCCTCCTGCCATACGGAAATTCGCAGAAGAATAGGAATGGCCAAGAACGCGATGAGTCAACTGTCAAAAATATGGAAGGACCGCTCTTTGTCCAAAAAACTCAAAATGAGACTGGTACGGACACTCGTTTTTTCAATCTTTAGTTACGGTGCCGAAACATGAACAATAAAATCAGAGGATAGGAAAAGGATTGACGCATTCGAAATGTGGTGCTGGAGACGAATGCTACGCGTCTCGTGGACGGAGCACAGATCCAATCAGTCGATTCTCGAAGAGCTAAACATTCAGACCAGACTCTCCTCTCAGTGTCTTGCAAATGTTTTAAAGTTTTTTGGCCACATTGCGAGAAGAGACAATGACAACTTAGAAAGACTAATTGTGTGCGGAAACGTAGAAGGACGTAGAGGCCGAGGACGCTCACCTATCCGATGGTCAGATCAAGTACAGAAAGCCACGGGAGAGACGTTTTCCGAGTCCATGAGAGCAGCCCAAAATCGCAAGAGATGGAGAGAATTGACAGCCCGCATTGTAGGGAATCACGATCCTCAGCAATGAGGAAACGACAAGAGAGAGAGTGCAGATTGAAGAAAAGATTGCGGTTACATAGTGACGGTTTAAATTTAATAAAAGCTTGTCTTGCTTGTTCGATACGGCATTTTATTTCTTGTTGTTAAGGATCCCATTTTCACTTGATCGATTGGAGCATTATTTACTTGCAGTTGTATTCTTAAAAGTGCGTTTTTTCTTATTGCCTTGCATTAGGTTTTTCCAGCATTTATTTTCAAGCCATATATTTTTCCTACGGTGTTTATTTTATTTAACATCAACTGCATATCATGTTCGTTGTCTGTTAATATCACAGTGTTTTCGGCATAACGACTATTATTTATGGGGAACTCGTTTACCTTTATCCCACACTCAGAGCCTTTCAGTGCCTCTGCAAAAATGTTCTCCACATAGAGATTGAAGAGCATATGAGACACACCCCTGTCACACCCCTCTTAAAATTTCAAATTGTTCTGTGTTGGTTGATTTGTTCAGTCTCACTCGTAATCTTGATTCCAATAGAGATTCTAGATAGCTCTTATATCTTTCTCATCAATGTTACCGTGGTGTAGCATGTCTATCATTGCGTCATGTTCTATGGTGTCAAATGATTTTTCATAATCGAGGAATGTTATGACTCTATCCTTTCGGTAATCCATGCAGTCTTGTACAAGCGTATTCAAGCAAAAAGCTGCTTCGCGTGTACCCAGTCCGCTCTTGGAACCAAATTGTGTCTCACCGCTTAGATCTTCCAACTTTCTGAACATTCTTGTGTGAAGAATGCGGAGAAACACCTTAAGCAAATGGCTTATTAAACTTATCAGTCTGTGATCTTTGCTTTTTGTCGCTCTTTGTATATGTATATGTCGCATATGTCTATATATAATCGAAAATGCTTAATCAATCTATATTTCATGCTAATTGATAATATTCTTTCTCTTTTTTTTTTGTTTTGTACTAACTAATGGTATATTACTTAAATTATAGTGAACGTGAACATACTTAAAAATAATAACTTCGTTTTATGCCTTTATCTAATTAAAATTTTCATAATACCTATTGACTAATTTAAATTTATCCTTAAAATATTTGTTTGTTGTTTGTATATATGTATATACATAAATCAATATTTATATAATTCACTTTAAAAACAAGATTTACCAATTTTGACTTCATTACATTGAGTACACAATGCAAACGAAATACAATAGCAACTCTCCGCCTCGCTGTTCCATTTAACAGTGCCAAATTAACCCTAAAAATAACCCCTTGTCGAATCAAGAGTTCGTAAAAAGAAAAAACGATAAAAAGATAAAAGAGAGGAAAACGCCTGAGAAACTCCGTCCGATTCTAAGAGATAAACTATTTTACGTTGGCAAAACTGGCAAAAGTTCGAGGCAAGGCTATCATTTTGTTTCTCTGTCGAAGAATGGAGCGAGGTAGCTACAAAAGAGACCAACAATAAGGGTAATGAAAGCCTTGAAAATCACCGGGTATTGTACGGAGGATAATCATGTAATTGCCTGCCTTCCAGAGCAACTGTCAGAGTCTCGCGATCAATCGTGTGACTGTCACTCGGGCAGTAATTAAAGAGGGGCAGAAGTATTTTTACTTGATTACCGCTGTTAGTGGAATGAGAGGGAAGCAGACGGAGATGCTTATCGTATCGAATACTGGTTATTTGTAAATTTAAACTTGAAATCGTGGATTTATTTAAGAAATCATTAACATAAATAAAACAGTACTGTAATGTAAAAATATATGGGTATTTTGATTCATTGGTTTAAAAGAAGTTTTTGACAAAACGATCAATTTATTTAAATACACTTGAATTTATGTCAAAACTTGAAAAAGAAAAAAAAAAAGAACTTGTGTTACACGTGAAATAACGTGAGTGCAGGACAGTACAATTTTACTTAGAAGAAAACATTTAAACACAGCTAATAGCTAATTTAGAATACCATTTCGCAGATTTTGTACATGCATGGAACCTCTGGAGGGTGTAATATTGTTCTAATTGCTTAATACAATTGTTAATTGTTATTAAAACGTACAAACAAAGTTTGAGTAGTCTTATTTGAAATCAAGCAAAGAAAAAGGAACCGTAAAAAGTTTACGTCACCTTGTTTCTAAATACCCTATGGGTAAAAGAGTTTTTTAATAAAATAGCTCTACCTTACGTAAACAAGTAGACATCAAAGTTTGATGTAGTTCTAACCTTATATCCCGACAACAAAGAAACTTTTTAAGTTTAATAAATGATGTACGTGCTATTTCAATACGTGTCTTAATTTCTTTGGTTTGGTCTACATCTGATGTTATCCATGTTCCTAAATATTTATAGTTAGTAACATTCTCAATTGCAGTATCTTCAATAGTCAATTGGATATTTGCATGTGCAGATTTAGTCATGATCAGGCATTTAGTTTTCTTTAAATTTATCTTCAGTCCTGTTCTATTCATATATTATGATAAACATTTCAGAATTCTGGAACCCTGTACTAGCTTATACAGGTTTAATAGATGGGTACGCTATATATTTGAAGTCACTTCGTTGTCTCCAAAAGTGATGGCCGCCTGCGATCCAATGCCTCGAAGGCATGCAAGATATATTTGACAGTTTAGGACTGTTTAGGAGTCTGCAGCTTAAGTATCCATAAAATATTCCAATTTTATGCAAATGCACTTTAACTAGCGCATGTCTAGTAGAGAAACCTGGTATGGCTCTGAGCTGATTCTTCCTTATTATTTGCAGTACTTCAATCCTGTTAGCACATGTACAGCTGGTTCCTAAATAAACTGATACGACTGTAAGATTTGATCATTTTAAGCAGTGCATTGATTGGTCTGACAATATATTATATTTATTATGACAAGCAAATAATACAATAGCCAAACAACCTACAAACAATTGATTACATAATGTTAAGCAAATCTCATAGACGAGAGCATGCTCCAAATAGAAGATATCTACCAAGGTATCTATCTATCATGATCTATACAGGAGTGAAGTTGCCAAGCAAAACATTTCTTTTGTTAAACTTGGACAAGAGGAGTGTGACGTGTGTAAACATTTTAACTTACATTGTCATTCTCAGTATAATTTAAAACTCTATCTATATAGTACAGGTTGTTTACAACTGTCGTTGTTTTCCTGTCCCTAGTTTCCATCGTTTCCTATCTTGGGTGTCGGCTTCATTTAGCTCTCTTCCTTCCATGGCTTCATTCACGTCATCTCGCCAGCTTCTTCTTGGACGCCATCTTTTCCTTCTTTCGGTTGGGATCCATTTTAATATTTTCTTTGGCCACCTCTTATCTGCCATTCTGTTTACATGACCAAACCAAGTTAGTTGTTTTTTTTTGGACTTCATCTATAATTTACTCTGCGTCTTTTTCTTGCTCCATTCTACATTCTATTTCTTCATTGCGGATTCTGTCCATCCTTGTCAATCTACAGCTTCTTCTCATAAAATCCATCTCGGTAGCTCGTAATTTTTTCCTGTTTCTTTTACTAGTGTCCCATATCTTTGCTTCGTATGTTACCACCGGCTCAACCATCGTCTTATATATTCATTTTTTCGTCGTTCTCGTGATTTTTTTATCCCAGAGAATGGAGTTTAGGCATTTGGTAATGTTTCTGCCTTTGTTTATTCTTGTATTTATTTCTTCATGGCTATTTCCGTCTTTTGTAAACACTACTCCTAGGTATTTTACTCTATTTGTTCCTTTGATTTTGTCACTCTCCAATGTCAGGTCTTCGACTGTATTTTTCTTCACTGAGAGATAGTCGCATTTTTGTAAGTTCATTGTCAGTCCACATTCTTCGTACGCTGTTTCTAGTTTCCTAACCATATAGCTGAGATCGTCTATATCTTCTGCTACCACCAGTTGGTCATCAGAGAAGAATAGTGTATAGAGAATATCCTCGTCTATTTGTATTACCATATTTCTGCATTGTCTTTGCCACTTTTGTAGAGATCGATCCAGATATATTTTAAACAGCGTAGGTGATAAACAACATCCCTGTCGTAGCCCTTTCGTAGTGTTGAATTTCTCACTAAGTTTGCCACCTATTTTAATTGATGCGGTGTTGTTTACATACCACTTTTGAGTTGCTATTATTAACGAAGGTTTTATTTTCATGTTTTGCATTTCACTCCATAAATTATTTATCGGCACGTTATCATATGCCTTTTCAAGATCTATCAGGGCTATATGTGTTTCTTTGTTTCTTTGTTGTCGCTTTTCGATTAATATTTTAAGTGTAAATAGATTATCTATAGTCGATCTTTCAGCTCTGAATCCGCATTGTTCTTCTGGTTGTTTCATACGAATGTCTTCTTCTATGAGGTTTCTTAGTATTCGGGAGTACAGTCGTCTTATAGTGGGGATGACAGCAATTCCTCTATAGTTTCTGACATTGTTTCGTGCTCCTTTTTTGTATATTGGGGTTATATAGGCCTCACGCCATTCTAACGGGGTCTCTTCTCCATTCAGGCATCGTTGGAACAGATCTTTGAGCATTTCCCACAGTTTAGCTGAGCCGTATTTAATAAATTCTGGTGAGATGTTTCCTGGGCCTGGCGCTTTTTTAAGTTTAAAAGATCTTATCGCTTCTACAATATTTGTCATGTTCAATTCAATGAATTCTGATCGTATGTCTCTGTTTGCATTTTCGTATTGAAAATTTTGTCGTCCTTCTTGTCGTAACTGTTTAAAGTAGTCTACCCAGTCTTTTTCTGTTATGTTACTTAAATCTAATTTATTGTTGGTTGACGTTTTCATAGATTTTAGCGTTCTCCAGTCTTCTGAACTTTTCGATCCTCCAATCATTTGTTCTATGTATTCGCATTTCTTTTCCCAAGATCTATTTTTCCTTTTTGTTACTTCCGTCTTAACCAGTTTATTTAGGTTTTTATATATTTCTTTAGAGGGGTCGTCTTTTTTATCTAGATATGTTAGATATGCTTCTTTTTTCTTCTTTATCATTTCATCTTTCATTCTTTATCATTAATTTAAAACTCGATGATTGTAAAATATGTGTGCTTTGGAATAGCCATATAACCAGGGCCAGCGCTTCAAGGGAAGAGTATCAAAAGGATGCCAATAAAGGCTCAAACGATGAATGCATAATTTATTCTGTGGACATGGAGAAAGTTATCATGCTACCCAGATGCGAAATGTTTAAAAATGTCATCTTTACAACGAGACTGACAGTGTACAATGAAAGTTTTGTTCCGGTTGGAAAAAAAACTCATGGCCTAGCGTAGCCTGTTTATGGTATGATGCCATTCAAACAAGAAACAAAGAAGAACTAATAAGTACTGTTCACAAATTCTTAACAACCTATTGCCGGGACGTCAAACATATATTGTGGATGGACAACTGCTCGGCTCAAAATAAAAATTGGGCACCTTTGACTTATCTAGTTTATATCATCAACAGTGATCTAATAAGTGCTGGACCAATTGAAATAAAGTACTTTGAACCTGGGGATACATTTATGCCATGTGATTAATTCTACCACATGGTTGAAAAATCGCTTCACAAAGCGAAGAAAGTCTATGACTTTAAAGACTTTAAAAAAGCTGTCCAGTCATCTAATGTGAGTGTCTTTGAGATGACTCACACAGATTTCTTTACGTGGAGGGACCTTTCAAAGAAAAAACAAAAAAGCAAAGAAGAAGAATGAGAATCACGAAAAAAAAAGAGAAGCAGACCTAGATCTCAGCCTGTATTGACCACTCCAACAAAAAGTGAAACAAAAAAAATGTAACACTTATTTACAATTAACATAAAGAGACTAATATTAATCTTTAGGCGTATGTTAATTTATAACTGAAAAATTTTTTTACACTTCTCTTGATTTAAAATGCTAAACTCGTACTAAATTATAACATTATTTGTAAACTAAACACATTTTAAATAGGTACCCACAGTCTCTTGATTTTCAGATGAGCGCCCATTATTAAAGAATGTTTTGCTGCTAAAAGCGCAAAAAGGTGTTATGGATTTACAGTACAAAACATCATATGAAGACACAGAAGAGTGGAAACCCTTACATTTATTACTTCAGTCGGTGATGTAAGATGGGCTTAACTTACGGCCTAGTCAAGCAAAAAACAATTCATTGGAACTTTGAACTGATCAAATGTATTATTAGATAGATTACCAAGCGTTAATGGTCGTATCGATGTCTGTTACTTGAGCATTTCGGCCATAACTAATTTAATACATTTTATTAATCATTGGAAGTTTCAGTTAATAAATTTATGTCCTAGTAATCCCTAGTTTATATTATTTTATCAGTAGTAGTATCCAGTTTAAATACTAATCTAAGACTAAGCCATATTAGTTGTATCTGCTTTTACTTAATTACTTTGGACGTAAATATGCGGATACCACTTACTACGCGTAGTAAATTGAAGTTACAACTAAAACATTTTAACATTTTTAGTCTTTTTCATTGTATTTTTAGCAGTAGCTGGTATAATTAATGTACAATAATAAGTTTTACTATTAAAACAGTACATTCAGCTAAGGAATAAAATAAGAAACTCAATTAAACAGTTTTGAAGGTTTTACCTAATAAAATACCAAAATAAATGAGGTTTGAACTTAAAACGTCGTTTTCTCAGTTTGAGGTATAAAGTAGATACCCCCTTTGCGCTTAGTAGGGCAGCATAAGCGATATTTTGGTCTTTCAGAACCTTGTTTTCTTTCGAGAGTTTCTGGTTCTCTCTATCTCATTAATAATAAAAAGTATTGTTTTGATTACGTTAAAATGGTTCGCTATGGCAGATAGTGACCAACCATCTTCTAATTTCGTTACAATTCCTGCTTTTAGTTCTTTGCTAGCATGTGGAGCCATTTTTTTAAGGTTGGGCAGAATAAATTATCAGACAAATTTTAAGTTTGGCAGTGACAGTGACAGTATATAAATAATTAGTATTTATCCTTTAAAATACACTGCTCCATTTTCTACAAAATACGCTTTATGAGTGGTATCAGTTTTTTTAAAAATCAGCTATACATTCAATATACAACTCGCCATGTGCTTGACAGGATATATTTTCTTAGTGTGTGTTATGTTGGCTTCGAACTCACGCTTTTTTTTTCGATCGCGAAAGATGCTTTTTGACACTTCCGCGGATGGCTCTGAACCGAAGTATTTTGTAATACTCGTCTGCCAAGGACATTAGCTCTTTTATTGCCATATATGCTTCGATGACCTGGAACTCGTAGCACTGTAACACTGATATATTTCGCCAGTTTATTGAATTCGTGTCGACATTTCCACACTAGCTTAGAGCCCACCTTAGGTAAGAGCCCCCAAAGCCCTTAAGTTAATTACTCTTGTACACGGCAAGATTGCAAATGTTTTTGCCTTAAATATAGAGGTATATCCTCCTACTTGAATAGAAATGTGAAATTTTCCACCCCTACCAAATAATCCTGCACCCGAAACTTCTGCAGTTTAAGACCCATAACAACTTTGTTTGGGTCGAGACTTTTGACAATCCCATTCCTCTCTTGGGCAAATGTCTACTTGTAAAGACTCTTTAGGTTGGTATCTAGGTGCAATATGATCAGAAATCATCATAAATTCGGCATTCCTAGTTTTATTTTTTTTGTTGCTAGTTGCTTAAACTTTATTGCGTGTTACCATCAATAATTAACCATCGAAACTTTCGTTGTCTCTGAGGCTAGTTACTTATCGATGACAAGAACGCTACAAGAACGCACCAGCATTTTTCTACTTATCATATGATTTCTTCAAGTAAGATACTTAATATTAGATCATAGCTCTGAAGACGGTTGTAAGCCAAAGCGCTCAGATAGGAACTAAAATGGTCTACACACTTCAAAAATACTTCCCCTTTCAACCTCTTGATTAGTCATAAGTGTTTTTAAATGATAATTAGTCTTTTTATCTTATTATTTTTCTTTATCGACTTTTATGTCGTAAAGTTAATAATAAACGACATTATTCAATAAGTATGCTTCCCTAACCCTCTTACTGTTTTCCTCCTTAACTCGAAAAATATCAATCGCACGAAAATAATTGCAAGAAAGAAATTGTAGGAAATCTCATTTACAACAATTTAAGTTGTTGCCATTTTGTGAATAAATATAAAATGTCAGATTCAAAGATGTCAACAAAAAATGAAACAAATGTAAATTGTATAAAATAAAATTACCTCCATTTTTATTTCTAGCCTTTTGTCTTAAAGTTGAATATGGCAGAGATATTAACAACAAACGATTCCTTTTTTAATTTTTAAATTCAAGATGGTGGCGAGATTAATTTTAAATTAACACTATTATTGATCCCCTCTAAAGGTTAGAATAATAAAATTTAAGACAGCTTAGCATGCAAGGTTAGGCTTGATTTTCGTCTCACCCAACTGGACTAACAGTTATTCCTTAAAATTTTTATTATTATTAAGTTAATGCCTCGACAACTAAGATCATTGGCATGGTACAGTCAGGTACCTAGTGTAGTGTGTGTGTGCGTGTAGAGTAATAATTGTCTTGATGCTTAGCAAAGTCGACGTCATTGTCTTTGCTAAGAGACGCTAATTGCATCCGACCGTCTGCGGTCCCTCCTGTGAGTACCGATCGCACAAGGATAGAAATTATTTTCATTCATTAATTTTTAATAAACGAAAATTTCTCCACCCAGATGAGATTCGAACTCACGATCTTTACGTTTAAAGGTAGGCGCTCTTACCATTGAGCCACAGAGGGGGTTATTCCTTGAAATTGCCTTCTACTAAAATAGAATACAAATTAAAATAATTTAATCGTTTGTGGTACAACTATTTTATTAAATGGAAAAAAATGTCACAATATACTCAAATCAGGAAACAAAACAACAGTAGCTTTGTGCACCTACATAAATTATTTCGCCCTGTGTGAGTTTCAAATACCGGCTGTTAAATATATAATTATTACAATATATTATTTTCAATTTTAATATTTGTTTGCTATATATATATATATATATATATATATATATATATATATATATATATATATATATAATATAAAATTAATGTTTCTCGGGTTAACAAAACTACAATATATATATATATATATATATATATATATATGCATCAAGTAATCTGAGAGTATTCTTTGGAGTACCTCAATCTACGAACTTGAGGGATTATTACAAGTAGTTGTGTAAACCAACTTCCGTATTATCACGACCAATAACTTAGTCTTTTGGAGTTTTAGTTGTGTCAGAACTGTGTCTAAAGGAATAATCAAAATCACTTTGAGATGCAGCGTTACCCGTATTCATGACCGTAACACCAGGATTTTCTGAATTTATGTTTTTTTAAGTTTAAATATAACAAATTCTCCGTATAAGAAATAAAACCTACAGTTAATAAACAGTGTATAAATTAAATTCAAAACATGTGTTACAATAAATGTGATACATAGTGCTACAAATTATTTGTTAAATATAAGTTGGTGTTATATTGTCCTAATAAAATGCAGAATTTTAAATACATGTTAGACCATGTTCAAATGTCAAGCGCATAACTCTCAATGAATGTGCATTAAATTTTAATTGTTGTTTACATATAACAAGCGCCTGATCAAGCGTGAAGCTAATTTTTCTTCTTGTTCGAGTTCTACATTAGTGGAAGTTGGACGTTGAAACGTCATTGTCTTTGGTAATTTTATATTGAAATGCTGAAATTTAAGAAAAAAATGTTCATCAAATTTTATATTTCAGGCTAACTTTGTATCTCTTCAGCTAAGATTATATGGACCTAAATCCTTCAGCTGCATCAGACTGCCAAATAAGTAATTGCATGGATTACTAGCCCCACCAAAACATTAACTGCTATTGAATAAAAACGCTGCGTGATATTATATTTCCCTTTTGTTTAATCTCGTGGACCAACTTAATATTTGCCATTTTGCTTACCTTTCTTCAGATCCTTGGGATAAAGTTAATATTTACTTGAAGTTTACGACTACAATAAATTAATTGGAAAGTCCATAAGTGTCAGTTTGTTACATATGTAATTGTTTGTGTTACAAATGATAAAAGGACAAAAAAGAAAAAGACAACTGCGTGACAGAATGTTATATTAGTATATTATTAGATATACTTACATATTTAAATAAAGTAGTTTCAAATAATATTTATTTCATTCTACATTCCGAGCATAGTGAACAACAATTTTTTGCGACGAGTATTTTTATTTTTACGTGTAACAATTTTTAATTTGCTTATAGGAGGTTGAAAGGAGAAACAACAATTACTGGGCTTAGAGATAGGGTAAGCAAATAAATTAAAACCCTTGCAAACGGCTACTCTTGCTTTGTTTGGAGGGCTGAGTCGTGGATAAGGATTCCTTTTGGAGAGGATTGTGAGGATTAATTACAAAAAAGAAATCGAAAACTATACTTACAGTGATGTTTTGGGTATCACTACACAAATAGATTCCTAAGCTATTTAAAATAGGACGCCGTTAAAAAGAATTCTTTTAGTACTTAAAAAGGTTTACCTTTTCTTAAAAATTTTAAGGATAAATATCTGAATTTTAAGGGTGAATGACAGATGATCTGGGACGTATAATCATAAGTGACAATGAGGTAAAACAAGTCCAAAAATATATCTACTTGAGTCGAATTTTAAAATTTCACAAATAAGTGCGAAATTACTAAAAGAGCAAGACTCACTGGTATTGGTAATATTTGTAAAACTTACTTGGATATATAATAACCGTAAAAAAGCTCAATACTTGAGGAGCAGCATGTTCAACCAGTGCATCCTTCCTATTATGACATAAGAATGTCAAACCTGGACCTGGATAAGACAAATATAAACAAATAAGTAACAACAGAAGGGGCAATGAAAAGGGCAATGCTAGATATACGACTGTCTCAAGAGGAACAACTGGGAATGATCAAAACAAAAGTTGAAGATATGGAGCTTCGCAGGTCACATTGCTAGACAAAAAAACCAACGGTGGAATGCCACAAGACAACATTGAAAATATTACAAAAGTAGAGACTAAGACAAAGACCACATATGAGGTGGGTAGATGAAATTAAAAAAATAGCCGGAATATATAGCAAGTATGTTGCTCAGGATACAGATCGATGAAAGGCATTGGGAGAGGCGTATGTTTAAAGATATACGACAGAAGGCTTAAAAGAAGCTTCTCACTACAAATAACTAAATCAAATTTACAAAACAGTTATTAGACCAATAGTAGACATGTATTTGCTAAACCAATGCACCTGACATAAATTAAAATATTTTAAAGAATAGCAGGTCCAAAAAACCTAGCTAAAGATAAGTTTAAAAAATTCGTGCGTAATAAGTTGTGAAAAAATTCATTCCTGAAAATAAGGGAAATTTAGAAAGGAGAAAATATAATCAGATTTATCAATACACAATGATTCAAATTGATTGAATGTCTAGAAAAAGAAGATCAAGAAATAGTTAGAAAAAAATCAATAAATGGAGATAAGAGACAGGTACAACGGACCTAAGAAGATTCAAATCACACAACCAATTATAAAACAAAAGAAGATTAATGAAGACTGAAATGAATCGGAAGAACCCAAAGAGGGTGGTAATTAATTCTTAGGAAGTGAAAATGCAATGATGATAATGTTTTTTTCAAAAAGTTTTTAAATATATTTTTTAAAATAGTAGTTTAAGTAATCCTTCTTGTACTTATCAACAACATATGTGGTTCCCATGTAGGTTAGTACATGTAGATTAATACATTTTATGTACTTTGTTTTTTGCTCATAAACCAGTGTCCGTCTGTTAACGTTCTTTGTTTCAATTATTTTACTATTTGAAAATAATATAGTTCTGGCATTTTGATTTGTTTATTTTTTTTATTAGTTGAGCAATTCATTGCATTCGTCCAGTCCTCTAGTAATACTGATTTGTTCTCAATAGTTTTCCAGTAGTAACCACTTGACAGTAATATAAAATATACTTTTTTGAATTATTTGTTGTGGATGTCCATATATAAACATTTCTGTCATTAGGGGAAGGCAACCGCCCCCTTCCACAGAAAAACTTTTTAACTTAAATACTGCTCAGCTGTTTAGACTTCCTGCACTGAGTAGATCCATTAAGAATTTATTAATTTCATGCTTTGATCAACATTACTATTATTTTTATTCTTTAACAATTCACACAACTAGCTTGCTCAGGTTCAATTGATCTACAGTTGGAGTTAATTTTACTCTTCATACCTCTGCGTAATCTAGATACACCAATTCCACAGTTGTATATTTCAACATCTGCCACTGTTGGTCAGTTGGTCTTTAGTAACGCTATTACATATTGGTTTTACAGTTCTCCCATTGGTTGGGGGTTTAACTAAACTACTTGAATTATACCCCCCTGAATACACTGCTTTCAATTTTGTTTTAATTTTTAATATTTCAATTTTACAGTCAGTTTTCTTCTCTTTTTTACAGTATTAACAGTGCCTGGTAGATCATTTTATTGTAGTCAACCACCCACTGTCCAATATATCGTTTAGTCTAATTCTTTCATTCACACTTTATATACACTTCATTTGCTCTCAAACTTACAAACTTATTATTACAGACGGGTGTGAGTGTGAGATCTCGATTATGCAATCTAGTTAAATCAAAATATTCTATATGTCATATTTCATAAGCTGATTTTCTATAGTAGTTTTAGTTGGACCTTTGGTCAATGTCAGCTTACTTACACAGAATTTTAATATGTGCAGATCACATATCCATGACTGTGACTGCCCATTAAAGCTGTCATATGTCACATGTCACCTTAGCATTTCCGTTAAGTACCATTCTCTCTCCTGTTACTGACAAAGAATCTAGAGCGGAGAACCATTTTAATTAATTTTAAACTGTTTGTCCTTATTTTAGTGTAGTGTTTTGTACAATTTTATGTTAATATTCATGTTTATCACATTCTAGGCATGCTGGATAGCCCATATTTGACGAAGTAGGTCTAAAACGTTAATCACAAAAAAACTTTCATCATCCATTAACTTCGAGTTTGTATCGAAGTTAATTAATTTCCTTCATCTAAAAAACCGTTTTTGGATTATTTCAGATGCCCCGGAAGATGCTATATTGAGCGAAAGTACTTGGACAAGATTTGATTAAACTTGTGCTTGATATTTGCCTTAATTTTCAAAGTTTAATACAGATTTTATTTGATTTACGGTCTGATGATCCTAGCATTACGAATTGGAATCTCAATTTTTCCATGATCAAAAATGTCATTTCATAAGGTTCCTTTTGATTATTAGTAACACCTGAGTTTCTGAAATTAAAGATTTATTAAAACATGTTCCATTTACACGCTATAAACAAATTTTATCTGAAATTATTGTAACAGTCAAAACCACAAATGAGATTTTTAAATATAAAGGTTACAGATTTATAAATATAAAGATGGCAGAAGTGTCTGTGGATAATGTTCCAGCTGATGTGCTCGGTACGGTAGACTCTTTAGATTGTGATCAACAATTGATAATAAATGAATTAATATGTGAAAACAAGTCTGTCTTTAAACGTTGATAAAATGAGAGGCAGATATCGAGCACAGTTGTATTAATTAAATCTTGCCCAAGCACTTTCGCTTCCTAGAGCATCTTTAGGGGCATTTCATGAGCATGAACATAAAATTGTGCTCGATATTCGCCTTTCATTTTATCAAAGTTCATTTATTTGAGCATTTAACCTTATATCAATTTAAATCTGTCTTTGTAAAAGACAAATATGATGTAGGGAAAGTGAAGGATTATAAAGTACACATTGATTTATTAGAAGAGAAATACTGCAGCAAAAGGCCATATCGAACCACAGTTGATGATAAAAAGGAGATTGAGAAACAAATTGCATTGCTACTACACAATAATCTAATAGAAGAATCTTACAGTCCTTTTGAAGCTCCAGTTACATTAGCTTATAAATGAGATGAAAATGCAAAGTCAAGATTGTGCATTAATTTCAGAGACTTGAATAAAATTGTAGTGCCCCAATCACAACCGTTTCCACTTACAGAGGATTTAATTGTAAAGACAAGAAATTGCAAATTTTTCTCAATACTAGACATAAACTCTAAAAAAATCTAAAGCAATATTCCAAAGTATAATGTCTAACGTAATAATAAGAAAACACAAACTTGCAGATTTCATAGTAAGCTACATAGATGACATACTCATTTTTTCAAAATCATTCCAGAAGCATATCAGACATCTAGCACAACTGTTTAAATCAATCAAAAGTAAAGGATTCAGATTAAAATTTGTAAAATGCATGTTTGCAGCTGTAATATTGGGTTATGTACTAAAAAATAATTGTTTAATGAGACTGAATGACAAATTGATTTCAATAAAAAACTTTCCCATACCTACAACACAGAAAAATGTTAGACAGTTTCTAGGGAAGATAAATATTTACCATAAATATGTGCCAAAAATAGCAATAAAATTTTATCCCTTGCATAATCTTCTGAGAAATGGTCAACCATTTAATTGGACTAAAGAATGAAAAAAAAATTAATTAATTAATTCAACCTGTTAACTATCTTTGATCCAACTCTACCGATATGCATATATACTGATGCTAGTTTACTAGGAATAACAGGGGTGCTAAAACAACCACAGGAAACAATAAAGAAAAACCATTGGCCTATTTCTCAAAGAAACTAAATGAAGTACAGAAGAGGAAAAAAGCTGTATAGCTGGAGTGCCTAGCAAAAAATTTAAGAATGTGTTAAATATTGGCAACATTACTTAATAGGTAAGAAATTTACTATTTTTTCTGACTACAAGCCATTGGCTTGTATTAAAAAAATTAACTTCTGAGAAAGATTGGATTCGTTATAGACATATTGCTCTAGATAAAGCAACAGGAACAAACTTGACCTACTGAAAATAGAACCTTGTCAAATTCAATTTACAAAATAAACCTGAACCGAAGAAAATCCAGAGTCCAATCTGTTCCACATATACAAGCTTACTCCAATCTCAACATTTGAAGATGAAGAACAAGATGAAGAAGACGGAGACGATTATTTAACTCTTGAAGGCATGAATATTTTCTCCTTTGGGAAGGGGGATGTTATAATTTCATCATTCAAATATTGCCGCGCTTTACCGAGCACATTAGCTGGAATATTAGAAACAGCCACTTCTGTCATCTTTATATTTAAAAGTTTGTCAGATTTTATTTGTGGTTAGGAATGTTAAACATTGAGAGTTAGTGACATTGAATGTCGCTTCTTTAATTCCAGGTAAAATTTTGTGTAAATAATATAAATAGAGTATGTTTTAATAAATCTCTAATTAAGATTTTAAAAAAATTTTAAATTTATAGTTTGAAGGTTGTTAAGGGGTACATTTTAAAATTACTTTGAAATATACATGGCGTTCCAATAAAGTCCGGTGTATCAAAGTTTTTTTTCTTATAGGACACCTTATATTTTATTGCATTTTCTAATTGCCGGCAAAAAATAAGGTATACTTTTATAAGATTTCCCTACACCTATGTACAGAGTGTTCTAAGTTATGTGGAATATTCTTAAAATGTAAAGCTTTAAATGAAGACTCTTGAATGTATCTCATGACTAATTATTACACATTTATTTACAGGGTGTTCAAAATTTGTAGTTTCATTATTGAATTATTCAATGTGTAATATAAGACTTATTTTAAATGGAACACCCTTTATATTAATAAATTATTATATTAAAAAAAATAGCGATAGATTTTGCGTAGGTAATTAAATTTTTTTTTCGATTTATAATTGTTATATAATATAAATTGTTATAAAATATTTATAATTGTTACTCTCGATTTTTAAACCCATCATTTTGACATATTTGTTATAAATGAAACCAATGTATTTGTAAACAAATGTGTATACTAAATAATACAAAATGACCATAAATAATACAAAATAAACCACAACTTACTAAGTATATTATAAACAAAAAAAATTTTTTCTCGACTTATTTAAGCAATTATAACAAATTTTCTCTTACACCGAATTGTTGGGTAATGGTTAAATGTATTCCATTATTGATTTTAAACATTTATTTACAGGGTGTTAAAAACTTAGTTTCAATATTGGATTATTCAATACTTAATATGAGGCTTATTTTAAATGGAACACCATAGATATTATTAATCGTAATACTAAGAAAAGTATCCTCTTTTGAATGGTATAAAGATGTACAAAGTCTCATAGATTTTGCGTAATTTACAATTATTTAAATTCTTCATCGGTATATTGATTTTAAAACAAAAGGTATAGTTAGTTAATGCCATTGTATGACATTGTCATTTTCTGACATTACGGTCTGGTAATTGTCAAAATATAAACATTCGTGTGTAATATTTAACTTTCATTGTTCCTAAAAATAAAGAATTACGATATCCATGAAAGAGTCGACACGGTACCTTGCATTGGAGAGTGTTTGGAAAATTGTCTCTTAGCTTCTAAAGTTTATGCTCAAAATTATCTTGATAGAAGACATCCACAAAACGAAAAGGTAACGAAGGGGTAAGGAAACGAAAATATAAATAAAAATAAACCAGATATTGGGGACAACGTTAACGAACTTAATGCCCTGCTTTCTGTTACGGAAAACCCAAATATTCGTACAAGAACAATTTCGGGTGAATTAGAAATTAGTTAAACTAGTGTAGGTATGTAGAGTACTTAAGACCAACTTTTTTCATCCGTATCACATTCAACTTTACCAGCATTTAACAGAACAAGATTATGGTAATCGTTTAAATTTTTGTTTATGGACATAAAATAAAGTTGGAGAAGATCCTGATAGATATAATTTTCATTATTATGACACAGAAAATAAATATTTATTTCGTCCTGTTGATCGCCAACACCGACGGAGTGTTAATGTTTGGGGCGGCATTATGGGCGAGTACGTTATCGGCCCATATTTTTTTGACGGACATCTCAATAGGACGAATTTCTTAAATTTTTTAAAACAAGATTTTTGGACACTGCTTGAGTGCATAGTCCACTTAGACTACGAACAAAAATGTGGCTCCAGTTGGACGGAGCTCCTGCTCATTTTTCACGTGATATTAGGAACTACCTTAACAGAAAATTTACAAACAGATGGATAGGTAGAGGTGGTTCATATAATTGGCCCATTAGGTCACCAGAGGACTAACCAAGATGGATTTTTTAAATGGAGTTATATTAAAAATATTGCATATGCTACACCTCCTACTATTACAGCTGACAAACAAAGAATTACAAACGTGTTTGCTTCAATAACTCCTGCTATGTTAAATAATATAAATAAATCATTCCAATATTGAATCGCTTGTTGTATTAATTTCTGTTGTATTAACATCTGTTACAAACCTAAACATTTTTTACTTATAGTAAGTTTTGGATTATTTTGTATTATTTATGTTCATTACTCATTTTGTATTTTTTGTAATATTTGTTTTATTAGAATTTTTTCTGTGTCGTTATGTATTTAATTGTTCTCAAAAAAAGGGTGTGTGCTCGTAAGCACGTAAGAGGTTATAGGTACATCTATTATTATGACTTCAAAGAAATAAAATATAGTATTTTACCGTTTTATTTTTGTTTAAATATTAAACTTATTTTAATACTTAAAAGAATACAAAGAATTAAACATAATGTTAATATCTACGTTATTTTTGAAAACTGTAACCTCTGCGCAGTTGCCTTTCACTTGATGAATCGTAGAAAATCCAAAAAACATCAGATTTTCAACAATTTTTTTTTATTTTCTTTTCATCATATTTTAATACTAATTATCGTATTCTTAACGAATACCAATCCAAAGACATGAAAATTTTAATTTATTTACAAAACATGTATTTACAACTACACTGGTTTCGTTTTTAACAATATTGGGACCGTGCAAGTTCGGAACAGCGACAGCTGGTGTCGTAAATCAGCAAAATTTACTGCGCTTTTATGTTAGATCGAGGTAACCGGATAACTGTCAAGGACGTGGCCCCAAAAAGAATAAGAAGAAAAAGTAAGATTGAGGTTATGTCGGTATGTTATTAAAAGGTAAACGTTGATGTAGCGTAAATACAAATAAATATATTATTGAATTACAGCATTACTGTCAATATGGATTCAATAATAAAAACTGGATTTGAGAAAGTAAATCACCAAATAACTTTTCAACCAAGCACTCAGTCAAAGGGAAAAGCTTTAGTAGTGGCAAATGTCAAAAAATAATGGAAGAATTAAGAAAAATAAATTACCATAAATAATGCTAATGCATAAATTAGCAGGTTAAGCCCATGATATCATCATATTGGTTTGAACAATTAATTCTTTCCCTGTAAACTTTTGGACAGCGAATATATCTTAATGCATCTTTAGAAAAACTTGAACTTGATCCATTCTTGTAAACTTCAAAAAAATAAAATATAAACATTAAACTTGATTTTTGGGTTAAAATGAACTCTAAGTGAGTGTTATGAAACTAAAATTTACATTAAAATTTATTTTAAACTGACTTTAAAATCGGGCGCAAGAATAATGCATAATTTGGATTATGTTACTTATGCTTTTTTATTATATAAATTCACTTTTCTCTTTGTAGTAGCTTTGTGCTTCGAAGTTGGTAACGAATAAAACTTAAATTGACAATTTTTTGTTGTATTTTTATAATTTATAACACAGCATTTCCTAAATCCCATTTTCTTCAGAGACAGAAGGTGTAAATGTAAATAAACAAAATGAATATGAAATATGACAATTGACAATATGAATTTATGAAATCTATGAAATGTGCACTAAAAAATGCAAAATTTCTCCGCTACTCGCGCACGATCGTTTCTTGTATCCCCTCCAAGTACTTGCACGTCGCCAATATCAATATGATGTGTTTAAAAATCGAAAGTAACAATTATTATTTGAAATCGATTTCCGTTTAACAAAATTTTAAATTACGGCAAAAGTATCAGTCCTAGTTACACTATATCCGTATATCATTCGAAAGAAAACAATTTTTTTAATTTAATAATTCATGAATATACAAAGTGTTCCCTTTAAAATAAGGGAACAATTATTCAATGTGTAATAATATTACATGTGTAATAATATTACACATTGAATAATCCAATAATGAAACTACAAATTTTGAACACCCTGTAAATAAATGTTATAAAATTGGTAAATAATGTTAACAATTAATGATGAAATACGTTTGACCAATATCCAGCTATTTAGATGTATGAGTAATTTTATTAGAATTGCATAAATAAATTAAAAATGAGTCCTCATTTAAAGTTTTACATTTTCAGAAAATTCGACATAACTCTGAACACTCTGTACATAGGTATAGGGAAGTTTTATGAAACTATACCGTATTTTTTACAGACAATTAGAAAATCCAATAAAATACAGTGTATTCCATAGGAAAAAAATATAGCTTTAAAACGCCGCGCTTTATTGTGACACCCTGTATATTTTAGAATAACTTTAAAATGTAGCCTTTATCAACCTACATACTATACATTTAAATTTTTTTCAAAATATTTTACTGTTTCGCTGTAATCTTCCATCTTGTTAGTGGTGACTCACCCTGTATATATATATATATACAGGGTGAGTCACCACTAACAAGACGGAAGATTACAGCGAAACGGTAAAATATTTTGAAAAGAATTTATCTGCTTTAACAGATTTGTATATTTATAAAATATAGAGAACGATGTCGGCAAATCGTCATGGAAGCTACCCACGCCTAAAACTTGGGCACGGTACTCAAATAAACAATAAAAAATAGATATACTTGGTTAGCTCTTCCCAGTCCGAACTGTCTAGTGAATTTAGTAATTATTTTTTTGCGAAGTTAGTTACATTTTGACAGACTAAAAGTGGCTGGAAATTACTATACAACCAAGCACACGTACCTACTCATAGCCAATAGTAATAGTAAAAAAACTAAATAGTAAATAAAATGAAACTTTGCGAATTACCGACAATCAATACTTATTTATTGCACCATATAATAAATAGTTATGTTAAATTATAACAACTAACATATATATTTTTAATATACTCTACCCAAAATTTGATTGGTTTAGTATACACTTCCACTATTTAGGATAATTCTTTTTTTTTTTTTTTTTAAAAGAAGTCTGCAATAGTAGTATACTTGAGCTATTAATACTGAGAAGTAGGAATTGTTGTGTTGTAGGTTTCCGACAATGAATCTGTCTAAATATGCCTGAGCTAAGCGAGTGGAGTATAGAATTTATTACGCAATTAAATATAGAATACCGATATGTGACCAAATTTTTATTACAATATATTTAATCAATTTTACTAAATAAATAATATATTTAAGTTATAACAAATAAACTCAATAAAATATATTATTCCTTAAACAATCTAAGTTATCCACGCCCGTGTTTCCTTGTTGTAGTTCGTCCCTCCCCATTGCTTTGTGGTAAGTTTATTTCTCAGGGAGCGACTAATAAGACTACTTTGATGTTTCCGGGCATTAATTAACAAACGACAAAATTGTATTTAGACAATGCACCAACAAATCTGCTGATATGAATATAGCAGCGACGCCGACGTCGCCACAGTTGCTATCCTTCAAAGCATTCAACTTTGAACAGTAAGTTCCAAGGCCTAGAAGGAATTACGGAAATAAGTTCTGTGTCTATCGATGAATGAAGTTTTGGTTCAGAGACGTCTTGAATAATTAGTGTGGCAGTAGGCGTTATTACCAGAATACCTTGTTATATTTCCATAACGAGTTATACAGAATTTTTCTTTAGTAGTGGGGCACCTATTTTGTACTTTATTATTTTGAATTTAAAAGTGATTACCTCTTGTTTTATATTTTTACCTATTTAATAAAATCTGTGATTTTTAGAACAAAATTTGTGTGTTTTATTTTAAAAATGTCACGTAAGAATTTAAATAGTCGTTGTAAAGAGATGCTAATACTTTTGCAAAAATTATGTGACCTATTTGATTTAAAATGGAGTCATGATTTTTTTATACTTTGGCAACTATGTCAACTTCGATCTCTGTCAATGATAATGACGTGCATCGGTAAGTAAATTAGATAAAGTATACATATGTAAGATAATGAGTAAGAGAGAGACAGAAGATATATTTTCTCTCTCGAGAATAAAAATGTTCCTTTTCTATATATATTTAATATTACATATATATATATATATATATATATATATATATATATATATATATATATATATATACTTCTAGCGGTTAATATAAGCTCCGTACTAAAACGGTATTATACTAACTCCAGTAGAATATACACCATGTATATTATTATCTAAGTAGCGCTTTATGTAAACTCCGACCAACAGGTAAGATCAAGTGGACTCCGTAACTGGATAAAACATTTTTGGGATCCGTATACAGTTTTTAGCGTACACAACTAAGCTCCTGCAATGTTGTCAATAATTGTATTAGTCGTAGATTTTCAAATTTTATAGCAGGTACATTTTGGAACTAAAATTTATTTAAATATCCACCAGTTTAGTCATCGAGGAATTCCAGGAATATTTGTTTAATGTATTTAAATAGGTTATAATATAAATGGTTAACAATATAATTTTATTTTTATGTATAATAAGCACGGTGATAATTTATATTACTTGCTCTAATTATTTTCAAACTTTAGTAAGTGTCTATTATAAACTAATTAATGCTAATAAATAGTATTATTTTATAGCGTTCTAATATATAATCTATTGATTAAATCCGAATAGCTGTTTGATATTCCTTTACTTTCTCGAAGTTATATTTTAGATATATTTATATTTATTCTAACACTCGAAAGCTTATTTAATTGCCAAAACCTTCCTTCCATATTCCATTCACTTATAAGGGGCAGCACTAACATCAGTACGATAATAAGGCTTACCTATAGTCCTGGGCTGGCTAATAGGAAGCATTAGTGTAACAGTTTTATTGGTTTCGGAACTGCTACCTGGATTGGGGAAGCAGGATATCAGCATTAAGTTAATGCATACAGAAATTGTTGCTTGACCGGCGAAATATCAAATACCTGCACGACGGTAGCAGTCTGAGAAAGCAACGCAAAACAACTTATTATTAGACAATGTCATATTTTCTAATAAAATAATATTGACTTTACAACGAGACAAATTTTCTGCTATTGGACATCGAAACATGTACATAGCAACGAATTTCCTACGTCGGTATCCCGAAAAATTGTTGTAATAATGATCCGGGAAACAAAAAACTTAAGATGGAAATGGGCGCCAAGAAACTCTGCGTTAATAAACAGTAGAATAAAATACAGATTCTCAATTCAAATAGTCAAAAAATTAAAGAACAGCTTATTAAGATAGAAATAGCACCTATTTTTAATCCATTAACGGCCCAAGGTACAAAACAGCTCCTAGTTATGCTGATGATTAGATCTAGAGCTTAAATGTAATAATATAACATAGAAGATTGGAACAATTTAGATATCGCTGATAACGTTGTCACATAAAAGATAAAAGGGAAAATGCATGTAGTAAACCATAGATATATAATACAAATAGACTGACTGCTGCCATACATCCGCGCTTCCGCAATGCAACAGAGAAAACTGACAAAAATCAATCCCTGCATCTTTTTCTAATGGGACGGGTTTATTGACCACGTTTTCGATAAACCTGACAAATTAGAAAGAGATGCAGGGACTACTTTTCGTCACTTTTCTCTGTCGCACTGGGGAAAGGGATATTTATTGCAACAGTTAGTCCATTTGTATTTTATGTCTATGTATCAAACTGATATCTTCATATAACTATTAAATCTTCAAAAAGAAGAAATTGTAATATAAACAAAATTTGTTTAGTACGTGTCTAGAAAAGAACTCAAAAAAAAAGGAATTTGGAGATAGAAACGTCAACTACATGTATAGTATAAAAATCAAATTTATTCTTTTAACCAAAATGGTTACACCAAGTTGGATTGTATTAAAATATTCGGTAGCTCCAACTAACTGTACTCTACAGTATTCAATTATCCATGTCAATATGTCCGAATTTATTTTTTTTTATTTTTTGGATAGAATACAAGAAATATGACACAGTATTTATTAATATATATTTTATTTGGCGTTTCGATGTTTAAATAGGAGTTCGTTCTCAAAAATGTACAATATTATTTTTACAAGGTATTGCGTAGATACGTACAAGATGTTATTTATGTTTTTACTTTATCTGGCTGGTTATATTATAATCAATTAGTTCCCAGTTATTCCGCACTCTGTATTGATTTGTGATATTATCCATAACAGGTTTATATATTTCTTTTTTTCACTTTTTTCGTCGTCCATATTTCATGTACATATGTTATTATAGGTCTTACGACTACATGGTAAATTCTTAATTTTGGTATTGCATGGTATATTTTTGGATTTAATTTTTTTGCTTAAAAAGGAGCGATTGCCAGTGCGATTGTATATATTCTGTTGTTAATCTCGTTTGTAATGTTTTTATTAACAGTGATTTTAGTTCACACATAATTAGATCTATGAACCATTTCAAATTTGTACTGGTCTATTGAAATAGGATGTCTTATCATGTTTCTCTTTTTATGATATATTTTTTTATCCTCGTTTATATGGAGGGCCCATTTTTTCCGCTTTTTCGTATAGAATTTATTGAAGTTTTTGTTGTTACTATTGTAGTTTTGCAACTACATAAAGTATTATTTAAATATCAATAGACTTTCTGTTAGTTTTGATTCTTCTCGTATAATTAGCCCAGTAACAGAGAGTTATTCCATCCAATAAGGGTGGAGGCTGCTCAGTCATCAAAGACAATCATTTCATTCAGTAGGGATGAAGGCTGCTTAGTCATCAAAGACAGTCGTTCTATCCAGTAAATGTGGTGGCTGCTCAGTTATCGAAGAGACGAGTTCCATCTGTCAAACAAGAGAGTCGTGTCTTGGTTAAGGGGTAGCTTTGCGCTATAGCTGATTCTTTTGTGGTTTCTGTGTGTCAAAGGAGTAAGGTACAATCTACATATTTGTTGCCAAAATTACTTTGCTACTGTATCGAGTACCGTTTGAATAATAATATGAATTTTGTTACAAATTTATCTTTTATGCTGAACTCTAATAAATCTTTTACCGCGAATTGGAAAACATGTTTTAACCTTTATTTGAAACATTTATCGTTAACGTTCAGTGGACCATTTTACGTTTATCTAAATAAGTATATACTATATTCTGTAATAGCTGTAGATTTATTTTACTATTGTATCTGTATGGGTATAATGTGTAATATAATATTATTTTGTACATAAATAAATATACAAAATCATCCTAATTGCATTACATTGATATTTATGTGGCAATTAGCTAAGTCATTAGTCTTTCCAGC
The DNA here is from genome assembly GCA_918026665.1 of Diabrotica balteata. Taxonomy (NCBI): domain Eukaryota; kingdom Metazoa; phylum Arthropoda; class Insecta; order Coleoptera; family Chrysomelidae; genus Diabrotica; species Diabrotica balteata. The sequence goes on from OU898281.1 coordinate 52,508,518, forward strand.
CGTATCATATTTTCCCCGATTTCTTTTTTTTTGTAGACAAGCGGTTTAATTTGTGTAATATAATATCCCCGATTCGTTTCATAATATTTAGTTTTCAAAACAGCTGTAACGCTAATTCGTTCACCTCTTTTAAAAGCCCTATATATGAGTTGCGACCGATATCACAATTTTAATACCTAAGTTGTTAAGTTATTTTAAATTAAGTCTTTAATACCTAAAATTATTACTATACAAATCTGATTCGAAATATCGTCAAAAAGTAATACACGGCATGTAAAATTTAAATTTTTAATAAAAAGTAAAAGATTAGACATCACTTATGGGGTTCAAAGAACGAGTCTGTACGAAGATTGAAGTACTAATAAGACTACCGCAATCGGGCATACCCCGGGTAATGATTAATTAATTAATCGGCTAATTCTTCAGTCACCCTTTTAATATAATTTTGTCAAATTGGTGCTTTTTAGGACCAACTATTCTAATAACAACTGTTAAGGGTATATCTAGAGATAAAGAAACTTTAATTTACTTAAACTTATCAGGCATATGCGCTAAACACGAATCTGAGTTATTTCTAGAGCAGGAAACACAAATAGGGCCTAACCTAGGGTACTTGGTATAAAGCTGATCGATAAAAACCACATTATAGATATAGACATGCTATTTCTATAGGAAACAAAGCAAAGAAAAACTCAAAGTAAGAAAGAACAAAACCAGTCAGCTGAGAGAACTTTTAAACGACGTTGAGCTTGGATCCACCATATAATTAAAATACTACAATGGCTTATCCGGATGATGAACAATTGTATTTAAATTTTAAAGATACCCAAAGTCTAGAGACAAGCCAAATTTGTTACTTTGCTTAAACCTGGCAAAAACTCTAACGACCACAAAAACTATCAGCCAATATCTTTATTTTGTCAGCTATTTCAAATACTATTGAACAAGATTGTTAGTATGATTTCACTGATGTTATAAGAAACACTCAAATTAAAAGACGAAAGTGGCTATATATAGGGAAGATCATGTACATCACAAATACTAAATCTTACGCAAGACAGCAAAAACAGGCACGAAAAATAGTGGGTATCAGGGGTGGTATTTTTTAATCTAACTACCACTTACGACACCTCAAATTACAAGATATTAAAGCATATAAAAAGGACAGCAGAAAAAATGTGCGCTTTTTCAATTCTCCTAACATAGACGCTTTCACAAAAATGAACCGCCAATAATGTCATGAAATCGTTGAACTGTAGACTTTCTATAAATTCATTCAAGTTTTTCACTCAAGGTTGATGGCGTATAGACCAACGAAGCCGCAGACGTTTTTAAGAGTAACAAAGCTGTCCTTTAGATGGAAATGGATATTTAGAAATCTTATCGAATATCAGAAATCTTTCTGATATTCAATAAGATTCTGCTTTAAAGGAGGTTTATTCTCAAGTTTCAGAAACGTTTGCCTGAGACAAATTTTGGATTAAATATGTGTGTGACAAAAAACATGCGGAACTAAAATCTTTGGCAGTGAAACTCTGTACTGTACTATGTTTGGCTCAACTTATGTGTTCGAAGCAAATGAACTTTATTAAAAATCGGTACAGATCTCGGTTGACAGAGTAATAGTCTAATTTTTTAAGAAGTTTTAGAAGAAGTTTAGTTTTAGACTTATTGTAATCATTAATTTTGAAATAAATTAAACTAATGTACCCCTTCCTAAACAAGATGGCCTAGTTGCCTGGTTTCAACTATAGCGAGGGTAATATCTTGATGGGGGGGGGGGGTAACAACTACTGGAGGGTTTTTGGGTAGCGCCCCCCCTCCGGTTACGTGAGTGTCCGGACCACAGAAGTGTAGTAGTAGATTTTCGAAACGGACGCTTACGGAATATATTTTGTGACAGCCTGCTCTAGAAGATAAGTAGCTAGAGAACGAAAAAAACCAATTCTAGATTCGCACGATTCACTTTTCGAATATCAGCCCATTGTACGATGGCTCAAATCAAGAAAAAACTGGTCAGATCAACACATTTGCAACATATATCAGAAAAAACATGTTAATAATAAGACACTAATTTGTTTTAACGTAATTTAACAGAACTAAATACAGTAAATACAGCATACGACAACAAGGGCAAGAAACTGATAACAGAATTAATGAGACACATGCAAAAAGGTCACAGTTCACAAGATTTAGCAACGACATAGCACCAGGTATGAAATAAATCTTAAAAGTATACAACATAAAAACGCAGAACCCTTAAAAATGTCGAAGCATAAGATGAATACACAATAAATAATAACATATTTCAGTAGGCAAGATCAACAAAAGTATACTTTTATCAAGCGGACACAAATCAGTGATATACTACATTTTGACAAACAAAAATTTTCATCACAAAGAAGTATTAAACTGGAAAAACCAGTTGAGGAAAAATAATTAAAACAAACCATGAAAATTTGATGATTCGAAGGAAATCTGTCGGACTATGGCAACTGGCATGCCATCCAGAACGCATTCAGACATGGTCTCAGAGTCAGCAACAACCTTTATTGGGAGTCTTAAGCTATTATGTAGGGTACCTGTTATATACTTTATTAACACATCTTTTCAACTACTTAAAACTTACCCAGAATTTTGGTAGCTTGACTCATGTATACCTGGTAATATTTCACTGATGTTGGACTTTTTGGCCCGAAAACGTTATGTAATCTAGCCCGAAAGAATCTGTTTAATTATATACCTTTTATAAAAATGTTTTAAATTAAACTTTTGTGATTCGCGGTATACAGTTAACAACACTAATTTCATTTTCCTTGTGGATTACATTAAAGTTGCATAAAAAATGAAATAGTCTTCTTTCATACAAACTTTGACAGTTTTTAGATTTAGGTGTATTTGAACCACACCTGCTGTAAAAGATCTACCCTAAAAAGATTTATTTTACGTACAATTAGCACATTGCCTCTGGAAATGACCTGTAGTGCATGAGTCTGATCTGCCTTAGTCGTTGCGAATTATTTTTCTAAACCATATTGTTATAAGAGCTTTCTTTATTTAGCATGGGTTCTCATTCTATACCGATTTGCAGCGATAACATGAGGACTTTAATGTTTTTTAAATATTGTTCTGAATCTATTTTCTCGTGGCATCTTAAGGTATTTACTATTTAAATGATAATAAGCCACAATTAAAGGTTAAAGTATGTTTGTTTCCGTGTTAATTTCCACTTTGGAAAAGATGGTGAAAAAATTGTTCGAATAATTTAATTTTATCTGACTGATTTATATTGACAAGTCAGACATACATTATACATTTTAAAGTAGACGACTTTAAAAATGATATTACCCGTATTGTTGAGTTGCGTTCATGGGACGGCTTTACTTGTAAGATAGTTCATTCGAGTACATGAAATCAATTTTAACTTGAGAATATCCGTCAGAAAAAATCATAGCATGTAATTCGTCTTTAAAAAGACAAACACATGCCATGTTGACAGTAAAACTCTCCTGTTAGTGATTCCACAGTAAATTATAAGGGGAAAAACCAGGAAAAAAACCTCATAATACTATCCCGAATAGATAGATCTCAAATATGTAAACACTTATGGGATAATGAAGATAGGGTTCAATGGAATGATTCAAATATAGTCCTGAAAGAAACGGAAGGTAAAATGAGAAAAATCAAAGAAGCGGCTCTTATTATGCTACATGAGACCAATTGTCACAAATTCCTCTGCAGAATGTAGTAGGATCTGGTTATCTATATTAAACGAGGAAGTTATTAAAGGGAACATACCAGTATTAGTAAGTCAGTAACATATAGAGAATACATTGACTATGTTTTTTAAATAACAAACATATAAAAGCTGAATTTGGTGTTTATTGAAAGTAAATTAAATGCACGACGAAATACTTACCATGTTGGGATAGTATTATGAGGTTTTTTCCCTCATAATTTACTATAGAAACACTAACAGGAGAGTTATACTGTCATCATGGCATGTGTTTGCCTTTTTAAAGACTAATTACATGCTATGATTTTTGTCTGACGGATATTCTCAAGTTAAAATTGATTTTATTTAATCGAATGAACTATCTTAAAAGTAAAGTCGTTCTAGGAACGCAACTCAACAATATTGGCCATATCATTTTAAAGTCTACTTTAAACTATATAATGTATGCCTGAATTGTCAATATAAATGGGTCAGGTAAAATTTAATTATTAGAAGAATTTTTTCACCAAAAAAAAATTGTTAAATTTACTAATGTTTGTATTTTAAGAACGATTTCCGAAGTGGAAATGGAAACGTCAGTAAACGTACTTTAACCTTTAATTGTGGCTTATTCCCATTTAAATAGTAAATACTTTAATGTTTTATCTAGATTTATTAAATCGTTCTCTTCTCTTTGTTTGCTCGTATTTGGTTTTCACTTCACTGGTTTCGAGTGAAACTTTTTTTGTGCTCTCTGAACCTTATTGAAGATATCGTTTACATAAAATAGTGAGTTTCTTATAACATAATTATATATCGTCATGATATGCTAGGTGCTGCTTTGTACCTTGAAATATCTTAAATAGGCGTATTTCCTATTTTAGTAAGCTGTGCTTTAATTTTTTGACTATTTGAATCGTGAATCTAGTTCCATCTCTGTTTTTTTACAATGACCTTTATATACCATATAAAGCCATCAGAAAGCCTAAACCTAAATTATTTAAAAATTCTAAAATAACGTTCTCTAAGTTTTCACCAGTATCAGAAAATATAGGTAGAAATCCCAAAAATCCTTTTATACCACTTAGAAGAACATAGTGAAGAATGACGGTAAGCTGATCTATGTGGGATATATCTGGTGTTAAATGAATAATTAGAGAGTAAAATTTGGCTTCTTTTATTTTGTTCACTATAATGAGTTTTAAATCTTTTAATATATTAGAAATAAATTCATCACATATTGTAGGGATAAATAGTTTATTGTACCAATGTTGCAGTTCAAACGAACTCGATAAATATTACAAATCACCTATATAATTACCATTATTTTTACAAAAATACTTCATTTTTACCACGAAACGCCAACATGTAAGAAATAATTTTATTGTCACTACTACACGTTAAAGTATGTACTTCCAATATATTTTTTTCATTTATTGTTTTTAAATACCTGCATAATAAATAGGGATGGCAACGATATATACATATACATACATTAAATATACCAATATCGCCCACACAGTATTAATACAGCATTTTGGCACGTATGTAGTATATACTCCAGAATATATTACATACTATAAAATACTATGTCTAAGTATTCCTTGTCAAGGTCAGTCTCTAAATGTTTCAGCAATAATTATGAATATCATGTTTTTCTGTTAAATAAAAATGTAAGAATTATAAAAATTAAAACCTAATTTTAATTTTCTGGCCCAAGGCCATAGGCGTCTAGGCTGCCTAGGACTTAGTTTGCCCCTGAACGGTAGAATAAAAGTAGTAGAAAAGATTTAAAAAAATAAAAGCATAAACATATCTTTTCCTACTTTTTTGATAAAGAAAATTTTGTACACTTATTTTAACACTGTTACTTTAAATAATTAAGTAATTTGACCGTTACTTGATAGAAATTCATTGTATGTAACAATAAAACACTGAAAACTTTGTTTTCAAAACTTCCACAAAATTTATTTTAAACTCTTATCACTACAGCTTTCTTTTCTCAAGTGATCTATTTTTGGCATGTGTACACTTTATATTCCTTAATGAAATAGGTTGAGGAAGGAAGAACTCTTTGTCTTGGTCATTCAGAATTATATCTGTATTTTTAATTTGTTGATTTCAATAGATTCTAACAAAGATAGCTTAAGGCCTTTATTTTGAATATGAAGAATGTTAAATTCGTCATTAAAAGAATGATTATGATCTACATACGCACTTTACCTTCTAGATCATAATCATTCTTTTAATGACGAATTCAACATTCTTCACATTCAAAATAAAGGCCTTAAGCTATCTTTACTGATAGGATCTATTTTTAAGGATGACCTACGGCGCGGAAACCCCCACAAGAATAACGAATAATGTTAGGGATTTCTCTACGTGATAGAATACTCAATGCTACTGTACGCAAAAGATCAGGAGTAGCAGACGTTATTGAAAGGAACAACACTAAAGTGGAACTGGGCAGGTCATGTAGCAAGATCAGTTGATGACCAGTGGACCAAAAGAACTTTGGAATGGAGACCCCGAATACAAGCTAACAGAAATAAAGGTCGACCTCTAACGAGATGGACAGATGACATAAAAGCAGTGACTACAAATTGGATTCAGATGGCGCAAAATCGGACTAAGTGGCATGCGAGAGGCCTATGTTCAGCACTGGACGTTAGAGGCTAGTTGATGATGATGATGAAGCTATCTTTGTTAGAATCTATTAAAATCAACAGATTAAAAAACACAGATATAATTCTGAATGACCAACTTGAGACAAACAGTTCTCCCCTCCTGCAGTGATAAGAGGTTAAAATAAATTTTGTGGAATTTTTGAAAACAAAGTTTTCAGTGTTTTACTGTAACTTTAACTTTTGTACACTGTTTGTTATCAATATAAATGAGTTGTAACCGATATTATAAACTTGTTTACTCTGCACAAAGAGTCTCTTTAATACCTACAGTTTTTCACGAAGCAGCCTTCACGAAGACTGAAGTACTAATGAGACAGCCGCAATCGGGCATATCCTGAGTAATGATTAATTAATTAATCGGCTAATTCTTTAATCACCCGTTCAATATGATTTTGTCAAATCGGTCCCTTTCACGACCAACTATTCTAATTATGTCTATAAATATTGAGGGCATATCTAGAGATAAAAAACTTTACTTTACCTAAACTTATTAGATATACCTGTGAGTTTAATACAAATGTGACGTATTTCTAGTGCAGATCTTTGCTGGCAATGAATGCAAAGAAAAACTCAAAGTGAGAGATAAAAAAAAAACTGTCAGCTGAGGAAACATTTCAACAATATTGAGCTTGGATCTACCATCTACCAGTAGATACTAGGACTGGTATTCCTAGTGGATAAGTGGATAAAAATCTAAATCATACCTAAAACACAATAAAAATACATTATAAATGAATTTCAAGCCAAATCCAATAGTGCCATTAAATGCTTCAACTCTGGACTTCCTATAAATACATTGGAAATATTTTGTACTGCACACACAACTAAAAGGAAAACTGAGGACCAGAAATAATATTCTCCGCAAGCTTGCCAGTATGGGTGACATCAACACATCCTTAACACGTAGATTAAGACTTCACATCAATACATAAACTCTACCCTATCGTAGCTATAAATATATCCAATATGCGAAGTTTATTGAAACCGTTACTTGATGAAAATTTATTTTATCTAACAATAAAAGATGTATGCATTTACACGTTATAGTGTGTAACTGAATAAGTAATGGACGGGATAATTGTTTGTCTCAAGTATAGAAAGATCTAAATCATACCCTAAACACAATAACAATAGACTATGAATCAATTTTAAGCCAAACCTCAGAAAAAGTCAGATGTTCTCCTTTTATGTCCCTAACAGAGACGCTTTCAAAAATCTAAACATCCAGTAGTGTCAGGAAATTTCTAAACCCTGGACTTGCTATAAATAATTTGAAGATAGTTTGTATCACACTTTGTCATTCACAGAACATTGTTTAAAACTAAAAGGCAAACTGAGGACCAGAAAAATAATCTCTGCAAACTTGTCAGCTAAAATTGAGAAGCGCATCCTTTCATCCTTAAAACGTAGACGCTTGCACTCTATGCTTCTGCTACCGAATATACCTTACAAGTATGGATGACACCAACACATACTTAACACGTAGATTTAGCTATAAATTAGTCAGCCAAATTCAGCGGATATTAAGACATACACACATTCATACATAAGCTCTACATTATCGTAGCTATTAATTCACCTTATATCCGAAGATAAATAGCTAGATAATAAAAGATACAAACTCTAGAATCGCAACATCAACGAATACCAGCTCAATTTATAATTAAAATCGAGAAAAAACTGACCCAAGATTATTGCAAATTTTACACTCCACGTTTATTGAATACGTATTACCCCTAAATAGAAGATAAAACATTCAGAAGTATGTAATATTGGTGAAATGGTATATTCTTCTTATATAAATTAAGCATTCTTCCCTCTTTTGTGCCGTACTACCAATTTTTACATAAAAATATCTATTTTTGCACTTAAATATTTATTTTAAGATAACCCATCCAGAATTATATGTAGTAGACAGATAAAATCAGAAATAAAATAATAAAGAAGCTGTATACAAGATATCGTAAAACAATGGATTAACTAAAAGTTCGTATTTATCGTATTCTTAAATAAAACGTATAAAGACATACTCCTGATAACAAAATACATTAGGAAATTTTCGCATATGAAAAAACACATCCAACTTGGTAATGAAATCCTTTTGTATTTATAAAGCTATTTTTAGAATAGCACGTACCTACCAAAAACAGGTATTTGGTATTATACATATCTATTACATATTGTCATGATGATCGCCAACATTCGTAACGGATAGGCACATCAAGAAGAAGAAGAATACATATTGTAATGCGTATGAATGTTAACAAAAATAAGGAGTCCGTATGAACCGTTTAAAATATATAAAATATATATATCAAGAACGCTGGCTTAATTGCATAGTTGCCAAACTATCAGAGCTTACTTAAACCGATATACTTATGGTTTCAATATACAGTGAAAAAGATCTGAACGACCCCTATAATATATACACGTGAACTAAGCGAAATACATTTATGATACAGGGGTACTTATGAGCTCCAAAATTTTTTTACGAATTATGAAACTATACATCTTAACGAATCGACAGAGCCAATAGTATGGAATGGAAAAGTGAGCTCCGTATATCGGTGTCCACTTGACCACGGAGCTCAATTGAACCTGAATTTTAACATGGGCGGAGTTCACTTTATGCCGTAGATATATATATATATATACATATATATATATATATATAAATATATATATATAATATATATATAATATATATATATATATATATATATATATATATATATATATATATATATATATATATATATATATATATATATATATATATATATAGATATAATATTATTATTTATGTGATATGTTTTGTATTATTTATTAAATGTTCATAATTATTTTAGGCTTTTGTATTTCAAAATAATCACTGTATCACAGAGACCTGTCAATTTTAAAATCCATTAGTGTCATGTCTAATTGGCAAATCTTTTACCTGTTTGGTTCATACGCTGGTGTATGTGAGTTCGAATCCCAAAATAAATTGTCTTTTTTATTTCTGAAATATCTCTCTATAATCTCACGTTAATCTTATTCAATATATGTATATATATAATATACGCAATAATGCTAAATTTCAAAATAAAATAAAAATTTACAAAATAATCCGAGTTTTTGGTTTTTTATTTTTATCTTCGTAAAATAAGTTATGTATATTGGCAGTTTTAAATACTTTGCCACACCCGTTTTTTTAACAATTAGCTTAGTTTTTTTTTTACTTGATTTAAAAACCGTTAGGCATTTTAAGAGTTATCCGAAACAAGGCTTCCTGAGTCGGGCTAGGTACTTATTTGGAACATGATTCAAGATCTAAAAATAGGATGTAGCATTCCAGGAGTGACCGAGGAGGAGAAGCATAGCTTTTTATCGTCTAAGTAAGAAGCGATGGTTTTAATATTTTATTGAGTTTTATGTTTCATTGCGTTTCATTATTAATTGCATTTTATCGTGTTTCTTTAGTTTTTATTTTTCACACCTCTGCGAGATCTATTTCACCGATCAATGTATTCCATGCATATTTTGCGATAAGAAAGCTATGCTTCGAAAAACATCGACCACAGCTGCAACGGTATTTAAAGGGTTGTTTAGTGACACAAGTTTGTTTGGATACTCAATTTAAAATATGTGGATATAAGGGTTGCATGTAGCAGGTAGACGTCGAAGACCACTGGAATCGTGTCAAAAGCATTACGCAAGAAACAATTAAAAAGTAGAAAACTGTTAATAATAGCAAACAACAATGGATGACTGATGAAATATTGGTACTAATGGAAAGCAGGCAAAAGCAGGAAAATAAAAACACTAATGAATACAATAAAATTCATAAAAAAATTAGAAGGAGAATTCGGGAGGCAAAGGAAAAATGGTTCAGCAACAAATGTCTTGAAATAGAAGAACCGTAAAAAAATGACAGGTTTAATATGTACAAAAAGGTAAAAAAAATAACTGGAACATATAGATCAACTGCAAGTAGTTTACTTGATAAACAAGGAAATATTATAGTCAATGAACAAGACAGATTAGAGAGGTGGAAAGAATATATTAAGGAGCTGTTTGATGACGATAGAACATAAATTCAAATCAAAAATATATCGACTGGTACTGTCACCTCGGGGGAAATGAAAAGGGTATAAATGCCTTCTAATGCCTCCGGGTGCTCTGTAGGGGGCTTCGAAAACATTAACGATAGCTCCTCTACTTAAGTCCGTTTTCAGGGTATGGACTCGTAAATGTTTTCTTCTGGTATCTTGCCTTGAAAAAGGCAAGATATTTCTTACATGACAAAGGTTAAGTCGAAATAAAAATACCAGGTTGCAGTAGAATAACATCTCAGCCACAGAGTATGGGAAAAAGCTAAAAAGGAAGCAGAGCCCCGAGAGCACTAAGCTCTCGGAGAGCCCGTGAAGGACTGACTTGGTTGACCTGAAAATCGCCTATTTTTATATACGCTGATGTAGCGATAAATAGGGATTTCCAGGTCAGGAACCAATAAGAAAAAAATGAGGGGCGGGGCGATGCGTCTCGAGCGCATACTAGTCGCGCTTGAGGACATCCCTCCTCCTTTGGAGACTCTGTGGCTGGGAAAGAAATTTATTAAATCATAAAATACAATAAAAATACATGTGAAAAATACATATGTGAAAAACACAAGTAAAAATACATAAAAATGCACGAGAAAAATTAAATGTTAATAAGTTCAAAAATTCACAGCACTGCACTACTTACAGGGGAGGTCGATGGTGATGACGGCATCTCAAACTCCTGCAGATCCATCCTCGGTCGGTGTGCCAACTCCTCAAACGGGTTCGTCTTCTTCTCGATCGTCTGGATCCCATCTGCCATATCCGACGGGGTTTCGTAGGGTACCAGTGTGCCGAAGCCTACGTGGTCGTCCAACCACTTTCGGTAGGGGGGCGATGACTGGGTCTACTCCGGGACTTTCATCGGCATCTGGGGCTTCTTACTTCGAAGAAGGCTGGCTCGTCAAAGGCGCCTGTACGTCGAAGGCATCCGGTCTGCAGAAGGCCTCGATGTAGGAGTGTTAGAGTATAGCTTCCTAACACTCCGTGGTTCTCCCCATTCTTCTCTTGACTTCAAACCCATGTTGAAGTCAATGGTCTGCAGCTTTCTTTGAATTCGAGTTGGGTCGTGGGTGCGGATTTTAATCACGTTGTCGGGCGCCATGTCACCTCGGGGGAAATGAAAAGGGTCTAAACGCCTTCTAATGCCTCCGGGTGCTCTGTAGGGGGCTTCGAAAACATCAACGATAGCTCCTCTACTTAAGTCCATTTTCAGGGTATGGACTCGTAAATGTTTTCTTCTGGTATCTTGCCTTGAAAAAGGCAAGATATTTCTTACATGACAAAGGTTAAGTCGAAATAAAAATACCAGGTTGCAGTAGAATAACATCTCAGCCACAGAGTATGGGAAAAAGCTAAAAAGGAAGCAGAGCCCCGAGAGCACTAAGCTCTCGGAGAGCCCGTGAAGGACTGACTTGGTTGACCTGAAAATCGCCTATTTTTATATACGCTGATGTAGCGAGAAATAGGGATTTCCAGGTCAGGAACCAATAAGAAAAAAATGAGGGGCGGGGCGATGCGTCTCGAGCGCGTACTAGTCGCGCTTGAGGACAGTAGAAACATAACAATCGATGAAATGGAAAGAGCTATAAAGCTATCAAAGAATAGGAAAGCAACCTGTCGAGATGAAATTCCAAGAGAAATAATCAAACTGCTCGACGATAAGGGCAAACATTCTCTTTTAAGCCTCCTTAATAAAATATACGAACCAGGACATATAACAATAGACTGGCCACTGTCAACATTTTTAATGATATCAAATAAAAAATAAATGCCAAACAGTGTAGCGATCATCGCAATATCAGTCTGATGAGTCATGTACTAAAAATTTTGAAGTGAAACACAATTTGGTTTCAGAAACAACCTTGAAACCAGAGAAGCACTCTTCAGTTTGCAAGTCATGGTTCAAAAACATACAAGCTGGCACAAATGAAATAGTTTTAGATCGAATGAAAAAGGGTAGAGAAATAACAAAAACGATAAAAAATCGAAAGTTACAATATTTTGGTCATGTAATGAGACATCCAGAGAGGTATATTCTTCTACACCTCATAATGCAGGGTAAGATCGCTCGAATGAGAGGCCCAGGCCGACGAAGAACATCCTGACTCAGAAATCTCCGAGAATGGTATCAAGAAACCATCACTAATTTATTCAGAGCCGATGTAAATAAAGTTATTATTGCCAATATGATCGTCAACGTTCAATAATCGGAGAGAGTACTGAAGGAAGAAGTAGCAGGTAGGACTAAGTAGGAAGCCTCGTATGTCAAAACTCTAATGAAAGACATTTTTTTTATTTAGAAAATAACCGCGTTAACCACAAAGATCATTAGCGAAGTAAAGAAAAGTATAAATTAAGGATGTACAAAGCATAAATTAAGGTCCAATATATATATATATATATATATATATATATATATATATATATATATATATATATATATATATATATATATATATATATATATATATATATATATATATATATATATATATATATATATATATATATATATATATATATATATTACAATAAGGCTTCGTTCTGAATAATTTAAACAATTCTTATCCATTTGGATTTTTAATTTAACATTTTGTTACACTTACACTAGAAAGTTTTTCGTTCATTACAGAGCTTTCGTGAGATCAATGAATATCATATGAGCGTCTGTTTTTGATTCCTGCATTATTCTATACACTGCCTTTTCATTCCAGTTTCGCATTCCTTTTGTGAACAAGTATTTTGTTATTTTTTTTTTCCTATACATCTAATCTGATTAATTTTTTTGCCCTATTTTTGGCTAATGAGGTTTAGTAAATCCATGTTTTGTTAAAAATACTGACATTTCCGAATAGGACTTGTTGCTTTTAAAATGAAATTGTTGAGGTGCGCATTCCATATAAGTTTGCTATCAAGGATAACATGAGAGATACTTAACTCCATCCGAGAATTATAGTTGTATTCCATTTATGATCGGCGTTAAATTAATAATTTCATCCTAATATTTAAATATTGAAGCCAGCATGTTATGAAAGTTCGATCATTCAATTTTAAATGAACTGACGGTAAACAAACGGTTTTCCAGCAAATGGCCAGAGAACGAAATCTTTAAAAACAGACAATACAGTACATCATGATGTCTACTACACTCCCTCCGGGTGGTTAGGACTGAAGAGTCCTGAAGAGAGATTAGAGGAGAGAGGTAAGGAATAGCGAACAGGTCATTTATACCCTCGATGTTGACGTGACTTGTACCTCGAGGTTGACGTAGGGTCCAGCGATGGGATTGTTGCGGGGATTGGCGCTGGAGCTTGCGCTTTCTGACAGTAGTATTTTGATTGAAGCGTTAATAGTATTTTTTATGAGAGGTTCAAGTCAAAGGTAACCGTATGCCGTCATCTCTTTTACTGAGACAATTTGACCTTTTTTAAATTTCTATGGCCTCTCGGATAATTCTTGGTTCATAAAAGCAGATGCTATGGTTCCGGAGTTTTTAAAATCAATTTTGTGACCTGTATGAAGATGGTGTTGACCTAGAGCTGAAATTGAGTCGGAATTACGAACAGAAATGGAATGTCCATAAATCCTATTGTGGATTTTACGATTTGTTTGGCCTGTATAGGATCGGGGCAGTCTGCACATGGAATTTCATAAACTCCGTGTTGTTCATTTGGTATATTGTCTTTAATTGATCGGCAAGGGACGAAAGCTTTTGTTGGGGGGTAAATATTTTCTTTATTTCTCTTGATTTTAAAATTTTGTCAGTGAAAAAAAAAACGGCGAACGGGATGAAAACCGCGAACTTACAATGAAAAAGCCGAAGAAGAAAAAGAAAATAATATCTTAATAAAGCTTGCCACGAATATCATTAAAAAGAAGTAAAATAACATAACAAAAACTCTGACGTCCCATTGCAAGAATTCCAATCATCTGGAAAGTTAACTAAAATTCAGCAGTTACATGACTTCGGTCAAAACTCTTTCATATATAAACGGTGTATCTGAATAACTAGCAAATCTGTTTGCCAAATAATACAATGAGTCATAAAGAAAACAAGCTTTTAAATAAATATTTTACCAAATTAAAAAGAGAAACAAAAAAATGTACTAACTGCGAAGGTGTCTATATTGGGCAAACTAGTCGACTGCTTCAATCCAGAATTCGTTCCCACAAATATGATAAGAACAACACCACTGCGCTTACAAAGCATGAGAATGAAAGCATAAATCTGACTTCGAAAACATCAAAATTTTAAAATTTTTTTTAATTTTGCTCGTTTTACCGAGCAAAACAAAAATAAGAGGGAGATATATACGAATCAATAAAAATAAAAAGAAATACTAACGCAATTAATGACAAAAAAATAAAATAAACCTTAATAATATAAATATCTTTTATTTTGATTTAAATAATAGTGATTGTTATGCTATAAAAAACCTGTTAAATTTGTAACATAATCTCCACTTTATCTCTTTGGACAACAACACCAAAGATACGCCCATCTAAACATAATTATATATTATTGAACCTAAAGCAATGAGACATCAAATGTCAGTTATTACTATCTGTCAGTTCAGTAATGTTAGTGTCTCACTTTACTTGATAATAAGTTGTTATATGTTTTACAATAACATCTTGTTCTTAATCTTGTACATTCTAGAATCTTGACAAAGGCAAGGATTAATTACCAACCCGTTGATTTAAATGAATAATAGAATCTAGTTCCAAATTTACCATTACTTATTGAACCTAAATACAAGAAATACTGATTTTATATATTTTGAAGCTGGTAATGACGTGGAACTTGTCAAATCTTACAGTTTATTCGAATGAAGTGGCATCAGACCAATTTTGTTGTTATTTGTTGAAATAATTATAATATTATTATGTAAATCTGGTTGCACTTCGGCATTATTTTCAATTGTATCTTCTGGTAATAAAACGAGTAAATACTTCTACTTAAAACACGAAAACAAAAACACGTCGCAATTTGTGTATACAACAAAATAAATAAAATAGAAATCTATTCACGTCGCCAACACTTGGATCGTTAGGCCATCTGGAAAAACCTGATGAGCTGTTTGCACAACTACAGACCCTAATGGGAATCACAATACATTACCCCTATAGTGTGTATTGACTCGGTTGACAAATGCCCATCGCTTCACTACACAAAGCCACCACGATGCTTTTTTACGTTTCTAACAAGAAAGAATTTCCGTGTTCTCGCCAAGACCTTTTCCGAAGTGCATTCAATCGTTAATCATGGGAATTCTCCTGCTTCCCGAGTGTTTTCACTTCAGGAATAATACTATCGTTTTGGTTTCCGTTTCTTTAAATGAACGTGCCATTTGTCAAAGTATTTCATTGAATAGGAATTGTTGGCGAAATAATAGCTTTACGATTTTCTTTTTGGTTTTTCTGAAGGGCTTTTCCAAATATTATTAATGATTTTTGTATTAAATTTATTCGGCTCATTCCGCCAATCAAACATTAAGGAAAATCGATTATAAAATGCACTAATACTTGTGTTAAAATATAAATAAGAAGGAACTAACATCTTTGGAAGGACAGCAAAATACAAGTTTTCTTCGTGTACTACTTTCACTGAAAATTAAGAAGTCTTGATAGTTTTTCACAAGTCTTGAAGATTGAAACATTTCAAAGACAAAGTGGATGACAGTTGGAAAGATCCATATAAATCAAGGTCTGCTTTCTCTTAATGGAGAAGAGATAAAAAGGGTAAATCATTTCAAATACCTTGGCAGCTAGTTAAATGTAAATTGTGACTCTGATGAAGAGATAATATTCAGGATCGAAATATCACGTAAGGCTGTTATGACCTGGAAACCAGTTTTATGCAACAGAAACCTGTCAATGAATATTCGTAAGAAGGTCCTGAAATGTTATGTGTGGTCGATCCTATTGTATGGTTGTGAGACATGGACGTTAAAAACCACAATGCTAAACAAGTTAGAAGCATTCGAAATGTGGTGCTATAGACGAATCCTAAAGATATCGTGGGTTTCGCACACTTCCAATGAAGATGTTTTTCAAATGATCAACTCAGAACGTCTGCTCATAAACAGCATAAAGAGGAGAAAAACAGAATACTTCGGCCATATAATTAGAGGACCCAAATACCATTTACTTCGCCTTATAATACAAGGAAAAGTGGAAGGAAAGAGATGGATTGGTCGAAAGAAACTTTCATGGCTGCGTAATATTAGACAATGGTGTGGTTTCACAGTAGAAGAATTATTTCGCGCAGCAGCCGACAGAGAAAGGTTTCAGGAAATTGTAAGCATGATGACGGCCAACGTCTGAATACGGACACGGCACCCAAAGAAGAAGAAGATAGTTTTTATATTTAATATTCATTTGCACTAGATATATAAAGCAAGCTTGCTCTAGACTGTATATTTTGTACATAAGTGACTGCCTATATATGTCCGATGGTACTTTAAAAAAAAAGATTTTAGATTTCAAACGGCACGATTGACCTCATGGACACTGCGACGTGAAGAATATTTTGTATATACTATATACAATATATATATATATATATATATATATATATATATATATATATATATATATATATATATATATATATATATATATATATATATATATATATATATATATATGTTATATCCCAAAATACCAAAAATTCTATAAAAGCTTATTCGTTTTGAAGGAACATTTTTTCTAAAACATTCAGCTTTATTATTCAGCTCCTAATTCTCGCAAAGTTGCAAAAAATACTCTTGGTCGTTTACTATATGTTTTTCCACAAAATGCATGTTATTCTGACTAGGTTTCCTATTTTACTGAGATAATATCTGAGTGACCTGTGTTCACACCGATGGTTACTCCAAGTATATATTTAATTGTACTTAGTACCTGGACAATTTCTTAAAGGTAAAAGGAATAGCCTCAACTGTTACAATCCATCATATTTCGTTCAATTGTGATATTCTTCCGCTACATAGATAACTTTTCTCCTAATAATATCAATTTTATTTTTTTAATATTTAATATACCTATTTATTAATTAACTTTGGCAAATATTAAGTTTAATTTGAAGCATTTACTATTATTTAGCCATTCATTATATACTCGGTTCGCTATTTCCAGTCTGAACTGTCTAGTGAATTTAGTAATTATTTTTTTGCAAAGTTAGTTACATTTTGACAGACTAAAAGTGGCTGGAAATTACTATACAACCAAGCACAGGTACTCATAGCCAATATTAATAGTAAACAAACTAAATAGTAAATTAAATAGAACTTTGCGAATTACCGACAATCAATATTTATTTATCTGCACCATAATAATATAATAAATAGTTATGTTAAATATAACAACTAAAATATATTTTTTAAATATAATACTATCCAAAATTTGATGAGTTTAGTATACACTTCCACTATTTAGAATAATTCTTCTTTTCTCAAAGGAAGAAGTCTGCAATAGTAGTATACTTGAGCTATTAATACTGAGAAGTAGGAATTGTTGTGTTGTAGGTTTCCGACAATGAATCTGTCAAAATATGCCCTAGCTAAGCGAATGGAGAATACCTACTATGAAATAATCTTCTTAATTTTTTATCATTATTCTCATTTTACACCTAGCCCCAATCTGGAATTCCACATTTAGTATTAAAGACTAATATTCTCTTTTCTGTTTTTCAGTGTTCCGCTCTTACCACCGTTTTTATCCTGAATTGTTCCAGATCCTTTTCTATCTTTTATTATACTTGTATGTGTTTATATGGAAAAATATTTGGAAAACAAGGTCTAGGAGGAAGAAGAACATCTTGGTTGAAGAACCTCAGAATCTGATTCAATACAACAACTGTACATAACTGTACATAAGATAAATATTGCCATGATGATCGCCAACATTCGTAACGGATAGGCACATCAAAAAAAAGAGAAATATATGTTTAATAATCCTAACTGTTTTGTTGGTCATATCTCATATCCTCTTTTAACTGATATTTTCTTCCATTAAATAGTCAACTGTACATTATACTCTCAGTGATAAAACAATACAAAGTGGATATACTGGTAGAGTAAGTAACAAAACAGAAGGAAACTAGTGTAACAATGATAGAGAACTACAGCTTGTTTAGTACTGGTGGTGAAGACCGAATGTTTGGAACGGGTTTAGTAATTAGGGTCTGGGTACACAAAGTGCGATAGTGGAGTTCGATCCAATATCTGAACGGATTTGTAAGCTGAGACTAATAGGTAAGACTAGAATATTAAGTTTAATAAATCTGCATGCCCCTTCAGAGAGTAAAGACCAGAATGTATATATAATTAAATTCCAAAATATAAATTTAAAATTTTGTAATAGAACGTTGAAATGCTAAGGTGGAAAATGAAGGGAAGTACCGAAAAACTGCGAAGATATGAACAAACATGATAAAAGCAATGAGAATAGGTAGTCGTTGGTAGACTTTGCGCAAGACAACAACTTGAGAATTATGAGTACTTACTTCGATCACAAGAAAATCCACAAAGAAACATGAAACGCTTCAGACGGTAGAACATGCAATCAAATCGACCACGTCCTATAATAGTAGAAAGCAGGCATGCGATTTTAATAACAGATTCTTCTTCTTCTAGTTCCATGACCGCTATCGATCGTTGGATATCATGTTGGCTACCATATTCGCTATCGTGACTTTATTGACAGCAGCTCTAAATAACGATGTAGTTGATTTTCCATACCATTGCCTTAGATTTTTCAGCCATGATGTTCTTCTTCTACCAGGACCACGATTACCTTGGATCTTTCCCTGAATGATCAGATGTAAAAGATCATATTTTTCAGGGTGTCTCATAATATGACCGAAGTATTCCAGCTTGCGTTTCTTTATTATATTGACCAGTTGTGTTGTTTGGTTCAGCCGTCTAAGGACCTCCTCATTTCTAACTCTGTCGACCCAGCTTATTTTCAGTAGTCGTCTGTATACCCACATCTCAAAGGCTGTCAAGCGTTTAAGCATAGCCTCAGTTAGGGTCCACGCTTCTACTCCATACAGCAGGACAGGAAAGATGTAGCAAGATATCATACGAACTCTAAGGTCAATGCTAAGATCATGACTGCAAAGTACGTTTCTCATTTTTACAAAGGCAGCTCGGGCTTGTTCTATTCGGCTTTTAATTAACAGATTACAGAAGTATTTTAATAACAGATTACAGAAGTTATAGAGGAGCAGACGTGGATTCTAATTAGATACGTATGATCAGAAAATTAAAAAAACTATCCCAAATGCCAGAGAATAGAGAATATCGTATAAAAATATGACGTCGCCAAATTAAGGAATAAAGACACCGCTGACAACTTTCAGGCCGACGTGACAGAAACATTACTTCAAAGTGAAAACTAAGGTGACATCAAAATGAAGTGGGGCATAATAGAAGAAGCTATAAAAGACGCGGCTCAAAAGTGGTTAGATCAAATCAAAAAGGGGAGATATAAAGAATGGTTTGATGTCAATTGCAAGGAAAGCCTTAACAAACGAAAAAAGGTAAAACTAAAATATATGAATAAACCGAGTAACGAAGTATGTAAAATAAAAAAAAACATATTGATAAAAATCTCCCAGAGATTAAAGAACCTTACATTATTATTTTTTTTAATGGCCTTGGCATAGCCAATTGACCAGACTGTTTTGTAATTTGTATTCACAGAACAACAATCAGAGTTCGAGTTAGTACTAAATGTAAGTTAAAAATAAATTAAATAATTAAGTTGTTTTGATTTTTCTTTTTTTGTTTGTGATTTTTTTTAATTTTTTTTTATTTTTTATATTTTTTTTTTATTTTTTTTTTATTTCTTTGTATTACTTTTTTGATATTGTATATAATATGTATATATATTTTTTATTTTGTTTTGGTCTTTTTTTATATTAATTTGGTTTGGCCTATTTTTTTTTATTTATTTGTTTTTTTTTGTCTCTTTTTTTTCCATTTTTTTTTTCATTTTTTCGTATTAAAAGGTTTATTACATGATTGATATGTTCGCAAATTGCTTACACATTTTATCTTAATTCTAGGGTTAGTACTTTATATTGTTTAAAGTTTATATTTACAATTTCTTATTAACTGATAAATACAATTATAAATTTCTAAGTTTCCAGAGAAAAATAATTCATTTATGTGAAATGGGAAACACACATTTAGTTTTCGTAAGTTTTCATAAAAACATGTAATATTTCCTTGTTGGTTTCCACATTCTAATAGGATATGTGTTAAATCTCCATATTTACCACAAGTACCGTTTGGAGTGTCTGCTAGATCCATTTTGTACATTCTTGAAGGTGTTAGAGCATGATTTGACCTTAGCCTATTAATAGTTTTAATAAAACTTCTGTTGGACTCTGAATGAAACCACCTTTTTTTAAGAAGTGTGGGTTGCCAATATTTAAATGATGACTGTCTTTCGGATTCCGCATAATTGGCTTGCCATTTTAATTTAAGCCGTTGTTTACTATATACATCTATATCTAACACCGGTAGAATATTGTTGACTATGGTTTCTCCGCTTGATAATGCTTCTTTTGCCAATATATCTGCTATTATATTACCCTTTATCCCAGAATGGCCTTTGATCCATGCGATAATAACTTCTCCTCCGAGCTTTGAAACCTCGTAGTACAATTTTAATATCTCTATACCAAGATGAGTCAATTGCTTGGATTTATTTGTTTCACATAATCTTTCTACTGCACTTTTACTGTCTGTAAATATTACACAGTTCTTCATTTCCTTTGTCAAAACGTGAGAAAGAGCAAACTTTAAACCCAGCATTTCGGATGTGTAGATGGAGGCTTCATTAGGTAATTTATATTTATGATGTTGTCCAGAATACTGTTGATATACTGCGCAAGCAGTGTTATTTTCCTTTTTTTGTTATTTAACCATCGGTAAACATATAATAATAATTAGGCCATCTCTTCTGAATTTCTGCGTTAAACATCGGGCCTTGGACATCATTGAGAAATTCTGTCTTGATTTTTATTGAGAACAGTACATGAGGCTTTTCAGTATAAACTGGTGGAATGTGACCCTTATAAAGTACTTCTTTAAATTTAGAAAGATTTCTGTAGCTTTCCGCCACTAGTGGAGATTTTTTCTTAAACCAATACCTTTTAGTCAAATCTAAAACAGCCAGATTGTGTATATCTTTGAGAAATACTTGGTCTCTGCTAATGGTACGAGCTATATATTTGTCGGTAAGATACTGCCTCCGTAAATTCAATGGCGGTTCAACAGCTTCAATTTCCATTACATTAATTGGTGTAGATTTCAGATACCCAAGGCACAAGCGTAGGCACTTATTTTTCTGTATTTCAATTTTTGTTAAATGAGTGTTCGATGCATTACCATACAAGTGACAGTTATAATCGAAAACTGGTCGTATCATAGATCGATAAAACATTAAACTAATGTTGGGATCTGCACCCCAGTTTGTTTTACAGAAAGCTCTTAGGATATTCATAGCTTTTTCGGTTTTTTTAATGATATGTTGAATATGATCTTTCCACAAAAGTTTTCTGTCTAAATAAGTTCCGAGGTATCTGACGCAATTTTTAATTGGAAATTTGAATTGACCACAATTTATATACCCTTCTGGAGTTCTATGTTTTCTAGAAAAGAAGCAGATTTCTGTTTTGGATTCTGATAATGTTAATCCATTTGATTCATAAAATGCATGTATTGATGAAATAGCTGTTGTTAAATTATTTTTAGAAACATCAATTGATTTGTCTGATGAGTAGAGTACCACATCATCTGCATATTGTAGTATTTTGGTGTTAATAGGAACAATGACTTCTAAATCTATATTATATAAAATATATAAAAGTGGACTTAAAATACTTCCCTGCGGCAGTCCTATATTAGATAGTCGAGGAGAAAAAATTTTCTCATTGATTTTTAAGTAAATCAATCTGTCTGAATACAAAGTTTTCAGAAAAGATGTTATACCTATAGGTATCCCGACTGACAATAACTTTTGTTCAAGGATATCCAAATTTATATTATCAAAAGCAGATGATACATCCAGAAATGCAGCTGCAGTGGATGAGTTTTCCGTGAAATTGAGTTGAACTGTTGTTACGAGAGCAGTTATGGCATCTTGAGTGGATTTATATTTACGAAAACCAAATTGGGAGTTTGGAAGAATATCATTAAATTCTAACCAATGTTCTAATCTATTTTTAATTAGTCTTTCCAGGGTTTTAAGAAGACAAGAAGCTAGAGATATTGGGCGATATGAATTGTGATCGTCATCACGTTTGCCAGGTTTCCTTATAGGTAATATAATTTACTCCTTAGAGCTTTCAGGAATTGTTGCTTGTTTCTGCCAAATATTATTTAGAATATTAAGTAGATCGATTTTATGTTCATTTGTAAGATTAGAGATCATGGAATAAGATATATTGTCTTTACCAGGAGCAGTATTATTATTTTGTTTGAGGACCCTTCTTAGTTCCCATAGATCGAATGGACGATCTAAGCTAAGGTTATCTCTAGAAACGGTGGCTATGGAATTGTTAATGTCATTCGGAACCCAATCTGGTGAAATTTTTTGGTGAAAATCTGTTATCCACGGTTCGTCTGGGTCGATACATAAATTATTGGATTGTTTGCGATTTTTGAAGCAATTAACTTTCCTCCATACCTCTTTAATGGGAGTATTTTGATTTAAACTTTCACAATATTCCCTCCAGTTTTTCCTTTTCTTCTTCTTAAAGGTTTTCTTCGCTAATGCGTCCATCTTTTTATATTCTATTAGGTTACTTATTGTAGGATTTTGCTTATATTTAATATAAGTTAATTTTCTGCGTCGGGCTGTTTCCTGGCACGTCTTGTCCCACCAAGGTTTTGGAATGTAATGTTTGTTGTTAATACTCGTGTATTGTGGTATTGCTGTATTGGATGAGAAGTAGAAGTTTTCAATTAGATCACTATACGTCCTGGGTTGATTTAGAGATGTAAAGAGTGATGAATACAAATTCCAATCTGCTTTCTTGAAATTCCAGATTTTATGAAGTCTCTTGGTTTCTTTTTCCTTTGAGTGATAAATTGAAAAGATCCCCACGGTTTGATCCGTGGGGATCTTGTAAAACATTTCAATTCATTAGCGCTATAATATCTTGGGTACATATTGTGAGGTCTATTGCAGATGCTCGTGAATGTGTGGTTAAAGGAACAAGAGTGGATGAACCGTCATTTAAAAAAACTAGGTTACACTGCTCAATAGCATCCAATAATGATTTACCAGATGTGTCATCAACTTCACAGCCCCATGCGACATTGTGCGCGTTAAAGTCACCTCCCAAAATAAAGGGTTTTGGTATAATTTTAAAAAAGGATAACCATTGCTGTGATGTAGTTTTGTTTTTCGGTTCATTATATAGGGATACAAGATGAATAGTTTTATTTGTTGATGGAAGTTTAAAGGAAATATATGTATATGTAATAGGAATATTTATGTTAAATCTAATTTCTTGACATTTAATATTTGTTCTCAATAAAATAGCTGACCCACCATATCCATCTATACGATCAGTTCTAAAGCAATTAAAGTTTTTAAAGTTATAATACAAACCAGGCTTAAACCATGTCTCTGATAATAAGGCAATATGAATTTGATTTTGATGGAGTAAAAATTCTAAATTTACTTTATTTGAGACTGCCGAACGACAGTTCCATTGCAAAACATTTAATTTTGAGTTTAGGTCTGCGAATTTGATAACACATCTGAATTTACATGTTTACTAATTAGTTGGATGATTTCTGATTTAGAAACATTTAAATTATTTATTTGTTGTAAAGAATTAACAATTTTCATAACCAATTCTAAAATTACATTAATTAAACTAGGATCTAGGACCTCTGACTGTCGATCTGTGATAATTGTTTTTTTGTATTGAGGGCTACTTAATATTCCTCCCGAAGTACTGGGGACATTAACCTGAGAAATAATCTCTTTTCTGATCTGTTCAGATGGGTCAGGAGTATTTGGCCTTGGCCTTTTGTTAGATTTATCTTTTAATTCGTTTGAGCTATTGTTATGAGGCAAATGGGAAGCAAATTGTTTTCTAGAGGAGTTGACTTTTGGAATATTCTGGACAGAAGTAGAGGAAGAAGTAGATTGTGAATAGGTAGAAAAAGTGGGTTGAACCAGTAAGTCAAATGGATGGCTCGTATTGCGTTTATTTAAAATATCTGCATAGGAAGTTTTGGGAACCTGTTTATTGGCATCAAAAAAGTTTATGTTGGAAAAACTCATAGCTTCCTTAATTAATTTCTGTCTCTTAAACTCTGGACATACTGATAGATTTGTTTTATAGTGATTTACTTGACAACTGAAACATTTTGGGATAAAGTCATTTTTTTGGCATTCTTTTGTATTATGTGACTCTTGGCATTTACCACATCTTGGGCGACCTTTACACTGACTAGCCAAATGACCATATCTGAGGCAATTAAAACAAATTAAAACTTTTTGTGTATATTGTTTAACCTCTTTAATAACTTTATTTATTGATATATAACGCGACAATATCTGAGATTTAAAGGAAACAATACACGATTTTGTGGGAACGTAAATTATTTTTTTTTGAATCGTTTTCAATTACTTCCTCTTTGCGTTTAATTCGCCGAACGTTTACAATTTCAAAGTTACAATGACTACCATATTGTTTAATTTTTGATTTTACATATTCTTCAGAAAAATCTGTATCAATATCTCTAATTATCCCTTGTCGGAACAGAATGAATTTAGGTATATATAATTCTAAATTATTTGTAACAAATACTGATGATTTTTTTTTATTTATTAAATAATTAGCATTTTTGTAGTCTGTTAATTTAATCCTAATTCTATTACGACCTATGGAATCAATATTTGTAATTTTTGCGTCCAATTTCGGAAACGCGGAAAGAATAATATCAGCAACTCTTAAGGCTTATAACTTACCCGTGAATGTTTTTGCGCAATTTTCTACGTAAACACGATAAGGTCCGGTATCTTTATTTGTATATAAATAAACCTGTCTATTATTTACCTTCTCATTAACGTTAGAAACATTTTCGTTTTTTCCCAAAGAATTAGACATTAAATTAGTACTTACATTCTGGTTCTCTTGTTTTTGTGAAATTGGTTCCATATTTGTAAATTCCATCATACCAACCATATTTTCATCTTTATCATAAAGCCCGGGGTCGGGATCAATGTCTGGGGGCTTACTGCCCCCAATTAATTCACTCATATTTATAAAAAAACACCTATAGTTTCACCAAAATTGATTATTTATCGCAAACAACAAAATAAGTAAGAAAAGAACTTGTTATCGATACTATTAATTAACACCGATAATTTAAACACGTCCGTACGATTTGAATTCTACCGAACAACTGTGAACCTTACATTAATAAAAATATGAAAAACTTCTACCGGGAGGCAAAAGAAACAGTGATCAAGAAGCAAGAAAACAAAATTAGTAAAAGAGTAAAGAACAGCACCTAATAGGAGATAATCAGGGAAAGCTAGATATATGTCAGGAGCATTTCAGAGAGCTGGTTAATAAAGAACCAGATATAAATGATAAGAAGCAAGTCAAAATGGTAGATGAAGTCAACGACCTAGCGAAAACAATAGAGACTCCCACCGTAAAAGAAATAAGATAAATCATATATAATATGAAAAACAATAAAAGTGTAGACGTAATGGTATTCCTGCAGAACTAATCAAGCATGGGGCAGAATCACTTCTAGCGAGGATATGTAGCCTACTAACGAACATCAGGTAGTAAGAGGAAATTAATTACTATTTAACTGGGAATAAGCCACAATTAAAGATAAAAATACGTTTATTGAAGTTTCAATTTCTACTTCGGAAATCGTTCTCGAAATACAAACAAAATACGTTTGTATTTTGAGAACGATTTCCGAAGTGGAAATTGAAACGTCAATAAACGTATTTTTATCTTTAATTGTGGCTTATTCCCAGTTAAATAGTAATTAATTTAAAATGCCACAAGAAAATAGCTTCAGAACAATAGTAAGAGGAAATGTCGAAAGTATAAAGAGAGACAATAGTATGACTTATATATTATAACTACGGGGTTATCACTCTTCTGGATGTAACATTTTTAATGTAAGGTGAAGTGTTTAGGATGATAGTAGGCATTGACTTTATCAGAGAAAAGTACGACTAGACTTGGATTTGACTAAAGTTCATTCAGAGCCTTTGTCTCGGGTTGGCTAATGTTTGGAGCAAAAGGTTTTGCTAAGAACACTAGGAATGTCTTGTCTATTGTACTTTTGTAGGGATGTTTACATATATATATATATATATATATATTATATATATATATATATATATATATATAATTTATATATATATATATATATATATATATATATATATATATATATATATATATATATATATATATATATATATATATGTATTGAAATCTAAGAGATACCGTTTAAAGTTTCTTAATAGAAATGAAAACAGGGATAAAAAAACGAAGCAGCTCTTACACTACTTAATGAAGAAAAATATTTAGCAACCCATCAGCAGAATATAGTAGGTTTGTATTGCCAATAATAAAAAAAGAAGTTGCCAATACTAAAAGAAGAAGTCAACAACAAGAATATATCAATATTAGTGGATTATGAACACACCACACCTATACAAACGCATAATGGATATAAGAAATAATGCAGAAACATACAAAACAATCAAACTTTTAAAAGCCACTCTCAGAGTTTTTCAGCTAAAAGCATGGTTGTTGCCTACAAGACAATGTCCAAGTAGGTCAACTGTCAATTTTCAAAACATATAAACTTTGCGGTTATAATTTTTTAACATATTTAAATAGTCTCTTTTTTTTTAATTATTTCTATAGTGGAAATGAAAACTTCAAATATACCTTAGGAAAAACACCGCATATGCAAAAATTATAAAAATTTAGTTGTTCACGAAAATTAGATCTAGAGAGTTTATATTACATAATTATTTAAGAAAAGTATTTACAATCCCAAATATATAATCTAAAAGAAATACCAAACCTAGCATCTATGAAAACATGAAATTTGGGGTGTGTCTTTGAATTGGTTCAAAACTTACTTGGTAGGTAGGAAACAATTGGTTAGAATAAAATACACCGACTCTAGTTGTAAAGATATTGAGTGTGGAGTACCGCAAGGTTCAGTATTAGGTCCCATTCTTTTTTTACTTTTCATTAATGACATCACTTACTTGAAAATTAAAGGGAAATTTTTTCTATTTGCTGATGATACCAGTATTACTTAGAGCAGCTCTGATACTTTAACGCTTCATTCAATTATAACCGCTGATTTACCTATAATCAAGACTTGGTCAGACTCCAACTTACTTAGCTTTAACGTAGATAAGACAGTAGCATTATCTTATAAAGGAGTCATACAACCCTTGCTTTTGAATGAGAGCCAAATCAGTATCGTTAATTCCCTGAAATTTCTAGGTATTCTTATCGACAGTGATCTTAAATGGTCCTTGCATACTGACTCTTTAAGGAAGAAACTAGCCTCAGCCTGCTTTGCAATAAGATCTATTTTGAAGGAACTAAATTTATGTTCTGTCAAAATGGCGTATTTCTCATTGTTCGAGTCTCATCTTCGATATGGGCTTTCATTTTGGGGTTCTAGTACAGCGGCCCAATTTGATACTATTTTTAAGTTGCAAAAAAGAGCAATTCGTTATCTATTTGGTCTCAAACATACAACTTATTGCAAGACCTACTTCAAAAATCACGGAATTTTTAAGCTTCGCTCTTTATTTATTTTGGAAACGGTTTGGTTGATTCGAAAGCATCTAAACATTTTTCCCGATAGACCTGATCATGGCTTCTCCATTAAAAACTCGGATTGCAACGTTTATTTACCGATCCCGTCCACTCAGCTAGTAAAGAATTATATTCTATATAGGACAAAAAAACTGTATAATCACCTTTCAAGAGAAATTAAATCCGCAAAATCTTTCATTAAGTTTCGTCAGATGACAAAAATCTATCTGTCTGAAAGACCATATTATTCAGTTGACGAGTTTCTTAATGTATAACAAAGAAACAAAATTAGTATTGTTTATAATAAAATTACATTTGGGTGTCTCAAGCAGTGGCTACAATTTGTTTCATTTGTTATTGTCTGTACAAATTATGTATGTTATACAATAATTTTACTAATTTAAAATTGTATTGTTCTGTTTTGTATTAAATTTGTTTTTGTTTTATACTTTTTGTACAATTTGACTGATTTATTTTTTAGCTTTGTCCATAAAATTGTTTAATAATTTGTCAGTGACAATAAAGCATATTTCTAAAAATCTCAAAACCATAATGCCTTCAAATATATTACAATTTTGGAAAATTCTTGAGAAAGGCAAGGATTAATAAGATAATTTCTTTCTATGTGTAATTTTTCTATTTTCTATTAAACTTTGTTTATTAGGGTTTATCCGGTCTAATAAATGTGGATTTTTTATTAAATATCTAGTTTTAATACATTATTCAAAAACTTATTTTGTTGTTTAAATATATTTTTTTATCATTATGGTAAGAAAAACACTGCATAAGCATAACATCCGTAGATACTATAGTTTTATTTAGCAATTCCTAATATAACTTATGATTTTCCCCCACTATCTGCCATAGTAAGCAAAAAAGTAGGATAAACTACTGCTCCTTTTTTTTAATATAGTTTATTTACATATTTATTATTATAAAGTAAAATAGTTTCTAACTGCAATGTTGTAACAATTTGCGCCCTTTTTAAAAGTTTCAGATTGTTTGAAATCCATTTACTCATTATTATAAGTACTGCAGATGCTGTGGTTTTTCTTAGGAGGGCAGTATAGTTAAAATATAATGTTCAGTAGTAATATTCCTAGGACAATGATAATAGACGAGATAATTTCATGACAATTGAAAGCTCGTTCCTTGGTAACAGCACGAAGCCGAAGGCTGAGTGCTGTTACCAAGCAACGAGCTTGGGTTTGTCATGAAATTATGAGGCATTCATCAATGTCCGAGCGATATTCGGCGGATAATTTTTCGACTGTTCTAACAACCATTCAAATTTCGTCAACATTGAATTAAATGTCAACATTAGACTGATAATTGCATTCAGTGCAATTTTCAATCCCTATGACAACACGATCGAGTTTGACAACTTCATCCAAATAAATTTCAAAATGTCACGTTTCAAATTTCAAAGAAGTGGTAATAGATCTTCTATAGTAGAGAACAGCAACGAATCTAATGTTAACTTAAATTTTAATAATTGTACTTTCACTAACTGTACTTTTAATAAATAAATGTTTCGTTATGTTGAGTTATGATTTTTTTTTTTCGAAAAATTATCCGCCGAATATCCCTCGGACGAGGGAATGAGCTTTCGATTGTCATGAAATTATCTCTTCTGTTATCAATGTCCTAGGGATCTTGCTATTGATAATTTTTCGAAAAAAAAAATCATAACTCAACATAACGAAACATTTATTTCTTAAAAGTATAGTTAGTGAAAGTTCAATCATTAAAATTTAAGTTAACATCTTAACTTAATTAACAATCTTTTAGTATCAACGTCAATTCTTCTAAGCTTCTATGTTCATTCAACTTATATTCTCGTCCGCAGCCAAATTCTATGAATATTCCCCAAATATATTTGTGACTATAGGTTGTATTTCTGGGAATTTTTTCTTTGATTAGCGCATTTATACTTTGAACATTCTCATTGCCGAAAGGTGACATTTTGAAATTTATTTGGATGAAGTTGTCAAACTCGATCGTGTTGTCATAGGGATTGAAAATTGCACTGAATGCAATTATCAATCAATCAATTGCGACTTAATACCATATATCTCAATATAAACACAATATTTAGCTTAGACATGCCACAAAAAAACAGTTCCAGAACCTAACTTATTTAATTTTAAAAGAGTTGCATCTTAACATCTGAATACACAATATAATGAAAAATGACATGTGTAAGAAAAGATAATGTAATTTATTTATTTTATTATTCTTTTAATTATGTTTTTGTAGAAAAAATGTTTCTCGTGTTTGAGAAAAAATGTATTTACAATAATCCATACTATACCGTATTACATTGTATTAAATAATATCCACAGACTAACTTTGGTTTTATTTTATTTTCAGATCGGCACGTCAAAGAAAATCTTTTACAATCCCCGTAGGTATATAAGCCGATAGGTGACTGAAAGTTTTCGTAGCCAATGAAAGATGAAGGGGAGGAAAGGATAGAAATCAAGAAAGCTTCGCCTGATCACTCGAAATGTTGGCGTATGCAAATAAGTAAGAGATAAGAGAAGAATTTAAACAACCAATCAGGAATGAGTAGGATAATGAAGCGTTGGTTTTGTGTGTATATACTCTGAAGGAATAAGGACAGGGAACTATTCATCGGATGAAGTTGCTGTTGGGGCCGAAGGAAAATCAAAAGGAAACGGGGTTTACCTAAACAGAAACAAACACACGGTTATAAAGAACGTCTTCTTCGATGATTCAGGGCTGGATCTTAATTTTATAAGGTAAATTTATAAAAAATATTTATTCATACACTCGTAATATCCAAGGTAGACTGTTTTTCTTAGGACTAATATTCGGGATTGTTTAAATGTATTATTATTTAATCTTTTAAGAAAAAAATCATGCTTAGTTATATATTAACAGTAATAACTTTCAAGGGACTGAAAATCCATCGATTACCTGATAATTAAATATTGAGAGAAAAGTTTCTATTTATTACTTCAACCCTCTTCTTCTTCCTCCTTAGCTTTTCCCTTTTCAGGGGTCGTTGTTCCTTACTCGTTGTCGTCACTCATTTTTGTACATCAGCTCTTCTTCACCTAAATCTTTCTTTCAAAAGTCCTCTGCCGCACGGTCCTTCCATCTTCTTTTCAGTTGTCCTTAATATTTTCTTCCATTAACTTTTAACACACTTATCCTTTGTCTCACATAGTTTTCATCTTTACATCTGACATGGCCAAGCCATGGCAGTTTTTGTTTTGAATCTTTTTTGAGATTGTAGTCACCCTGGCTCTTTCACTAATTAAGTCGTTTCTGATCTTGTCTCTTCTAATCTTACCCAACATCCATCATAACATTTTTATTTCAGCTTTCTCTACCTTCTTTTCCCAAATCTTCTTTACATGCCACACTTTACCGCTGTACACCAACAAAGGTCCCATGATACTCTCATATACCTTTCCTTTTACCTCTTCCCCGATTTTTCGATCACAAAGCACCCCGCTCATTAGCTTCCAGTTAAACCAGTTAAACCAACCAGCTTGTATCCTGTGGGCAACTTCTTGATCTAGTGTCTCCCATTTTTAATTATGTAGGAGCCAAGATATTTGAGTTCTCCTACTGGTCTTAGTTTTTCTCCAAGCAATTCTATGTGTTCAACCATTCCTCTTACTCCCAACCACATATTCTTCACTTTTAACCTGCTACTTAAGTCCTCTCTCTTTAGTTGCTCTTCTCAAACACTCCAATTTCTCGTTCAACTCTTTCTGCTTACTTTAGCAATGCTATATAACCTTTTTATCTTCTCGGTTGTTTCCAACTTTTAATAGAGCTATTTAGACCTTAGCAGTAGCTACAGAAGCTTTGCTTCCCTCTTTGCTTCTTCTTCTTCTCGTGACATATCAGAATTATCCGATGTTGGAGATCACTATTACGAAGGCTTTTGATATCTGGGTCCATTCACGAATGTTTCTTAACCAAGAAACTTGTTTTCTTCCTACACTTCTACGGCCCTGTATTTTGCCCTTAAGGATCAGAAGTAATATTTTATATCGAATTCCCCTTACTATATGGCTCAGATACGACATTTTTCGATGTTTAACATCCCTCTTTGTTACGCTGTATATATCCCTATCTTTCTTTATTTTAGACCTGTCATACCTCTTTGTAGCCTCTTTCTTCTCTTTAACCTTCTGTTTCACTTTATCGTTCCTAAACCAAAACTCCTTGTCTCTAGAAGGCCCTTTAAAATATGTTTTTTCTAGGACTTTTTTTCCACCAGTAATTGACCGTATCTTTTTCTTCAAATTGTTATTACCGCTATCTCCATATCCACAATCTCCTGTCGATGTTGAATAGCTAGACACTCATCATTTATCACCTTACGGTTGGTAATCTATTTTAGCTGACTTCTTTTACGCAGCCCATAATCTGTCTGTTCTCTTTTCCCGCTACTATAGGTAACATACTGGTTTTCGGTATTCATAAAAAATGTATTAATGACAGCCAAATTGACACTATGTCTTTCGTCATTTCTTATTCCCATCAACAGACCTCCATAAACTCTTTTTATTCCCGCTCTTTCTCGACCAATATGACCATTAAAATTACATTCAGTAAAATACTTTTCATCTACAGGAATTTCGATCATCTAGCAATCAACGGCCCTCCAAAATTCTTCGTTTTCCTGGTTTACACATCCTACCAAATGAGTATATGATGTGTAGACTTATAAGATGTTCGCATTAGTATTACCTGTATTTAGTTGGACACTAATTACTATATCCCAAATGCAGCAAAATGTGGTGAAGGTCATCCGGCTAACTATCGTGGATGCATTATAGCCAAAAACATTATTAATTTCTGTTTGTCTTTTTATTTTTGGCTATTACCTTCAATTATTTTACAGTTTTCCTTTTATTCCTTCCGATTTCATCCATCTCCTTATTTCATTTCTGGTGCAAGTTTTGGTTCTGTTTGTGGCATTTTCTATTTTCTCTCTTGTTATCTCTAGTAAGCTTACTACTACTTTGTCCTGCTGTAAGTATCCTTTTGTCAGTTCATTCCCAAATATTTCTGTAGAATGTTCTTTCAAAGAGTCTAATACATATTTCTATTTTTTCAGTTTTTAGTTGGCAAATTTTTCCCAGCTTTGTCTTTTTGACACTTTAACTGCCGTTTTTATATGTTTCTCTTTATAATATATTCATTCTTATCATCTTTTTTTTAATGTTTGGTTATTTTTTCTTCTTCCAGACAGTTTTTTTGTTATTTTTATCAAAATATCAAAGATATCAAAATTATATCAAAAAACGCTTAAGTGAGATGTATAGATAGGCTTCGATAACGAAAATCATCATCATTGTCAACATTATTCCTATCTATAGCTATTCCGTTTATTTTAGGATGTAAGCCTCCCTTAGATGTGTCCATTCATTTCTGTTAGTTAACATAAATTACTTGTATGCTAACATTAATTCCTAAAATAATTATGAAAGTAATGATAGAAGACACATATCATTCTGAGAGTGTAAATTACTTGTCTACCAACATTAAAGAACAGACGGGATTCACCTTCAAAAGCTAATAATCACCCAGAATAGGGAAGAATAAACCGAAATCATTGCCAACGTTACCTAAAGAGAATAAAATAGAGCAAACTTACCTTTTACTGGATACTTAGGTTATCCGGTATATACTTAAAAATTTACAACTATTTTAATGCTTTTTAATTGAATTTACTAAAAACATCGATAAGTCCTGCCCTGTTCTATCGGCTTTATGCTCCCTATTGAAAACCTCAAACAGACAAGACTGAACTGTTATTCTCTAGCTCCGTAATTAATTACGGAATTACTTCGAACCATACACTATTATCAAACTTAGTGAAAATGTTAAGAGTCACTACTTAAATAAACCTGTGGATTTTATTACCCTCGCTTGTTTTAAGATTGCTTATTTTTACATACACACCGCCGCTATTTTTTCCTCCTGAAATCATTGTAAACACCTAAGCCATTATCGTAAAACTTTTCTCTTTGAAAGTTGATTATTATTTGAAATAAAGTCAAGGTACTTTTGTATATCGGGAGCTTTCATCTTTTAGAATATACGTTAGTTTATTATTATGAATTCGGCTTCCCCCACAATCAAACCTGAATCACTGTTTTATGTGGAAGAATCAGGATCGGCGAAAGTGGTGGGTGTTTTGGTGTTAGATATTTTAGAATATAAAAATAAACTCAAAGATGAACCAATAATATCTTAAAATATAGTAATAAAATAAAAGATTATCAGAATAAAACTTATACAAGGTTAAACTGTTTTAATAAATCATCACAATGAAAATTTATAATTAACAAATTACTTGCAATTGAAATAATGAAGGTATGAAGTGATCAAATATAAAATATTGGAAAAAAGAACTTAAAATAACCTTAATTGTTTCAAACATGTTAATAAAGAGTTAAGCTAATACATATAATGAAATAATTACAATAGGGGCTGTCTTTTGGCGCAAAAACTACGGTAATTTGGAACTTACTGGAAATTTAACTACGAGAAGAAGCAGTATTACAAATGGGATAGAGGATAACCTTATATGACCCCCAGTTTTTCAGTGAAAGGTTAAAATTTTGGTTAGATAACCCAAGTTAAATTTCAACCAATTGTTATCCCTCTGTGCGTTTTAGAGTATAGGTTAACAAAATCTGGACTAGCTTATCACTTTTTTTTTTCTGTTGAACGCAACAATTGTGCTACAATGACTGAAACTATTTAGCCTTTTTTTTACCGATTTCGTTTCTTAAATAGAACTGTGCTATCACTAATGGAATAAATTGTTCAAGAAATAAGAAGTCCAACTGTGTGATAAATATTTATTTTGCTATATAGGCAAATATATAATTATGTTTTTCTACTCTCTTACTAGTAAATTGTATATTACCTACTATTTGGATGCTAAGTAAATGCATCATAACAGATACTGACACGTAATGACTAGCAAGTAATAAAAAAAATTACGCTTCAGTTTTATAAAAATGTGTAATATCACATAAGCCTCGTAAGAAGGTGGTCGAGTTACCATGGAAACGAATTAACAGACGTTATTTTGACAGATTAAAAATTATTAAACTGTCAGTGTAAATATAGTGGTAATTTAATTTTTATTTTTATAAACGAAAATAATCGTAGAAAAAGTATAGTACACAACTTGAGTTGTAAGCTTATTACATGCTTGTAAAATTACTGCGCTCGCCGCTACGCGGCTCGCGCGCAACTTTTTTACTTGCATGTAATAAGCTTCTTACAACTCTCGTTATGTAATATACAATTTTATTACCAGGAATC
Organism: Diabrotica balteata; assembly: GCA_918026665.1. Taxonomy (NCBI): domain Eukaryota; kingdom Metazoa; phylum Arthropoda; class Insecta; order Coleoptera; family Chrysomelidae; genus Diabrotica; species Diabrotica balteata. The sequence continues at coordinate 52,544,203 of OU898281.1, forward strand.
ATGCATTAAGTCCAAGGAAAATGCTATTAATATATTTACGATGTTTTGATACTGGTAGTTTTCTGATTGTAATGAGAAACTTTGGTGGTATACATAAAACTACAACAAGCAAGGTAATATTTAAGGTAGGTAACACTTTTAAAATATGTTTAACAGTATTCTTACTATATCCATTACAGGTAACGAGAGCTATTGCTAATTTACGCAATAGGTACTTGCAGTTTTTACGTATTGAAGATGAAATAACTAATGTACAAGTGGGTTTTTTCAATAATGTCTAGTTTCAAAGGGTTACTAGTGCTTTGGACTACACACATGTTAAAATAATTTCTTAAGTTTGGTGAATTACTTATAGTTTTTAATAAATATAATTAAAATGCATGTTTGAAGGTAGAGATCGAGCAGACATTTTTCGAAATACAAATACAAGTGCTACGTCAACGATGTAGAGATGTGAACTGCACATTGTCTGTCCACTTAGAGCCAGGAGAATTCGATGATATCAAAATTAAACTTGTAGGGATGTATACTATCACCTATCACCTAGCCTGTTCAAAACACATAATCTGAGGAAATCTGTCAAGAAGCAGTAGGAAATATTGAAGCCGTAATTCGAATTAGAATTAAAGAATTATAGATTGGAAACGGAGAATGTATTAATTACATCAAATACGCGGATGATACCGTGGTATTCGCTGACAGTTATGAAGCCCTCCAGGAGTTAATGAATGAATCACAGAACTGAATCAGAGATATGGATTTCACTAAACATTAAGAAAACAAAATGAATGTTGATCTCTAAAAAGTAAATGGTTAACCAATAGAAAATTAGTGCTTTCGAAATGTGCCTTTCGTCGTGCCGAAATCGCCAAATCCTAAAGTATCAAAAACAAATTAAGCTAGCGTTAGAAAATTAAAATCAAAACTAAATCTAACAGAACAGAAATACCTGAATATCATAAACCCACAGCCTTCTAAATTATACTTTTTCATTAAACTACACAAATCGGATCACGCAATAAGACCTGTAGTTTCTTTTTAAACAGCTCCCTCATATAAACTTTTAAAAAACCTATTAGAGATTATTTTAGAACACACTAAATTTTCACCTAAATTTACCATAAAAAATATAATAGAACTAGTTAATAAAATATAACATTTTCAATTACCTAACAACTCAACATTAATTTCATTTGACGTAAAAAATCTTTTTCCTAGTATTCCTCCTACAGAAACTTTTATTCTGGTAAAAAACCTTTTCAAAATAGTACAAATACAATCATTACATCTTAAATTTTACATATTCTTGAAGTTTGCATAAGCCAGGACTACTTTGAATTTAATAATCAAATATACACAAATAACAGTGCAGGACTTATAATGGGCAATCCTCTAAGCCCATTGCTATCAGATATTTTTATGGATCATCTAGAGACAAAGATTTAAAAACATCCCATATTCAAACAATGTTTATATTGGTGGAGATACGTAGACGAAGTACTGGTATGATTCACAGGAGCTAACAAGCAACTCGACCAATTTTTATCGTATATTAATTCACTTCATAGTCATATTAAATTTACAATATAAGCATAACAAAATCAATCCATAAGTTTATTAGATTTAAAAATTATCAGGCTTAAAATCCCATTCCACATAATATAAACTGGCAGGCAATCTTAGTATGTTCATAGATTAACAGAAATTCCGATGTCAAAATACACCTTTGAGACAGAATTAAATATCATTAAACAAATAGCAGTAAACAATGGATAGAACGAACAAACAATTAATAAATTGTTAAAACAAAAACTACACAAGAAAGCCCTAAAATTAGTATTTCCACCACCAGAGAAAAAACACAGTGCCTTCTGCTCGATTACATATAAAGACAAAATATCAACAAAAATGGCCAAACACAACACAGAAAGGAATAACACCAGCTTCCAGATTAAATAACAACTTAAGGCCTATCCTCGATAATCCTAACGGTAAAATTCAGTGAGCTATCTATTTCAAAAATATCTTTCTTTACAAAAACAAAATCCATTCACGAAGAATATTTTAAACGTCATCTGGTACTAAATTTTATATTTTTACCTACTTACAACCCCCTATTGTGAAAAGTCTTGGGTGTATACAATAAAGCGAGCGGGAGGTCTTCTATTCATTGCGATTATGGGGTAATTAGAATAATACGAGTATACCAGAGTAATATTATTTATTGAATAATTAATTCACAACTTAGCAAGGGTACATACAGGTACATATAATATATTTTAACAAATAATCGTCCTGTAAATAATTCATAACAATTAAATCGAAGACAAACTTTTATAAAATTTTATAACAAAATAATGTATAACAAGATATAAGTGTATTGGTTTTTTTATGTCTTTTGTTATTGTATATTTTCTTTTGTTATTGTTTTTTTGCTGACAAATAGCTCAAATCGCGGGAGGAATATATGCATTAGTTTTCAAATATTTATTATTTACGATATAATTTCTAAATTGAACCACTAAATTAGACAAAATAATGATTATTATTAATTTCAAAACAGAAGTTTAAAGAATTAGAAGAAGGTAGTCCGGGCCCAGTTAAACAATCAAGTTTATTCCAGTGGAAGCAATCAGGAGGATTATTTTTCGTTTTGGCTCAGCTGACATGCTCTCTCTAGCACTAGAACCCATGAAACTATGGTAAAAAGCATGCTTTTATTTACACGGTTGTGAAACGAGACGATTAACAGAGACATCGAAGAAAGATATGTCGCTGAAATGGATGCAATAAAGTATGAGAATAGAAGGTACAGTCATGGATGGCATACAATGAAGGCATCTCAAATGGTACGGACATGTCCAATGAATGAAAGACAGTAGACTCCCGAAACAAGTACCTCTATGAACAACTACAGGAATCCAAATGAGAGGACTACCGTAGAAAACAGGGATGGAAGGAATAAAAAACTCAATGAGCTCGAAAGTACTTAAAGAACAATGGAACAACCAAATTCAATGAAAAATGGACGTCGGAAGACGTTTTATATGGATTATATCATATTACGAATATAGGTACATTGTTTTTATATCATATTGTATATATTTATATAATACATTATATACACGATATTGAAGGAGGTTACAACATAGACAATCAACAAAATCTACATTGTCAACTACATAGTGAAGACCCAACAATAATAGAAGTGCTAAATGCCATCTTAAAACAAAAAGCCAATAAAGCCACAGGAATCGATTAAATCTATTGGGAAATGTATGAAAAGGTGATGAACTTTTTGCAGTAATCCATAAACTAATAGTACTTATATGGCAGAATGAATTGGTACCAGAAGAGTGGCTAAATGAAATAATATGCGTTGCATAAAGGGCGATCAGCTGGATGGTAAGAACTATAGAACTATAGAGCTATAGAGCTATTACTCTGTTAGCATCTGCGTATAAAATCTTCGGCAATGTATTGTTTGAAAGACAAACATTTTACAAAGGATATTGTTGATTTACTGCTGCATAATCAACTATACATCAAATTCAAGCACATGGGCAGATTCTAGAAAAGTCACTAGAATATAACATAGATACACGTTATGACAGCCTATGACAGTGTTAAGCAATGATAGACTTTGGTTGGGATCCCACCGAAGTTAGTTAAGTTGACCCAACTAACAATGTAAAACGTGAGTTCGTGCGTTAGAATTGAAGGAACTCATACAGTCCTCGAAGTCCAGTCAACTCAAGAGTTGCACTCATACAGTCCTCGAAGACATACCGTCTCAGGACTAGCAACTTCAACGTGGAGTCATATGTCGCCATGTTACCAAATCCATCGGTAACTCTGTAATCCTATATCATTACAACATTATTTTAAAACTAAATGTAATTAAACATCTGTAATCGGGTTTTTACCCACATATTTAATCTTGGTGGCTTCATTCATGTACTCCTAGACACTGATGATGGAACATGGTTTCCGAAAACGTTTTGTATTTTTAACTTAGCCCGTTTGGGCCTAAAATATACCTATTACAAAGGATTTTTAATTAAATTTTTAACACTATAATGGCTTTGTATGGACGCAAATAGCGAAATCTGATAGTAAATCCGGAAAAATTAGTTTACGGAGATAAGAGATTTAAATATTAATTTGGGAAAGGATAGCCACAGCAGCACTGCAGCTTATATAAACTCACCCAGAACCAAACTAAGTTCATGATAAAAATTTTATCTAAAAGGATTCTTTGATATAACTATGATATTGAATACAACATTGTGGATTCTAGTAAATTCATTGAATTCACTAATGATTTTTTTATAATTTATTGAGCTTGGACGTCGTCGCTTTTTTTTACAAATTTACCTTGATCCAGAGCATGGATCAAGAGTTATAACCTTCTTTAATAAACATACAAGTTCCATCCAACCACGTTCATATCATCAAGTTTTTTTTTCTTGCTGGTAAAAGTTGGTATTTTATAAAAACTTTGAAGTTTTTAATTCCTAATTCAATGAATTTATGAATGATTTTTCTAAAGAAAGTTTATATTTTAGTGAGGTCTTTACTTCTACTACTACTTTACGTCTTTACTTTTTTTACAAATTAACCTTGATCCAGAGCATGAATTCAGATTTATAACCTTCTTTAATAAACATGTGAGTTCCATCCTATTACGCTCATAGTATTGGAAGTTTTTTTGGTTCTCCTTGGCTTGTGCTTACCAATAATTCCTCTTGTGCGCTCCGTATCACATTATCACAATACGCCACCTTCTCAACCCCAACATTTTAGAACACTATCACTAGAACCCCACACCCATATCACTTTTACGTCTCCACACTCGCTCCACAGAAAAAAGGGAGCACCCCTTCCTTGAAAAGGCAAAAACCTAAATAAAGTAAAAACATGGAATCATCAATATTCACTAGATACAGTTTCTAAATTTGGTATAGGTAATAGGTTTTTAGACTTGTTCATTGAAATATTATTATAAAAAATCCAACATTAAAAACCTAGAAGCATTCGAAATGTGGTGTTACCGACGCATTTTGAAAATATCATGGATGGATCGCAAAACAAACGAACAAGTTCTCGAACAAATAGGAAAACAATGCGAAGTTTTAAATTCCATAAAGATCAGGAAATTGGAATACTTGGGGCACATCATGAGAGGTGAAAAGTACGAACTACTAAGGAATATAATGCAGGGTAAAATCAAAGGTAGAAGAAGCGTAGGAAGACGTAAAATCTCGTGGCTACGCAATCTCCGTGAGTGGTTTGGATGCAGTTCAATTGAACTATTCAGGCGAGTAACCAATAAAATTATAATTGCCACAATGATTTCCAATCTCCGATAGAAGTGGATCTTGAAGAAGATTAAAATATTACAAGTAACAGTTTTCTGTTAAAATTAGGTACAGTAAGCTGTAGCATATATTGCATGTATCCATTGCATGTAGCATCCATATGTTACACATATTGACAATATGCAACATATGGATGAAGTGTCTTGTTTTTTTCAGTTAATTATAAAATTGCTGCATTGACCCGACAACTCATGCTGTCAACTTTTTCATTGGTGAAAAAACTACCATTTTATAGGTATACTTATTGTTTAAATTGCTATTTTTTGTAAATAATTTGCTTGCGTAGTAATATTTTGTTTTTAAAATTTTGTTTATTTTAAATTTATCAGTATTAATGGACGTAGTTTAAAAGACACATGATCGTATAGTATTAATTGAAAAGTTTGCCCAAAATTTAAAATAAACAGTAAATTCTATATCACAATTAAACCACAAACAGAGCTTTAATTAAAGGTAAATAAAAAAGCAACGGTCTCATTGTTCGCCTGCTCACACACCTTTTCCATTATCTCAAGAATTCCAACATCGTTGGTTACAACAAAAAATGCGCATAGTTGTTCTCGGAGACAAATATCTAACACGGTGCATCGTCTAGCCTCGGGGCAGGGTACGTTGTTCGCGGTTAAGTAACGCATAGCTCAGCAGGACTCCGGTACAAGCGGCCAACGAACACAAGTTTGTCAATTGTCACCTGCGCCATGTACCTGCGCCCGCCTGTCCATTTACATCGCTACATATCACAAGCGTGTCATGCGCGTACACAACAAAAGGGACAATAGTAAGTTTAATCATTTTCTGATTAATAATGGACCAAAATGTATATGCTTTTATTGGATAATTACATGCTTGTTTCCGATATTAAGCCAGCGTTGCCTCATTAAAAATTTATTATTATCGTCCTAAATGCCATTTTCACTAATTAAACAACCAAATGTACATCCTATTGTGAAATTCTTAGAAACAAATATCACGAATTCATTAAAGTTATGCCATTTTATCAAATATAACCTTACCTAAGGTTATATATAGTTTGAGATGTTTTCTATTGTGTTTAATAAGTACTTTCATATATAATTTGATTTACAACATTATCTACCATCTTAACTTAATTCTCGTCTAAATTTGTTTGTTACTCATTAATATATTTTCAGTAATCTTCGAAATTGCTCAATTTTAAAGGCCTTTTATGCAATAAATCATTTTCACAAGTCACTGTCTATCATTGGATCTGTTTTTTTTTTATAAAATGTATAGGTTTCTTGTCGTTTAATTAGTTTATAAATGCATGTATCCACCTGTAATGCCTAATATCGTGGATTCAATTTTCCATAAAAACACAACAGGTTTTTCAAAAACTATTGCCAAGGTTATCGCTTCGAAGGTATTGACGTACCACGAAAGTATGCTTCTTCTTCTAGTGCTATCTTCACCAATGAAGGTTGGCTATAACCATTGCAAATTCGTCTCTATTTCTGTTTTTCTTAAGAGCGTCTGTATGTTTAACCCAGTCCAGTCGCGAACGTTTTTCAGCCAGAATATTTGTCGTCTACCAGGATGATTTTTGTTTTCTTTATGTTTATTGTTACAGCAATAATGACTGTATCGCCAGCATAACGGATGTTATTTATATTTTCACCATTGATCTTGATCTCTTTTGTACAGTTTTCAAGTGCTTCCGTTGTTGTTTCATTTGTTCCAACAAATGCTGTTGCGCATCCGTGCTATTTCCATCTAATGTTACCACAGCCTGTTGGTTTCAATAAAGATTTCCCACTATGTTAATGTCATTTTTGTGGAGTCCTTTTCTCTTTAGATATTCCATGAGAATGTCATGTTTAACTTTGTCGAAAGCTATCTCATAGTCAATAAACGCAACGAAAACATTTTTTGTTGGTTTCGACATTTTTTTGCAAGAGTTGTGAAACTATACAGAGCTTCCACTGTTCCAAAGCCATTACGAAAGCCAAACTGACTATGTATTACTCATATCAGCTTCGCACTTTCTGAATATTCCTGCATTTATAATCTTTAAAAATGTTTTAAATGTGACGTTAAGCTGATTCATCTATAGTCATTGCAGTGTTTAGGGTTCTTGGTTTTTGGTAGCGGAACAAAGGTCGATTGCAGTCATTCGGTATCTCACCAGATTTGTATATGTTGTTAAAGAGTATAGTTATTGCACTTAAATTGTCTTCGTCTATAAGTTTAATCAGCTTGATATGAACTTCATCTGGCCCAGGTGCTCTACCAGATTTTGAGTTGTTTATAGCATGTTGGACTTCAGATTTTAATATTATTGGAGCTTCCTTGTTATCAATTTTGTTGGTTCCGTTTAGGGATGGGAAAAACCTACCTTTTTTAACCGAAAACCGGTTTTTTTACTTGGAAATAACCGGTTTTATCGGTTGTTTTTTTGTCCCGGTTATAACCGTTTTTTTATTTTTAAAGTAAAAACCGGTTATTAGGTGTTTACAGTGATTAGGATTAGGTTAGGTATTATTTTGGATCCAACCCAATCATAATTATTATTCTCAAGTAATTATTCCAAACAAAACTGAAATTCAATTTTTATTTTATTTTATAAATACAGAACCAAACTCAAAGTGCAAGCTCACATCAGCCAGAAACAATTAAATTTTATTATAGTATTTCGTTGAAAAAGTATTTGTAATCATAATATTTTGACATAAGAAATGATCTGGTATGTATACATCATCTATTTTTCACACTTGACTCTTGACATTAAAAGTGGGTGAATAGCTTTCTCTGATTACCAAAAATAATGACTATGAATATCGAATTACCGATTACGAATACGAGTCTCCAAGGATTTCCCTACTTTTTCAAAACGATTTATACCCATACCGGAAGTCGTAAATGAGTTAAAAGTAATACATGATACATTTTTTTTTTGATGGTAATAAAAATAAAAGATGAATTGCATTATCCAATTTATTTTTAAGTAAAACATTTATGTTGATATTATTTTCTTTAAATCCCATTTGAAAGAGTCTGGGAAATTTTTGTTGGGGAATTTTTTTATCACAAAACACAAAAAATTGTGTTGTATTTACATTGATATTGATGTTCTTTCGATAGTACTAATTTTGATCATGTTGATATCGAGTCGAATGTAGTATCGCAAACTAAAGTGCATTGTAAATGTAACTTTCTAATCTATTGGATTAAAAAAATCGGAAACCGGTTTTTGCAAAAACCGGTTTTTTGGCCGGTTATAACTGCCAGGTTAAACCGTAAGCAAAAAAAAAACCAGTATAACCGAAAACCGGTGTTTTGTAAAAAACCGCTATCCCTAGTTCCGTTCTTGTGTCTATGAAAAGATCTTCAATATATTTTGTACATATTTGTTTTATTTTAATTGGGTTTTTACCTTTAAGTTTTAATAGGTTCATGATTTTTGTCAATTAATCGGTTATATGTATTTGTTCGTGATTTTCAAGATAATTCTTTCACTTTTTTATGTAAATTATAATGATAATGTTTTTTTTGCAATTCTATCACTTCGATGCTTCCATCATCCGCTTTTCCTTAGCGTCTTTTATTTTGTTCCTTATTAATTTATGTTTATTTTTGTACTTATTTGGGTTTTTGTTTTTTCTTCTTTGTTTCATGAGTTCCAGTATTTATTGAGTCATCCAAGGTTTTCGCCTTTGTTTTCTTTTGAAGAGTTGCCTTCTGTGTTTTTATAACAGAATCTTTGATTTTGCTCCACATAATGTTCACATTCTCCGTGTTTTTCATTTCTGATGTTAATTTCTTCATTTGTTGCTTAACACGAGTTGAAGCCTCAGCACGGATTTTATTTATCTTGAGTAACGGAGTATTCACCTTGGAACTTTTGGATTTTATTATCTTTTCAGGTAGAAGGTATACTAATAGGTCTATTAGCCTGTCTAATATAATTAGTCCAGACTTTGATGTTTAGAATCGACGTTAAACTTTTTCGCCTTTGTTTTCTTTTGTAGAGTTTCTTTCTGTGTTTTTGTAACAAAATTTTTGATTTTGCTCTACATAATGTTCACATTCTCTGTGTTTTTCATTTATGATGTTTCATTTATGATAAACTGAGTATTCACCTTAGAGCTTTTGGATTTTATTATCTGTTCAGGTAGAAGGTATGCTAATACGTCTATTAGCCTGTCTAATACAGTTAGTCTAGATTTTGATGTTTAGAATCGACGTTAAACTTTAGGTTTTATAAACAAAAAGAGAAATCATACGATTTCTACCTGGCGAAATCGAATTCAAATATAAGCCACCGTGCCCCCTAAAACTTGCGAAGCAAACAGCTTGATGAATAAATCGGCAAGGGAGTCTAAAAATTGCACTCCAAATGCCGTTTATCATGGCCTATATTCGTAGTGAATTCGATTTCTGGTACTCCAAATGAAGTAAATAAACAAAACAAAATGACGGTATTAGATTTTGATTTGATACAGAGCAGCAACAAGCCGCATATACGTATTTCGATCTCTTTAGATCTCCTCAGTACGGTATTGGTATAGTTACTACTCCATGGAGTAGTAACCATATTGTACTGAGGAGATCTAAAGAGATCGAAATACGTATATGCGGCTTGTTGCTGCTCTGTATCAAATCAAAATTTAATAACGTCATTTTGTTTAGGTTTTATGTATCCTTGTAAATTGAATGATACTTACCATAAATATATAGAGAGGAGTAATCTACGTACAAATTGGATGAGGCACGACAAAAATAAAAGCACTGGTCAAAAGCACAAGGTAAAAGGTACACAAGGTACCTACGTTAGCAGAATTAAAAACAAAATAAATAAAAAAATCAAATAGTAAATATATTTTTGAACTACAGTAATTTTATTAAACAAATATAAATGTAGAATCTTTTGAGACAAATAGTACGATGTATGAGATGTTAAAGGTATTATCATTCCAAGGCCTGCTGCACAAAACCATATAATTTTCTCTAATGTGGACTTCCTCATGAAACAAGAACATGCAAAAAGGCAAATAACATCCTTGCCATATGTGCTCTGTCCAACGGCGATTATACAATTTTAAGGGATGATTGGTAAATACTGTGACCTAATACCTACACATAAAATTCCAACCCTTAACAAAAGATTCAGCAACAATATAAAACAATACAACAATATCATTAAAACTTACAATTTAAACACAATAGCGCATTCTTCTTCTTCTTCCTTTGCCCTATCCGTTTCGGACGTTGGCTATCAACAAGGCTATTTTGACTTTGTTTACGGCACCTCTGAACAGTTCGGTCGATGTTAGTCCGAACCATTGTCGCAGGTTATGCATCCATAAGTGTCGTCTTCTTCCCGGTCCCCTCCTACTGTCGATTTTTCCTTGGACTATTAACTGTAGCAGCCGGTACTTAGTATGCCTCATGACATGTCCAAAGTACTCAACCTTCCGTTTCTTTACGGCGAAGATTATTTCTTTGCTTTTGCCTATTCTCTGCATTACTTCCACAATAGTGATGTCTAGTTTCTTCAGGGTGGATTCCGTGGTGGTCCATGCCTCTGCTCCTAGAACAAGACCAGGAAGACATAACACTTGACTAGTCTTACTTTTAGTTCCATTAAGATTTTGCTTGTGAACCACTTTTTCATATTGTTGAACGCGTTTCGCGGTTTTTCAATTCGTGATCTTATTTCTGTTGACTGGTCCCATTTTGTGTTGACTGTGGTTCCAAGGTATGTGTATGTCTCCACTTGCTCTATTTTTCGGTTGTTTAATGTCAATTGCATCGGAGGTTTTTGTGTTCTGCTGATGAGCATGCATTTAGTTTTGGTTGTATTGAGTTCTAAACAATATTCTTGACTTGCTATGTGTATAAATAATAGCGCATAAACTCTAATAATATAGAGCTCGTATTTATACTTAAGCTTGCCAAAATGGGACAAATCAACCATCCAGAAATTCGAATAAAAATCTAACAACACTGACTAAAATATTGAACGAGTTTAGGAACATGTTTAGTTAGCTATTAAACAAACCTTGAACACGTTCTTTGTATTCAAAATAGATTAGTTGACGTTAGACCAGTTCAGTTCCTAAGATTGGCTAGCCAGGATATAGGTCTACGTCCAGGGCCTCTCTTGCCCTCAATCTTGCCTAGAAGAATCAACTTTTGAAGTAGGTATTTACTATTATGCATAATTTGGCCGAAGTAAGCTAATTTTTTATTCTTTAAGGTGTTAATAATTTTTTTGTCTTTTCAGAGCCTGTGGAGGATAGTTATGTGGTGTATACCTAAGACCTGTAACATAAGTCGGTAGCACAATATTTTAAATGCCTCTAATCGTTGTATGACATCTTTTGTAAGACTTCAGCTTTCTACTCTGTAGAGGAGGACACTAAAGACGAATATTTAGGAATTCTTAAGCTTCCTATTCCTATTCTTTTTTTATGTAGATATGACTTTATCTGTTTTTTAATGTGCCTCCAGTAAGTTGTCGTTCCATCATTTTTGTGGTTCTGATTATCTTTCTATTGGGAAACCGTCTCTTGCCGCCTTATCTACTCTATTTGTTGTCATTTGACTTATATGATCCTTACATTCTACTCTCCTATTTTTTATCCAGTTCTTGATGTTCTTCACCTTGCATCTAAGTCGTATATCTGTACGTCTAGCTCTGTTCCATAGTGTCTTACCATCAAGTGTTTTTATTTTTGCTGTTTAACATCCTTTTTATCATTTCTGTGTCAGGTCGTGTTTCCGCTCCATTTTGTGATCACTTCGATGGATATGGCCAAAGAACTTTAAAATTCTAGAGTAAACGGTACTGGAGACACGCTGATCCGGTTTAATTTCATCCAGAACCGAGATATTTGTACGGCGAGCCGTCCATGGAATTCGAAGCAGGCGTCTCCATGTCCACATTTCAAAGACGTCTATACGTCGTCGATCTGATTCTTTGACTGTCCATGTCTCGCATGCATAGTACAATATGGAAAAGACCAGAGTTGAAACGAGTCTCTTTTTTTTTTGTCATAGTAATGTGACGATCACGCCAGACCCCGTTTAGTTCACTCATTGCTGCTCTTGCTAGTTGAATGCGTCTTCTAATTTCGGATTCACAACTGCATGTGTTGTTAACTAGAGCTCCAAGATATATCATAGATGAGACTACCTCGCATCCCGCAATAGTTTGGGTTTCAGGAAACTGTTGTTGGCGATCAATAACCATGATTTTGGTTTTGTTGTAGTTAACCATGAGTCCAAATTTAGCACTTTCTACCTCGAGTTTTTTTAATAATTTAATAAATTCTTCTGGAGTAGAGGCTAGAAGTGTAGTGTCATCTGCGAAACGCAAGTTAGATATCTTAACACCACCTAGTTTTACTCCTCCCTCCCAACCATTCAAAACACTGCGCATTATGAACTCCGAATAGATGTTAAATAATAAGGGAGATAAAACGCATCCTTGACGTACTCCCTTCTCCAAAGTGCATTTTTCAGACAAATATCCGTCCATTCGAATATATGCCAGGTTATCTTGATACAGTTTGCTAATAAGGTAAGTCAAGTGTTTAGGTACACCCATTGTCGTCAATATGTTCCATAGTTTGTCCCATCTAACAATATCAAAGGCCTTTGTATAATCGACGAAACATATAAATATCGGGATCTGGTATTCTCTGGCTTTTTCTATAATGTTTCGTACATTAAGGATTTGTTCTCTAGTACCTCTGCCCTTTACAAATCCAGCCTGCTCAGGTGCTATTTGCCAACTTATGAAGTTTTCTAGACACCGTTGCAGTATGTAGAGGATCACCTTACTGGCGTGTGATATTAGAGCTAATAGCCTGTAGTTGTTACAATTATTTGTTTAACCTTTCTTATGAAGAGGTATGATTATGGTCTTTCTCCAATCCTCAGGCCAGACGCCTGTGTGCCATATTTCATTGCACAATCGATGTAATATTTTCACTCCACATTCCGGAAGATGCTTCAAGACGTCTGCAGTAATGAGATCATATCCTGCTGCTTAGTTTAACTTAAGTCTTTTTAAAGCGAATTGCACCTCGGAAAAAAGTATGTCAGGTTCAGACTCAAAACTAGTGTGGTGTGTCTCTGTTGAAGGAGAATGGAAAGTGGAGGTCTGGCAGTCAGGTACAAACGGGGCGTCCGCTGGCATCAAAGTATAATACAGCATAATAAACGTAATAGATCTAAAATAGCATCTAAAATACATCGCCTAGCACTTAGGGAGTGGCGACAGAAGTGACTACGTCTTATCTCGTGTGATGACTACATATGGGGTAATGAAATTGTATGTATTCTTATCTATATTATACAATTGTCGGATGAAATCTGAATACGTAATATTTGGTAAGAATATCAGTTTCCAGTTGAATATATTTTTTATCATTTATATAAGATACTAAACCAAGTCAAGTTATATTGCCCATATTCGTTGATCTGATGTACTAAACCGGTTTAAACTTAATTAATCTTTACAAAAAAATCTGCATCACTTAACTTAATGTAAGGCAATTTATATTAGCTCATATTTTTTATCCTTTCCATTGTTACCACTATACGCCTCTGTCGTTTCGCGCTGCGTTTAGCTGGGAACCGTTGTGTGTATATGTAAGGTTGGTATCTTTACATGGGTACATCTCGAAAAACAACGGCTGTAATTGAAGTGTCTAAGATTAGCGGCTGTTGAGTAACGTTGCTAGCATTGTAAAATATGTGCGAAAAATAAAAGAGCAATTAAACGGCCTCTACAAAATACATAGCAGCAATTAATCATAAGCTAGTTTAGAATAAAGAAATTGTAAAAACGTTGACTTGACAATATTTTCATTCTAAGTTTCTACACCCAATCACTACGAGAATAAACGTAAAAAGGCATGTTACGTGTACATACAGTGTTATCAGATAAAAGAATAGAAGATAAAAGAAACGAGTAACATATTTAAAAAGCGAGTTCCCTCTGTCCTCGTTGACAATAGTAACAAAATTATTGTAAATAAGCACGAAATAAGAAAAGAATGGCAGCTGTATATATCAGAGTTTTTTGAAGATGACAGAAATATTATTGCCGAATTCTACCAAAACTGTACTGACGCACGGCGCAGAAATTATCAAATGCGAGGTAGAACACGCTATAAATAATGCAAAAATTAAAAAAGCTTATGATCTAGATGATACACCAACTAAGTTGCTGAAACTAATAGAGAATTATAACATAAAAGTAGTAGTAAGACTTTTTAATTCAATATATTATAACACCGGAGTGATTCCCGCAGATTGGCTCAAATCCATCTTTGTCGCAATACCTAAAAAACACAATGCGAGAAAATGCTCAGAATATCGATTAATTAGAATAATGAACCACACTCTTAAAATTCTACTCAGAATACTTTACAACAGAATTAGACGCAAATGCGAAGAATATCTTGGAGATACCCAATTTGGTTTTAGAAATGCTACTGGAAACCGGGAGCCACTTTTCGCGCTTAACATCCTATTACCAAAAAGGCCGTGACCAAATAAAATATGTATTTGCATGTTTCGAAGACTTCCAAAAAGGCATTCGATAAATTACAGCATGTAAGATTAATGCAAATACTGAAAAAGATCGGAACAGATGACGAGGATAATTGTGTCATTAAAAATTTGTACTGGAATCAAATTGGTATCGTAACAATTGGAGATTTATTTATTTATTGACGGATATACCATTTTTACATTGGAATAACAAATATATAAAATTTTACAAAGTAAGCACAACATTGGAAAATAATAGTAAAGTTTAACAAAAACTAATAATTAACTTGAATACAAACTAATATCAAAAACTAATAATTAACTTCAATACAAACTAATATTACACAAATAGCAGTCTCTTTATCACATTTTTAAATTGTTCTAAGGACTGGAAAAATAAGTCCAGATCACTTTGGTACCTATTATATAGTCTCAACATATTAGTAAGAGGCTTAAAGTATTCATAATTAAATTGATGAAATGGCAGATGAAACAATGAAGTATGTCTAGTTCCATGAATAGTGTTAAGACCTTATCGATTTAAAAGTTCAGGGCAATTTATCAAATTATTAACAATTTTGTAAAGGAATATTAGGCAAAAATAATTTTTTCGCTGATTCATGGAAACCATTTTTAAGTGATCAGCTATCATACTATAACTGTATGGGACAGAAAGGTCATGAAAAGCACTACGGTAATGATAGTGTTTACAAAATTTATGCTGAACACGATCAAGCTTGTCTATAGAGGTTTGATAGTAAGGTCCCCATACAACTATTGCATATTCTAGTCTGGAACGAATGAGACTATTAAAAAGAATTGGTAAAACAAAACAGGAAAATTGAGAAGTGTTTCTAGTTATAAACCCTAATTGTTTAAATGCAATGTTTACTGTAACCTCTAGATGATTACGAAATGTTAATTTACAATCAAAATAAACACCTAAATCCTTAACACAGTCCTGCCTTGAGTGTTATCAATGCTATAATCGTAATTTAAAATTGTTTGCTTTCTGTGAAAAGTAATAACACAACACTTATCAATGTTCAATTTTAATTCATTTAGTTTGCACCAATCGCTAAATCTGCTGAGATCCTCTTGTCACTGAATTTGATCATACTGACAAGTAATGACTTTATAAATTTTTTTATCATCAGCAAAGTTCAGAAATTTTGAATTCTTAATGACTTTTTCAACGTCGTTAATAAAGAGGACCAAAAGTAGGGGACCACAATGTGACCCTTGTGGTACTCCAGAGAGGACGTCAACAGATTGAGATAACACACCATTTATCTTAATGCTCTGGGTGTTACCCACAAGAAAACTATCATACCAATCAAGCCATTTGCCAGCTATACCAATGGCTCCTAATTTACTGATTAAATAACGATGATTTACTTTATCGAATGCCTTTGAGAAGTCAGTATAGATGCTGTCCACCTGGTACTTCCTCTCAAAGGCACCCAATATATCATCTTGGTAGACCAACAAGTTTGACACTGTGCTCCTCCCCCTTTGAAAGCCATGCTGTTGGGGTATCATTATATTGTCTGTTAGTTTTGATAAGTGAGAAGTCACTAGTTTGTCGAGAAGTTTTGGGATTGCTGACTGTATACAAATTCCTCTGTATTTTTTAATATCCTCTCTTTTACCTGACTTAAAAATGGGTACAATATAACTGTTGTTCCAGCAAGGAGGGAACTCACCAGTCATAAGAGATAAATTATAAAGATATTTTAGTGGAATAGTAAGAGAGCATAGACAGTGCTTTAATAATACCGGTGGGACTCCATCAGGCCCTGAGGAGAATTTGTTTGGAAGTTTACTTAATTCATCAAACACTGATATAGTGTCAACTTGAAATAGGTTTACAGGGTCAATGTGTCTTGACACATTGACCCTGTCACAGTCTTTAAAATCTGGAATGGGAGCACCTTTATCTTTCTCATATACACTAGAGAAGAATTCAGCAAAAAGGTTAGCAATTTCGATATTGCCCTGTGCCCTTCTGTTACCGAGATACATTTTTTGGGGGTAATTCGAAGATTTACGAAGTCTGCCAATGTATCCCCAAAATTCCCTGGGGTTGTGTGTGTGCTGTTGGTTTCTTTTGACTGTGGACTTAATCCATTAGCCGAACTAAAATTGCTCTTATAATATATCTTTTATACTCATTATATTTATTAATATTTATAACCTATTTGATAATAATGATTTACAATACTAATTTACATATATTATACAGGTACCTACATATATTTCCTGAGTGTTTTTCTATTTTTGTTATAGAATTAGATAAAAATAAATATTAATACTACCTACTAATAACTAATAAATTATATACCAATTTTTTTTTTCTTTTTTTTTTTAACACAGCGCTAGGGCATAAACCCGGTTCAACACCTCAGAGGTTTAGGCCCTCTTTGTGTTTTCTTTTTTTTTTCATAATTTTTTTTGGTATATTTTTTTTTTTTTTGTTTTTTTTTGTTTTGTTTTTTTTTTGTTTTATTTTTTTACTTAGCCTTTTTTTGTATTTTTTTTATTTATTTAAGTTTTTTTTTTTTTTTTCATATTTTCACTTATACAAAATTTCACAATTTTATTTTTATATTAATAATGTGTTTAATTAGGATCTCATAGATACTTTTATCTTTAGTAGCAATCAAAGCTTGTAGATTAAAAGGTTTTCTTATATATTTTGTAATATAAATTTGATCTAAAAAATAATCTATTTCTGTTTTTTTTAATTTACAATCTAATATCATATGTTCTGCGGATCCTAATTCTCCACATTCACAACAGTTTGTGTCTGACAGTCCTATTTTATGTTTATGTTGTGGAACTAAGGAGTGGCCAAATCTAAGTCTACATATATATGATATAAAGACCTTTTTGCCTTGATAGTCACTAAACCAACTTTTAGATGGGATCTCTGTTTGGATAGTTTTATAATACCGTCCCTTTTTGGAATTGATATACCATTCTTTCCAGTTATTGAGTTTATTATTATTAATATGAGCATATGCGTCATTTAGTGTTAACTTATATTCATAGTTAGTATCTAATTCTGTAGCTCTTTTTGCTAGTTTGTCTACAATTTCATTATTTTTTAAATTACAATGGGCTTTTATCCAACAGAATGATATTTCTTTACCTTTGGATTTGAGTACAATAAAGTTTTTAATTATTTCTATAATGATATGATTGCAATGTTCTGTCCACTTCTCCAATTTAGTTAGAGCACTTTTACTATCTGAAAGTATCACGAATCTATCACTATTTGTGATAGTTGCTATGTACTGCATTGCTCTTAATATTGCTATTAGTTCTCCTGTATATACCGTGGTTTCTGTAGCTAGACCTATTCCTTCACTGTATTGTGTTTTAGGGTCCCATATAGCAGCAGCAACTTTAGAGTTAATTTTTGAGGCATCTGTATAAATTTGGTAATATTTTGGGCATAGTATTTCTATATCTAAGTTAAGAAACCAGAACTGCTAATTCAACTATAATAAAAGGACAGCGTCAGCACGCTACACCTCGGCGTCACCGAGCTTACTTAATTTACTTTTGCATTGTATAGCGTTACTCTTATTTTGCATTTTACTGTAGTAAGTAGTCCCTTGTCAATAAAGTTATTTTTTAAAAATATTGTTCTTGGACTTAGAAACATCATTGGCGCAGTCAGTACAGATTTTCGGGAATTACGCTAAACGTTACAAAAATCGAACGGTTTCGCGTAGTTTTTCGTTTTAACGATTCACCGAAAAAACGAACTTTTTGTGAAAGTGTCCAAGATCAACTTTAGACAAGGTATCACCAAGACCTGGGGAAAGAACAAAAATCGTCGAACCCTAGAGGCAGTAGATTTAAGCAGTAGTTTCAACGAGACCTGGGAGAAGAACAAAATCGTCGAATCCTATAGGCAGCAATGTTGACAATCTACATTTTAATGTAAGTGTTTCCTATTTTTTCCATTTTATTTTCCATTTTATTATTTCCATATTTGAAAATACTTATAGTCAGAGAGCTAACGAGAGCAAACAATTTTTTTTTTAAATGTTTTATGATTTTGCAAGATATTTTTAATAAGACAAAGATTATTATTATTATATTATATTATTATATTTTTTTTGACAATATCTTATTATATTGAAGTTGAACGTTCTATATTGAAACATATTTTATATTTTATTACAATTTGATATATTTTCTGAATAAATATTTAATGAGCGAAACTGATAGCAAATTGGATTTAAGTAGCCTTGTAGCAGAATTAAATTCAATTTTAGAAACAAATAGTGATACAAATAACGAAATGGCTCAAACGAACTACCAATTATTAAAACTTTACTTAGATTCCATCCCAACATACGATGGTAATCCACATACCTTAACCATATTTATAGAAAATTGTGAAAATTTAATAACTAATTTTGCTAGTCAAACAGACGGCACCTTGAATACATTTTTACTTCGAGCTATATTAGGTAAATTAAATGGAAGAGCTCAAATGTTAATAGGTTCTAGGACAGAATTAAATACATGGCAACTCGTAAAAGATGCCCTTAATCTTAGTTTTGGAGACCAGAGAGATCTCGATTGCCTTATTCAAGACCTAATAACGTTGAGGCCTTTCAAAAATGAAACCCCTTATAATTTTGGCATGCGATGCCAAGAAACACGTAGTTTAGTAACACAAAAATTAAATACGCTTAATATTAATGCACAAGAGAAATTAATTAGAATAAACAGTTACGATGACTTATGTTTAAAGACTTACATTAGAGGCTTACCCTTATCGTTACAAACAAATATAAGATTAAGAAACCCAGACAGTTTAGAGAAAGCTATGAGCTTCGTTATCGAAGAAGAGAATTTTCTATATTCGTTACAACGCGGAAATAATTTAAACTCACAAAATTCTTTTAGACCCTCATCGAGACATAATCCTACGAGAAACAATAATTCTAATCGAACTTTTATTCCTAGAAATAATTTACAACAAAATCGCCCTAATATGAGATTTCCACCTTACCAATATCAAAACATCAGACCGCAATACCTAAATAATAATTTTAATCCCAACAATACCTTTCAGCCACATCAAAATCAATTCCGAAATTTCAATAATTATAATTCTAACTTTAATCCAAGAAATTTCGACAATAATAATTCTAATTTCCGACCAAGGAACTTCCATAATAATAATCCTAATTTTCAACAAAGAAATGTTAATAATCAATCCCAAAATCAAAATCAATACCAGCCAGAACCGATGGATACAACTTCACGAAATACTTCTTTAAGATCTAGACCACATTTTACCTCCACGCAATTATTTAATCAACAAATTAATAACGATCAAATACAATTCGAAAACCCCTTTGAAAATAATATTCCCACTGATTACGTACATCCAACTCAAGGAGCTAATGAACTTCCTTACGAGAACATTTATGAAACTCAATCCAGTCCTTATCGCAATCCAAATGAAACAAAAGAAAGATCATATCACAATCCCACACAAAATGTTGAAAACAGAAATTTTTGCATGGCCCAAGAAAACTACAATCCGACATAATATATTTAAATACAACGATAGCAGATTTACCACATATTATTATTCCTGAACTCAATGCTAGATTTTTATTAGATACAGGGTCTTCCAAAAGTTTGATATCTCCACAGTTAGCGCATAAATTTTATAAAAATTTTATTTCTTACGAAAATTTTAATATACAGACGGCTCACGGAATTTCTATGCACAATGAAATAATTAATATTCCAGCTTTTAACATTTTTAAAGTAAATCAATATAATAAGTTTTATGTTTTTAAATTTAGCGAAAATTTTGATGGATTAATTGGTATAGATTTATTACAAAAATTAAAAGCTTCAATTAATGTTAACACGCGACAAATGAAAACGCCTTATGTAACGATACCCATAATTTTTGAACCCAGTAAAAAGGATATATTATATCCCAAGTCAATTTTAAATCATACAATAGTTATTCCCCCTAGAACTAAGCAAATAGTCAAAATACCGGTAAAATTAAATGTAGGATTAGGTATATTAGAATATAAGAATTTCGGTAAAGGAATCGAAATGCCTAAAGCAGTAGCTAATGTAAAAAATAATTTTGCTATAACCACTATTACGAATATAAGCGAATATAAGACAACGTTAACTATTACTGAACCCTTTGATATAGAACCATTAGATACTGTAAATATTAATTTTATAAGAAAGATGGAAACTGACGAAGAAACGTCTATTAATGATGATAACATGTTAAAGAGGAATTTAAAAAATATAAGGATAAATCATTGCAACAAAGAAGAAAAAGAATTACTAAAAAAGCTTTGTTTCCAATATAGAGATATTTTTTATTGCGAAGGAATACCTTTAAGTTTTACTAATAGTATTAAACATAAAATTAAACTTACTGATGATTCTGCAATATATACAAAATCATATCGTTTCCCGGAAGTTCACCGAGAAGAGGTCAAATCCCAAATATATAAGATGTTAGCAGAAGGTATAATAGAAGATAGCAATTCCCCGTTTTCGAGTCCCATTTGGGTGGTTCCGAAAAAACAAGATGCTACAGGAAAAAGAAAATGGCGTCTAGTAATAGATTATAGAAAGTTAAATGAGAGAACCGTAGATGACAAATACCCGTTACCAAACATAACAGAAATTTTAGATAAATTAGGGAGAGCAAATTACTTTTCGACACTAGATCTTGCAAGTGGCTTCCACCAAATAGAAGTCGACCCACAAGATGTTGAAAAAACAGCTTTTAGTACACCACAAGGTCACTTTCAATTCAAAAGAATGCCTTTTGGTTTAAAAAATGCACCCTCGACTTTTCAGAGAGTTATTGATAATGTTTTAAGAGGATTAACAGACGAAACGTGTATAGTATATTTAGACGATATTTTAATTTATAGTACATCTTTACAAGAGCATCTTGAAAAATTAAAAATAGTTTTCGAAAGACTCAGAAAGAGTAACTTGAAAGTACAATTAGACAAGTCAGAATTTTTACAAAAAACAGTTATGTATTTAGGACATGTAATTACCCCTCAAGGCGTAAAACCAAACCCTGATAAAATCTCTGCCATAAAAAGATTTCCCATTCCAAAAACTCAAACTGAAATAAAAAGCTTTTTAGGATTATTAGGTTACTACAGACGATTTATAAAAGATTTTGCAAAAATTACTAAACCGATGACCAAATGTTTGAAAAAAGGTTCTAAAGTAAATCACGATAAAGATTTTATTGACTGTTTTGAAACTTGTAAACAAATCTTAACAAACGACCCTATTTTACAATACCCAAATTTTTCCCAACCATTTATTTTAACGACAGACGCTAGTAATTTTGCAATTGGAGCTGTATTATCACAAGGAAATGTTCCAAATGATCGACCCATCGCATACGCCTCAAGAACGCTAAATAAAACGGAGACAAATTACTCGACCATAGAAAAAGAGCTGTTAGCAATTGTATGGGCCTGTAAACATTTCAGACCATACCTTTACGGCAGGAAATTTTATTATCTACACAGATCACAAACCACTATCTTGGCTTTTCAGCCTAAAGGAGCCAAACTCAAAACTAATCCGATGGCGTCTAAAACTGGAAGAGTACGATTATAAAATTATATATAAAAAGGGAAAGAACAATACAAACGCAGACTGTCTATCTCGTATTACAATAAACGCCTTAGAGGACGAATCAATAATAAATAATCCTGGAGATGTAGATGAAGATATTCTAAAATACCTCCAAAATTTTGCAGAAAATCCATTAGACGCACAACCTTTTACGAGTAACGATAACAATTCAAGAAAAATTAATATTATTTCCGATATAAGAATACCTCCAGATATACAAGACGAGACCTTAGATGAATCAACACAACATTCAACTGCGGACGAAACGACGAATCAAGGAATACCCATTTTAGATGAAATAGTAAACAACAAAGTACACCAAATTCTAGTATACCCAAACGTTTACCCAAAAACTGATATAACGCAGGAAACTTATCAAAACCATAAAATAATTAAAGTCAAAATTCCAGAAACTGATAATGAAAAACATATTTTTGAATTTCTTATGGCATACACAGACCTTAACAATACATTTTATTTATATTTCAGTAAAGATAACCTGTATAATGATTTTAATAAATATTACCTAAAACATTTTTCTGAAAATGGTCCGAAACTAATTAAATGCACTAGATTAATTAATACAGTAGCAAACGAAGAAGAACAAATCATTTTATTAAAAAATTACCATGAGGGAAAAACTAACCATAGAGGAATTAATGAAACTTTCGAAAAATTACGTCAAAATTATTATTGGAAAAACATGAAGACATCTATTACTAATTACATTAACGAATGTTCTATTTGCCAGAAAAATAAATACGGTAGACACACGCCCTATGTCCCGCTAATGCTTACAGAAACCGCCAGCAAACCTTTTCAAGTTGTTCATATAGATATTTTTACGTATGACGGTAACAAATATTTGACTATGACAGACGCATTTACTAAATTTGCCCAAGCTTACTTTATTCCAGGTAAAAACGCAATTCATATCACGAAATCCTTAATAAAATACTTCACTTCTTTCGGCATTCCCCAATTAATAGTAGCAGACAAAGGTAGAGAATTTAATAACGAAGTAATAAAAGATTTATAAGCAATACACAAAATCAAAGTTCACTTTACTACTCCTGGCCACCATGAATCAAATTCAATAGCTGAACGAATACACTCTACTCTAATTGAACATTTAAGACTTCTAAAACAGACATATCCTAACGAAGACGACTTAATGGACTATGCTCTTATAGCTTACAATAATTCTATTCATAGTTCCACAAAATTTACTCCATTTGAATTGACTTTCGGACATACAGATTCTAGAAACCCCAACGAACTATTTCTTTCTCAAAATTTCTATTCAGAATATATAAATAATCATAAAGACAAATTAAAACACGTTTACCAAAACGTACATGAAAATCTAACACAAAATAAAACTAAAGTAATTAATAAAAGAAACGATCAAGGAGAAACAAATTCAGAGTTCAAAATTGGACAAGTAGTTTATAAAGTTAATACCCAAAAACGTAACAAAAAACATCAACCATATTTAGGTCCCTACAAAATAATAAAAATTCTTGACAGAAACCGAGTAGAACTTGTACGACAAAGACTTAAATATAAAAAACACACTAACCAGACAGAAATTATACATATCAAAGAACTAAAGAAACCTCCCGTTGCAGGTTCACCCTCTGGACAACAAACGTCGACGCAAGACGAGACACATCCAAATTCCATAACTTAAACGACAATCCCGGACTTTTACCCCTTCATTTAGGCACAGCCCGAATTCAGACAGATGTTTGGACTTTTATACATATCTATGACATAACAAATATTACTACAAATTTTCTAACTCTACAAAATCAATATTATTCCATGATAAATACCCTTTCAAATACCTCTCAAATTCTAAGCTTTAATAAAGAATTCCAAGACTCCTATCATTTAATCCAAATTTTGGAAAATAAAATTTATCTTGAGTTAAAACAGTTAAATCCCTTTTGGAATACCAGATCAAAAAGATCTCTATTTGATGGTGTAGGCTCCGCAATCAAATTTATAACCGGAAACCTAGACCAAAACGATGCAAAACGTTACGACGACGCTATATCAACCCTTACAAATAATCAAAATAATATTAAAACTATAGTTAAAAATCAAATCACCTTATTAAGATCCTCAATAAAGAATTTTGAAAATAATACAAAAATCTTAGCCCATAACCAGTTAATTTTAAGCTCACGAATAACAGAAGTTCAAAAGTTAATTAAAGATATAAAGATAGAAAAAGTTGAGACATTTCATTATTTTGCACTAGAAAGACTTGTATCGCAATTTTACACTAGTTTCCAAATTATTTATGACCTATTAGAAAAAATCGAAGTTGCTATCAGCTTTTCAAAACTAAATACCTTTCATAATTCAATAGCCGACCCAAATGAACTATTTCTCGAAATTTTAAACATCAGTAAATTTCTTAAAAATAACAAACTCCCTTTTGAATTATCTTTGCAAAATATTTTGTTATTCGAAAAAATAATTAAGATAAAAAGTTATAGTAAAGCAAATAAAATAATTTTTGTACTTGAATTGCCTATTGTTGAGATCAATGACTATGATTATTATCATCTTTATTCCTTTCCGACCAGATACCAAACTCATTTTAGAACAATTATTCCAAAATCCAAATTCCTAATTTCCAATCGATACCAATATGCACTTGCCAACGTTCAATGTCAAAAATTGGTAGAAGAAGAATATTTATGCCACGATGTCCAGTCAATTGAAGTAACACCAACAGCCCCTTGCGAAGTTCATGTCATACAGTACTCAAAGTTTGTAAATCAATGTCAATCAGTGCCAATAGAAATTAATAATATAAAAATTCAAAAACTAGAAAACAATAAGTGGATCGTAATAACGCGAAACAAAGTGATTAGTATTCAAAAATGCGATAAGAATTCGGACAATATTCCATTAAACGGTAGTTACTTGATCGAACTCAATAGTGCGTGCGAAATATATATAGACAATTACGTTTTAAAAACATTTGAACTAAAAACTCCAAATTTTGTTAAAATGGAACTGCCAACTTTAGAAGTATTACTAAAAACGCCGGTCAGTGATCCAAACCTTAAACCAATCAAAATAGAATCGATAAAATTAGATGAATTAAATAATGTCCAAAGTGCTTTAGCAGATCAAGAAAACAAAATAGACAATCTAGACACAGTTCCTGTTCATTTTCAACATGTCAGTTTTTATACCATAATTTTATATGTCTTAGCAATCATTTTCCTTGTCTACACCATTTGGCGAATATACAGAAAAAGGACAAATCAAGAATCACCAAAACAATCCACAGAACAAAAAAAAAGGTACCAGATAATTTTCCATTTCTTCGAACTATGCCACCCCATAGTTCTCATCTAGCCCCGGAGGAGTTAAGAAACCAGAACTGCTAATTCAACTATAATAAAAGGACAGCGTCAGCACGCTACACCTCGGCGTCACCGAGCTTACTTAATTTACTTTTGCATTGTATAGCGTCACTCTTATTTTGCATTTTACTGTAGTAAGTAGTCCCTTGTCAATAAAGTTATTTTTTAAAAATATTGTTCTTGGACTTAGAAACATCATTTCTATATTAAACATTGAGTTCCTTATCTCCGGTGGGAAACTCGAATAATCTCTCATGTAAATCGGCTGTATATTAGGAATACTATTTAGATATATTTGAAATATGGGTGATATTCTTGATGTGTATAATTTATTTTTAAATTGACGCAAGTTGTTGTAGGTTTCAACAAATAGTAAAGTAGGTTTTTTCTGCCAGTATTCACTCGTTTAATCATGTATAAAAAGTTTTTGACACTTATCCACTATTAAACTCTCTTTAGCAATGGTTTTAATTATAAACTTTTCGCATAGAGTTTTTCTTCTTAAATGTAGTGGTGGTTCATTGCACTCTTTACTTAAATTAGATGTCGGGGTGCTTATTAGAGCTCCGATACATAATCGAAGACATTTATTTGATAACACTTCTACTTTTTTTTAGGTGAGTTTTAACTGCTTGGTTGTAAAATATGCATCCGTAGTCTAAGATTGATCTTATATATGATCTGTACATTATTAACGAAATATTAGCATCTGCTCCCCAAGTTATGTGACTTACTGCTCGTAATGCATTATAACCTTTTTCAGCTCTTGTCACAACGTATTCAATATGATCTTTCCAGCTCATTTTTCTATCTAGTATCATCCCCAAATACTTAACTTTAGGTTGAACATTAAATTGTAAGTTTTGCATTTTTACTAACTTTGGAAGTTTTTGTTTTCTGGAAAATATACAAACTTGTGTTTTTTTTACAGATATTGTTAAATTTAACTGATACAAGTCATCAAGTAAATAATTGTATACTTCATTTATCATGTTGCAACCATTTTCTACCTCCTCTTGGTCTCCGTAAATACATATGTCATCTGCAAACTGTAGTACTTTACCTTGGTTGCGATTTAGTATGCTTTTGCCTATATCCGAAGTATAAATAGCATATAATATTGGCTTAGGATACTTCCTTGGGGTATCCCAATGTTTGTTATTCTGGGGCCCACTAATTTGTTGTCAATTTGAATATATAAAACTCTATTACTGTATAGTTTATAAATTTTCCAGCACAGTATCTCTGGGATTCCTATTTTCTTCATTTGGTGATATAGTATTAATAAATTAACATTATCATAGGCATTTTCTACGTCTACAAATGTAGCAACGACGGATTTATTATTAGAAAATGAGTTATAAACATCAATTATCAAGTGTGATAAGTTTTCCATTGTTGAGCATGATTTCCTGAATCCAAATTGCGTTGTAGAGAGTAGAGAATTTTTTTCCAACCAAAATTCTAATCTTTGTTTAATCATTCTTTCTAATGTTTTTAAGATACATGACGATAGCGAAATGCCTCTGTATGAATTCGGACAATCTGCAGGTTTATGTTGTTTGAGAATTGGGACTATAATATATTCTTTCCATGAGTTTGGAACTTCCATGCTTACCCATATATTGTTTATTATATTCAGAAATTGTATTTTCTTTTGAATAGGTAAATTATATAGCATACTATAGTGAATACTGTCCTTTCCTGGAGCTGAGTTGTTATTATTTTTTATACAACTTTTAAGTTCTTCCAAATTAAATTTTCTTGTTAGAAATGTACTGTCTTCAGTGACTGCATTGTTCGTTGTATATGTAATTTCCTTCTCAATGACCCAAGGTCTGGCAATTTTGTTAAAGAATAGTTCGGTCCAATCATTTTCTACTATTGGATTATTAGGTGGCTTATAGGCATTTTTTAATTTTCTAATCTCACTCCATATTTTATTAATAGGTGTATTTTTACTTAAGCTATTACATAAATTTTTCCATGAGGCTCTTTTACTATTTAAAATAATTCTTTTTTTATTAGCTTCCGCTTGCTGATATTTTAAATAATTTTCGTGGTTAGATATTCTTTTAAATTGTATAAAAGCCTCTTTTTGGTGTTTAATAGCCTCGCTACATTCATTGTTCCACCAGGGTTTATTAAATTTTGGATTGGTCATTTTTCTTTTCTCTGGAATGCTAATTTTACTAGCTTCATTTATAGAATCGTAAAATATTTGATATTCTTGTTCTATATTTTCTCCTATATTATCTTTTTTATCATTGCTTAAGAGATGAGAGAAAACTGCCCAATCTGCTTTTTTAATATCCCATTTAATTCTATTTCTAATTATATCATTATTATCATTATAGGTATTTACGTTACTATCATGTGTACACTCTATAACTACTGGATAGTGATCTGAACCCAGACTTATATTTTCTGTGTGCCAATAGCACGTATAATAGATATCTCTTGAGCAAATTGTTAGATCTATAGCTGATTTACTTTTATTCAGGAAACCCCGAATTAATGTCTCAGAACCATCATTTAAGAAATTAAGTCCACATTCTTCCATGGCTTCAAAAAGATTTATTCCTTCGCGATCAGTTTTATCACATCCCCATATTTTATTATGACAGTTAAAATCTCCCCCACTAAAAATGGTTTGTTACAACTATTGAAGAATCTGACCCATTCATTTTTTGATATACCTAGTTTAGGCTTTGCATATACCTAGTATAAATTTAGAATATTGTTTTTTAAATTTACTTGTACTGCAATACACATTACGTTATTTATTTTATAAAAATTTAAGTTATTCCAAAAATTAATCTTTTTTTTTATTAATATTGCTACTCCACCATAACCATCTGGTCCATCTTCGCGAAATATATTATATCGAGAAAAGTTTATGTTTGTATTTGGTTTCAACCAAGTTTCACTCAGTAATATAGCTAAAAAATTATTTTCAAATACATATTTTTCAAAATGTCCCTTATTGTGTATTATCGATCGTGAGTTCCATTGTAAGATTTTGTTACTTGTTAGATCCATTTAAAATTCTTTCTAGACTGTCTTTAAATTCTTCCAAAATTTGTTTATTTTCTGTTGGCAAAAAATTTTTACCTAGAATATTTTTAAATATAGTTAATATATGTTCACTAAGATTTTTGTTTATTTGAGAATTTTGTGTTATTTGTTTGTGATACATTGGAATGTTCTTAGGAATTGGTAGAGGCGGGTACTCAGAGGTGCTAGGATTTGTTAAGATATTTTCGTGTTGTTCCGAATATGGGTAAACAGACTTATTTTGTGTAGCTTCGCTCCATTTTCTTTTAGTTGTTATTGTATATCTATTACCTACACTTGATGTTTTTAAAGCTGATGTATAGCTATTATTGTATTTTAATTTTGCTTCTTCAAATGCCATATTTTCGTTTATCATAAGATATTTAATACCCTTTTGTTTCTCAAAGTCAGGACATTTTGCTCGGTCTAATGCTGAATGTTTTCCAAAACAAAATATACAGGTAGGCTCTGTTAAGTCGCATGCTTCAGATTCATGTTCTTGTCCACATTTTCCGCATCTTTTTTTTCCTCTACATTGAGACACTGTATTACTCTAGGTATATAAGGTTCTACCTGATATATCATTCTCTCAATGAGAACTTGTTTTGGTATCATTTGTCCTCTGAAAGACACCACTATAGTACCCGTCTCTATCAACTCGTCATTTGATTTTCTTTTCATTCTTTTTACACTTAATACCTTAAAATTACCGTATCTACAAACAATTATCTCTTTTAATTCATTTTCTGAAATACCTTTATCGACTCCTTTAATTACACCACTCTTTTGAACTAAAAAGTTTGGAATATATAGGTCATAATTTTTGTCTAATAGGTTTTTACTTTCTATTAAGATATTTGCACTTTTATAGGAGCTACATTCAATTCTGACTTTATTTCTACCAATGACGCTAATATTAACTATATTATCTTTTATTGTAGGTTCTGCATTTAGTATCAAACGTGCTGTTGCAATTTTGTGTAACTTACCAATATTTCCTTCTTTATTTTGTAAATAAACAAAATATGGCCCTTGATCTCCTTGTGCATATTTATTTTTGGTATGTGTAATTAACTGATTTCTATTAGTATTATTGGAATCGCTTACCTGAAAAGCTGGAAAAAAGTTGTTTGGTTGTGATTTTAATACCTGTGAAGCCATGAAACTTTGATTTGTATTGTCACTTAGCTGTGTTTTTTTCCCTTCATTATCCAAATCCATAGTATTAAAATTATTAAGAGTCTTTCCTCGGTCGGGTGGATGGCCTTTACCAATTGTATTAATTTCCATTGTACAGTTTTAACACTTTAAATATGCCAATACCAATCACACACTGTGAACGATCAATCCACTTCGAATGCTAATTTGACTAATATACTTTGTCCTTAACAATTCCAAACCAAGTTTTTCAAAGATAATAATTTAAATTTTTGATAATTACAAGAAGAAATTGATTGCAACACAATATCTACTCAAAAACCACCAAAATTCAATATTTTTTTAGGAGAGATCTAAAAAACTATTATAACTTTGACAGTTGTTTTGACGTATGTTCCCTGGGGTTATTACTAAAATTTTTTCAAGAGATGAAAAATGTTGTTTCTGACAAAGTGTATGTTCAACTTTACATTGATCACGTAGATTAGAGAACAATAAGTAGTCCTCATTTGAATTAGATAATTTAAACCTCAGATGAGCTTTTTTCTTTTGAATAATAAGATCTTTAAGTTTTATTGAGAACCAAATTGGGAACTTGTAGGAACACTTGACAGCCTTCATAGGAACAAAAATATCTAAACACTGATACAAATAGCTGTAAAATATTTGACAAGCCTCATTTATATTATTACAATGGTATAATGCATCCCAATTAACTGAAGATAGATAAAGGTTAACAGAATTAAAATTACAGTTTTTGAAATCATAAACATAGTCTTCATAAAAAACTGACTCTTTAAAATAACCAATAGGGATAAAAAATTCATACGGCTTATGCCTGAATGATTCACAAAACAATGGATCGACCGGCGTACACACATTTAGATCAGGTATATGTGAAAAAATGAGATCCAGGAATGGTCCATGTCTGTTTGGTATATTATTGCACTGATGGAAATTTAAAAATGCAAAAGATCCACAAACTGTATTCGCATGAGATCAATCAGGAAGTATAGTAGATAAATAAACCCCGTTTTGATCATTAGCCCATTGAGCATCTCTCAGGTTGTAATCGCCAGCCAAGATCACAGAACTCTGTGGATGTTGACTTATCAGTTCCTCAAGAAAGGTGCAGTGATATTCATATGCCTCAGCTAATGAACTAGGTGGTATATAGATTCCTCCTATTATAAGCTGATCATTATTCAGTTTAACTTCCACAAAAAGTTGTTCTATTTTAAGCAAATTTGACTTACATATTAGGTTAGAGGGTAGGTTTTTCTTGATTGCAATATACACTCCTCTGCCCACAATGTCCAATCCATGCTGATAGCGGTCCTGTCTATAAACATTATAGTTTAATAGATCAGTCTCACTAACCAAAAACTTTTCAGATAACCACGATTCAATCAAAATAACAATATCATAATCATTTAGTAGCAAAGAGTCCCTTAACTGAGAGAGTTTAGTTCGAAGTCCACCAACATTATGAAAGTAACATTTTAGGGTACTTCTCAGTTTTTTGGCTGGTTAGTAGTTTTTTTCACTATTGTAGGCTTATTGTTAATGAATTTGATTGTATTAGAATTATCACCATTCTTAACCATATCATCTAATTGTGATTTGATTTTCTTGAAATACTCTTGCTGGGCTTTTGTTTGATTCAGGGAAATTCTGACATCGGGCACTTTAATTAATATTTTTTTTTTGACAACAGTTTTAGCATCATGAGCTGTATTTAATACTACTTTAATGGGTCTCGTTCTGTTAGCAAATGTTCCCAGTCTAAATAGTTTAACATTATTTTTGTTAATATTAAAATCAGTCAAAATATTTAGTACCGCTTGTTTGTCCTCTGCATTACGATCCGATTGATTATTTTTAACAGATTCATTAACATTATATATAATTATATTGGAAGTCCTATTTTGCCTCTCCTGCATTTCGGAAATAATATCCTCCATATCTGGTGCAGATGCGACATTTTCCTTATG
This sequence comes from Diabrotica balteata, assembly GCA_918026665.1. Lineage (NCBI taxonomy): Eukaryota > Metazoa > Arthropoda > Insecta > Coleoptera > Chrysomelidae > Diabrotica > Diabrotica balteata. The sequence continues at coordinate 52,576,399 of OU898281.1, forward strand.
TAGAATTTTATTTATACTTTCCTTAAGCTCACACACTTCTTTTAACAGAGCTGGTACCTTATGAAATCCAACTTCGCACTGTTCACAGAAAAACTTTAGTTTCCGTTTCGTTTTCAACTGCATGCATTTAACTTTAGATGCTGTTAGATTACCACATTTCATACAAAGCACAGTTCTGCATCCATCACAAGCAAAAACTTGATTTAAGTCGAATTGGTTATTACACTCAGCGCATGTATCCATTTTATTTATTAAAATATAGAACAATATAGAAAACTTCCTGGACTATAATCACAAACTCAGAACCACTTAGTCTTATCAGCACATTAAGTTTTTTAGTGTCACTATTTAATTTTATTCATCAATTTTTTGTAGTAAAGAAAGGATTTAACATCAAAGTTATTCAATCAAACATCTAGTTACACTTAAAATTTTCTAGGAATTTAGTTATATACAATTTCAATTTTAAGAGATAACTACACCAATAAAATCTATATACAACAAGGAGTCAGACAAGGTTGCATTTTGTCAGCCAACATTGTTCAATGTTTACTCGGACCAGTTATTTAAAAAGGCACTTGAGAGACAACCATATGGAATAAAAATCAACGGGGAACTACTTAATGTGATTAGATATGCAGACGATACAATAATTCTATCAGATATTATTGAAGGTCTTCAAATTCTACTTGATCGTATTTACGAGGTAGGAGAGGAAATGGGCATTAAAATAAACTCAAACAAAACCAAATTTTTAGTGTTTAGTCGTGATCCACATCTCGATGCAAAGCTTTATTTAAACAGAGTCCAAGTTGAGAAAGTTCACAAAATGACATATTTGGGAATTGTGATAACGGACCAACTAGATCATGATATAGAAATAAAACGTAGAATAACAATGACTTAAACTACTTTTATGAAAATGAAGTCACTTCTTTGCAATGATCATATCAGTTTAGAACTAAGGCAAAGAATGGTTAAGTGCTATGTTTGTTCCGTACTTTTGTATAGTGCAGAAGTGTGGACGCTAAAAGTATCGATCATAAACAAAGTTAAAGCATTGGAAATGTGGGTTCATAGACGAATTCTGAAGATACCTTAGACAGCAAGGAAAAGTAATGAAGAAGTACCAAGGAGCGTTAACAAAGATAGATCGTTTCTTGGTTAAAAAACAATCGTGAATTGACTCAGATACCAAATGCAGAACAATTATTCCATATTGCAGAAGATCGAGAAGCCTTCGCAATGGTGATCTCCAACGTCGGATAATTCTGATATGGGACGCGAAGAAGAAGAAGTAATTAAATCCAGCAATAAAAATGTGTATGAAAACAGAGGTTCAGATTAAAGTGCCAAATCCAATTTATCAGTTTTTTTAATACATTCGATAACTTGGCTAAATAGACCAGAAAAATTAGCAAATAAAAAGCGATTTTCGTGACAATCTTTTATATATTTAACAATTGCTTTTGATAAATTTGGTGACAACAATATGTAATAGACAAAATATGCACAAAAATTAATAAATGTCACTTTTAAGGTATAAACGAAAGAGGGCAATTTTATTTTAAATACTAAAGATAAAGACCGGTGAATTATATGGAAAAGTGACATAATTTTACTAAAAAAGCATGGAAAATCGTTTAAAATGGTAGCTTGTAAAATAATTTTTGTCAATTTGTTGCTTCATTATTGCAAACATAGCTTAAATAGTCGATTTAAAAAAAAATATTAATTATTTCTCTAAAAATTATCAAAAAACTTAAATTTCGCGCGATAATGGGATCTATTAATCTATATAAACATTTCAAGTTGCACTAAACAGTTATTCTCGAAAAGCTTTTATTGACAACGTTATTAGGCGTAAACTAAGAGTTTCACCGGAGCCAGTTAACACGTCTTTTTCAAAAGATGACTTTGGTGATTGTTTGATAGTTGCTAATTTTATTCCTCTAATATAAAGGTAAGTTTTTACTGGGGCGTCCGTTGCAGTCATCGTTGAGCGATTATTGCTGAGTAATGATCGCTAAGCGATGCTCGCAAACTTAGTGTTTTTGCTGAAGCAACGATTTGATTAGTGAGTTGTCCATTGTCTAGTCAACAACTGGGTTTGTTGCAGCGTGAAGCGTATGTAAAAGAGAACAATTTTTGTTAAAGGACTTGCTAGCAGAAGAAATAACGGACGAAAAAAATATTAGAAATGTTGTGTTTCAAGATAAGAAAAAAATATGCAATATTTAAAAGACGACATAGGAGACACAAGAAGGATACTTCAAAATGTTTGAAATGTAATGTAAGGGTTTCACAGTTCTTCCGTTTTAAGGAACATCAGTAAAATTTTGTGTTAAGTTTAGTATAAAAGGATATAAAAAAGTCGTCTTCAAACTGTATTTCATATCCAGGGTCTCCAGAAGAAAATCTTTCAAATTAAAAAACTCTCAAAATCAGATGTACAAGCTACTATAGTCGCTCAGCGTTTGCGACTGTGTCAGCTCTCGGACCAGTTGCCAAAGATCGACGTTAGCGGCCCCAACGACAAACACTTCACTCAAACGGCGCATTAAGAAACCACACAAGCAATACATTGCTATCATTACTCAGCGATGACGCGATACAGGCTCCAGTAAAAAGTACCTATAAGCCGGAGATACACATGCCTGTTACTATCACAATGGCATACAAATACCTAGCAAGCACCTGCTTCTTCTTCAGCCTTAAGTAATCCAACTATGGACATAGGCCTCCCCCAAATCAATCCAGTGTCTTCTATTTTGCACCACTTGCTTCCAGTTGTATCCTCCGATCTTCTTAATATCATACGCCCATTTCATTTGTGGTCTTTCTTTGCTTTTCTTTCCTAACCATAATCTTCATTGTTGTATTTCGTGGTTCTATCTCTTATCATTCAGTCGGGCATTGTATCCTGCGAAGCTCCATTTTAATTTGACAGCATGTTCTCTTGAGTCTTTTACTTTCGTTTTGCTTCTAATTCATTTGTTTGTTTCTTTGTCCATAAGTCTTGCCCTGTGCATTAATTTTTACATCGCTCTTTGTGCTTTTACTACTTCATCCATGCTAGACTTGGTGAGTGTCTACATCTGTGAGCCATACGTGAGTATAGGGAGGATACACTGATCGTAAATTCTTGTTTTTCAAATATTGTTTTATTTTGGTGTTTTTTAAGATCCAACTCAGTTTTCCTAATCGTGCCCACTCTAAGCTTATTCTTCTGGAAATTTCTATCACTCAAACTGCCGAAAAATCAAGCACCAGCTACTGTCCTGAAACTGGCAAGTGTGTGTGTTAACCGGCAGGCTAGTTCCTGGCATGCTAGCTAATTGCAAAGAGATTGATTTTTTTGCTAGTAGCATGCTCTGAGATGCAAGGCGCATGCGTGCGAAGGGTCACTGGCATATGTTACCGCGCGTTATCACTACTGTCAGGTCAGTAGCTAGGAGAGAATTATCAGATTTGTTGTGTTGGTGATAAAAATTAGTCGTTGTTAATTTAAAAACGATAGTATCGAGAAATGGGTTTTCTTAACAGCATTGGATGACGCCAGAGTAGATTCAAGATATGCTGCCCTCCTTAAGAATATATACGATGATGCTACTTTTCACGTAAAAATAGATGATGATCTGGTAACTATGAAAATAGACCTTGGCAAAGGTGTGAGACAGGGCGACACCATCTCACCCAAGTTATTTACTTTGGCATTAGAAAATGTTTTCAAAAAACTAAATTGGGCCGAAAAGGGATTAAAAATAGATGAAGTATATCTTAACCATTTGCGTTTTGCAGACGACATAGTACTAATAAGCACAGATATTCAGGAACTAAAATCAATGCTACAAGATTTAAATCACAAATCGAATCAAATAGGATTAAAAATGAATCTCGATAAAACAATCGAATCAAATAGGATTAAAAATGAATTTCGATAAAACAAAGATATTAAGCAACAGCTTAGAAAACATCACGATAGATAACATCAATATAGAAAAGGTAGAACAATAATATATATATATATATATATATATATATTATATATATATATATATATATATATATATATATATATATATATATATATATATATGTAAATATATATATAGGACATGCAATTAAAAACGACAAGGAAAATCAAACCCTAGAAATTAGAAGAAGGACACAATTGTCATGGGCTGCTTTTGGTAAGTTGAGCTTCATTTTAAAAGACAGAAAAATCCCAATTCACTTAAAACGAAATACCTATAACACTTTTATACTACCAGTTGTAAATTATGGATTGGAAACTATGGCAATAACAAGAAAAATGGCAGAACAATTAAGAGTAACTCAACGGGACATGGAGAGGGCCATGTTAAATATAAGCCTCAGAGACAAAATTCCTAACGCCGAAATACGTCGAAGAACTAAAGTAACCGATATCATGGGAAAAATAGCGACATTGAGATGGCAATGGGTAACACATGTAGCAAGACAAGACAGACAAGACACCAACGGATGGTCTCACAAAGTGACATTCGAGAGACCTCGAGAAACAAAAAGAAGCGTGGGAAGACCTAAAAAGAGATGGATAGACGATATAACTGCTATAGCTGAAAAGCAGTGGATAAGAATTGCAAAAGATAGGAAAGCGTGGAAGCAATTAGAGGAGGCCTATATTCAACAATGAATAAATGAAGGCTAAGGAAGAAGAAGAAGAAGAAGAAGAATTTAAAAAAAATGTTTCTTTGGGGTAAAGAAAAAACCATCAAATTTATTACTAAATATGGAGAATTGGAGTGTCTTTGAATTTTAAACCATCTCTATACACTGATAAAATAACCCGTGACAATTCGTACACAAAAATTCAACAGGAAATTGGTGGAGGTACAACTATAAAGGAGATAAAGGTCAAAATAAAAAATTGCTTTAAGATTTTCTCGCAAAAATTAGTTAAAATCCGAATGATGACTTTCTTACAAAAACACAATTTACTTTCTTCTTTCCAATCCGGTTTTCAGTCAATTAGATGTACATATATGATGCCATCTTCGAATTCATGGAAAAACTATACTTGGACTTAAATAAAATTATGTTGCTGCTGCGGTTTTCTGTGATCTATCTAAAGCCTTTGACTAAGTCAATCACAAAATACTTCTTAGTAAACTGGAAAATATGTTTTAGAGGCATTGCTCTAGAGTGGTTCAGTTTTTACTTGGAATACAGATGCCAATCTGCATTAATGAGCGCTACTCTAATATCAATAACATATCACTAACCGTGATTTGGCTATTGTAGCTATATGTTTGAACAAAGAAGATCTAATTACAAAAACATTATTAATAGAAAGCAGTAAACGTAAATATTGGGTATATAATGCTTGGAAAAAGAGAACGAATAAACAAAGTTTGTTACACTTTTACCTTATTCGTTGGATGACATGAATAAATGTTTTCAAAAGTTCAGATTACCGATGTACACGTTCAACGAGTTGGAACTTTATTTAAAACAAAACGTGTCTAGTCAAGATACGTAGATACATATTTCAAAAGACATATCAGTCCCAGACAACGTTTGGCAGCATTTATTATTATAAGACAGTATTATTATTATTTTGTAGTACTGTATTAGATAAGCTACCTGTTGAGTTAGAGTTTATATTTTTAATATTTTTATTTTGTGTCAGCTTAGGAACAAAGCGAAGTTTTTTATGGTCATTACTGCCTGAGATGGGTGAAAGTAGGATTGGCTAAGCCGCGAATAGGTATGGTGTGCGGCATTTAAAATATTTCTCCGTCACACGGTCGTTCTGATGTGTGATTGTAGTAGCACTGAAAGGTTGTATGAACGTTGCTTCCAAGCCTTAAAGCTATTTGCACTCTGGTCAACATCCATAACACACGTAAAAGGAGCATCGAGGAAGAATAAATCATTAAGCTTGAGAATTGCATGCCGCTACTAACAGGACCGACTCATTACGCCTCTCCTTTCCAGTCAGAGTCAGACCGACTCTGACTGAATTAGTATTTATATATTTTCAGCAATACAACCAACTTTGATATGAGTTATATATTTATAACACAAATAATAAAAGAAGATATGATTTCACCTATCTATTATTTCTTACTCGCTTTCATTGAGTGAGAAAACAAAGATGATGGAATCAACACCCAACAATAGGGTCAGGAACATCGGTCTCCAATTCACGGTTGATAACTTTACCGTTGAAGTGGTGGACAAATTCATATACTTAGGCTCCCTATTCACCAAAGAGAACGCCATAACGGAAGAAATCAAGCGAAGGATAATAATGGCAAACAGATGCTATTTTGGACTAAGTAGACATATGAGAAGTAGAAACTTAAGCCAAAAAAACAACAATAACCATATACAAAACCCTTATAGAGCCAGTGTTGACATATGGATCGTAGATATGGACCATCTCCAAGGCAGACGAAGACCTTCTGCTTATATTTGAACAAAGGATCCTGAGAGGAATATTTTGTGGCATCTGTGAAAATGGTGTTTGGAGGAGGAGATACAACTACGAGATATACCACAGATATTAACAAATATTTGGTGGTAAAGACGTAGTATCTCTTATAAGAATAGGAAGACCAAGATGGGCAGGACATCTAGCAAGATCACAGCAGAACAACCCTCCTAGAAGAATCCTTATGTCACAACCCGTGGGAAGTAGAAAAAGGGGTAGGCCAAAACTCAGATGGAAGGATGGTGTAGATGAGGATGGTAGAAAGATAGGCGCAGCAAACTGGCAACGGTTGGCAATGGATAAGACTTCTGACTTAATAGATTTGGGAAGGTCGAGGCTCTTTCATAGGGCTGTAGCACCTTTGATGATGATGATTTCATTGAGTAGGACGGAATTATTTATCCTTAAATACGGGTTTTTTAATTTTCTATTGCTTCCATTTTACCCATATTCTATTATACTTTTGTATAGTAATGAATCTAAAAAAGTATAATGTAGATATTAATGGAGAAAAGTATTAACTTTGACCGACGATCAAAGTAACTAAGATATTAATCTAAGTAACTCTGCGAGTAAGTGAGATAAACTCGTTATCAAAATTTGTTTATCATGGTTTACGATAAAAAGTGTTTTTTCTACTTTTCTCGATCAAAAATGAAAAAACAATTGGTTTCATAATTTTGTCCACAACAACTTTCAATACTGAATCTATTTTTTGCTTATGCAGTTTTGCTCTGTATCTTTTGCATTTTTTATTGCAATAATTTTCGAACGGAAAACTAAAGGGGTATTATAAGGTAATATTTTTTGAGTTTATTTTAGCTGTATAATACTTTACATTTCCCATTTTTTTCTCGCACTAAATGTGATTATATTACTCTTTATACCTTCAAAAATTTGTCCGGCAATTAATGACAACAATATTGGGTAAAAAAATGTTAAAGGCATCGTAGGGAAAACTATCAAATTATATAAGTTTAAAACACAAAGGATTAAAACGATACAAATAATAACAGGGAGTCTCTATACGCTTTTAGTATGCTTTAGAGTGCTCTTTACTCATAAAATATAAATATGCACCCTCATAATTCTAATATATTTAATTCAAGTTCCTACTTCAACGCCCAATGACACTCATATTGATCTAATCATTACATAAAAATGTAATGCTTGGAAATAATTCTGGAAAGTTATTAACGAAACCAATATGTTTTTCAATATGTGGCAAGTAATTTGGTATGAAGTTGTAATTTTCATTAGACAGGTAACTGTCCAAAGCTGAAATACAAAATAAATAGAGCCATTGCTTGCTCCCTGGAGATATAGCATGGACTTTCGGAGGTCAGCAAGGTCAGGCTTAAGATACCACGGTTTAGACGCCTTGCGTACACAGATGGGTACACAATGGGTATGCGATTGTTGATTGAATAATAGGGAGTGAATAAATATAAGCGAGAGGGGTCCCGACAGATACAGAGGACCATTGTTCCTTTTGTAGGGCACCGCGGCATCGCTGATCAGTGGCGGTACATCGAACGTTGCTTAGGTCAAGTGGCATTTTAAATTATTGAAAAATAATGTTCGGCTTAACCTATAAAATAGTGATAATCCGTTACGAATTATCGTTATATATTAGATGTCTATTCTGACTGATTTATTGACTGATGTTCTAAAATATATTGTTGTTAAATAGGTATATGATCTTCTCATATACCTATAGTAAAGTTAAATTTAAGAGACCATTTACAGTATCACCAGCTAAAGTTCACGATTTCACTCGATAGAGAAGAACAGAGAATATGTAGAACCTTAACATATCGACCTAAATATTTTTAATGTACATCATGACTCTTAGACATTTTTTTGCGTTTTAAAACATATAGCTGTTAATAAGCATAACAGAAACAAAAGTTTGCTTAGTATTTTTAAAAACATTAAAACGCCAATCTTTCAGTCTGATAGAAAAAAGATACTGTTGCGTTAATTCTTTATTAGGACAGAAATGTTTGATAATGTATTTAATAATCTATTTTAAATACATTATCAATTAAATTACATTAAATCTAACTTATTGAGTTGTACTAAAATACTAGTTTGCTTTTTATTTGATACTATTAATTAATTATATATTTAATAATTAATACAATCGTATGAATAAAGCAAATTGTAGAGTGGCGACCAAGATTAAATAAGACAAGTAGAGGCAGACCTTAAATCAAATGGACTGATGACCAAGCCATAGGTTTATCACGAACCTTTTGAGTTAACTTTTAACAAAAATTGTGTTATTATCTGGTACTGTTATGTTGATATTTAATTTAATGATAAAGGTATTACAAACATGGTTACGAATTTTAATTAGCCTTGCACCTTAACTAGCTTAACCTTGGTGATACCCTGATATGTCACAAATTTTCAGATTACCGCCTTATTTCTTGGAGTTAAATGAAATTTTATTTCTTGATATTTTGTTAGTGGTTAAGAATCGGTAACACTTTGCGTTGCAACAATTTGTTTAGCTATCTTTTCTTGTGAATAGTTTATGTGATAACTACGTGAATAAGCTAGTATTTTTGATTGTTTTAATTTGAAAAAACGTGGGAATACTATGCTACCTACTTTTCGGATTCTCTTTGGCCTCCAGGTTGGAAAGTATAGAGTTGTTATCATCTGTTTAGTCTAATTACTATTTAAATATGAATAAGCCACAATTAAAGGTTAAAGTACGTTTACTGACGTTTTAATTTCCACTTCGGAAATCGTTCTCAAAATACAAACATTAGTGATCTTTGTATTTTGGAAATTTTTCAAGAATATACCAGTGGACCGAGTAAAACATTTTACGTTTCTTTGAACAATAGTAAACGAACAATGGGATCACTTACAAGAAGTAAAATGTAGAATAGAGAAGACTATGAGTGTATTTAACAACATAACTAAACTCTTTAAAAGCCACAACCTTAAGCTGGAGATAAAAGGAAGGCTTCAACGCTGTTATATCTTATCAATATTATGCGGTTAAATAGAGATTAATTTATAGCTATTCCTATTTCAGCGAATTTTATCTAGTTAAGTTTCTTAGTCTAGCTTAGCATTTTATTTAAAAAATATAATATCAACGAAATAAATAGATTAAAGGAGTTCGTATAAGAAAACCACTAATTATAATTTTCAAAAATAAAAAAAAAGTTACTTTGACTACTATCACAATAAAGAGAAATGTGTAGCACGAAATAATAATTAGAATTATGTATGGAATAAAAAAGAAAATTTAATGAAGTCAGTACATCATTACTTAAGATTAGTAATAAAAGTAAAAGATCTTGTCTGTAATGGTTTATTGAATTGGATTCACAATATATTTGTATCAATGCAAGGATGAACATTGCAACCCCTTGTTATAAGTACGCCAATGCTTGGTGGAAACTTCTTTGGTCGTTCTTTTCCGTTTGTTTGCAGATAATGTGATGGGATCTTAAATAGCACTAAATACGCGGACGGTAACAAAGGTTCTATGAAATCCGAGATGGGATATTGATAAAACTTGTACGTATGTTAAAGCACGGCTTACACACTATGAATAAAAGCGGCGGTCATCATTATCATTTCGAATTATGGTAACCAGTTTTCTAAATCCGAACTACCATTGTGAGCTTTATTAACTCAACCTTAAACGTGGCATATTGTAGATTATATTATCACCAAAAGGAAACTTAAGGATTTGACACTGTCATAAGTTTTATAAATATTTTTTAAAATTCCAAAAGTAATTGCACTTAGTAAGTAGTTAGAATATCTAAAAACACAACTATTTCTAAATCTCTGTGTAATTTAGTTTGTCTACTCCTTTTAAGGATCGATACACAAAAAAAAGAGTTCAAAAAGAAAATATGACTAAATAAATTCAATTTTCTTTATATTTCGTAAGTATTCAAAAGAATTTTTTTTTATTTAGTTTCCTATCTGAAATGGGTTTATATTTACGGTTGCCTTCCATCGATATACCTATTTTTTGTTTTTATCTTTGCGAGACATGTCATTAAATATACTTATTATCATTAACGCATTAGGTAAATAAGGTTTTTTTACACGAAACTTAAACGCTAATTTAAATTGCTCAAACAAGTCTTTTAATTTGAAACAACTGCGTGATCAGTAACGAGTATTCCTTCCTTTAGCTACTATTACTGCTTGATTCCTTCTCGGCATGCTTGCCAGTAAATTTTGGACATATCCATGGAAAATTGCATTCAATTCTATGTGGCTGATACCACATGTACTTCATTGGATTTAAATCAAGGCTAAATCCAATCTTCGAATTTGGACCTCATCAAGATAATTACTTACTATTTCAGCGGCATATGATCTAGTATTATAGTGCATTAACATGAATATGTCATATCCAATGTAATCAACATATGGCAAAACATTATCTTGCCGGATGTTTCTAACGCAAGTGTCACCAGTCATCCGTCCAATCACTTCCACAAATGCGGTGCGTCCCTCTTATATATTACCTCCCCAGAGTAGGGATGGGAAAAACCTACCGGTTTTAACCGAAAACCGGTTTTTTTACTTCGAAATAACCGGTTTTATCGGTTGTTTTTTTGTCCCGGTTATAACCGGTTTTTTATTTTTAAAGTAAAAACCGGTTATTAGGTTTTTACAGTGATTAGGATTAGGTTAGGTATTATTTTGGATCCCACCCAATCATAATTATTATTCTCAAGTAATTATTCCAAACAAAACTAAAATTCAATTTTTATTTTATTTAATGCAGAAGCAAAAGCTCACATTAGCCAGAAACAATTAAATTTTATTATAGTATTTCGTTGAAAAAGTATTTGTAATCATAATATTTTTACATAAGAAGTGATCTAGTATTTATTATGGTTATTTGACTCTTGACATTGAAAGTGGGTGAATGGCTTTTTCTGATTACCAAAAATAATGACTATGAATATCGAATTACTGATTACGAATACGAATCTACAAGGATTTCCCTACGTTTTCAAAACGATTTATACCCATACCGGAAGTCGTAAATGAGTTAAAAGTAATACATGATAAATTTTTTTTTGATGGTAGTAAAAATAAAAGATGAATTGCATTATCCAATTTATTTTTAAGTAAAATATTTATGTTGATATTATTTTCTTTAAATCCCATTTGAAAGAGTATGGGGAATTTTTTCTCACAAAACACAAAAAATTGTGTTGCGAATGTAGAATCGCAAACTAAAGTGCATTGTAAATGTAACTGTTTAATCTATTTGATTAAAAAAACCGAAAACCGGTTTTTGCAAAAACCGGTTTTTTTTTGGCCGGTTATAACTGCCAGGTTAAACCGTAAGCAAAAAAAACCGGTATAACCGAAAACCGGTGTTTTGTCAAAAACCGCCATCCCTACCCCAGAGTACTATGCCACCACCTCCAAAACTAGCGGTATGGGCGAGAATGCAGATGGCGAATCGTTCTCCAACTCTTCTACAGACGTGGTTTCGACCATCTGGCGTCCTTAATAGGATTCTGGTCTCATCAGTAAAAAGGACGTTTTTCCAGTTGTCGATATTCCACTGAATATGTGTTCTTGCAAATTTTAAACGACGAGCTTTGTGATTTAGGAGAAGACATAGAAGTGTGGCAGGACCGTCTAGGCTTTAAGTTTGCTTCTTTTAATCTTTGTTTAACTGTTTTTGAACTCACATTGACTTGTCTAACATTTAGTAGCTTATTTTTGAGGTACATCGATGTCACTGAGCGATTTCATGTAGAATTAGAACAAAAAAACGGTCATCATTTGTGTTTGTGCACCTTGGGCATCCTTTACTAAGCTTTAGTACAAAATTTCCTGTACCGTGGTACCTTTTTAAAGTATTCGAAACTAAAGATTGACTACTGCAGAGATGTCGTGCGATATCTTTTTGAGTATATCCTTCCTCGTTCAACATTACAACCTGTGCTTCTTGGGCGTTATCGCAGTATCAAATTGACGGCATACTTACTTTAAACTTAGTTAAATAAAAACAATATTTAATTAAACTTAATATTCAAACAAAATATTCATATATATTAATACTCACATAGTCACTAAAGCCCTTTCCAAAAAAAAAAGAAGAAAAAGAAGAAGAAAAGAAACTAATAAAATTAGATTTTATTGTTTCTTTAAAGAGCATACAATATAGAAGACAACAATGGATGGGTGACAAAACGGAAACAGGAATGAAACGAACACATTAGTAGAATGGCAGAGGATAGGATAGTACGAATAGTACGAGATAAGTCATAAAATGGACGAAGTATTGTTGACAGACCGAGAAAAAGATGAAGCGATAATTTAAACAATTTAGGAAGCTAATATTGAAGAAGAAACAGGCTTTAAAGCCTACATACAAGAAGGAAAAAAAGAAGAAGACTGTTCTACAAACCATCGATTAAATTCATGAACTCTTTTAGTACTTGATACACAAACTAGTAGTTTACCATACAATATTATAATGATATAATCATAATCTTATTTTCTTAAAACGTTCATTAATCACCATCAACTTGGCATGCACAAATATATCGGTGAATATCTGAATACTGTTTGGTGGCAATAGGCCAGTTTGCACTTGAAATCCATACATTTAAACTACAAAATATATGCAAATTTAAAAAAATCATTCGATATACTGCCCATGATAACAATATAATTATGATGCTACAATAGCTCTGAGGTATACGAAACTAATAAATACTCAATGAAGTTAAAACAAGCCCTTTTATATAGGAATTTTACTACCTAGAGAGAAAATATATGTAAATCTGCTTAAAAACTGACAATTTCGACGGAAAAAAGTAATAATAGCATTCGTTCTTAAACCTGGTATATAAATTACCCCCAAGTGAATAATAAATCAATACTAGGATCCATATAATAAACCTATTATTTAGTCCAACAAGTAGGATTTATTGTTTTGACAGAAAATACAGACCAAAATTGTTTCTTAATTAACATAATAATTTACAAGTTGACGTAATTGCACATCCAAACTTCATCAACAATAGAACATCTATCTTATTGTACATTGTCATAGTTAGAGGTACTTCTTCAATAAATATAAATAACTTTTGAATAATATACCACATCACATTTAATTTTCAACAAATAATTTACACAATACCTGCATTACTAGCCTAGTTGTTAATATCTTTTCCTCTCAAGAACTATTCCTTTATTCGTTAAATAGTTGCAGTAAATTCGGACGTGTACGAACTCATCGAACGTGTTTTTCTAGTAAATAACAATAAATGTTGCTTAGTTTATCTATGTCAGATTTTTTATTGATGCCAGATGTGCTTGATTTTCTGAAACACATTTCCAAAAAAAACACGTTTTGAATGGTTCTTTTCCTTTGCCAAAATACAGGAATCCTTGAAATTGAATTCATGTTTCAGAGTTAATGCATGTTCATTGATTTTTTTTATATCACTACGATGTGATATTACCCTGCTGTGAAAATTACGAGATGATTCTCCTATGTAAATTTTATGACAATTAGTACACGGTATAGAATAAACAACATTCGATGACTCTTGTATTGTGAAAGGATCTTTTGTTTTTGTGTATAGCTTCAATACCGTTTTCACATGTTTGGTTGTAATTTTTAAGCCACTAACATTTTTGAAGATGTTCATAAGTTCATAAGTATACATATATATTATATTGTTATTATTTTTGTGAAGTATATATATATACAAACATATATATATATATATATATATATATATATATATATATATATATATATATACATATATATATATATATACATATATATATATATATATATACATATATATATATATATATATATACATATATATATATATATATATATATATATATATATATACATATATATATCATCATATATATATCATATATATATATATTTACATCATATATATATATATATATATATATATATATATATACATATATATATATATATATATATATATATATATACATATATATATATATATATATATATATACATATATATATATATATATATATATATATACATATATATATATATATATATATAACATATATAATATATATATATATATATATATATATATATATATATATATATATATATATATATATATGTTATCACGATGAAAAAACAAAAAATTTTCAAATCAGTTTATCTCGAAAACGGTGATGAATGTGTACGCTGAAACGCTGAAAATAAAATAATCTAAAATCACAAATGCTTAAAAGTTAAAGACAAAAAAGTTAAGCGTTAAAATAATTTTTGACCTACCCAAAACGGACGCCTATGAACGAGACTAGAAATTCGCAACTAAAGGAATCGATTTAACTTTAGAGGATAAATAATTGTATCACTTTTCGTTTTTCTTAATAAAAGCGTTCTGGAGCTATTAACAAAAAACTACTTTCAAGGCGCCATCTTCAAATAGCTCTAGCTCCCTTAGGAAGCATTTTCAGACTAGGTGAAATAGGTTAAATTATCTTAAAATTATCTGAGGAATCTCTGGTTTTCGTTTGTCAGAAGAGTTTCTAGACACCCTGTATATTTTAAATTACATTTTTATTACTACATTATAAATATATTCATAACCTATATCTACAATTATTACTAAAGTAAGATCGAGCCTAGCCGAATATGTAAGTTAAATTTGGTTGAAATAATTTGGAATCTGGAATCGATCTAAATGTCATCGGAATATGATCTAAAATTATTTTCTACTAAACATTGTTTGCAGTGTTGCATTATTATCATATACCTATATGTAAAAATATTGATATTATTTGTAAAACTACAAAATATTACATAATAGTCCTACTATAATACCTACTTTTCGTTCCTTTCATCTTAAATCCTCATTGTTAAAGTGCGTCTTTATTTAGGATTCATTATAATTAATTATAAACTGTTTACATTTGACAAGCCCCTTCAAATAGATTAAATCCGTGTTATTGCCCTCTTGTATTGTTTATATCTCACGTATCTTATGCATTCACCCACTTGAAACCAATCAACTTAAAAAAAATCCATCACTATTCCGCAGCAGTTGATGCCCTTATTATAAAAAGAAATGTTTACATTAAAGCTAAATCAAAATTTTAATATACGCCACTTATCACCATGTCCTCTATAATCTGAAATATGGGAACTGGCCTAATGGTAAACGTTTGAATATTGTTGGTGAGCCGTAAAAGACTTGTTCGAAGACATGGAGTTATTGTTCCTCGTATTGTACACTGTGGGGAGCCTAGGCATCTTCAAATAAAAGCACGAGAGATGTGGGAACTCAGCATTTAACAGATATTTATTTTAAGACATTAGAAAGTACATCAATCAAGAAATATCTTGGAAAACAGTACAGTTACGGACTGTGAACAATAATTCTACCCAATAATCTAACAAAGTAGGATTTAGTAGAAATTTAGTAGAAATAATTTAACAATAACGAACACATTATATATATATATATATATTATATATATATATATATATATATATATATATATCTATATATATATATATATATATATATATATATATATATATATATATTATATCTATATATATATATATATATATATATATATATATATATATATATATATATATATATATATATATATACTCCACCATGAAACTATCGCATCACTTATGAAACTGCAAATTTTGTATTAAAAATAATTTAAAACATGAATTTTTTACTGTTGTTTTTTTGTTTAATTACGTAACAAGTATTAAAAGAAAAATACAGAATATACGAAAAACAAAGGTTGTATTTAATTTATTTCATAAATTAGAAGTAAGCGCACAAACAGCATTGAATAAAAAAAATTAAAATCAAAAGTAATGATAATTTAGTAAGACGTATTGCTTCCTCTAGCTCTTATAACATTTAGACAACGTTGTGACATACTTCCAATTAATCTTATTAGATAATCTTAATCGATATTATCCCATTCTACGGTTAACAACCGTTGCAGCTCCTGAAGAATAGCTGGCGTCACATTACCAGATCTCACCCTTCTGTAAAGATAGTCCCAAACATGTTTTATTGGATTTAAGTCCTGGCTGTGCGCTGGACAATTCAAAACTTGTAAATTTACCTCTTGAAGGTACTCAGTAGCGATTCTTACGACGTGTGGGCGTGCATTGTCATGCATAAAAACAAAGTTATCACCAACAAATGAGGCGTAAGTAATAACATACATCTCCAAAATGTCTCTAATGTACCTATCAGCAGTTAAGGATCCTTCATCTACCTGTACCAATTAGGTTTGACCCCTAAGAGATATTCCTCCCAGAGCATAATAGATCCTCCTCCAAAGTTTGTCGCCGGTCTTAAGTTGCAGCCAAATAACTCTCGCCATCTCGTCTATAAAGTGGTATTCTTTGATCCGAAGTGTATAAACAAAATCTTGATTTATCCGTAAAGAGTATGTTACCCCAGTTGTCGATATTCCAGTCTACGTGCTTTCTTGCAAATGTTAGACGTGCTATACGGTGTTCCCTTGTGAGTCTCGGGGCAGTGGCAGCTACTCTGGTCCTAATTCCAGACTGTTTTAAGATGTGCCTAACAGTTTCTGAAGACACGCGTACATTTCGAGTCTCGGCTAAGTCATGATAAAGTTGACTTGCAGTCACATATCTTCGACGCACAGCCTGAAGGACTAAAAATCTATTGTCCACGTGCGCATTTGCTCTTGGCCGTCCTATGACAGCGCGTCTTTCATAAAGACTAGTCTCTCGGTACCTTACTACAACTCGCGATACTGTCAACTGATTTAAACCCACTAAATTTGCTTCATATCTCTGACTCCTTCCTTCTTCAATGAGGGAAATTATTATAACAACTTAATCTCTCGTTAAATTTAAATTTATATTGTCACGACTTTCCATACTTAATATTTAATACGAAATTTTAAATTAAACGCAAACTGTATACTGTTTACAAAAGTAACATAAAGACTGATATTATAAAAACCAGACAAAATGGCAATTAACATTTTTTTTTCTTAAACAATAAGCTGTATTTACAAATTTCTTTTTAATATTTATTCTAGCCTTAACCCTTAAATGCCCGTGATATGAAAATAACCATAAATGCCCATGTGGGGTCTCCTAGGGACCCCACTAAAATTTTCAATTTAGTAACGTCATTTAGCACTGACTAAAAGGAAAACACGGTTAAAAATAATTTTAAGCATAATTGAATAATTTTTATTTATTTTTCATACAAAATTAACGGCTTTTCTAGAAACAAATTCTTTTTAATTCGAACAAAATTAAAATTAAATAATAATATAAGCATATAACTTTTAGTTGCAATTTTTACATACAATAGTTTTTTCTTCTTTTCTGTGCACCTGGCATATAAATTTTTTGCAAAAAGAGCAAACGGTATTCACTTTTCTGTCACAGTTTCGCGGACACTGGTAACAACGAGCACGTTTCTTAGCTGAATGGACGGATTGAGTTGCAACTTCGGTAGTTGGGTTTACCATTGGTATGCCACAATCTTTTAGAGCAGATTTTACATAGGCTTTATGTTTTATATATTTCGCTCTTTTTTCCATGTTGTTTCGAGCAAGCTCAGCCCCTAATTGTAACAGGAAAATACGTCTTCGTGAAAAATTATTTTTCTTCCAATCAGGATTTTTTTCAATGTATAAAATATAGGCATTTAGTGCACATATGTCTATAATATTCATAAAGAGCCTAAATGGCCAACGAGCAGTTCTTCTTTTACAGGAATATTCCCTAATCAGTTTGTCGGCATTATCAACACCACCCTTGGTATTATTATAGTCTAAAATCATCAAGGGTTTGTTTTGAGAGTCTTGACAAATTATATCACTATCGTGTTGACTTGAAAGAAGATGTACCATCCTGAGTATTTTAGGTATGTACGAAACCATAGCTAATTCTTTAGTAAAAGCAAATATTGACGACTCCGCAGGTCTTTTTGTCAAACTTAGTTGTGGTGGTGTATCAGGTTTATTTTTGCGGACGGTCCCAAGTAAAGTAAGGTTTTTAGATAAAAGATATTGAGCAAGAGGAACACTGGTAAAAAAGTTGTCAGTTGTAATTCCTCTCCAACTGCCATGATATGGTTCCACCAGATCTTTCACAAAACGAAATCCCTGATTTTTCTCTATTCTACCACCTGGTAGTTTTCCAAGGTACACCTGAAGTTTTGATAAATAAGATGTTTTAACATCCGCGGCAGCCCAAATTTTTATCCCATAGCGGCAAGGTTTTGATTTTATATATTGTCTAAAAGGACACTTTCCTCTAAAACTCACTAACTGTTCGTCAACGGTTATATGTTCGTATGGTTCAAAGGCTTTGTCACAGTTAGAGACGAACATGTCCCAAATTACTCGTATCGCCGCTAACTTATCCTGTTCCTTCCGCTCCACCTGGTCACTTTGTCATCAAACCTCAAGAAACTCGATAATTCTTCAAATCGGTTCCTAGCTAATGCGGCTGTAAAAAATGACCGGCGTATTGAGGTGTCTGTAGACCATATCTCTCGTGTCGATTCTTTCTCACACCTTAAAGCACCAGCTTTGATAAGTGCTCCTAAAAAGCTATCCAGTTCATTGTTGGTAAGTACCGTCCACTCTTTTTTGTTATTCGGATGTTTTTCGTTCCACTCTTGATAACGCCTAACAGCTTCTTCATTAGTATGAAGGCGTATGACATTCTTCATCTCTTCGGTCAAAAATAAATTGAAATAGTCTAAAAACGTGTTGGAATTTTTACTATAGTTTGTTAAGCCTGGATGTACATTTATAATATTTTTTTGTTGCCTCTTGGATCTCACGAAAGGTAGGCTATTCCACTGCATTCCAGATTTGGATGCATATGTTGGACCACTAACCTCACTAATATTATCGTCCATTTCGGTAGGTTCTGCATCTGATTCCTCGTCACTGTTGACTTCTAAATTGTCCTCAGTTTCCGAAACATTTTCCTCAAAAACATCTTGCTCTTCGCTATCTGATTCGTCGGTAATCTCATAGTCGAAATCGGAGTCTGATATCCCTTCTTCTATATTTCGGATAATTTTTTCATGTTCTTGGTCGCTTATTGTCATTTTCATTCTCTTACGGTCCATTTTTCAATGTAAACTGACGAAAAATGTTAAAAATAATAAAAATATTCTGGTGCCTCTAAATGCCCAATCGGGTCACAGCGAGACCCCACTTATCTAAATCTCTCTTACAGACCACTGCACCTCACGAATGTTCGTGGTATACTAACAGAAAACGTAGGAGACACGTCCACACAAATACCTGATTGAGCGGTTGCCAAATGTTTTAAATAAAGATATTATAGCCAAAAATGTATGTCTGGGGTCCCATAGTGACCCCGATTGGGCATTTAAGGGTTAATATTTTTAAGGGCCAGAAAAAAATAATTTGAATTAACTAAATGATGTCAAAAAGATTTGTAATTTTATAAGTGATGCGATAATTTTTTGGCAGAGTATATATAGTTATACAGTGCTTTTCAGATAAAACTCTCCACCTTAGATAACTGTTAAATTTCTAATTTTTAGGAAAAGTGCAAAAACGCGTCAATTACTATTTAAAGGGAGAGACATTGTCATATTTAAGCTTGCTGGGAAAGGCACCCTTTCACTCTCAATATCATCCCTTAACTTTTTTTAAATTACTGTCACTTTTTTTTATTTGATATTTGAATTCTTCTCTTTGTATGATTTGAAAAATCATAAAGTGATAGTTTATGAAAAAATTAATACAAAATCAAGAAAACTTAATTGAAAACAATTATTTTTTTAACAATTTTATTACAAACATTTAGAATGAACAAATTACTGCCAAAAATGTTTACAATAATTGTTCAAAATGACTACCATTCACTTTCATACAATAGTACAATCTATTATAAAACTCTTTTCTGACATTGCTTATCACGTCTGCATTTAATTGTCGACATTCTTTGTTGTAAATCATCCAGAGATTCTGGTTGAGTGGCATAAATTTTTGTTTTTAAATACCCTTATAAAAAGAAATTTCGGGGTGTTATATCCGGTGACCTAGGTGGCCAATACTCTTCTACCTATCTAACGAGCAGAAAATGTTTCGTTTAAAAATTGTCACATAGGTAAATCAAAGTGTGGAGTAGCTTCATCATGTTGAAATACAACCAAATCGTCAATAGGATTATTTAAAATTTAAAATTTAAAATTTACAATTTTTCTAACACGATCAACCCCTTAAATAAGTTACTCAAGATACGATGCACCATTTAAGTTTTAAGTGATAAAACAGGGTCCGATAATGTGATTCCCTCACATTATCACATAATGTGATAACATACTCTTTTTGTCTTTTTCATAATAAACGACTTGATTGACCAGAATTTGTTTTTAAAAAAGAAAAATTACAAAAAGTATTTGATATTTTTGTCCATGAATATATATATATATATATATATATATATATATATATATATATATATATATATATATATATATATATATATATATATATATAAATATATATATATATATATATATATATATATATATATATATATATATGTAAAATTTCCATACCTAACATACCAAAAAGTGGTGCTTAATATGTCTTCAACAACTTGGTACTATGCTGAGCTAGTCCATATCTGATTCACTTGTTAGAATTTTTAATAATTTTTATAAGAGCTACATATGACCAACGTGAAATTAATATAGTCTTGTTCAACTAGAGGAATGGATGAAAATATTTCAAAATTTTGACACAAGGAAGACAAGCATAATTAGCAAGGATATTATTATCAATAAGAATTATAGTATTGTTCTGAAGCTATTTTCTTGTAGCACCTCCATGATTTACCATTTTTATTGAAAATAAGCCACAAAGTAAGTTTAAATTATGTTAATCATGTTAAAATATGCATATCGTTCTTAAAATACAAAACGAATTAATTAAACAAATTTTGTTTTTAGTACCTTGCAGAAAAATTCTTCTAATAATTTAATTCTATCTGACTCATTCGTATTAAAAATTTAGGTATAATATACCTAAATTGTCAATATGAATGAGTCAGATAGAATTAAATTATTATATTATACATTTAAAAGTACCTATACGACTTTATAATGTTCTTGCCAATATTCCTGAGTTGTGTTCCTGGGACGACTTTAACTTGAGAATATTCGTCAGAAAAATCATAGCTTGTGATTCGTCTTTAAAAAGACAACCACACGCAATGATGACAGTATAATTCTCGTGTTAGTGATTTCATAGTAAATCATGAGGAAAAACCCAGGAAAAGAACCTCGTTATGTTACTGACTTACTAGTGCTGGTATTTTCCTATTATTAACTTCCTCTCTTATTATCCACATTTATAATGCTTAAATTTTGTTCATGATCGATACTTTTAGTGTCCACACTTCTGCACTATACAAAGGTACGGACCAAACATAGCACTTAACCATTCTTTGTTTTACTTTTAAACTGAGATGTTTATTACAAAGAAATGACTTCATTTTCATAAAAGTAGTTTTAGTCATTGCTATTCTACGTTTTATTTGTATGTCTTGATCTAGATGGTCCGTTATCACAGTTCCCAAATATACGTATAAGTATTAGATCATCTGAAGTAATGAAGCATGAAGAAAACGTGGTACGGTTAAAAATAGAGGATTTAATATAAATTCAGATAAGTATAATCTTAAAAATATTTTGGTGTATATTGAATGGGTAGATAACACCGATCTTGGTCGCTTAGATACAATTACAAGAGGTCGTATTTTGTACAAAAAAACTAGGAAATTCTAACATTCTTTAAGTAAGGGGAATTGGTAAGAACATAATTAAGTTAGTAGTAGCTTCTATATATGATGCAAACAGTCTTATAAATAATAGTAAACTAAAGAAAGAAAATTTAAAGGCTTCATTCCGAAACACTTATTAGAGAGCAAGGTTTAATTCGGGATATTGATACTCGATTTGATACTGTATATTTACAGGAAAATATTGAATTTCTTTTACGTATCTAAAATATTAAACGAATGCATAGAAAAGGTAAAAAATGGTACAATTGAGTATGTTGTAAAATATGTTGAGTATGTTATTGTAGCATTTGAAGGTAATATACTGCCTCAGTATGTTATTATAAATCGAGTTTTTTGTCCAGTCGAATAAAATTTAGGTTACTGAGTGTAATAGGTGTTTAAGATACGGTCGCATTTCAAACCAGTGTAGAAGTTCTTAAAATCCATGTACGGAACATGGTTTGGTTTCAAAAAATTGTCCTTACCAAAAACAACAATAAATTAAAAATGTTATGATCAAACATAAAATTTCTTTTATTTTTTATTTTCAGAAGCTCTAGGCTAAAAAAAATTCAATTTTATCCAACTACGATAAAAATTTTCCTAATATTGTACAAAATTAAATGTCCCTAATGTCTGCACAATCTACTTCTAATGCCGCTTCGCGTACTAATTTTAATTTAACTTTTCGTCAAAACTCGAACAATTGCTCAGTTCCTAACAAAAAGGGGAATGCCAATTCTTCTCGTGCTTTATCTTCTAACACTGTTCAGCCACTTCTCATGTTTAACTTCAGAGTTGGACCATGTCTACCTGTACCTGCGAATCCACCCCATTCCGCTTCTCACAGTGGAGAAAGGGAGAACCAAGATATTGTTCGAGCTATGACTAACTTTGTAATTAGTTTTTTTTAATATACGTACAAACGTAAGGGTACAAAAAAGGTTACATAATTTTCTCTGTCTTAAAAAGATTTAAAATCATGCAATGGAATTGTACATCTGCTGTCGCCAACAAAAACAGTTTAAAACATTTTTTAAATAAAAATGGTATTGATGTTGCCTTGTTTAGTGAAACATGGTTTAAACCCCATAAACAATATAATTTTTAAGAGTTATAAGATTGTTCGTCGCAAACGATATGACGGTTACGCGGGATTGGCTATAATTATAAAATCTATTCATCGTTTTGAAAAAATTTGTATTACACAAAATTTTAAACACGATATTCTTGTTTGTGGAAGCACTTTAAAATATAATAACTCTGATATTAATTTTGCTCCAATTTATGGACCTCCAGGTATTCGATCGACTTCCACAAATTGGTGTAAAATATTGGAACAATTTAATTTTCCTTGCATTATAGCTGGTGATATGAATGCGCATAACAGCTTGTGGGGTTTACTTAAAAATAATGGCATTGGGCACCAACTTATTAATGCAATTAATACTCTCGATTTAGTTGTGCAAACCAACCTGTCTGACCCACCCGGATGTGACACAATCTAGTGTTGATATTGCGTTGTGCTACCCTGATTTACCATAAGAAATTACTTAGGACGTCTTAGATGACACATTCGGATCGAATCATTATACACTTTAAATTCATCTTTCTTCTGATAATTTTCGTAATGAATACATTCTTTCAAATCATGAATGTGTTGCTTGTGTGAGTCCATTTCAAATAGGTAAAGAAATAATAAATAAGACTTACTCACAATCAATTTAATTTAACTATTCAGACGACCGGTTTCGCTTTCTACAATATGCAAAGCATCTTCAGATCTTGATACAAAGTTAAATAAATGCTGAAATGATAAAAACCTATATTAGGGTGTTGTCTAGTAAAGATAAACAAATTAGATGTTATAAATTACAATAATTATGCCAATATTACATGTCTGTGGTTTTTTCAAAATGAATAAAAATGAATAAAACGTTTAAACAGACAAGGTAAGACCCACAAATTGTTATAAAATAGTCTATTAGATTGTAATAAATTAATAAATGAGCAAATAAATAAACATTACTTACATGCCGGTACTCTATTAATTAATGGATGGTAGAACAGGGTTGAAACTATCATGTATTGTTGAATGGAGAATTTAAGTCTGCTATTGTAGTAATTTGACAGTAAACGGGAAGTTCTTGAGGAGATAGATTTGATCCATTGAAGTAGAGATAGGTGTGTGATTGTTTGTTAGATGAAAGTGATGTTATATACCATTGTATTATTTAAAAGTTATTTATACTTATTCGAGAGATATATTTATGAAATGTGTGTTATTTATAGAGTTTTTGTTTTATGAAGGTGACAGTTTTATGACAATGAATAAGCTTAGATGTACAAATTGTGTGGGTGTGCAATTCTTTCAACTTGTAATTATAAAATTTCTTTGATAAAGTTCTATTGGCAAAGTGGTAGATTATTGCAAAGTCGAGTATAAAAAATATTAAAGCTAAAAAAAATTAAGGACCATTTAAACACAATAAAACAGAAAACACTTAGAAGGGACAAAACAATCATTAAATTTAAAAAGGAGGGAAGAACTTTTATGCACTACATCCCAGTCTTGGGCACAATGAGTTTAAAAACTCATTATTCCCAAAAAAAAAAAACGGTTGTCTGAATAGTTAAATTAAATTGATTGTAAGTCTTATTTATTATTTCTTTACCTACATTCTTTCAAATTCCAAATGGAATGTTAATAAAGCTAATTGGACCCAATATTCTGATCTGATTGAACAAAATGTTCTTATCTATTCGGACAGTTTGTCTACCTTAGAGAAATATGACTTCCTAATGGAAAGTATTGTTAATGCATCTTCTCAATCCATCCCGACATATAAACCCGTTAAAATTATTAAACGACCACCTCCTCCATAGTGGGATGTTGAATGTGAACAAGTTGTTTCTTATTTCGTTTGATGAATTTTATGATTTACGTTTGGAAATAGTGGCTAAAACAAAAAACATTAAATGGTTTTCAGATTTTCTACTTCAAGTCTGAAGTTTGTGTTTTCAGTCGACACAACTTATCTAAATTAAAGTCACATTGTCCACGGTTCTTATAATTTTTTTATTAAAGGCTCCGTCACATATCTTGGCATAGTATTTGATAGGAAATCGACATGAAAAATGCATATTAATTACATGTTACATATACCGATGTATAAAAGGGTTATATTAAAAAAAAATGTTTACTAAGACTAAGGTCCATATTGGATTATGGATGTAGCTTGCACGGCTCTGCTAGTTTACAGATTTTAATTAAAATAGATATCTTGCAAAACTCAGTCCTACTACCTTGAAGCTATTGAGCCTCGTTTAAATCACAGAAGGCAGTTCCTTACAGACACATTTCTTATCAAAATATCCAGAACCAACAGAAATCTATATTCAAATATGGTAGTATTAAACAAACAAGATCTTACAAATAAATATTGATCGAAGAAAAATTCTTCAATGTAATCAAGATATACTCAGTGATTTATATTATGCCAGCTCAACTTTGTCAGATCCTTATGATTACAATTCATTGATTCTAAATATAAAGATTGTAAAACCTTCACATAGCGATAATTTTTACATTAACATTAACTTATACTCAATACTTGCAAGCTTCGAAGAATCTGTGGCAATATGTACCGATGCTTCCAAGTCCAAGGATGGTGTGGCATATGCTTTTTATATTTCCTCCAAAAATATTTATTATTCCTACAAACTGGATATGCGGACTATACGCTTTTGATTGCTGATAATGCGGAGGATCTGCAAACATTAATAGACCACGTAGTGGAAGCCTGTGATAGATACGGTATGAAATTCAACTGTAAGAAGATCAAAATTCTTGTAGTAAGTAAAAACGACGTAATACAGCAACAATTCACAGCTAATAATCAACCCTTGAAAATAGTCGACAAAATTACATATCTTGGATACAGCCTAAATAAGGAACGAGACCACTTACAGGAAATAAGAAGTCGTATAGAAAAGTTGAGAGCTATTTTCAAGCGCCTCAGGAAGATTTTATGTAATAGTCACCTGAACATTGATATAAGAACACGAGTCTTAAGTCTCTTCTTGAATTATTCTAGATTATTGTACGTACGTACTTTACCTTTTAAATCATAATGATTCTTTTAGTGGCAAATTTCAAAATTTTCACACTCAAAATAAAGACCTTAACGTATCTTTGCTAGAATCTATGGAAATTAACAAATTAAAAAACACAAATATAATTCTAACTTAACAACTTGAGACAAACAGTTCTCCCCTCCTCAACCTATTTCATTAAAGACTATAAAGTGTAAATGCATGCCAAAAATAGATCACTTGAGAAAAGCACTCTGCCGAAACAGCTGTAGTGATAAGATTTTATAATAAATTTTGTGGAAGTTTTGAAAACGAAGTTTTAAGTGTTTTATTGTTACATAAAATGAATTTCCATCAAGTAACGGTCGAATCCATCAATTAATTATTTATTATTATAATATTCGTAATATTAAAGATTTAGAAAAAAGATTAAAAAATTTATTTTTGTGAATTACTTTTTTTTAAATCTTCACTTGATCTCACCCTTCGCTGAGCAAACTGCTCTCTTCATAGTTTATTTTTTTCTATTCAGTCCCACTTTTCAGGTTACTGCACAGGTGCTGTTTCGGGGTTGACCCTTTTCTCTGTCTAATAAAGATGTCTTTGTTCTCTGTTATTTCTGTCCGGGATGCTGATTGTGAGGAAATCAAGCGTGACAATGAATTTATCTCACACGACAGCAGCGTCACAGAAGGGTTAAATATTCTTGAGATTTAAGCCAGTGACAATATTTTTTGTAGTTACTCTTTATTAAGTTGTTGTTTAAGATAACTGATGAATTGTTTTTATTTAAACAAACAAACACTTTAAAATTTTTGAAAATAGGCGAAGCTACATTGTGTAAAGAAGACGGAGACAGAATATGTCTGTCTTTTTTTTTAATTTTTGCAAAAGTATGAGATTATTTACAGGCAGGACATGTGATACGCAGTAACGACAATCGTCTAATAAACAATGTGTTCTAGGAAAGGCCAGATGGAAGAAGGTCCGAAGGGCGTCCTAGAAAAAGGTGGAAAGATGCAGTCAGAGAAGATCTAGAGAAGATGGGAGTGCGACAATGGGAATTACTGGCACAGGACCGACAAACATGGAAGGCAATAGTAAACGCGGCAAAGACTCACAAAGAGTTGTAGAGCCATTGATGATGATGATGATGATGATGAGATTATTTACGAACCATTTTTTATATTACTTTTCTTTTCTACTCACAGAAACTAAATCGATGAACTTAAACCACCTGTCGATATCCTTATTTGCACTTTTAATATACATATTTTTTAATGAACATTTTTTCGATTAATTGGTGTAAGAATTTATTTATTAGCTAATGACCAATGATGTAATATTTATTTAATCTCTTGATTGCCATTTAGTTATTTAAATATGGCTAAAACTACTTCAACGGAGTGATATGAAATATTTTTAAGGGTTTTTATTTTTGGTAAACCATTAAATTCTTAAGCACAACATCTTGTGTTAAATGTTTTGGAGTTTATGGAATTATAATAAATAAATGGAGGTCATTTGGAGTAATGTGTTTAACAAGTAACATATTGAAATGTATGCCTGTTTAACAAAATACATATTATTAAAAAATTATTTATTTAAGAGAGTAGATGCTGCATTAAAAGTACCATAACACCCAGTACTTATAATTGTAAAAAAAAAGAAAATTATTATATCCTTTCAAAGCCAGGCAATAGCATACCTAGTTCAAAAAACAAGACAACCCCGATCTAAGGGATCAAAAATAGCAGTTCAGAAAACAGTATATGAAATGTACCAACAAAGTAAGTTCCAATTTCCTTTATTTAAATTTGATGAGAAACTAGAGGTCATTTTTAACCCTTTAATTAATAATGTATTTTTAAAGATACATACCAATTAAACGTTTATACTAACGTATTTTCTTCAAAATTATGGCAGTTTTTAGTACTTTGTCTATAAATATGTCTTACTTTATAACTATTTGCGATTCGCGATCTATAGGGTACATTAAAAACTTTCTACAGGTGACGTATATCTAGCATGTTGCAATTTTTAGGTTAGTGATCTAATTGATCACATGTAAACAGTGTTTATTAAAAAGTTTTTAAAGATTTTATGCTGATATCTTTATATATTGGTAAAGTTAAGTCTACTGAGATATAATTTTAAGTTGTTTGTTCCATATATTTTATAATTTTTGTATGAGGTCTTATTTAAAACAACGTATGTTTAGATATACATTGGCGAATTCTCAGTTATAACCAACGGACTTTCGTGTTATCTAAAGCGATACATTGCCTAACAATGTGGTATGAATAAATGGATAATTGAACTTGTTATTTATTGTTTTCAGATTGTAAGTCGCAAATTAGCAATTTATTTCAAAGAACAATTAAAATAATCGCAATGTTACCACGATTAGACTATGATTCCGATACTTCAGATACAGAAATATGAACATCTCTACCAACAAAACTAAATGTATGACAATAGGCATATGGCATAGAAGTACGCGAAGATACCAACAAAACGAAACAGATGCTAAGGGTTGCCGAAATGAAAACCCTAAGAACAATAATGGGGAAAACAAGAAGAGACAGAGTGAGAAATACAAACATTAGAGAGCAGTGCAAAATTCAAGATATTGTAAGATGGGGAAGGCAGCGCAAGAGGATGTGGTACAACCATGTAAGACGAATGAATGAGAATAGACTCCCAAAAATTGCCCTAGAAAACAATCCGTCCGTTTCAAGACCCCCGGAAGACCACCTAAAAGATGGAGGGATAGTTGGCAATCTACCTCCCAAGAAATTAACCAGAGGCAGCTTCAGAATTAAACAGATCGAAAGATCTACAAAAAGTAGAAGAGAAAGAAGAAGACAGATACAGCGGATACAATTTAGTTTCAGAAATGATATGAATACCAGAGATGCTTTAGTCACAATGCAAATATAGATCAAAAAAAGTCTCGATTAGCAGAGGAATATATTTGTATGTTTTTTAGATTATAAGAAAGTATTTGATAATGTGAAGCACGACTAACTTATAAATCTTCTTAAATAAAATAGAGTTAGATGGTAAAGATCTAAGGATCACATAAGCTTCTTTTGGAACCAGTCAGTTTACATAAAAGTCAAACTTATGGCAACATCGGATATTAAAATTTTTAAAGGAGCCAGGAGCCACTTGTGTTTAAACTGTATTCTTAATCTATTTTCTGAGAGGCTTAGAAAATATAAAGCCTTAGAAAAAGGAGTATAGTTAAAGGGAAAACCTAGTAATAACATCGGATATGCTGACTGCTGACAACACCGTCCTCGTTTCCAATGATGATAACGAGTTACAGCTCCTTATAAATAAAGTTATTAACATAAATAAAAAATTATAGAAAATGAATATAAACAAAACAAAATTTAAAGGCAAATAAATAACGACAAAGTACGAAACGTAAGACATAACATATTTGCATGGCATAAGATGCTATTTTTTGCTCAGTCTCCTCCTAAGTTCAACGACTATATCGAGAAATACAAAAATAAAACTCTAAAAAATAATAAAAGTCGGGACCCTGGAAGCAGGTGTGCCTCAGGGAGCTGTTCTGTCGCCTTACCTGTATACCATCTATACGGCCGACACGCCAAAAGAACCAGGTTCCCTGTTGAGTCTTTACGCCGACGACACAGCAATAGCTGTTAGCTGGAGAAATCCAGATCATGCAGCTAATCATCTGCAGAGAGCACTTAATAGATTCGAAAGATGGTGCATCAAATGGAAAATAGCCTTAAACCCGGATAAAACACAGGCTGTAATGTTTAGTCACAGAAGAAGTGTACCGAACCGAGAACTAATGATTGGGAACACCCCAGTAGAATGGACAAACGAGGCCAAATACCTAGGAGTGTTACTAGACAAAAAACTCACATTTACGCAGCACATAAATCAGCAAACGTATAGAGCCAAAGCGCTGAAAAATCAGCTCTCAACGCTTATTGGTAGAAGAAGTAAGCTAAGGTTTAAAACCAAAATCAGGATTGCGAATAGTATTATCCTGCCAGTCCTTTCGTATGCCTCTGCTGCGTGGGGTCACACCTGTAAAACAAACAGGAAAAAAATACAAACAGCACAAAATCAACTAATAAGAGATGCCCTGAACTTACCGAGATATGTACCTCTGAGAAATTTATACAGAGACTCAGGACAAACAAGGATCCTTCACACAATGGACAAAAAGGCATACGAACTATTCAACGGACTAAACAACCACCCAAGTAGCATGTTAAGAGAGCTGACTAACTACAACGCAAATACCAGGACGGTACACAGAAGACCTAAACAGCAAATAGCCGGATATAGGGTCCCCAACGAATAAATGAAGAATGAGATGGTCGCAATGACGTCAAATAAAAGAATGCAGTCATCAGAAAAACAACCACCAAAAAAATATCTATTTTTAGGACTCTGGCGAGAGGATACAGGTGCCAAGGCACTTAGTTAAGGACAATATACACCGGGGTGTGTGGAGGCCATATACACCCTGCAATGCACACCCCAACACACCCACACAAATTAGCATGTAAGAATAAAAGGGTAAGAATTGTGCCGGCATTTTATAGTCCCAACGCCATGGAAGACCCCCAAACCCAAAAAAAAAACAAAAAAAATCGGTTGTTTTTCTTTTAAATTCAGAACTTCAAAAATCAATTTCAATTCATTAAACGTTTTAACGTAAAATTCATCCTATTTTTCTATATAGAAGGCCCGTCAGGCCTTCTATATACCGCTGATGCGGATTAGGCCCTTAAGGCGGATCAAATGAATGCTGATCCTTTTCGCGACACCCGAGCACTGAGGTCATGTGCGGCAAGCATGGGCTCGGTGGCCGGACACACTTCGGGCGCCCAGCCGGCGAGGAGAACAAAATTTACTTTTGCCAAATCGGCGGCTGAGTGACCGAGCACACACTTTTTTTCCGGACATGAAGTCGACAGCCCAGGCTGTCGGCTTCATGGACGGAACACACGCTCTTTTTCTTTTTTTTAGGGACTTCAGTCCCGAAGTGAAGTTAGAGTAAAATCTATAGAGTCAGTAAAGTAAATAGGGAGAAAAGCCTAGATGTGGCTACCCCTACAGTCAGGTGGCATAACCACAGTAATTAAAAACAGGAGGTGTCTCATTACCCAGGGCACCTCAAGTAACTTTCAGATCATAAGCCTCCTCACGTAAGTCACACGATGAGGAGGGGTGGTGGAAAAGCCTGGGGGTCAGATAGGTACCACTTCAACTAGTGAAGTGTGACCGGTTTGATCTTCGGACATGTGGATCCCATACTTAGTTTGGTATACACATGTTCCTAGGGGTAGGGTTGATCGCTTAGCGTGATTGTGTGTGTGTGTGAATAATAAAACGTCCAGTTCTAACATATGGTTTAAAGACCTGGACTCTAACAAAAAGTAATGAAAACATGTTAGGATGTTTCGAAAGAAAAATACCTATTTAAACCTATGGGCCAGTGAATAACCATGGAATATACTAGAAACCGGGTATCGTTAAATATATTAACATAGGACGTCGAGTTAAACAGAGCATGTAATTCGAATTAAACAAAATGACCCAGCAAGAAAAACGCTCCATGATAGACTCATTGGTTGAAAAAAAGAGGATACCGAGAACAAAGGTTCTTGATAACATCAATAAAGACATGAGAAATATGCTAATATGTGCCTGGCGGAGGAAAGCGATAGATAAGGACAACTGGAGAACAATTCCTAAAGAGGCTAGGATTGACGCAGGGTTGTAAAGTCAGAATGATTAGGATGAATAAGTAAAGAGATTTAAATATTTGGGATGCTAGCTAAACGATAAACAAGATAATGAAGATAAGGTCAAAATTAGAATCCAAATAGTCAGGAGTACGTTCTTCAAAATTAAAACACTATTCTTTAATAGAGATCTTAATCTGACTGCTCGATGGTGTACCATTAAATGCTAAGGATTTGCTATACTGTTGTAGGTTAAGGGATTAACGTTAAAGGCAAGAACCATGTCACGTCAACATTCTTTTAAAATGTGGTTGTACCGGCAGGTATTAAAAATACCATGGATCGAGAAAGTATCAAATGATCTAGTGTATAAAAATAAGGGAGTATTGAACAGCTAAGCGAAAGAAGTAGGTAGCTTATTTAGGCCATATATTTAGATATAAGTATAATTTTCTGCAGTTGATCCTTGAAAGAACGATCGAAGAAGACGAAGCATCGCACGAAAGAAGTTTTCTTGGCTGCCAAACTTACGCCAATGTAACAAGATAAAGAAGAATGCAGTTATTGGTCACCAACTTTTGATTAGGCGAAGGCACATAGAGAAGGAAAGTACGAAGTATTTCATCATCAATGTGCTTACCTCGAATATCTGACATATCTTACAGATATGTTTGATTTTCTCAAACGTTTTTTTTTAGCCGATAATATGATATTTTTGAACGATTTGAAGGTACAGTTAAATTGATGTAGGAATAGTGATGTAGTAATCATTTATGTCGTTTGAAAAATATAATTATAGTTTTATTTTCATCCATATAGCTTATCCCGTTTCTGCGGCACTGCCTTGCAAATTATTGTTCAGCAGGTTTCACACGTGAGGAAAAGAAATAAATTCACTCTGTATAATAGAAGAAAGAGTTTTACAAAGGGAACGTGAATACTACACTCGTATTCATAATCGAAGAAATATGGTACAGATATTACTATTAGATAGTAAATTATTGAAATGTTATTTCATACTTGTAATTACGTTGTAGGTACTTTCAGATACACCAAAGTATAAAAGATATATTGTATATATAAAGTTTAAAGTACAGCTGTTAGAAAAAAAGGAAGATTTCTATATGGCAAAATATCTGTCACGTTCTATGTATATATATGTCCCTGCTCGTTTATTGTATATACAGCAGTGTATTTAGATGATTTTAAATATATATATATATATATATATATATATATATATATATATATATTTATATATATATATATATATATATATATATATATATATATATATATATATATATTTATATATTGAAATGATTTCAATAGGTCAAAGAGGATATAACTTAAAGGGATTTTTATATGAGTTTGTTGTTCATGAATTTCATGAAGCCATCACAATGTGGGGTCGACTCTGAAATAAAAGGGAGAAAAGATTAGTAAATTGCTAAATAAATTAATTTTGACTTACCTGGTATAGTGTTAATAATTTCTGAATAGTATAGTTGCCTAGTGTATAGGTGAATCGTCTAAACCTTAAAAGGAATAAAAAAAGAAGAATTCTTAAAAAATTATTTAAACATAGAAATTTTAAAAATAAACGTCAGAAAAATAAACTGTCAAAAGTCTGTGGGAACTAAATTAATAGGGGTTTTGTTAAATAAATTACAATGATGTGGAGATGAAAAGAATAAATTATATTAGTATTGTTAAGTTTTATATCTGAATTTTTTTTTATAAATTCCCAAATTAGATGTGATTAAAGTGCTTATGAGAAATTAATGTGGTTTGACAAATATGTCAAAACAGGACAGTTTTATGGTTGAATAAAATAGAAGACGGAATGAAAAAAGAAAGGGGGTTGCTGTTAGCAACGAATAATTTTGTTGGTTTGTGCTAGCTATGGCGGTTAACAAGGAAGAATAGGTTGTTGGAGGCGACGAAAATTTTGGAGGAAGAGCCCTAAAAAGGTGGAATAGTCCGGGAGTGCTTTAAAATCGTTTAATTATAATTTAGTTTTTCCACATTTTCAAATAGAGATATCCAGAATTTGTTCCAGAGAGTAAGAGAAATTTTGACTTATAAATTATAATTGGAGTGCAGAAATGTCATTTAGATTGAAAAAGTAAAAATTCATGAATTAACTAATTGCGATAGGCCTTAAAAATTGAAATATTAATGATCATTAAAATAAAAATATAATAGTACGTACCTTTAACTTCCGAAGAGAGGATAGATATTCCAGTATCACCGATTATTTTGCGAGTAGTTAGTTTTCTTTAAAAAAAAAAATCAGAACTGTTTGAAAGTGAGTTTGGATAATAATTTTGGGGATCATTTGAAATTTTGATTATATTTTAATGCTAGTTATAAGTCAGCGGCATAAAGTGTTCAGTTTTCTTTTCTTTATATTTCATTTAAACACTTTATAAAGTTGCAATAGTCATTTAGATTTAAGGTAATTGTAGAGAGTTTCCACATTTTGTAATCAAATTCTATTTTCACGACACATTAAGGTTTACACGATTCCTATTTTTGTAAATTTTTAAAGGCAACCCAAGTTGCAGACGAATTTTATTGTTTATATTAAATTTGTTCAATATTAATAAATAACGTGCTTCATTTGGGTTAATTTATCAAAAATATAAAGTAAATTTTGGTTTAATTTCTTTTTGAACTCTACCAGGAGACTACAGAGTTGACGTCACACAGTGACAGATTGCTTAGAACAAATAATTGAGCTAGCCGAGGTATAGTATATTAACAACGAACTACATACTTTTAAAATTCACTTCAATTCAATTAAAATTATATTTATTAACAATAAAACATAAAAATAATAAAAAACAAAACTATTACAATTGGCGCCCAACGTGGGGCCTCTGGGAAAACAGAAATAAGGGTGTAATTTTTAAGCAGATTTATTAATAATACACAGATTAAAATAAAAACAAATTGGTGTGATTAGAGTTGTAGAGATTCTGGGGTAGTTAAAGTTAAATTTGAGAATAAATAGAGATTAGGATAAAATGGCAGACCGAATGACTTTAAGAAATGGAAAAGAAATCGTACCGAAAGAGAGTGAAGGAGAACAGGTGTTAGAACAGGAACAGGGTATACAGGTAGATGAAGAAAGCAGAGGAGGATCAGGAGAATTTGTAGTACAATATTTAGAGCAAGGCAGACAAGAAGCAGGACAAGGTGATAGAGAGGGAAGTCTAACAGATAGTTTGAGAGAGGAGTTGGATGAGACAGTGAGAGATAGACGTGATGAAAGTGTGGATGAATGTAGAGTGCAGGAGGAGAGACGTAGGGAAGGAGATGTTGGAGAGTCAGGGATGACACAGATGGATATGAGGCAAATAATGCGGATGTTACAACAGATGGATCATAATATTAGGGGAGATATGCACAAAATGGATAGTAATATTAACAATATTAGGGGGGATATGAACAAAATGGAAAATAATATTAAAGGAGAACTTAGGGAAGAGTTAATTAAAATGAGGGAAGAAATCAAAGAAGAAGTGAAGATAGTCAGGGAAGAGATGCTACAAATTACCCAAGGTTTAGAAGAGAAAGTAGAACAGGTCAGAGGAGAAAGTGAGAATTTTAAGAGGAATGTACAGGAGGAGATATCCAGAGAAAAGGCCATAATTAGAGCGGAAATAGGACAGGAAATTGGGAGCAGATTTGTAGAGTTGGGAACAGCCATTAAAGAGAATTTACCAATGGAAATAAACAAAGAAGTTAATAAGCAGAATAAAGAGATTGTTAGGGAGGTAGAAAGTGTTAAAAGGCAAACTCAGGATTATGAGGAAAAAATTACCATTATAAAAAATAATATAAAGAAGGGATTGCAGAATTTGGAACTGGAAATGGGTATGCATGCAAATCAGGCGGAAAAGGGAGATAGAGTATTACAGGGACAAGTTGAGGAATTGAGAGAGAAATTTAAAAATGCAAGTGAGGAGATTCAGCGTTTGGAATCAAATCTAGGACAAACAAGAGTAGTGAGTACTGTGGTGCCGAGTTATAATGATGGGGGAATAAAGTTTGATGGAAACCTGAATCACTTACATCCTAGAATATTTGTAGATATCATCAAAAATAAGGTAAAGAATGTAAGGGATCCAATAGAAATGAAATTGAATATTCGAAACATGTTAGTGGGCATGCCATTATTATGGTTTTGCAATAATGAAAATTCCATAAATAATGTGCAGGAATTTGAGGCCAAGTTTATTAACTATTTTTGGGGAGAAAACCAACAGGCTAGTTTCAGGGAGCGGTTGTATTTTGGGAAATTCAATTATGAAAAAAGTACCAACTACAATCTGTACGCAATGCAGTTATTCCAGACAGCACAATATTTAGAACCGGCTATGCGAGAAGAGGAGATTGTCCTATACATTGCCAGGCAATATAACCATAACATGGCAGAAACAATAGCTCTCCACAATATAAAGACGATGGAAAGTTTGACAGGATATCTTCAGAGGATTGAGAGGAGTGTAGGGACGCAGAATCGAAATGGACAAGAGCAAGTGACATATAGGAATAACACAGCAAATAGACAGGGATATGTGAATCGAGGGAATAATTATAGGGAAAGAGAATTTGAGAGACAAAATAGAAGCAGGGATTTTACAAATAGGGGAGAGAATTTGAACAATGTCAGGAGAGATATCGGACGATATAACTGGGAACGTAGACAAGGGAATCCAAACAATGATAGAGAGAATAACTGGAGACAAGGGAATGACAGAGGCAATAATTGGAGACAGAACCAGGAAATTATCCACAGGAGACGAGAAATAGGGAAGTTTACAGAGAAGGGAATCCAAGATATAATAGGGGGGAAAATGAGGAGAGAAGACAGGTGAATGTAGTTAGAACAGAGGAGAATAGGGGGGAAGCAAGTGTTGATGCAGAAGGGAGAAATTTTGCTTAGACCGCTCCTATGTGCATAATATTGTCTACTTATCAAAGTATGAACATCCAAGGGAGTTTATTAGAGATACTGGGGAATTAAATAAAAACAATAACACTAATACTTTAAAGTTTATTGAAGGGTACATACAAGATTCAGTATACAAGTTATTATTATAGATACAGGTTCAGAAGTAACTCTAATCAACAAAAACATTGTAAATAATTTAAATAATGCAATATTATGACACGAATTTGGTATTATAAGATATAAGTTTTGTAAATAGAAGGATAATTAATAAATAAGCATATCTTGAGATAAATTTGATAATTAAATAATTTATTAGGAACAAATGTACAGAATAATGATAAATTTATATAAACAAAAAAGGTTGATTTATTTTCAAGTAGATTTATAGGAGTTACAAGTATAAATAAATAAGCAAAGTACTATGGACAAATCGATATTTTGTAGAAATTGGGAAATAGGGAATATTATAATGATAAATAGTATATGCGAAAATAAGATGAAAAATAGAATTATATGAAATATTGAAATATGAAATATAGAGAGTTGTATGTAGAGATGATGAAATGAATATTATATGGGGATATAAAAAGAATAAATAATAATGCGGCAATGAATAAAGATACTGAAATAGTATATGCGGAAATAAATAAATAAATAAAAACATAAAATAAAGAGGGGAACAATTATAAGAATTTCTACGAAATTAGTACGAGAAATAAATAGTACAGGAAAAGAAGTAATGAAATTGGGAAAGTACTTGGAAATTTGATTCTGAAGTTGATATAATTAGTGAAAGATTTGTAGATTTTGTTTGGAGAAGTCTGTATTTTTCATAGAGTAAATTATTAAAAAAAAAAAATATTCAAGAGATATGCTTATTAATAAAAGTCAGTTTATTGTTATGTTAATATTAATAAAATGTTTAAGTTTATCGGTAAGAATTTAGATTTAGTAAGTGCTGATAGTTAGCACTGAACAAAATCCAAATTGGGGGGAAGTTGAAATGATTTCAATAGGTCAAAGAGGATATAACTTAAAGGGATTTTTATATGAGTTTGTTGTTCATGAATTTCATGAAGCCATCACAATGTGGGGTCGACTCTGAAATAAAAGGGAGAAAAGATTAGTAAATTGCTAAATAAATTAATTTTGACTTACCTGGTATAGTGTTAATAATTTCTGAATAGTATAGTTGCCTAGTGTATAGGTGAATCGTCTAAACCTTAAAAGGAATAAAAAAAGAAGAATTCTTAAAAAATTATTTAAACATAGAAATTTTAAAAATAAACGTCAGAAAAATAAACTGTCAAAAGTCTGTGGGAACTAAATTAATAGGGGTTTTGTTAAATAAATTACAATGATGTGGAGATGAAAAGAATAAATTATATTAGTATTGTTAAGTTTTATATCTGAATTTTTTTTTATAAATTCCCAAATTAGATGTGATTAAAGTGCTTATGAGAAATTAATGTGGTTTGACAAATATGTCAAAACAGGACAGTTTTATGGTTGAATAAAATAGAAGACGGAATGAAAAAAGAAAGGGGGTTGCTGTTAGCAACGAATAATTTTGTTGGTTTGTGCTAGCTATGGCGGTTAACAAGGAAGAATAGGTTGTTGGAGGCGACGAAAATTTTGGAGGAAGAGCCCTAAAAAGGTGGAATAGTCCGGGAGTGCTTTAAAATCGTTTAATTATAATTTAGTTTTTCCACATTTTCAAATAGAGATATCCAGAATTTGTTCCAGAGAGTAAGAGAAATTTTGACTTATAAATTATAATTGGAGTGCAGAAATGTCATTTAGATTGAAAAAGTAAAAATTCATGAATTAACTAATTGCGATAGGCCTTAAAAATTGAAATATTAATGATCATTAAAATAAAAATATAATAGTACGTACCTTTAACTTCCGAAGAGAGGATAGATATTCCAGTATCACCGATTATTTTGCGAGTAGTTAGTTTTCTTTAAAAAAAAAAATCAGAACTGTTTGAAAGTGAGTTTGGATAATAATTTTGGGGATCATTTGAAATTTTGATTATATTTTAATGCTAGTTATAAGTCAGCGGCATAAAGTGTTCAGTTTTCTTTTCTTTATATTTCATTTAAACACTTTATAAAGTTGCAATAGTCATTTAGATTTAAGGTAATTGTAGAGAGTTTCCACATTTTGTAATCAAATTCTATTTTCACGACACATTAAGGTTTACACGATTCCTATTTTTGTAAATTTTTAAAGGCAACCCAAGTTGCAGACGAATTTTATTGTTTATATTAAATTTGTTCAATATTAATAAATAACGTGCTTCATTTGGGTTAATTTATCAAAAATATAAAGTAAATTTTGGTTTAATTTCTTTTTGAACTCTACCAGGAGACTACAGAGTTGACGTCACACAGTGACAGATTGCTTAGAACAAATAATTGAGCTAGCCGAGGTATAGTATATTAACAACGAACTACATACTTTTAAAATTCACTTCAATTCAATTAAAATTATATTTATTAACAATAAAACATAAAAATAATAAAAAACAAAACTATTACAATATATATATATATTTATATATATATATATATATATATATATATATATATATATATATCCTCTAAGGGCCTTAGTGACTATGTGAGTATTAATATATACGGATATCTTGGGTCTTGTAGTCAATATTGGCCTTTCAGTACAACTCTTTAAGGTTTGCTGAGCTTTTGAGTTTATTCAACTCTTTTTCAAAACATACCTTTTGATAACTGTATTGTAAAATTAGCAAAATTATTTAACATATTGACTAAAAACGGAATGGTATCGTTAACCTTGTTTTAGTAACCGTTTCATAAATTTTCATTCTCAACATTTATCTAAGATGAAAACAAATTTAGTTTTGGCCTCAAAAACTTAGAATACTAACTTGTCACACATCGATTTCAGGGAAAAGGGACTAAAAAAAGTTGAGATCTATACTACTAGAGAACTCCTAACCCATAGAGCTTTTAAATAAACTTTGTTTCGGTTCTCCTTTTCCTTCGCAATTTTCTAACAACCAAAATTTTCATAACAATGAGGTCCGACAATTGACATTGACAGACAACACATCAGTAATATCATCTAAAGTAACTTATGGTTCCTTACCCTACATTCCAGTTCTGACACCTAACATTTTCAATAATGTTAATGGCTTAAAAATTACAACGAAGAATGTGAAAACAAATACAAAAGATCCTTTTACAATACAGGAGTCCTCGAATGTTGTTTATTCTATATCGTGTGCCAATTGCAACACAATATACCTTGCAGAATAATCTCGTAATTTCCACAGTAGGGTGATCTCACATCGTAGTGACATAAAAACTAACAAGATAAATGCATGTGCACTTGCAGAATATGCAATAACTCGGAAACATGAGTTCAATTTTAAGGATTCCTGTATTTTGACGAAAGAAAAAAAACTATGCAAGAACTATGTTTTCTTGAAAAATTGTTTTATAAAATCTAGTACATGTTGCATAACTAAAAAGTCTGACATAAATAAATTGAGTAACATTTATTGTGATTTACTGAAAAAACATCAAAAATAAAAGAAATATCTATCTTCACATATTCTTGTATGCATAAATGGTTGCAAACCATTAAGACTGGTTTAATAATTAAAAATAAAACTACCCCAATATGGGCCTCTTCTTTCTTGAAAATAAATACAATATTAAGAACAACTTATTATATTTTGAGGGTATACAAGGCAACTATCGAACACGGTGATTAATTTAATCTTGCCCAAGTACTTTCGATCAATAGATCATCTTCAGGGGCATCTGAAATAAGCCAAAAAACGTTTGTTATAAAAAGGAAAATTAATTCACTTTGATAAAAAACTCAAAGTTTAATTATTCGAACATTCAACCTTATATTGAACTAATTATATTTTAATCACATTGTTTTTTTCTTTCTGTTCTCAATGTATCAGAGTTAAAACACACTATCCAGAGATACCATGAAATAAACTAAGTTTTACTATCCTGGCCAAAGTTTTTAGAATGTATTGTCCATTATTATATTTTATATTTGTGTTAATAAAGTTGAGTGTCCAAGTTTATTTTAAATAATCTCAACGACTAGTAAGTTACACTGACGAATTGTGATATTTTGTAAATATTTACACATTTTTTTATCTATATTACAGTGTCTTGAAAAAGAAATAAAATAATTCCGAAAGCTTGACAAAAAGTCAAAAGAGTGTTTTTTTAACTTCTCTGATGCTGGATTTGAAATTTCCGCGGGAGCTATATGTAATTTCAGTTGTTTTCCGGGTTTTACTCCGCGTTAAGTAGTTTTGGTTTTTAGACGCTTGAGGTTTCAGGAGAACAGGTTTATGTTTATGTTATATATATATATATAGATATATATATATATATATATATATATATATATATATATATATATATATATATATATATATATATATATAATATATATAATATATATATATATATATATATATATATATATATATATATAAACATTTAATTTATTTTAGACCACATGGTCATTTGCTGTGCTAATTTTTATAAGTTCATATATGTTGTTAGTTACTTAATTGTTTATACAAGATCAGCGTATTATGTCGATTTACTTAAGTTTCATTCACATTATTGTTAATAACTTTGACTGCTACATGTCTTTTTAAGGTAACAATTAT
The DNA here is from genome assembly GCA_918026665.1 of Diabrotica balteata. Lineage (NCBI taxonomy): Eukaryota > Metazoa > Arthropoda > Insecta > Coleoptera > Chrysomelidae > Diabrotica > Diabrotica balteata. The sequence continues at coordinate 52,618,243 of OU898281.1, forward strand.
AATATATATATATATATATATATATATATATATATATATATATATATATGTATATATATAGGTATATATATATATATATATATATATATATATATATATATATATATATTGTTGTGCTTTTGAATGTCCATTAGCAATAAAAAACCGATATACAAATTTTATTACTTAAATAAAAATTAAAATTATTGATATTTCATAAAGACACGGGCATATAAATTTTCAAACATCCTGTATAAGACAAAATATGTATTTTAAGTTGTTCGAAGAATTGTTCATTAGGCCTCAGAGACAAGACTTTCAAATATTATCGATAAGAAATTTAAATAAGTCGGTTATTGTGGAATGGATTTACCCATAATAAAAGTGTATATAGACAGTGTTTAAACAATAGACCGGGATTTGCGGTGGTTTTTCTCCCCGAAAGATTATATCGGTAAAAGTTTATTAACAAAAGACATTGAATTGAGAAACAGGTATCGTTTGTAGCTATTAGTAAGAAATATTTGTAAAGCAGATAGATTTAGTTAGAATAATTAAAGAATGTTGTTTTCTGGAATTACCCGAATGACGTTTTATAAAGAGAGTTGGTTGGTAACGATATACGTCACAGAGGTGGATAATTTTTATTGGTCAATTTTTGAATGCAATGGAGGTAGTGGTTTTGGCTATGAGATAGGAGAGAGGAAAAAAGTTAGTTAGTCAGTTTTCGTCGCCCAAGAAGGAAGGAGCTTTGTGGTTTGTGTTTGTTTGAAGTCCCGAAGACGTAATTTACCGGGTGTGTTTATTTGCTGTGTAAAAGCTGATCAGTGTGAGGAACGGGGTATAGAGAGATAGAAAAACCAAAGGGTATAAGAATATTAATATCAGACGAAGCCGGAAACATTTGAAGTTATAAACAGGCGCGGAGATTCGCTCAAAAGGAGGCTGCATAGAATTACACGAGTTGTTGGGTTGCAGATACAAGGACAGATAGGAGAAAGGTGTACTTCATCTGGACCACAATAGGAGCAGAAGCAGAAAAAGGTTTTTTTTATGGCGTGGCCATAGAATTACAACGGCAGAGAACGAAAGGTCAGTCAATTTTTATTAGAACAGGAGTGTGGTTTTCATTTATTAATTAAATAAATTGAATAAATAATAGAGACAGTTAATTTTGCGATCATTTAAAGAAAAAAATTATAAAGAGAGCTTAGTTATAACACATATTAAAAATCAATGTAAAATAACATTTGGGTCCATGATAGAAAACAACTCCTCATATATTTAAAGTATTATATTGCAAATATTGCAGCATTGATTGTTATATAAAATTTCATTAAAATAAAGGACATCTCACATATAGTTCAGTTGAAATTCTGTGTATTTTATTCAGGTCATATTACCTATCCCAATTAGGAAGCCAATTGGAAAATATTTTGAATCCACGATCAAAGGTAAATAGTACAAGTTAAATAGCCTGAGATTGTAATTAATTAATGCTGATTTATTGTGATTAATTGGAGATTAGATCATTTAATAAATATAGACAGGATCTTTTCTAAATAAGCAATAGAATACAATTTAAATAGTATAACAAAATGGCCCCCAACGTGTAAAGCTTTGAAAAATATTTCTAGTTGGCAAATTTGAAAGGATAGGAGTAAACGAGCAGATATTTGAAAGTTTATATGCCGTGGATAAAGTGAAATATTATGTAAAATTTGAGGACATAAAGATTTATATATTTTTTTAAGATACAATTTACCATAATTGATTTATTCGTGATATTGACAATTTATAGGTTACCATAATTGATTTATTTGTGTGATATTTACATTTGATAATTTTACCATACTTGATTTATTTGATTGATTTTGAGATTTGATATTTTACAATTTGATTTATTTGTGGGATATTGAAATTTGATACTCGTACTCAAGAGTTATTACATTTGAACAAGAAAAGTCCCGTTTGTTGCAACAGACCAGTAGAATTTTATATTTGGCGGGGATAAAAACATAATAAATGCCAAACACAAGAAACAAGAGCAAAGAGAACAAAAAACAAGAAGATAAATCAGAACAGGAAGAATATTCAGACCAGGAAGACGTATTAGACACAACAGTAATGGAGACAGAAAAACAAGAATCGGGAATAGAAAAATTATTAGCAATGATGCAATTACAGACACAACAAATACAGGAATCAACAAAACAGGCCATACAAGAGAACGAAAAAGAAACATTACTAAAAATCGAAGAAAACCAACGGAAAACAAGACAAGCAATAGAACAGAAATTAGAAGAAAATGATAGAAAAATGGAAAAGCGTTTGGACAAATATGAAAATGAAGTAAAAGTCTGTTTAGAAAAAGTTAGTGAAACAGAGAGGAAACTAGAGATAGGTAGATAGATAGTAAAAAGGTAAATAGTACAAGTTAAATAGCCTGAGATTGTAATTAATTAATGCTGATTTATTGTGATTAATTGGAGATTAGATCATTTAATAAATATAGACAGGATCTTTTCTAAATAAGCAATAGAATACAATTTAAATAGCATAACAATATATATATATATATATATATATATATATATATATATATATATATATATATACATAAATTCACAATGTGAGTGAGATTAAAATCTCACTGTAAATGGGGATATCTGTCAAGCAGAAATGTTTCGTGTAGTATTTCTGCATTTCTTCGGTTCTAATGATTGTAAAGTCAGGTGAAGATGTCAAACAATCTTAAATGCATAGGTTTAGGTGTTAGAACATACATTTAAAAACTACAATAAAATTACCAAAATGCCACAGTATGTTAACAAGAAAACAATATAATACAATACTTCTATTCTATCGCTGATGTCCAATATATCGATACATGAAGCCAGGATAAAAAGTAACTTGTTTTAATTAGAGCTTAGTAAACAATTAAAAAAAAAATATAAAATAAAGGCCTGGAAAGTTAACTTTATTGTTAGAGACACCAAAGCAATTAAAAAAAAAACAGAGTTCTCAACTATTACGAAGAGAAAAACAAAAATTATTATGGCTTTCTATCTATGGAAATCGAACGTTGTACGAAAAATCAACTAGATAACAAAAATGCTCGTTTAAGCAGGACAGAATAGAAAAGTCAAATTTTTTTATAAATCTGATTGAAAAGGAAGGTTGGAATTATAAGGTACCGATGACCATTGACCACGAAATGTGTCGGATAACCTAAAATTAGCGAATGTTAATCAAATGTAATGTAATATGAATTTATTTAACTCACCATGAGGTTCCTTTTGGAAAAGATTTTACATCAGAAGTGATGTGTGAAAATTGCTGAAGTTCTTGTTAAAATGAATATAGGGATTGAGTTTAGAGTATTTAGAGTATATTAAGTATCAAAGTAGAACCGATAGTAGCTACTTTTTTCTCATAGAGGATAAAAACCGAAAATTTAGGCCACGTCTTGATCGTATTTGGGTGTACATAAGTTATGTTAATGAAATATAACATTTAAATAGAAGAATTTTAAGGATTATTCAACAGCAAGTAGTAATAAATTATACTGAGATTATCGATGTCATGGAGTTTTTTTCACTTAATATATGACATATTTCCAGGAAGGATCTCTTATAGAAATTATTCTTAGTTCCTAGAGATTTAATATTCTCAAAGTCGAATTGCTGGTTAAGAGAGATAGAGTGGGTACTAAAAGCACAAGAGTTCTTGTTGCATCTGATATCACTTTTATGAAATATTACACGACCTTTAAGATTTCGTGTTTTTAGGCCAATATACTTTAAAGGAGAGTCTTTGCATGGAATGATATATACTACATTTGATTATCTAAAGGTGTTTTGGTACGTGGAAAGAGATTTCCAACTGTTTTACAATTTTTGATGCCTATTTGAGTAGATAGGGGTTTAAACAACTTAGTAAGTTTCTCTGTAACCTATGGAAAAGAGGGTAATGAGAACAGGAAATACGGAAGGTTTTATACCCAATGCTAGTCTTCTATTTTCTTCTACAAAAAAAAACTGATGATTACTACGGAAATATGGGCGCCGATATTTTTGAACATTGGTTTGAAAAAAAATTATTAAAAAATCTGGAAAATCCGTCAATAATAGTCTTAGACAATGCTTCGTATCACACCAGAGAGGAGGAAAAGTTTCCCACAAGCAGTTGGAAAAAAGAAGACTTAAGAAAGTGGCTGTCGGAGAAAAATATAGAACACGAAGACCCAGGTCCCAAGACTACCACCATATCACTTCCAGTACAATAAAATTGAATTGGTGTGGGGCATCACTAAAAACTACTATGATAAACATGCATGTAAGACCACCGATGAAACCAGCGTTTTACATCTCTGGCAAGATGCACTAAACCAAGTCAATGAGGGACAACGGAGGAAATGTATTGAGCATACTGAAAAAAAAAATTAGAGTCATATGAAATAGAAGAAGTTATTGATGAAGTAAGATATTTAATTATTCGTACAGATGAAGATTCAGATGAATCGGATAGCGAGTCAGATAGTGATGATACCTGTTCATAGATTAAGACGTAGATATAAAAATTAACACAAAAGGGTACTAACCACCAAAAAAAAACAAAAAAATTAAACAAAAACCGCATGCAGGAGAGAGCCGGAGGCACGCCGCACGACGCTCTTGAATGCAAGCACTAAAAAAATTAGATTACCAAATAAGGTAGATTAAGGACATGACTGGACGAATGACTGGGTATTAGACGACGGATGAAAGGATTCGATGCTTGCTCGCTCTCGACTGCACTTGGTGAAGAAAAGGGAAAGCAAGTATCGGCACACACAACCATCATTAGATCGCCGAACAATTGCTTTGACCGATAGTGATAAAGCCAAATGAGCTAACCTACTACTTAAATATAAATACATGGAAATCTTCCATTGCCTGACGGGGGATACCGCGAAATAGTCGAGACCTGGCTCCAATGGAGGGAGGACCATGGGGCGGAGGAAAGCTGGGGCTGGTTTTACCGCAGGAGGACAACCTACCTTGGTGGGTTTGGGAAGGTGTGTGTGTGAGAAGTAGAAATAAGTCTTTGTTTTATATAGATATAAATATTTTTATAGATATATTTAAAAATATATAAAAATAGAAATATAATACAAAATTTTGAACACCCAGTATAAACATTGGCAAATTTTTTTATTCTTAAATAAAAATAGAGTTTAGTACACGCTAAAAAAGAGTTTTTGTTTTTTCAGCATAAATATTAACCACAATATTAATTTTTGAAGTTGCATGTGTAATATGAAAAATTTTTCAAAAACTTTAAATATCTCAAAAACAGCTATTTTTTCGAGAATGGTATCCCAATAAAAATTGATTTAGAATTTTACGTAGATTCTAAAAATAATAACAAAAAGCACAGTTTCTATTTAAAATATGAAACTTAATGGCGACTTCTGGTACAACCGGAAGCGCTAAAAGAATGCAAATATTTAAAAAATGGAGAATGTTTTGCATAACCCATTATTCCAAGTTTGCAGAAACCAGTGACGACCAGAACTTTGAAAACTTTTAACCAACATGTTGCGTGAATGACTCTGTATATTTCATACTCAATGTTTATTAATTTACATTATGATATTCAATTATTATAAAACATAATACAAAGGTATTTTATTAAACAAATCCCTAATGTGGTATTATCAAATTAAGAAAAACCGTACATTTTTAATTTGAGAACCGTTCACTACCTAAGGCAAATGTGAACAGACACTTTTTTTACTTATGCGACAGGCTAAAACGATCCTACTTTAAACACATATATTATTACAATTAATTGAGAAAATACGTGTGCTTTGCTTATTACTGCACAATCTACAACCCAAGGTTGGATAGATCGTCATCATAATTAAAAATGTGAGTCAACTAAAACTAACCTCCTAGACAATTTAATATATGCAGTTTTAATAAATGGTTTATATCTTATATTTTAATAATAAGTTTAAATTAAGTGTTTTTAAGTCATATTTTAAATGCCTCACTTTGTTGCCAAAACTCAAAATAAGTTTTGAAGATTTGAGTGAACCAATCGAAATTCCATAGTAATTTTCATAAAAACTCATACGGAAGCTGCACCCTTTAAAACTCATTATGATTTTTGTCGATATGACACTCTGATCAAAAGATATCGAATTTTTTACCGTTGAGAGTTGATACAAATTTGATTTAAAATTTATTTGGCGACAATTACCAACATTCAAAATCACCGTTTGGTTCAAGCGCTGTTTATGAGAGAACGACGCTTTTTATAAAGAAAGTGTTAATAAATATTCTTGTTCAGCTACATTTTTTATTTAAAATATTTTTTTCTGTGGCGTACAGATTCTTAGTATATTCATTTTTTCCGTCCCCCCCTCCTGAACTGGGGACTTTTAAGGGTCCCAAAATTAACACTCTCATCAAAATTTAACTTATTCGTATGGTTTTTAGAGGTTCAGTGTCATTTTCGTCTCTGACGACTATAAATTGTGAGTTAATTGTAATTCTAACCGGATTCATTCAGTTGATGTTTTTAACAAAAAAATTACCTATTAACCTACTAAATCAAGATTAAAATAATAAATTTTTATTACAGGTAAAATGCCGCTCGGATTCTTAAATCATAATGTTCAAGGTAACCTATTGTTTTTCCTTTATATTAATGGTATTGTCTAAGATAATTGATGATCTGGAAGCCGATAGGCTACACTTTATTAATCACTTCTATAAACAAGAATAGCTGGTTGTTATTTATAAAGTAACAATTGGAAATTACTAATACTGTGAGAATAATATAACCCGATCGGTAGACGCTGTATTTCGTAACATAAAAATGTTTTATACAATTTAAATATTGACTAACGCGATTCGTTAAACGATTTACTATAAGCTGCCCAATTTGTACTAAATAAGTTTACAAATTTAACTTGATTTGTAAATTTAATATAACTTAATATGTAACCGTACTTTTTCAGAATATTCTTTTGACATTTTATACATATTATGAACTTCTTTGTAAATGTATCTTAAAGTCAGAGCCAAAGAAAATCTATAATGATATTATCATCATAGAGATCTCTCTCTTCAATCCTGACCCCCCAGGGGGAGTGTAGTGGTCGACGTGATGTCGTGTATTGTCCGTCTCTGTCTCTGGTCATTTCTTTTAATCCATGCATAGGTCTTTGGCATATTCCTGTAATTTGATCTATCCATCTTGTTGGGGATCTTCCTCGTGATCTTCGGCCTTCTACCTTTCCTTGTATTATGAATCTTTCCATGTTTTCTGTGTTTGCTCTCATAACGTGTCCAAAATATTTTAATTGTTGGAGATGGACTTTACCAGAGAGTCGTTGGCTAACTTTAAGCTCTCTTAAAATTGAATTATTTGTTCTACGGTCGGTCCAAGGAATTCGTAATATTCGTCTCCAACAGAACATTTCAGTGGCGTCTTTTTTTCTTCTCTCCGATTGTCTCAGAGTCCAAGATTCACATCCGTAGGTCAGTATTGGGAATATTAAGCAGTTGATCAACCTCATCTTTATCGCTCTTGAAATTTGACATTCCTTCCATATTTTGGTTATTTATCTCATCACAGAGATAGAAAAATAAATTTGCAAGTTTACAGTCCAAACCTATTAATACACCATAACAAGCACAATTATTGTCAATTTATCATTGCGAAAACTCTGAACATCAGGAGGAATGTTTTAGCCAAAGGTAGAAGTTTTGCTAAATCACTAAGCAGAATGGCGGTCAAGGACATAGTTGCTAATATCGAATCAAGAATTAGTCATTTCACACCGGATATGGTATATGAGATACATATCTAAATTTCATAAATACTTCGAGTAGCTAATAATATAAATCTAAACCTGGACGAAGTCTAATAATATCCATGCATTTGAAGAGCACATTAACAGCATTCTCAAAAGTACATAATAAGACTACAAACCTAAATGTCAAAATCCGGCATTATAATAAAAGCTGTAGAGGAAATCTAGAAGATACACTGTCAAATAAAATCATACAACGAAAGAGTCCTTAAACAGATACATTAAGACGAGGGGAGAAAAATATAAACAAATAGAACAAACGCCATTAACTTGGGTAAATAGGTAAAAAATAAAAAAATATACTAGGATGGAAATCATACGAGTTAACAAATCAAACAACCCATTGAAGATAAAACAGCCTTAAAGTTCTAAAAAAAAAATTACCAAAGAAAAAATCACAAAATTAAAGAATACGGATGAAAATATCATCACCAACACAGATGAATTACTATGAGTAGTACTAAAAGGTAGTAAAATAATTCTATACAAAATTATACTAAAGTAAGAAAAAACATGATGAGCAACTAACAGAAAATTTAGAAAATTCAGGAAAAAGATTCGTCAACCACTGATCGGAATTATCAACAGACGAAATAAGGACCGCACGAAAATAAAAAGAAATAGAGCTTCTGGAGAAGATTATATAATTTATAATAAAAATATCATCATCATCATCATATAACGGGGGTCCTACGGCGATTGCCGCTTCCCGCATTTCAGCCTCCATCTTTTCCTTTCTCTCCAATCTCCCTCTTCTAAGCCTCTAGATTGCATTGTTTTTGTAATTTCTCTTCTCCAGGAATTTGGTGGTCTTCCCCTTTTCCTTCTTTCTGGCGGAACATACATTAAGGCTTTCTTTGGCCACCGCTCCTCCTCCATTCTCATCACGTGACCATACCATTGTAATTGCCTTCCTTGTATTCTATCTGAAAGAGTATCTCTAATTCCTGTACGGTTTCGTATTTCCTCATTCCTGATTCTTTCCATTCTCGATACTCGACATGACCTTCTAAGATAATCCATTTCCACAACGTCTACTTTATCTCGTTAATAAAAATATCAACAATATAATTTTTCTATAGCCGTCCCAAAAATAAAACTTTCGGTATGATTTATTAAATCGGAAGTACCATTTTACACGATTTTGGGTAGCTAGGTAACGGCTTTGACAATAACATCAACTGTATTTTATTATGACAACGCTTGTCATTTAAGATTCGTGTGTTTTTGCTCAGTTTTTCGTTTTTTAACAGTAACGTAATAGAGGAATATGTAGAAAATTCCTCATGAAATAAAATTCACATAGCTTCACAGATTGAAAATGACCGCAACCAAGTTAATATCTCAAAAAATAATAAAAGTACTGACACGTCTAACACTAATTTCAATACTGCCACTTCTGTTAATATTCCTAACAATATCAATGTAAATAATTGTTATGATTGTGTTATTAATATTCATAGATAAATACGTTTGTTCTTTCGCTTGTAATTAACCCGATTTATCGAGAGTTTAAATAATCAAAGTTGGTTAGACTGCAAAACAAAGTTAAAAACTAATCAGTAGTGTAAAAAAAGGACTTCTAAAGGTGAGTCAGTGAAATAATTATAAGCAACTAACCAAAACACACCGAAGGGGTTAACTGATAAGCGTGATAAAAGCAAAACATTCATTGATGTCTTCACAAATTTTTATGCGACGTTGCCACTGTGAGCAAAATATCCCAGGCGACAATATTTTGCTAGTTGTAATAACTAAACAGTAGACAATGTTTTCTCTGAACCGGGGAGGTGGAAAATAGTGCCTGGCGTCGAATAGTGAAAAAGTTTTTGGAGAAAGGAAAAGATTGGGATAGCTCAGCAAGAGACGACGGAACAAAAAGAAAAATTAGAGAGGACGACATCGAAGATATACAGTGTAGGTAAAAGTTTATGGTCGGTATGGTAAAACTTAACAGGACATCTAACACAGATATAAAATCATATTTTCAGCGAATAGACAAAGATAACAATCATATACTGTCATATCAGTAGGTTATGATTACGGTCACGGGGCTCTAGGCACAATGTAGGGAGACTCGTTGTCAGTTGTCACGACTTGTCAACACGAGTGCCAGACATAGCTTTTTGGACATTGTTGATTCCTAGAGACTTTGTTAATAAGTATGTTTAAATAAATGTATTAAACACAATGAAATATTATTACTTGGCGCAGTCTAGTGGAAATTAATCGAAAATCATGGAAGCAAAGTTACCAAATCCATTATCATTTGAAGGCAATGTGGCCGAAAATTTTAAAAGATTTAAGCAAAGTTTTGAAATATATCTGATGGCATCAGGAAAAAGTGGTAAAAGTGATGAAGTTAAAGTAGCAATTTTACTCAATTTAATTGGAGAAGAAGGCATTAAGATTTATAACAGTTTGGAATTAACAGAGGTCCAACAAGGAAAGCTAGCAGGTGTATTGGAAGCATTTGAGTCTTATGTTACTCCTAGAAAAAACGTGGTTTATGAAAGATATTTGTTTTATAAGCGCAGTCAAGAAGAAGGAGAGCCTTTTGACCACTTTTTAACAGATTTAAAAAATAAAGTAAGAAATTGTGAGTTTGGTGTTGAATCATTTTCAATGGTAAGAGATAGAATAGTATTAGGCACCAATAGTAAGGATGCACAACAAAGCATGTTAAAAACAATTAATTTAGATCTGACTAAAGCTATTGAAATATGTAAAATGCATGAAGTATCCCAAGCTCAAATGAAAGAAGTTCAGAACAGCTTAGAGAAGGTGAAAATTGAATCAATTGGAAGTAAAGTCAAGCAGGGGCATAATTCAGTCCAAACAGTCAGGGGTGCAAGTTCTTCTAGAGGTGAATTTAACTGCAGAAACTGTGGAAGTGTCCATGGACCAAGGAGGTGCCCAGCATATGGAAAAAAGTGTAGAAAGTGTGGTAAATATGGGCATTTTGATAAAGTGTGTTATCATGGTAGGTTAGTAAGAGAGGTACAAGTGGAAGAAAGTGAAAATAATGAAGTAGACAATTTCATGATTTCATCAATCACTGTTAATGAAATTAAGAATAAAAATAATAAAGACTGGATGGAAAATTTAAAAATTAATAACATTGATATACCTTTTAAAATAGATACAGGGGCACAGGTTAACATTTTACCCAAGGTTTTTGTTGAAAAAGTTTGCAAAATTAATGAATTAAAAGAAACTAAGGTCATACTTGAGACATATGGTGGTTTTAAGATCATTCCTTTGGGTATAATAAAACTTGTCTGTAAATTTAAAAATATTGATCATTTTATTAGATTTTGTTGTTGTAAAGGAGAGATCAACACCTATCTTGGGTTTATGTTCTACCATAGAGCTTGATTTAATTAATAAAATTGATAACATAACACTGCATTCTAAAGAAAAATTTGTAGAAATGAATAAAGATGTTTTTTTAGGATTAGGTAAATTTCAGAAAAAATGTAGTTTAAAGCTTAAAGAAAATGCAGTGCCAGTGACTAGGCCACTTCGTAGAGTCCCACTTACAATCAAGCCTAAACTTAAGAATCAACTAATTGATCTTGAAAAGCGAGGAATCATAGCAAAGGTTGATGGTCCTACGCAGTGGCTTAGTAACCTGGTAATTGTTGAGAAAACTGATAAATCATTACGTATTTGCCTAGATCCTCGTGACCTGAATAAGGCATTGGAACGGGAATTTTGTATAATACCTACTGTTGATGAGATTCGTTCAATGTTACAGGGTAAGTCATTTTTTACAGTTCTAGATTTTAAGGAGGGTTTTTACCAAGTAGAACTGGATGAGCAATCCAGTAATTTATGTGCTTTTGGCACTATATTTGGCACATATAAATTTTGCCGCCTGCCATTTGGTCTTAATATAGCACCTGAATACTTCCAGAAATTAAATTCTGAAAATTTTGCAGATATTCCAGGTTGTATAGTCTACTTCGATGATCTATTAATTTGTGGTGAGTCAATAAAAGAGCATAATAATACACTAAATAAGGTGTTAGATAGGGCTAGAGAACTAAATGTGAAATTTAACCCAAACAAAATACAATATTGCGTTGAAAGTGTTAGATACTTGGGTCATATCTTTGATAAAGATGGGATGAGAGCTGACAACAAAAAAGTAGAAGCGATAAGAAGATTGAAGGATCCGGAAAATAAAAAGGAATTACAACAAATTTTGGGAATGGTAAATTATTTAAGGGCATTCATTCCAAACTTGTCAGAGATTTCTACGCCCTTAAGAGAGCTCTTAAAAAAAAAGAATGCATGGGTATGGACAGATAGACATTCTGATGCACTAAATAAAATAAAAGAAGTAATTATGTCAAGTAGTGTGCTTGCCAATTTCAATAAGAAGTTACCAACTGTGATACAGACTGACAGTAGTAGTAATGGCTTGGGGTGCTGTCTCTTACAGAATAACAGACCAGTAGCATTTGCATCTAGGGCACTAACGACAGCAGAGTCAAATATGAGTCAAATTGAAAAGGAGTTCTTGGCAATCCTATATGCATGCAATAAATTTCACAATTTTATCTATGGAAGAAAAGTGCAAATTGATTCTGACCATAAGCCTTTGGAGGCATTAATGCATAAAGGCATTGCGGACATAATGTCACCAAGATTACAAAGGATTAGGGTAAGATTATCTAAATATGACATAGAGGTAAAATTTAAGCCAGGCAAGTTCATGCATGTGGCAGATTTATTATCGAGGAATTTTATAAAAGATGAAGTGGATGATGATAAATTTATTACAGAAATAGTTTATACTATTGACATGACTGATGAGAAGAGAGAGCAATTTAGGACTGAAGTGGATGCTGATGAGGATCTGAAACTAGTAAAGAAATATTGTATACAAAGATGGCCCAAAACCCTGTCAAGAGTAAGTGATTCAATTAGGTATTATTATTATATAAGAAATGAACTATATTTACTTGACGGACTAATATTTTACAAAGACAGAGTTGTAGTCCCAAAAATATTGAGAGAGAGCATGCTAAGATTATTGCATTCTAGTCATTTTGGCATTCAGAAAACCCAACAGAGAGCAAGACAGATATTACATTGGCCACAAATGAACAAAAGTATAGAAGACTGGGTAAGAAATTGTAGCAAGTGTGAGATATTTAAAAGTCACAATGCTAAAGAGCCACTATTACTTAGAGAGTTGCCTCAAGCACCTTTTGAAAAGGTAGCAAGTGATATATTAGATTATGGTGGACAGTCATATCTAGTTCTGATCGATTATTTTTCTAAATGGCTCGATATAGTGAAAATTAATTCAAAAACTTCTCAGGTGGTCATCAAGGAGTTAAAGAAAATTTTTTCAACACACGGAATACCTTATGAAGTCATATCAGATAACATGCCATATAATTCGTGGCATTGTCAGCAATTTGCTAAAGACTGGGATTTTCGGTTTGTAACGTCCAGTCCCCGCTACCACGGTCTAATGGGCAGGCAGAACGAGCCGTTCAAATTGCAAAAAACATGGTTAGAAAGTGTGACGACTTAGATATGGCACTCCTGGAGTATCGCAATACTCCAATAAATGGAACAGATAAACACCGGCCCAATTAGTAACTAACAGGGTTCTTAGATCGAAGCTACCATCAAATAAAAAGCACAAAGACATAAATCTAAAGGATGAGTGGGAGAAACTAGAGGCGAAAAGAAACGAATATAAAAATTATTATGATAGAAACACCAAGGTAAGAAGAGAAATAGTGCCAGGAGAGAATGTAGGTGTCCGAGAGGGTAGAGAATGGAGACCAGGAAAAGTTCTGGAAAAAGTGGATGAGGCACCCAGATCTTATTTAGTGCAGAAAGAAAATGGGGAAGTCATCAGGCGAAACAGTTATCACTTAAGGCCTTCCCTAGTTAAAGCGGAAATTAAGAAGAATACTGATTTTGCACATAATGATAGATCATTAAACTCCTCATCTGGGAATCAGAGTTGTGGAGTAGAGGAACCTTCAACCTCCCAAATGAATGCTGAAAATAGAACTAGCGCTAGACTCAAAAGGGCTCCAGTGCGTTTTAAGGATTATCAAATGTAAGGGGAAAGATGTCATATCAGTAGGTTATGATTACGGTCACGGGGCTCTAGGCACAATGTAGGGAGACTCGTTGTCAGTTGTCACGACTTGTCAACACGAGTGTCAGATATAGCTTTTTGGACATTGTTGATTCCTAGAGACTTTGTTAATAAGTATGTTTAAATAAATGTATTAAACACAATGAAATATTATTACTTATACCCCCTTGGTCTCCTCTCCATAAATCTTCTTGACGCCCATTGCCTGTTAGTGAGACGATTAGTTCCGATCAGAGATATTTTACATATTGTGTGGTTCCGATCCTAATATAGCTAAGAAACAAGAGGTGGGTCCTCTAGCTTTTTAAATTTTTATCGGAACCGTTTTTCGTAAACTGTAACTAGTTGATTGTTTACCAGTATTCAAATTAGCGAGTACACAAACAAATTGGCTATTATCGTTTATGTGTATAAGTATTGAAGTGAAAGAAACTAACGAAGAATATATTTATTATAACTTGAAAAATAAATTAAACAATACAAATAGTACTTACATTTACATGGACTTAAGTCATCTTTATCAGTTTCTTTTTCTTGCACTTTTTAATTTTCAATAGTACAATCTTCTTTTTCTTTTTTTTTTTTTATAGAAGTAACCAGCTTCAACCATCAACTAGTTGATTAAAAAAAACTACGTTTTGGGTAGCCGTAAACACGTAAACAGAGGAGCAACGAACACTTTACGTCGACGAGGACGATTAGTTGATCTGAGAGACTACTACAAAACTACAAATAACATGCGACTCTTTTGAGACAGTGGACATTCGGGCTATTGGTTGACGTCGAAAATAAAATAACTATGTATTCTGATTCATGAATGAGCTTCGATTTACGATTGATCTGCATTTTCGAAGGTGATGGATACTTCCATTAATAAAAATATTAGTTTAGAACAAAAGAAACAAATAGATATAGATTTACTTAACCTATGCAAAGACTCGTTTCATCCGTTTTCCATAGTTAAAGAACGAGCTTTTAAAAACTTTGCAGGGTGGATTCTTGGATATAAACCGCCAACAAGAAAAACTTTGTCAGGTTCATTACTTCAGGAACGTTATATCAAAACTGAGCAAATGATTGGATCACAAGTTGTTAAAGAAGTAGAAAATATCTGTATAACTACTGACCTCTGGACATCTGGAATAACTGAGAGTTACTTCCCATTAACAGGACAATATTGAACCGAAAATTTAGAGTTCAGAAAACATCGCTTTTAAAATTAGTGAAATTATTATTCAGTGGGGTCTTAAATGAAAAGTAAATTTTGCAGTAACTGATAACGCCTCAAATATGGTCAAAGCTAAATATGTTTTGGAATGAAAACATTTAAATTGTTTTGCTCATACGTTAAATTTATTGATGGAGGACGCACTTAAATGCTATCGTGACAAATAGATAAAATAAAAAGACTTTTTCGACAATTCGGCAAAAAACACATTTCAAAAAAGTACCTTACCTTCAGAAACGCTTTTAAAGTTTCAATTACAACATAACAAAGATCCCAAACGGCCAATCCAAAACGTAGAAACTAGGTAGAACTTCAGTTCTAAGTTCTTCAGTTAATAGTTTAACTATTACATGTTAAAAAAAATGACCGAGTTAGAAGAGGCAATCCGTTCCACATTGGTATCAGTTAATATAGTCCCAAATTTTACGGCCTTTTAAAGAAATGACAAGTACAATGAGTGGCCAAAAATACTTGAAGGATAGTTCAGTGATTGGTATGGTACGCTGCCTGCAAAAATCTTGCAATAAAATTTTAGCAAACGGTAACCTTACATCCATAGTATCCGACGTAGTACAATTACTAATATCGGGTTTAGCAAAAAGATTTAAAGGGATAGAATATAGTGGCACATTATCATTATGTAAGTTTATGGATTCACGATTTAAAGTGCAGGGATTTTCTGATAAAAATTACGCTATAAAAACAAAAGAAAGAAAAAAAAGAAATTTAATGTTTGTATTTTGAGAACGATTTCCGAATTGGAAATTGAAACGTCAATAAACGTATTTTTATCTTTAATTGTGGCTTATTCCCAGTTATAAATAATAATTAACAAAAGAAAGAGTTAAGAAGCTGGTTACTTCTATAATTGAAGAACAAGAAGATTGTACTATTAAAAATCAACCAGTACAAGAAAAAGAAACCGATAAAGATGGTTTAAGTCCATGGTGTATTTTTGATCAATTAATTGGACATGACTCATCTAAACGTACACCTGTAGCGAGAGTCCATTACAATGGTGGAAAAACCATCGCCATGTATATCCTAATTTAACCACTATATTCATAAAGTATTGTAAATGTGAACACATGTTCAAAATCTGGTTTAGTTTTAAATAAGAGAAGAACACGGTTAATTAGAAGTAAAGTAAAAAAACTTATGTTTTTAAATGCCAATTTAGACGATTCGTGATTTAATAATAACGTGTGATGTAAACGTAAGTACGATTTACTATTTGTAATGTTTAGTTTGGTTTTCAAATTATAATAAAATCCTTTATTAGTTTATTTTACTTCAATAAATATACACATAAACGGTAATAGCCATTATGTTTGTTTATGTAGGTACTTTCTTACTTGAAACTACTATTAAAAAATCACAGTTACTTGTTTACGAAAATCGGTTTTGCGACGTCAATGACCCACCTCTATTCGTAAATACCTGTGTACGCTTTTATTCGGTGCTTTGACCACGCGACACGCTACATTGCCAAATAGTTTTGTATAAAGCTTTTTTATAAAATAAGCTTATTTTGATGTTAAGATTTTTAATTCGGACATCATTCTTAAAATACGAAACATTAATAAATTTTATTTATATAAAACGATTTCCGAAGTATAAATCAAAATGTTATATTACACTTATTGTAAAATAAAATTGTGGCATATTCCCAATAAAAAACAGTAAGCTGCCATTTAAATCCATTTCGCCCAAATTTCATTATCTTGGAGCATTGTTTAAATGCGAAAAAGACAACAGGTCAAATAAAACCAATAAGTTTGGCAACGTTGAACTTCCCCTTTTTTATTATATCCACTCATTTATGTTCGGTGATATAAAAGGAGGACCTAATATATCTCTCTCTTTTTAAACAGTTGTTTCTCACTCCATCTCATGTAAGGTTCATACCGACCATAAACTTTTACCTATACTGTAGAAAGAGGAGAGCATACGAAGAATAGAAAGCTCTCAATAAACTCACTACGGCATAAGCATGAATCAAAACTAGATACCATAATTGAAATGATGAACAAGTTGGCAAAATATGTCACAGAGGTAAAGAATGACCAAAAGAGCAGTAAAGGAGCAATAGAACAGCTCATCAAAGATAAAAAAAGGAAAACAAAGACTTAAAACAAGAAAACAAAGAAATCAAAGAGGATTTAAAAGAAATCAAGGAGAATATGGAATTTATGAAAAAACAAAGGAGGAAAAACAATGTAGTGTTGAATGGTATAGTAATAGATAACTATGATCAAAAAGTAATAAAAGAGGTGATGCTAAATATATTCAAAACATATATGGGAATTGACTTCAAAATGAAAGATGCATATAAGTTGGGAACAAAAACCTGTCTGATTGAACTAGATTTTATCAAAAGGAAAAAATCGAAGTCATAAAGAACAAGTCCAAACTAAAAAACCACGAGGAAGAAAAATTATATATCAACAACGACACCACAATGAAAGAAAGAGAAATACAAAAAACTATTGCAAAATATTGGCACAAATAAATTATGGGTAAATAAGGCAGAATGGAAATGAAATAATAAAGAAAATAAGATATACAAACTAAAAAACTAATTAAAAACGGCAATGGAAAAACGATGACGAAATATGCAATAAACAAGGACATGAGTAGTAGAAAAAAGAATTACAAATAACAAATAAAAACAAATATGGATAACGCTTACAAATACACAAAACAACTGCAATCAATGAGATTAAAAGTGTGAAAACAACGGCATCTGAAAAAACCAGAACACCTGAAGGATGGACAATATGAACATGGAACGTAAGAGGTCTCAACGGCAAAAAGGCTGAACTTGTAGAAGAACTTGTTAAGGTTAAAATAGACATACTAGGAATTACAGAAACAAAAGAAAAGGTAAGTTTCTGGAAAATGGCCATTTTTTAATACTCAGTCGAGCACCCCCGTCAGAAAGAGCACGTGAAGGAATTGGTTGTATCATCAATAGAAACTTGACTAGTAGCAATAAAGATTGAGAATGTCTTACCGAAAGGATCCTAAAAATTAGGATGACAATCGAAGAGAAAAAACCAGTTAACATTTTTGTTATATATGTACCAAATGATACGAATAATAGATAGCGCAGAAGGTAACATAATAATAATTGGCGATCCCAATGGTAGAGTAGGCTTAAAAGACCAAGAATCCTCGAACGTACTAGGACAATACGGAGAACTCAAAAGTAGAAGAAAAAAGTCCATGACTAACTATATATTGATCATCAACTTAACAAAATGCATCAAAGATGTCAGAGTCAGAAGGGGAGCAGAAATATATAGCGACCATTATCTGGGAGTATAAGAAACTAGTTTTAGTGTGGAACAAAAACACACACAGAAGGTACTAAGAAAATAAGAAACATGCACAAGAAACCTCACCAACCTACGTATTAGGTCATATAAGTAAGCACATAAGAAAATAGCACAGAAATACAAAAACTATGTGAACAATAGTCTACAAAAGCACTTAAACCAGAACTATGGCTTAGAAAAAACTTGGCAAAAACTTAAAGAATCTCTCCTATATGTGGGCAAGCAAATCTGCGGAATGGCTAAAATCAATAAAAACAGACAATGTACGAATTGGTAGAGTAATACAATAAAAGAAGAGATCAAATCCAAGAATGAGCGTGAAAGAAATATCTAGGGAACCAGAATGCAGAAAGCTATCAAAAATATAAGAAACAGCAGGAGAAAATAAGCTGGAGAAAGACTACCACACTAATCAAAAACTATTTTACAAAACTCAAAAAAACCTGAGTACAGAGAACAGACAACAAACACCAAAACAATTTAAAAATAAAGATGGCCACATCCTCTGCGAAAACGAAAGTATTATAAACAGATAGAGAGAATATTTCGAAGACCACCTGACTCAAGAAGACTCTAATAATGAAACACAACACAAACACAAAAGAGGAAAGGCAGCTGGCTATGATAAGATAACTGCGGAAATGTTAAAAAATATGGGAGAAAATGGAAACGAAATTCTTATAAAAGTTTGCAATAAAGCATAGAATAAGAGCAACATCCCAAAAGACTGGGAAGTGGGCGTTATTCTACCCATTTTCAAAAAAGATGACAGACGAGACTGCAGCAACTATAGAGGTATAACCCTCCTGAGTATTCCTTCCAAAGTTTACGAACGAACACTGGATAAAAGACTACTACAGGAAGTAGACCATAAGCTGGAGCAGTGACAGAGCAGTTTCAGGAAGGGAAGAAGCATCCATGACCATATTTTTACACTCAAGCAGCTAATACAAAATGCACGAAATACAGGCACGGAACTATACCAAACCTTCATAGACCTCGAAAAAGCATTTGATACAACCCCGCGAACCAAAATAGACAAAAGCCTAAGGAACAGAGAAGTAGACAGCAAACTCAGAAAATCTATTATGAGCCTATATAAGGACACAAAAAACAGAGTAAGAACAGAAAATATGAGAATCAGACGAGTTTAGAGTCAACAATAGCTTGCGAAAAGGAGGTGTTCTAGGCCCCATCCTATTTATTATTGTACTAAATGATGTAACGAAGGAAACTATAAAACAAACATCGAGAATATTTGTTTTCTCTCGCTTAAGAGAAACCTCCAAGGAATAAACTTGAAAAACGTAATCTGTGAATTAATGAAAGTAAAACCAAGTTCATGATATGTGGGAAAACACACCAACATACAAACAGTAAAATCAATAACGACATCATGAATTTTCTGCTTGTTTGAGTCCATTTCAAATAGGTAAAAAAGAAATAAATAAGACTTACTCACAATCAGTTTAATACAACTATCTAGACGACCGGTTTCGCTTTCTACAATTTGCAAAGCATCTTCAGGTCTGTCGATACAACGTTAATTAAATGCTGACATTATTTCAGTAATAAACATATAAAAATACAAATAAGACTCTATGATTCTGGCTAAAAATTAGATAAAAGTGCAAGGAGAAAAAATACACCCTTTACATGTCGCACAATACTAGTAGCAAAATCAGAAATGGAACACTAATAAGCAGTATTTGGCAATCTCCCTAAAAAAGAATGGAAAATTACTTTAATGACCTTTAAAATAAATCTTGTGGACGTATATAAAGTTTTAAAAAAAATCTAACCCGATTCGAATAATATCCTCATAGTTTCCCATGTTTACAGAAATAATAATCTTAGGCAATACATATTTTAATTTTATTACGACACTAAGTAAGGATATTAACATAATATCATAGAAACAATGGGCTACGTACAACGTTTTAGAAACTTAATATATTGTTTCTTTGTAATAACTTGTTATATATCAATTATCAAACAGGATATTAAATGTATGATATTATATTTGATTGCAAATCATAAATATCGTTGATCTATAAAATATTCGTAGCAGTAGTGTATTTAGTGCACAAAGAAAGGTAATAAATATTTTAAACATAGTTTGAAGATGAAGGACTATGTAAAAACTTTCGAATAGTAGGCTATAGTATCATTTACATAGTATAAAAATATAAAATTGGTAAAAATAAACAATCTACTTGTTTCAATTATATTTAAACGTACGAAATGCAGCAGGTCAAGATAACATTCTCTTTATCTTTATTAAAAATCTTTCAAGGCCTAGTCTAGCTAAACTCCTGGTAATTTACAATTGAATATGGACCAAAAAATCATTTCCAAATTTGTGGCAAAAATCCATAATAATTCCTGTTAAAAAACAACCTGTCAAAAACTTCAACTGATCCAAATTACAATGTTAAAAGTTATGAAGAAAATGATCAATAAAAGACTCTTGTGGTTCCTAGAAAAATATAAAATAATAAATTTGGCACAATCTGATTTTAGATCACATCGAAGTTCAGCTAACAATCTAGTAATCCTCGAAACATCAATCATTAACGCCTTTCAGTGCAAACAAGATCTAAGCTGTTTGGTTTAATATCGAAAAAACATTCAATACTCTGTATAGGCCTCTTATTATGGCTAAACTCGAGGAGTACAGTATATCTGAAAATATATCTTTATTTATTAATCAATTTCTAACTAAAAGAACCTTTAACGTAAGAGAAAATGGCAAAATCTCTAGGAATTTCAAACAAACTGATGGCTTTCTCCAAGGATCGGTATTGAGTTCTACACTTTTTATTCTTGTTTTAAGCGGTATATGTAAAAAAATTGAGCTTCCGGTCAAGTTTGCACTCTAGGTAGATGATTTAGTAATTTTCTACCGAGGTAAAGACACTGTTGCCACTTGCAAACTACTTTAGAATGCTACTGAGGAATTGATTGAATAGACTTCAGTAAGTGAATTTAATTTTTCTGTTGAAAAGACAAAAATCATTCAGTTTTATCGCAGGAAAGCCAGTACTATAAATTTTAAAATTACCATAAATGGTCATTGTCAACCTGCAGTGAAGAGTATGCGGATTTTAGGACTCCGATTCGACAGTAAACTTACTTGGAGATACCATTTAAAAGATCTCAACACAAAGTGTATGACAAATCTTAACTTATTAAAAACTGTCTAATCATCATTGGAATACAGATGCAGACTCGTTTCTATTTTGATAATGACGATTAATAATTTTACCAAGATTTAATTTATTTAATGTATTTCTTTATTGATTGTAATGTTACTGTATACCCTTGTAATGTATTGTAATAAAATTGTACCTGTTTCAGTGACCTATGCTGTGGAGACACGTAAACCTAAAAAAAAGTACGAAATGCCAAATGCCATACAAAAACACTTCTTTTAATTTTTCTTCTTCTTTCCCAGCTTTTTTCTTTTCAGGAGTCGCTGTTTCTTACTCTTCGTCTCCACTTATCTATCACTCGGGTCTTCTTCATCTTCTTCACCTAAATCTTTCTTTTTCAAGCCTTCTGCCACACAATCTTTCCGTTTTCTCTCTCTAATCAAGTCGTTACTAATCCTATAGTTTCTAGTCTTACTATACATACACTCAGTATATACCATAAAATTTTAATTTTAGCTACTTTTTCTCTTCTTTTCCTGAAACTTCTTTACAGGCCACAGTTCACCACCGTTCACTAACGCAGGTCTCTCCACACTCTTGTATATTTTTCCTTTCAGCCTTTTCCTGACTTTTCAATCACAAAGTATTATGCTCATTCGCTGCAGTTAAACCAACCAGTCTCTATCCTGTGGACAATTTCTCGATCTAATTTTCACATAATGTTTACAGCACACCTGGCTTTCTCTTTTTTGCCTTCTCTGTATCCTTATCTTCCTCTATTTTAGATCTGTCATACCTCTTTCTAGCCTCTTTCTTTTCTCTAATCTTTTGTTGCACTTTATCGTTTCACCACCAAGTTTCTTTTTCTTTAGAAGGCCATTTCCCAGATGTTTTTTCTAGCACTTACTCTCCCATTCGCACCACAAATTTACTATTGGATTTTGGTAGTCTACTTTTAAAGACTCTTGCCACTTTCTACTTTATGGTGTCCTACTTGCTTCACTTTCCGCTCCATCTTTATCTCCGTATCCACTATCACCGTTCGGTGCTGACTAACTACACACTTACCCTTTTTCACCTTACAGTTGGTAATCTCTTTTAGCTGACTTTTTCTACACAGCACAAAATCTATGACTTTCTGTTCCTCCGCTACTATAGGTAACATACTGATCTTCAGTCTTCATAGAGAACGTATTAATGACAGCTAAGGCCCATGCCACTGCAAAGTCTATAACACTATTTCCTCGGTCATTTCTTGATGAAGGAAATAATGCATTTACCCCATAATATAACTTACTAAAATGTAAATATTCAAATAATTTATATGGTCATTCGTTTCAAACTATGACTAGATGTCATAAAGATAGTCACTTGATTATTAATGTATATTAATTTGTATATTAACCATAAATTTGTAATAAGAGTTCCTCGTTCATATAATATTAATGTTACTTTCATAATATTTTATTTCGCCGGTATACGTGCAAGAGTAATGGAGTGAACTAGCGGACGATATATTAGTTAAGTCACCTGCATTTGCGGATACAAGAACAGTAGACATTTATTTTACAATTTATAAATAAATTAAATACATAATTAATTATATCTAAGATATTCCGAGACTTAATTAAACTTTTGCATAAAACAACTACAAGCCAAAATTGAGAATAAAACAAATTTCATGTTAGTTTAATAAATCGTTAGAACAAATATATTAAAATAAAATAAGAGACCTAAACATAAATTAAACAAATTAAAAAACAATAATACAAAAAATTAAGAAAGAAGAATATCTACTCCTGACTCTAATTTATTTTTATTTTATTTTCTCAGTAGACTCAATAATACATTTGGGTATTTGGCTATTTACAAAATATTTAATTACATTCTACACAGTCCTACCAGGGAGTGAATCAATCCCTATCCTCCGCAAATTCCAGGAGTTTCCTAACCCGGGAAACTAGTACCTGCTTAGGATCCCTTGTTCAGGGCCACGGATGAAGACCACAACGGTATCCACGGCAGAGAAGAACATCTTCGGTACGGTGTATATGGCGGAAGTGGCGACCCCCGATTTTATAATTCGTATAAAATTAAAAGGGTGGACGGAACCCGTTAGCGATAGATCCCGCAATCAGTCTAGGAGAGAGAGACTCCTAACCTCCAGGTTGGTGGTTAAGGTATTGGACTCACTCCCTAGTACTTGTAAAAAACATAAAAAATGTTAAAAAACCCAATCACTTGCCTCGGAATAGGACGGCACAACAAAGACGACATAATCTTCGAAAACGGACACGATTTTTTGGTACATGGAAACGTACAAGGTATATCAAAAAAATTAAGGGGGATAATCCATTATCCCTCCAGATACTGACAAATAATGTAGCGTAGAATCTTTAAAGTAATTTACTCTGTTTGTCCTCGTTTTAGTGTAGTGTTTTGTACAATTTTATGTTATTATTAATGTTTCCACATTTTACGCTTGCCGGATAGTTTATATTTTGACGAAATGCCCCTGAAGATGGTATTTTAAGCGAAAGTACTTAGGCTAGATTTAATTAACTTGTGCTCGATAATAGCCTTATTTTTCAAAGTTCATTTATTCGAGCATTCAACCTCATTTCAATCAACAAATATATATATATATATATATATATATATATATATATAAAAGGATCACTCAACAGAGTGGTGGGCTCTTATATCGGTCAATTTGTAGGTGGAGAAATGAAAGACAAAGTTGATGTGCCACTCTATCTATTTTGAAAACGTTTCGCTTTCGTATTCTGAAAGCATCATCAGTTCATTCTAAAAAGTATAATATAAGAACCACACAATCATGGAAAAGATGTTACAGGTGTTACCTTAAAAAGACATGTAGCAGTCAAAGATGTTAACAAGCTTATGAATTAAACTTGAATAAATGGACAATATAAAGTAGAAATGTATAAACATTTAATTTACTAACAACATTTAGTGACTTATTAAAAAATTAGCACAGTGAGTGACCATGTGGTCAGAAGTATAAAAAATATATATTAATTTATAACGTAATTGATGCAAAGAACTAAGAAAATCAACGATTAACTTCCAACAATAGATAATTATTAAACTTTAATTTTAACTTTTGGTAGCATTATTAAAAGATGTTAATATAATTTAAAAATAAAAATAAGTATTTTTAAGTTTAAATTATATTAACATCTTTTAATAATGCTACCAAAAGTTAAAATTAAAGTTTAATAATTATCTATTGTTGGAAGTTAATCGTTGATTTTCTTAGTTCTTTGCATCAATTACGTTATAATTTAATATATATTTTTTATACTTCTGACCACATGGTCACTCACTGTGCTAATTTTTTAATAAGTCACTAAATGTTGTTAGTAAATTAAATGTTTATACATTTCTACTTTATATTGTCCATTTATTCAAGTTTAATTCATAAGCTTGTTAACATCTTTGACTGCTACATGTCTTTTTAAGGTAACACCTGTAACATCTTTTCCATGATTGTGTGGTTCTTATATTATACTTTTTAGAATGAACTGATGATGCTTTCAGAATACGAAAGCGAAACGTTTTCAAAATAGATAGAGTGGCACATCAACTTTGTCTTTCATTTCTCCACCTACAAATTGACCGATATAAGAGCCCACCACTCTGTTGAGTGATCCTTTTATATATTGGAATTTGACGGTCGTACTCCTTTTTCCGATATATATATATATATATATATATATATATATATATATATATATATATATATATATATATATATATATATATATATATATATATATATATATATATATAATATATATTTATATCTTTTATAAACTTATTTGTCAAAAAATTTACCATGTTAGAAAATAATAAGCAAAACTAAGATAGAGAGTGAGTCAAAATATAAGAGCACTTTAGCGTCAAATATATTTGACATATACATTTTGGGAAGTCAAAAGTAAATTAAAAAACAATTTGACTCTGAAAATTTACAGTTGGTTTTTTTTTTCGGAGATTTTGGAAGTAATTATAAATAGATTCCACAAAGTTTTGAAAAGCCGTGTTTAATTCATTCTTTGTTGTATGTAATCTTGCACTAATGCATCAGCTAAAGACTTTATAAAGTTTTCAGCAAGTCAGAAAAAACAGTTGCCGTAATTCTTCTATGTTGGTTGTATTTGTAGCTTTCCTACTTGAACCGCCCAGGCGCAAACATAAATATTTCGACTTAATACTTTGGGGCAGTTGTCTGCTTCTAAATCTTGGTCCATGACGTTTTGATATAAATCAACATCACAAAATCGTGTTTCAATAGAACATTATGTTTATCTTCATCTTCACTTTCACTTTTACCTAAAGAACCACAAGGTGGGGTCAAAAATCAGAAACGGGTCGCAAATACGACTAAATCTGAACTTTCCTAAAAACACACTTCGTCAGTTATGAGTCATATGAAATACTAAACGTACTGAGCGGACATCAACTTAAAGCTGTTCCTCACCAGAATGCCATGGCGATGTAGATAAGGACTCCTGTCAGTACTCCTGGCTACCATGGGTTGCCAGGAACGCCACCCGCGACCACTTCAGTTGCTTTCGCTACTTAGACAGAAATTGACGTGAAAGAAATCTCCCTGTTATATTATTTTTATCTACGTCGCAAAAATAATAAACAGCATCTACAAATTTTTGTAAAGTTAGTCCTCTATCCATTATGAATCCCAGGTATTTAGCTTTACTTTTATCTTCGAGGAGATTGTTTTGCACCGTCATTCGTTTCTCTGGGTGTTGTCTCTTCTTAAAGAGCACCGTTTGTGTTTTCTCAAAGTTTATGGCGATTTTCGATTGTCTTCTAGTCCTCTATTCTTTAATATTGTTTTAAGCTGTATGCAGGTTGTTTACTGCTATGTCTACATTAATATATTTTTCCACGATCGCCGTGTTGTCGGCATAAAAACTTAATAGAATTCCAGATGTTAATGGAACAATGACGCTGTGTGTTGTATACAGTAATGGTGACAGGACCTCTCATTGTGATACTTTAGCCTCTGGAGTTCCAAGTTCGGATAGAACTTGTCCTATTTAAACTCTAAAAATTTGGTTGCCCAAGTATGAAGAGATCAGTCTTATCATTAGTCCAGTGTCAGCATAGCTTCTCATTTTGTAAATTAGCCTTTTATACCAGGCTCTATCGAAATATTTGCTTACATCCAGAAAGGCTGCTCCTGTGTATTGTTTATCGTTAAGACAGGCTGCTAATCCAAATTGAGCCTCTAAAATTAGCTTGGAATCTTGGAAAAGGTAAGCCTATCGGCCTGTAGTTTTCCGGTAACTTGTCTTTTCCTGGCTTCGGAATCAAGAGGATATGCTCTTTCTTCCATCGGTTCACTAAGAGCCTGTATACTAGAAACGCATTTACTATGTTTGTAAGAAATACCATGGCTCTCGCCGATATGTATTTGAGAGCTCTATTTGTTATCTGTTCGAAACCAGGTGCTTTTCCTGGTGAACTGTTTTTTATTAGTTCTTTTACCTCCTCTGGTCATTGAATAAGTAACCGAACGTAGACTCTTATTTATATTGATAGCTTTGCCACCATGTGGCCAGTCTTCACATGAGACGCGGTAGACAGTGGGGACGTCTTCAATTCGGGCCCATCACCAAGTGGTAGCCAAGAGCGCTATCTGCCATTTATTTAAAAAGACATAATTGGAAACGTTGCTGGCTAAGTGGCCATACCGTGTCGGTGAGGTATGGCCCTTACAGATTCATCAGGTTCACATGCATGTCAAAAAAATTTATGTTATCGAGTCAACGGTGGCGCTCCCTTGTGGTTCCAGGGTTAGTAAACAATGGAAATGATTTTAAGAAAATAAAACTACTATTTTTTTTTCTATTGAATGTGCAAGGTAGGTACTGTGTTATTTGGAAAGTATGTTTTTTCACCAGCTTTTTATTGGTCCTACTTAAAAGCGTGTGACATAAAAAATGTCAAAGGTATCATAACAAAAGTTTTTAATATACTTTAATAATAAAGAATTAAAGAATCAATTGCAATTTACAAATAACTTTAAGAAATATTGTTTGGGTAAGTACAGTTGTTATTGGATAAATTGTCGCTCTCAGGGGTAAACAAATTGAATAACTTGAAACAATTTAAGTCGATTTATGTGTAGTTTATGTAAAATTTAGCATACTTTAATAATTTACTAACTGTTGCAATTTTGATTAGTTATATTATATTACTTTATGCAAAAGACAAAGTTATTATATTAAATTAATAAATTACTGCAAAATAAGGGTTTTTTCAATTATCTAGGTCAATTGCTTATGTATTTTAATTTGGAAACTTTCAGAAAGAACTTCTTGTGATCTACAACTTTTATTTTGTTCTTAGCTATTCTAAGTTTCGTATAATTAAAGCGTCACTTAGAAACTTTCATATTGATCGAAGTAGTGAGAGCATACTCTTCAAAGTATGTCCATGGTGCATAAGAACTTTACTCTTTAATCACAAAGGTAGTAGAGTTGACCGCACCGATAATTAGATACAGTGTCCTCTCATTAGCCGAGTGATTGGTTCATTGTCTCTCGACCCGAGCATTCACTCAGAACATTAGTTGTCCCTTAAACTTAGGAAACTAAATTATCTGCAGAATAATGGACAAAGGTTTAGAAGGAAGGGGATGAGGGAACGAGGAAACCACGCTCCAGACCCGATATTGCAACACAATAAGTGACTTGATTATGGACTACGAAATTGAGTTAGTGGAGTACATTTGACTTTAATCAAGTCAAAGTTTTGTTAGTGTACGTACGTATGTAGATACGTGCCTGCCGTGTTGTAAGGCGAGATTAATCCTGTAGCGTTAGTTTATGCAAATAAAATGTGCTATTTTTATAATGTAAAAGATATAGTAGGTACACGCGATGGAGCCGGAGAAATATGTTTTCTCATAATTAGTTTTCGATAAACAAGTGAAAACAGTTACACCTTTTATCACAAGTTTGAGAATTTGTTATTGAGAAGAAGTTTTTTAAGTATCTTTGTTTAAAGTGTTGCGATTATCATAGATGTTTGAATTTTTAAAAAGGCTGCAAGAAATTGATTTTAGATATATATATATATATATATATATATATATATATATATATATATATATATATATATATATATATATATATATATAAAATAAAGTTTTATTTTAAGGATGCAGTCATTTAAGTAGGGCAGGATAAGTAAAACTCTTTGTTCTTAAATCAAGCTTTCGCAAAATGTATTTGCTTCATCAGGATATGCTAAAATGTTATGGTAAATACAATGAAATTAAAATTAAGAAAAACATTGTATAAAACTATATAAAAACTTACAACATGAGGTTAAACCATTAAATTATTAAATTCACAAAACATTATTAATTTTTCCTAAATTATATTTTTATGCAAGTACAATATTTTAATTTTAAATATATTATGACATTGATTAATAATGATGTTTGATATATGTCAGAAAGACACTCGTGTCTGTTTTTATTATTGATAATTAGCTCTAGATTGTTATTATGCTTACGTAAAAAGTGGCGCCAAATATGAATATTTAAATTTTTGAAAATATAGTATTTATAGTCAGAAAATCATATATTAGAAAATTAAAGTATTAATTTTCGTAAGATAGAATGTAATTATAGATATTGCTGAGTTTGTTAATATCAGTTTTTTTATTAACGCATTGATATTTATTTATGCATACCATTTCTAAAAATTCTGAAAACCAATTAAATAAAAGAGAATTATATATATATATATATATATATATATATATATATATATATATATATATATATATTTTAATTTCGCTGTCACAACAATTTTTTCTTTCTAGACTATAATTTGCAATAATCCTTTGTTCTCTGTAGAAGCTGGTATTTCTCTTTTCATATGTCCAAGATATTGCATCTTACGATTTTTGACCATTAAAAGTAATTCTATATATTTTTTCATTTTAAGAACCTCTTAATTTTATATTTTATTTATCTAGAAAACTTTCTGTATGACTCTATACACTGAGATTTCAAATTCTGCTTTCTTATTGTAGCAGTTCTTATATAGTATCCTACAGCCTACAGTAGGATAGTGGAATAATGTATGTAAAGTTGTTTTGGTCATTTTTGTAGTTCTAGACCTTATTGCGTTCTGCACTTACCACGACCTCAATATTACAATTGGGGGGTCATCAGAAAGGGAAAAGAAGATATTATGTTCAATCTAGAATTCGCCGGTTTCTCCCTTTTAAATTGGGTATCTATATTCCTATAGAAATAATAATCAAGACGATGGTATGAAAGTAAAATCAATAAACAAATTACATATATTTAATTGCAACAAATCCTTTATATCTGCAAATTAAAACACGCGTGGCAAATGCTTTACGAAAGGTGAATAAGTTAACGTAAAAACACATCTGTTTGGAACTAAATATGATATGACAGATATCTATATATCACACAAACCGCTAGTCGCCAGATGAAGTCATAACAGGATTATGCTACAATATGATACGATAGGCAATACCAAAGTCAATGCTGCCCACACTAAAGTAATTCGTCTTTTTATTTCACATGTTTGTTTTTCCATCAGTATATCTGTAAGATAGATGAGTAACAATAGACGGCGAAAAGCTTAACCATCTCCGTTTCACAGAAGACATTGTCTTTATTACAGATAATTTAGTAGAAGCCACAGATATTTTATTTGAATTGGACTTTGCTAGTTCGCAGTTGGGCCTCAGAATGAACTTGACTAAAACTGAGTTTATTATAAATATGGTACCCAATAACCATTTAACTATTCAAGACAAAGTAATAAAACTGGGGATGAAATATACGTATTTAGGTCATAAAATAAGAATCATCAGGGATAACCAAACTAGTATATTTGATACCATATTAAAACAAGAATAAGAATAATTTTTGTTTAAATACAAAAAAAAAATATTTAGATTGGATCACACTTATCACATAGGGATATACTTCTTCTTCTTAAAGTGCCCTCTCCTCAATGGAGGTTGGCTACTACAATTTTAAACTCTTCTCTATCTTCAGCTGTTCTTATTAGCTGTTCAAAATTTAGCCCTGTCCATTATCGGATGTTTCTGAGCCATGATAGTCTTTTCCTTCCTAGGCCTCTCTTTCCCTCGATTTTTCCTTTTACTATAAGTTGGGCATATTGGTATTTATTATTTCTCAGTATGTGGCCTAGGTATGATGTTTTTCTTACTTTTACTGTGGTAAAAAGTTCTCTTTCCTTGCCTATTCTATGCAGCACTTCTTCGTTTGAGGTATGCGATGTCCATGAAATTTTGAGTATTCTCCGGTAGATCCACATTTCAAAGGCCTCCAATTTATTTACGGTTGATGTTTTAAGGGTCCACGTTTCAACTGCATATAGAAGAGTCGACCAGACGTAGCATTTTGATAAACGTAGTCGAATTTCGAGTTTTATTCGAGAATCACAAAGCAGTTTTTTTATTTTTTTCGAAAGATTTTCTAGCCTGTTCTATTCTCGATCTTATTTCTTGATCAGGATTTAGGCTGCTATCGATCCAACATCCCAGGTACTTAAATCTATTGACCTGTTCTAAGATGTGCCCATTTATTGTGCAAGGTTGAGGTACGTTTTGGTTTTTTCGGATTGACATCACTTTGGTTTTTTTAATGTTTATTTTCATACCAAATTGCTCACAGGTCGAGTTGGTCTTGTCGATGAGTCGTTGTAGACCTGAGTCGGAATCCGCAATTAACACTGTATCATCGGCGTATCTGATACTGTTGATATTTACGCCATTCACCTTGACTCCATCCTTGGAATCCTCCAATGCTTCTTTAAATAGAAACTCGGAGTAAAGATTAAACAGCAGAGGCGACAGAACACATCCCTGTCTAACTCCCCTCCTAATTTCTACTTCTGCGGATGTGGAACCTTCGATCCTAACTCTGGCTTTTTGGTTCCAGTACAAGTTTTTTAAGAATTTGATGTCTTTTCCATCTAAACCGACTTTTTGCAAACGTTCTAATAGTAGGTCGTGTCTTACTCTATCAAATGCTTTTTCGAAGTCTATAAAGCATATAAATATATCTTTCTGTTGGTCGTAGCATTTTTGGGCGAGAACTAGTAAACTGAACAGGGCTTCTCTCATTCCCATGCCGGCTCTGAATCCAAACTGATCGTCTCCGATGATTGTTTCGCACTTTCTATAGATACGATTATGTACGATTTTTAGTAGGACTTTTACAGCATGACTCATAAGGCTTATCAGACGGAACTCATTGCAGTGTTGTGGGTTTGGCTTTTTTGGTAGTGGGATGAATATTGACTCCAGCCAATCTTGGGGTATTTTACCTGTATCATAAATGCGATTGAATAAAAGGACAAATAATTCGATATTTTCTTCGCTGATTAATTTCAGCGTTTCTGGGTATATTCCGTCTGGACCTGGGCTTTTATTTGTTTTGAGATGATTAATTGCATTTATGATTTCAGATTTCAGAATTGTTGGCCCTTCGTTGTTATTTTCCAATCTTGGTTCTTCTCGTATGTCGTGAAAAAGAATTTTAATATAGTTTTCCCATTCTTTCAGTTTATCTTCCGTTGATTCTAGCAGTTTGTCATCCGTGTTCAGCATGGTGTGAAAAGTCGTTCTCTTGGTAGTCGATGTAAACTCTTTTACCTTTTTATGTAAATTAAAACAATCGTGCCTTTGTTGCAGTTCTTCTATTTCAACGCATTTTGTTTCCAGCCATTTCTCTTTTGCTTCGGTTATTTTTTTTCGAATTATTCTATTTAGTCTTTTGTATTCTACGTCCCTGTCATTTTTTCCTTTAGATTCTCTTCGTTTGTTCATTAATTGTAAAATCTCTTCTGTCATCCATTCCTGTTCGTTATTTCTAGGTGTTACTTTTAGATGTTTTTTCGTTACATTGTTCATTTGTTCTTTAATAGTTTTCCACAGAACGTTTATGTCATCGTACTCTCTAATTCTATTGTGGTCAATATTTCCTAAATTTTTGTTTAATTCTTTATTTACTGTCTTATGTATGGTGTCGTTTTTCAATATTTGGATGTCTAATAGTTGGTGTTGAGGTTTTTGTTTCTTTATTAGTTTCCATCTTGCGCGAACTTTTGCAACAACAGGATTATGATCGGAATTGATGTCAGTTCCAAGATATGTTTTTGCACTGATGATTGCATTGTGATATCTTTTGTTGACCAATATGTAATCTATTTGGTTACGGATTACTCTGTTTTCATTTTGTTGTGGTGATGTCCATGTGTACAATCTGCGAGGGTGTAATTTAAACCATGTATTTGTCACTACCATGTTGTGTTGTTGGCAGAATTCGGTCATTATCTCTCCCCTGTCGTTCCTTTCTCCAAGTCCGAAGTTTCCGATCAATCCAGAAACTTTTCCTCTAGAAAATCCCGTATAGGGATATACAATATGGATTGAAATCTATTCTCAGACCTACCCAATACACATATAAAATTTCATAAAACTCGGTCTAACCGTTCTGGTGAAGAGTATGATGAATAACACTGTGATACGAGAATTTCATAATGCATATACATATATAGATTTTATTAGTACATGACTTTTCTCGGTAACACGATAGGCTAAAACGGACCGATATAGTGGAAATTTTAGAAAATAGAGCCGATCGGCCTTCCCTCTTAACAATGCTTTATTCACCGCTGTATAAAGTTAGCTAGTTCTTCAGTGGTTTTTATTATTTTGTACGTCACGTACGCATAAAAGCATAATTCAGAGAGATACTTTATACAATTAACCCAATGAAAATTAAAGTACAGACTTACTAAACATCTTTGTAAACCTGAAAGGGATTTATTAGCGAATTATTTTTATTGTTACTATTTATATAATGACATATAAAATAATTTTTCAAGTATTTCGAATAATCCATCACATGACTTTTGTAGTTTATAGTAGATATAGAAACTATTGTAGCACACATTTTTAATTTAATTATGGTTTAATGAAAAACTGATTGTCATAGATAAGATAAAGCTTTCATAAACTTTCTGCCCATGGTGATGAAAGCTAAAAAGGACAAATCAGCCATTATCTGATAGCTGACAAAATTTTATACTATTAATCACCAACCAACCAGGAAAATCCCCAATATCTTGTCACGATTACCCCAAAAATCTCGCCACCGATTACGGTCTCTACCAGTCATGCTGTGCCATGGAAGAGATTCCCATTGATGAAAAAACAGATGACGATAGTGTGGCGGGCGATCGCGATGCCAGCACAGGCGGCATCGGTGATTAGCCCTAAACAAGTGCAAGTCACGGTGCTGCAGAACAAAGTAAGTCGTGCAGTACCGGACTTGGTTAGAAATACTATTAGCGATTTTTGCTACTTTATTCACTAGAAAGAATGCAACTAAAACAAAATGAAATTTAGCAACATTATTAGATGAGTGGAGTTTGTGAAGTACATGCAGAGTTAGTAATACAATAAATTAACATAGCATTTTAAGTGCTCTATAATTTTTATTACAGTTTATATACCAATAGCTGGAGTACAAGTTTTTAGACAATTTTTGTAATAGTTTAGTTCCCGATGTTTAGCATAATCATTTGCACTTACCTTATCCTCCTAAGTCCATAGTTTCAGTCAGCTGGACAATGTTTACTAATTTATTACACGGTGACTATTCGGGTTGGGCACCCTGCGTCCTTATTGCATTGGACTTCCCATTTATCAGTAAAATTTACTCGTTTGAAAAATTTAACAACAGCGCCCACTTCGCTAGTTTGTTGTTACATGTGTTGAAATTTGTGAAATAATGATGGCAGCTCCACAAAAATACAGTAAGTTGTAGTGTTTTTGTATGTTTTAAATATTTTTCATGAAAACGAAAATAATACCCAAAATAATTAGAAAATGATTCAGATTCGAAGTGGAACTCTGACGATGATATTCCTTTACTGCAGCGTTGGGAGAAGCTCCAGGAAACCGAAGAATTGGATGATGTTGCGAATAGGTGAAATGAAAATATTTTAACGTTAAAATAAAACTCAGTATTTTAACGTTACTGAGCCATGAGCAGCTAATGAAAAACATGAATTCAGGACACCATTGAAGTATTTTTCTGGACTGTTTTGAAAAAATTTGTCTTCAACAAGTAACATACGAGTTACGCAAGGAAACGAAAAGAAAAACCCATGATACTATGAACTAAAGATAAACCCACGCGCACGCGATTAGTCGTGTGGCGTCACTTGGCGACAAATGTCACCAGAAATGTTCTGTGTTGTATGGAGTTTTGTCAGATTTAGTATTGTTTTATCGTTTATCTTGTAGGTTGACAAATAAATGTGTGCACTTTTAAATAAAATATGTGTAAGAATATTAAATTAAACTTTTAATTATGGTATTCTGTGCAGTGGTGGGTTGTTTCAGCAACAACAATAAAAAACGCAAAGTTATTTCGGATTGTCGTTTCTTTAGATTTCCAAAAGAGAAACAAGTTCGCGAACAATGGGTCATGAAGTGCTATCAGCAACATAAGTTTAATGTAAACACTGCAAGAACATGTTCAAACTATTTTGTAGAAAGCGATTTCTGTATATATATATATATATATATATATATATATATATATATATATATCCGGTTTTTTAGGCGTTACGCCCGTCCGGTAGGGATCTATGGAGGAGTATCACCAAGGCTGCCTCTCATTCGCTTCACTGTCGAATGGTTCAGTGGATGTGGGTTCGAGCCCCAGCTCGGTGTACTAAAAACAAAAAGTCTAACGCAGCAGTTTAAAATTCTAGATGAATCTGCGGCTTAGACTAGGATATGCTGGGATCTGATCGGCCTATGGTGGAGCAGTACGGCAAGAGATAAGGGCTTGCGATTTCTATATGAAATAAAAAATGTTGGGTTTGCCTCAGAATAAGTGGAAATTAAAACATGATGCAATACCTTTTCATTCTTTAATGAAATTATCAAGAGCGCAGAATGTTTCTGAACATTAACGATGTTTACGAGTAGAAAAAAGGCAGAATATGGAGTTTCTGAAGTTGATGGGTCCATCACTCGATGTAGAAACACAATCGGAAGTACATATACAATGCGACAATGGCAATGAAGGAGACAAAGAGAACATTCCTAAAATAAACAGAACTAAGTCCACTCAAACGTTAAGGAATTATAATTTATTATTATTATAATTAGTAAATGGAATTATAAAATATTAAATGTATTTAAACAATCTTTCATTTTAGTGAAAATGATCCAACTAAATACATTACAATTCTCGAAATTGAGAATAAACTTTTAAAACAATTACTTCACAAAGAAAGGGAAGAAAAGAATAAAATTGGAAAAATATTTACAGAAGGGCAACTTCTTAATAAAGTATTATTTTAATTTTCAGGAATACTTAACACAGTGCTGACACTAATACATAACAATTCTTTCTCAGCGATGGAAAGAGTATGTGTATTACTTTTTGATAAAATGAAAATTCAAAGTTGTTATGCCAATATGTGCAAGTGATTATGGCTTGTGGAATATGCGGAAACTGGAAACAGCCGATATTCTACGATTATGATAAAAAAATTACACACCCTTTTATTTGAAATTATTTCAGAATTAGAAAATATAGGCTATCCTGTTTATGCTATTAACTCTGAATTAGGAAGCATCAATAGGGGACTGTGGAATTCTTTAAATATAACGGAAAAAACAACATGGTTTAGAGTGCGTATGTTTGCAGATGCTCCACATATGTTTAAACTTTTGAGAAACCATTTTCTTGACCATGGATTTATCATAAATGAAAATTTTATAACATCCAAGCCAGTTGTAGATTTACTCCACAATACACAAAACTTAGATTTGAATATTGCACATCAAATTAATGCTGATTTCTTAACAGTTAAGGGCGCTCAACGACAAAAAGTTAAATTAGCTACCAAATTGTTTTCGCACACAGTATCGAAAGCAATTTCTAGGCTAGAGTTATTGGGAATTTTTAAGATTGAAAATAACTGGCTTGAATGTTCGGAGTTATTTAAACTCACCAATGACTAGTTTGATGTATTTAATTCAAAAGTACCTCAAAGTGATTCACGAGATCGTTGCAAAGCGTATGGTTAAGCTTTAATTCAACAAAATAAAATTTTGGACAAAATGGAGAAAACCATGCGAAATCTTAGAAAAGTTGGTTCTAATACCTGGTTATCTTTTCGACGAGGTATAACAATTAGTATAAAATCTTTTCATCGGAACTATTCATCGATATGAAAGACGATTTTGACATAAAATATTTATTAATATATTATTTGAATCAGGATCATTTAGAAGGTCTTTTCTCCATCATACGAGCCATTGGAGGGTTAAATGATCATCCTACTGCTCTACAGTTCAAGATACAGATTAAGAAATTATCTTATGGGGCGAAATGATGAGATTATTTCCAGTTCGGCCAATACTGCTAGAATGGGCCATATTCCAAATATTGCTATTGCGAGTGTATCTGTCAAACGAGATATGTCAAACCTTGATGTATATGAAAACGATGTCGACGAGTTTGAAATTGATAGTGCACAAATGTTTGAGGTCTTGAATTTATCTAATGATAATGAACATGCTGATCCGAAAAATGCGGCTGATATTGAGGATAAATATATTGAACGTCATATTCAAGAAGTGGAATGGGATGGTTTAGAAAACTTGACAGGGTTTATTATTAAAGAAAACTTATAAATTAAAGAAAACTGAAACTCTGGGTTATATTCCAGACAACAATGAAATGTCGTTTTCGTGGGTAAACTATCTTTTCGAATGAGGTTTACTTAAACCACATCCAGATTTTCTAGTTAAATGTAATGAACTGGACCATATTTTTAACAATTTTAACAAAGGGTCATTAAAATTACCCACAAATTATTTAAAGTCGCTACTGGATTTAGCTGTGTTAGTAAACGTAAGTTAAGAAGTCAAACATCTTTTTTTTAGGTGTAAATTATATTTTAAAATTAGAAAATTGAATAGATATATTAAAGAAAAATCCAAAGTTAAGAAGAAGAAAATATTAAAAATTGTAAAATAAATTGTTAAATAAACTTGTAAATTTTGTGTGTATGTGTGTTTGTGTATGTGTCAGTATACTTTATTTTATCAGCTGTATTAAATTTTTATTTTAATAAATCAATCCATTGTATATAAATTTCTATTTCCAAAAGGATGTTTAGTTCCTACTTTTTTTGTATAATTTTATTTTCTATTTAAATTCTATTTACATTGGTAGGCATAACAGAGATATTAGTATATATAACATATTTTATGTTTTAATTGCAGATATTTTACCTAACATCCCTAAATATTCTAAATATTTAAATAAAAACAAGACGACTGTTAGAAACACCAGAGATGTAAATAATTCGACGAGTATCATGCCATCTTATGGCGGAGGCTAGGATAGTACGAATAGCACTAGATAAGCCACCAAAAGGAGGAACAAGTATTGCCAGACCAAAAAAAGCTGGTACGATAATTTAAACAATTTAGGAGGCTAATATTGAACAAAAAACAGGCCTTAAAACCTACATACCAGAAAGAAGAAGAAGAAAGAGTAGAAGAAGAATCAAGGTGCAAACAATTTACCTAATGCTGTTCCTGACAAATTCTTGGTCATTGAAAGCTTTGTCGTGAAAAAGTGGTCGACGAACTTATGTCCAGGAACAATAATTTACTGTAACAGATATTTCACCTCCATTAGTTTACTCGATTATTTATTAAAAAAAGAAATACTCTTATTCGTACCATTACGAACAATGGAACTCGACGAGTTTCAATATTCATAAAATAAAAAACGAATCTGCTTTACTAAGATAAGGCCGAGGGTCTCATGAAGAATGTGTACGCGGTAATAGTAAAGTATCTATTTTGAAATAAATGGACAATAGATCTGTGACAATATATTTTACAGCTCCATCGTCAGTCCCCGTCAGTCAATGGCAAAGTTCTTTGCCATTGACTGACGTACGAAGATGGAATAAGAAAACTCAAAGAACATTCAAGTGTCTTACCCAAATATAATTGTTAAATACTACCAGTCAATGGGAGGAGTGGATTTGTGTGAAAGATTGATTTGATACAATAAAATCTGTTACGCACTAAAAAAATAATCTTGCATTGACCAATTCATGGATACAGTATCGCCCGGATAGTGCAGCGTTTGGCGATAAGAAATCAAAGGTAATGGCTTTCCTAAAATTTAAGCTGTATGTTGGAAGGTCTCCAGCTCTAGGTGGTAAGCCTACAAGCAAAAGACCACTTAGTGCGTCTATTTCAAGAGAATCTTAGACATCTGAAGCTAAAGAGATCTAAAGTTGTCTAGTTACCCCCTATAGATGTAAGAAAAACCAGTAATGGTTATTTGCCAATATAATCTGTCAGCAACAGAAATTCTTATATGGGTTGCCGAAACACTGGATATACTAATAAGACAAGATTCTTTTGTACAAAATGCAAAATATACTAGTATATTTCTCCTAAACGAAAATATTTGTGTTAGTGTGAAAATATTCCTGTTATATTATATTTGTCAAATATCTTTTTTAGTTTTTATAGATTTTTGTTTATTGTTTTCACAAATGAAAAGAAAAATATTGTTAAAATTTTGAAAAATCTTTTCTTGGGACCGAGAACGCAAATCCATTTCTATCCCTCCATTTCTTATTTAAAATATTTCTGCCACTTAAGTTTACTACTCATATGCAGTCCTAACTTTTCAACTGTTGTTTTGAAACAATAATTTTATTCTTCGTGCATTTAGGTTTCCTACTAGGATAAGAATCTCCAGTCTTTCTTAAAAAACTCTTCTTTATCTCCTACCAAAGCATTGTTATTTACGGCGTTAACTTTGATATTGACGAATTTACTGCCTAGAAAGTAGCGATGTAATTTAATGATCTGCTGGTTTACTGCCTCCCAGGATGCGTTTTCGTATCTCGTCTTCAAATTGATAAGTTAAAATTTTTCAACTAATTGGTGAGAGTTAGAAACTGTGAATTAGGGGTGAAGTTGATAAAGTTTTTTAGAGCGTTAAGAATGAATTTAAAAAAATAGAAACTAAAGTATTAATAAAACTGACAACTGGTGAATGAGAATGTCAAGTTTTTGTATCTTACGTAAAGCATACAGTCTGGGAATGAGAGGGTTACTGGGGATTTTACGGTGCTGTGCTTCTTGTTCAGAAAAGAAATTTTAGAATTGTTTTATACTTCTTCTTCTTCATATGCAAATCCACAAATGGATGTTGCCGATCACATTTTTCATTAATTCTCTATTTCTTGCAATATATATCAGAGATTGTATGTCGTTAATCCCTGTCCATTGCGTTATATTTCGGAGCCAGGACATTTTCTTGCGCCCCATCTCTTGCCTTCAATTTTACCCTCGATTATAAGTTGGAGGAACTGGTATTTTTTATTTCACATGATGTGACCTAGATACGCCGTTTTCTTTTTCTTAATGGTTTCGAAAAGTTGGCGTTCTTGGTTTATTCTTTTAAGGACATCTATATTTGTGATTTTCGCTGTCCATGGTATTTTTAGGATACGGCGATAAAGCCACATTTCGAAAGCTTCTAATCTGTTTATATCCCTCGTTTTGAGTGTCCAGCCCTCTACGCCATATAGCAGCACTGACCATACGTAGCACTTAGTAAACCTTAGTCTCAGTTGAAGGTCAAACTCTGAACAAGTCAGTACTTTCTTGAATTTTACGAAAGCTTGTCGAGCTTGCTCAATGCGACATTTTACTTCCCTGTCCGATGCCCAGTCTTCAAAAAGCCACGATCCCAGGTATTTAAATTTAGTCACTCTTTCAATGGACTTAGTATTCAGTGTTATGGTAGAGTTTTTAAGTGCATCTAAGTTTCTGGAGATGATCATAAATTTGGTCTTTTTGGTATTAATCTCTAATCCCATTCGCTTACTGTATTCTCCGATTATAGTGACAAGTTGTTGAAGATCGACTATGTTGTCACAAATTAAGACACTATCATTAGCATATCGTATGTTGTTGATCGATACTCCATTCACCTTGATTCCCATCTCTGCATCCTCCAAAGACTCTTGAAATGTGGCTTCCGAATAAATGTTAAATAAAAGAGGGAAAAGCACACATCCCTGTCGAACGCCTCTTCTTATATGTATGGGTTTGGATATAGAATTGTCTATTTTTAACTGTGCCGTTTGATGCCAGTACAAGTTTTAAATGCATCTTATGTCTTTTTGATCTATATCAACTTTCTTGAGAATCTGCATTAACTTGTGGTGTTGGACACGATCAAACGCTTTTTGGTAATCTAAAAAGCATAGGAACACATCCTTCCTCTGATCGTAACAATTTTGGACCAGAACCTGTGTTGCTACTATTGCCTCTCGTGTTCCTAAACCTTACCTAAACCCGAACTGGGAATCACTAATGTCCCATTCACATTTTTTGTATAATCTTTGATGTAGTATTTTTAAGAATATCTTGTGTGACTCATCAGGCTAATGAGTCTGTGATCCTCACATCTTTTTGCATTGACTTTCTTGGGCAGGGAAATAAAGGTAGAGCGTAACCACTGTTGAGGATAGCAGCCAGTTTCATAAATTAAATTAAATATTTTGTGCAGTGCTGAAATTCCCCTTTCATCTAGTAATTTGAGTATTTCTGACGGGATTTCATCTGGTCCAGGTGCCTTATTGTTTTTTGAATTTAATATTGCCTTTTCTATCTTCTCTTTGGTGATTGAAGGGACAGTCATCTGGTCGTCTGTATAAACTTCACTCATGGGTCTTTCGTCATGGAAAAGCTCCTGGATATAATTTTCCCATATATCAATTTTCTCCTTTTCACCCAGTACTATCTGGTTATCCT
Source organism: Diabrotica balteata (assembly GCA_918026665.1). Taxonomy (NCBI): domain Eukaryota; kingdom Metazoa; phylum Arthropoda; class Insecta; order Coleoptera; family Chrysomelidae; genus Diabrotica; species Diabrotica balteata. Next base: position 52,659,926 of record OU898281.1, read on the forward strand.
GATTAACTATGGTAGTTGGTCTTCGTTTTCTGTATATACCAGCAGTCTCCTTAAGCTTTTTATGTAAATTACGGTCGTCGTGCTGTCGTTGTAAATGTTCTAGATCGATACATTGTTGCTTAAGCCATTCATTTTTTGCTATTCTTATTTTTGCTTTTATTTGCCTGTTAATGTTTTCATACATATTGCTGCCATCTTGGTCATTCTTGTGTCTTCGTAGTTCTTCCATTAGTAATAGTATTTCTTCTGTCATCCATTTTTGCCTCTTGTTTTTATGTTTGTACCCTAAGTTGTTTTTCATGATGTCTGTTACAGCACTTGTAATCGTATTCCATGTTGGTGTTAGATCTTCGGTAATTTTTGTCATCAATATTTGAATTTGTGCGTTTATTTCATTGCTTATTTCTGCTTGTATCATTGGATCTTTCAGTTTATCCAGTGCTATCTGTTATTGAGTTTTAGGCTTGTTCTTGCATAAAAGAGCGATTTTTATGACGGCCACTAATAGTATGTGGCCAGAAGGGACATCTGCTCCAGGGTATGTGCAAGATCTTTTGGAAATGTTGAAACTTGTTTTATACAGTTTTTGATTTTGGAAATAAAAGATTTAGATGGATCTACTGGGAGAACCGTAAAGTTGTTGTCTAAGAACACGTATCTACCGTAAACTTACACATACAGATTGGGTCATCCACTTCTCCTCAAACCATCCAATGTCACAGAAGCTTTTTACTTTTTGCCATTTTAATCATAGACTACATTCTATAACTCTTTCTTCAATTGAGTTCAATAAAAATTTTAACATATTCTAACAAATTGCAGTTAACAATGGTTATGATCCATATATTATAGATAAACTTTAATGCAAAAGAGAGTTTAGACTCCTCCAAAAATCTGTCTGTCCCTCAATTTCCAATATTTCTTCCATTTAAGCTTCGTTACCGTTCCATTATCTCAAACTATCTGAAAGAATTGAACAAATAATTATTATTTCTTCTGACAACATTAAAATTTCATATAAAGTTTAACCAATACTAATGATCACATACATTGCTACCAATATAGGTAGAACTTTCAGATCTTTATCCACCAAATATTCCGAATACTCGAAGGGAGAGTCCACATCTGCCTTTTCTCACCACGTAAAAGTCAACTAACATCAACTAAGATTCCTGAAGAGGTTCAAATAATTGATCATAGTCAACATAGAAATATATAACGTTTAGGCCTGTATGAAAATTTGGAGATCATTAAAGACATGAAGAACAGTCCCAATTGTGTTAACTGATAGACTCACTTAACCGTAACTTTGTTGCCATCCACCGACAGTTATTTATGTAATCTTTACACATTATTAATTTTACCCAATATCCCTTCATATTTTCTTTTGCTTATTTACCTTTCAACGATTCTTCATTATTCCCCTTCTTTTTTCAGCATACTCCTTTACCTCATTAAGTACAATTAAGTTACCTACCCCATATTGATCTCAACGAAAATCAACAACCCGCCTCACATTAATGTTATCCATAGTAACTCATCCAGTTTTTTCTAGTCCTAATTAATGACCTTCTTTTTATTATTGTTCTGAAGCTATTTTCTTCTTTTTATTGTTCTTAATTTCTTTAACAGTTTTTTTCATATCATCTACACTGAATATTCACTACATGTTTCATTAAATTTTCTCAATACATATCCATTTCATAATATAATATTTCATAATATATACAACAAGACAATTTCTTTTTTATTCCTAATTTCTTAAACCATTAATGAATTTATATCGAATCAAATAATATATTTCCCATCCCATTTTTCCCATGAACAGTTGTCAATTTTGAGAAACAGGCAATTACAAGAATTTAAGGATGCTTTAAATGAATTACAGCATCAAAGTCAGTATCAGCTTAAAAGACAAAGAAGAATGTAACCTAAGAAGTAAGTCTCCGGAGGACCACAGTTAAATTGAAAGAAGATAACGATCATAGTTGTAAAACTTTAAAAAGAGTATAAAAAGTAATACAGTAAATACAGTAAAACTGTCAAGGCTTATTAGGCCTAATTGGAATCTCTACATCTTTCCAATGGTCTATTATATTCAAAGTGGGAAACTTCCGATGGAATACATACCGGATACCAAGTAGTGCTGCCGAAATCACACTTTATAAGTGTGTTATAAGAACTTTATAGCAGCCTTTCTTGTAGAGATTTTGGTGTTAAAAGAACATTGACAATGAAATGTTAAATGTCGCTGAAATGCAGAAGATTGAAGTAAGAAATGTGATTTGTGTTATAATATAAAAAGTCCTTGAACAAGAAGTCGTGGTAAAATGGCACAATATTTTTCTGGAGAGCCTTTTAAACGATTAACAGCGGATACAGTTCACTTGCGATGACAAGAAATTAAAAGTCGTAATGGATTATTTTTTAAATTGGCCTAAAATTGCAACCCTTGCTAATCAAGTAGCGACTGCAGTAGCAGACGCATTTATAACTAACGTCATATTACGACATGGACCTTTAGAGTTACATTCGGATTAAGGATAATATTTAAAATCAAAACTATGACAAGATTTGACGAAAATCTTGGGTATTAAGAAAACTCGTGCAACGGCTCTTCATTATTACTCTACTTCTGTACTTCTTTTAGCATATAGAGGTTCCGAACATGAAGGAATCAGTTATTTTCCATTAGTAATGCTAATCCCAGAAGAGAAATGAAGCTTCCTTTTAAGATCTTATTTTTAAAAGATTGCCTCCATGCGAAGAATAATGTTAATCCATGAAATTTTAAAGAAAAATGGTAGTACACAAACTAAGTGAGATAGACGTTTCGTGCATTACTTCTTTAGTTTTAATGATTGTAAACTACATACAGAAGTTAATGAAAAACATACAGATGGAAAGCAATGTCAAATACAATGTTTTTACAAAAATTACAAAAAAATATACACTAGGTCACAATACTATTAAGTTGGTACAATATAATAAGGTAGGTAAAGTATAATAAAATAGATCGAAAAATAAAGCTAGGAGCAACAGTACCTTGTTTGCATTTTTAAGAGATGATAGTACTGTACAAAATTGTTAAAATTAAGAGAGTTACTGCCATAATTCTCAGTTTCAACTTTCTCGGAACATTGCTAAGAGCTTCTTTTTTTTAGTGTAAATTTCAAATGTAAAAAATGAACCAATGCGTATGCTAAATCTCTTATAAAATTTCGTCGCCGCATATTTGGATCTCCTTTGTTTACAATATGCTTTGCCAATATATCACCATGGGCCATCTTTTGCTATTCCGGAGCAGTTGTCATCATCATTATCATCATCAATGGCGCTACAACTCTTCGTGAGTCTTTGCCGCGTTTACTATTGCCTTCCATGTTTGTCGATCCTGTGCCAGTAATTCCCATTTTCGCACTCCCATCTTCTCTAGATCTTCTCTGACTGCATCTTTCCACCTTTTTCTAGGCCACCCACAGACCTTCTTTCATCTGGCCTTTCCCAGCACACATTGTTTATAAGGCGATTGTCGTTACTGCGTATCACATACAGAAGTTAATGAAAAACATACAGATGGAAAGCAATGTCAAATACAATGTTTTTACAAAAATTACAAAAAAATATACACTAGGTCACAATGCTATTAAGTTGGTACAATATAATAAGGTAGGTAAAGTATAATAAAATAGATCGAAAAATAAAGCTAGGAGCAACAGTACCTTGTTTGCATTTTTAAGAGATGATAGTACTGTACAAAATGGTTAAAATTAAGAGAGTTACTGCCATAATTCTCAGTTTCAACTTTCTCGGAACATTGCTAAGAGCTTCCTTTTTTTAGTGTAAATTTCAAATGTAAAAAATGAACCAATGCGTATGCTAAATCTCTTATAAAATTTCGTCGCCGCATATTTGGATCTCCTTTGTTTACAATATGCTTTGCCAATATATCACCATGGGCCATCTTTTGCTATTCCGGAGCAGTTGTCATCATCATCATCATCATCAATGGCGCTACAACTCTTCGTGAGTCTTTGCCGCGTTTACTATTGCCTTCCATGTTTGTCGATCCTGTGCCAGTAATTCCCATTTTCGCACTCCCAGCTTCTCTAGATCTTCTCTGACTGCATCTTTCCACCTTTTTCTAGGCCACCCACAGACCTTCTTTCATCTGGCCTTTCCCAGCACACATTGTTTATAAGGCGATTTTCGTTACTGCGTATCACATGTCCTGCCCATCTGAGTCTATTGGCCCTCATATATTTGACTAGATTTTATTTTCCGAATAGAGACTCTAGCTCGTTATTGTATCTGCCCCTCCAAAGGGCCACATATCATTCGAAGAATTTTACGTTCCCATACCAACAATTTATTTACTTCTCTTTTTGTTAGCGTCTATGTTTTGTTTCCATACGCCACTGTTGGTCGTATTATGATCTTATATATCCGGATCTTTGCACCTCGTGAAAGAAGGTTCGACTTCATCAGATGTTGAAGGTTGCATTGCAATGAAGGATCTATTTCCTGCCATTATTCTCGTTTCAACTTCTCGATCTAATTTGTTGTCATTTGTGATTGTTGCTCCTAGATATTTAAATTCTTTAACCACTTGTGATCATTTATGGTAATGTTTTGTCTTATTCGCCATCGTCTTGTTTTGAGACGACCATGTATTTTGTTTTGTCTTCATTTTTTTTAAGACCGATGTTTAATGCAGCTTCTTCAAAGCTCGAGAAGATATCCTTAATTTCTAATAGAAGCAGTTGTAATAAGCGCAAAATTTAACTACAATGTTGACACCCCTGTTGTATTATTATAAATAGTGCCTATTACTGGTTTAGATTTATCACGACTGTTATTATCGTGCCAATATTATCATGATGACGCATGGTTCATATTAAATATATAATTTTGCAATCGTAAAATATAAAAGCTTATAGTTTATTCGTCTTCCGGGTTTGGACCGTGTCATTTGTGAGTGACCCAAAAGTGGGTTCATCTCGACGTTTCGCTACAATTGTATGTAGCTTCTTCAGGAGAACAAAGAAAAAGAAGACATGAAGATGGGTAGTTAGCAACGGTAACTCAGTTACTCAACGCAACCAGAGGCGAATACTAACTACCAAGATGGGCATTTGGTCACAATAACTCAACTACTTAACGCAGCCAGAGGTGAAAACCAAATGCCAGGACAGGGATTCACGTTCAACAGCTCAGAACACTAACGCGTCGAGAGGCGGGGAGTGAATCCGACGATTACACACACTTCATTGTTGCGTTGGTTCTCTCTGTTTTTTGGTATGGTACTTCTTTGTTTTGGGTTTTGGCATCCTGTTTTAGGCTTTTGCCTCTTCAGGATGTGGTTCTTGGGTTGTTGGTGTTTGGCTTCTGGTTCTTTGCTTCGTGGTCCACTGGTGGGTGCAGCCAGGGCAATCAGCGGAGAAAGGTAGTGGTCGGTTCTTTTCAGAATTGTTTTCTAAAAAATATATTAGTGAAAGTTAGTGAATGTTAAATTAATATATGTACAGAATGCAATATTAATATATGTACAAATACATGCATTAATATGTTAAATAGTAAATGTGTTAAATGTGTTATCGCGACGCGTGAGGGCAGCTGCGGCTGTATCCTCAAAATAGACAGGTATCATTTGCAAGTGGGATCGGGAAACCGCAGAAAACCGATCCCCCCCTGTCTAGGCAAGCTCGAAGTGAGCAATTTAGCTTGGGATGCGACGAAAATAGAGGGGAGTTGCCTCCTGTATGTCAATGTATTCATCAGGGAGTTCGTTACTGGCGAGTTCCAGTAGAATTGCGGGTAGGTGTGGGATTTTGGGTTTAGGATGTCTGGTGAATACATTGCCGCGGGAAGAGCAGACAGTTTTTAGGATGCGTTGAGCTCTGAGGTTTTGGCTCCGGATAGTGCGTGTAGTATAACTTCTGCTCAGAGAGTGTAGTCTCTCATTTATGGGCTGGATATTAGATAGTTGATGAATGAGGGCTGAAGGGTAGTCGTTTCGTTTGCCATTCACTCTACGCAGAATCCTCCGCTCTAGGCTTAATAGGTTTTCTTTGACTGGTTTTGGTATTGTATTATAAATGTTTGATCGGTATTCAAAAATAGGTCTAATAAAAGTTTTGTATGTGAAAATTAATGTTCTAGCGTGCGTGGCCCCGAAATTACATCTCAAACTATTGAGGAGACTCAATCTGCTCCTAGCCTTAGCACAGGCTGAGCTCAAGTCGGCCCTCCAGTTCAAAGTTTGTGTAAACTTCACACCGAGGTATTCGACCTGATCACGGAGTTGGAGTTGATCTCCCCACAGCGTGAGATAGTTTCTTTCGTTAAAGGAGGCCGCGCGTACACTGTGTTTAGGGTGTCTGAAAAGAATCGTTTGAGTTTTGTTCGGATTCAGGGACACTCTCCATCGCCTGCACCAGTTTTCGACTAGTCTAAGGTGATTTTGAGCATTCCTGAGAACAGAATCAACGTTCGTTGCTGTAGTAACCAGAGCAGTATCATCTGCGTAAAGTAGAGTGGTGGTTCTGTTACGAGTAGTATTGGGGAAGTCGCTGTTGTATATTATGTAAAGTATGGGTGCCAGTACTGAGCCTTGAGGTACTCCGGCTGTAGGAGTAAAGGAATCGGAGAAATGACCACGTTCCTTAACACGGACCAGACGTTCAGAGACGTATGATTGGATTAGTCTGACGAAAGGAATTGGTAGTCCAATGTTCAATAGTTTCTTGATCAGTCCCACATGCCAGACTTGATCGAAGGCTTTTTGAACATCGAGGAAAATACCTAATGCGAGTTTGCTGTCGTTCAGACTTTGAGTGATGTGTGTGACAATCTCAGTCAATGCCGTATTAGTAGAGCACCCTTCTCTAAAGCCGAATTGAAAAGAGGGAATGATGTTGTGTTCGTTGGTGAAGTCAATGAGTCTTTCTTTTAGGATCCTCTCAAAGACTTTTGCTAAAACATTTGTGAGTGAAATCGGCCGATAAGAGTTAGGATCTGTGCGGGGTTTGCCCTTTTTAAGGAGCATAATTGTATTTGCTACTTTCCATTGAGAAGGGAAATAGCAGAGTTTGAGAGTGGCATTGACGATATTTGTTAAATAGAGGTAGACACTCGGAGGAAATTGTTTCACGCAGCTCCTGGCAATGTTGTCAGGACCCGGTGAGTTCGATTTGCCGATATGACAAAAATTTTTGAAAGTTTGTTGATCCACAGGTGCCATGATGGGATGGTCATGCGGCACCTGAGGATCGAAAGGGGCGCCGAGTAGTCTGTTTACATCTCTTTCAGTCTTAGTCAGGAAGGCGTGGTCAAATCTAGGATTATTAGGTGTGATTAATGTGTTTTGTAAATGGTTTTTAAAGGCTTCGGCCTTTTGTTGATGTGTATTAATGATTTGATTGTTCACAATAATGTGAGATGGATTATTGGTTTTTTGTTTAGTTAGGCACTTGAATTTATGCCAGAACTTACCACCGTCACGGAAATCAAGACTAGAGGTGGCTGCCCGCCATTGTCTGACTTGCATCTCTTTCACCTGTAGTTTGATCACCGCTGACATGCGGTTATATTCTGCTTTGATAAGGGGATTTCGAGTGCGTTGAAACTGACGTAGGAGTCGTCTCTTGTGTTTGATATTATTGATTATGTATTGCGGTAAAGGAGGCCTATTAGGGTTGATAACCTTATTAGGGACTGATATATCAATTGCTTGATTTATCAGATTTGAGATGGCCGTGATACCTAAATCGATATCATCTGTGTGTGCTAAGTTGCCTAACTCAGGAATATTATTTGACAGAAAGGCTCTGTATCGGTCCCAGTCAGCGTGTCTATAGTCTCTTATTACTTTGGGTGGTGCAGGAGGGGTGGGTGTAAATATCTGTTCTTTAACCAGTAGAGGTAAGTGATCCGACGTGATGGAGTCACCGAGAAAGCATTCGTCACCTAACAGATCGATCACATCATACGTACATACAATATGATCGACTATCGACATGCCCTGGTGGCCCACAAAAGTCGGCGCACGATTACGGATGCGATGAATAGGGAGATTAATGAGCATATCCGAGAAGTCGTTACCTGCATTATTTGTGGCGGTGTCGCCAAATTGAACGTGTCTGGCGTTGAAATCGCCGAGAATAATAGCCTTATTGAGGCTGGAGACATAATCGAACAAAATCTCGGACATGTCCTGATGAGGATGTTTGTAATAAGAGACTATTGTAATTGTCGTGTTATTGTCTAGGTGAATGTCCACTGCCAGGAAGTCAACATCATTGAGGTTAAGGTGCATAGGTGTAACATGAGGGGAAAAGGGGATACCGTATTTAATAAGGAAGCCAATACCGCGAGATATTTGGCATTTAGGACGGTGTACCGTGCAGTAACCGGGGAAAGTTGGATCAGTTTTTGAGAGGGTGTCGGTGAGGGCTAGGATTTGGATATTATGATGTTGAAGGATATGTTTAATAAGGGGTCGCCTATTCCGAACACCCTGGCAGTTAACAGCACCTATTGAACTGTCCATTAGAGGGGCAGGAAGGAGATGGAAGCTCTGTTGTTATGAGCCACAAGAGTACTCTTGTGGCCGAACATCAGAGTGGAGATGCGGTTTGTGATATCCAGGATAAGCTGACGCCTATCTGGAAGTAGGTTTATAAGGATGAGGGAAGTAAATTCCATCACTGCCTTCATGTCCGAAGACAGCTCGTAAGGTGGGTCACGTTTGTCTGTAGTTATGGGTTGTGTTTCTTGCGGGGTTTTAGGAATTTCCCTTCTGAGCGGGCATTTGGCTGAATAAGCCGCATGCTCACCACCACAGTTGGGGCATTTAGGGGCTTGTGGGGTAGGGCAGGAAGAGGATTTGTGATCTTGACCACAAGTAGGGCACCTATACTGTTTTTGCGGGCACTCCGCAATGGTATGCCCGTTAGCACTGCATTTGGCGCAATACTTGGGTACAGGAGGAACAGGATTGGAATTAAAGGGAAGTTCCACGGTCATACGGAGGCCGTCAAAGTACACGCCCCTGGCGAGCATCTCCGTGTATTTGGATTCGCTTGAGGTGATTAATTTTACGTAGGTGGTGGGTTTATTCTCTCTGGAGATGATGCGCCAGAGACGTATGACAGGGATGTTTAAATTATTGAAAAGGATGGTTAGTTCGGCGTCAGAGTATATCCTGTCAACTCCTTTGACGACCACCATATAACCAGGATTGTGGGTACGGGTAGTGGGATTTTTTGAGGTTGATGGGTTAGAATTGTGCTTAGGAGAGATTTGGATTTTAGGATCCCCGACTGCATCACGGAGTCGCCGTTGGACATCGACATGGTTTATCGGGTGGGGTGTGGTAAGGTGGGCGGTACCGGTGGGTAGAACTTTTATAGTGGTGATTTGGTTAAGGAGTAATTCTCTGGTGTTTATGATTCTGAAAAAATCTCTTTGTGTGGATTTTTCCAGAGGGATATTGGAAATGAGGTAATTAAAATGTTTGGGTTGTTGGGAAGTTGTTTGAGGAGGTTGTGGTTTCGGAGAGTGCGCTGCAGTAGCGTAGGAAGGGATTTGTTGAGGGATGGATGTGTTTGTATGTATACTAATTTGGGGTGTAGGTTGTGGTGTAGGTTGTGGTGTAGGTGTAGTTAGTATATTAGTGGTATGTGTGGTGGATGTTTGTAGGTGTTGGTGTGCTAGGGTATTTGTAGATGTAGAAGGATTGGCGATAAGTGAAGACCGGGACAGCTGCAGACGCGCGATCAACCGGTCGATTTGGTCGATGGGTAATGTAGTCACCAGGTCCTCGACGAAACTGTCGGTGGCGACGTTCATCTTAGGAGTGGTGACGTTGGTTTCAGGGATGTGTAGTGTAGGGATGTTGTAGGTAAGAGGAGACGGTAGTATGTATTGATTAGGTGAGATAGGGATAGGTGAAAGTGGTTTTTGTGGTAATGGTGGAAAGTCAGGTGTGATAGCGTGTGTTAAGTCATTGCTGGTGTTTGAAGTAATCGAGTTGTTGTGTGCGGGAGGAGGATCAGGTGGTTCGGCGGGACGCGGCTTTGACCTATTTGAGCGGGTCGAGCGCGGCATTTCAGCAGTGGTTGGCTAGGCGTACGCCCAGAAGACACCCTTTTTCCTATACGCTGTGCAATGTATAGGATGGCGGGTCGCCGGACTAGACTTACAATAAAATGAGCTGTCGGTCCCCTGATGCGCTTCCTTGTATACCACTGAGTTCTATATGGACACTAATTTGACTTCCTATTAACTTTTCCTCAAGTTACTAATTACAAATTAGTAACTATATGGAATTTCACAGGAGTCAGTTCGTGACCCAAGTACCGCTCTTAACACCAGGCCAGCAAGTCGACACTCAGTTAGTAAACACAGAGAACCGGCTACAGCGTACGCAGGTGGCCTTTCTTACGGCAACCACCTACTGTGCTTTCACCAGTTACTAGTTAACTAGTAGAATGTGTAGGACGAACTGCCCCAGATGAAAATTTGCAGCACCTATAAATCACGACTGACTTATTTATTTTCTTTTATTTCCTCTTAAACCTAAAAATTAACCTAAAAATAAATTCAAGGAACCGCTATAATGCCGGACTGGTCGTCCTATCACCCTAACGGAGGCTGAAAGCCCCGGCTACGGCCGCGGATGGCTCTTACACTACCATCCACCTAGCCTTCACCGTGACCAACAGAATCTCCGAAACAGTAGACGGGAGCACCCAACCAACACAATAACAGCTCTATGAGCCCCAACGGTTTTCAGAAAAACCGTTGGCGTTAAACAATGGGAATAGAACAATGGACAATGGTCCTATTGTTCTATTGTTGTCGCTCTTATCGCCTTCTTTGTTCTCTTATCTCCAGGTGTGCGTCCGCCCAAGCGATCAGCTTGTAGACAATGCCTATGGCTGTCAACTGATCCTTTGCTGTAGGACGAGACGGGAACCTAAAAACGAGAAAACACGTATACAACCGTTCGCTACGAATTCACGAAGTAGACTGACTCCACTGCCGACGATTACTCCGCTACCGCTCTATTTATAGTCGCGGTGACCTGTCGTGTCGGGACGTATCGGCACACTCCGTGGCGCGAACGTCAAGAAGCGCGCGCTGGCCAATCATGTGGCTGCATCGTGGTAGCGGGACCGGACGGCGGCACTAGACTGAGATTCCAGATGGGAGACAAGTAGTATCCTTCCTCTCGATTGATATTATGTGGATTTTTTCGGATCTCTAGAGATTCGCGGATTTTCCTGGAATAAAAGAAGGGGCTCTTGGAAATAATATGGGTTTTTTCGAACAATAGATGATTTTGAATCCGAGTTTTGACGGAACGACCAGTTTCGCCAATATACACATGTCCACATGAACAAGGAATAGAATAGACACCACAGGAAGATAGGGGCGGTAATGGGTCCTTAGGAGAGGGTAGATATTGTGAGATTTTCTTCGGTGGTCGAAAAGTAGTTCTGATACCTTCTTTGCGAAGAATTTTGCCAATCCTATCAGTAACACTTCGAATATACGGAAGTTCCTGGAATAAAAGAAGGGGCTCTTAGAAATAATATGGGTTTTTTCGACAATATAGAATGACCGGTTTCTTGGCAGTGTTCTTGTTTTCTCATTTTCTCATATAATTTTGCGTTGTTTTGGGATATAGAAAACGAATGTGATATCCTATGTAAAGCCCAACATGCTTGTATGAATAGGACGTTTAGTGGCGTTTGAAAACTTACCGGCTGTTCTGTTTTATTTTTATTTTAGCGTTCCTATTGTAGTTATTTTGTAATCCCGAATCAACTTTTTTACAAGTGAAACTGATGTAAGCGAGGTATCAATTTCCAAGTTAATTCGTGAACCAGAAATGTCTTTGCATAAAATTAAAATCAACTTTTTCACCATACTAGCAGTCTTAAACAATGTCATTTAAATACGAGGTCTTATATTAGCTTCAAATATATACTATTCAATTTTACCTTGTCCTAGATGTGATTAACATAAGAGGACAATTTCATATATCTAAGCTAACCTAACACAAATCACACTTTTTAGACCACACTCCATATGACAAAGAGTAACATAGGTTGCCTAATGCACACGTCATCCTCTTACATATACCTTTAACACCATCGGTAATTTTATATCTTTTATATACAAAATTACATAAATAAGTTTTTTAAATCCCAACATCTTGATTGCTGTTATTATTGTAACATCATCAAAGTTTTTGAATATTTTGGCTGTAGTAATACTATGTATAACTAAAATAGTTTCATGTTGCATTGACATTTTGTTTTTGACACCGCTCATAGGTATCTTGTCAATCAGTTACCAGCTGTAGTCCGTTTGAAGAGGTTTACTCTCCGGACACTGAAACTCAAACCATGGGTATATGTTACCTGAAGCCAAATTTAATTTAAACATCACATATTTTTAATAACATTATGTACAATCTTTTGTAACAACACAGATTTTAAAGGATTTTTACCCTAATATTTTGCTGGCTCAGGCATGTGAACCTTGTAAGTATAACCATTATTGCTTCTTAACCTTAGTCAAAATTTTAAACCACGTTTGTTTTAAGTAAATGGTTTATACTTATTTTAGGTACTTTTTAAACCTGATGATGGAATTGTTATTCCGAAATAGCCCTTTTAAGGGTTTTTTAAATATACCCACATACAAAGATATAAATTTTTTTTGTGATACGTGGTATACAGCCAGCTACAGGAATTTTTTCCTTGTGGATTTTGTTCTTTTTTATATTTCTTGAAATTTTAATTTTTGTAATAATTAAATATTACTTTCAACTTTTACTATCAAAATAACGGTTCACTTAAGATATATTGTATAAACACAGTGTATAAAAATTTTGTTAGCAAAACTAATATTTCATTGCTTACAGAGAAATATCTTGCATGCGATGTATTGTGTGTGTCACTGCGATATTCAATAGAATCATGATTTTTTGTAATAAACCAAAATAGCGGTAGAATATAACATAAAGAAGAATAGTAGAATATATAATTAGCATATTTTTCTTTTGTTTTTACTTTTATGTTATTCTACTCATTCTACTCACGATATGTATTATGAATTAAAATTTTCATGGGTTTCAAGTCCAATACTGGATATTACTGGTTGAGTTTGTGGTGTGCATCTTTCTTTCGTTTTTAGACCCCGGGCGACAAACCACAACACGCTGCCTATATAAACGTCCAACTTATTATTATAACTGCTACTGTATTTGATTTATGACAATAATTAAACATCTAGAGCAGTTCTGGCTGGAATATAATAATATACATACAAATCTGGTGTGTCTAAAAGTACCTGCTTTAGGGTTTTTAGCTAATTAAATGGGAGATTCCGTGAAGAAACTAATAGAGTATTTCCATAATAAGAAATATTTTTTTCGAGAGAATAGTTGTTGATATAATGATCAATATTTATTCTGTAAGTAATCATGAAATGACAGTTTATGTGGGTGTGTAAGGAAATAGCAGAAAACACAAAAATATTGCTGCCTACCTAGTATTGTTTTTAAATTGTCGTTTAATTTTCGTGTTCTATATTATGGTATCTTAGTTCCAGCTATCTTAACAAAACATGTTATATTTTTGCAATTTTAAGTTTTACATAGTACTTTAATAATATCTTACATATTAATTAATAATAGCGATTTCGGGCTTAAATTTTTTCTTCGCTTTTGCCATGATTTTAAAATACTTAACTCCTTAGTGTCAGCGGGAATCACGTTCAGCACCTTTCATCCAAAAAACCGATATTCACTTTACATGTAACTTTCACGACATTTTTCGCTTTTTCATTATGTGTTTGTTAACGTCTGTAAAAAATTCTGTAATAATCCACCGTTAAGTGTTCAAAACATATCTATAACATATACCTACATACGTTTAAAAGACATCTAACATATCTGTTTATAAAACATCTACAAGTACAAGTACAAAAAATAAGTACTAGAAATAACCTTATACAGAATCTCTGTGGTACTAATTGGGGTGCATCGCGTACACACTACGAGCATCTGTGCTAAGTTTGGTCTACTTTGTGGTAGGGTACTGTGCACCGGTCGGGCTAAATATGTGAAGATAGTGGATACGCAGCTTAATATAGCAATGAGAATAATTAGCGGTTGCATCCAAAGTAATCTACTATTGGCTTCCCATCCTCTGTTTCTCCAACTGTTCTACAAAGAGAAAAGTACAATCTTGTTACAACTTGTTGTACAACTATTATAAATAGTAACTTACAACTCTTAATTCATGAAGACATCCCGAGTTTAGGAGCAAACCGACTTCCATCCAGAACACCATCAATAGTAACAGCTCAATTACAGCAGAATATTTTATTGTTACATCTATATGGCGCACGTTGTGGACTGAAGAAACTCCACCTGAAGTATTTAACTTTATTAACCCAGTCCAAAAGCCTGATGGCTTCAACCAGCCAGGAAATATATGGAAGAGCATTAACCGAATTAGAACAAGGCATGCAGTATGCTCACACAACCTACATACCTGGAACAAACGGTCTGTCTATATCTGCGACTGTGGTGCTCCAGACTCAACACATAGTAAAAGCATGTCAATTGGGGGCATACCAATGGGTCCCAAAAGATTTTTGACAACTACACCCTCAAGCCTTGAATGCTCAACTTAATCTAAAGATATAACCTTAAGTTTTTTGTATGATCTTGTATTTTATCATATGTGCTCGTTTATATATAAGCTTACGTTTGTATTTTAAATTCTGTAGTTACGTTTTGCAACCATCGTTGTATTTATTCCATGTATTAAGCGAAATAAATAAACATATTTAAGGTTTACCACGAATTTTAAACTGAAACTTCCATACTGTTCTCATTATATTTTTTCTGGTTTTTTATTATGCAAGTAGTTCGATCCCGCAGCAGATATTTTAAAAAGGTCTGGTAATTGTTGTAAAATAAAATATATACTTGTAGTCCACAATGGTATAATGCATTTTAGTCACTTGGGGGGTAATAAAAATAAATAAAATTAAAAAGGATTCATTTTATTAGTTTATTAGACTTACCACATTTAAAACTGTCTCAAATGCAGCAAAATAATAACTGTTTGGGTAAATAATAACCGGTTAAAGTTTCACTTTTACTTTATGTAATAACGGTATAAACCGGTAAGTTTTTAAAATTGGTGGCTGCATCAGAGATGATTTGAGCTTATTGAATGATTCTTCACATTCCTTAGAACAAAAAAATTCTACTCCTTTCCTAGATAATCTCTTTAGTGGTATGCATATTGCAGCAAAATTTTGAATAATACCTCTACAGTAGTTACAAAATGCTACGAATCTTTTTGTCTCTTCTGCTGTCTTAGATGTCGGATATTGTTAAATTATTGCATATTTTGCTTTATCTGGTGATACTCCTTCCTGAGAAAGATTATGTCGTAAATATGTGACTTCTCTTCTAAACAATCGACATTTTTCTGGGTTAACTTTTAGGTTGAAGTTTCGACATGTCTCAAATGTCTTTTTAGATTATATAATTGATATAATATGTTAAGAAATGTGGCTCAGTTATTGGAATATTCTTTACAAACTTGCATAAATATTAGAGGTGGACACTTTGAACATTTACTTTTGAGTTATTTCTTTAACAGCACAATAATTGTTACATTCATTGCATATTGTTGTGGTTTGTATTTTTTATTAGTTATTTATTGAATAAAAATAATTTTGTTATATGATTACACAAGACTAAGTTATTTCTGTTATATATATATATATATATATATATATATATATATATATATATATATATGTATATATATCCGGTTTTTTAGGCGTTACGCCCGTCCGGTAGGGATCTATGGAGGAGTATCACCAAGTCGCAAGCCCTTATCTCTTGCCGTACTGCTTTACCATAGGCCGATCAGATCCCAGCATATCCTAGTCTAAGCCGCAGATTCATCTAGAATTTTAAACTGCTGCGTTAGACTTTTTGTTTTCAGTACACCGAGCTGGGGCTCGAACCCACATCCACTGAACCATTCGACAGTGAAGCGAATGAGAGGCAGCCGCACAGCCCGCTGAGCTATCTGTTATAATGTCTCAAAATGTTTAGTAAAGAGAATGCTTTAAAATGGGATTAAGGAGTATATATCATAAGTAAAAGTAGTAAAATGGAAGTACGAAAGGCTCATGAAGGATATGTCTGAGAGAGCGTACACCAAAGTAAGTGTCGGATTCACTGAAAGTTTTTCAGTAGCGGTTGTTTTGCATCAACTGTGTTCTTATCTGTTTAATCTTATTAGCAGTAGCAGTAATATATTGGCCCCTACATAACGAAAAACGAAGCAATTAATCAAAAAATTGCCCACAAGACATAGGCTGATTGGTTTAACTAGAAGCGAATATCTAGGCAGAAGAAATCCTTGCCATTATAGTGGAAAGATAAACCTCACGATCTGCACATGGAATGTTAAAACATTATATGAAGCAGGCAAGACTCATAATGCAATCAAGGAGATGGATAGGCTATCAATAGACATAATAAGAATAAGGGAGATGAGATGTACGAACTCTGGGCAATGTAAAATTAATGATCATTATATATATTACTCAGGTAACCCTAATGGAAGACATGAAAATGGGGTAGGTATAATCTTAAATCAAGAAACTGCCAGACATGTTAAAAACTTTGTACCTATATCGGAAAGAATACTGCTCATTCAAGTTAATACCTACCCAATTGCATCTAACATAATACCGTTATTCAATCATTGCAATGGACCAAGAGCTTGAAAAGTTACATACAGTTTCAAAAGACATACGAGAGAAATTTCTCAAACCATCAAAAATAAAGAAGAAATCGTGGATGACAAATGAGATTCTAGATATGATGGAAGAGAGGCGAAAGTATAAAGATCAAGACATGTCACTATACAGAAGAATCAATGAAAAGATCAAAAAAGCTATTAGAATAACTAAGGATACACATTTAACAAAAGTCTGTGGAAATACAGGAATTGCAACATAAACACGATTCATTTAATATGCAGAAAAAAGATAAAGAAGCCGCAGGGTTGTATAAACATAAAAGAGTTGGGTGTTTGGCAGATAACCATGGCAAACCACTGTTAACTGTGGAAGAAAAACTAGACACTTGGAAGAATTATGAGGAAGCAACTTTTGCAGATGAAAGGCAGAATACAATTAAAGACACTGAATGCCAAACAGGACCACCGATTACCATTAAAGAAGTCACGTTAGCTATTAAAAGAACTGAAGATGGTAAAGCGGTAGGGCCTGACGAGTTTTGAGCAGAATTCCTAAAACTTATGGATGAACAGGGAATAAAATGGATAACAACTATATTCAACAACATATACGTAACTGGAAAAATACCCCAAAGCTGGTTAAAGTCGACCTTCGTGACCATACCAAAAAAAGTAAAAGTTGCCAAGACATGCGAAGACATGCGAAGACTACAGAACAATTAGCCTAATGACGCAGTTTGGATTCCGCGATTCCTTAGGCACCCGAGAGGCTCTATTCGCTGTCCAAGTGCTTATACAAAGATGCAGGGATGTTAACTGTGATGTGCATATTTATAATATAGACTACAAAAAGGCATTTGATAAAGTAAAGCATGATAAACTTATAAACATCTTGAAAGAAGTGGGGTTAGATGATAGGGACTTGAGAATCATTTATAATTTATATTACAACCAAACAGCCAATATTAAAGTCGATGACAATTGACAGAGGCAGTCTCCATAGATAGAGGAGTGAGGCAAGGATGCATTCTGTCCCCGGTGTTATTTAATATATACTCTGAATATATATTCGAGCAAGCGCGGGGTGAACTACAAGAATGCGTATAAGTCAACGGAATGCGTCTAAACAACATTAGATATGCCGACGACGCAGTAGTTTTTGCAGATAGACTGGACGGTTTGCAAAGAATAATGTCGCGTATATCAGATATAAGTAGAGAACACGGAATTGATCTTAATACGATGAAAACAAAGTACAAGGTAGTCAGTAAGCGCGACATATTAAAGACACAGCTTTTGGTTAACCAACATCCAATTGACAGAGTGGACAGCTACACATACCTTGGTACCAACATTAACAGCCAATGGATCACTCCAGTGAAATAAAACAACGCATATGAAAAGCGAGATCAGCGTTCATAATGATGAAGTCTCTTTTCAGAAGTCACGATTTACCAGTTGCTACCAAAATCTCCCTCATTAGATGCTGCGTAATTTCTTCGTTATTATACGGAGTAGAGGCCTGAACACTCTCCGAAGCTTCTTTAAAAAAACTCGAGGCATTCAAGATGTGGTGTTACAGACGTATTTTAAGAATTTCGTGGGTGGATCCTGTGACTAATGTTGAGGTACTACGCAGAATAAGCAAGAAATGCGAGATTATTAACACCATCAAAGAGCGTAAAACTAGAATATCTTGGCCATGCTATGAGGAATGAACAGAGATACGGCTTGTTGCAACTCATTCTTCGGGGCAAGGTATTTGGAAAGAGAGGACCAGGGAGAAGGAGAATATCTTGGCTTCAAAACCTGAAAAAGTGGTTTAATACATCGAAAACCGGACTATTCAGAATAGCAGCAAGCAAAGTTAGGATAGCCATGTTGATCGCCAACATCCGGAACGGATAGGCACCGTAAGAAGAAGAAGAATAAGTGGGATACTTTGTGATCGAAAAATTGGGGAAAAGCTAAAAGGAAATATGTATAAGAGTGTGGTGAGACCTGCGTTTGTGTCTGGCGGTGAAGTGTGGCCTATAAAGAAGATTCAGGAAAATTTTAAGGTAGATGCTGGGTATGACTAGAAGGGACAGGATAAGGAATGGCTTAATTGGGTAAAGAGCTGGGATGGCTACAGTCTTAAAAAATATTCAAGAAAAAAAACTGCAATAATTTGGTCGTATCTGACGTAGAAATGAAAACTGTGTACGTCGAAGGATAGAGCTGTTGGACGTTGATCAAATGAGAGATGGAGGACAACGGAGGAGAAGATGGAAGGACTCTGTGGCAGTAGACTTCATAGAGAAAGGTTTAGATGAAGAAGACCCAATGGAAAGAAATAAGTGGCAATGACGAGTAAGAAATAGCAACCTCGTAAAGAAAAAAGTTAAGAACGAAGAAAACGAAAAATAATAATAATAAGAAGAAAATCAGAAGTAAAATATTTTGATAAAATAAAGTATAGAGTTGTACATTTTAAAAATATAATAATCGTAATTTAGCAATAAATTAATGTAGAAGTCTACATATCAAAAAAACCTAAAAATTTAGCGAATATGGGAAAGTCTGCCTTAAAACAAACAAAAAAACTACACAATATATAGACATAAACCAACCATCAAGAAAAATAATAAAGAAACACAAAAAGCGAAAACAAAAAAAAATTGAGTAAATAGCAATAGAACAAAGTCAAAATATGAAACGTTTAAAACCACAATGAGGAAAGATACAAACGAAAAGTATGAGAAACAAATATAGGACAGAAGTACACAACACAAAAGATATCATATAAATACCACAATAATATTGCTTGAATATATAACCGGAAAGAAGTAAGTTTAAATTAAAAAATCTCTGAAAATAAAAAAGTGGAAAAATTAAAACATTGAGGACAAATATCAGTTCTGGACAAATTCTGAAATTTTTTTTTTAAACATGTAAATGATATATTATTTATATGGAATTAAATCACAATTAGATTGTAATAAAAATTAGAAAGTTGGTTTTTGACGTTTAGATTTCGACTGGAAATCGTTTTCAAAAAAGACTATTTTAAAAAAGAAATTTTAAGCTGTTGGTGTTTCTTAGCGCTTTGATATACAAATTTGACAAGTGTGTTACTTGGCGTCGATCTTGTAAAGAAATAACTATGTTTTTGGTTAAAAATTCTGATGCTAATAATTTTACTCTGGGGTTGATTTAAAATTCTGATTTTTGGTGTTTAGGTATTATGTGTAGGTATTATGTTTTATGTATTATGTATAATTGTAGATGATGTGCCTGTACTGTAACCTTTTATTAATTCATTAATGTGTGTATGTTCTTGTTGCTAACTTCGTCTCTAAGTTTTCGTAAGAAAAGCTATATTTCTTTGACGTTTTGCTACACATTTTTTTCATTAAATAAGCTAAGGGCTGCTTCTTCTTGATTTTTTTATGTATGTATATATTTTCTCTCATGACTATTGCCCCCTCTGCTCATTATCCCAGGCGTATTTGCATATACGTGATCTTTCGAAGTCTGAATTTTTATTGTATGCTTTATGCTTGTATATTTTTATACTAAGTGATTTTGCGGTTTGTACTACATAAAGGTTTAACTTATAAGGTATTACTTCCAGATAGCACCTCACGCCTCTCCTACCCAATTCCTATCCTCACCTCTAAGAAGTATGATCATGGTCACACGAGTAAACCCTAGTAACCTGAGCAACCCTACTGGAGATTATGTAACCAACCCTAATGGAAAGTAGGGTCGGGGTTGACGAGGAAGAGAGCTGACTGGCCAACAGCTTCGGGCGGATAAGCTGGTAACGAAAACAGCTCTCTATTGTTCTAAAATTGACAAAGCGGTCTCAAAGGCGGATGAACCATAAACGGTCAAGAAGCTAAGGATGCAGAAGGCACGGGAAAAGCACTGCATTAAAGATCTCTAAGGATACCTTAAGAAAAATCACTAATGGAGAATCAATACAAAACGCCTGGAATCCCTTAATTAGATAGAGGTACGAAGAATCGTCGAGCGAAAAAACAAAATAAATATATAAACGTACAAATTTTACACAGTGTAAACATATACACGTGGATATTGTTCTTTATTACTCGGGTAGCAGTACTAACTGATGATCATAAAAATGGTGTAGGAATCATGATTAAAAAACACTATAAGCCTATGTCTCTACATACTTTATTTCCTATATATCACTTTACAGGTAAAAACCCTTTCAATAAACATATACCTAATTTAAGTTACGCATCAAAGCACCGATAACATTAAATTGATAACGTTTCTCCAACGTTAACATTAAATTGAAAATCTTGAGGGTGAAATTGTTAACAATAAATAAATGAAGCAATTACACCAGCATTCACAGAAGCCTTTAAAAAGATAATAACAGTACCTGGAACGAAATGAAGGCGGCAGTACTTAACGCTGGCAAAACGTTTGTGGGTAAAAAAGAATCAAGTGTCAAAAAAGACTGGATGACACCAAATATTATAAAGCTCATGAAAGAAAAACGAAAATATTGAAATAGAAATAAGGAAATATGTAAGAAGATAAAGAAACTAGTATAAACGCAGATCAAGGAAGCTAAAGAATGCTGAATGGATGAAAATTGCAAAAAAAAATCAAAGAATTTATAGTAAATCACAACACACATAACCCACAAAAGAAACTAAAAGAAATTACGGGTAATACACAGAAGAGAAGCAACAAGTCATAAGTAACTCCAATGGAGATCTCCAATAAACAGAAGAAAAAATCAACAAACTTAGGAGGAACACATCAAGAACTTATTTACAGATAATAGGGAAGAAATAAATGAAACATTACCAACTTGTGAAAATATATAAATACAAATCAGATATGAAAGAGGCAATTAAAAACATAAAAAGTGGTAAATTTTCAGGTCCTGGTGAAATTTCAGTAGATATACCAAAAATCCTGAATAACGAAAATATTGATTGTCTAACTAAATTATTTAATAAAATAAACAACGACTGTCAAATTCCTAAAGAATGGTTTAAAATCTATCTTTTTATCCTTACCCAAAGAAAAAGTATTCCTAAATCTTGCGATGAGTACTGATTAATTAGCCTCATAAGTCACATTTTAAAAATACTACTTAAAGTTGTTTAAGAGCGTATATCTAAAAAATGTGAAGAACAATTAGATAACACAGTTAAGATTTAGAGGTGTAATGGAAACAAGAGAGGTAATGTCCGTACTATTACAAAAATGCAGAGAATATAATAAAAACGTATTCATATGTTATATAGATTTTCAAAAAGCATTTGAAAGAGATGAACATGGTAAACTTGAATTGAAACAGATACACGTTGATCCCAAGAATATTAATTTTTAATCAACAATCTATACTAAAATCAAACAACGGTCGTAAGGGTGGAAGATAGTGAGACAAACCAAGTAGCAATTCAAAGAGGATTCAGACAAGAACGTGTTCTGTCGCCCCAATTATTTAATGTGTACTACAAGTAGGGTGTATTTAATGTCCCAACTAATATTTCAGTAGGCTCTATGGGAAAGAACTAAATGTGTAAACATTGGATGGAACATCATTAATTATAGACTTGTGGACGATACCGCAGTCATAGATTGAAATATAAAAGATTTACAAATTCTTATAGAAATCATCAACAGAGAAAGCAAAAAATATGGAAGTAACAATGAATATGGATAAAACCAAATACGTGGTGACTTCGAAAAGCCCCGTTGACAACATAAACCTGACATTGAAGGGTATAACATTAGGGAAGGTTGACAAGTATAAATACATCGATGCAGTTATAAACTCACAGGTAGATCAAGTTGGGGAGATAAAGGTCAGAATTCAAATATCTCGAAATGCATTTATAAAATACAATTCAATGTTTACAAATAAGAAATTAAGTATGGTTATCAGATTGAGGTTATAGGCGTATTCTAAAAATTCCTTGGACTTTCAAAAGTCTTAAATGAAGAAGTGTTCAGACGAGTTGGACATGACAGAAAGGATAAATAAAAACTGTCTTCTGCGCGTCATCATGCAAGAAAGAGTAGAGGGAAGAAAAGGCTTGGAAAGAAAGAAGAAATCTTTGCTAAGGAATATCAGATATTAGACCAACTTCAGTGTTGAATAGATATGTCACGTTGCAAAAGATAGGGAAGCGTTTAAAGAAGTGATCTCCCACCTTCTTCAGAAGACAGCACAATAAGAAGAAGACTACCTAAAAATTGTTGCATTTGCAAGGTATTCTATAGATGAAGTTTTTTTTCTCTCCTGTTCATTTAATTTTATATTGTATTATACTCGAAATTTGTCAGAGTTATCACATTATTTTTATAAGTTCTTGTACAGAACTGAGACAAAAAATGTAACGATATTTATATTTTTCTGTTTTTAATAGGCCTGTAAAATGACCGTTGTATTCTTTTTTTATATAAACAGTGATATTATGGATTTTCACATCGAGTATAATTACTTTTGCTTTTGATTTTTATTAGTTGTATTTTCTACTACAAATTGAAAATGATTTAAATATTTTATGATCAAAAATATTGTTTACTTTAAATTAAACGAAGAAAAGAACAAATCATTTAAGCGTTCAATATGTATTATTCCTCTTTTATATTATTTGCAAATGATGCGCCGCAACAACGACCTGAAATCGAAGCTTTTCACTCTCAATTGACAATGAACGGCTGAACTTTAAAAGCCCAAAGAACCAGAACCGCACAAAAACCTAATGTATCGAACCCGTTGGCCACTTATACAATAGCAATCAGAGAAATCTCCCGTTACAAAACAAACAATGGGCGTCGTAATGCAAAAGAAGAAGAAGAAGACGATTCAGTGTCAGACTGAAGATGAGGACAATGCATCGGAATCATTAAATATTCCACAGCACGTCCGATTTCGCGAGGGGACTCGGCTTCGAGATAAAAGTTGAGTAACAATAGCTAACATCAGGTTTGCAACGAACTTGCCATAGATGCGAACTCAGATACGGTTAGGTACGTACAATGCTCACGTCATTCTGTGATTAATTAGCTAGTTCTTCTTCTACTTTACTTACAGCTCTTATTCCCCAGCCTTAGATTGAATAACTATAAGAGATTCAATTCTTCGCAAGACGATCGACCGTTGTCAATGAGTTTAATTGTTCTATGTTCTTTTGCGAGCATAGACTGCCGTAAATGTTTTTATATTTTTCGATCGGCGGACTTAAATAGAAATTTTAATACTTCAATTAAAAAATATATATAAATATAACAAGTCATGAGTCTACATTTATCTTTATGTAATTAAATTATTTGTTGAAACTCATACCTGGGACATACCAGTGTATAAATTTAGTATCCGGTTTCCATAAATTGTGCGACGGAAATCGTAAGAACACATATTTATTATTGAAAATATCTTAATTCAATACCTTTGTATCGACAGACCTGAAGATGCTTTGCATATTGTAGAAAGCGACACCGGTCGTCTAGATAGTTAAATTAAACTGATTATGAGTAAGTCTTATTTAATATTTATTTTTCCTATATGAAATGTACTCACACAAGTAACAGACTCATGATTTTTAAATATAAATATTAATTACTAGACTTCGGCAAATATGCATATTGCATATTTTGCATATTGTGTATATTTTATGCAAATATTTCATATTTTGGCATATTTGTATAAAAGTTTGCATAAAGTGCATAAAAGTTCAGATTTTTATACTGTATTTGAAAATTTTTAAACACACCAATTTATTTCAATTCTTGTATAAAATTTTGTAGTCATTTTAATCAAGAAATGATCTAAGTACGTAATCTCTACAGGTACAAAACATTTACAATTTCAAAGAAGATCAATTTAAGTAGCCCTCAACATTCTTAGAAAGTCTCGGTCACTGAGGCATTCAGTTATTGGATAATCGCTAAGGGTTCGCTCATTTGCATTTTATGATCTAATCCCCAAATCTATCTACAATTTATTGTATCTTAACAGCAGGTAAACGGCTAATAGTTTTGTTTCTAATTTAGGAATTTTCCAAAATCTCCCAGATTATTGAATTAGGTACCTAAACATTTCTAATTTGATGCTCAGATTTGTAAATCATTTTTGTTTTGATATTCAAAGCGTAAACACTCGTTGTGCGTAACAAAAAGGAAGATTGTGATTTTATAATGCCTAAAACAACCAGTGCTTTAACTTGGATTAAACCTTATAAAGAGCTGTCTATGGATATGGGAAAAATCTACTGTTCAGTCTGTGGCAAAATTGTAAGTATCTAATATTTTCTATTAAATATCTAATATTTCATACATACAGGGTGTTTCCAAATGACACTTACAACGTTTGACTGTAGATACTTCTCGAAAAATGGAACAAAACGATATAGTTAATGAGGGGTCAAACTTATTTACTTTTCGAGATACAGGGTGTTAAAATTTAAAAAAATTTAATTCTTTTAGTTAATAACAACAATAACTTTAAAACCAATAAACGTATTTATTTGAAATTTAGTACTCGTAGGTTGTTTTTAAATGAAAAATAGCTTCCTTTAGTGAGAAAAAATTGTCCATGGTACAATACAATGGTGTGTATTTAGAAAAATTTTTCACCTTTACTTTTTTTATGAAGTCAGCTATTCTAAAACACAATTATTTTTATTGTAATTGAATTAACAAAAAAAAAACTTTTGTTGAATTTTAAAATAAGTTATATGATGTACTAATGGTTAGTAACAAAAACTAATTTGTGGATTAATACTGCATTTAAAACACTAAGCGAGTGTTTTTTTTTCCAAACCAGTTATTTGATTAACCAAAAACACCTTGTATATTTTTATATTTTAAAGGTTGGTTTAAAATAAAAGTTTTTATTTTTATTTACAGATAGCATGTGAGAAGAAATTTCAGATAGACCAACATGTGAGAACTGCTTCACACATTGCAAAAAATGGAAAAATAGGAGGAAAACATCAAACTTCAATGGCTAAATGTTTCCAATCTACTTCAAAAAAATTAGATGAGCAAGAAACTTTTAATGAAGACTTGTGTCGCGCATTAGTGTCTGCAAACATACCGCTTTCAAAATTAGCAAATGTAAATTTTAGTTCGTTTCTAAAAAAATATTGCAAACTTAATGTTCCAAGTGATCGGTCTCTAAGAAGAAATAATGTGAACGGGCTATACTCGTCGGTGTTAATTAATATTAAGGAAGAAATTGCAGATAATTATTTTTACATATCTGTAGACGAAACCACTGATTCCTCAGGAAAGTATATTGCTCATTTATTGATTGGTGTTCTTGAAGAAGATACCTTACCAAAATCTCATCTTATTTCATGCCAGCAACTTGAGAAAACAAATGCTTTAACAATTTCGCGTTTTACACAAGAAACATTAGCAACTTTTTTTCTTCCGACAACTATTCCTTCTAATAAATTACTGCTTATTTTATCGGATGCTGCTCCTTATATGGTGAAAGCAGGACAAAATTTAAAAATATTTTTCCTAGATTTAATACATGTTACTTGTGTAGCGCATGGATTAAACAGAGTTGCAGAGGAAAAAGGAAAAAATTTCCTCTTGTAAATACCATGATATCCAGTGTCGAAAAAGTATTTCTTAAATCTCCTATAAGAATTCAACTTTATAAAGAAATGCTACCTAACATTCCTCTTCCACCACAACCTATTTTAACGCGATGGGGAACATGGTTAGAAGCAGCTAATTTTTATGCAGATCATTTTGTTAAAATAAAGAACATAATTGATACGTTAACAAATGAAAGTTCCCAATCTCTTTTGGATTCTAAACAAACTTTTCAGAGTAACTTGCTTCAACAAAAACTTTCATTTATAAAATCAAATTTTAGTTTTGTTCAAAAAACAATTACTCAGTTAGAATCACCAAAACTGTCATTGTTCGAAAGTACAGCATTAATAAAACAATTTGCGTCATGTTGTCGGAACGTTAGAGGTAATATTGGAAATGATATTTTAAAAAACTTTGAAGCTACTATGGAAAAAAATAAAGGTTACCGTATTCTTTCTGAAGTAGTCAGTGTTCTAGCTGGAAATATTTCGGAAACAATTAATTTAGAACCAAATGTTTTGGTTAGTTTGAAAAATGCTCCCGTTACATCAGTTGATGTTGAACGAAGTTTTTCCATATATAAATATATGTACTCAGACAGAAGCCACAAGTTTTTGTTAGAAAATTTTGAACACCACTTGGTCATTTATTGTTACCATAATTCTAAATAAGTTTATTCATACTTAAAAATGATGTAGTTACTTAAAATAAATGTAAATCTTAATGAATAGTAGGAAATATTTAGTTATGTACACTTTTTTTTTGTTAAATAAAATTGTTACTATTTTACGATTTTTTTATTTATTTGTATGCATATTTTGTAAAATATTTGCATATTTTCGGGTAAACACGTGCATATTTATGCGCATATTTTCTACATTTTTATTTGCATATTTGCCGAAGTCTATTAATTACATATCTAATTTCCAGATCAACGAGCCGCCGCACTATATCTTGAAGTAGAACTAATAAAGCCTACAAATTGGGCGTTCTACTGTATTTCTTACTGCAACTATAGTTATTTTTAATTTAGTTTTGTTTTAAGGTTTTTTCGTAGATCTGATAAACTGACCGGCAAAAAAAGTGGCCACCCTATAAATTTCCGAAAATAAAAATGCATTGGAAGTTTTATGCACTGTTTCATATTGTATTTTCAACATTTTCAGTTGATTTCTTAACATAATTTATTTAATTAGAAGGCTGCAAAAGAAAATAGTGTGCTATCGAAACAAATTACAAACAATAAAAATTACAAGTGAACTTAAACAAAATTGTCTAATATCATCAAAACATCAATAACCGTTTGCATACGATTTGGAAGGGAAAGGAAAACATTTTAAATAAAAACTTAAGGAATACGTTCATATCCTTCACGAAGCATGTTTTGAAGTTGTGCAAGACTTTTGGTTGACCTGGTTTACCTATAATCCTACAATGAAGTTCATCTCAAATATGTTCGATGATATTCAGCTCAAGGCTGCTGGCTGGCCGTTCTAGAGTCTTAATTACAACTTTCCCCAAGTAATATGTCACTATTCTTGCAGTATGCGGCCGTCCATTATCATGCATAAAGACAAAATTGTCCCCAACAAAAGAACCAAATGAAACTACTTTTTCTGCTAAACCATCCTATATATACCAGTGAGCATTCAGGGAGCCATTGATGAAAATAAGTTCAGTTCGAGCTTCAAGTAAGATTTCAGCAAAACCATGACATCACCACCGCCAAACATTCTTGTCTGGGACATACAAGCTTGAGCATATCTTTTATTTCTCCATCTCCAAACCCTCTCTCGGCCATCGCCAGACATTAAACAGAACCACGTTTCATCAGTAAGGAGAATTCAGCTCTAATCCTGTATATCCTAGTGTTGATGTTGTCGAGAAAAAATTAATCGATTCCTACATTGTCTGAGTTGTAATTCGGGAACAATAGCCTGCCTTCTTTTCACTAGCCCTTTTTCATTGAGACGTCTTCTAACCTTTTTCTCACTTACATTCCCATGTTGAACCTCCTACCAACGGTTTTGCAGTCATTGTAGTGGAATAGCGATTTCTTAAAAGTTCCATTACAATAAAATCATCTTTTTGCGAGGTAAATCACGATCTGAACCGTATTTTTATTTTCGTAAATTGATAGGGTGGCCACTTTGTTTGCCTCTCAGTGTATATAAGCGAATTTTCCCAAAAACGGATATCTTGTCAGTGATATATTCGTTTTGACTCTCTAAACTCCAAAAGTAAGATAATATTCCTTAGCATTATTAAATTATTTTTTCGAAAAAGAAGGACCTGCTTTTTAAGCTATAAGGAATATATGGAACCGAACACGATAGTAACATAAGGTAATGAGAATTGTTTATTCAGATGAGTTGATTAAATTTAACTTCTATTTAGTTCTAGACACAATTATTCTTTCCGTTGATTGTTCTTAAGCTAGTAACTCACTCATATTACATCTATGCTATGAAGCCAATAAAAAAGTTAATTAAACGCTTTAATAAAAACACTAAAGAATACAATAAAATTCATAAAGAAATCAGAAGGAAAATTCGGGATGCAAAGGAAAAATGGTACAGCAACAAATGTCTTGAAATAGAAGAACTGCAGAAAAAAAATGACACGTTTAATATGAACAAAAAGGTAAAAGGAATAACTGGAACACATAGATCAACTGCAAGTAGTCTACTTGATAAACAAGGAACTATTATAGTCAATGAACAAGACAGATTAGAGAGGTGGAAAGAATATATTAAGGAGCTGTTTGGTGACGATAGAACAGAAATTCAAATCAAAAATATATCGACTGGTCCAAACAAACATAACACTCGAAGCGAAATAATCAAACTGCTCGACGATATGGGCAAACATTATCTTCTAAGCCTCTTTAATAAAATATACGAAATAGGACATATACCAACAGACTGGCTACTGTCAACATTAGTAATGATACCAAAAAAATAAATGCCAAACAGTGTAGCGATCATCGCACTATCAGTCGGATGAGTCATGTACTAAAAATTTTCCTAAGAATACTGCACTCGACAATTTACAACAAAATAAAAGTGCAACTAAGTGAAACAAAATTGGGGTTTGAGAAACAACCTTGGAACCAGAGAAGCACTCTTCAGTTTGCAGGTCATGGTTCAAAGATGTAAGGATATAGAACAACCAGTATATATGTGTTTTATCGACTTCGAAAAGACCTTTGACCGAGTAAACCATGACAAACTTATAGGTGTCTTGCAACAGGTGGGAATTGATGACCGAGACCTCCGTATTATCAAAAATTTGTATTGGCATCAATGTGCAAAGGCGTGAGGCAAGGATGTACAGGGTAACCGAAGCATGTGATGAATATGAGCTAAAACTTTTAAGACAAAATTAATGGTTGCCAGCAGAACGCAGTTACAACCAACGAACATCAGAGCGTATGGAATAGAGTTGGAAAGAGTCCACAATATTACCTACTTGAGTGAAAAT
Source organism: Diabrotica balteata (assembly GCA_918026665.1). Classification (NCBI taxonomy): domain Eukaryota; kingdom Metazoa; phylum Arthropoda; class Insecta; order Coleoptera; family Chrysomelidae; genus Diabrotica; species Diabrotica balteata. The sequence goes on from OU898281.1 coordinate 52,689,823, forward strand.
GTTAACGATAACTGGGATATAAATAAAGAAATAAGAATACGTATTGAAAACGCAGGGCCGCCTTCTATAAATTAAAGAAAATTCTAATTGATTGACACATTACGTTAAACCTTAAAATCAGATTAGTACTTCTTTTTCTTTGGGTGCGGTGTTTTTAGCGAAGTTTGGTGATGACCTCTGCAAAGTTTTCCCTATTTTGGGCTTTCCTTATTAAACTTTGAAAGTCTAATCGTATCCAATCTTTGATGTTGCGCAGCCAGGTCATTTGTCGTCTACCCGGGCCACGTCTGCCTTCTATTTTCCCTTCTATAATAAGCTGAAGGAGGTTATACCTGTCGTGTCTAAATATGTGTCGAAGATAAGACGTTTTACGCTTCTTAACAATTTCTGTGAGTTCACGTTCTCTATTTATACGCCTTAAAACTTCTTCATTTCTAACGCAGTCGGTCCATAGAATTTTCAGCAAACGACGGAATACCCACATCTCAAAGCTCTCTAAACGTCGTAACGAGCTAACTGTTAACGTCCAAGCTTTCACGCCATGTAATAGTACACTATATACATAACACTTTATCATTCGGTATCGTAGGGACAAATCAAGATTACGGGTAGTGAGTAACTGTCGCATCTTTAAGAAGGTGTTTCTTGCCTGTTCTATTCTACATTTAACCTCTTGTTCTTGGTCTAAGGTTTCATGTATTCAACAGCCTAGATACTTAAACTTTTTTACTTGTTTAAATAGATTGTTGTTGACTTACATGTTTATAACTGGTATGTGTTTTTTTTTAAATTACCATTGTTTTGTTTTTTTTTTTTATATTCACCTTAAGGCCGTATAGTTCTCCTTCTCGCACTACTTTGGTTAACAGAATTTGTAGTTCTTCTTTACTGCCAGCAATCAGTACTGTATCATCGGCATCCTTATATTATTCACGATTTTTCCATTGACTTTTATTCCTTCTTTTGCTTCATCTAGAGTATGTGCAAAGATGTCCCCTGAGTACAAGTTGAATAATAATGGTGATAGTATACAACTTTGTCTAACTCCTCTTTGGATGTTTATGGTTTCAGTATCACCCATTTTAGTTCTGATAGAGGCGTTTTGGTTCCAGTAGAGTTCACGTATTGTATTAATGTCGTTTGGATCCAGATTCTTTTTTTGCAAGGATTCTATAAGCTGATCGTGTTTGACTTTGTCAAAAGCCTTTTCGTAATCTATAAAGCACAAGTAGATATCTTTTTGTTGATCATGGCACTTTTGCATGAGAACAATGAAACTGAACAAAGCTTCTCGAGTTCCCATACCGTTTCGGAAGCCAAATTGTTCCGGACTCATATCTTCTTCGCATTTTTTGTAAATTCTATTATGGATAATTTTTAGAAAAAGCTTCAGAATATGGGGCATGAGGCTTATTAATCGAAAGTCGTTACATTTTTTTGCGTAGTTTGATTTAGGTATAGGCACAAACGTAGACGTTAACCAATCTTGTGGAATTGTACCGGTCTTGTATATACTGTTGAAGAGTCTTGATAATAGTTTTAAATTGTCTTCTTCCAAAAGTTGTATAATTTCACTATGAACGTAGTCAGATCCAGAGGCATTTCTGGATTTCATATTTTTTAAGACGTATTTTATTTCTGATATCAAGATGGGCAAGTCGTTATTTTCGAGTTACGTTTGTCTATCAATATTTATTTTTCTATCGTCTGAAAATAGGTTTTGTATGTATGTTGGCAATTCAAGGCTTATTTCTTCTATTGTGGTCAGGACTTTATCATTCGTGCTTGTTATTGTGCCACACTGCCAAGCGTTTCTAATCCCACACATTTCTTTAATTTTCTTATAGAGAAGTCTATTATCATGTTTATTCTGTAGGTCTTCATCTCTTCGCAAGTTTCTACAAGCCACTGTGTTTTTGCTTCCACTATCTTTGTTTTTAAGTCTTTATTCTTGTTTTGTCGTCTCACATCATTTCTAATATTTCATTAGTTATCCATGGTTTCTTGCCCCTTTGATTAGTGTATTTCAGGTGGTCTTCAGCTTTTAGAAATACAGTCTTAAGTTCTTTCCATATTTGGTTTAAGTCGTCGGATTCTTCTGGTACATCATTTTTCGTTGTCTGTTTTTAAGATCTCGACATTCGTGGTTAAGTTCTTGTGATATCTACTGTCTCGTTTCTATATCCCTGAGTAAGCTCATATCTGATTTCTGTTCTCTCTTCTTTCTTTTCCAGATTAATACGCTGGTACATATTCTCCACATTGCTGTTGGTATGGAAAGCTGGACCCTTACAGAGATAATAATAAAATAATTAGAGGCGTTTGAAATGTGGATTTATCGACGAATATTGCGGATAAGTTGGGTTGATCGAATAAGAAATGAAATAGTTTTACATCGAATGAAAAAGAGCACAGAAATAACAAAAACGATGAAAATTCTAAAGTTAGAATATTTCGGTCATGTAATGAGACATCCAGAGAGGTATAACCTTCTTCACCTCATAATATAGGGTAAGATGGCCGGAAGGAGAGGCCCAGGCCGACAAAGAACATAATAGCTCCGAAATCTCCGAGAATGGTATCAAGAAACCACCGCTAATTTATTTAGAGCCGCCGTAAATAAAGTTATTATTGCCAATATGATCGCCAACGTTTGATAATCGGAGAGGGTACTGAAAGAAGAAGAAACGCCATAATAAACGTGGCTAAATGATGTCTGCGATTTTAAGACAACACGTATAGATAGTTTATATTTATTTACAAAAATACTATTTGAAATCAAAAATATCCACATTTTATGTTAGCATTCCCTATTGGACGTCTCTGCATTTATCTCCTCGTATGTTATTATAATACGACACCAGCAAGCGAGTAGAACTGGTATGAATTATCGCATGATAGAATTAACATACTGCAGCAGACAAAGGGGCTTTTTTATCATCCACTCTGGTGGCTATCTATCAAAGTCTTCATGGTAGCCTTTTTGTAATCTTTTTGCAGAGATTTTACTTGTTTTAGTAAAGATGAAGGTAATCTCTTGGTGAGAGTTAGTTACTCAGATTATTTATTGCTTGTTAAAGAATTAATATTGTATGTTATTTTCTGTAAAACTTGAGCTGGCATGGGAAATATTATTTATTTAGCAAGGTGTACTTTGTGGAATAATAAAGTTTTTGATTATTTTTGTTTTTGGCAGAAATTTCTGAGAATTCTATTTAATTCTTTAATGATATTTTATTATGGTTCTATTTTGTTAATCTACTATATTTAATATTTAAATTAAACTATATTACCTAGTCATCAATATTTTTTTACTGCTTTGCAATTTGTTATAGTAATAAATTGCCGATTTATGTACAAAGCTGAGCATGATTGGTGTCCCTTATCAGCTTATCCTTACGTTAAGTTATCATCACGCTTTTATTTTACAGCAGTTTTTAATGCAGCAATTTGATCATTTCGACACTTTTTTTTTACTTTTTCTATAAGTCTGTTCCAGTATTACCTTAATTTTAAGACCTATTCTGCAATATATGTAATATTTGTTTGAAATAAATGAATTTAATGTGTCTAACTAGACTAACCTGTCACCATAACCGTCTTCAATAAGCTGGTATTAAATATATCTCTTCGTAATTTAGTTATGCAAAAAAAATTAAAAAAGATCAGATATGGAATAGAATGCAACTTCTCTTTAACCACAGCCACCTTTACTTCCAAGCCATGAAGTAAAAAAGGCAACACCGCATTCTATGACGTCGGTAGTCCGATAATCAGCTGTAAGGTCTACCAGAATATTAAACTAATTTGAATTTTAGGAAACTGATATTTTGAAAACTTCAATTCATTACAGAAATATTTTTAGGGAAATTAAAATAATAAAACCTTATATATACCTAGTAAATATATATAAAGTTTTATTATTATTTAGGTTATATTATCAATAAAATAATCACTAGAGTAAAATTTATTGCACTTAAAATACAGTGTCAAACAGTTAATCTTACAATCAAATGCAGTCAAGAATCTCTAGAAATTTTAAATATTAAGTACCTAAGCATATAAATAACACAATACATTAACAGGACATTTAAAAAGATTATTAAAAATACAAAAGATATAAAATTTGTGCTAAGTAAAAACTTAGTGTAACTATTATGATTAAAAAATTCATCCTAAGAAATCAGACACAATATAAATATGGTTCTAAATTAATCTAATTGAAAATTAAATATTTTACTATTTACTTATAACTTTTGTTGAATTTTCATACTTAGATATACAAAAGTAGCAATTTTAAATATGAATAGGTTTGTTGTCATATAGATTAAGTTAAAAGAGGTATACATGAAAAATGTGTTGAATGTAACATACCATTTATAACTTGTATATCGATTTAAAATAGCCTATATTCTCAAAAGATTTTTGAATGTAATACTCAAATTTGTTATCACTTATCTAAAAAGCAGATCTAAATGAGAAAGTAAGTTCTCGAATTGTGACCATCTTGTTAATTTACTATATTGTAAAATCCATTTTAAATCATTACCACTTAATCTATTCTTACCTACATTGACGATTACACTAAAATTACTGCTAACTATTACACTACATATTACACAAATATTATCACACTTGTGTTCCAACTGATTAATGTTTAATACATAGAAATATACACAGTCACTTGTAATTTTACTTGTCCAGTTTTTCAATGGGATATTATTGTCTAAGTCTAATTGACATAATTATGTTATCTCTTGTTCCCTCTTCTTATGCAAAAAGTTTCTTCTGTCTTCGGGATTCCTTCTTTCTTTAGTACGATGAACAGTTACATATGATGGTACTTCAGGAAATATATTACGAACTGGCTTTTTCAAATATATTATGAATTCAGCCTTTTAATTTGGGAAATATTTTTCAATGTGTACATTTCCATCTTTATCTTCTCATTGTTCAGTCCGCTGAATATCATCTTCATGAAAATGTTTGGCACATACTACGGAAGATTTGGTAATTGTATAGCCTTCTCTATGAATAGAGCATAACCCAGTATACCTTCTTTGGGGATCTTTTGGAAACAAAAACATACTTTCTGCCTGTTTCGTTTTTAAAGTACTGGCATAATTGGTTTTGCAACCAGGTACACAATAATGCCAGAGCATCTGTAACAAAAAACAAAAGTATTGTTATTGTTGTTTTTAGTTTACATATTTTGTAACAAGAAGCAAAAGTATTATTATTTTCAGTTTGTTTTGTAGGTTATATTTATACTTGCCTTTTAAATTGTCGTTAAAAATCTTCTAAAAGTTCTAAATTTAATGAAATTTCACTTATATTAATATTTTCTAATTGATTTAAACACAATTTACAAATAAAACATTCGAATAAAGTTAAAAAAAACAATAAATTCAACAAACTTTACAAGCCTTGCTATATGAAATGAAATATGAAATATGAAAATACGAAATATGAAATACCAAAACAAACCACAGTCGGACTACCACGCGTTGTTGCCAAATTTCTACTTCATGGCTTGGAAGTAAAGGTGGCTGTGCTTTAACCCATTAGCGCCGAGATTAATAAATTATTGATTTTGTATTATTTTTGCAATATTATTAATGAACTGTATTTAAATAATAAAAAACTTAATAAAATATTTTTTCTGAGATATTTCATTTCTGCGATATTAAGTGTTGCCTTAAAGCAAGGCTAGGCGCTTACACTACCTACTTTTCGTTGAAAATATTAAACCAAAAAATTAAAGCATTTGGGATACAGTAAAGTAGGCAATAAAATAAAAATAGATATTTATTCATAAAAAATGTAATTCGATGTGATTAATTATATAAATTTGCACTATCGAGAGTGATACGGTATAAAACAAGAAGTACATAGTCCAATATCACATTTTAAACATATTGTTCTAACTTTAGATTCACATGTTTTAGATGCACATCTTCCCTTTTTCCCATCTGAAATGTACTGTATCAAATGATTTATGGTGTCAAAACGAATGTCATCCGATACTCGGCTGTCGACAAATGCTGTCAAGGAAGCCGGCGGTCTTCGACTTCGCTCAATTTGTGCTTACAACCTCTCTTGTAAAATCTAATTGCGATACCTTTTCTCCGCCAGTTTTACTATACAATATACAACTATTTTGTAATGAAACATCAAGCATCCACGTCAAAATTGGCCAATACCATTTTTTGTCACCAATACTGATTCTGTAGCAACCTACTTTCGAATCTATTTGGTCAGTTCCTCCCATAAATGTATTATACTTGGCAATAAATTTATTCTCGAGTGCCGCAGGATGATAAAATAATTGTTACTACTGCATTATCCATCCACTGGACATATAAATGACTATCATTTCGTTCAAAAACTGTTTCAAAATAAACTCGATCTTTTTTTCAGAAACTCATGTTTAGGAGTTAACGGACATCCCCTGGAAACTCGGTTTTCTCGAATGGTTTCTATGGCGTTATAACCACGAAATTTTAAAAATGAAAATAAAGCCGTTCAAGAAAACAAATTATCCATATAAATATTGCATCATAGATTGCTTTTCTCGGCTGGCAGATCGTTTAATAGTAAAGGACTGGCAGCTTTTTCAAATAGTTTTTCATAGTCATTATTTGATTTTGGATTTTTTCCTGGGTATAAGTCAAAGTTAAATAAATACCCATTTTTTGTGTTGAAACACCACATTTTGTATCCAAATCGAATTGGCTTTCTTCTAATAAACTGCTTGCAGCATGTCTGCCAAAGTATTTTATCATATTTTATTCGTAAGATAAATGTTCTTCCGGTACAAAATTTTCAACAAAACTTTTTTTTAAGGATGTCCATAAGAGGTCGTATTTTGCACGCCTTGTTATTTTGGTTAATTTTGGTATTATCTGCACTGTGCAAAAACCGGCAAATCTGTAAAAATCGATCTCTTCTTATGGCCTTGGATACTGCATAATATTTCATATCATCATTATAATCCCTATAATGCCACTGGGATGGTAATTGATTATATCCACTTATATATAAAATAGTAATAAACATTCGGATAAAGATTCGGATCAGAACAATTTAAAAATAATGCATAGCGACGACTTTCGTCCACTAAGTGTTGGATAAATGCATCATTTACAAACTGTTCAAACATTTTTGTTTGAGACATTTGTTCATATTTAGAATAGTCGGATTTTGGATATACCGATGCACGTTCTTTGTCAAAGTCTGTTCCCTTCAGCCATTGAGGTTTATTTCGAGGCTCAAAAAGTCTATCTGAAATCTAATTTTTTCCACTTCAGAATCAAAATTATGGCCACGGCCAGAAATGTCTACATTCTGTATATAATCTTCGTTCAAACCAATTCTTTCATTATTTGGTAGTCGTATTTCTGCTCCGGTACGTAATTGATGGGATGAAAGGTTATCTACCAGCATAGAAATGGTAGGTATGTATGTACATTACATTACAATACTAAGGCCATACGTTTTTATTATAAAAGATTTGATTACTATATCACTACATACCCTTCTCTATCTTTATCTCCTGAATCCTCGTCAATGTCTACATTTGTATCTGGAGGTTCTACAAAAATATCGCCATATAATTCATCATTATAAGTTGTATCAAGGGCTTGAGCAAGCGAAAAACCTTGTCTAGAACAAAAATGATAAAATGTAAAATATAGATAGTACAAGCGCCTAGCGTTGTTTTAAGGCAACGGCTGGGTTACAACAGGCACTGACAAGTAGTTAATGATCAATTCATATAAATTATTTAAAATATGTTTTGATAGAAGTATAATCAACACAAGTTTAACATATATAAATAATAGGTTTCATTTATATCGAAATTATGGTACTTACTCAATTCGAATGTCCATTATTTTCAAGTTCTAATATTATACTCAACTTCAAATACACGAAACTAACAAACAGTTCTTTACTCCGCAAATAGATACGCATAACTGAGTGTAGGCGATTATGGTTGATGAAATTTGCAAGGTTATATCTCTTTTATGACTGTCTTATGACTTCAAGCTCCTCTCAAATACAGGCATGTCTGCCGTTGCTTTAAAGCAGCGCACAGCGCTAATGGGTTTGTAATCGTGGTAAAAGAAATAAAAACAGCACAAGTTTTAACAAAACTATTTACAGTAAATACACCAAACGTACTACTAGCATACGCAGAGGACATTGATATTATTGGAAACACCGTCATCACTGTAAACGAAACTTTCAACAAAATAGAGGTAGGGGCAAAAGTCTAATGGTAAGTGAAGAGAACAACAAATATATGTGAATTTACAGGCAAAACAAAGTCTGTGAAAGTACAAAATGTTACAATAAACCCATTTAGCTTCGGAAGATTAAAACGTTTTAAATATCTTGGAGCGACAATCACCGCAGACAACGATATCACAGAAGAAATATAGAGGAGAATTCAGGCAGCAAATGGATGTTTGTATAGCTTTTAAAGCACTATTAAATCCCAGAGCTTAACAAGAACCCCAAAATATATTAGTGTAAGACGTGGACGCTGTCACAAAACAATTAAAGTCAAACTTAAAAGATGTTTTGAGTTTGTTTGTTTTTTGTTTTTCCAACCTTCTATCGAAGGTTGGAAATCATCAAGGCTATGTGGACCCTGTTGACTGCTACTCTAAATAGTTCTGCAATACTACATTCAAACCAATACCTTACGTTCTTAAAGCCACGATATTCTTCGTCTTCTAACATTTCGCTTTCCTCGAATTTTTCCTTGCATAATAATGAATATCTTTGCCCTCTCATAATATGGCCTAAGTACTCAAGTTTTCTTCTTTTGATAGTCAATATTATTTTAGCTTAATGTCTTATTGTTTATTGGTGATCTACATCTGATTCTTCTGTCAGCTCGTGGTCTCCACGGTGTAATTTTTTGTGTCTAACATTCATCATTTATTCTGCTCACATAGCCCGCTAAATTTCATTTCAGCCATGCTATGTGATCTGTTTTAGATGTACATAGATAACTATTCCATCAAATCGTATATCTTTATATACATATCTTCTGCAGTAGACCAGTAATTATCCTCAGAAGAAAGATAATGATACCTACTTATTAACAGTAACCCTAGAAACTGGCGAAGTTCTTTCCCCAGAATCAGTAAATTAGTGAATATGTTTATCTATCCCTCTGCGCGTGTTGTTCGGTATTGTGACAAATAAATTGAATTATTTCAGGTGTAAAAAATATTGAAAAAATTTCCAACTGTTCATCGTCTACACTTGACGGTTTGGAAGCTTGAACTTTGAACTTGAACTTTTTTTCATTTACATTGAACCGATATATTTTCTTCCTTCACTGGGTACTTCGTCTCTATTCGTCAGTATTATCATCGCTGCTTTTATTACCTTGATCTGCTAAATCAAGACGAAAAATAATAATATCCACTGGTTTTGCAGATGTGGAAGCTTTGTTGTCAACGGGTGCAGGAATCAGAAATATGTGCCTTCGTATTTATAATCTAAGTGTATATACAGACATCAAAATAATCTGGGTGACGAATAGATTTTTATTAAGTGTTGCAATTGGAGAGACATAATTTAAATCGTGCAACACAGATTAGGTTGCAGGTTTTGCGAGATCGCACTGCAACTGCACCACAATTACAAATGAGGCTGCATTCAGTGTTTGTAAGTCGCCAAACCATTAGAAATAGACTACATCAAGTAGGATTAAATCCTCGAAGACCCGTGAAAGCGCGAAAGTGCGCGAAACCAAGGTATCAGGACAAAGTGTAAGGACAAAGACACCTGCATTTCGCTTGTTTATTCTTAAATGCGGCCATTTTCTACTTCAGGTTTCGGTGATTGCGTTTGATGAGAAAACTTGATGATTACTTTAATAATAATAAAATGTATATTCACAGATTTTATTTCTTCAATGCACAATGAAACTAACACTGTAACACCGTATATTAGTGTAGTATAAAAATTTTATGGTTGGCTTTAATATTTAAATTTAATAATTTATCAGGATCTGTCAAATAACTTGTATTTAAATTTTGGCATTCTGAAACGAAATTGGATTAAGAAATATGTAATCAAACTTGCTTAACTTAAATGTTTGGATTTGGTGGTAGCTTGTTTTAAGTTATATCTGGTCTAAGAGATTTGTTTGATCTTTTAAATATTTCCGATATTCATTATTTCTTTTTTCTTTACATATTTATTTACCAATTTATTACGCCTAGTATTTCAAACATATTTTTAAATGCCCCTCGTATAATATTCTACTCCTCATTTGGATTTTCTATTTATTTTAATTTAAAAGTAAAACTCGTGACTCGAAACAAAACATCGTGAAAAGAATTTCACACAGTTAAACGTTTCCGAGCCTCCAGATATACTTCATCTGATTTGCGAATCAATCAGCCTTTCTTTCAATCATTACCTTCTTCCAGTTCATTACATTTCTTCTACCATCTCATCGCAATTGGTACTGGTGACTGACTCAGTCATTCTTCAAGTCGTCAGCTCTCCATCAGTCCGGCGTTATCGAAATCGCGGCCTTAATGACTTCGCCAGGCCATTGTTCACTACCTTCATCCACGGGGGCTGCTCGAAGAACCTTCAAATCCATTGTGGAGTCAATCAAGTGTGGTCGGTGCGTGTCCACTTCGCCGGGCTATCTCAAAATCACCGCCGGGCTGCGCGCTCTGTCGTGCTGCTGGGAAAAATATGAGCGAGGTGAAATGACGGCGTCTACGTGGGCACTTCCATTACTTCTATAGTGGTTGAAGTATGTTTCGTTGCTACCGTAACTTCGTAGCTTGCCATTTACACTTATCTCTGAAAAGAGCAAAAATACATATAATTATATCTACAATACATCAACTGTATTTATGTGTGTGGAAAGTTCGATAAATAAATTATTAATGCTCAAAATTCTTAAACATTTTTTATGTTTTAAAAGTAAGAGTAATTAAAATAGTTTAAACTTTATAGGGCGAAAAGTAGTTTCGTTTATAATTAACCAGGCAAATTATTAGCTGTGTTATTTTAACTTCTTTATTTTAAGATCAATAATAATTTATGTGGCAGAAAGTAACCATTTTCTGAATGGGTTCCCATCGTTTCAACTATTTTGAGTAAAGGACCTTGCGATCTACTATATTTTTCGTTGTGTTGTCAGGAGCCAGTTGGTATTTTTTCATTAACTTCATCATCTTTAAACGTTCCTTTTAGTATCGTCACGTGTATTATATTGCCTATGAATATTCACACAACCAAACTCGTCCTGTTACATAGTTTTATTGTTGATTCAGATTTTTTAATTATGATGTCGACCGAGTCAACCTTTAGTTATAAATTGTATGGTGGTAAGCCAAAAAAAGGTATTCATTTGTTACACAGTCGATATATTTAAAAAAATATTATACCTATACTAAGGATTTAAGAACTGTGTTGTTCATTCGGAATGTTGTCTTTGTTTGATCGGACGCGAGATGAAATTTTTTATTGGGTGATAAATAATATCTTTATTCCTCTTGATTTAAGAATTTTGTCAATTTTGTCAGTGACACCTTTGATGTAAGGAAGAAACAGCTTTGGTTTGATCAGGATCTGAGTCTTTAAGTTGAGATTTAGTGGAAGATTGATGACTACTTGCACCATCGCAAAGGCTTATTGATCTGGAAACAAGGGAATTAATAGCTGAATTAATTTGTGAATGTAGATCATGAGAGTTGGCATGCAAGTAACAATTGGTATGGGTGGGTTTTCGATAAACAGAGTGATAAAATCTTGGGATTGATTTTGCATTATGATAACGTCAAGAAACGGTAGCGATGAACCAGTTTCTATCTCCATTCTGAACTGGATACTAGGATGTATACCATTCAAATGACTTTGAAAGACACCAAAGCATTACTGCTATGGGGCCAATTAACAAATGTATCTTCAACATATCTTAGCCAATATGTGGGTGTAAACATTGATATAAATAGTACTCTGATCTCAAAGTCTTCCATAAAGACATTGGCAATTACTGGACATAATGGGGAGCTCATTTGGGCACCATTTATTTGTCTATAGATTTGATTGTGGAAGATGAAAGTAGTGTTAGACATAAAATGTTTAATGAGGGATAAGTGGTCTTGTTGGATACTGCATATATTTTTCAAAATGTTTAGAGTTTCATTTATAGAATGAAAAGAATTTTTAAGAATTCTTAAAAAGGATGAAGCATTTTCGGCGGGAAGTTGTACAGTTTTGGTCAAGTAGTTAGCCAATGATTAAGCAGGACAGTTGTATGTACTGACAATGGGACGTAGAAAAATATCGGGTTTGTCCCTTTTGGGTATGCCATATATTCGAGGTGTTTTAGAAGATGTTTCACGAGGAATTAGATATTGTTTTATGTCAACAGGAAGAGACGTTTTGTTAATAATGGCTTTTATTGTTTTTTTCAGAGAGGTTGTTGGATTATTCAGAATTGGTATGTAGTCTGGAGTATTAATAAGATCTGAGAGTTTATTAATGTAAGAAGAAGTGTTTAAGGGTGACTGTCACATTGACTTGGCAAATAAAATAATTGTCTCAATTGGAATGTAAGTTGGGGTTACATAGTAATTGAAATGTTTTGCTTAAGTTTAAGTGGCAATGGTCGAATTAGATCTATAAGAAAAGTTATAAACCACTGTAGCGGGTTTCAACGTTTAATTTTTGGAATTTGTTCGGCAATTAGATGCGCTAATTTCCGTTTCTGAGTTTGAGTCTTGGATTCAAAAGTGTCTAGGACTGTCTCTGTATTGATACGGTCGAAACTGTCCCATAACATAGGATGTACATTAAAAGAATGAATATTAAATAATTGACGCCAATCCCCACCCCTACCTCTACGCCAACCTCGATCCAAACCACGTCGCCATAGACGGTATAAGTGAACCCGTTTTCTGTTCTCAGTAGCAGTAATGCATTAGTGATCAGATTAGGATCAGATTAGTAAGGTCTGGGTGTTTGGGAGACTGAGACATCGGAAGCCCTGATGATGACATCAAAGAGTATGTAAAAAGCTCTGCGTAACGATAATCGACACGGTTCAACCCGGAAGACTGTTGAGTTTAATATTAATTCTTGGAAAAGTATTCTTTTCATAGAGTAAACTCTATGTTTAATTTTATTAACTGCAAAAAGTATATGGTAAAAAACAGGTCATTACTACTTTTAATAAAAATAAGCCACAATTAGTTTAAAATAAGCATATTTTTGATGTTTTAATTTCCACTTCGGAAATCGCTCTTAAAATACAAAAATTTATAAATTGTAATTTATAATTTCTTAATGTTTTCTATTTTGAGAACGATTTTCGAAGTGGAAATCGAAACGTCAAAAATATACTTATTTTAAACGTAAATTGTGGCTTCATTCCATTAAAAGTAGTAATTGCATTAAAAAGCCACAGGAAAATAGCTTCAGAGAATATTACACAGGTCATTTTTGGAAAAAAAATACTTATATTTCAGTTTCAATAATATTTAAACATTGCAATATTACCTGATATTAATCAAGTTATCAATAAAAACTTTATTTTGATCACACTTCTGTAAAAATGATTCTGAAATAAGTTTATTGTAGTTGTTTTTTAGGTATTTAGGTATTATTTTAAGTATTATTTAGGTATTTTCAGGGGGTTTGTATGCTGATATTTTTTAAATGTGATATAAACGAGACATATAATTATATCCCTTACGCACCCGAACGTAATGATTTTAAATATTGAGTTAAAATTTTAGGATAATGTTAGTTTATACCTTAATATGAAGTAAAATTTTTTGCATAATTTTCAAAGTGTCATTTGACAGGAGTTAAGGACTAGCACAATTGTGTCATACAGTAGCACACAGATAACTAGTACAATTGTGATAAGAAAACCAATTTGAGAAAAATGAAACTAAATTTATTGAATAAAGTTATTTGCAATGAAATTGAACAAAACTGTTGTTTGTTACTTTAACAAAGATAACCATCAACTTACTACACCCTATTCTTAATCTACTTTGACAGGTTTCTAGACGACATGTGTTAGGATTTTTTGATTTTCATGTACAGGCCAATGATCAAACCCATCATACCTTTTGTCACGACAGGGCATTGAAGCGTACTTAGCCCTTTTAATACTGGATTCTTCTGTGTCATCTTCATTGTCTCTTTCTGGTCTTCAGGTTATTGTTCCACAGATCAAAAGTTCACCCAAATTTAACCGAAATTGTAGCAGGTCCAAGATATCCTTTGTTTCGTATTTATTGTTTTTACAATCTTTTCAATATTCCATCCAGCTGTTAACGATGAATAAATTAAATAAGTGAAGGATAGTTTTAAAAGTCCATTTACGAGTTTTAAAAAAGGTTCTGTAACATTCAATCATTTGATCGCATACATCGACACCTCCCATTTTTTCATTATAAATGTTAACAACTTTTGGACAAGTTACTTCGACATGTTTTTTTCTTGTTTGTCCATCTCTTGACGTTTTGTAAAGGTTTTACTCCAAAAGTCGTGTACGCCATAATTACGTATTTATTATCTTTCCACTTTGTCAAGCATACCTTTTTGTCGATTCTTACGTATTCTTCTGACTAACCTCTCTTCATTTCTTTGTCTTTTTTAAATAGACATCCCTTTGTTCTGTTTGGCATAATTGTTTCCGTTGCTTCTATTTTCAGTTCAAGCAATTTATTAAATAATGACAAAGTCGAATAATACATATCAAAGAAGACGCAACTTTCCGGAGGCAAGGTTTCGACTAGGCGAAGAACGACCGACGGTCCTAAACCGAGTTCTTTATTTTTTAGCGGAGTCAGAGAGCCTTGGTAAATTTCAAAATCAAGTACTGTGCCACAACATGTCCTCAAAACAAAATTTTTTAGGCCAACAGGTCTCGGCTTATTTTTTACAAATTGTCGTATTGGACATCGGCCCAAAAAGGGTATCATTTGTTCATCAATTGAAAATGACGTCCCACGTAGTCTTTGAATTTCTAGACATCTTTTTCTTACTCTATCCATCATCGGCTGAATTTTTCAAAGGCGATTTTGTTGTTTTATCTCTTCAGTTACCGATAAATTATTTGCAACGAGAAAGTGTGTGCGTAATTGGACTTAAAACGTCGTTGATATCATCAGTCCCATTGGATTCTTCCAAAATATTCTTACTTACGAATGAATCTTTGGTCAATTTTATGCCTCGGAAGGTACATTTTTGCTCATAGAAGGTTCAGGATTGTCCTCTTCGATGTTGTTTTTCTCATCAGAATCTTCATCGGCGATGTTTGGCTCAAAATAATCATCATCATAGTCCGTTACAATTTTTAAATCGGACCCGCATTCATCTATCAGTTCATAAATTTTATTCGTATTAAAATTTGATTTTAAGCCTAAAACAGCATTTAGATTAGACTCACACAATTGTAACACTATGGAGCGTAAGGGATATGAGATATATTTTTTTAATTTTTTAAATAGTTTTAAGTTTTACCTTTAAGTTATAAAACGTGAAAACGTAAATAATATCAACACAAACGTGTTTTCTAATTACAGAAGAGAAAAATTGTTAATAGTACAATTTTTATTTGATTCACATAAAACCGTTATACCGTTAACCGATATAATATATTTTTATCATATATTTCAACTTATCATATTATTTCCATATATTATCCTTTATCATCACATACTTTTCAGAAGTAACTTCAATATTATGGCCGAACAACATTTTATTCCAGAATCCCATATATAGTCAGATGCATTTGATATACTTCTTAGATTGTTTAAATCTTCTACATCAAAATTAAAATCTAGCCCCTATGGATCTAGTTCCTTGTTCATAGAATTTCTTTAACATACTACCAGAAACAATATTTTTCCTAAAACTACATTAAATATCAGTAATGGACTGGTATGGTACCTCAACTTATTTAAGCCACAATTATTATTACAGTCCATCTGGTTCTGAAATATACTTATCTTACAAAATATTTGATTTCAAACTCACCACGTGGTTTGAGGGTTTCCAACATAACATGAAAATCGTTCAGACTAGCTGTATTAATTGAACACATCTTTACTATTCACAATCATACACAAATTAACATTTTCAAATAGAAATATTAACTTTCATAAACAGCTATTATTAAAAAATTTTAAAGTGTTACTTAAAACAATTGTACAAACTCACCATTGTTCATGTCGGTGTGAGGAATATCTGTTCATATGACACGAAAAATTAAAATAAGAATAAATTTACTTTACACCGGTTTAAATAGAAGACCTTTTACCTGTTGGTATAAAAACTTCCGGTCTCAACTGTCAGATATTAAAACTACCAACTAATTATTGAAGGCACACAGTCACACACCTATCTCTACTTCATTGGATCAAATCTATCTCCTCAAGAACTTCCTATTTACTGTCAAACAACTACAAAATCGGACTTAAGTTCTCCATTCAACAATACATGATAGTTTTAACCATGTTCTACCATCCATCAATTAATAGAGTACCGGCATTTAAGTAATGTTTATTTATTTGCTCATTTATTAATTTATTACAATCTAATAGACTATTTTATAACAATTTGTGGGTCTTACCTTGTCTGTTTAAACTTTTTATACCTTTTTATTCATTTTATTCATTTTAAAATAAACCACAGACAAGTAATATTTGTATAATTATTGTAATTTATAACATCTAATTTGTTTATCTTTATCAGACATCACCCTAATACGGGTTTTTATCATTTCAGCATTTATTTAACTTTATATCGAGACCTGAAGATGCTTTGTATATTGTAGAAAGCAAAACCGGTCGTCTGAATAGTTAAATTAAATTAGTCTAGTTAAATTAAATGAGTAAGTCTTATTCATTATTTCTTTACCTATTTGAAAAAGACTCACACAAGCAACACATTCATGATTAAAATCAATAATCTTGACCGAGTTTTGCAAAACATGCGATGAAGATACTTTACAGCTTTTAAAAGAAGACAGAAAAAATGGAAACTCTGATAAGACTAGCAAAATTTTGAGGGTACTACTTAATCTATTTAACATTTGACATCCAAATAATCCAAATAATAAAGAAGGCGATAATTCACAAATTGTAATAGATGAGATGTTTTTGGAAGATATGTCTGTATTAGAAGACAGAGCAGCAATGACTTTTACTTACGATAAATAATCTGTACCTGTTGTTCTTTTGGAAGAAGTTTCTAAACAAAATACAAAAGTGGCACAAAGTTTAGCATTTTACTCAGAAAATCCTCAAGAAACAATCACAGAACCCGCTACCATTTCAACTTTTAATTTAGTTCCCTCCACTAGTCCAAACTCTATAAATAAGAGCAGTAACATGGAAGATTGTTTGCCTTGGGCCATAACTCCTGAACGTTAATACGTAATACCCAAAGATCTAGTTTTGTTTTTCTTCTTCAGTTTATAAAAGAGAACTAGAGGAAAAGGACGCGAAAAAAATGAAAAGGAACGAACAAAGTTAGAAAACAAAGCAAAACGATTTCTAAAAACTAAAGAAAATTCCTTAAAAGAAAAAAGGAAAGCAAAACGAAATACTAAGATTAAGGTACTCAAAGAAATATACTTACTTTATTAGCAGAAACCTTGTATTTCAAGGGACTTGAAAGTAAACAAGCTTTTAAGTAAAGAAGATTATCGACAGCCCCATAAAAAAAAATATGAAAATAGGTCAATTCCAAAAGCACGTTAGAAATCAGTCAGTATTAGAGTTTGATCCAGAAGTTCCAGAACTCTGCTCACCACCTAAAAATAATATTTTTATGTATAAGGATATATGCTTTATTTATACTGGAAAATTTTCCCTGATTAGGTTTGGAGTTAAATGCCAGAAGTGTTCCAGAACATTTCACAAGGATTGTCTTGAAAAATATAATCTTGTCTTAAACAACCGGTATAAAGAATATTGTTTTTGTAAAATTTGTTTTTACAAAATATATAAATAAATGTGTATGTAAGTACTTATGTTTTAGTTTTGTTTTCAATGCTCAATTAATTTTTTTTTTATTTACAATTTGCTTCAACCACAAAAGGGTTATTAGCAATGAACAGTATTGATATCAAATTACAAAGCTTATATTAAATTTGGTTAATGAGTCCTATAGTACGTAAAAAATTGAGAGTCTTAGATGAATTATTTTCACTTAAACAATCTTTAAATGTAGTTGGTAACTGTTGATGTTGTCGTTCTATAACGTAGAGGGGACAGTCTATTATTATATGTTGCACTGTTAGTTCACTATCACACACATCTTCGTATGACCAAGTCGTAATCTGGACATGAGCACTTGGTCTCTTCTCTTAGTAGGATGTTTCGACGGCAATACATTTTGTTTGATTTTTCTTAATGTAGAGTTTGATTTATTCCAATTTGTTTGCAATTTTGTCATGATCTTGTTCTTAAAATATTGCTTTAGATCAGTATGAACGCAAGTAGTTATGATGTCTGTTAATGGATGCTTACTCGCATTTTTTGCTAATATGTCAGCTTTATCGTTTCCAGTTATCTCGCAATGTGAAGGTACCCAGAGGAACTGAACTAATCTTTGATTTTGTTGGCATATCAAGAGTTCCGACTTAATTAAAAGCAGGACAGGATGTTTGGGGTATATTTGCTTTAAGGCTGTTAATGCACTTAGGGAGTCGCTAATGATTATTGAGAATTTAATGTCATGTGTGTTAACAAATTTTAATGACTGGAGGATAGCAAAGAGTTCAGCTGAAAATATGGAAGTTTGGGGAGGGAGCTGGTAGGAACTGTTATAGTTATCTGTTGTGAAAGCCGCTCCTACTCCATTTGCAGATCTGGATGCATCGGTATAAATATGAATGTGATTATTAAAATAATTTAATATCTCTAATAATTTCTGATTGAAGATTTTTGCTGGTGTGACACATTTCTTGAATGCAGATAGGTTTGTATTACAATCAGGGAGAACAATTGTCCATGGTAGCATGCTTTGACTGACTTTAAAAATATTGTAAGTGGGTGGAATTATTGTGTTTAAGCTTTGTAGCGTTGCTCTAACTCGATGATAAAATGGAGGATCCAATCTTTTTCCCCTATTAAATGTCGATGGAAATCTATCTGTAAATGTGTTTTTATAAACAGGTAGCTGTGGGTTAGTTGATACTCTAGAGGCATACATGAGGCTAAGGTATTCTCTCCTAAGTTGAAGGGATGGTTCGCCTGATTCAACATACATACCTTCAACTGAGCTTGTGTAGTGTGCTCCCAGTGCAATTCTAATTGCTGAATTATAAACCGTATCTAGCACTTTTAGTAGTGAACCTTTGGCTGAGTTGTAGGCAACAGCAGCATAATCTAGTTTTGAACGGATTAGGGTTTTGTATATAGTCATATGAGTTTGGAAATCGGCACCCCATTGTTTATGAGAGATACTTTTCATTAAGTTAAGGCCGTTTTGAACTGACAGACGGAGGGAGTGGATGTGGTCTTGCCAAGATAGTCGGTTATCTAGTTTTACTCCCAAGAAGTTAATCGATTCTGAATACTTTATTGGTAAATTTTTTAGGTAGAGTTTCGGTGGATTTATGTATTTCTTTTGAGTTTTACTGAAAATCATTGCTTTCGTTTTAGTGGGTGAAAATTTTAGGCCAGTAGTATTAGACCAGTTCTCTAATTTGTAAATGGCTTGCTGTATATGGGTCGTCATTGTTGGTATATTTTTACCACGACAGAATATAACAAGATCATCAGCAAATAGACGGGGTTTGACTAATGGGCTAAGTGACTTAGCGATGTCATTGATGGCAATAAGGAAAAGTACAACACTAAGAGTAGACCCTTGAGGAATACCATTTAATTGGATTTTGGAGTCTGAAAGGAAGTTGTCTATTCGAACTTTGAAGTTTCGTCTATATAAAAAATTATTAATAAATTTGATAATATTTCCTTTAATCGACCAACTTGACAGAATTTTTATGATATCTGATCTCCAAATTGTATCATATGCACGCGTTATATCAAAAAATACAGCCAGACATACTTGACCACATCCAAATGACTCATGAATTACGGATTCAATATCCACTATGTTGTCTAATGTAGATCTGGACTTTCTAAATCCACTTTGTATAGGGCTAAGTAGCTGTCGATTTTCTAGGTACCACGTTAGTCGGTTGCTTACCATTTTTTCAAGTACTTTACACATAGTAGAAGTTAGAGAGATTGGTCGGTAAGACTCTGGGTCCGATTTATTCTTGCCTTGTTTAAGAACTGGTACAATAATGAAATCATACCAATCAATTGGGAAAACATTATTTGTCCAAATGAAATTATAGAGAGCCAAAAGATATTGTTTGCCTTCCGTTGGCATAGCTTTTAAAAATGTCGTAGATATGTTGTCAGGCCCTGGGCTAGTGTCTTTAACTTTGTTTAACGTTTCTAACAGTTCGTCCATCGTAAATGTAACATTTAGAGGTAAATTATTGTGGTCATCAAGATTTATACAGGCATTATTAACTTTATTTTTATGGACTAGGAAAATTGTAGATAGATTTTCGTCACTGCTATGTTGTTGGTATACGTTTGCTAGTACGGAGGCTATTTCTTGCTTAGTTGAATAAATATGGTTATCATGTTCTAGGTAATGAATGGTGTTAAATGATTTTTTCCCGTACATTCTGCTTATCATTTGCCAAACCTCAGAAGTCGAGGTAGATGAATTTAAAGATGATACATAGTTTTTCCAAGCTTCTTTCTTACTCTTTTTTAAGGTGTATCTACAGTACGCCCTTAATCTTTTGAATTCAAGCTGGTTATTTAAAGTTGGGTGTCTTCTAAATTTATAAAATGCCTTTTTTGAATCTTTAATGGCTGCCTCGCAATGAGAATTCCACCACGGGACTGGGGCACATTTTTTTGGAAATTTTGAATAACCTATGGACTCGTGAGCTATTGACGTTAAAAACTGTACGAAATGGAGTACTTTGGAGTTGATATCAATATCTGTATCGAAGGGCTGAACCAACTGAGAAATTTTTTGTGAAATTAAAGAGGAATAAAGAGACCAATTTGCATTTTTCAAACACCATTTATTGGATGGAACTGATGAGGAGATATGGTTATTGTTTATAATTAGGATAGGAAAATGATCACTTCCATGCAAATGAGATGTCACATCCCACGACAGAGTTGGTTGTAAGACAGAGTCACAAAGGGATAAATCTATTGGTGACCCATTTCCGGTGGAAATATTGAACCTTGTGATTCTTCCATCGTTAAGGATATTCATATTAGAATCGGTAACAATTTGTTCGATTTTACGTCCCAAGGAATCTGTTTTTTTGCCTCCCCAAAGTATATTGTGAGCATTAAAATCACCTAGTATAATACGCGGTTCTGGAATTTGATTAAAGAGATCAGTTATTTCATTTATGGACGGGTCTAAGTCCGGAGGAAAATAAATATTACATATATTAACTTTGTGGGGGCCTTTTATAGATACTGCTGTTGCCTCCAACTCAGTTCTTAAACGTATTACTTCGGTATTAAATGAGTTATGGACATATATTACTACTCCCCCACTAGCATGGCTAGCAGTTATTCGGTTCTTATAATACGGAGTGTAGTTTCTTAAATTATGACAGTTATCTTCTTTAAAGTGGGTTTCTTGTAGGCATATTACAGATGGTTTAAATTTAGCTATAATTAATTTAAGTTCTTCTAAATGGGTGTAATACCCATTTAGGTTCCATTGAAGTATACAGTTGAATGTTGTTGTATTAAATTTCAGCAGAGGCGTCGCTGCTGTGATCACTGTGATCAGTAGAGAAAGAGGATAATACCTGTTTATTAATTTTAGATTTTATTCTTGTACAGCGACTTTTCAGATACTTGGGAGTTAATGCTGGATGGATTTTAGTTAAAAAATTGAGTAGTCCTTCGATATCTTCTGTATACGTTTTAGCAATGCTGAGAGGATCAGCAGAGCCGTGTGCGTTTTCAAAGAAATCAATTAATTCTTCCTGGGTTAGATATCCGTTATCAGAATTATCTTGGAAAAAAGAACTAGTGCATTTAGTAAGATCTTCTGCTAAATCCTTATTAACTTCAGGAACAGTTTTTGCTTTCTTAGATTTACGGAGAGGTTCTTTAAATGGGTTCTGGTCTACTGATGTTGGAGAAGACGTTATTTCTGATACCGTTCGTTTAGACGATTGACTGTCAGAGGACGTAGGAGGTTGATTTTGGCTGTGAATATTCATTTCAACGTTATCTGGTTGGATAGGTGTTTGAATAGGATTTGAATCTAACAGAGAAGTATTGGTTGTTTCTGTTGATTGTGAACTGGTAGATTGTTGTAAAGATTGTGAATGATGGATAGTTTGCTGTGCATCTGTTATGTTGGGGTGACAATTTTGGATATAATTTGGTTGAGAAGTAGGTGATGAGTTTTCGATAGATGTTTGAGTGTTCGTATTTTTTGTGCATTGAGAGGCTAGAACACCTTGTTGTTTGCAAATGTAGCATGACTGTTTTTCAAGTGAAAAATATATTCGATAATTGATTTGTTCGTAGTTAATTAATATAGACTCAGGAATATTTTCTAGATTTTTAGGAGTAATGTAAGTATAACGTCGGAAACTCAAGATATGCTTAAATAAAGAATTAGTTGTTCCTATTCTTAGAAAATCCAATGGAGTTATTTGATGAATTCCAATATTTTGTAGTTAAGTCTCTATAATACTATGAGGTATTGATGGGTGGATATTAGAAATTATCAGTTTTTCGCTTGGTGTGATTAACTTCCTGGCTTGGATACGTTCCTGATTGATTAGTATGGTTCAACTATCTCTTCCTAAAAATTCGGTGACTGTCTCTTCAGTAGTAAAATATATGCAAATACGATCATTTGCAATCCTGGAAATGGCGAGAATTTTATTGGGATCGACCTTAGTTGCTATGGCATTTAAATAATCTTCAATTTTGGTATTTGGAAGTGAATTGAACAAAATGGCTTGGTTTTTGCTTGGGAATTTTTTGTTAGGGGTAGTCAGAGCGGTTGAATATAATTTTGATTGATTGGATGGATTAATGACATCTTGAGAATTTTGAAGTTCAGAAGTTCTTTCCTCTGAAATTTCCTGCATATTGGGCCTATGTTGCCTGATTACGGCCCTGGTGCTTGGACAGGTTCATAAGTAATAAGTAATTAAGCTACTTAATTACCTCGCTACTGGTATTTATAACCGTTGTTTACTGCTTATTGATTAAAAAATAATAATAAAGATGGTCTAACTTACAGTTTGATCCCAAAATTGGATTAAGCACTATATAATACACTATTATACCAACTTTGATAATTTTCTAACAAGTAAAACCACCTTAATTTTGATAAAAACTAAGAGCTAATCGGAAACACTGTTTACTCGTCAAGCTCGTTTTGTAATCCTCAATTAATATTTTGATATAAAAATTATGCCAATTACTGGGTGCTAATGATTGAGTATACTGCCAATTACTACATGCCAATAGAATAGAATAGAATAAAATAGAAATATGCTTTATTGTCACTGAAAATTATTGAACAATTTTATGGACAAAGCTAAAAAATAAATCAGTCAAATAGTGCAAAAAGTATAAAATAAAAACAAATATAGTAAAAAACAGAATAACACAATTTTAAATTAGTAAAATTATTGTAAAACCTACATAATTTGTACATACAACAACAAATGAGACAAATTGTAGCCACTGCTTGAGACACCCAAATGTAATTATAAACAATACTAATTTTGTTTCTTTGTTATACATTAAGAAACTCGTCAACTGAATAATATGGTCCTTCTGAGAGATAAATTTTTGTCACCTTACGAAACTTAATGAAGGATGTTGTGGATTTAATTTCTCTTGGTGGAAGGTGATTATAAAGTTTCTTTGCACGATATAGAATAGAATTCTTTACTAGCTGAGTGGACGGGATCGGCAAATAAACGTTACAATCCGAATTTCTAATGGAGTAGCCATGGTCAGGTCTATCGGGAAAAATGTTTAGATGCTTTCAAATCAAACAAACCGTTTCCAAAATAAATAAAGAGGGAAGCGTCAAAACTCCGTGATTTTTGAAGTAGGTCTTGCAATGAGTTGTTTGTTTGAGACCAAATAGATAACGGATTGCTCTTTTTTGCAACTTAAAAATAGTATCAAATTGGGCCGCTGTACTAGAACCACAAAATGGAAGCCCATATCGAAGATGGGACTCGAACAATGAGAAATATGCCATTTTAGCAGAAGATAAATTTAGTTCCTTCGAAACAGATCTTATTTCAAAACAAGCTGAGGCTAGTTTCTTCCTTAAGGAGTCAGTATGCAAGGACCATTTGAGATCACTGTCAATGAGAATACCTAGAAATTTCACGGAATTTACGATATTGATTTGGCTCTCATTCAAAAGCAAGGGTTGCATGACTCCTTTATAAGATAATGCTACAGTCTTATCCACGTTAAAGCTAAGTAAGTTGGAGTCTGACCAAGCCTTGATTATAAGTAAATCAGCGGTCATAATTGAATGAAGCGTTGAAATATCAGAGCTGCTCCAAGTAATACTGGTATCATCAGCAAATAGAAAAATTGTCCCTTTAATTTTCAAGTAAGTGATGTCACTAATGAAAAGTAAAAAAAGAATGGGACCTAATACTGAACCTTGTGGTACTCCACACTCAATATCTTTACAACTAGAGTCGGTGTCATTTATTCTAACCAATTGTTTCCTACATACCAAGTAAGTTTTGAACCAGTTCAAAGAAACACCCCGAATTCCATAGAAAGTTATTTTTTTAATAGAATGTCGTGATTTACGCAGTCAAAGGCTTTGGAATAGTCGCAGAAAACGGTGGCGGAGGAGAGTTACTGTTTAGTGATAGATATACATCATGTAACACAGAAAATATGGCATCATTAGTGCATTTATTAGACAAAAAGCCGAACTGATTTTGCGATAAAATATTATATTTAAGGAGAAAGAGCATAAGTCGAACTTTTATAAGTCTTTCAATAATTTTTGATAGTGCTGGTAACAAGGCAATAGGTCTATAGTTGCAGGCATCAGATTTTTCTCCACCTTTATGAAGAGGAATGACGATGGCAGTCTTTAGGCAGTTAGGGAATGTCTTTTTCAAGGGAATCATTTACTAGCGAGACCATGACCTCCAAAACATTATGCGGTAGATTTGAAAAAATTTTAATAGATAATCCATCTGTACTACAGGACCATGTGCTTTTTATACTACGAATTGTTGAAATGAGTTCCGTCTTATCAACTGGTCTTAAAAAGAAGGTATCAGCAAAGGTTTTTTGAATTAGAGAAATAGGAAACTGGATCTTGTTGTGGCGAAATAGTTGAGGTTGAGTTGAGGTTATATATTTTTTAATATAACTAGAATATAACTGCCAATAATTAGGAAATGGATATAATGTCTAAAATAACCTATTTTTTCATTATTTTCCTTAATATATATAAATATATATATATATATATATATATATATATATATATATATATATATATATATATATATATATATATATATAATAAAATAACATTTAATTTGTGTTCAGTAATTTAACTAAATCCCCAAAGTCATTTTACAAATATGCGGTGATTCTTACTACTACTGAAAAGTAAAATGTGGCATATTAAAAATACCAAAAATCAAATCAATCACATTTCAAAATCTAAAAGAACATGTTCAAATATGTTAAGAAAAAGTTTGACGTTGATGACCAATCCAGGCACAGCTATTATTAACACAATAGGTTTTTATAATGTTTTTGCCATCCATCAACATGCAACTAATTTATTATTATAGGTAATAAAAAAAAAGATATTTGTTATTAATTGCATAAATTAATCGCATTTAACATTTAATATTTATCAGTATATTCAAACACTTTCTGCTGTTGGAACATTTCTTATTCATGGGGTGCACTTTTTCTCGTAATGTGGACATCGTCTTCGAGTATCTCTTCGTCGATAGCGACCAGCAATCTCTAAACGCGGGCATCACTTACCTGGATGCTGGGTATACCTATACGGTGTGCCCCCACCTGCCATTTGTTACCTTCATGTGTGTATGATCAGTGCAAGAAGCGAGTTCTTCGAAACAACACGCGACTTATATATTTATGAATGAATAAAGATTTTTGATCTCCTCAAAGGGTAGTTGTTGATTGTTCTTTGACTTTGTCATCTTTTTCTGGTTGCGTTGTGAGTGACTTTGACTGAGTAATGACTTTCTTTGACTGAGTGTGATGGCCTAGTGATTGAGTGTAGTTTTTTAATCGTGGTTATGATTTCCTTTACTCATATAATATGACTCTCTTTAAATAATTGTTTATTTGTTAGTATACAACTTAGAAGGGTAAGTTTTTTATCCAAATCATCTAGATACTTATTTATTATTTCACGTTGTAATCAACGTACGAGAACCATTTCTTTTCCCATTTAAGTAATATTAAACTAAATTACTAATCATCTAAACAATATCATATTTCAAGTTAAATATTTATGAAACATATTTTAATGTGAATATTAAGCTATTCAAGATAATCTTTTTCAAAAATTTATTTAAATATTCCTAAATTAAGTGCATAATTTACGTTTTGTATTGACTTTTATATACCACGTGTATTTGACAGCCAAATTGTCAGCTGTCATATTTAGGTCTATCTCGACATAATATATGTTGTCTCCTTGACGTTTAACATATCATTTGTTCTTCTTCATTTATGCTTTAGATTTTTTGTTGATTTTTTTTTGGTTATTCTTTGTAACGTGTCGACTTCATTTAAAATTATATTTTAAAAATTTGGTGGTATACCAGAATGAAGCACTTTTAATTTAATTGTGGATTTACCACAAGACATTGTCCAATGAGACTTTTTAAGGTAAAGTGTTTTTCATATTAACCTCGTTAAAACACAATCGGGCTAGTTAGTAAGTTACCATTACGATCTGATTCGTTTGGCTTAAGTACAGGGTGTCCAGAAACTCTCTCAGATAATTTTAAGAAAATTTAAACCAATTCACCCGATCCGAAAGTGGTTACTTAGGGAGCTAGAGCTCTTTGAAGATGGTGCCTTGTAATAAGTTTTTTTAATAACTCAAAAAAGTTATGCGGTAAAATAACCATTGACCTGCCCAAAACAAACGCCTATGATCGGTACTAGAAATTGGCCATTAATGATATCGATTAAATTCTGGAGGTCACATATTCCTACCAGTTTTAGCTTTTCTAAATAAAAGCATTAGATGTGAAGTTTAGATTAGCGTGAAGATATTTAAAAAAAAAACTAATTGCAAGGCGCCATCTTCGAAGAACTCTAGCTCACTTAACTAGATAATTTTTGATCTTTTGATCGTTTTTGATCTAGCTAAGATCTTGAGAAACCTCATTTTTGGATTAGGTGAATTGGATTAAATTGTATTAAGATTTTCTGAAGAATCTCTGGTCTTCGTTTGTCAGGAGAGTTTCTGAACACCCTATATAAAGAAACGAATAGTATTTCTATTGCGGTAACTTCTTTTTGCAAAAGATTCAGAAGGTAACAAATATATTCACCTAATATTAATATTTCAAAATTTTTAACGGACATCTTATCTAAATATTATAATGATAACAACAACTTTAATATTGTTGATTCTTTTCACTTCAGTGAATTTATTAATAACTTTAAACTTCCTCAAGGTTACATTTTAGTGAGTTTTAATGTGGTATCTCTTTTCACTAATTTACCTCTTTCCAGTGTTATGACTTCCTTAAGAAATCATTGAAATTCCATCCAAACTAACTGTTCTGTTTCCTGGAATGCATATGCAGAACTGTTGCAATTAGTATTTGACACTAATTTTTCGGTCTTTAATGACAAATATTATCTTCAAATTTTTGGCACACCTATGGGTTCCTCTATTTCTCCCATCCTAGTAAATTTTATACTAAATGATTTAGTATCTGACCGTTTGGGTCTTTTAGATTTCCAAATCCCTTTTATTAAGCGGTATGTTGATGACTTATTATTAGCCTTACCTCCAGACAAGATACAAGCCACCTTGTCTTTGTTTAATGAGTCTGATCCTCATTTACAGTTCACTGTTGAACTTAAGCACCCCATCACTAATAGCATTACCTTCCTAGACATGCGTGTCATTAGAATGGGAGATAACACCTTAACCACAAGTTGGTGTAGGAAACCGATGGCCTCTAATAGGTTTCTCAACTACCATTCCTGTCATCCTTTCAAATATAAATTAAACCTAATAAAAGCTTTAAGCTGCAGGCTAAATAGACTTACACATCCGGTTAATCAAAGGGAATCCCTTCAATTACTTAGAAATATTCTCATTGAGAATCATTATCCTTTTCCTCTCATCGATAAATACCTTTATGTACAAAGCTATGGTTCCTCTTTGAATGACATACCCAATGGTGACCACCTTAGAATAATATCAAATAATTCCATTAATGACACTGTTCTGCCTAGTACTGCACTTGGGACTCCCACCACCCATTACTCATCTCTACCTTACTGTTCTCAAGTTACTGAAAAACTTATTAAACTGTAAAAACAGAATGACATACCTGTTAAAATTGCAGTTAAGAATGCTAAGACTGTTAGAAATTTGTTTTCAAAATCTAAAACACCCTTGCGGACACCCTTCTGGAACAAGTTAATGTCATATATCATATACATTGTGCTGAGTGTGACTCGTGTTACATCGGTCAGACTGGGAGATAACTGAGCATCTTATGACGCACCGCAGTGATGTCTCCTTATCTAAGCATACTATTAACACTAAACACAAAGTAGATTTTAATGAAGTGAAGATTCTTGGTTCTGAACGCAATCTAGAACGCAATCTGAAGGCAGTTTTCAGAAATGTGTTCAATACTTCTCTTACAACTTCTCTACAAGACTCTAAAGCTCTTAATAAGAGAACGGACATTAGTAATTTGAGCCAAATTTATCATGCTCTAATATTGCATAATTAGGCTGAATATGTTATTTACTTTAAAATTGTCGCCTAAGGTGTTTGCTTTTTATATTTTCTTTTCAAATAATATTCAAATATAAATAAAATAAAATAAAATAATATTTTCCTACTTGAAATTATCTTAAATTTATGCAACTTACTGGCTTACTTCATGGCTTACTGACAACGTTGCTTTTGTTTATTTGTATTAATTGTTTCTAATCAAATAGTTCAATACAACTTTATTATTATAAATGATTCACAGAATCCTTATTAATTTCAGTTCCAAATGTTATGAACCTTGGACTGTTGGAAGTTTAATCAATCTTCACCTGTAGCTTGCTAACCAGTCACAACGTAGAGTATTAATTTATGATTTTTTGGATTGACCTCGCTTGTTTGTTCGTTGTTTATCTCAACCTATCACTGGGGGGGGGGATGGTGTTCTCAACCACCTTTTCCTTTCATTTTTTGGTTTATACAGACAGGTTGTCGACCTAATTTTTCAGATTTTTTAAATAAACCGCTTTATTGTATTAGAGTTGGTAGTACGCCTTGTTGATCTGTCACGCATTGACTTCAAGGCCTCTGTCTTTTCACGTTGTTGCCGTTATAACACCTGTTGCCTCCATTTCACCGGCAGCAGACTAGAAGCTCTTAGTGGTGACTTCATTATACTTTTAAATTGCTAAGTTTCAATTAATCACTTTAGTAATGCTACCTAAAGTCAAAATTAAATCTTAACTATTGATATGCTGTTGGAAGTGAATCTTAGATCTTTTAGTTTTTAAACGGCATATAAACTCCGATAAAATATACCTTAAAAATATTCTGATTCTTTGGCTTAGTCTTTCTCTTTAAATACACTACATAGCCCAGAAGAGACTCTTTTGTGTTATCCAATTCCACTTACTTTGAAGCATAATGCAAAAAAGACCTAAGAACTTTAAAAGAAGTTGGTAGAAGAATTTTTTTGTTAAAAGACATGCGTGAAAGGTATTTATAAGCAGAGCTAGTTCATTAAGAGGAAGCTGCAGAAGAGTTCGCTAATGTACTTTCATTTAAAAGATACATAGGTAAAGAGTACACATTATTTTTAATTAGGGATACTCTGTATATATGGTGCCGATTTAGTTTTGTATCTACCATTATTAGATGTTTTCCTGCTGCAGAAATTTTAAATGTCTTTGTTTGTTTTTCTTGTTATGCAACAGAGACCTTAGTTTGCAAGTCAAAATAAAAATATTACGTTCATATGTGGTTTCGGTGCTGATGTATGGGGTGGAGGCCTGGACATTAAAGAAAGAGGTGAGCGAGCGACTTGAAGCGTTTGAGATGTGGACCTACCGAAGAATATTAAAAATAAGTTGGATAGACCGAATAACAAATGTTGAGGTCATCAGAGAGATGACAAAGGAAATGGAAATCATGAATACGATTAAGATAAGAAATTATCTCGGACAATATCTCGGCCACGTTATGAGAGGGGATAAATATGTGTTGCTTTAAACCATAATGCAGGGAAAAATACAGGGAAAACGAAATATTGGAAGCAGACGCATCTCCTGGCTCAATAATCTGAGAAAGTGATACAATTTTAGTTCCATCGACTTGTTCAGAGCTGCAATTTCAAAAGTGAAAATAGCTGTGATGATTACCAACCTGCTTGGTAGGAGACGGTACCTAAAGAAGAAGAAGTTTGTCTTTCAAATATGTTGTTCACCTTATATTATAAGACACACGAAATCTGTATTTGCTTTAAAGAGAACAGTTAATGGCAACAATGTATTATCTTTCTAGAGGGCAATGTTTTAATGACCGAAAATTGTATACATCATGTAAGAACTTAAATTCGTACGAAGCACGTGATGCATTATTCTTGACACAAATCCGAAAACACTTGAGTCCATATACCGAAAAGGGACGACTTGATAGCATAAATGCATTTTAAGTGATCCTTTCTTAAAATACCTGTAATTACAGTGCATGAATAATTCATATTTTTCAGCAAAAGTTAACAAGATCGTTAAAGTGAAAGTCCCCTCGAGCTAGGCCTTTTGTTATTGTATCTCGCAGTTATCACTTAATATAATATTTTTTTAAATTTATATAGCTATTATACCTATAATGTCATGTGATTTCTTATGGCTTTCCACGACTATTTAATTTATTTAACAGCTATTTTCATGTATATACTTTTCCATTCTCTCAGAAATTTTAAAACATTTTAGTCCTTTATATTGTTTTGGGGGAATTAGATCATCAAAGTTATAGTTTTAGTCATTAATAAGTTACTTTTTAATCCACAATTTAATTAATTTAATTTAATTAATATATAAAAAAAATGGTCAAATAACACAATATGCTTAATGCAACAGAAATATTAAATGCTCTTCTGCCAAGTACATCAGTTCTATAATTGGGTCTACTAAATAAAAAATGAGCAATATACAGCAAAAATAAAGAGCAATTTGCTGTAGTTATAGTCAACCATTTGGTCAAGTGTTGATGGTGATTTACGCAAGTCTAGCATTTCTGTCATCTTTATTTGTTATTTTGGTTATGGATACGATACCATCAGAAGCCATGTGGTATACGGGTATGTCCTATACGCAATATCTATATGATTGCCATATTTTTCCCAGATAAACCAGAACTGGTAAATAGGTTCACTGAGGGTTTTGATTTCATGTAGTGCCAAAGTAACTTTATTCTACCGAATTTGAAAGGTGGATAGATTAAGCTTCTTCATTGTTGCTTTTAAATCGTTGCAGATTTGTATACTAATAATGGTGTCCATGGATGATGCGGCTTTTTTTGTAAGGTCTTCGGCTTTTTAGTTACCACTAATACCGAAATGAGATGGTACCCATATCATGGTGACTGTTGTATTTTGGTTTATAAAAAACTGATATGTGTCATGAATATCTTAGACAAGAAGATGGTTAGTGGATATAGTATTAATGGACTGTATGGAGGAAAGTAAATCAGTGCATATGGCTATGTTTGTAGTCGGATATTGTTGGGCATATTTGAAAGCATTTGAGGTAGCTAATAGTTCACCAGTGTGGATAATACACCAAGTAGCAATTTTATAATGTTGGTTGGCTGTTGTACAGTGGTTACAGAATATTCAACACGACTTTCAGTCTTTGACGCATCAGTGTAAAAAACTATGTTATATTTATTATATTATAACACTGGTATCTTCCTTGTTAAATTTGCTGAGGGAAATATCATGATGTGGCAGTATGTTGGTCCAATAGTGATTATTGTAGAATGGTAGAGTTCTGGTTTCAGACAAATCTTTTAATAACGGCTATAGGAGACTAGGAAAACGATGTATAATTAAGCTACATAAAGGATTGTTACGCGATAATGTAGTGTACTTAGTGAATTTAGCCTTGATTGAGTTGCTGACATATAGATGAATCATCCGCAGTCGAGCTTGGAACGTATTGGTGATCTATAAACTTTTAGAAAAGTAGTTTCTTCCGTGCACCAACGATAGTATGAGAGTATTTAAATTATATTTAACCTTTTTAGACAAACTTCTTTAATTTTCTGAATGTGTTGTCTTCAGATTAATCTTAAATCAAATATCAGCCATAAGATTGAGTAAATTTTACTGAAAGCAAATATTGATGCACATTCAGTAGCTCCGGAGCAGTTCGTCCTAATGCAGTGGTATTGATGGCTTCAAATGATTTATAATGAGGACTATTATTTTTATTTAAATTAGTCTCTTGTAGTCGAAGAAAATCGCCTCTGTGTTCAAGGGGCGAATTATATATTTCGATGTTCCATTGTAAAATAGTGCATTTAAAAACCTTAAAACCATTTAGTTAGTAGAAAAAATATACCCTGTAATAATGGTTCATGCGATTTTTAAGCTATCTATTGAATACAACATTTGTGTAAGATCTTCAAGAAGATAATTATTGTTGGTGTTCTAGACATGGGCTTCTTTAAGAGGATTACTACTACCAAAGTAATTTTCTAAAGAAAAGCAATTAGTTGTAATGCCGTTAACAAAATTTTTTCTGGATTAGCACAAATTAATATTTTAATATTTAACTGAGCAGTGCGACTAATGTGACCAATTCATCATTTTTTGTTTTCTTCTTGGGAACTTATTTGGGAGTTCTGAAGGCTGTGGTAGGTAGTATATTTTAGAGTTTAAGTTTGGAGTGCTAGCAGTAACCGATAAAGTAGATAATAATAATATACGTTTATTCAAATCAATAAGTATTACATTAATTTACAATTTCAGTTTATTTACAATAAAATAAATGTAAAAAAAGTCTTTAAAGCATTAACATGCTTGTTGACTTAATCTGTCTAATATTAACAGGTTTAATGTTTTTTTTTTTAGAAATTATTATTTCATTTTTACAGTTTCTAATCTAATCTAATTTGCTTCGTTTTTTTTTATCTAGTATAATTTAAATTTATTAAATTGTTACACAACTCCCTTTTTTCTTTTACCCAAGCACTAACTAATTTTTTATACAAATAAAAATTTTTGATATTTTTAAAATTTATGGGCAATTGATTGTATATTCTTGGAGCAAAATATTTAATTGACCGTTGCGTAATTGTTTTTGAAGTGTGAAGACATTCAACATTCAATTTTCTTCTTGTTTCATAATTTGACACTTTTACTTTAAAAGGTATTTTATCTTTATGAATATTTTTAAGTAGCTTTAAGCGGTACAATTGCCGAACATCAAAAACCTGAGTTTCATGAAAAAGTTGGTCTGAGAGATATGTTTTTCGTTTTCCATATATTAGTTTAACAAACCATTTCTGAGTATTTTGAAGGGTCACCAGATGGCAATCAGCTACGCCACCACATCCTAAACTCCCATGTACAAGATGAGATTGTACTGATGAGACAGGTAAAGCATTTTAAGCTGTTCAACATCTAAAAACTCTTTTAAATGGCGGAATTTAGATGATTCTAGAGTTGTGATAATGGAACGGGTTCTTTTGATGTCAGAGTTGGAAAGGAAAAATACTGATATTCGAGACTACTTTATTTTGGATTGTGAAGTCAGTAGGTACATTATTTGTATAGATTTCTTCTTTTGCAGATGGGAAAGAGGAGATAAACAAGGAGGATCACTTAGGATTTGACTGGACGTTGTATTTAGAGAGGTATTGCTAGATATTTCTAGACGGTTAGGACAGTTAGGGCAGTGTGCCCAGATTGTTTACATAAAAAAACATCCAAGTTTGTATGAAGCAACAAAGATCCTGTAATTTGTATTTTCATGTTATATTGTAATTAAATTATTGAACTCAAAGTTTTTTATCTGGTATTACATAGATAAAACGTATAAAACTGAAAATGTGGGCTTATTCGTCTTCTAATGAACTTCATTAAATGAAAGAGATAGGGGAAGCAATTTGCAATCCACGTTTATTTTTAAGTGATTGCTCTATGAGTATGTTGTGGATTAAATGGTACACGTTAGATAGTAGCAGTCTCTTTGCAAGTGTAGTATATATGAAAATAATGTAGATGCAATACGCTGATTGTAAATGCGCAAAGCATAGGTTATTCTTTTTGTACCAACAATTTTGCCGATTGCCTTGATATAATCAAATAGCACGACATCTGGGAGAGCGTTCCTAAGAATAGCCTGAGTTCTACTGGGACATTATAGTTGCTGTTATAGATTTTTTCGAAGAGTTGGTTGAGTTGTTCATTGATGCCATAATTTGAAATTTAATATTTTGGATGCCAAAATATTAAATAAGTTCAGCCAAATATTAGCTTTTGAAAATAAATTGACTTATCAATAAAAAAAGTCAGGTGTTGACTCGTTGACTCCTCAAATAGGGCTCAACAGTGTTTAAGACTTCTTAAATCACAAAAATTCACGGAGAACTTTTAAATGTATAATATAAGTCTGATAGTTATTTTGACAATGAAAAATAATAATACATTTTTTAGGATAAGGTCGGTCAGTAGCTTCTAAAAACTATATACAGGGTGATTCAGATTATATAGTATATATAGAAAACTATATACAGGGTGATTAAAAATAAAGATGATGGACTAGCTAGACGTGAATCACATTTAAATTTCAATATTGACGTGTTCCAGAGTTTTTCACAATTTTCTAAAATAAGGACACAAACAATTTTATTCCATACGTGGTTTCCACACTTTATAATTTCAAAATTTGACGTTGTAATATTTATAATCGACCCTAAATAATATAGTTCGTTAAGATTAGGTTATTAAGTAACTTTTAAAAATATAAAAATATACAGGGTGTTCCAATAAAAATAAAGCTTACGTATTGTGCTAGGCTTGCATGGCTATCATCCTGTATATTTAAATTTATAATTAAAAAGCACACAATTATACATAAAAGTCGAAGGGTCTCAGCGATTTTTATAAATTTTTAAAACAAGGGCACAAATAATTTTATTCTATAATTTGGTTTCCACCCTTTATAATCGAAAATTAGGAAGAACAAATATGTGAAGATACATAATATGAAGAACAAAGATGAAAATACTTGTGTAGGAGTGTAGCAAATATTTTTCGTTTTATAACAAAATAAAGATGACTAGGTGTATAAAAATTCTTTTTAAACTCTTAAGATTTTTTTTATTGTTTGATGTTGAATTTTTCAAAACGATATTCTGATAAATAAATATTAATAATTTTTCGGCTTTAAATTTTTTTAGCAGCCCAGCGATTATATAGTTTTAATGAAACACTCGTTTTTTCTTTTAATTGAAAATAAGACAAAATCTGTGTAAAACAATATAGTAGTATTAATATACTCATAAATATAATAACAGTGGAGCGAAAATTAAAACGCCAAGTATGCAGAAGCGATAACGCCCCGAATGTCAACCCTCTTCATCAGTATAAACATCTGCTACAATAATTATTACACGCTGATTACAAGGAAAGCAAATTGTTTATTTCTTTATAAGAAAAAAAATAGCTACCTTGGAAGAAGATCCACAATCCTCAAATTGAGTAAAATATTGAAAAAAAAAAGTAAGAGTTCGATTACGATTTCAATCAGTATATGGTAATGCTTATATTTGCATGATCTTAATATTGGTTAGAGTGTGATAATGTTTAAGTCTTTTACGTTTTCTATAATTTTTTTGCATTTTGAGTAGGTATCAAATATTTTGACATATTTGAAATCGCAGTTTTATCTAATAAACGTTTCTAAAGGAATACGATAAACAATAATTTTCAATTTCTAATATTAACCATGCAAGATAAGTAGCGGAATAAATATCTTTTAAGTAAAATAAATGTATATTACATCCCTAATTACATTATATACCCTCATACGAGTGTGTATTGTGTTCTCGAGTAAATTTATATCCACAAGGAAACTGAATTTCTGTAGTTGGATTTAGTACAGATTCTTGTAGTTCCTGTATATCATGAATCACAAATTTTATGTAAAAAACGTCCTTTATATACGGTATATTATTATAAAAACCCTATCCGGCTACACTACACGGTTTACATTAGTTCAACCTGCTTTATATTTAATCATTTATTCAATTATTATCTCACTGTAACAACATTCACACATGTCTGTCTTTTCATTCTGTTCCTTTTTACTATCCATCTGTTACACTTTAGCATCTTATATGTCATAGTGTCTAAGAAGTTTCCGCAGTATTTATTCGTGTTAGCCTTTCTGAATCTCGAGAGGTAGGCCGTAAAACGCCCATGTCCTGCATTACCATCCCCTTCGGGATTAGCATCTTTGTCCACTATGCTTCATCCTTTCGTGTTGCTTCATTTTTCTTGTCATATTTCAATTGATCTTTTTTTTCTGTCTTCTCTCTGTCACAGTAATGTCTACGTTTCTTTTCTCATATAGATCTTTTCGTTATACGGCCATAACATGCAGCGGAATATATCCAGTGGTGACCCACAAGGCTGCCGAAAATAAAGCCATGCCACTCGCAACAGACTTGCTTTGACTGCTTGTGTCATGGTCCTTCTATACTTGGCTGTATCGTACGAACAGAGATAACCCGGACTATAAAGCGCTCAACAAAAGCGTTAAGAAAAATATTCGAAAAGACCTCAGAGCTTATAGAACAAACCAGATTCTTGAAACCATAGAAAACCATAAGAACATGAAAGTACTAAAAACATGTAAATCCACTGGCAGGAATAAAATCATAAAGATAAAAGACGACCATGGAACATTATAACAGCTGTATACTTCTACTATTCCGAACCCCGGTATACCAACAAAACATATCTTAAATGTGGGCTCACAGGACTTCCCTGAAATAATAACATTAGAAATTAGAGCCGCCCTAAAACAAATGAAAAATGGGAAAACACTAGGAGAAGATAAAATTACTTCAGAGATGCTAAAAATGGGAGGCACTGCATTAGAAGAGGCAATAAGAGCATTACTGAATAAATGCCTATTGGAAGGAAAAATACCTAAGGCATGGAAAAATGCGGAAGTCATTCTACTCCATAAAAAAGGGGACGCCGCAAATATTGAAAGCTACCGACCAATAAGCTTATTGTCACACTTTTACAAACTACTAACCCAAATAATAACAAATAGATTGACAGCTAAACTAGATGCATACCAACCAGTGGAGCAAGCAGGCTTTCGTAAGGGTTTTAGCACTATCGATCACTTGCAAACAATCCGGACAGTTATTGAAAAAACAATAGAGTACAACATACCACTACATCTGGCATTTGTGTATTATCACAAAGCATTCGACAGTATCGAGAAATGGGCTTTCTTAACAGCATTGAACGACGCCAGAGTAGATTCAAGATATGCTGCCCTCCTTAAGAATATAAACGATGATGCTACTTTTCACGTAAAAATAGATGATGGTCTGGAAACTATGAAAATAGACCTTGGCAAAGGTGTGAGACAGGGCGACACCATCTCACCCAAGTTATTTACTTTGGCATTAGAAAATGTTTTCAAAAAACTAAATTGGGCCGAAAAGGGATTAAAAATAGATCGAGTATATCTTAACCATTTGCGTTTTGCAGACGACATAGTACTAATAAGCACAGATATCCATGAACTAAAATCAATACTACAAGATTTAAATCACAAATCGAATTAAATAGGATTAAAAATGAATCTCGACAAAACAAAGATATTAAGCAACAGCCTAGAAAACATCTCGATAGATAACATCAATATAGAAAAGTTAAGCTTCATTTTAAAAGACAGAAAAATCCCAATTCACTTAAAACGAAAAACCTATAACACTTGTATACTACCAGTTGCAACTTATGGATTGAAAACTATGGCAATAACAAGAAAAATTGCAGAACAATTAAGAGTAACTCAACGGGCCATGGAGAGAGCCATGTTAAATATAAGCCTCAGAGACAAAATTCCTAGCACCGAAATACGTCGAAGAACTAAAGTAACCGACATCATGTGAAAAATAGCGACATTGAGATGGCAATGGGTAGCACATGTAGCGATAGACGATATAACTACTGTAGCTGGAAAGCAGTGGATGGGAATTGCAAAAGATAGGGAAGCGTGGAAGCAATTGGAGGAGGCCTATGCCCAACATTGGATAACTGAAGGCTGAAGAAGAAGAAGAAGAAGAAGAAGAAGAAGTATCGTACTAATAATGACCAAATAGATAGAAAGACGTATTTACGATTGTTTACCATCATATACCTATTTTGTTTTTGTTTTTCTATCTGCGAGACAACATGCCAATACCTTTATTATTACCAAGCCCAATCTCAAGGCTTTGACTGAAATAAATAGTCGGGTTCTGACACCCTCACCCTAGCCAAATTTTTGAATGTGTTTTTTGTGGAGTTAAGTATACAGTCCTTTTTGTGTTTTTTCATTGATAAAGAAGAAAAAATTAAATAGAACTAGCATTTTTCTGTAATTTTCTTACCATATGATCTCCCGTATAATGACCTATATATCTTATAGTAGGATAATTAAATATTTGACCATGGTTCTCGGTATTACTCACTACATAGATCGTTTTAGGATGAGCGTGTACACCTTAAAAACCGAAGTATAAATATAATAATATTTCTTTGCTTTCTTCCATTTTTTGCGTATTCTAAGTTGAGAAATTTTAATAATATCTTCTTCCCGTTCTTTGATATGGTTGTGAAGCATGTAAGCTGATAGATGCCATGTGTTTAGGATTGGAATCGATTTAAATATATACATACTGGAAAAGGCTGAAAATTCCGTGGACTGGCAGGAAAACGAATGATTACGTATTAGGCCGAATACAAAAGCAAACCAAAAATGATGTCACCACCAATAAGAAAAAAAATTACATTAGTTTGGCCATGCTTTAAGGAATTCCAAACAAAATCTACTGCATTCAAAATTCAGAATCAACGATAAACACCAGAAAAAAATTAAGTACATGCAATTGGTTGTGAACGTTGTAGTAAAACATTAATCTTGAAGAAGATATCTACTTGTAGATTTTATCCACAAGGAAAATAAATTCCTGCAGCTGGCTATATACCATGTATCACAAAAAGAGATTTCATCTTTGTAAGTAATTATATTTAAAAAAACCTTTAAAAGGGCTACATCAAAATAACAAACGTTTTCGGAATAATAATTCCATTAGGTCAAAAGCCTAAAATAAGTATAAACCATTTAATTAAATCAAACGTGATTGAAATGTTGACTAAGGTTAAACAAGCAAAATGGTTATACTTACAGGTTAACATACCTGAGCCACCAAAATATTAGAGTAAAAATCCTTTAAAGTAAATAAAGTTACCAAAGATTACACATATTGTTATTAAAAATTAGTGATGTTTAATATTTTACTATATTTTACTTCAGGTAACATACACCCACTCACAATGGGACTACGCTCAAGAGATTAGATCCAGAATTGAAATGGCACGGTCTACATTTATTAAGTTGAGATCCTTGCTGTGTTGCAGTGATCTCAGTTTGGGAACCAAGATGCGGATAGTGAGGTGCTACGTTTTTCCAGTATTACTATATGGACTTGAAGCCTGGACACTGACGCAAGCCACTGAAAAACGAATCAAAGCCTTCGAGATGTGGATATACAGAAGGATACTAAAAATATCTTATGTGGACCTTGTCACCAACGTTGAGGTCCTACAGCGCATGACAAAAGAAAAAAAGTACTTAATTTAATTAAACAACGTAAGTTTGAGTACCTCGGCCACGGAACGAAGAAAAATATCGAATTCTTCAACTCGTTATGCAGGGTAAAGTATTTGGCAGAAGAGAACCGGGACGCCGTCGTATCTGGTGGTTGAAAAATCTCCGACAATGGTTTGGTATGACCTCAGCGGAGCTGTTTCGCAGAGCAGTCAACAAAACCATGATAGCCTTGATGATCGCCAACATCCGGACTGGATAAGGCACTGAAGAAAAATAAGTAACATACACCCATGCCTTACGTGACTACCAGCGTCCAGTGGGTAGACCTCTTCAAACGGACTTCAGCTGATAACTGATTAACAAGATACCTATAAACGGTGTCGAAAATAAAATGTCAATGCATCATGGAACAATGTTAGTTATACATAATATTACTGCAGCCAAAAGATTTAAAAGCTTTAGTGATGTTAAAAAATGATAGCAGCAATCCAGGTGTTGGGATTTAAAAGATTTTTTTTAATATTGAATTTTGGATACGAAAGATGTAAAATTACCGAAATTTTTTTAATATGAATTAGATAATTTTAGTTATTTTTGCAAAGATTTTAAAGTATTTTAGCCCATTCATACCTTTTATTAACTTCGCGTCATTGGTTGGAGCAACTTTAAATGATGAATATTTTAACTTCATTCAACTGCATGTGCTCATATTATCTTAAACACACACATATTACACTTACGTGCATAGTCGAAGTCTTCTTCCTTTTTCTTCGACCGCATTTTTTGCGTACTCCAAAATTCCAATTACGTCGCGCGTTTTACTAAAAATAATGGAGAGAGCCAATGATTACAGTGTTTTGAATACGAGTTTTTGTTCACAGGATGTTCAGCAATTATTAGAGTGGAATATAATTGAAATGATTGTTTTGCATGGCAAGACAATGAAAAAAATATATTATTATAAAGGCGCGTTGGTTAGCTGTGCTTAAAGTGCCACGCCACTTTTCAGACTTGTTTTTATGTTTCAATTGCATTGTATTTATAAATACAAATTAAGTTGTTTGTTTTTTTATATGAAAAAGTAATGGTGTTTTTTTATTTAATAAATGCTTTGTTTACTTTATAAACTGTTTGTTATAGTCAATACCTGATTAAAAAATAAATAAAAAGGTAAATAAATTTAAAGTTGATATTTAGTTACTAAGTACATAATTGGTTTGTATATTTTAAATTTTAAAGAGGTAGTTTGGCCTTTTAGACCTCTATACACTACGACCTCTAAGAGGTTTTTTGTATACACTACATCTATTTTTAGACCAAAAGATCTATATTTTATCTATTTTCGGTATCTTAGATATGTTGACATATCAATTTCTTCTTCTTCTAATGAAAAAACTGATATGTTTTTGTACACACTTATGAGTGGTAGCAGGTAGATACTCTTCTACTATCTCAGTATGAGACAGATCTACTTTAGGTATGCAACCCTGCCCACACGAGCCATGGCTATCTACCAATCCGTGCCGGGGAAGTCATGTCCCCACTCCAAGATCCCTACCAAAACAAATAAATCCTCTCACATATCCATTCCCAAGGAGTAAACCTCATACGAAAGAAAAATCATTGGGGGAGGCAACGGGAAACCACCCCAATTAACTTTTCCTAGTATAATCACAATGGATCAAGTCAATATAGAAACGACCTTTAGTCCCGGGCACCCATTAAATGGATTATTCAAGCATATGAATCTTCTTCTTCTTCTGGTTCCTATCCGTTTCGGATGTTGGAAATCATATTGTGAATTATCATTTCTCATAACGTGTCCCAGATATTGCAATTTTATGCGTTTGATTGTAAACACAATCTCTGATTCCTTCTACATTTTTCCTAGAACTTCCTTGTTCGTGATCCTTGCTGTCCATGATATTCTTTGCATTCTTCTATAAAGCCACATCTCAAATGCTTCAAGTTTTTTAATAGTGGTGTCTGTAAGCGTCCATGCCTCCGCCCCGTACAACAACACAGAGAAAACATAGCATCTCAAATGTCTCATTTTTGTATCAAGGGATATGTTGTGACTTTTGAAGATCGCACTCATTTTATTAAAGACCGTTCTTGCCTTTCCCATGCGGCACTTTATTTCCTGTAAATTGCTCCACTGTTCGTTAATAATAGTTCCCAGGTAACAATACTGTTTTACTCGCTCTATCTGCGTCCCATTAATGTATAGATGAGCCCCGTTTATATTCTCCTTGCTGATAATCATTTGTTTCGTTTTGTGGGTATTAATGTTTAGTCCGTACTGTTGACTGTACTCGTTTATTCTGTCCATTAGCCTCTGAAGTCCCTCTAAACTATCTGCTATCACCATGGTGTCGTCGGCATATCTAACATTGTTTATTCTTTCACCATTTAGAAGGATACCTTCGTCTATTCCGTAAAGAGCCCCGTTAAAAATTTTCTCTGAGTACATATTAAATATCAACGGCGATAGGATACATCCCTGTCTAACTCCACGTAGTATTTTTATGTGATCTGTTTCTTCTCCGTTAATTTTCATGTATGCGGTCTGATTCCAGTAGAGTTCTGAAATTATTCTGAGGTCTTTGTCATCCAGGTCTGTCTCTTTTAAAATGTTTATCATCTTTTGATGTTGAACTCTGTCAAATGCCTTTTTACAGTCGATCAAGCACGCGTATACGTCGCAGTTAACGTCCCTGCATCTTTGAATCAGTACCTGTACTCCGAAAAGTGCCTTTTTGGTACCCACTGCGTT
Source organism: Diabrotica balteata (assembly GCA_918026665.1). Taxonomy (NCBI): domain Eukaryota; kingdom Metazoa; phylum Arthropoda; class Insecta; order Coleoptera; family Chrysomelidae; genus Diabrotica; species Diabrotica balteata. The sequence goes on from OU898281.1 coordinate 52,732,825, forward strand.
AATGAAGCCGAGCTGTCTGTCCGATATTTGTTCCTCGCACTTCTTATAAATTCTTCCATGGATGACTCTAAAAAACAGTTTCAACATGTGGCTCATTAGGCTGATCGTTCGATATTCTTCGCACTTTTTAGCCCCCTGTTTTTTAGGTATCGCTATGAATTCTGATTCTAGTCATTTATCAGGGATGATTCCTGTATTGTATATTTTATTGAAGATAGCCGTGATCCAAATTGTTCCTTCTTCCTCCAAGAGTTTTAAAAATTCAGCTTCGATATTATCAGGCCCTACAGCTTTCCTGCTTTTCATCCGTTTTATTGCTTCTTCTACCTCGGATTTAAGTATGTCCGGGCCCGTCATCCTCTCTGAAAATGGATGCCTATAATCCGTTCTTTGATCTTGAAAAAGTGTCTCCAAATATATTCTCCATTTGTCTTTCATCTCTTGGGTGTCAATGATTAATTTTCCATTGGTGTCTATGAGTTTCATTTGTGTTCGCTTTTTAAAAGTACCCGTTATTTTTTTTACCTTTTTGTGTACATTAAAATTGTCATGCTTGGCGTATAGTCTTTCTATTTCTTTACATTTCTCTACAGCTTCTTTTTCTTTAGCTTCCCTTATTTTTCTTCTGATGTAAGCCTGCATTTTTTTATACTCATCTTTATTTACATTAATTAACCTTCTGCGTTCCATTAAGTGATGGAGTTCTGGAGTTATCCAAGATTTCTTCTTTGTTTCTTTGTTTGGTTTTAGTAGATCTTGTTTAGTTATTTCTTCGAATTGATTGATTTCTCGTTAAATGTTATTTTCTTCTTTTATTTGTTTTACTTGGTTGTTAATATATTCCCCCACTTGCTTTTTAACTTCCGGATGTTGCAGGGCTGTCATGTCGTAGTTAGATCTAGGCTTTTTCTTTATTGTCTTCAGTCTCACATCCATGACTCCCACTACAGGAATGTGGTCAGATTCAATGTCCGCTCCTGAATATGTTTTGACAGATTTAAAACTGTTTCTGAATCTTCTATTTACCAATATATAATCTATCTTGTTTCTAATTACGTTATGAGGTTTATCTGCTGGTGCCTTCCATGTATACAATCTCCTCGGTGGTAGTTTATAAAATGTGTTCAGAACCACGAGCTTGTTATCTTCTGCGAATATTTCTAGTCTGTCACCTCTTTCGTTTCTTTGTCCTAACCCAAAAGGTCCGATTAGAGACGTTTTCCGTTCTGCTCCAAGTTTTGCATTGAAATCCCCCATTATGATGCTGACTTCATGTTTAGGTATTCGTTCTAATATATCCTCTATGCTTTGGTAGATAGTCTCTACTTCCTCGTCGTCTTTATCTGCAGTAGGAGCGTATATTTGTATTGTGTTTACATTCATTGGATTGGCTCTTATTTGCAGTAGTATTACTCTGTTGGACACTGGGACAAAATTTAAAATACATCTACTAATTTTTCTCGTTATTATCACACCAACTCCATGCTCTAGTTTTCCATCTAGTGACCCTGAGTAGAATATTCTGTGATCTTTTTTGTCAATGCTTCCTGTTCCAAGCCATCTCATCTCACTTATTCCCATTATGTCAATGGTCATTCTTTCCATTTCCTGAATGGCATTGTCTATTTTTCCACTCCTTGCCATAGTTTTCACATTCCATGTGCAAATTTTTAAAAATTGTGGCACTAGCATATGAATAGGCACTCCTTAAGTGGAGTAACATTATTGAAGCATATGCTCCAACATCGGAAAGCTCAAATCAGGAAATATAAATATTCTATGAAAAATTAAAAAAATCCCTAAAACATATCAAAAAAGAAGAAGAGAATATCCTGCTGGGAGATTTAAACGATAAAGTAGGCAAAGGAGTTGTTGGCAATACTGTGAGACACTTTGGACTAGGAACGCGCAATGATAGAGGAGACCGCCTTGTTCAGTTCTGCCAGGAAACGGATAGTGCAATAATGCACACATTTTTCCAATTACCACCTCGAAGACTCTACACTTGGAAATCTCCAGCTGACTGTCCAAAAAAAAAAGTTTGATTAGAAACCAGATTGACTACATCATCATGAACAAACAATTTCAGAATTCCGGGAGCATATGTTCCATGGGAACTATATCTTGAGATATAGATTCCGTCTTCCTGTAAATGTTTCATGTATTTACCACAGAAACTCTTAATAACCATGAATATATTGTCTACCATCACTGTTTAGATCTAATACTTATCCTGTATCCTAAAAGATTTTCATCTAACAAATCAGTACCTTCCATAAACCGGTTACAATCAGTTGTATTGGATGAACGACTGATTTGAATAATTATTTTCTCTCTGCTTGAAAATCTTTTTACAGTACTAACTAAATTTATTCCATGGTATGTAGACGCTGCAGCAACTGCAATATTATCTGCCCATTTACTGATAGTTATACCATCATCCTTATTGAGTATTGAACTATAGCCACCTCTCACAATTTGTTTCAAAAGATTTTTCTTTTGGAGTAATGGGCAAGATTTGTTCCTATTTCATGGTATCCCAGTTATTTTAAATAAAATAGAATATTAAAACCCGTAAATATGTGTCAAAATAAAATTTGAATGGAGAGTTTTGTAAGCTCAAGAGAATTCGTGTATCATTTTTACCATTGGAGCTATGCTTTTTCCAAATTCTTTTCCAAATGTGGTGATTTCTCTAGGATTTTTACCCAGGTATAGATCAAAATTTACTAGATACCCTGATAGAATATTCAGACATTATATCTTGTAGCCAAACCTAATTGGTTTTCCCCGAATAAACTCATGGATTTGTCAAAATCCAAGTTTTGTTCTGGAATCCAGTTATCTCAAATCTATTTTCAACGTATCTATCAATGGCCTAAATTTTCACCTTTTCAGATTTGTTTGGTTTGTTTTTATTTGCACGGTGTAGGTATCTTAGAATTTGACAAAATCTATCTCGGTGCATAGCTTGACTTTTTATTTGATTTCGAATGTCATCTTGAAAGTCCCAGTAAAAGTTTCGACCAGGTAATTCGACATATCCCGATAAAATGAGAATAGCAAAGCAACATTTCTTTTCATTTAGCGTGATGCTAGGATCTAGGTTGATATATTTATTTTATTTATCAACTATGAACTGAGTTATGTCATTATTTAAAATTTTTCAAAAACTTCAACAGATAGATGCTTTGGAATCGTGCATCGTTTTGTTTTGGAAATTTCCTTGCACGAGGAACTTAATCTCAATTTATCAAAGTTACTTTGGTACTGCCTGAGTACCTTTTATTCTCTTTAAACTGCTCTTGTTCTGTATGAAATCGTACTTCAACAGGTGCTGTTAGTTGTTGTCTGTTAAGATTGTCAACAATACCTCCATTATCCCTTTCACCTGAGTCTTCTTTCTTAAAAATATTTGATTCTGGAGGCTCTATAAAAATATCATGAATATTAATCTGATTATCATAAACTATGTTTAAGGTCTTTTCCAACGTGAAACCTCGCATGGAACAAATAAATAATAAATTACCATTAGAATTGCTAGTTAAACTATAACTGGTTATCTATATGGAACCGCTCTACAAAATAGTGCTAATTATGAAGCTGGCAAATTTTAACATTAAAATAATCTAACGCAGATCTTAAGTGATCTATTAGCTATCATATATTACCAATATTTTGACCATTATGCTTAAAATAAAATGTTTATAACACTTGGCGATTAACGTTGACGATCATTCTGGCTATGATGACTTTGTTGGTTGCTATACGGAATAGCTTTCTTGAGGTCTTTCCATACCACGCCCTTAGGTAAGCAAGTCAGGATATTTTTCTTCGTCCTGGGTCCTTTTCCTTCAACTTTATCTTGCAAAAAGCATTGGAGGAGCTCATATCTGCCCAGTATATCAGTAGCTGATATAACGTAGATTATCCATCTCGATAACCTGCCAATGATTAGAGTAAAATCCCCAACTAAAATTCTGAACCTTTATGACATATAGAGGATCATTTGAAATTGTCCGATATGCGCTAGATACCCTGAGGAGCATTCGCCTCTGCGAAGTCTCCATCAGCTTAGCGTATTTCACAGTGTTATGCACACCTTATGGATTGAACCATGTCAATTTGAATCGAAAATAAAAATTTGATCAGCTTGCAATATCAGGCTTTGAACTTTTTTATTATTCCTTAGTCTGAAGTGCTGAAGTTTTGGCGTCGTATTAGGTGAAAGATATTTAATATTCAGGGAGTAATTGAATAAATATGTCCATGAGCTGTCAACGAACAACAATGTTTTTGCTTTTTCTTCACCAGTTCTCCATCCCAGGCAAATAGTAACTCCTTAAAAATTTTACTTGTATTTCAGGCTTTTGATATAGCCTTATACTTCGACGGCAGAGATTTGACATTTTTAAAAGACCTAGGCGTTTTCAACTTTCTATTAATAAAAGGGATACATTTGAGTGATCCTTTTATATTTGCAGTGAATGAAACGGTAATTCTTACCTTCCTTTCATTTCCACCATGCCATATTTTCAAGCTACAATATTTTATTTGAAATACATCTAGAAAACAAACCTGTTTCATCACCGTTGTAAATTTCTCTAGGTAAACAACTGGCCAATAAATCTGTTAAATTTTTTTGCAGTCCTCGCAAACTACCTCATCCACACTTTCACTCTCACCATATACCGACTTCACACTAATGCCAAATCGTTTTTTTTTTTTTTTTAATTTATCAGTCACCCACTGCTAGCCTACATTCTTTGTAACCCAGTTGATTGGATAAAGTTAGCGTCTTCTTCTAGAGAAAGATTTCACTGATTAATACGTTTCTTTTTCAGTATTCTTGAAATTATTTCAAGGGGCATTTTGACCGAAATATGTTGACAAAGTTGCCCCATGTCGAATACACTTAAATTGTATCCCTAGTTTGAAATATGGTGGACAACGAGCTCTTTGTAATATCGAACGATTTTCTAAGTTGAGATGTTGATTTATTCCCGTTTTCCACAGTTTTCGTTATGGTAAAAAAACGGACATGTTTTCGTTAGGGTTAAAATGAGAACTGGACGTGACTGATGTGTGATCAACAAAAAAAAACAAACATGACCACCGACATACCAGTTTTCAAATTACGTATAAGTTATTGCAGAATGTGTTTGAGCTATAGAAGTTATTCTTATCAACAGAATAGGATTGAAATGGGATCAGGGTAAAAGTACGACCTATTGAGAATTTTGAATTATCAACATTCGAGTTATCGAAGGTCGACTATAGTATCATAAACCATGTTTTTATAAGTAAGAATTAGTTTAAAACCAGTCAAGTAGTTTATAGCAAATATCTCTGCTAAACGCTTTAACATTTTAATTATTTTTAGTCCTTGTCATTGTTTAAATAAAGTTTTACAACTATCTGTGTTTGCCAAATCTTGGGCACATATATTTACGTGTCAGCATCAAGAATATGTGTTTTAGTTTTTTAATTAGCAGAGGGATATATTGAACTTTTTAACTGCAAACTAGTCAACAACAGCTGAGTTAGTTCTAAGTACCACTATTTTACAGAAATTGTTTTATTAAAATACTTTTATACGATCCTCGTAGAAGGCTGCACATTATTTGCCAATAAGCATGAAAGCTTTTGTTTCTTTTAGCAATACCAATCTATTAGGTGTGAAATCTATTGGTACTGATTTATTGTTTTTAAAGAAGTACTGTGATTGGGAGAGTTGGCTTTAGTGTATCCTGAAGTATAATACCGCTATTTATGGATCGTCACTATTATGATGCCTCTATTTTTAGAACGTATTACATAAATTTCTGGAATTTCTGGAAGATATAAGTATTTTTTTAAATAACTGCTCTTTTTTATTGGTACTTAATAATGACTTACAATGTATGCGGACATATCCTCCGACCACAACCCGGTTGTTTTGTCGATGAGAGTGAAACTAAAGAAGGTCAACAGCCCTAGCACCACGAAAATCATAGATAAAAGACGTCTCAAACAAGACAACACATATGTGGAAACCAAATTTAAAATAAACGAGAGCTTAAGGAAAGTCAAAGAAGATAATGCAGAAACTCTAACTATTGACCAAAAATGGGGAAAAATTCAACATGCCCTTGTGTCAGTTGGAAAAGAAACCCTCAAACCACTTAAAGAAAAAACAAAACCTTGGATGACAGTAAAAATTCTTGAACTTATGGAAGAACGAAGAAAATATAAAGCAAAAGACCTGAATAAATACAAAGAAATTCAGAGAAACATCAGAAAGAAAATTCGAGAGGCAAAAGAGAGGTGGCTTTCCGACAGATGCAAGGAAATAGAAGATCTGGATAAAAAGTACGATAGCTTTAATTTACACAAAAAAATCAAAGAAATGACAGGTTCTAGAAAGCGTACAAAAACGAATATCCTTAAAAATGATATTATTACTGATATGAAGGAGATATTATGTCACTGGACCAATTACATTCAACAACTATTTAATGATGAAAGAGAAGAACTGTCATTAGAAATCACCGAGGATACCGGACCACCAATATTAAGAGAAGAAGTCATCTATGCCATCAAAAACACAAAAGAGGGTAAAGCTACTGGACCAGATGAGGTGCCAAAAACTCATCGATGAAGATGTTATTGATGTAATGGTTGAACTCTTTAATCTAATATATCAGACTGCCACAATCCCCAGACAATGGCTGCAATCAACCTTTGTAGAAATTTCCAAAAAACCAAGTTCAACAACTTGCTCAGACCACAAAACAATAGCTTTAATGAGTCACACACTTAAAACATTTTTGAAAATAATTCACAGCAGAATTGTTAAAACTCTTGAATATGAGATTAGTAACAGACAATTTGGCTTTAGAAATGGTATGAGTACAAGAGATGCTTTGTTCGGCTTGAATCAGGATATGTACTTATGTTTTGTAGACTTTGAAAAGGCATTTGATAAAGTTCAACATACAAAGCTTGTAGATATATTAAAAAGCAAAAATATTGACAGTCGTGATCTGAAAATTATATCTAATTTATATTGGAATTAAACTGCCAAGGTAAGAGTTGACAGCCAGTACACCGAAAATATCAAAATACAGAAAGGAGTCCGCCAGGGTTACGTGCTGTCCCCACTACTTTTCAATGTCTACAGTGAAGCGGTATTTCAAGAAGCGCTCTCAGACTCAATAGAAAGTATATCTGTCAATGGAGAAGTTTTGAATAACTTAAGTTTTGCAGACGATACAGTAATAATTACGGATAACAACAATTATTTACAGAACGTAATGCTACGCGTTAATGAACGCTGTCATGAGTACGGACTAAAGATAAATTTAAAGAAAACTAAACGCATGATCATAACTAAATCTGCACATGCAAATATCCAATTGACTATTGAAGATACTGCAATTGAGAATGTTAATAACTATAAATACTTAGGAACATGGATAACATCAGATGTAGACCAAACCAAAGAAATTAAGACACGTATTGAAATAGCACGTACATCATTTATTAAACTTAAAAAGTTTCGTTGTTGTCGAAATATAAGGTTAGAACTACGCCTGAGAATGCTTCGATGTTACGTGTTCTCTACTCTTCTTTACGGTTTGGAAGCTTGGACACTAAAACAAGTTCATCTGAATAAGTTGGCCGCCTTTGAATTTTGGTGTTACAGAAAAATCCTATTAATATCATGGATTCAAAGAATGTCAAACATGGAAGTAACTAGAAGGATAGGAAATGAGGCGGAAATAATATTAACTATTAAAAGACGAAAACTTGAGTACTTGGGACATGTGATGAGAGGGCAGAGATACGCATTATTACAACTTATTATGCACGGCAAAATCCGAGGAAAGCGAAATGTGGGAAGACGAAGAATATCCTGGCTTAAGAACTTAAGGGACTGGTTTGAATGCAGTAGTGCAGAACTTTTTAGAGCGGCAGTCAACAGAGTCCGCATAGCCATGATGATTTCCAACCTTCGATAGAAGATGGAACTTAAAGAAGAAGAATAAACACTTCTACCAATTTTTAGTCAGGTTTTCTGTTTCATAATTCTACTGGTTTTAAATACTCAGATGTGTGAACTAAAGGATATTATATTCTGTGATTTTTTAATTATTAGAAATTTACATATAAATAAATTTAGAAATCGAGATTTAAATCCTTTTTTATTAGCCCACATAGGAAACCGTAAAAGGGGACCACCGCGCTTCTGATTGTACCATTATACGCCTAAGCAATCTCCGGATAGCAAACGATAATGGTAATTATCAGCGGTGAGTATATAAGAAAAAAAAACAAATACTAAAGACAATTAAAATCAAGACTTATCTGATAAAAGTTAACGATAACGTTTCGGCTATTAGAGAGATAACATTTATACCCAAACCGCGTAATTATAATCTCGTTTATCTGTGGTCTTAAAGAGGCGGATGAAGATGAGCATCACTTTTACAACACTGGTATGAACTAAATAGGTTTATACGAAGTACAGGGTAATTGTAATCAATTTCAAACAGTTGTTGTTTATTTATAGTTATAACAGATCTTATATTGAGGCGTTGGAATAAAAAAGTAATTAGGGAAGTCTAGATAAATTGACTTTTATTATTGATAGTGGGCAATACAGCCATCCCCTAAATTTAATGTAATAGCACAACAGCTATGACTTGATTTTACCAATATAAAAACTGTCAACAAATAATTTCTAAAAATTCTTTTGGGAAATTGAATATAAAAAGGTAACAAATCAAGGCAATTTTTTTTTATTGAAATTAACGTGTCTCGACATCTATGGCCATTGACACGGGTACAAAAACATCTGGAATTTTACATTATACATATAAGATGATTACATGCTTCTTCTTCTTCTAGCTCCTATCCGTTTCGGATGTTGGAAATCATATTGGCAATCATAACCTTGCTAGCTGCGGCTCGAAACAGCTCCGTTGAGGTTTTCTTAAACCATGTTCTTAAATTCCGCAGCCATGATATTCTCCTTCTACCGGGTCCTCGCTTACCTTTGACTTTACCTTGCAATATAGACTGTAGCAGGGAGTAACGGTGCTGATTTCTCGATGATTACATTACATAAGATAAATACAGTATTTTTTTTGTTTTTTTTTTAAACGAACTATATTACAATATTGTTATTTACGATAATATAATCTACAATCTTTTAAAAAGTCAATTAGAGCACTGTACATATTTAGCGAACTAAGTATCTGTTTCAGGTTACCGTTTATATTATGAGCTAATCTATATAGGCTATAATAACTGCACTCGACGAGTAAGTGGTCTACTGTAAGGCGCTGATCACAATTTTCACAAGCAGGTGGGTTTTCGGAAGTCATCAGGTATCCGTGAGTGATGCGTGTGTGTCCTATTCGAAGTCTTCGAATTATAAGTTTGTCCCTCCTAGTCACTTTAGGCATCTTAAATGAGTAAACAGTAGGGTTGATTATAAGAAGTTTTGAGTTTGGTCCATTCCAGTGATTTTGCCATGTTTTGCAAGTGTTTTGTTTTATGGTTGCTGCTACATCTTGATGAAGTTGAATTTTTTCTAGGCTTAGGTCAGAGCAACTTGCTTTTCTTGCTGCGATGTCTGCAGACTCATTTCCACGTATGCCCACATGAGATGGGGTCCAAAGAATGGTTATTGATGTTCCCCTGCTGTGGTTTTGATGACAGATATATTGAATTTTTTGGACTATCGGATTTAACGAGTATATGTTGGCAATGGACTGAATTGAAGAAAGAGAATCAATGCATATAGCTAGAGATTTTGTATTAGGAGAAGTCATTTCAAGAGCTTTAAGGATACCATTTAATTCTGCAGTGTGAATACTACAAGTGGTTGGTAGTTAATGTGGAGTTAAGATTATGTTTTCAGTACAGACCGCACAGCCAGTATTTTTTTCATCTTTAGATGCGTCGGTATTGAGAACATGATTGTACTGTTTTGCATTTATTGCTTCTTGAAATAATTGTCTAAAGAGGTGGTTAGGAGTGTCTTCTTTTTTATGTCGAGTTAGACTAGTATTGAAAGCAGGTAGCTTATTGGTCCATGGAGGATTATTGGAAGTACTGATGGGGGTAGTTATATTCAGGTCTATAGCTGCTAGCAAAGGATTTACTAATTGTGGTAGCGGTTAAATACATCTGTCTCTATTTTTCAGGAGCTTGGTGGGTGTTAACGAGCTTAAATACTGGGTTTTTTGGGTTAGCTGAAACTCTAGTGAAATCGGAAAAGAGTAAAAGCTGACGTCGTATGAAAAGAGGAGGTTCCAAAGCTTCAATGCACATGCTTTTGGCGGGGCTAGATCGAAACGCACCTAGGCATATACGTAAGGAGGTCGTTTGTACTGAATTTAGGGATTTAAGATAAGTTTTACAGGCGGTCATGTAAAGCATGCATCCATAATCTAATCTAGAACGAATAAGAGCTCTATAGATTCTCAGTAACATATATTCTTCAGCTCCCCATTGATGATGTGCAAGTGTTTTAAATATGTTTAGTTTACCAGCACAGTTGTCCTTTAGATTTTTTAAATGTATTTTCCAATTTAACTTCTGATCGAATATAAGCCCAATATTTTATGATTTTTTACTGTAGGTAAAGGAACATATTAGATAAAGGCAAAAATTATCATATATCATATGCATACATTTCAGCAAAAGTTCAAAAAACAAAGTTTAATAACATCATCATCAGCCAGTGTTATGTCCACTGCAGAATATAGTCTTCCAATGGATCCAATTTTTTCGTCAGATCATCTTGCCATCTGATTTCTCGGTCTCCATTTGGTTAACATGCGTGTCCTTAAATTCGTCATCCTTGCCATGTCGCCAGCCCGTCTCCATTTTAATCTGCAAACTCTCTTCACAGCATCTGTACCTCTGGTTTTGTTCTGTAGGTCTATGTTTGCTCTCTTGTCTTTTGTTGTTACTCCTATCATTGAACCCTCCATCTTTCATTTAATTAATCTTAGCTTTGAAGCATTTTATTTGTTAGAAGTCTCTCTGCACCGTTAGTCATTACTAACATAAAATGCCAATCAAAGAATTTCCGCTTGAGGTTAATCGATATCTTACAAGATGTATGAATTAATCAACAAGTCTACAAACTTTTCTCTCAACAAGTATTCATATGTTGTAGAAGGGTATCTTACCTAATCTGAGACGTGTTATTCAAGATGGCTCCTCAGAGAAACGATCGTATGTACAACTCGACAGTTAAGTGGTGTAAAAGGTGCCTAAAAGTTGCACAAAGTGGTCTATTATGTGCAAAATGTGGAACGTTATCACATAGTGGCTGCCTGAAGAAATTATGATGTATTAAATATATCGACGATGAAACAGTTATACATCTGCTGCGATGAAAGTGTTAGGTTAAGTGATACAGCAAACAAAATCTGGGATAAAGTGGCTGACGATAAGGATATGGGGATAACTGAAATCAGATGCTTAAAGAAAATTATTAATCAGAATATTCTAATATCAAATCAACAAACAACGATAAATTTACTAAAAAAACAACTAGATTTATTTAAATTTATGCAATTAACCGACAAGTTGCCATCTACTCAACAAAATATGAATTTAATAAACCATTCTAACAGACCTCAATTTTAAACGACCGATACAGTCTAGCAGTAAAGAATAACCAAAAAACACAAAAACTACACCCGCAAAAAATATTGCTGTTAATGAAAGTCTAGCTGTTGATAAAGAAAGGAGTTCCCCAACAAAAACTGTGTTTAAAAATGTAACCAATAAAAATAAACAAGTTATTTTCTTCATCGAAAATAATAAACAATTATCAGCTGATATTATAAGAATACAAACGGAAGCAAAATATTTAGATATTATTAATAATTTAACAAACGATGAAAATTTGATACTTAAATATTGAAAATACAAATTCGGCTACAAATAATAGTGGACAAGAATGGAAAATGGTTAAACACAAAAAAAAAGAACGGACGTTTTGTTAAAGGAAATAATGAGAACTCAGAAATCAGTGGTATCCCAAAATTTAGCAATCTCCATGTTACTGAGTAGACCAAAATATAAAGGCAGAGAATATTAAGAAGATGTTAGAAAAACACATTCCAGAAGTAATATTCACGTCGTTAACGGCTAAGCATCCCACCATATATTCATCTTTTAAAGTTTCAATTTTTGAACAAAATTTCGGTAAAGCCATGGAGCCAAAACTATGGCCAGTAATCTCCTATGTAAGTAGGTTTTTAATGAAGCACCCAACACATACGCAAATAAAGTGAATTATGAAGAAATTACTTTTAAACAGGAAAAAGGAAGGGAGAGGACGATCTGCTACTGTCAAATATTCAGGGACTAAATCAATTTAAAATTTTTTTTGCTGATTATAAGGAGTCAGATTTGAAATTTCTTTATATGACTGAGACGTAGTCAGCAGATGGCGAGGTGACTCATTATAGTTTTCCAAATTTTAAAATTGTAAATTCTCTTAGTAGATCCCAATATAAATGTGGTGGCGTTGCAGTTTGGACAAGGGATGATATGAACGTTAGTTTTATTTTACTCGTTCAGTACTGTGTTGAAAAAGACATTGAGCTAGGTATGTGGGCTGAAGTAGCATTATAATTCAAATCACACACACAATTTTAGTTTGCTACGGATCTCCTAAAGGTAAATTTGATGTATTTTATAAAAAACTGAATCTTATTTTAAATTCAAATTTTAAACCAAATCAATTCACATTTTTAACAGGTGATTTTAATGTAAATTCCTTAATGATACTAAATCATTCACACAGATTTTCTGGTCTTCTAGCATCTTATGCAGGAACAGTTACACCTACAAAGTCGACTTCCACATGCGGAAATATTTTGGATCAGGTATATACAAATTGTGATGATTTTATAGGTACTATAAATGTAAATACTGAATCGGATTACGATATATTCCTTTTGAGGTTGAATTTTATTAATCTAACTATGATATTAGTTCGAAATAGTTTCAGAATCACACATGAAGGCGCTATAGATGCATTCAACAATCTCTTGAGTAAAGAAACATGGCAAGATGTTTATCATGCAACTGATGTTGATTGTAAATATAACGCCTTGTATGATAAATTACAGTTGTATTTCAATATTAGTTGTCCTATTAGAAAAAAAAACATTACTAAAACCAAAAACAAATATTGGTCACAGAGTCTTTTTCAGATAATCTGAAGGATTTGTATATTTTTAGTAAGACATATCATGAGCTAAAACTGGAAATGGAAAACAAAAAATCACAAAAATATCTGTCTAAAAATAGATGATACTAGGATTACAGATTCTGATATTATATAAAACAAATTTAATGATTACTTTTCAGATGTTCCAGTTGATATAATTAGTAAAATAATTAAACCAAATTTAAATTTTCAGCATTCCAACAATTTTGTTCAAAATAGTTTGTTTCTATCTTATGTAACAGGGGAAGATATCTTTGACATAATAAAATATAAAATTAAAAACAAAGCATCGTGTGGTTTTTATAAAATATCAGGTATAGTAATTAAAAAAATTGCGTCTCAGATTTTGACACCACTTGTTCACCTTAGAAATGCTTCTTTGAATACTGGTGTTTTTCCCAGTATGCTGAAAACTTCTATCATTTCTAAAACAAGGTGATCCTGAATTAATGCCAAATTTTCGACCATTGTCTGTTCCATGTGTGATATCTAAGATTATTAAATATGCAATGCTAAAACAACTTTTATTATTTTTATATATCAACCAAATTATCACAAAGCATTAACATGGATTTCGAAATAAATTTTCTACTTCTACAGCCATTAACAGTTTTTATGAGGAAGTCTTACTCTCAATTGAAAACAGTGAAAATTCAACTGCCATTTTTGTGACCTCAGTCGTACTTTTAATTGTGTGCAACACGATGTACTCCTCTACTACCATATATAATGTCTGATTCATTTGTATCAGTTTATGCAGATGACTCAATAATGCTATATCGCGATAAAGACATACATTTTCTATAAGATAAAATAACCAACTCACTGAAGACCTTTTCTGATTGGTCCAGTCATCAGTCTCTCCTGTTCAGTGTTCACAAAACTAAATTTCTATCATTTACATCCCGTTCAAGTTCTACTAAACCTGATTTAAGTATTTCCGTCAATGGTGAGGGTATTTTGAGTTGTAGTGATGTGAAGTTTTTAGGAGTGACTTTCGACTCTCATTTATCTTTTAAGACTCATTATTGGAATGTATATAAAAAACTTAATTCTAAATTTTGTCATTTGAGAAATTTGGGTAGAATACTTAGTCTGCAACACCTTCGTCTTTTTTATTTTGCTGAGGTACAATCGCCAATGAGTTATAGTATAACTGCCTGGGGTAGCTTTTCTAGTATAAAGGACGTTTTCAAGGCCCAAAAACGTATTTTCAGATGTATTGCAAGTGTTTCGTATGGTTGATCTTGTAAAAACCTATTTAGATATTTAAATATATTAACAGTGTATGAAATTTATATTTTGGAATTATTGATATTAGTTTATAAAAAAAAGAACTTTTTTATGTAACAATGATATTCACTCACACAACACAAGAAATAAGAGACAGTTATGATAAGAAATAAGTAAGAAGTCATTACTCTCTGTGGTTTACTACTGTATAATCAACTTCCTCAAAAATTTAAAAACATTAATTCAACTACAGCTTTTAAAAACCAAGTCAAAGTGTACATAATGACCATGTATCCTTATACATTAGGTGAATATTACGAGAGTGTATCTGAGAATGCCCAGGCTGCAACGTAACCAAATTTAATATTCTTTTAATTATATGTCTATATTGTACGTTTTTATGTATTTTAATAGTTTAAATATTTTTAATGTATTGTCTCCATTTTTTTGTAATTTTTAATATTTGTATTTTTAGTTTTGACTTGCTGTAAACCTTGTTGCAACTTACAGTCAAATAAACTATCTATCTAACTATCTATCTACTACGTCTTTCTGAATTTTTAAATTGGGCATAAGGCTCGTCATGTATTTTGTTTTGGGAATATTTATTTAAAATCTATTTTTCTGCAGGCTCTTTTCAGTTGTTCTAACATGGTGTTGGATTTCGCCTATGTCATCTCCTACCACAACTATGTCGTTAAAGTAACTCAGATAGCGCCGTATTTCCCTGTTGAGACATATCCTTTCATGATCCCAATTAAGAGTTTTAAAAAGCACGTTCTAGGGCATGTATAAAAAAACTTAAGTGATAGTGTGCCAAATTGTATTGAATCCCTATGAATTTTTATTTCGTTACTGTTTTGTGTTACCTTATTACATTTGTCACATTTCAATAAATGAACTTTGAAAAATTAAAGGCAAATATTAAGCACAATTTTAATAATCAAATTTTGCCCAAGTACTTTCGCTTTCTACAGCATCATCAGGGACATTTCGTCAAATTTGGACTATCCAGCAAGCGCAGAATGTAATAAACATAAAATTGAACCTAAATTGTACATAACACTACACTAAAACAAGCACAAACAGGTTAAAATTATTTAAAAATTATTCTACGCTTTACATTCGTGTCGGCAACAGGAGAGAGAATGGTATTTAACCTAACCAAATACTATAGAGAATGGTCCATAGGGAAATCGTATCTTGGTTACTGTAAATCCTAATGACTTCTACAAAATGTCATTTTAAAAGAAAGGATTACAAATTATTTCTATAACACATTGCCTATACCTATATCGCTGTGGAAAAAAGTTATGGGACAAAAAAGAGAAATCGCGTGTGTTAATATTTTTTTGCTTCGATTTTAAATATATCTCTGACGAAAAAAAATATTTTTAATATTATATTATAAATATTATGTATATATATATAATATTGTATATATAATATTATATTTATATATAATATAATATATAATAACATTATTATTTATGTAATATGTTTTGTATTATTTATTAAATGTTAATAAGTATGCTTTTGTATTTCAAAATAATTGCTTTATGACCGAGAACTGTCAATTTTGAAATCCATTAGTGTCATGTCTAATTGGCAAATTTTTTACGTGTTTGGTTCATACGCAGGTGTATGTGAGTTCGAATCCCAATATGAATTTCCTTTTCTATTTTTGAAATATTTAAAAACCTTACGTTAATCTTATTAAATATATGTAATATACGCAAAAATGCCAAGTTTTAAAATAAAATGAAAATTTACAGCATATTCCGAGTTGTTGGTTTTTTATTTTTATCTTCGTAAAGTAAGTTATGTATATTGGCAGTTTAAATACTTATGAATATTTTAATTTGTATTGTATTATTATACTGAATTATGTTGCAGTGTATTGTTTTGTAATATTTATAATAATAACAAAATAAACAATGAATTTTACTGCAGAGTATGTGTAAAAATTTTTTTGCATTCAACTCCTTTTATACATATATGAAAATAAAAATATATATTTTCATTAAAATATTGATACAATCCTTCATTTACTATACTCCTATTACAGGTCAAATGTTTATATACAGCAAACGATGCACCGTATACCTATATACCTAATTATTTTTTCTCTTTCTGCTCACTTTTACCTATACACCATTATATGTAATGATTATGCAGATTAACTCCCATATAAATTTGTAACGGCGAACGCGTGTATATAACTGTAACTTTGACTGTCAGTGCCACTGGACTGCCACACCCGTTTTTTTTTGGACATTATTAGACAAAAACTGCTTAGAGTTCACCCAAATGTATCCTAGCACATAGGGACAAATTCCCCACGCGTAGCCCTCCGCGGTTTTTATATATTTGAGGGTCCATTCACCATATGAAACAATAAAACCCCTTTAACGTTGTAGTTTCTTTCTGAAATACATAATCAATAATCTATTAGTGGGGAAATTAAATTTTACAACTGACAGTGTCACAATTATTATTCTTAATATTTTAGTGTGTATACATTTCCCGATCTCATTAGACTATATTGGCTGGTCTATTGGTATACAATCTCCGGGCATTGTTGCATGCCAGCGGTTAAGATAATTTCACACGGTTCTTTTGTTTTTGTTGTGCGACTTTACCGTTGTTCTCTAGCTACATGTGTTTTATTATCTCTATTAAATGCTAGACCTGCAGACCTGCAGATATTATTAAGCAATTTGTCTTCGGTTCTTTGCGGCCCTTGAATCTAAGCTTCTATTTAGGTGAAGAAGTCGACATGATGAGGAAGTAATTAGAAATCTAGTTTATGAAAATTATTTCGCAGAAATATGTGGTTATGAGTTTTTGGATAGATACGGTTTATATGAGATACACATTTAAAATATTTGTATTTAAGGTTAAGGTTAAAAGCACATATAAAGACAAAAAAAAGTGGTACAGTAGGTGGTAGCGTATACTAGCGATAAGCTTTAAATCATGTTTTTTGTGTTTTTAAAATTAAATAAAATCATTTTATTATTTATTTATTAGTTTAATAGATGTTTTATAAATTTTAATAACATTGAAGAAGTTTTCAAGTTATATAACGGACTTCGCTCGTTGCGTAAATGGACTCGTCCAACTGTTTATTGTGACTGCTATTTTGCAAAAAGCCATATTATTTAATATTGTATTTATATTATTTTAAAACGAGAAATGTCTAGAATAAAAATAAAAATAGATGATTCAATATTGTTATTAGTTGGATGACATTTGCGATTACTTTCAAATTTTGACTGATCGAGAATTGTTACGAATCAAATTTTATTCAATTATCGATGTTTTATTTTTCTGTTTGCTTTACTATATCTTTCTCATCCTAGTGATCTTATCATTTAGGCTGGAATTTCAAATACCAGTAAAGAAAAAAAATGGATATAAAAGAAGGCCAGACGGATATAAACTTCTACTGGATCAGAATAAAGAAAGACATTGAAGTAGCAGCGCAAGATGAAATAGAAATAGAAATTTGTGCTCGTAAAAGTCATTGGTTTGACGATGAATGCAAGAATGCAACAAAAGAAAGCCTACAGAAAGATGCTTACTCGACGAACTAGAACAGCTGCAGAGATTTGCCAGACAAAGAGAAGAGAAGAAAAGAGAATATACACAAGAAAAAAACTAAACCACCTAAATACAGAACTTAAATATATAGAAAACCTTAACAGAGAGAAAAAATTCAGAGCATTATTTAAAAGAGTTAACATTAACAGAAAAGAATTCAAGGCAACCACAAGGTAATGCAGAAGTCAGAATCGCTACCTATTAACAATTAGAAAAGATATATTGAATAGATGGGTGGAATACTTTAACCAGGCACTTAATATGGAGAAAGAAAAAGAAAACCTGGAAGACAAAAGAGATGAGGTAAGAAGAGCATACGAGAGGAAAGAGGAACTACCAAGATTCTTGAAGGTAAAGATGCACGTAAAAAACTAGCCAGCAACAAATCACCTGGAATAGATAATCTCCCAGCTAAACTATATAAAGAAGATAGCCATGATACCATTATGGCATTACAGCAGCTTATAAACTAAATCCCTCCCCAATGATTGGAATATTGGAATAGTTTGCACCATAAACAAAATAGGAGATATCTTGCAATGCTTTAACCACAGAGGAATTACGCTTCTAAATGCAGTGTACCAAATATTTTCCACATATGGCACCATATGCAGAACGGATAGTAGGAAAGGAAAATACCAGGCTGGTTTCAGAGGTGGTATATCCACAATTCATTAAATTTTAACCCTAAAACAAATTTTAGAGAAAAAACACAGGAATATGCCATTGATGCTCATCACATTTTTATAGACTATAAAGGAGCCTACGACTCTGAAGAGAAGAGACATGTTCCATCACATTTTTATAGACTATAAAGGAGCCTACGACTCTAAATAGAAGAGACATGTTCAAATCAATAAACGAGCTAGGAATACCAAATCAGTTGGTAAATTTAACAAAACTAACTCTTAAAAAAATTGAATGTAGAGTACAAATTCAATGGAACTCTCTGAACTTTTTAAAACATATATTGGGCTGCGCCAGGGAGACCCCTCTCCTGTATACTATTCAATATGGCTCTGGAAAAAGTAATATGTATGTCACAAATTACAACCACTGGTTCAATATAGGCTTTTATTGGCAGATATTCGTATAATTTTTTACTTTTTATTTAATATCTGTGGTCGTTTTTCATGCAGTTTTTAATTAAAACCTGATAACAATAAATTTATGAGAACTAGAAACGAATTTATGAAGAGTAGTGATTCGATGTGAAGACTGCTATCTGGGCAGGTCACGTAGCCCGATATAATGACAACAGGTGGACACGGAGAATTCTAGAATGGAGACCAAGGACGACAACAAGAAGCATGGGAAGACCTCAAAAAAGATGGGTAGATGACATAAGAGAATTGGCAGGCAAACAGTGGATTAGATTGGCGCAAGATAGAGAAAGATGGAAGCAATTGGGAGAGACCTACATTCAGGAGTGGATGGAAAATGGTTGACAAAGAAGAAGAAGAAGGTTCAATATATAATAAATCAGTGCAAATCCTGGCCTATGCTAATGATATCAATATTGTTGGTAAAATAGAAAACGCTGTGAAAGATGCGTATGTAGCATTAAAAGAATCAGCTACAAAAATGGGTTTACTAATAAACACCAACAAAACGAAGTATACGAAAATAAGCCCGCAAACACGATAGGACGTCTGAGGTGGATAGCACATGTAATGCGGATGGAACAAAATGATCCAGCTAGAAAAACGCTCCTTGATAGATACATTGGTCAAAGAAGAAGAGGAAGACACAGAACACGGTTCCTTGATCACATCGATAAGGACATGAAAAATATGGAAATGCGTGCTTGGCGGAGAATGGCAATGGATAGGGACGAATGAAAAAAAATGCTTGAGAAAGCAGACCCACGCAGGGTTGTAAATTCAGAATGATGATGATGATTTACTACATCTTTTATTGACAGATATTCTTATAATTTTTTACTTTTTATTTAATATCTGTAATCGTTTTTCATGCAGTTTTTAATTTAAACCTGATAACAACAAATTTATGATAACTAGAAACGAATTTATGAAGAGTAGTGATTCGATGTGAAGACTGCTATCTCTTGACTTTATTTCCGTGACGCTCGCCTCGGCATTTTACAACAGAGAAAAAGTAATATAACACCAGTATAGAAATTTCGATTCAGAATAGTAAACCTGACTATTATTACTACATATTACCCATTTTTTAATACCGACTGTCACTAAAGTATCTGCTTTACGGGAAAAACGTTCCTTAAATTTCTGAATTCCTGGATAAATTTTGTATGTTACTCTATTAAACATAGGATTATTATATAATAAAATATATTATTATATGTAAATTAGCACTACAAACAATTTTGGTTCTAGCTTAAACTTCTAATTTGATTATTGCCATACTAAATCTTACAAACTGCATGTAAACGCTAATTTGAAAAAGATAAAAGGTTACTTCAGGTCCTATAGTTCTCCAGTACTATAAGTTCTGCAGAAGATATTCTTCCATTTTTTCATTATCGGCAAGTAGTAATAGACGAAGTCAACACTATTTTTTATTAATGCCATATGTTTTCAATGGTCCAAGATAAGTATTATTAGGTGATGATTCAACCAATTCAACACCAAATGCACGCTGATAAGCAATAACCTGTTTAACCATATAAACACCAGTATTATCTTTAATGAAAAAAAATTTGGACATACAACATAAATTAAGATAATAACTTATTTTAGTACGATTCTTCTTGTTGTTCTTGTGCCAACTTTACCGATAAAGATTGTTAACGGTCATTGCAAATTCGTCTTTATTTTCTGCTTTTCTTAAAAGTGTCTGTGTGTTTAACTAGGTCTATACCCTGGCCGCTTAAAAGATGGAATCCAAGGTCGCATGATCACTCAATGCAAGCATCGACAGCCGGTCAAAACTAGACCTTCTGAGAAACTGTTTACACCGTCATTATTTGTGTCATAATACTATAACTTAAATGTTGTATGTGTCATTATTTGTGTTTCACTTCGGCTGGCTGGTGAATTTTGTGAAAATGTTTAAATTTAATGTAAATCAATAACCTCTAAAAAACGGCATCAATATATTATAGCGAGTGTGTTAGTTCGTTTTTCTTCAGCGGTGTAAACGTGAGAAAAGTAATAACATAGGGAGAGGAATATTTAAGAGTGCGTGCCATTCACGTGATCATTCCATCTTTTCAGCGGTTGAACTATAGTCGCGAATTTTTTTGGTCAGAATATGTGGTATCAAGATCCCGTTATTCTTTGATTTTAACGCTCATAATTAGTTGCCAAAATTATTACTCATTATGTCTATGTATGCAAACTTCCTACCTTGATAGTGATCAAAAGTTTTCTGTCTCTTCCCATTCTGCATAACACTATTTAATTAGTAATATAATCTGTCCATAGTATTTTTAATAGTCCTCTAAAAAGCCACATCTCAAAAGATTTTAGCTTTCTTATTAAGTTAATGTTAACAGTCGAAGCCCCGGCGTTATAAAGAAAAATAGAGCGGATGTAACATGTTACCGCCGTGTTTGCATTTGTAGACTAAGTCTTTAGTTACTAAAAAATTTCCTTATTTTTAAGAAGGCTATTGATTTCTATATTCTTAAACGAATTTCTGATTCCGTATTTAAATGTTCACTAAACCAGACTTCTAAATATTTCATTTTATCCACGTGTTCAATATCTTCATTTTTATTTAAATCATTGTAAGGATTTTACACCTCTTACTGATAGTTCTTGTGTTTCTTATTTTTATTTTTAAACCGAACTTTTTGCCAGTATTGCAAATTGTATTTAGTAGCATTTGTAGGTTTTTAGAATTTTCAGCGATCATTACTGTATAGTCCGCATAACGAATGTTATTTAATAACTCTTTAGAGTGTATATTAAATAGTATTGATGAAAGTGCATGGTCTTACCCCACTCCTTTGCTTGTCTGTTGCGTACTTTTCTATCAAATGATATTTATTAATATTTTTATAATTGCATATAAATATAAATACAGTGTTGAATTTTTGCAATTATCAGTGTGACTATTGTATTAAAGTGAGATAAAACGGGTTATCATTAAAACATTTTCAAATTTTCTACAGTTATAGTGAAAGAATCTATTTG
Organism: Diabrotica balteata; assembly: GCA_918026665.1. NCBI lineage: Eukaryota > Metazoa > Arthropoda > Insecta > Coleoptera > Chrysomelidae > Diabrotica > Diabrotica balteata. Next base: position 52,755,034 of record OU898281.1, read on the forward strand.
TTTACCTAACGAGGAGAAAGCCGTTAGGTATAAAAAATGTCAAAACTAACCATTATTTTGATTTTTGAAATGTTTCATAATATTTTGTATAAGAAGCGTAAAAAAGATCTAAAAACGATCTACTAACGAATGTAATAAAGCATGAGAAAAGGTAAAAAAAAGATACACATACAAAAACTGCTGCTGAATAGAAATTTGATTGAAAATAATATGAAATTTTAAAGAGAATAGTAGGTAAAAACAGCAATTTTGTTAAATAATATACAGCATTGCGCTAGTCTATAGTATTGCCTACTAAACCTTTTTTTATTTTTTATTACTATTATCTATCTGCATCTGTATCTGTAGATTAGGGAGAGTGAGTCAAGAGCTACATCAATTAGGCCACAATTGAATTACTTTGCATCCTACCTGGGAACTGTCATCCTGAGCTCTTGTCCATCTCGACATTTTCAGGAAGTTGAATAAGTCATCAAGGGACATCTCCCTTATTTGGGCAAAAAGGGCTTGCAAAACATTTACTTCCGTATTGACGATAACTCCGGACAATTACATAGGACATGTTCTATAGTTTCGTCTTCTATTTCACATTTCCCTCATAGAGGTGTTTCTACTAGCCTTATTGTGTAAAGGTGTTTGCTTTGTTGAAAATGGCCAGCAATTTTTGCGATTGGTATAGTCGACCAACCAAGAAGATGCCCAGGTCCTAAAAGTTTTAGATTCACCACCTTCGTAGCTAGTTGGTCAGAAATACGATTGCCTTTATTCCTACTGCGTCCTCTAACCAACCTCAAGATGATGTTATTAGCATCCGAAGCTTGAGTTAGTGACTCGTGGCACTGCAGTAATAACCCTTATGTGACACGTGGTCTATTTAAGGTTAGTAGCGCTTGTCTACTATGCATGCAAATTATTATGGTTTTCCCGCCTATACCTTTTTGAGTTATCTAGTTTGCGGCTATAGAGATACCAGCCAATTCTATCTAAACTACGCTGGCATTTTTGACTATACCCCTCTTTATTCCTAGGTTTAGTGCTCAAAGTATATCCCGCTTCCTCAGCTTTTTTTCATTTTAGACCATAATCGGTATACATGCAATACGCATTTATTACGTTTGACTCTTTGTGCTGTCTTGTTTTACTATTATACGTACAGGGGTCCGCATAAGCCAGGCAATAAATTTGCAATAAGAGTGCAAATGCAAAATAAATTTATTTAACGAAATTACAAAAGGAATTTGAAAAAGGGTTACTGTAACTGTTTAAATTAATTCCCATCTTGATCAATGCATTTACTGCAATGTTTTGCTACGAAGAGGCAGGTCCAATGAAGCACGTCAAGCTGACCGCAAATATTTTCAAAATCTTCTTTAATAGCAGTTCAGAAGTCGGGAGTGTGTGGCCCTCTTGTAAAAACGCGGTACGTAAAAAAGTCACAGGTTGTCAGGTCACATGACCGTACAGGCCACTCAACGATTTCTTGTCTGCCTATTCATTCTACAAAATGAACATTAAGGTACTCCCGCACTTTTATTATGAAAACGCGTATACTTGACAACCACGTGCTATATTGACACCGACACAACTGTCGAAAGTACGAACGTGCTTAGTTTTATCTTTTTTTCGACAGCGTTGCCATACTTATGCGTTGCTGTACTTGTCCGGCTGTCGATTTTTAGGAAGCGTTGCCTAAACTATGTCGACTTCCGTATTACTTATGATACTGCACTATAGATTTTAGACCAAAGTTTTTCATAATTACACTTACTTTAAAAAATTTAAGACTCTTAAGTAAACTTTTACATGGTTCATTATGAGGTAAATAGGTTTTTAAGCGGCTTTTATATTTCCATATTTGACTCAGAAATCCTATTGATCTTATGTTAACAAAGTTTATCGAATTTTTCGTCATTTTCATATGGCACAAACTTCATTAAGGTTCATAATTTACTTTTTCCAGAAAAGCAAAAGATTAGTACAAGGACCGATGTCTGATCAACCATTGTGTCCTCTAATAGAAAACAGAAACTATTCTATGATATTAATATTATGTATTGGCAAGATACCGGCGAAGTAATCGTCTTTGCGAACTCAATTACATTTTTCTAATATAAGGGCAAGAAGAGCTTTAAAAATATTAAAACTTTTCTTTCTGCATGAAGCTACAGGCAGGAAATGGGAAACACTGAACTATTTCACAAAAATCGTGATGGGGAGTGATTATTGAAAAGAAAGCGGTAATTTGTTTTTCTATTCAAAGTTACAGTTGCTAATAACAGAAATAGTTTTATTGCCACCTTTTAGTAGGCATGCCATTGATTGTAATTGTTAGACAGTTATGTATTTATATAGCCAGTACACATCATGAGGTAATTTTCTAATTGGCATTCTTACGCAAATTTTAGACACGCAGAAGTGAAAAGTTATTTCTTAAATATATCATTATTATTCTTTTTATTATGGTAGAGTGGTACAATTTGTAGGTTAACGTTCAATTACAGGTAAATGTGTTGAATTCAAGAAATTTGCATGTAGATCATTGACTACCTCGGCTATACAACAATGTTGTTTAATTGATTGGTCTGTATAACACACTTAATGATAGTCCAAATTAAAATAATATGATATTAAAGGCAAATCGATAAAAAATAAATAAGAAAAATATAAAGATGACTAGTTAAATTTTTATAAGATATGTTACTAGAGTATGAAAACTATCAAAAATATGAAATCATCAATTATCACTTGTCAATGTTATTGTTTACATTTAGAAAATTATATCCGAATTTTCCTAAGTAATCCTTTAAATAAAAATTTATTTTTTGGGTGGATTAGCTGTACAAAGCGATAAAAGTTTCCTTAGTAATTGTATCTTTAAGTAAATTTGAATTTAACTTATTTTTGTGAGGTTAGAAATGACTTCGATCTGTTCCATATATAATATCGATATTATAGAAGAAAATAAAAGTGTTGCATATTAATATTCAACTCCACTGATAAATGCTTGGGCCTCTCTGCACGTGAAGCTTGGGCAGTGGCGTTAAAAAGCAGATCACTAATATTCTTCTGTGTTGATTGCCGGGAAGTCTTCAAAAAGATTCCTAGCCTGGTGAAGCAAGTTACTTGATTGAGAAATGAGCTACACAGAACCAGGACTGATTTAAAGGTGGTCACTGCCAAAGTCACAGCATTAGAAGACAAACTTTTACAATTAAAAGCAAGTGATGGAAAAATAAACTCAATAAATAAACATGCCAAACAGAAACAACACAATTGACGTTTGGAGTGAAATGCAGGATCGTGATACGAGATTTAATAACATTATCATGTTTAATGTAGCTGAATCGCAATCAAAGGATGTCAAAGAGCGCATAAATTATGGTAACTTTATGATAACAGCTACTTTGCAAAAAATGTCTATTAACACAACGGACTTCAAATCAATACGTGTGGGAAAAAACAGCCCCAGGCTACTAAAGGCGATTTATTCAGATAAGAAGTTTGTTGGTGAGTGTTTGAAACGCGATAGATCTCTAGGTAATAATATTAGGATTAATGTAGATCTAACAATACTGCAACACAAAACACTGACGGCCGGTTTCACAAAGTAAAGTTACCTTGCAGTTAAGAGATAACTAGTGGTTACCCTGAAATATAGGTCTCACAATATAAGGTCAACAGCTCGGATTGTGGTTAACCTACAAAATTTTTAACCCAAAGTAAAAGCGGTGGTTTAGAGCTAACCAGGATATCCCAACCTAGTTAAGAATTTCGTTTTGTTGACATTGACAGAGTGTAGACAGACACGTTTATTATTAATTAATCAGATATGGATTTATATGATGTAAACGCTTTTAGCAGTGATGAGGAAGCTGGCAGACCAAGAATCATTAGGCACAGAACAAATCATTTTGAAGAACTAGACCATGAAGATTTTTTCTGTCGGTTTAGATTCCCAAAGAACACAGTTGAAAATATTTTGGATCAAATTGAAGATTCAATTTCTTATTTTTATATTTCATGCATAAGGAAATAGGTAATTGTTCCTCTTCTGGTGAAAAGTTTGCAGATCTCTTGAATATTTTTGTGTGTTCCATTTTATAATTTTAATATTAACTTGGAAGAACAAACAATTACTACTTAGGAACAAACTACCACAGTAGAACAGAACTTAAAAATGAGAATACTATTTGTATATTGTTTTCGATCTAACGTGACAAATGTGTCATAACTCATCTATACTGGTCAATGTCCATAATATTTACTGACAATATTCCATAAAAATCTTATTATTGTCCATAATTTCCTACCAACATAAGAAAAATAAAACGAAACCAAAGGTTAAATGACCATAACCGAATCTGTAAATGTGAAACGGCATCTGTCAGTTAAACTAGGGGTAAAGGTTACTTAACTCCTAGGGTTAACCACTGATTGCGAAACTGGCCGTGAGAGTAGTCCAAAGTACAAATAAATGGGATTCATAAAATCACAAAAAAACCAAATACTCACTCTTACAATGGTAACCACAGACATCCTAATGAGAGAAATTCCAAAAGTGCACAGGATAACGCCCCATTAACAGCATATTTTCATAACATGGGAGGATTACGAACAAGATTTCGGCAGTTAAAGATGTCAGTATTAAATTGCTCATATGATCTTATAGTTATTACTGAATCATCGTTAAGTGACGAATTTTCAGAAAAAGTCAAATTTCGTGTATATAATATGTTTCGCTGTGACAGGGGCATGGCAAGCGGGGTGAAGGAGTAATTATTGCAATAGCTAATAGATTTTGGTCAAATATATCGACAATGTAAAGAATTATTATCTGTAGTTTAACATGGGTTTGCAGCTGGAAAATCCACTATTACTAACTTGGCAGTACATAAAATGGATCTGTTGGAGGCATTGGAGAGGAAGAAACAAGTAGACCAAATCTACACTGACTTCTCCAAGGTCTTTAAAGTCAATTTTGACATTTTGCTTGTAACACTCCACAATTTAGAATTTACTATTGAGACCATAGAATGGATATAAGTTTTTAAAAGGATCGAAAATAAAGGGTAAAACTATTTAATTTTCTATCTAAATCATTTGAGGTTTTATCAGATGTCCACTGAGGAGGCCACTGTATACCATTGCTGTTTAATCTCTTTATAAATGATATTTTTGATAATCTTGAATCATTAGTTTTATTTTTTGCAGATGACTTAAAGTTATATAGATGTATAAAATCTATAGCTGACATACATCTATTGCAAAAGGAGATTGACAGATTATGGGACTGGTGTATACAGAATAATCTTCTTCTTCTTCAAGTGCCCTGTCCGTTGCGAACGTTGGCTATAAACATGGCAATTTTGATCTTGTTTGCGGCGCTTCTGAATAGTTCGACCGATGTGAGCTCGAACCACTTCCGCAGATTTTGGAGCCACGAGTGTATTCTTCTGCCTGGCCCTCGCTTACTGGCTATTTTTCCCTGGACGATCAATTGTAGCAGACAGTACTTATCGTATCTCAATATGTGGCCTAGATATTCAAGCTTTCTTTGTTTAATTGTATTCACGATTTCTTTCTCCTTTCCGATTCTTTGGAGTACCTCTATGTTGGTGACATGTTCGGTCCAGGATATACGAAGAATGCGCCGGTACACCCACATTTCGGTAAGAATAATCTTACATTAAATATTAGTAAATGCTTTTATATCAGTTTTTTAGGGGGAATAAACAATACAACTTAAACTATCTTAGCATAATAGTACAAGTGCAAAGTTTTGTTCAGACCAAACATGAATTAATTATAAGTGTCTTTCCGGTTATACTCAATAATTACTTAAATCATAATTGGCTCAGTTAGCGCGTAATTTTGACAGCAAAAAATGTTGATATTAAGGAAATTAACTTCCAGATTCAAAAGTTGTTACCAGGTGATTTGGTATCTTCTAAATCAATCGACATCGACGAAGCTGTGAACTATCCACAAGAATTTTTAAATTCTCTATATATACTGGGGATGCCATCACGGATTTCATATATATTTAACTCTCTTTCATAAATTGAACATAATATTAGTCATATAGTAACCAAGCCACAGCAAAGTGTGGCTGGGTCAGCTAGAATAGAACATAATAATCTCAGAAATGTTTAAAAAGACAACAATTAATATTCACAAAAAAATATTTTATTTTATAACATTTTTTAGCACAAATTCTCCACATTTTTGCATTTTCCATAACATATCTGCACTAATAACGGATCTTGTAATATAATAGAGAAGAGATACTTCAGTTTTTTACCATACAAACCTCGTAAAATTATCCGCAATTATGAAAACTGCTGTTATAAGCTGCATATCGATATTTTTTACGATTGAAGTAAAATCTGGTTTAACGGATTGTTAGTCAGGATATCAAAAACAGTATAACTGCTGCCAACAGATAGATGGAATATTATAAATTTATTATCGAGTTGCAATTGTATTGGCTCTCAAAGAAGTAAGAATAATAAAGGGTATATCATTGACTGTACGATTTGTTGTTAACGATAATAATTAAGATTAAACTACTTTATTCAGATGTTTGTCCTTCAAAAATTCTGTGTAGTACGGTTTCGTTGGTTATCTTGTCCTTCCATGATAACATTAGGATTATTCTGTATAGCCACATCTCGTAGACTGCAACTTTTTTTCCATCGCTTCAGTGAGTGTCCAGGATTCAACTCCGTAGTAAAATATCAAGAAGATATAACATTGTAGGAGCCTTTTTTTATCTTCAGATTAATGTTGTGGAGTTTAAAGAGTTTGGTCATGTTAAATATACTCCTAGCCATCTATGTCCTACATTTTACTTCTTGTGCGTGATCCCATTGTTCGTTTACTGTTATTTCAACATAGGTAAACTGTTTTACTTGGTCCACTAGTGTATTCTTGATAAGCAGTTGGACATCTTCAATTTTATTTTTGCTGATGACCAAGTCATATCTTGGTATCTTTGGAATAATACCTGTAGACTAAATAGTGCATCTCTCGTACCTACGCCTTTCATGAATCCATACTGTGTTTCTTTTATTTTGTTTTTGCATAGTTCTTATATTATTCTCACCTTTTTGCTCCCTGTTTCTTTAGTAATACAATAAATTTTGAAACAAATCAATCTTTTGGAATATTGCCTAAGTCATAGATTTTATTGAAGATAATACATGGTATAGTCTAAATTTAAGAAATTCAGACTGTATTCCATCTGGTTCTGGAGCCCTTATTTTAGTGATATTAGGGTTGCTATTATTTCTGCCGCTAGTATAGGTAGTCCTGTTTCCGTAGGTATTGGAGATTGGTTCTTCCTCTCATCAAAAAATAAATTTCGTATGTAATTTTCAAATATAACAAAGTTTAAAGTAAAATATGTAAATAAAAACTAGTTCAAGTAATATTTAAAAATTGTGTTTTAAACACATATTTCAGCCCGTAAACCGAAATGTCAAACAAGTATTTTAAATTTTTAAATTTTGTTATTCTTATATAATTAGTTAATTAAAGACAGGTTACCATCAGAGAATATCTTAAAAAATAATTTCTAGTGTACAACACTTAACTAAAAATGTATTCTAGTACATCAATTATGACTGCCATACATTTTATTTTTCTTTCTAAGCTTTTATTAACCTCTTATCTCTTGGTTAAGTCAGTATTATAAACATACTTTTAGTACGTTTAATTTCTTTTAGCCATCCAGTATACCTGGATATTATCATCATTATAGTCATTAACATTCTTCGCGGTCATCGGTTACATATTCTGCCCCGGTATATTGATTGTTAAGAAGCTTTTTTATATAAGCCGAATGGCAACAAATGAAGTGGTAAAGAAGGCAAGAGACAGTTTCCCAATAAAAAGACGATCAGTAGGAAGATCACAAAAACGATGGAACCACTTAATGGAGACACATTGAAAAACAGACATGTCATAAAAAGGAAAAGGAGAAGAAGAACATTTAAAAATTAGTGCTTCTGTCTGCCACGTTTTTAGCTTAGGTTTTGATAACATTTATTCTTCTCCTTATTTTATTTAAGCAGATTACTGTTTTCTTTAACACGTACCTACTCTTATTCTTTTCCAATTTTGTCATTCCATTTATTTCTAGATCGATCTTTACTTTTTCATCAAATTATTATTTGTGATATATTTCCGACTATTCTAAATATTATGTTGTCTTTCATGTAATTACAATTACTATTTCTAATTACAATTACTTATAAGCACAATTACAATACTAAGCAGAACTACAAGTACATTCATAAGTACAATCACTTTTAAAAGTGTATGAATATGGTACATGTGGCCTAAAAGTTCTAATACATAGAATTAACTTTCCATTTGTTTTAAATCAGTTAAACAAGGCATTTTATTTTAAACAGTTCCTGGTTAGATAGTAGAAAGTATTTGGGAATGAAAGAAAATATTATGTTAATATCCGGAATAGAAGAATAAATTCAACTGGATTTCAGTTCATAAGAATATGAAGTGGTTTTATTAAATCACTTCTCATTCCTAAGTGAAAATGGTAAAGAAAAAAAAAAAAGAAACTTGTATGCAGTACTTAACAACCCAAGTCTATAGAATTAGGCTAGTATCCAATATCATCAAAAGTTGTCAGTCAAAAAAAGTAGCAAATAGCAGAGGTCTATATTAAACCATAAATAATTTTAGTCCTATTTTAATTATTGTTATATCTATTTATAGCAACAAATTTAACAAGAATGCCAAGAAAAACTGTCACAAAAAGATTTAATTAATTTTGTATAAAATATTGTTTTGTACCATCGCAGATATTTTTGGTCAAAGACAAAACGAAAGTCGTGTATTGCACAGGAGTATTGCACATATGCACATATCTTGATAACTTTGTACGGTAAATATTCTCTCTGTCGAGTAGAGAGAGCGATTTAAGTCCCATAATGCTTAGGCCATTATTGACCCGTTGTGCATCCTCCCAGGGATGCACAACGGATCAATAATGGCATTTGGCCATTATTGAGCCGATGTTGTGCATAACACGCTGGCATTTTTGCCCATACCCCTTTATTCTTAGATTCAGTGATCTGAGGTATACCCCGCATTCTGAGCCTTTTTTCATTTTGAAGCCATCGGTGTATAGGCAATGCGCATTTGACACGTTTGACTTTCTATGCTGTATTGTCTTGATTTTGTAGGGTTTGACAAACACAATATTTGGTTTAATTAAGTCTCAGCCTTCCTGTAGCAAGGGAGCGCATCCAGCTCTCCCGGTTACTAGAAACGAGTTCCTAATTATCTCATTCATACATCAAGGTTTGCACCAGCTAAAAGCAGTAGCATCATTGTCACCAGCGCCGCTCTTTGACGTGTATGTCTAGAGGGGTAATTTCAATGACCAACTCCATTAAAGCAGTGAAGTAAGTCATTGGCACCTGCTATATTTATGCAAGCCATCTGCTGAATATGGTTTAGTTTGTTAATCGCTCTTACCTGTAGCATATTTGGTACCCAAGCAATGCTTCCGTAAGTTAGCATTAGCCTAATGACAGCAGTATAAACCCAGAGTGAAAGGCTCCAGATGCGTCCGACTGTTGGTCAGCACTGCTCACAGGCAATATATGCCCTTTTAGCTCTACCATATAAGTGCGAGTTCCATGTTAACTTCCTGTTACGGGTAATACCAAGGTATTTCATCTTGTCAGAAAAGCTAAGACTCTAGTTTAGATTCTTTGTGTATTAAGCACGTGATGTTTTTATTAGTTGGAAAGGAACTTGTAATTTCTCACATATTGTGTTCTCAAACTTACTGCTTTGCAGAATAGCAATAGTGTCTTCATAGGCTATTGAGTTGGCCAATCAGGGTATCTAGGACTGTGTTGCAGAGGAGTGGTGATAGCATTTCTCCCTGTGGAGATCCCCTTGAAACCATGCACTTATTTTACATTTATGCTTGTTGCTCTATTAGAAAGTATACTGAATATCTATTCGCTCACGGCTAGGGAAACATTTCTGACATTGATCTATTTGGTGATAGTTGGAAATGTGGTTTTGTCATACGCTCCCTTAATATCTATGAATATACCTAGGGAAGATTATTTATTATCTAACGATCATTTAATTCTTCCCACTACTTAATACAATGCAGAATCGGTATATCTTCCGTTTATGCATGGTGATTTGTAACTTCATTCCTTATGTACCCCTTGCATAGCGTTTCCATTGTTTTTAAGAGAAAAGATGTTATGCTAATTTATCGGAAAGCCTTTGGTGGGATGTAGGGTTCGTACCTGGTTTTGGTATGAAGACCACATGTACCTTTCTCCACTTTCTAGAAGTATATCTCAGAACCAAAGTGGCTCTGAATATTTCCACAAGGTGCGCAGAAGGATATACGGTAAATATTTTATTAACTCTAAAAAAGTATAGCTACCATAATGGATATCGCATTAAATTCTACTTAAGGTTTTCAGATGTTCGGCATTAACAAAATTTCGAGAAGCGAATTAGGAGGTATTGAATTTTAAAAAAGATTCAGAAGATATAGAATTCATTAAACCTGGCATCTCAGTAATGTACATGCAGTTTACATATTTGGAGTATACATTGAACAAAGCATTTGATCACTTTAGGGAAAAAAATTTACTATGTAGCAAATGTTAGCTTACAACTATGTAGCAAATGTTACATTACGCGTGAACTATTTCAAAAGCCGTGGAAAAAAGAATGCACTCATTTAAGATGTGGATATAGAGACAAATTTTCAGAATGAGGTCAAAAATATTTTAGATAGAAGAACAATTTTCTCAGCAATATCATCCGAGTTATTCCGCTGCGTATTAAAGAGAGCTCAAATTGCCTTGGTGGCTGCCGAAACAGGTAGTGCAGAAATGTGTAATACTAATAATGATATACATCAGAAACAATACTCGACACAGCCACAACACATACACTACTGGATACAGCGAAGATGAGAATTACAAATATTACTGAAAAAACTTACATTAAATTTGCTGAGTAAAGATATAAGAAGAAAGTGGTAGATTGGTGATAAATCGCCAATCTGTAGAAAAAGTATTGAAAGACCTCACAACATATGCAGTACAACCTTCCAAAGACGTATTAATTTGCTAATGAACAAGCAGAATAACTTAATAAGGGAGCGAAGAAGAAAAAGAAGAAAAAATTAAAAACGAGGATTTTAATAAGAAATCAATAGAATAGGATACTAACTTCAATTTTATTTTAGTTTTTTGTATCTATTGTATGTAAATAAATATATTTAGCGTGTTTCGACCAAAAAAGGCATCGCGACAAATTGCATAAGGCTTACGCGTTTCTGTATTTCTTAATTAATAAACATGAATAAGTTAACGTAATTTCTTAATTTATTTTTTAAACGTTGAAATAATGTTAAATGTAGTTTTGAATATTATCATTTGTAGTGTCAATATAATAGTGTATACAATCCCATATAAAAACATTATTTCAATTAATATTTTCATTACGATCGAGCTATGAATTCGCCTTCCTTTACATTCCTACTTCTTTTTCGAGCAAAAGTCCATGTATCTGAGGGCAAGGTAACTCTGTTCAGATCATTCTTGTCACGATCCGTCGATCGGATGGCAATCTAATAATCTTACTGTTCCGGTTGAAATCGATGCACCAGCAATTCTTCTAACAGCTACGTTACTAAATGCATTATGTATGATACTACTTACTGCTTACCTTTGCAGATTTTCTATTGTTTTTTAATCCTGCTGCTGCTCTAAGCGCTCCTCAAAGAATGTCAACGGATCATACGCTGGTACATAGGTGGAACTTCCATGGGTGGTGAAAGCAGTTTTACAAATACACATAAACCGATTCTTATTATATATATATATATATATATATATATATATATATATAATAAACCTAGAATATTAATACTAATACAAGAATTAATATTAAACACAACAGTGTTACAGGATTTACGGGATGAACCGCGTCGATTATCATTGCGCTTTTGACGTCTTCTTCGGGGCTTCTGAGGCCTAAGTCTTCCAAGCCCCCAGATACTTCTACACATTGTCAATGCATTTAACTGCCTACACAACGTTTATTTCATCTTGCAAAATCAATTCTACAGACAAATAAATAGTACTCCAATGGGCTTCTCACTATCTCCAATAATTGCCAATATCTTTATGGAACACTTCGAGACCCGAGAACTATCTACATTAATGCTCTAACCGACATGTTGGCTACCATATGTTGACGATACATTGGTCATTTGGTCCCATGGTAGGGATTATCTTGATTTTCTCTTTAATAAACCTCGTAATGGAAAACCTTATCACACGAGTAAGATCAATTCTGAATAATTTTGACACAACAATTCCAGATGTATTTCACTGTATCATCCAACGTCCGACTCCATCGTTAATAAGCATCCCAAATTGCAACACCTCTCTAATAGATTTATCCAAAAACTGCAATAACAACATAATAATCATAAACAAAGTAAGCAATTCTTGAACGAGACTACCTTAACTGCACAAACATCTTTACCGATGCATCTGAATCTAATGATGGCATTGGTTGTGTATTTGTTATTCCATCGTCTACTTTCAAATTTAAACTACCGCCTAGCTCAGGTGTCTTCACCGCTGAACTGATTGCTTTGTACCGTGCGCTAAAACATGCAAACCTCTTACGAATTTCAAAACCTAATTCTCACCGACTCGCTCAGTTCTCTTCTTGAAATACAGCATCTGTATCCTAAATGGACCTTGGAGCAACTAATAAAAACTGAACTACAAATCGCCCAAGAGAACCACATAACTCCTAAATTTATATGGATCCCATGTAATGTAGCAATAAACCCTTGTGATGTAGCAATAAGTACGGATCTGAATTAGCGCGTGAGAGTGTATGTAAAGATCTCAAAACGTTTTTTAAACAAAAAGTGATTGGTCAGTGCCAGCGCGAATGGTTTCTATCGCAATTTAAATTAAGATCGCTTAAACCAGATACACGACAGTGGAAAACTAGTGCTGGTAACACGGTTGATTCAAACGGTTGTAACGCGCCCACATATAGGACACACTAAGATTACACACTCCTATTTACTTTTGGTCAGTGAACGCCCCCTGTGCGACCTATGTGATACGCCTCTTACCATTATCCATTTGTTAATTGAGTGTCCAAAATACCATAGAAAATGTTCAATAAACAATATACTACTCTACCAGATTTATTAAAAGAAAACTGTCACGTAAAAAACTTATTAAATTACCTAAGGTCAACCAATATTTTGTATTAGATTTAAAAATTTTGTTTACTGAGTAACGCCGCTAATATCCTGTTAATGTATGCCTTAATGTTTTTTTTTATTAAAAAAAAAACTATTAGAAAACTGACCAACATTTTGATTTTGTGGTTGAGTGTTAAATATTTCTACTTCTTCTTCATGTACCATGTCCTTTCAAAACGTTGGTTACCATCATAGCTATCTTAATTTTATTCACTGCCACCCTAAATAGTATGCTTGTATCAACACCATACCAATCTCGCAAGTTCTTCAACCATTATGTTCTTCTTCGTCCTGGACTGCGTTTGCCTGCTATTTTTCCTTGCATGATATTTTGTAGCAACCTATATTTGGGACCTCTCATTACATGTCCGAAATATTCCAGCTTTCTCTGCTTGATACTTTTTATGATCTCAGTAGTCTTGCTGAGACGTTCTAGTATTGTGGAGCTTCGACTCTTCTCCATCCAGTAAACTTTTAAAATTCTTCTATAGCACCACATTTCGAAAGCCTCAAGGCGATTTAGAATGTTAAATATTAGTTTTGCCTAAATCCGCCGATATAATATTAGATAAAAATTTTTATTAGAAGCAAAAATGAAATTTTATTATAATGAAGAACTTTTAAAAATAAAAGTTGTGTAAGAAACGTTTTCCTATATTAATATCCTAAAAGATATCCGCCACTGTATCGGATATACAGTTTTTTGCTTTATGTTCTTTATATGCTTTTTTTTGAGGATTCTTTACTCGTTGTCGTGTGTTTACTTCTAGTTTTAATGTAAAACTGGTTAACTGGTTGCTGTTTCAACTCTTTATAGTGTAGTTTTTACTAGTGTCGTTCGTTCTATGGACTGCCAGTACCGTTTGTGTAATAAACTGGGTAATGTCTCTTTTATTTTTGTTGCGTAAACGATAATGTATTAGGAACTATTAAAACATATCTAACTATTTTGTTAACTTCATAGAATATATCTTTTATTGATGCTAATAATATATGAGTAATTTTGAAACTGTTTTCTTCTGGCATGTTTAAGTTAAACATTATTTCATACGGGATTAAACGGTAAGAGACTATAATAGAAATTTCATTTTGTATTTGTTTTGACGTTTCAGTTTTCAGTTTCAATTTCTAACGCGGAAATTTTTTTCAAAAGAATTTTAAAATAAAAATTGTTAGATTTAATCTGTAAATGTTTATAAACAAACTTGGCATTAATCTTTTAGGAAAGTATTAGCCATATATTTTGAGTCAAATTCTAATTTTTAGGTAGTTAATAATATAAGTTAAGAATATGTATTTAATAGTAGATGATGTGTCTTTGACCTTCTATTCATTACTGTTGTTACATTCTTATTGCTGACTTATTTTTCGGTATTGATAATAATCAGAGTCTGTTATATTCTACTTATGTAGTTGCTTGAGGACTGGTTCTTTGATTCTCTTCTTTTTGTCGTCTTTTTCTTTCATAACTATTAACCCTTATGTACTAACACCTTAAATCAATGGCGTAAACACTAACTAACCGCCTGACAGACGGGTTTAACATTTTAGTGAATATTTTTTGTTTTTTATATACCTTGATGCAAAAAAATATTGCAATGACTTACTAAAAGTATTAGTTATATAAAAAATACAGTGATTAATATAGTTTATCTGTATTTATTAAAATAAAAAAATATTATAACAAGAATGGATCGGTTTTTTGTGGACATTTTTAGGCCTAAAAAAAAATGTGATAAAAATTAAACAAATTAAACTATATTGATAAAAATTTATAATCGGGTTAAGTAAAGAGTAAGAAACATTAAAACAATAATATTTTTAAAAAATGTTCACACAAGAAAAAACTGACAGTCACTAAAGTTGGTAGAGTGTGGCGCACTCCAAACAAATTTTTTTCGCACATTCCAAACAAATTGGTTTCTGACAATGAAAGTAGACATAAGCTGTTCTTCTTTTTTTTTATAATGACAGTAAGAACAATCCTTCCTTTTTTCTAATTTTTCCACTCTTACCTCTGAACGCTGTTGAGTTTCATCTATATTCAGTATCTCGCATATGCTAAACTTTAGTTTTCTAGGTAAAGAGGAACTTTCTAGTCTTCTGTGTAGCTGAGGTTGGATAAGTTGAAATGCCAGTTTTTCAATAAAATTGGGCCTTTCTAAATGAGTATTATTTTTAAAAGATTCATAAAGAATATTATCATTTACTGTACTTATATCAAACATTCTGAAAAATATAGCCATAGGCCAACGGCGAGTTCGACGATTGCTTGTAAATTTGGCACATTTTTCATCCATTGAATCGACACCACCCTTTGTTGAATTATAATCCACTATTATGTGTGGTTTTTTAGTATCTGTATCCTCAGTGGCTGCTTGATTACGGCTTTATTTTTATGTGTTGTGTGTGAAAGTAAAGTAATGTGTTTTGTAAATCCGTAAATTGCCGTTCCCACTTCTCGTCGTCTGGTGGGTAAGAAGATAGGAGAAATTTCTTTACGATTCTTACGGAGAGTTCCAATGCAAGACCTTTACTCCTCAATATCTCTACCAGTTCTATAGATGTAAACCAGTTGTCAAAGGTTATAGATCTATTGGTCCCATAGAGAGGAGTAGTTAAGCGCATAACAGCCTGTGTCGGCTTACTGTATCTTTTCTGTTCCTCTGTAAGTCCAATAACGTCAGAATTTTTTCCCGTATATATATAAGCATTAAATAAATAGCTAGTTCGAGCATCAGTACAACACATAATTTTTATACCATACTTTACGGACTTACTCGGTATGTAAATTTTGAAGCGACATCGACCTTTGAATCCCACTAGCATCTCATCAATACAGGCTGAAGTTCCCACAGTGTAGCATGCCTGACTGTTGTTAGTTAATTCACTAAAAATTTCTGAAATCGGTGCTGCTGGATCCAACACTATTCTCTCATTTCTGTCTTCGGGATTGTCAAATCGCAAACATGACAAAAGGAACGCACATCTCTCTTTTGACATAATGCATCTCATTATTTCTCTACCAGTTCCATTAGTAGCAAAAATAGTATCTAGGTTTTTATTGTTTGATTTATATAAGCATGTAAATGCTAAAAATCCCAAAAATGCGTGAAGTTCTGTCATGTCAAGGTCTTTGAGAGAAGGTGAATTTTGATTTTTGTACTTGGCTCTTTCTTTGCCGATTTTCACATTCGTCCATCTAAGAATTATGTTGCAAATATTATCACTGAATAATAACTTCCAAACCTGCAAAGGGTCTGCACTATCTTCAATTTTAGCTGCAGGGCGTAATCCAGGTAACTGTAAAACTATATTCTGCTGTGGACGCCGGCCTCTATTTGAAGTGGGAGGATTTTTTGACCATTTGTATCTATTTCTACCATAGCCGTCTCCTCTGGATCGTCTTCTTCACTGCTTTGGTCAACATTATCTTCTCTACAAGCCTGTTTTACCTCATTTTCATTTTCTGAAACTAAAAAGAGAACTTTAGGTAATGGTATACTATGCGGTCTGCCGTCGCGTTTCTACTATAGCTTACGGTCTACCCAGGGATGCGGTGTATACGCTGTGTTCGACAAAAAAATCTTTACAAAGTGAAAAAAACGCATAAATCATAAGAATTTCTATTTTAATAATACATATCAATACTTTCAATAAATAATTCTTCAACATTATCCGTTTTATTCACTTTGTAAAGATTGTTTTTTTTTTGGTATTGTATACATGTGTTGCTAATCACCATATTCTTTTCTCAGAAGGGTTTGCAAACAATAATGAAAGGCACCATTGTAGACGAACTGTTTATTGCTAAGTACAATAAACATTTATACTACTATTATTTAGGAATATAAAATAAACTACGCAAATTTATTTTCTTTACTAATATGCAAATAAGACCCTAATATTTTCCCAGGGTATGCACAAATATGAACCACTCTTTTCAAATAACATGGCAGGGTAGATTTACTTTCATTTCATTTTACATTGATTTTGCTCCAAAATAAATGTAAAATAGTTGTTACTTGTGAATAATTAATTTTTCCACAAGATTTTTATTGCATATCATTATTTTGTGCATCAGGTAGATCGCACCCTCGAGGTAGACCACATACTAGAGTAACACCGAACTTTAGTACAATACATACATAATAATTCCAAGAGATTTGACTTACCCTCTATTTCCGATTCCGTTTCGTGATCGCTGTCAATAGCAACATTTCCATCACAAATTGATTCAACTTCGCTTATGTCGTCATCTACGTCATCAAGTCATTTCAAAAGCGTTTCCTCATAGTTTTTATCCCCATATTTGACCTTTTTTGACGTACTGGGTCCCTCATCCATTTTCAGATAAATAGTAAATAAATACGAACACTACCAACCCGTCTATCAGACGGAAATCACACTTTGAATCTAAATATCTTTAGAATAACAACCTGCAGCAAACTGCCGATCTCAATACTAATAAATAACAACCTAACTTGAAAAGTCAGGAACAGGCGACCTTCAAAATTTTTTAGGTACGGAGATATCCCACTTTCGACAAGCGATGCCGTTTGAGAGACGGGGCGTTAGTACTTAAGGGTTAAGGCCATTCTTCTTATGCTCATTGATTTTTAAAATTAGGAATCTTAACCCTGCGTTAGTGTGCATAGATAAATTAGCAAAAAAGGTGTTTCGGGGTATGTCATATCCCAAAAGAAACTAACGCAGGAAGTTAAAATTTTTAAAATTTAATTATTTAAAATGTTTAATCTTGAGTTTTTGTTTATTTATGATTTAAATATATTAAATATGGTACTGTGAAAGTCTTATATTTAAATATTAAACATCATTTATCCAACATATTGTAGCTAGTCAAAAACACGAGTGAACGAAAATACACTCCAATATTATAAAACATTTTATTCATCATACAACTCTAAATAAGCTAATAGCCTAAGATTGTACAAACAAAGAAAGAAATATTTCCCAAAATACAATAAAAAATAAAAAGGTACGACTCTTTAAAATTGAAACAATTTGAAAAGTATCATTATTGCGTGTTCCAAACATATTGAAGTATCACATCGCATGCATGTGTAAAAAGTCTTCCCATTTTTATTTTTTCGACAAACAGAACATCTACTGCTTGTTCTACATCGCTTAGATCCAAATTGATGTAATTCTGGTTGCTGAGTAGCACCTAGTGGTCGACGCAAGTAAGGGTTTTCTCTTTGTTGGTTTCGAAACTCGTAATCAGCTGTATACCCAGTTCTTAAAAAAATTAGTCCCAGTCTTTTTAAATAAAAGATTTTTTTATTTGTTTTTGCATTTTTGCTTTGGAATTTACTCCAACTGTATTCAAAAACAAAAAAAATATTGTCAAAGTCCAACGACAGCTATTTCTTCGTTACGCTGTAATTAGGACATAACTTATCCAATGTATTTACACCGCTTTTGGTTGAATTGTAAAAGTCGATAATTTTAGGTAATTAGTATATCATCAGTATAGTATCATCATGATGCAAGAGGATAACATTTTTTTACTTTTTTGGCACATATGAGATAGCCGTTATATCTTTTTGAAAGCAAATTGTGAACTGCGAATTTCTCTTTCTCCTGTGTTCAGAAGTGCTGTTGTAAATTGTCTTTTATTTTTTTTAACTATCTCAACCGATTTAAGATGATGAGTCTGAATTAGATTGATTATAAGAGGATAACTGGCAAACCATTTATCGAAAGTAATATTAAGTCTTGTATTAAAAACTGGCCCAATCAAACGTTCAACTCTCTTTTGCAAATTGTTACTTTGTCGGAAAGGTCCTTCTGGCTGTGTGCCTATGTAAAGTTCCATGTTTAGACAGTAGTAAGTTTTGAAATCCACTAGCCCAAATACTTTTAACCCATACTTCGCTGGCTTATTCGGTATGTATTGAAAAAAACTACACACGTCCCTTGAATGATTCCAGTTTTCCGTCTAATATAAGATGTGGACTTCGTATATAGTGTGTCTTACAATTGCCATCAAATTAATCAAATAATCCTCTAATTGCTGCCAATTTGTCGATCTGTTTCCATTCTACTCTACTTTGTACATTGTCGAATCGCAAACATTGCATTAAAATGCAATATCTGTCACACATTGTTGTTTGAATGAGAACAATACGGCTGCCATCAGTATTCTAAAGATCTAAAATATTTTGCCGGTTTGACTTCCCTGTTAGTCCGAAAGTCCCATTCATTAGATTAGGCCTATAACAGCTTTGATTTCTTTTGTGTCAGTCCCTTTGACTAAATACTGATGTCGTGCATCGTACCGTGAGGCTTTCGTCGCTTATTTTACATTTGTGTCATGCCATCTAACATTTCTTCTGTAAAGAATAACAAGCAACAATTAAGAACACTCTTCTTTTCTCGTGTTGTTCCTCTTACACTAGGTAAATATGTAATTATATTGTCTGACCTTGTTCTCACTTTTTGTTCTTTGGAAGTTTGAACCACATTGATTTGTCTTTTTCTAAAAAGTATCTCTTACCATTACTATCACTACCACTTTATGAACAGCTTGAAAATTCACTTTCTACTTCAGTTTCACTTCTTCAACATCCCCCTTTTGTGTGCTATCTTGAGCCTCTTCTTCCAATATGATTGTCTTTTAACTTGCTACTGCGTTTCCTATTTCTCTTTATTAGAAATAGTGCCAAACTCCTCGATTATACGTTTTAGCCTTTCCTGTTATTTTTAGGATATTAATAATTAATATTTGGAGCTGTAAACGACCAAGGGCAGTGGCGCAGAAGGTAAAATTTTGAATTGTATCAGCTCTTTGATGAGCCAGATGTCATAACGTTCATTAAAACACAGCGACGTAGATGGGCTGGACACATAATACGAATGCCAGAAAATACCATTGCGAAAAAGCCAACCACAGGAACACCTGTAGGAAAAAGAAGTAAAGGCCGACCGCGAATTAGGTGGTTGATGGAGTAGAAACCGACTTACGAATATTAAAAATCAGAAGATGGCAACATGTTGCCAAAAACCGAACAGAATGGCGACGAATCTTAGAGCAGGCCAAGATCCACAGAGGATTGTCGAGCCAAAGATGATGATGAAAAAGTATCTCTTACCATTACTATCACTACCACTTTATGAACAGCTTGAAAATTCACTTTCTACTTCAGTTTCACTTCTTCAAAATCCCCCTTTTGTGTGCTATCTTGAGCCTCTTCTTCCAATATGATTGTCTTTTAACTTGCTACTGCGGTTCCTATTTCTTCTTATTAGAAATAGTGCCAAACTCCTCGATTATACGTTTTAGCCTTTCCTGCTATTGTTTGTAAGACATAATTATTGTATAATTCAGTGTCGCTTAAAGAAAAATAAAAATCATGGTATATCTCGAAAAAATATCAAAAATATCACGTAAATTTACCTCTAGAAAACAAGACAACTAAAAGTTACAACAGTAGTGTACCGGGGTACACACCCCAACTGACCAAGTCCGAACTGAAACTGAAATTACATATATGGACAATTGGCAACAAGGTAATCGCGAGAAAACATGTATAAACTATAGCTACTAGAAGCTAGAAGGCGCTATTTCATCTACTTTCGATTTTATAGTAATAAAAGGAGTACCTAGACTATGGTATACCCCAGAACACTAAACGAAAGTTAAGTTTCTCTTAGATAAAAATTATTGTATTCACACGTTACTTTATAGATGCAATTATTATCTCTCCTGTGTGATGTGTAGGGTTTGGTTTTGGAAAGAATAAATCTCAGTATATCAGAATAGGTTGTTTTAAATATTGTTGAATGTTGTATTTTTGTTTTTATACTCTATAATTTTTCTGCTAGGCTTTTAATAGACCATCAGATTCATTCCTTGTGCCTTTGGGAACACTGAAATATTGAAATAAGAAGAGTAAAATATATGACAACTGTGATTTATCTATTTAACTGTGACTATAGATTTATGAGAAAATTTTCGTGAAAATATTTTATTTTTTTTTGTAAAGAAAATCTTCTTTTGTAAAATCATATTCTCCTATATGTCATTTTACGCATCGATAAAAAAGTACGGATTCTATTTTCAAACATTTATTAGTCGTAAGGGCTACTGTTGACCTAATAGTGTTAATTATGACCTAAACATGTTTGGTACATAGGTCAATATCCGTGTTTTTCCCTTCGTGCTACTTGAAAATTTATTAGTTTTCACGATAAAGAACAAAAAAGCATAACGGCAGGTCGTGAAAACGAAATATTTTACCTTGTTCGTTGAGAAAAATAGCTCCCTATTCAGTTGTTACTTGTCCAAATATCTTTATTACAATTAAGTATAATTATCTGGTATGTATTGATTTAAGCATAAAACACACGTAATTATTTGTTCTTTGTTCCTAATTTCACATTTTTCAACGGTTTAACCATATAAACTTTTGCATATACGACCAAAAGATCAAAAATTGGACTTTTTTCAAAATTATTAGATATATAAAGACCCAAAATTAATGGCTAATAATGCAGTTTAAAATTTTCCATCTTTTAAATAAATCGATGTTTTAACGAAACATGTCATGTCTATCATGTCTGTGACGTCATATCAATATGACTGTGTTCTCTGAAAATTAAAAACAGTGTTGTATTTTTTGATATACTATTGATGATTTTCTTGTCCCCTGTGAAAACATTTTCTTTGATTGGAATTTCTTTTTCCACTATTTTGTTCGAACTGTGCCAAATTAGGACAATATGATATCTTCTTATTTGTATGTTTTTATTCTATTGTATATTTTCTTTTTACTTGCCCACTGAGCCTATACCTATTTGTGACGTAACAAGCCAAAAATACAACCATCTCCGTTAAGCATCGTTAACAACAATCAGTGTAAAACATTCTTTTCTCATAGGTAACATTTAAAATTAAAACGGTTTTCTATCGCTAAGTATATTTCTGACAAGGAGCAAATTATTAATTTGTCAAGTTAGAGACATATGATAATGAGACGCAAATCGTGACCACAGTTTTTTCTCATCTCCATTACAATCATACCAAATTTCTATTCGTATATATTTACATTATTTTTGTTTATAGCAGCTAAATATGTTTCTCAGGCCAGTTGGTTTATATGTTTATTGTTGTATTGCATCATATTTTTCTGGCTATGGGAAAGTTCTAATTTTAAGCTTCATGTGAGAAAAACTAATTAACCAATATATTTTACAACAATGTCATGTGTGCATATAGAGCGGCTGCAACTTTATAGAAACTCTCTGTTATACCACAGCAATAGGGCGAAATGCACGTGTTCAAATAAAAATACAAGAAAGAGTAAAAAACTTTTAACATTCGTAGTATGATGATAATATCTTTTAACCCATTTGTTAATTTAAAAATGGGAATTATTTTTCCTTCTTTGTGATGACTGCAGGGACTGAAACCATTTACCAGAAAAAGGAACTTATATTATTTTAGCTCCTAAAAAACTAAGGTAAAAATGTAACGTTTATTGTGAAACGAGATAACTTTTCACTAGTCACACTTAATGTACTTCATCTTTAATACTCCCCGGAATACTAAGGATACATTTGACGTAGACATCATCCAAAGGTACCAAAACAAGATACTACGCATACTAGTGAACATATCATGGTATGTATCCAACTGCATAATATTTCGAATGTTCCAAGCAAGTGATCAAAAAGTTTAGTGCATCCGATCGGGAACGAGTAAAACCACATCCAAAGAAACTAGTAAGTGATATAATAAACTTTCTATCTATCTATCTATCTATCTATCTATCTATCTATCTATCTATCAATCCTTCTTTGGTCCATCTTTGGCCATAGGCCTCCCCAATCCTTTTCCATTCTTCTCTGTCTGTCGCTACAGTCATTCACCTAGAGCCCACATGCTTCTTGATATCATCTGCTAATCTCGTTTGGTGCCTTCCTCTGCTTCGTTTTATAATAATGTTAAGTTTGTATAGTTCTAATTTATTTGTCTTTATTCTAATTTATTGTCTATAATCTAATTTATTAAAACTCACGATAGCTAATTACTAATTTATTAAATAACTTTTACAAATGTATTTATTTCACGTTTCGTACAAGTAAACCGCGTTTACCGATCTTCTTATGACTGACTGCCAAATAAAAATCTTTCATTTATATACACAACTGTGTCATCCAGAGAATTCGGCGGACTTCTTGAATAGTCTCGAATTTTGGTGAAGGCGCTCGACTCGTTTTTCAACCTCGAGACGTGGATGATTCACCAAAATTAGTGTCTAGAGATTTCTGGTAAACAACTGGTAGCTAAGCTCAGGTATATTTTGACCTACAAATTACGAGAATCAATAAAAAGAATTAGTCATAAAATATTTACAGTTCTATATGCCATAACATTTAAAATCGTAACATTGCCCCCCTCTTAAAAGATGGTTCCTCCTGGAACCTTGTCGGGACTGGAACTGGAACGACATGCTGATATCGGCAACTGGACCCTCTTTTACAACTTCCAGTTGTATAGAAATGACAAGGGACGGTTTTCTCTCCGCAGCAGTAACTATGCGGATTGCAACAGACTAACACCTGGACTTCGGTGTCTTTAAAGACTTTCTCCACCATGTTTCGTATAACCCTCCAATCTAATTGGCGGCACTCCAACTTTGGCATGGCTAACTTTTGCACGTCGGACTCTAGTACGTGCTCTCTCAACTGAAGTAAGGCTTCCCATACATCTCGGTAGGTAGGTTGGTCACGGGCAGTGTCTTTTGTTACCAGGTAGAAAAGGTAACGTGATGCATCTTGAAGTTTCAAGGTTTTACCAGGAGCTGGCACTTGGCATTGAAGTTCTGCAACTCGACCAAACTTCCTTCGAAAGACGGATGCCAACCCTGGTGCATCTTTGATACTGGCCGGGATGGTAAGGGCCAGTGAGTAGTCATCGGGAAGCGCGAGTAGATCTTGCCTTTCTTCAGTGGTAACACCATGTCTTGCTTTACCGGTACCTCCATAGGCACCCATGAATTCCTCAAACGTGAGGTCAGACACATCTTGGACTTGGTTTACTTCCACTTCTTCATCTACGTCGTGGTCACCCTCGAAAGACGCCAGCCGGTTATGGTGTACTATCATCGGCTTTCCTCTCGGAATCTTGCTTATTCGGTAAATAACATCATTGATCTTCTCCATAATGAGGTATGGACCTTCCCAAAACTGCTGCAATTTGGGAGAACAACCTTTTCGCTTTTTGGGGTTATAAAGCCAGACTTTATCGTTCTTCTTAAAACACCCCTTTTCGGCTTGCGTATCGTACCGTTTCTTCATTCGGTCACTAGCGATCTGGAGATGGGAACGGACCAACTCGTGTACATCGTCCATTCTTCTTCGTAATTCGATCACATAATCTTCACCTGCTACATCTTCTCCAGGTCGACACCCAAACTCTAGATCACAAGGTAGTCGCATCTCGCGTCCGAATAGGACTTTGGCTGGTGTCTGGCCTGTTGATTCATTAACAGCAGATCTGTAGGCCATTGTGAAGAACGGGAGATATTGGTCCCAGTCTCGCTGATGATCGGACACCATCTTTGTCAAATACTTGCCAACTGTTCTATTCATTCGTTCTACCATACCATCCGATTGCGGATGATAAGCCGTAGTCCTTGTTTTCTTCATACCTAGTCTATCACATATTCCTTGGAATAAATCGCTTTCGAAGTTCCTGCCTTGGTCACTATGGATCTCCAAAGGCACTCCAAATCGGCTGATATATTCTTGGATCAACTTATCTGCAACGGTGGCC
Organism: Diabrotica balteata; assembly: GCA_918026665.1. Classification (NCBI taxonomy): domain Eukaryota; kingdom Metazoa; phylum Arthropoda; class Insecta; order Coleoptera; family Chrysomelidae; genus Diabrotica; species Diabrotica balteata. Next base: position 52,780,152 of record OU898281.1, read on the forward strand.
GCCTTCTGGTCTGGAAGTGCGTAAATCTCGACCCACTTAGTGAAGTAATCCATTACTACCAACATGTACTTGCCTCCATTATCACTTTCTGGAAACGGCCCAGCAATGTCCAAAGCTATTCTTTCAAACGGGCTTCCAACGTTATATTGTCTCATAGGAGCTCTCCTTTTTCGATAAGGCCCGTTACTCGTAGCACAAATAGTACATTTCTTACACCAGTCTTTTACATCGTCGGAACTGTTCATCCAGTAAAACCGTTCCCGAATTCGCTGAAGGGTCTTCTTCACACCAAAATGCCCTCCTGATGGACTGTCGTGTAACTGACGAAGTACTTCGGCTATTCTGCTCTTTGGAATCACCAACTGTCTTCTCTTCTCTGAACCGTCATCATTTTCCAGGACTCGTTTGAGCAAGCCATCTTCCATGATAAACGAGTCCCACTGGGCCCAATACGTCTTAACTATTGAGCCTAGGTTCGATATTTCTTGCCAAGGTGGTCGACGGTTTTCCTCTTTCCATTTTCGGATTTTCTGTATAACTGGATCTCTCTCTTGTTCTTCCCTGATCTTGGTAGGCGTCCAGTCGTCGTGGACCACCGTCGTTCTTAGCACTGCTGCTTCCTTGGATTCCGTTTTGTTGCAGTGAGAACACTCTGCTGGGCATGGCCTTCTGGAAAGAGAATCGGCGTTTCGGTGGCTAACTCCGGCCCGGTGCTCAATCTTAAAATCATATTCTTGGAGTCGTTCGATCCACCTGGCTATCTGACCCTCTGGATTCTTAAACTGCATCAACCACTTAAGGGCGGCATGGTCGGTTCGGATTAAAAACTTCCTTCCATAGAGGTATTGATAGAAGTGCTCTACTGATTTCACTACTGCCAGAAGTTCTCTTCTCGTGACGCAATAATTTCGCTCAGGTTTTGAGAGAACTTTACTAAAATATCCAAGGACTCTTTCCTGTCCTCCTTGAATCTGAGACAGCACTCCTCCCATTCCCACATTACTTGCATCTGTATCTAAGATGAACTCTCCTTCTGGCAGTGGATACCCTAAAATTGGTGCTGTGATTAAATGCTTTTTTAAGGTCTCAAAGGCATTCTGGCAGTCTACATCCCAGCGGTATTCTCTTGCTTCCTCTGTAAGTCGCGTTAATGGTTTAGCGATATCTGCAAACTTCTTAATAAACCTCCGGTAGTAAGTACATAGTCCCAGAAAACTTCTCACTTGGTGTTTGTCAGTTGGTTTTGGCCATTCCTTAATGGAATCAATTTTTCCCTTATCCACAGCCACTCCTTCTTTACTGACTATATGACCCAGATAATTGACTTTACCTTGAAATAGCTGGCACTTCTTGGGGTTTAACATCAATTGGGCAGCTTTAAGTCGATTAAAAACGTTCTCTAAATTCTTCAGATGGTCTTCAAATGTCTTCCCCAAGACGATTATGTCGTCTAGATAAACTAGGCATGTTTTCCAAGATAACCCTCTCAACACATTTTCCATAAGCCTCTCAAATGTCGCAGGAGCGTTACAAAGTCCAAATGGCATAACGTTGAATTGCCATAATCCAGATCCTGTGGTGAAGGCTGTCTTTTCTTTATCTACCGGGTCCATTTCTACCTGCCAGTATCCAGACTTCAAATCCAAAGTAGAAAATAATTTACTTCCAGCCAATGTGTCTAATGTGTCATCGATCCGAGGCAGAGGATAACTATCTTTCTTGGTAACGTTGTTCAGCAAACGGTAATCCACACAGAACCTCGTTGTTCCGTCTTTCTTCTTAACCAGGACCACCGGAGAGACCCATGGGCTCGTAGAAGGTTCTATCACCCCGTCTTTCTTCATTTCCTGAACAATCGTTTCAGCTTCCTCTCTTTTCGCCTGTGGTAATCGTCGAGCTGTTTGACGAATTGGCTTAGCATTACCAGTATCAATTTTATGCTTAACAACGGTAGTTCTTCCCGTCTTTCCTCCTTTCGGTACGAAAATATCACGATACTGCCAAAGAAATTCCCTTAATTTCCTTTTCTCAATCTGATTCAGAGACTGTCCAGCAACCGCAACCATTTGATCAAATTTATCGTTGGAATTATCAGACGTTGTCGTCTGACGGATTATGGATGTGACAGGTACACAAGTTCCTACTTTTGTCTCTTTCTTGATGATCACTGGGTAGTCATTGACATTAATAAGTCTCACAGGAATTTCTTTAGCCGAAGTCACTAATTCTTTTCCAATTATGATTCCACGGCCAACTTCGTCGTCATGATTCCAAGGCTCCATCATAACAGGTGTTCCTTCGTCCACAATTCCCTGTAGCCGCGCTACTATTATCGTTTCACTTCTCGCAGGCACGACTGTATCTTCTTTAACGGCTGCTTGCATAGTGTTGTCATCATGTGGATGGAGAAATACCTCCTCGCTACCAACTTTGATTACCTTATTCTTAAAATCCAATTGGAATCCATGCGTATTCATTACGTCCATTCCTAATATAACATCCTCTTCGATGTCAGCAACTACAACAGTATGGACGAACTTTTCTGTTCCAATTCCTAATTGTACCTGGATTTCTCCATGAATGTTGGCATTTTCACCTGTAGCGGTCCGCAGTCGCAACCTCGTTGGTAACAGTTTCTTACGGCTGTTTATAACTGTCGGGCGAATAATGGTTCTTGTCGCTCCGGTATCCACCAACAACGTATGCTTTTTACCATTTATTTCTCCATCTACATATACACTATCTTCACGACATTTCAAAGAAGCTATTAGTATGAGAGGGTCTTTGGAAAAGTTCTGGGTCGAAGCTGCCCCCCTGAGGCCGACCCGTTCTAGTTTTCCTGATGGTGAGTTTCTTGATTTGTGTCGTACCTAGGATGCTTACATGAACTTCGTACGTGTCCTATTTCGCCACAATTCCAGCATTTTATGGTCTTCGTTTTCTTGTATGTCATGCTTTTCATCATATTAACGAGCTGGTCAAGTTTATCTTCATCTTCTTCCTCTTTTACAGTCCTAACTTTACTGTAACCGCCAGAGGCCTGCGTAGCTGACTCGTATTCGAGGGCGGCGGATAAGACATCAACCAGCGTCTTGTGACGAGCTAATCGTAGTGTTCTTTGCATCTCATGATCACGAAGACCATCAATAAACGTTTGAACGGCCAACTTTTCCATCATGTCTTCGGGAGCTGTTGGATAAGCATATCGCACTAATCTGGCGATATCTACTTCATATTCTTGAAGAGCTTCATCTTTCTTTTGTCTTCGATTTTTGAGCTGCGACTGATATACATGCTCCAAGTGTTCGTGGCCATATCGCATATTTAACCTCTTCTTCAGTTGTTCGAAATCATCCGTCTCCTCTACGGCTATGGTCTGGAGCACATCTAAGGCATCTCCTCGAAGAGCTATAGTCAGGTTTACAGCCTTTTCTTTTTCTGACCATCCATTTGCTCTTGCAGCTGATTCGAACTGTTTCATGTAGTTGTTCCATGATGATTTTCCGTCGAAAGTTGGGACTTTGACATGAACGGAACTTCCACTTCCTTCAAATTTCGGCCGTGTTTCCAACTTACATTTTGTCTCGTCTTCTTTTATCTCTACCGGATCTAAAGCTACCGTATTAATTGGTGGTAGCACTCTCGTGTTAGTTATCATGGTCTCTAACTGTTTGATTTTCTCTTCAACTTTATCAAATGTTTTAGAGACTTCTTCAAATTTCTCATTATTCTTTTTAGAAGTTTCTTCCATCATTTGAGAAACATTTTCAAATTTCTCGTCGAATCTTCTAGACACATTTTCGAGTTTCTCGTCGTTTTGTCTACCTACTTCTTTAATAATTTGAGACGTTTCATCCAATCTTTTGGAAACAGTCTCGAATTTTCCATCAATTATTTTCGTTAAAACGGCTTCTTCTGCTGACTGGAACTGGAATGTCTCTGGGTCGTCTCCATTCTTGTTGAGAACAGTCTTCAGTCGTTCTTGGAGGATCTTCTTGGACCCGCTGCAGTCTTCATCGCGTTCTTCTAGTTGCTCACGCAACTGTTTCACTGAAAGTTCTACTAGCAGCATCTTTGGTCAGGCACACACGTACTTTTTAAATGTTCTTTCGTACAACGATCACTACTGAACTACGCGGATGTTCCCGACGAACAATACCTTTCAAAAGTTCAAAAGTCTTTTTCAAAAATCAAATTAAATTTATCTACCATCCCACTTCTGCACCACTGTTAAGTTTGTATAGTTCTAATTTATTTGTCTTTATTCTAATTTATTGTCTATAATCTAATTTATTAAAACTCACGATAGCTAATTACTAATTTATTAAATAACTTTTACAAATGTATTTATTTCACGTTTCGTACAAGTAAACCGCGTTTACCGATCTTCTTATGACTGACTGCCAAATAAAAATCTTTCATTTATATACACAACTGTGTCATCCAGAGAATTCGGCGGACTTCTTGAATAGTCTCGAATTTTGGTGAAGGCGCTCGACTCGTTTTTCAACCTCGAGACGTGGATGATTCACCAAAATTAGTGTCTAGAGATTTCTGGTAAACAACTGGTAGCTAAGCTCAGGTATATTTTGACCTACAAATTACGAGAATCAATAAAAAGAATTAGTCATAAAATATTTACAGTTCTATATGCCATAACATTTAAAATCGTAACAATAAACTTTATATATAAGATAATAAACTTTATAGAAGTAAAAGACTCAGGATGTTAAAACCATCTGACTTACTTACTAGGTTTTAGTTCTATTTAGGCTTAAAATTGGGCTGTTAAAATATTTTTAGGTTAAAAAATATTTTAAACTTAAAAATAATAAAATACTTTTGACTTTTAAAATCTCTACAAGTTATTTTAAACGGCTTGTCTAATTTTTAAATTAACTAAACTGGTAGACACACTTACTGCCGATGTTGACATAGTGTGTAAAAAAATTTAGTCTTAGTATATTTATAGTCTTACCATAAATATTGGTACAAGGTCTTCTTCTTCTTCCTCTTGATGTGCCTATCCGTTACGAATGTTGGCGACCATCATGACAATCTTTATCTTATCTGCAGCAGCGCGAAAAAGCTGCACATATGTTGTATTGAACCAGATTCTGAGGTTCTTTAACCAAGATGTTCTTCTTCTTCTTGGACCTCGTTTTCCAAATATTTTCCTTGCAGGATGGCTTAAAGGAGTTAGAGAATTGTTACTTTCGAGATCTAATGGTGGTCAGTACCTCTCTGTACTTATTCATTCTTCTGAGGACCTCCTTATTTGTCACTCGGTCAGTCCACTGAATCTTGAGTATTCTCAGATATAGCCACATCTCAAATGCTTTCAAATTTAAACTCAAATTCAAATAGACTATAAAAATATACTCTATTTGAATCCTAATAATTCTTTTGGGTCTGCCTTAAGGAGATTTCAACGTGTACAGCTTGCGAGGTGGTAATTGGAAGAATGTGTTGCTGACATTTAGTTTTGAGTCTTCTGCGAATTTTTTTAGGATGTCTCGTCTCTCGTTTCTGACTCCAAGTGCATGTGCTCCAATGTACTGTGTTTTATCTCCAGCTCCAATTTTGGCATTAAAATTGCCCATAATGATGAGAACTTCCTGTCGAGGAATTTTCTGTATATTACTGTTGATGTCCTGGGAACATAGACTTGGATGATGTTTATATTAATAGACTTGGCTTCTACTTGTAGTAACATCACTCTCTCTGATATTCGTGTAAAGTAAGTAACGCATTTGGCAACCCTAGGTGATACAATTATTTCGACTCCATATTCATGTGATCCATCACTTTTTCCCGACTAATATACCTTGTGATCTTTTATTTGTATTTCTTCAGAATCTGGCCATCTCATTTCTGCTATTCCCATGATACAAGGTATTTTAACTATAAAAATTGTACTACCAAGATGATTTAAAAAATTTTGGTACGATTTCTTACTAATATATTGAACTACAAACTACAAACAAATATCCAAAATGGCCGCTATTTGCGCGAATACAGCGCCGAAGTCTGTAAGGCCATTCATTGATCGTTGTACGGACGACATCCATAGGCACATTGTCCACAACTTCTACCAGAGTCTGTTTCAATTAATCTTAATTATGGTGACATCTATACAGACCATGCCAAGCAGTAGCCGAGTAGATTAAGATCTGAACTCGCTGACGTCCAACGTTCACTACCAATAAATTCATTTATATGATTTTCAAGCAATTTCGCCGTATGCGCACTGCAGGTGCCGAGTCTCGTTGGGATATTTAGGGTCTATTTTGGAACATCTGTGGTTTCGAAGTTTCACCGCATCTGTTAAAATGTTTGGCCGATGATTTCTGGCTGCTGTTTTAACGCCCTTTGCGCAAAAATGGAAAGAAATGACGTCGTCATAGGACACATACTCCACACCAAACCGTCACCGAGGCAGGAAAACGTTTTTATTTGATCCTTGGCACCCATTCGCGAATCTCGTTGGATGATCGTTCATAAACTATATTTTTTGCTTATTAAAAGTTTTCTTCAGACTAATTTTTTTATCTGTAAAGAGGATTTCTTTGTAATATTTTTACATTATAAGTATGAAAGATGAATGTTGAGTTCTAATCAACCAATGTGAAGATTATACTTTATATTAAAATAAAATTTTGTTTAATACCAAAAATTTTTTAAAATCAGATTTGTTTTTATTTTTTCGAGGTTTTTTTCTATACTTATAGATACTTTATTTTTCAAATAAATCTCATTCCATAAAAGAAACGTTGAAGTTTTTATTTTATAGTTTTCTTCTGTTGTTAATTTTTTTTAACTGGCCTAATTTGGATATTAGCTGTCTTCGCGTTTTTGTATTCGTAACATAGATAATGAAACTAATAAGATGCGATGATCTGTGTAAGCTGTCCGAAATGATGGACAACGAAAGAACGTGTGCACACATCGGTACCGTTTTCCTGTGATACAAACTTGCTTCACAGCGGGAAGTTAGTCAGAGCTTGTCAGTATCGTAAACGATTTCGGTAAAGACCATAAAAGAAGCAATTGTCGATGCTTTTTTTAAGCATTGGAAACAAGTGGATCAACAAAACGTACTCCACTTTTATAATATGAGCCATCGAAAAAAATCCTAATTTAAGAAGGCCATGATATCACTTGTTTATACTGCTCGTTAGTAGCGTAGTCACCACGCTGAGTAACGTGATTATATAATTTGACATTTTTAGTGTAAAGTTTGGTTAAATTTATATTTCAAACATACTTAATACTTTTGGGAAAATTATGTAAAAATAGTGTTTAACACATCAATTATTAACGATGTTACTTCTATGTATATATACTAAATATAATTGACATGGAATTAAACACAATTGATTTTAATGAAAATTACGTTGTACTTTTATTTTAAAGTTTCGATTTCCAATTCAAAAACAGTTTTTATAAAAAGGTTTAAAATAAAAATTAGTAATGATCTTAAGCTGTTAACATTTAAAGTTAGTAGTTGGTAATATTAATTTGCTGTTAACTTACTTTACCTATATCTCGTAGACATGTTGTGAAATTCTGCAAGGTACTGTGGACCTTATCCCTTACATCCCTTACATCTCCTGACTATTCGGTGCATCCTGCCAGGTAACAAACGAGGCTCTGACGTCCGAGAGATTGTCGGTATAAGTAATCCTCCTCCCCGTACTGGCTAACGGTTTTGGGCAGATGAGCTGGTAAGTGGCAGGGCACTCCTCTGTCCTAGGGTTGGGAAACTGGTAATGAAGTCGGATAAGCTAAAACATTAGCCAACGGCATAAGAATAAAGAAGGCAACGGGAAACCACTGTATTAACGATCGTAAGATATCCCTAGTCGAATAATCTGGTAAATCATTTGTAGTAGCATAACTCTTTGTCCAAAAGAGTTATGCTACTACAAATAAAAACGAAAGACATAAATAAAGACGATAGACAAAAATAAACATAATTGAAGTCTATGCCCCAACGGTCGAAAAAAAAAAGACGAAGAGGTGGAATCGTTCTATGAACAAATTCAAGAGACATTGAGAACTACCAAAGCACGTGACGTCACAGTAATAATGGGTGACCTGATCGTCAAATTTGGAAAGGGTAGCACAAGCAACGTAGTGAGAAATTTTGGATTAGGTAGTAGAAATCAAAGAGGAGATAGGTTGATACAATTCTGCCAAGATAATAATATGATTGTTAAAATGACGTTATTTGAATTACCTAATAGACGTTTGTATACGTAAAATCGCCAAGAGATAATGAACATCATTTTTTTTCTTAGTAGCACGTATGAAATTTAAAATGAGAATAATAGAGAAGACAGCAAAAAATAAATGAACGTCTAAACACCGTACAGATTGAAGGGGAATGCAGTAAAGAAAACATCAACAAAAACTACGAAAAAATAAAGGCTAACTTAATAAAACCCTTTAAAAAGTATCTACTCAAAACCAAAGAAAATAAAAAAGATTGGATGACCTACGAAATACTATAATTGATGGATAAAAGAAGAGCATATAAGGACAAAAATAAATCATTGTACTAGCAAACACAAAACGAAATACGGCGACAAATTCAAATAGGAAAAGAAAATTGTGATGAAATACAAATGTTATAATAAACATGAAAGCTTTAATTTACACAGGAAAATAGAAGAAATAACTAGAAGACCAGAATGCAAACAAAATATACTAGTTGATGAAAAGGGAGACACAGTAATGGATACAGAAAACAGATTGATGGTATGGGCAAAATATATAGAACACTTTTGTACCGACAAACGAGACAAAATAGATAACAAATATGTGCTTGAAGAAACTGGATCAGAAATAACAAAAGTAAAGTAAAATACACAATTAAAGAAATGAAAACTGGAAAAGCGGTAGGACCAAACGAAATACCGACAGAAATATTGCAACTTATCGCCGACTGCAATATACATGTTATTGTCGAATTATTTAATATCATAAATACAGAACAGATATATTACCAAAAGAATGGTAATATCAACGTTCGTAACTATACTAAAAAAGAAAAACAATAATGGAAGCCCTAAATCAAAGCCGAATATATTACAGGTACACGACACTAATCAAAAACATCTACGAGAACGCTACATCAAGTATACGATTACACGAAGACACAGAAAAATTCAGCTTAGGTCTAGGAGTTTGACAAGGAAACAAAATTTCACTAAAATTTTTCACGGATATGGGCATCAATATAGATGGAGAAAGATGAAATCACCTAAGATTTGCAGATGATGTTGTATTAATCGCAGATAACTTACATGATACAGTTTCTATGATGCATTAAGAAATCACATCAGTTTGTGTCTGAAAGAGCAGAATTAAAGGTAAACTTTGAGAAAACTAAACCTATAACAAAACTTGTAATGAGTGGAAATATAACTGCTGACAATAATACCATACAACAGACACATACAAATATTTGGGACACGAAATCAAAATAAGCAGATACAATCAAACACATGAAATACGGAAGCGAATAGGCCTAACATGGGCAGCATTTGGCAAATTAAGCCATATTCTAAAAAGCTCAATTCCCATGTGTTTCAAGCGAAAGGTTTATAACCAATGTGTTTTGCCTGTACAAACTTATGGAGCAGAGAATTTAACACTCACACAAAAATCTGCGAATAAACTCAGAGTTACACAACGAGCCATGGAACGTGCAATGCTGAACGTGAGCCTTCGAGACCACATAACAAACCAATAAATCAGGCAAAGATCAGGAGTTCAAGATGTCATCGAAAGAACCACGACGCTTAAGTGGAACTGGGCAGGGCACTTAGCCAGAACAGAAGATGGACGGTGGACAAGACGTATTATGGAATGGAGGCCCAGAAACTATAAAAGAAGGCGAGGACGACCACCGACTAGATGAACCGATGATATAAAACGTGTAGCGCGAAACTGGCTACAAGAGATTGTCTGATTGATGATTAGGGGTAAACATTAATGACACAAACGGTTATACAAAAGAAAATAAGAGATAGAATAGAAAAGGCTAGAAGTACATTCAATAATATGAAACAAATATTATGTGGTAGAGATAATCTTAATAAAGATAAATTTTAGAAAACGAGTACTAAAGTGTTATATATTTTCCGTTCTTTTGTATGGTGTGGAGTCATGCACTTTAAATAAACAATGTCTCAATAAATTTGAATAATTTGAAATGTGGACATATCGAAGAATGCTGAGAATCTCCTGGACAGAAAGAATAATCAATGAAGAAGTACTAAGAAGAATAGTGAACAGTAGGGAGATACTGGATTCCATCAAAATAAGAAAACTACAATATTTACGTCATGTAACACGTGGTGACAGATATGAATTCCTAAAACTAATAATGCTGGGAAAGATTCACGAAAAGCGTAGCATAGGTAGAAGAATAATGTCTTGACTGAGAAACCTTAGAAAATGGTTTGAATGTAGCTCAACTGAACTCTGTCGGGCTGTAATATCAAAAGTTAGAATAGCAGTGATGATTGCCAACCTTCGTCGCGGAGACGACACGTAAAGAAGAAAAAGGTGGGGTATTGTTCTATCCTTGTAGCATACAAAATATTGGCATATATTCTTTACGTTCAACTATCGGGATATTGTGAAGACATAATAGGTTTTTATTAGTGTGGGTTTCGTAAAGAAAGATCAAAGACCGATCAAATATTCGTTCTAAGGCAAGATCTGGAAAAAACCTATGAGTATGTCATTGATACTCATCACCTGTTTGTTGAGTTTAGATATGCCTATGATAGTGTTGAAAGAAACGCACTGTACAAGGCCATAATAGAATTCAGCATACCAGTACACTTATTAAAATTGGTAAAAGCGACCTCTCAAGAGTCGAGTGTAAAGTTAGAGTGCAGAACGGAGTTTCGAGAAAGTTTCAGTCTTTGATAGGACTTAGACAAGGAGATAGCCTATCATGTCTTTTATTTAATATTGCACTAGAGAAAGCGATAAGAGAATCTGGAATAACAACCAGAGGAACTATTATTAATCGCAGCGTACAATTACTAGCGTACGCCTATAACATCGACATTATTGCAAGAAGAAAGACAAACGTGGTCGAATCATTCAATGCGCTTGAAGCAGCAACAAAAAGAATGGGACTAGAGATTAACACTAGTAAGATGAAGTATATGTCAGTATCAAATCATATTCAAGCAGTACAACCCGAGGATCTAACGATCGGAACATATACTTTCGAAGGAGTAAGAGAGTTTATCTACCTAGGCTCACAAATTATTCAGAATAATGCAGTAAGTGCAGATAGTAACAGATGGATATATCTGGCAAATAGAGCCCATTATGGATTAAAAAAATTTTTAACAACAAGCCTAGTTACAAAAATAACGAAACTAGTGATATACAGAACTCTTGTCAAACCCATCCTCACATACGTGTCGAAAACATGGACGATAACAAAGAGCGATGAAGAACGTTTAAGATGCTTTGAGTGTAAAATCCTCCGGCATATCTATGGAGGAGTACAGGAGGGCGAATTATGTTGCAGACGCTATAATTTTGAACTTTACCGCCTGTATGACAAACCTGATATTATTAGGTCAATCAAAATAGACCAGCTGTGGTGGTTAGGTCACATAGAGAGAATGAATGAGATGGAGCCGCCAAAACATATTAATAATCAAAGAATAGATGGAGTGAAAAGGAGAGGCAGACCCAGAGCACGATTTAAGGATCAGGTGGAGGAAGACTTGAGAACGTTGGGAGTACGAAACAGGAAAGTCAAGGCGAAGGATAGGAGAGAATGGAGACTTATCCTTGAGCAGGCCAAGACCCACCATGGGTTATGGAGCCAATGATGATGTATTGTTGTACCCTTAGATTTAAATCAAACTCTGATCTTTCTATGCTTATCTAGTTAATTTATAGGTAACGGTACTTTGACTTGCTATTAACTTGTTAATGTTGCTGACGACTTCTTTCAGTACGAGTGACAAGAGCTTGTCATATATATTTCTTCATTTAGTAAGATGAGAGCTGCTTCTTTGATATTCGTCTGTTTGCTGTATGTTTCTTTCATTATTAGTGATATATCTTTACATTACACCCTGGGCTCATTATTACAGGCGTGTTAGTATCTATTCTTCTTCTGCAAGTGCCATCTTCTCAACGGAGGTAGGTAATCATCTTAGCTATTTGAAATTTCGAGACATTCTGAAAAGTTCATTTGATGTACATTCATGCCATCCTCTCTATATTTTTTTTTTGTCGCTTAGAGTAAATCTATGGGTGAATGATCCGAGTATATGTCCCAACCATCAGCAATGTCTAGGTAATTGACTGAAATATTTTTAATTGCGAGGAAACATATTAACTCAGGAACTTTATTCCTATCTGTAGAGGCCAGTAAGTTGGTCAGACAGTAGTTATTGATTCACGCATATGTTCGATGATAGCCAATAGAAGTTCATTTCCTTTAGTGGTAGTTAGAACCTCAATTATGAACATAGCGCTAACGGACATAGACGAGGGAATACTTATAAACGGAGAACGATTGAACAACATAAGATACGCTGATGATACATTTTTGCAGACAGTCTTGAAGGTCTGTAGACACTTGTCTTCGGGGTAGCAGAAGTAAGTAGCAGATTTGGGCTTGATTTTAACATCAAAAAAACCAAATACATAATAGGATACCACCTGGTCAATTACTAGTTAATTAACAACCTATAACATAAATCACCAACTTTTGTTATCTGGATGCAAACTTAAATGAACAGTGGGACCAATCGACGCAAATTAAGATAAGGATCGAAAAGGCAAGATTTTTTCGTCAAAACTAAAAAAAAAACTTCAACATATAAAATTAGAAATAAAAGTTCTTTTACTAAAATGCTACGTATTCTGCGTTATTTTATATAGCGTGGAGTCACGGACCTTAACGGAAGAATCACTGAAGAGACTCGAAGCATTTGATATGTGGTGCTATAGACGCATGTTGAGGATTTCCTGGATAGACAGAGTTACCAACGAAAAAGTATTACATAGAATGGGTAAAGAGAGCGAACTACTCGTAACCATAAAACGTCGCAAACTGGAATACTTGGGCCATATAATGTGCAATGAACATTGATATGACGTACTTTGGACCATACTTCAAGATAAAGTTCATGGGAAAAGAGGACTTTTCAGGGCAGCGGTCAACAAAGTCAGAATAGCCATGTTAGTGTCCAACATCCGTAACGAATAGGCACCATAAGAAGAAGAAGGGCCTCAATGAGTATCATTTGCATCAGAGTCTCCTCCTACTATATATCTTCCTTCTAAGGTATTAATAAACTCTTTAAATTGTTCTTTTTAAATGGAATGCCTAGGCGGACAATATACTTGCACTTGACAATATATTGATTGTTTCCAATCAGCAGCATTTTCTTTATGTTTAGTTATCCTTCTTTCTGAAGGATTTGTCAGGTTGACCTTTTTTGTATTTCTGTTTTTTATTTTCTGTTGGTTTTTCTATTCTACATTGACTGTTTGGTTTGCCGTGGTTGAAGTTTATTGACGGCATTTATCCCATTGAGAGATATTTTGATTTATGTAGTAGAAGTGAGTTCGAGGATATTAATGATAATCAATAGTTATTATATTATACAATTAATTGATTTTCCCTCATCTATTCCTGTGCTTACGATTATCAACGGACCATTTTCATTTGAGCACCCAAATTAACAAATTTAATTATTTGAAGAGCAAAAAACTTTTATTTCTGTCGCTATGTTTCATCGGTTTAATTTGGCACTACTGGCTATGTACTACTACTATGTATTAAAAAAAATCAAAGTAAACAAAAAGAATTACTAAAGTATTTCAATTTAAAGAGCTTTACTATACGAAATCTAAGCAAATTTGGTATATTCTGGTACCTTATACTTGGTATATTACCCATTTCTGCAACGCAGCGTGCTCTATACCGTGTGACTTGAGTCACCATACTCTTCAGAAATACTTATATAATTTCCTAAAATGATCAAAAAAAATTTATCTGGCCATAAAATCATTGGTTGCTGTAAATTACCCGTTTTGTGCTGAATACCCGTCACAACTGATTAGCATACCACCATCATATTTACACCCATTCACTCAAATTTTATTCGGTTTAAGGTAATTGACAGTTGGTACATTTGTGAAAAACCATTAAAACCTTGAATTACACACATTAACAAAGTATCTATTACAACACGTTTGTAGCTCACCATCGTGATAAGTATAGAAATTTGTGAAGAGATCTCTCAAAAAAATATATCAAATTATCAGTTAATCTAAGAATACGTTACGGCCAGCTGTTGGTTCCGATAATATTTATGTAAACTTGAGAGCAGTGGCTTTTGCCGGAAAGGTATAATCTTCCACCTTTTTATAAAAAAATTCGCAACGTTATAAAACAAAAGGTGTAATTTTAGCACATTGTTTTGAACCACATTGAACGAACCTCTTTTTTATCACAGCTTACCCTAAAAAGGCTTTGCAATTTTTTTTAGTTGATTATCTGCATATGGATACGAAATAATATTTATGGTATAAAATAAAAATAAAAAAGAGACCAACAGATATTTTAAAAAGGAAAAGACTATAACAGGGATATCAAGGAAACAACAGTTACATTAGATACACAAGGTACAATAGAGAGGATAATTATTTGGAGAAACATCAATAATAAAAGGGATGAGAAACGTTATACAAAATCACAAAAAGATAAGCGGAGTAAGATTTACCAGCTACCACATTAAATCTGAGAAAACGAAATATTAAAAGTTATTGGATTTAAAAAAGAAACAAAAAATTTCTTGAATGAAAAAGACAGCAAATATTTGATGTATAATAATAGTGTTTCGAAACTATTTTACGGGTGTAAAAAATTTCTTCTTGGCGAGGAACTAAACTCCAGTCATTCGCATAAAAATATAAAACTTTATAAAGATATAAAATCTTGTTTTTACTATTTTCCTTACAACTTCGTCATATTTTGTCAGCTTTTAAACCTATGAAACCTATATGAAACCTAACAAACACTGTATTGCAGACCACAAGTGCTGTATTTGGTTCATACCTGGATTTTTAGTGTCCAGTCCTTAGTAGAAATAATTAAGAATTGGAAAGTTTTTACAAAATTATTAACAAATTATTTAATTGGAAAATCCTGAGTTTTCTGGATTATTTAGTTCTTGTTCCTAGTGACAGCTCTTGTAAAATAATAAACATTTTTTAAATCTAAAAGTCAAAAATAACAAAGAATGTAGTAAAAAATTCGTAAGCACCAAAATTTGTGAGCAGAATAAAATAATAAAAATTGTTTATGTGAAATTTGCTGCCAAAGAAATTTAAGATGGTTTCCATACCTTCAGAAGTGGAATTGGTCTTCTTCTTAAAGTGCCTTCTCCATTACTAAAGGTTGGCTATAACTACAGCAAATTGCTCTCTATCTTGAACTGTTCTTAGTATCGAAAAATGACCATGTCTGTTCAGTCTCTTACATTTTGCAACCAGGAGCATTTTCTTCTTCCTGGACCTTTGTTTCCTTCCACTTTGCCTTCCATTATAAGTCGTAGGAAGTTGTATTTTTTTCCTCCGTAATTATGTCCTAGATAACTCGTTTTTCTGTTTTTTTTTTACAATATTTAGGAGTTCTCTCTCAGTACCCATTCTTCTTAGCACCTCGTTGTTGGTCACGTGCTCTATCCAAGAGATTTTCAGCATCCTTCAAAAAATCTACATCTTACAGGCTTCTATATGCCTCACACTTGTAATTCCAAGAGTCCATGTTTCCACTCCATATAGCAATATGAAATAAATAAACATTTTTACAAATTGGTATCGGATATCCAACGATAACGTAGAGTTCATTAGGAATTTTTTTGTTCTTTGAAATGCGGACACAGCATATTCTATACGAGCACGTATTTCGACCTTGTGGTCAAGATAGTTTGTTATCCAGCAACCAAGATACTGGAATCTTTGTACTGGCTCTATATGTTTGTTATAGATACGAAAATTAATGTCGACAATTGGTGCACGTACAACAGCCATCACTTTTGTTTTATTGGTGTTTATATTTAGTTGCAAGCTATATACCTCTCTGGTTATGACATTCAAAAGTCTTTGCAAACCCTCAGCACTGTCCGCAATAATATTGGTGTCGTCTGCGTATCTTAAGTTGTTTACGTATTCTTCTTGATTTTTATGCCTTCTTTAATATTTTCAAGGGCATTTTGAAAGATCTTTTCGGGATATATATTAAATAACAGTGGAGAAAGTACACAACCCTAACGAACTCCTTTTTTTATTGGCAATTCTGCTGTCAGACGCTTGTCTATTTTGATCGACGCCATTTAATCCCAATATAGTTTTTTAACTGCTATAGTGTTATGGTCTACACCATGTTGTGTTACGCTTTCAACGAGTTTTTTACTCACGTGTGTTTTACTCAATCAAACGCTTTTTCGTAGTCCATAAAACAGAGAAACACGTCTTTTCGCTGATCTCGGCATTTTTGAAGTAATATTTGGAGGCCAAATAAGGCCTTCCTTGTAACAAGCTTTATATGGAATCCAAATTGATTGTCGCTCAGGTTTCTTTCGCATTCTCTGTATATTCGTTGATGTAACATTTTAAATAAAATTTTCAGAACATGGCTCATTAGGCTAATTAATCTGAACTGTGAGCATCTATTAGCTTTATTTTTATTGGCTATAGGTATAAATGTCGACCTAAACCAGTCTTCTCGGACGATTCCAGTGGTATATATTTTGTTAAATAATAGTGTTAACGTCTGAAGATTTTCTTTATTGATAAGCTTTATCATCTCTACGTATATTTCATTTGGACCTGAGGCTTTTCGTGGCTTTGCCGTATTGATTGCTTTTGAAACTTCCGATGTTATTATATCAAGTATTGTTTCTTGTACTATATTCATTTGTGGTTCTGTTCTCTCGTCATCAAACAGATCTTTGATGTATTACATTTTCTGAACTAGATACTATTTGGTTGTTATCATCTACTTAAGTTGTTGTAGTGATCTTTTTTTTTCATATTTGTGACCTCCTTAATCTTTTTGTATGCGTTAAAGTAGTCATGCTTTTTTAGTAAATCTCCCAGTACTTCACAGTTGCTGCTCATCCATTCTTCTTTGGCTTTCCTGATTTTATTTCGGATGATTCTCTGGGTTTCTTTATATTTTTCTTCATTACAATTTTTGTAAGATCTTCTTATGTCCATCAGTTCTAGGACTTCGTCTGTCATTCATGCATTCTTTGTTTTTCTGATGTTGTCTTGCAGTTGTTCTGTTTGAATAGTTGTAATTGTTGTTTTGAAGGTGTGCTAAATACATTCTATAGTTTCTTCGGCTTTCGCGGCTGCTTCACTGAACTTTTCTTTGGGTGTATTATTGACTGTTTTCTCTATTTCTGCCTGTACTATTGTCTTTTTCCTTCAACTTTACCCTCGACTATCAGTTTTTCCATCGTGCCTGTTCTTCTAGCAATGTATCCAAAATACTGCAAATATCTTTGTTGTATTTGTTTAAGCAATCTATCCTTTACTTTAAGTTGTTCTTATACCGATACGTATATCCGCTTATACCTATTTCACCCTAGAAGGGATCTTCAGAGCAACTATTCACAGATGCTCTGAACGTGAAAATAAATCTTTCCTGTCATAGTAGAAGCAACACTAACATGGCTTCGTATAATCACAAATAGCGACATCTGATAATAGATCCGTAAACTAATTTTTCGAAACCAAATTCAGATTTCTGTTTTAATCTGTGCCTTCTAAGAACTGCAAGGCAAAACAGACGTTGATGAAGATGTTATTAGAGACATGGGGAATCTTAAATTGCATTCCACAACATACCTCCTCAACTAAGCAAAAATCCTTAGCGAATTGGTTTCTAGTACTCGTAAAGAGTAAATCGAAATAAAATGAAAAAACAATTAGGATTTGATTTCACGTATAGTGCGCCTGTATATCCGCTTATACGTATTTCACCTTAAAAGACGATTTTAATGGCAAACCATATATTTTGTTAAAGACTGGAAGGAAGAAGATCTGTAGGACCAGCTATAAAAAGATGGAAAGATGCTGTCAGAGAGAATATGGAGAAAATGGCCGTGAGACAACGGAAAATACAGGCATAGAACCTAAAAACATAAACGGAACTAGTAAAGGCGGCAAAGACTCACAAAGTATTGTAATGATATTATTTATGTTGATCGTATAATTTCTCATCATTTTAGATGTTTTGATTAAAGTCCGAAGTTGTGCAATTTAAATTAGATATAAAACATTGTTTATATTATTCACATTGATCGAAATATATACAGAGTCATAGAATAGAAAAGAATAGTAATATTTAACTAAAATGCAAATTGCATAATAAAACCTTACGAACTAGTTTACGAATGAGTTTAAGTTGCTACATGTGGTACCCAAAAACACTTTAGTTGTTTGTACAGATCTTGTCATATAAAACTGGTACACTTTTTTTCCCAATGTAATCCTCTGATCAGACTTGATTCGTAAATCAATTCGGTGTTACCATCACAGATAACGGAAATGCACTAAATGTAAATAAAAAACTTTAAAATAAATATATATTAAAATAAATAAATAAATAAAAAAAATAAAAAGTTTTTATATAGGTATTACTATTATCATTAACAACAAAAAATCGTATCTAATAAATTAAATAACCAGAGAGAGGGTTGCGTTAATGCCCAAAATATTTAAAGAATCTTTAAATGTAGGGTATTGGCACAGGGAACATTGGAATGCATCTACTGTAATTTTATAATGTGTCTCTCGCACAGCCCTCCTTTTAGCTAATTTGATATAATATTTCGTTGAACTGGCAACGTTACCATAGAAATTAGAATAACATATGTGGCAAGATCAACTTTCACAACTTGAAAAACACGATTTTCAGTTATAAGAGTTGTATTAGTTCTTTATGACGCGAAGGGTACCTAAATGTACTGTAATTTCTTAGTTGTTATTCGTTAAGAAACTCTTCCACTGAATAATATAGTCCTTCAGATAGATAGGCTTTTGTCAATTTACTGAACTTACGGAAATAAGTTGTAGATAAGTTGCAAAGGGAGATGGTTATATACTTTTTTGTCGAATATAATATAGATTTCTTTACTCAGTGGACGGGATCGGTAAATATAAATTAAAGCTTGAATTTCTTGAATGACGTAGTCATGATTAGGACTTGCTAGAAAAACATGTAGGTATTTAAGAATTAAGCAAACAGTTTCTAGAATATATAAACAGGGAAGAGTTATTGCAATGTGTTATTCTACTGAGGCCAGAAAGATACGGTATTGCTCTATTTAGATATTAAATTGATTTCCCTTGAAAGAGATTTTATTGCATGAAAGGCTGAGACTAGTTTCTTACTTAACAAATTAATATGAAGGGACTATTTAAGGTTGCTGTTTATAAAAATACCAAGAAATCTACAGAATCAATGATACTGGTCTGGCTGTTATTTAGAAGCGAGAGTTGAGAATCTACTTTATACGATAATGCTAGTATCTCATCCATGTTAAAATAGAGTAAATTAAAGTCGGATCAGGTTTTTATTTTGAGTAGATTAGAAGATATAATTGCCTGAAGAGTTGCAATATTAGAGTTCCTCCAGGTACCTCCAGTTTCCATCGCTTTTTAAGTTATTAATGCCATTTATAAAAATAAGGAAAAGTAGAGGACCTAGTACTGAGCCTAGATCAGTATCATTTGCTTTAACTAGTTGCTTCCTATTCCTCAAGTAAAATTAAAAACAATTCAAAGAAATCTCAATTTCCGTAGAAATTTCGTTTTTTATCAAAATTTGATATACAGAATCAAAAGCTTTGGCATAGTCACAAAAAACAGTGGCAGTATAAAGATTATTGTTATGTGCTTGTTAGACCTTATGTAGTACCAAAAAAATAGCAGCGCAGGTACATTTATTAGATAAACAGCCGAACTGACTTTGTGATCAAATGATATCAATGAAAAAGGGCATAAGTCGGGTTTTTATAAGTCTCTCAACAATTTTGAAAAGGATTCGTAGTAAGGCAATAGGTCTATAGTTGCAGATATTAGATTTTTAATGTCTTTAGGCACTCTGAAAATATACCTTTTTCAAAAAAATCGTTAATTAGTGAGACCAGAATTTCCAACACATTTTTGGGAAATTTAAGAAAATTTTTATCAATAGTCCGTCAGTACTACAGGAAGTCAATAAAAATTAAGTCCCTCTAACTGTAACTGCATTGAGGCAATACTTTCCGATAAAAGTAAAACCTATTTTTTTACTAGAATAACTGTTTAACCGAGTTATTGAAAGTTAATATCGGGGGCCAGAGTGGAACGTCCAACGGACGCTTACAGTATCTTTGCCAAGATTCCGTGAAGGATCTTGCTGCGTCATGCAGAGTGAGATATGTCCGTGGACTTTTTAAGCTATGTACTTTGTTGTTGGTCGGGTTGTTCAGCCGCTGCTCTTCGCGTGTTGCCACCGCCAGCGAGGGACTTTGAACCCCTGGGGGACCGTCGGCAAGTAGGGTGCACGGATCATACGAGGTGATGATAGAAATTATATCGTTTGATCTATCTTAATTTAGTTTTTCAATATTGCAAACACTTAATGGGCAACTTGTATTCAAACTGTTTAGATTTTTCATACCGTAAACCAACAAAACTGTCTCCAGTTTATCTTGTTATTCTAAGTATCAGGTTTGCGATTATCTAATACGGAATCAAATAAGTCACCAAAATTAAGAAACTCAGAGCACTGCATTTATGTAACTAAAAATTGATGTTTTCCCCCAACTTGCCGAATTATTTGAGCCAATCATGTGGATGTTCTCTTTGGCTACTAATTTTTTTCATTTTTTTTTTCTATTAAACTTTGATTCGTATTGCACTCCATATGTGTATGGCCTGGTATTAAAAACTTATGGTCAATAATTTTTAAATAAGCAAAGCATTGTAAAGCAGTTTAACAACCTGCTGTTAGAAAACTATTTTTATGCTGGCTAGGACAGCAGTCTTTTTTTGCCGTATTGTCAAATTTCAGTAAGAGCCTAAGAAGGTATCCATTGAATTCTGACCGGCAACGGTGGAAGAAATCTTGTGGCATCTTTCAGCCGAGTAGGATACTAGGCCAGAGGCCTCCAGGGTAGTGCCGGGTTAACCGTATTTCGGCTAAAACCTTAACCACCGTTCCATAGAGGTGGTCTTGCCACTTAATAAACAACTAAAATAAAACACTAAACATTTATAAATAACGATATCTATTACACATAGAGATGCAATGACATATATAGCTTTATTTAAAACTGTTTTATATGCGCTAGATACTCTGAGGAGCACTCGCCTTTGCAAAGTCTCCATTAGGTTAGCGTATTTCGTAGTGTTTAGTACACTACACCACACAGGGGCAGCGTAGGTTACCACCGACTGGAAAACTCCACTTAACACCTTTCTTTTGGTGCTTTCTGGACCTGCAATGTTTGGCATCAGCCGTATCAACGCCTCCAGATGTCGGTTCGGCTTCTCTACTGTCTTTTGGATGTGTACTCCAAACCTTAAACCTTCCGACAACCGGACTCTCAGATGCCTAATTGATTTTATCGGTGCAACCTCCACACCTTCTACTATAAAGCGAAGAGAGGATTTTTCCCGGGTCCCTTTGAGAACCAACACCTCAGTTTTCTGAGGCGCTAGCTGTAGATCGTTCTCTCTGATCCACATACTACTGCGACGCAGTGCTGTATTAGCCGCATTAACCATTTCCGATTTCTGACATACAGGACAGCAGTCTGAATACATTATGAGGTGTTTGACTTTAAGATCTAAATCATTTGTTAGCTGTTGATATAGGCAGGAACTTATTTTATTTCCGCCCCGTTTTTTTTAAAGATTTATGCCATAAATATCAGTGAGCTTTTAAGTTATCACATTCAAAGTCCACAATTGCCTCTTATAAAACGAATCACCGCTTTGAAGGTCTGGTGTTGGCAGTCATTGCTGGAGATCAAAAGTAATAGTTTTCATTTTAGCATGATCCTTAGTCAGACATTTATCTTCTTCTTTTCTTTTATGTGTATGATCAGCTTGTAAATGGTGTTTTTAACTCTTCTAGATGTATTATTTCTGTCATGTGTCTTTCTTAGGTTTCTTTATACTGATGTTTAAGCTGTAAAATATGTTTGAGTATATTTTACAATTAATAAAATTATCTGGGTATCGTCTTGTAAGCTTCATAAAGAGCAGTGAATGTGTAGTGCAAAGGTAAATATTTCCTCGATGAGTGCCTTCTCGTGTAGTCACTTTCATATAAGGGTATAGATAAAAACAACAATAAAAAAACTTGCAAACAACAAAACGAACGCTATGAACAGGAAAACTATAAAATATGGTATGCTGTAGGTATCGTTGTTTATTTGGGTCAAAACACCTAATTCGCATAGAACTCTTCTTTTAACATCTATGAAAACAGCTATGTATTTTAACCCACGATTGTAGCTTCCTATTTCTAAATTTTTTTTGAAAAGATTCAAGCGAAGCATTTTTTGAAAGTTGGTTAAGTTGGTTGCTCGTTACACTACAATCTAACCGTGAATAAGGGGACAAGTTAAGTTGTATCATTATTCACTAAGATAAATACTGATATAGAAGGTGCTAAAAGGAATTTGTTAACATATCCCTTTTCACATTAAATTTTATGTACTATTTGAAAGTGCTTCTTTTGTAACAGTCAACTTAACATGCAAATTCAGCTACACTGACTTGTCCCCTTTTATCCACAACTAAAACATACTTTTTTAACCTATATTCAAGTTAGTCCCGTTGTCATTAAAAATTGAGTTATTTCCTTTTTCACGCCCACAAGCAATATATATGCAGGACTTTCACTGCAGTGTGTTTAATTTTACTCCAGGACATGGTCAAATTTAAATCCAGAGCATTATCTTTAAGCGTTTTTCGTAATATTTTCCAATTTTTACTTATTATGTATTAGTTTCCCCTCGTATTACAGCAAATGTGACCAGCAAGCACGCTACAAATAAAAAGAATTTCTTATCACGATTGGATTCGACAAATGATTGCACATGGGGATCATCGAAGAAATTCAGCTACTACAATTCGTTGCGGTAATATTAGTGCTAAATCAATGTAATGAAGCAAAAATATAAGAACATTTTTTTATTAAAATGCAATATTTAAATAGTAATACCAAACAGTTCATCTTACTTGTAAAAAGTGAGAGTAAATTATCAATTTGTCAATAGGGAAAAAATAATTAATAAGCAGTCACGGACTACCGGATCTTGTTTTTAACTGATTCAACTGATTTAATTTATCTGGTCTATTCTTTTTGACTTGGTGATTAATTTAAAATTACAATCTTAGTTATATTTGTGCATTTTATTGGGAATAAAGTGATCTTAACTTAAATAGTGATTGTGCAAAACTTTTTTATAGACGCCATTAAAGTCGCTAATACGAGTACCTGTATTCAAACTAGACTAAGATGAAATGAGCTTGTGTCCACTAAAGCCTTAGATGTAATGCTATACATTTTCCTTTCACATAATATAGAAAGAAAAGATTGGACCATCATCACGAATTTACCACGTCAATGCAGAAAACATAATCTACACTAAAATAATAAAAACATTGTGATATTGATGATATGAAATATGTTTTTATGGAATCAAGTTACAATTATTGGTTGTGATTGTAATAAATATCACATTTTTAAATAACTAGTGTTTGACGTTTCGATGTCGAAACATTTAACTACGAAAATCGTTCTCAAAAAAGGTTTTACACAAATTCTTAAAAATGGTTACTTAACCAAAGTTTTTGTTATTAGTGATGTCATTTCAAAAAATTGAGATCTTTTAAGCTTCTTAGGTTTTTATCCATGGAATATCAAATTCTGTCTAATCCGCTATTGTTGATTAGTTCTTCTTTTATTATTGGCTACTAAAACCGGCTACTGACTTTGTTATACATTTTTCGTTGTAGAATAAGAGCTGCTTCTTTGACTTTTTTCTTTTTCATGACTGATTCTTATTTGATTATTATTGCATCTATCTATTATGGTTTATGCTCGTTATTCCACCCATTTTTGCATATCTGGCATTTCTCTTAGTCTCTCTTCTTGATTATGTTTCATGCTTATTTATCCTGACATTTATTGTTTCTGCGGTTTCTTCAATACAGTTTATTTATCTTTTTTCTGTGTTGTTGGATTTGGTTTTGGACAGAATAGATCTCCGTAATTTTTTTATGGCGACAATTGAGCCTTTTTAAAATTCTTATGGCTTCTCGGATAATTTTTAGTTCATAGAAGCAAATAATAGCTATGGTTCTAAAGATTTCAAAATCAATTTTGTGAGCTGTATTAATATGGTGTTGATCTAGACCTGAAATTGGATCGGAATTAAGGTCTCCCTCTCCTACTCCTTTCAGGAACCCTCAGAATAGCCATTCTTCATATTGGGTGATTAACGTCTCGACATTACCATCTTAACTTATGCTCTTTAATTTTGGCTACAGTTGGTGCCACTCCTGGACTTCTCCCAATATACTCATTCTTAATTTTATCATTTAAAAACCTGAACTAAGGCAAGATCATTATTGTCATTGAAATTATTTATAACGGCAATAAGAGAACACCTTTAAGTTGGTCCATTGTGTTCACAGAGGAGTAACAATCGACGGCGAAAAGCTTAACTATCTTCGTTTCGCCTATGACGTCATTATCACAGATAATTTAGGAGAAGCCACATATATGTTAAATGAATTGGATTTTTCATGTTCGAAGGTGGGCATCAGAATGAACTTGACTAAAACTAAGTTTATGACAAATATGGTCCCCAATGACCATTTAACTATTGAAGATAAAGTGGTAAAATTGGTCGAGAAATTTACGTATTCGGGTGATGAAATAAAAATCATCACGGATAAACAAACATGCAAAATCCAAAAACGAATTAGTTTAGCGTGAGCAGCCCTTGAAAAACTGCGAGAAGCACTTAGGGTCAACGTACAAATTAGCCTCAAAAACAGTATTGGACCAATATGTATTACCTATGTAATGGGTAATAAGGTCATGACCTATGGGGCGGAAACTATGATTCTAATTAACACTTCGGGTTCGAAATTAAGAGTGGCACAGAGATGAATGGAACGGTCTAGGCTGGGAGTAACGTGGACCTAATAAGAAAGGAATATCTGCAAAGAAGGACTAGTATGGCTGATGTTGTCGAGCGTATAGCGGAACTGAAATGAAACTGGATAGCCGTGTAGCGAGAATACACGACACACGATGGACAAACAAAATTATAAATTTAAGGCCCATAGCAGACAAACGTAGTAGAGGAAGACCACCTACACGTTGGGCTGACGACATCAGGCGTACCATCAAAAATTTTCACCAAAGGAAACAAAACTGTAAATCATGGAGGAGTTTAGGCGAGGCCTATGGTCAGCAGAGGTCGTGATAAATGAAGGCTAAATGATGATGATCATGATGAATTTTATCCTTATTTGTCATTTCAGTCATCCATCTAAGCATTCTCATTTCCGCTACATGCTCATCGCTCCTCTTTCTTTTTCAGCATTCAGTTCCATACGCCATAATCGGTCCTTTGGATGTTTTATAATATTTTCCCTTTAGCATTATTGGAATTTTTCTGTCACGCAACAAACCACTTACATACTTCCACTTTAAATATCCAACCATTCGACTGTATGCATCTCTATCTATTTCCCCATTTTTCTGTATTAATGATCCCAGGTACTTAAAATTATTACTTTTAGCAATCCTTTCGCTATCCAAAGATATCAAATTATTTGTAGTGACTGCATCTTTAAATGAACATTCCAAATACTCAACTTTTGTCCTACTGCATTTTTTCTTAAGAACTTGTCTCCACTGTTTCATTCTTTTTTCTAAATTGCTTTCACTATTTCCTACTTACACTACATCATTAGGATATACTAAGAATCACGGCAAGTTACCCTGTAGTTTTGCTGTTATTTGCTCCAAAACTAATGAGAATAGATAAGGACTAAGCACTGAGTCTTGATGCAATCCTACTTTCACATGAAATTTATAAATATCTCCCGCAACTATCCTGACAGTAGTTGTTACTCCTTTATACATATCTCTCACGTACTTTTAATATACATAGGGGAATCCTTTCTTCTTGAGTTACCACCACAGAATCTCCCGATGAAATCTTCGAAATCATATCTTTTCTTAAGACCAATGAATACCATGAGCGTTTGCTTTTTTATTACTGCATTTTTCCATCAACTAACTTACAAAGTAGAAATATGCTTTATTGTCACTGAAATTTTATGGACAAAACTTATATAAGTTAAAAAAAGAGTAATAATAACAATAACAATAAAAATTTACTAAAATTACATAAATCGTTAATATCACAGAATAAAACATATAATACACAATCCATTACTTGTACCTAAACGAACGGTACTTTCTTAATTACTCGTTAAGAAACTCTTCCACTGAATAATAATGTCTTTCAGATAGATAGGCTTTTGTCAATTTAGGGAACTTAAGGAGAGAAGTTGTAGATTTAAGTTGCAAAGGAAGACGGTTGTATAATTTTTTGCCGAATATAATATAGATTTCTTTAGTAACGCAGTGGATGGAATCGGTAAATACACATCAAAGCTTGAATTTCTAGTGAAATAGTCATGACTAGGTATTGCCGGAAAAACATGTAAGTGTTTATGCAAACAGTTTCTAGAATATAAAGAGAGGGAAGAGTTAAAATCCCGTGTTATTGTACTGAGACCAAAAAGATACCGTATTGCTCTTTTTTGTAATTTAAAAATAACGTCAGATTGGGCAGCTTTACTAGAACCCCAAAAAGGAAGGCCATATCGAAGATGAGACTCGAACAAAGAAAAGTATGTTATTTTGGAAGATACTTAATTCATTTCCGTCGAAACAGATCTTATCGCATAGCAGGTTGCGGCTAGTTTCTTACTTAACAAATCGATATG
This sequence comes from Diabrotica balteata, assembly GCA_918026665.1. Lineage (NCBI taxonomy): Eukaryota > Metazoa > Arthropoda > Insecta > Coleoptera > Chrysomelidae > Diabrotica > Diabrotica balteata. The sequence goes on from OU898281.1 coordinate 52,807,269, forward strand.
AATGGACCGTTTCAGAATCAATTATACTGATCTGGCTGTTATAAAGAAGTAAGGGTTGAAGAGCTCCTTTATAGGATAATGCTACTGTCTCATCCACGTTAAAAGATAGTAAATTAGTGTCGAATCAGGTTTTTATTTTAGGTAGATCAGAAGTTATAATTGCATGTAGCGTTACAATATTAGAGTTCTTCCAGGTAATACTGGTATCATCAGCAAAAAGAAAAAGTTTTTTAAGATTTTTAAGTCATTGATGTTATTTATAAAAATAAGAAAAACTAAAGGACCCAGTACTGAACCTTGTGGTACTCCATATACAATGCTTTTATGACTAGAGTCAGTATCATTTGCTTGAACAAGTTGTTTCCTATTCCTCAAGTAAGATTGGAACCAATCCAAAGAAATACCTCAAATTTCGTAGAAATTTAGTTTTTTTATCAAAATGTCATGATTTACACAATCAAAAGCTTTGGCATAGTCACAAAAAACAATGGCAGTAAAAATATTATTGTTTACTGCTTAATAGACCTCATGTATTACAGAATACAGCATTGCTGGTACATTTATTAGATAAAAAGGCGAACTGACTTTGTGATAAAATGTTGTTATGTATAGTACATAAGTACTACAGAAAGATTTGCTTTTGATACTACTGATTGTTTGGATGATTTCAGATTTATCAACTGGTCTTCAATAATGAATTAGAGACCTTTTTTAAATTAAGAAGATAGGAAATAGAATCTTGTTGTGGCAAAATACCTAATGCTATATTTCTACTTACATTAACGAAGTATTTATTTAGATTTTCAAGGTTTGGAAGAGAAAATTTTTGAGCTGTGTTAGTTTTATTTCGAAGATCGTTTATTATGGACCAAATTTCCTTTGCAACATTTTTAGAGCTTCCTTAACGATTCTCATAGTAGCTGTTTAGATAAGTTAGATAGGTTCCTCTGTACTTGGAGATATATTCAGTAACAAAGACATACAATAGTGAACGCATATTCTTGGGTGATATGCGGATACCCTTGGTAGTTCAGGGTTTGTGATATTTTGACTGAATTTTAATTAAAGGAAATGCCTTATTAAAAATACAGACAAGCTTACCTGAAAAATTACTTAAATTATAGTCCACGCCTACAGAGGGAAATTGCCATCCAGAAGTCAAGCAAAATTTTTGGAATTTACGGAAGTTCTAGGCTGAAAAAATCCTAAATACCTAAACGTTGAGTTTTTGAGGATTGTTTGTTAAAAATGTCAGAAATATATATTGCTTTATGGTCAGAAACTTCTGTATTATTAATTGTAGAACCTACATCAAGAAGTGATAAATCTGAGACAATATGATCAATTATGGTAGATGTTGTTTTAGTAATTCTTGTAGGAGAAGTAACGTGCATTGTGAAACCATACGATTCGAATATATCGACCAAGGATACTTGGATAGCACAAGCAACAGCGTAATTTTATATTAAAGCCACCGCATAGAATCTTTCTACTTTGATTGGACACATAGTCTAACAAATTTAACAGGTTATGAAAAAATAGTTCCGTAGAAGAGTCAGGTGATCTAGAGTAGATAATGTATAGATTAAGATTATTGTTATAAACCAATGAAAACTCAAAAAAGGATTCATTTAACAGAAAGTCATATTTTCTTATAGGAGAGAAATCATTATTTGTAGAAAGAATTAGGTTGCCACCATGAGCTGAACTTGGACGATCATACCTAGCATTTTTAGTATATTTTTCTACAAAAAAAAAGATCGTTTACTTCAAGCCAGTGTTTGATAACCGCAACTATCGGAGGAACTCCTAATTCCTCTAGAAATTCATTTGTTTTATATCTTATAGAACGAATATTAATTAGAACCAGGCTAAAGTTGTCATCACTGTAAAAATATGAGGTTTCTAGTCCGACAGAACACATCATATTATTTAAGAATTTCGTTTTGGAGAGACAACGGAACAGTAGTTTCGGTGACTTTCCCTTGATTTTTGTAGGTGAATAATTCTTTTCAAAGTAAGAAAGGACCTAAAAGCAGCAAGATGAGCTTCCACCTTAGTTTTACCAATTCCATAAGTATCGTTAAATTCTAGAAGGATTTTTCGTAGATCTTCCGTCTTCGTGGGAAGTCCTTCGGAAGCCAAAAAAGTTTAACGCTTGTGTTGGTGAATCCTTCGTAACATACGGAAGCAGTCATTGGCCGAATATAGTTCAAGATTTGTTATAAGATCGCTTACAGATTTCTTTAATTTTATAAAATTATTTTCCACCTGAATCACATCTGGTAATTTATTGTAAAATTCTACACATGCATTTATCTGAAACCTTCCTGTAATCGAAAGTCTGTGCAAAGGCAGATTGTACTTGATGCTGTAACTTCGTGAACTAAAGATATGCTTTTGGATGTTTACTTCAAATATATTCATATATATTTTAAGACAAATACTAGCCACACATAAATATATGTTCCTGATCATTACACCTGATTCTTTAAATTTTTCTGTGGACGAATTTTTAAATTTCGAACTAAACCGAAACCTAACCATTTTCTTCTGAATAATAAATACTTGTTTAGCTTTGACACTTCCTCTCGTACCATTAAGCGTACCATATAGATATTTTTGACGTTTACCTAGCCTCAGTGATGACTTAAGAATCTATTCAAGAAATTGAAGATTTTAAACATTTCCAAAAGTTTTTAAACGCAACGAGTTTCATAAATATTCTCTATATTAAAAATATTGAGCACTATATTTGTGTTAGATTTAATAACTTATTTTCATATTTTACCCACAAAAAAAAATAAAACAAACTCGTGTCATTATAAAACGTATTACTTTTTTCAAATACAATCTTTTACTTTTTAAAGACCACGGCCGCTTCCTTCAATACTTTATATCTCTGTAAGTTGTAATAAACCAAAACAAAGCCTTTACAATGTGTCTAAAGACAAGTGGTGTCGAAGTAAAAAAGCTGCATGGTTTCGTTATTGTTTGATGTCGCCGTAGACAACAAAGGTCGCATTGTCATCTTTTAATGATGAATTTCAAGTGTCTGCATTCTTCATAATATCCTCTCTGGGCGATTCTTTAGTTTCAAGTAAACAAGCTCTACATTCTTGTGTACAGGATGTCACGAACTGATCTGTACGCAATATTAAACATCGCAAAAATTTATATTTTTAAATAGATTATGTTTATTCCAACACTGATAGTGTTATGATTTTTATATATGGAAAATACTATGTTCAAAATATCTTCTGTATTAAAGAATGTAAACTATCTATAGAAATAGATATTGGGGTCTCGTTAAGTGTAAGAGAATTTAAAATATCTACGTAAATATAATCCAGATAAAAAGCATAGATACCGATATTTTTGTTTTTTGTTTTCTTTTATTTCTTGTTGGTGGACCTGTTTATTGTTTGTACTATTCCATATTTGGCGCGGTCTTCCTAATTCTGATTGCCACTGGATGTCCGTTTATGTAACATTAATACAACAATTATATTTATACGGCCATCTTCCAACGGTTTCTTCATAGCTTTTTTATTAGCTATTAAATTAATGTTAACGCGTTTTAACTCGGATCGTATTCCAGTTAAAATTCAGTGAAGTTAAAATTCATACTAGGTACCAACACAATAATATGTAATCCATAGACTATATTATTCTTTCCTTTTTATTTTCATCATATTCTTATTCCATTTCTTTTTTTTTACTTCTGGGTATTTTCAAACTTTATACATTATATACTCTATACATGATTATCCTTATTACAGCAGGTGCTCTCTTTTGTAATGATATAACATTTTTAAATTGGATAAAGAAAATCCATAGCGTTTTTGGCCCACCTTCCACCTGAAATACTCGCAAGATAGTCTAACCATCTAACCCTCTTTATCCTAACGATTGGCTAATTTCTAGTTTCCCGTACAGCTCTCTGATCTCTGCATTTGTTCCTCTCCTCCAAATGTATTTATAGTTATTTACTCCTCCAAATATCTTTCTTAAAATACCTCGTCCCAGATCCTCAGCCTATTTTCTTGATTTCCATGTTTAGCTTCTATTATTCCCCACTCCATTTCGATATCACCTTGATTTTTGCTTTGACGTAGTTTTGTTGTCACTCCTGCCTTGAAGTTGTCAGCGATGTTTTTATTCCTTAGTTTGGCAACATTAAATGTTTTATACGACATTCTCTTTTTTTTGACCTTTGGGATAGTTCTTCTCAATTTCGTGATCAATAGTATGTGGTCGAAATCTGCGTCTGCCCCTCTATAACTTTTAATATCTTTTATTAATATCGCGTGCTTGCTTAATATTAGGGTCGATTTAATCGTGTTTTTTATCGTCTGTAGCGATTGAAAGAGGTACTTATAATTCTCAAGTTGTTCTATTGTGCAAAGCCTACCATCAACTTTCCCTTTTCTTCGCTTAAACTTAATCATGGATTTAATAACGGAGACAGTTAATTGCCCTCATCTGGGATACTATATTCCGAATTACTAGTTGTATGGGTTACCAAGATCATGACTCAGCAATGACTTCCTAAAAAGAAACTAACAGTTAAATGTATGGTTATTGGTTTTATTCTATTGTAGTATAATACAAATTGTGAATCTATTAATGCAAAAAGTTAACCAATCTAATCTGAGATACAAGCATTAGAATAAGGTTGGTACGGTTGGCTAAGCAGATGATTTAGCAGTAATGGCTAAAGCAGACTATGACTTTTAAGAACTTATCGATGATAAAACCAAGCAGGTCGGGTATACGTATCACTTTCTTGAAACACACATAGACGTATGGATCGGATTCATCTAGAGGAAGATTCGCATAAACCAAGTAGAAAACGAAATAATTAGACATTATATCGTTCTTGAATATATTTGGGGCCAATACAACTTTGAGAAAATAAATAAAATACTTTTGGCTTAAGATGAGGTCGCTACTTAACCTAATCAACAACTGCAGAACTAAATGTGCGAAAGATGGTAACTACTAAATAGCTACCATCTGATGTCTACCTAGATAAAAAACTAATCTAACAAAAAACAGGTTTAAGACCAGGCAGTTACTGTACAGACTAAGTTCTAAATCTTATAGAATTTGTAAGTGAGGTTTTTGAAGCAGACGGAAAATATAAACTATAACAGTCAACCATAAAAAGCTGGTAACATTCTATTTGGTTCTTCTGACTTTTCTTCTTCTTCTTCTTTTTTTTTCCTTAGATTTTCCCTTTTCGGGGGTCGCTGCTCTTCTTCCCCTCATTCCTGTTTATCGTGTCTGCTTAGTTTAAACCGTTCTCTCTGTAAGTCCTCTGCTACAGAATACTTTCATCTTGTCCTCAGTTTTCCCTACCTCTCTTTCCTTCGACTTCTAATAGCTCTATTTTAGTAAACCTTTTTTGAGACTGCAGTCATCCAGGCTCCTTCCCTAATGATGTCGTTCTCGATCTTGTCTATTTAAGTTTTACCCAACATTCATCGTAAAATTTTCATTTTAGTTAATTTCATATTCTTCTCCCGAATTACCTTAACAGGCTACAATTGACTAACGTACACCAACGTATTACTGACAATTTCTCGATCTATTGTGCCATTTTCGGTTATATAGGAGTAACGGTTTTTAAATCCTTCTACTCATTCTCGTTTTTCCCCAAGTTATTTGATATACTTCTTTTTAGACCTGCTAACCTTAAGTCCCAGCTTTCTTATAGCTATTTTTCAATCCTTTAACTTCTCAAACATTTTGTTTGCTACATGCAATTAACACGTTCTTCTACACAGCACAAAATCTTTCTGACTTTCCCTTTAGACTCTGCTATAGGTAAGATACTGGTCTTCACTCTTTATAAATAACGTATAAGTCACAGTCTAGTTTCATGCCAGTGCAAAATCAATCGCATTATTTTCGTCATGTTGTATTTCTTCCTTAAATGTTACGTGTACTCAGTGCTTCAGTAGAAAGTAGAAACGTGGACATTTACGTGAAAGTACAAACTTAGACGTGGAAACTCTATCAAAACTTTAGGCTTTTGAGCTATGGTTATACAAAATGATCCTGAAGATACCATGGACCGACAAAGCTACCAATGAAGAAGTACTGCGGAGAATGAACACAACCACGGATTTGGTCAACATAGTTAAGGGTTGTAAGCTGCAGTATTTGGAACATATAATAAGAAATCAAGGCTAATACGAACTACTCCAATACATTTTGCAAGGTAAAATTGAACGCAAAAAGGCCCCGGATGAACAAGAATATAATGGCTTGCTAACCTGAGAGTATAGTATAGAAAGACCTAAAAACAGCTATTCCATATATCAAACAACAAAGCCATCATAGCCAAAATGATCGCCAACGTTCGGAACGGACAGGCACCCTAAGAAGAAGTACTTCTTCCCTCAACCTTCATAAACTCTTTCTATTCCAGCTAGTTCCCTTCTAATATGTCCATTTAAATATTTTGTTTTATTATAACTATACAAATTTTATTGAAACACTAGTTTACAGTGGACTCTCCTACATTTTGCTTAACTCACAGGGGAGCAGATAATGAGCCTAAATATAACCCTTCCCAATTCTGTCCCCATCCCTTTTTCTTGTAGTGCCTATTCGTTTCGGATTTTGGCGACCATCTGCAGCTCTGAAAAGATTTGTAGTTGTTGTGTTGAACCACCTACGTAGAGTTTTCACCCAGGAAATCCTTCGGCTTCCTGGTTCTGGTTTTTCTTATACTTTTCCTTGTAGAATTAATTGCAGCAACCAATTTCTTTCGCTGTTCCTCATGACGTTACCGAGGTCTTTGATTTTGGCTGTTTTTATTGTGGTTAACAACAGTTAAAACGTCCTGGTTAGTATCGTGGTCGGTATAGGAAATCTTCAGGATTCGACAAAAGCCACATTTCGAAAGCCTTAGTTTTCTTGCATGTAGCGTCTGTAAGAGTCCATGACTCAACACCTTAAAACAGTATAGGAAAGATATAACAGCATAGTAACCTGATTTTTATGGATACTGATAAATCATGGCATTTGAATAGCTTATCCCAGCCGTACTTAAACTGTGGTACGCGTACCACTGGTGGTACGCAAAGAACTTTAAGGTGGTACTCTATAAACTAGAAGAAACGAAGAATTTTAATCAAATTTATCAACGAATGTTATCTTTTACGTGGTGCATGGCAACGCTGCGAGTTGGAAACACAAGCGCGTAATGTCTTATTCATTGTTGGCAACACTGGAATCCCGGCAAATAGCCACCGCCCTTGATTCACGTCATCAGTGGTCATTAGTTTCCTCGTGGCCGTCAGTCGTTGTGGTTAATTTTTTTGAAACGAGTAATTTGCTGTTACTGATTCGTGCTAATTTTTGCATATAAAAAATGGATAAGTGGCTTAAAAGAGACAACAGAACATCTGAAAATCCCGGTCTATCGAGCTCCACTTCAGAGTCGGAGCCTATCCAGGGTGATGACAAAAAGAATTATTTCAAAAAACTAAAAGTGGCGGTTAGAAAATATGATCCTGAATACATTAATATGGGATTTACATTCACGAATATAAATGATGAGCCAAGGCCCCAATGTGTAATCTGTTCGGAAATTCTTTCTAACCAGTGTATGAAACCTTTGCTATTAAAACGCCACTTCAGTACAAAACATTCAGTGTTGGAAAATAAACCTAAGGATTACTTCGTTCGGAAGTTAACGGAGATGAGAGGCACAAAAAAATTAATGTCGAATTTCATCGGCAGCAACCAAAAAGCAGTAGAGGCATCCTTCCTCGTGAGTTTAAGAATTTCCAAGTGTGGAAAAGCGCATACAATCGGCGAAGAACTAGTTCTGCCTGCCGCACAAGATATGGTAACGTGTATTTTGGAGAGAATTCAGATAAACAGCTTAGTATTATACCATTATCCAATGATACCGTACGTCGTAGGATTGAAATAATGGCATTAAATGTTAAAGAGAAATTGATAAACCGGCTAAAAAATAGTATTTTTTTTGCAATACAACTTGATGAGAGCACAGGTATTACAAACTATGCTCAGCTTATGGTTTATGTACGGTATATATTTCAAACCAAAATCGAAGAAGAGTACTTATTTTGTGAGGCATTAACGGAACGTACTACTGCCGATGAAATATTCAAGAAAATCAATGATTTTTTTGTGGAAAATGGACTAGACTGGAAACAATGCGTTGGTTTCTGTTCGGATGGTGCCCGAGCCATGACAGAAAAATACGGAGGTGTAACTGCCAAAGTAAAACTGGTTGCAGAAAATTGTACTTTTACCCATTGTAATATCCACAAAGAAGCTTTGGTAGCAAAGCGAATGCCCGATGAATTTAAACATGTTCTCCATAAAGCCGTTCAGATAGTCAATTTCATAAAATCTCGAGCCTTAAACCTGCGTTTATTTTCAAAACTATGCTCTGAAATGGGAAGTGATCATATTCAGTTATTGCTACACACGGAGATAAGATGGCTATCAAAAGGAAAAATGTTGAAGATGTTCATATTCGAGTTGCGTTCTGAAGTACATGTGTTTTTAATGGAAACCAATTTTGAACTGCGTGATCGGTTATTAGATGAATTGTGGCTTACAACACTAGCTTACTTAACAGATATATTTAATCGATTAAATGACCTAAACTTAAGCTTACAAGGTAAATCACATAATCGATTTTCTGTAAACGACAAAATAAATGCTTTTATCAAGAAATGTTATATGATAAAAAAAAGTGTTTCAAACAAAGACTTGCAGTCGTTTACCAATTTAGAAAATTTTGTGGTTGAGCATGAAATAAAGATTAAAGATGATCTTATTTTTAACATAAAACAGCATTGTCAAATGCTAATTGATAGTTTTAAAGAATATTTTGACGAAGACTATGCTCAGTTTCTTTGGATACGACAACCATTTATTTTGGATAGCATTCCTGAATCATTAAAACAGGATGAAAAAGGATCTTTAATAGAACTATCTTGTGATGGAGGCTTGAAAATAGAGTTTTCTAAATTAGAATTAGCTGAATTCTGGCTAAATATTAAAAATGAATATCCAGCCTTATCAGAAAAAGCATTGTTATTTTTACTTCCTTTTACGACAACCTACCTGTGTGAAACTGGATTTTCTGCTATGCTACAACTGAAAAATAAATTTCGCAGTAAACTTAATGTTGATCCAAATTTACGAATGAAACTAAGCACAATTGATCCTGATATCGATTTACTTGTTGTAGCCATGCAGAACCATCCTTCTCACTGAATTTTTGGATTGGGTCAGACTGTAAGTTTTATTTTGTAACATTTATAATGCCCTTTTTTAAATAAATACATTTTTGCCAAAATTAGTATTTATTTAAGAATTTATGTAAGTGGTACGTGTAAAAAAAAGTTTGAGAATCGCTGGCTTAGCCATTTCATGAAATGCAGATCTTGTTTGCGACCAGGGATTTTGTTGGTTTTTAATTGTTTAATGACATATTGCACCTCGACGTTTAGATTTGGTGGGCTGTCATTATAAATATTTGTCACGGTTTCCATTCTGTTATCCCGAATAGCTCTTGTATAAATTTTTCAAATTCTTGTATTTTGTCTTTAGTATCATAAATCAATTGTCCATTGTTATTTACGAGACCACAATGTCATTTCTGTTGATACATGAAAATTTTTTTACTTTCTGGTACATATTAAGAAAATCAGGTTTATTTATAATTCTTTCATTTCTTAACATCTTTTTTCTCGCCATTTCTCTGTTGCTCCTTTTATTTTTCACTGTAAACGGATATATTTTCTTCTGTTTTAATAGTGACCAGAAAGAAGATACGGTTTCACTTAAAAACAATACCAATGGGTATTGAAAATTAGTTTTGCTCTAAAAAATGAATAAATCATATTATGTGTTATAAGTAAAAAACATAAAAAAGCAACTTTTCACATAAGACATATTTAAACTTCTCTAACTATACCGGCCTACTCCAACTTTACTTTATTTTTTAGATAATCTGTTCTGTTTTTGTCCATTTTATCTTCTTTCACGCCATGTACAACACATTCCTTAGACCACTTTGTTATGCCGTTTAAATCTCAAATGTAAAAATAAAGACACTCTGTATATAATTGAGAAGTTGCTTGAGACTAGTTCGAATTAAAATTTTTCCCGTATATCTCTCATAATTAGGTTTTTGTGTTTCTCGAGAAACGAGAGTTTTTTAATGATCATTATTTTCCCAATTAGAACGAAAAATGCTTTAGCTATAGTTATGAAGTTATGTAAATTTTTTTTGAGTGCCCATTTCCAATTAGAGCAAGAGCAGAGTGATACTCCCTTATATTTTGCGCCAAGAAGCTAGATAAGCAGAGTAATTACTTTTATTTGTCTCTCTCCGGAGAGATAATGACGGTTTCTTTTCGCGAACAAAAGTATAGTGTTTATAAGAAAGTCGTTTCTCTATATTTTATGCTTAATAGTGAGTTCTAATATACCATACCAATAAGATGGATTAAAACGCTTTTAATACGGTGTCTTCTAAAATAATCAGTATCCACATCTCTACCGCTAATAAAATGGTCGCGTAAATGGAATTTATCATATTTAGTAGTTATCAGTTGTTACGTTACGGATAAAATCTGTATGATTTTTTTTTTGAGTTAACATTTTTAGTATTATTTGGATGATTTTTGGAATACCGCCGAATGATTCGAGTAAAATAAAGGGAATACTAGCTCCTCTTTAAGCAAAGCTGTTAGTAATTTCGTTATCAGCAATTCCTTTATGTGCTGACATTAATAACAAAGTTACGTTGTTATGCATCACTAGTTCCTTCTAATACTATTTCTAGTTCCAAACTGTTAGGGATTCATAAGTTCTAGACTATAGAGACTTTAGTGCAGCTTAGCTATCGGAAGCAATACCTATTTTGGCAGAGTTGACGCGGTTTTAAGGGATTCTTGAGTACAAAGATATGTTACTAGTAATTTTCAATGGCCTTTGGACTTATTAACCTAACTTACAAAGCTTACAAATACATTGGAGACAGAATCATATGTAACCTCTATTGGAACCAAACAGCAAAAGCGAAAGTTGAAAATGAACTGACCGAGGATATCCAGAGTCGCCGTGGGGTCCGCCAAGGATGTATTTTATCACCCTTGTTATTCAATTTATACAGTGAAGTCATCTCAGAATTAGCGCTTGCCGAGATCAGTGAGGGCCTTAAAATAAACGGTGAGCCACTTTATAACATAAAATATACTGACGACACCGTCCTTCTGGCAGGAACACTAGAAGAACTGAAACACCTTGCTGAGTAACTAAACATATATTGCAACGATTATGGACTAAAAATAAATTTGAAGAAAACCAAGTTCATGGTATTAACAAAAGCACAAAACATAAAAGTTAAGCTAGTACTAGATAATTTAGAAATTGACAAATATCTTCGTACAAATACCCTGGAGCATGGATAAAAGAAACTACTGATCAGACAAATGAAATAAGATGCCGGATTGAAATTGCACGGTCAACTTTTAATAGAATGAGAAAACTTTTTTGTAATCGCAATATCAATATATTGCTCCGGATAAGAATGCTTTGATGTTATATTTTCTTGCGCTTTTGTATGGGGTTGAAGCTTGGACACTTAAAAAATCCAACAGTAAAAACCTAGAAGCATTCGAAATGTGATGTTACCGACGGTATTTTTAAAATATCATGGATGGATCGCAAAACAAACCAACAAGTTCTTAAACAACTAGGAAAAAAATGCGAAGTTTTAAATTTCATAAAAATCAGGAAATTGGGATACTTGGGGCATATCATGAAAGGTGAAAAATACGAACTACTAAGGAATATAATGAAGGGTAAAATCAAAGGCAGATGAAGCGTAGGAATACATAAAATCTCGTGGCTACCCAATCTCCGTGAATTGTTTGGATGCAGTTCAATTGAACTATTCAGGCGCGTAACCAACAAAATTATAATTCAATATAAGGTTGAATGTTCGAATAATTGAACTTTGATGGTATGCAAGGCAAATATCAAACACAGTAATTAATTAAATCTTGCCCAAGTACTATTTTTAAAAATTTTAAAGTGTTTGTTTGTCTTTCTGTATTGTATTTTTATGTAAATTTACATGTATGACATTCTGCTCATGTCGGATAGACCACAACTGACGAAATGCCCTTGAGGATGATCTATTGATCGAAAGTACTTGGGCAAGATTTAAATAATTACTGTGTTCGATATTTGCCTTGTATACCATCAATGTAAAATTATAATTGCCAGAATGATTTCCAATCTACGATAGGAATGGAACTTGAAGAAGAAGAAAAAGAACAAAGTACAGAACCACCGTCTTCCTCGCTGATATGGGTAACTCTAATTTGGGGCATTGGTTTGGCTATCGTTTCTAAAATTAGAAAGTTGCCTCGCTTCCGCGAGGGGTGTTAGAACGGTAATGCCTTTTCATTGAAGTTGATACTTTAAATGAGCAAGAAAACAAAAAATGTATGTGATAAAAAATTCAAATATTTTAAATGGCCACAGAGTCAATAAAAACACCTACTACTTATTGAATCAATTATACATTGGTATTATATAAGTTTATTATATTAACCATATCTGGCGTCAATGGATAGCACGAATAGGATTCTTCTTCTTTTTGATGTGCCTATCCGTTACGAATGTTGGCGATCATCATGGCAATATTTATCTTATGTGCCGCAGCGCGGAAAGGGTGCACAGATATTGCATTTGCAATTCGACCAAATTCTGAGGTTCTTTAACCAAGATGTTTTTCTTCTTCCAGGACCTCGTTTTCCATATATCTTTCCTTGCAGTATGGCTTAAAGGAGAGCACATCTGAAATCATTTCGCATGATATGTCCAAAGAATTGTAACTTTTGATATTTGATAGTGGTCAATACCTCTCGGTTCTTATTCATTCTTCTAAGCACCTCCTCGGTCAGTCCACGGGATCTTAGGTATTCTCCTACCATATCTTAAATGGAATTCCCAATTTTTTCCCAATCTTCGTTCAAGGTCCACGATTCAACACCATAAAAAAGAACAGAGAAGCCGTAACATTGCAGCATTATTACTTTTGTATCAAGAGAGACGTTGTGACACTTAAAGAAGACCCCTATCTGATTGAAGGTGGATCTAGCTTTTCAGATCAGTACTCTAATCTCCTAGTTGTTGGTTCATTCTTCATTTATTATGGTGCCGAGGGAGCTGTAATGCGTTACTCTTTCTACAGGGGATTGGTTGACGTAGAGTTGACTCTGTTATTTTTTTCTTGCTAATTATCATAAGCTTTGTCTTCTTAGCATTTATATTAAGCCCATATTGTTGACTGTAATACGTGATTTTGTTCATATTTATTTCTAGAGCTACCTCTATTTCTACCTCTTAACTTGTTTATGAAATCTCTTCAACATAAGTGGCTCGACAATTCGTTGTGGATCTTGGCCTGCTCACAAAGAAGTCTCTAACCTTTAGAATCTGTAGGTCTTTTTCCACATCATCAATCCATCTCATTCGTGGTCGTGCTCTGCTTCTTATGCCATCTGGTTTTGAAGATGTTAATGTATTCGTGTATTCGTGATCTGACATCATAGCATTGTGTCCAGCTCATCTAAGTCTCTACACTTTAACGAATTTCACAATATCTTGATCGGTGTATAACCGTTATAGTTCAAAGTTGTATCTTTGACGCCATAGCCCATTTTCATTTACGGCCCCAAAAATCTTTTTAAGAATTTTTCTCTCAAAAATACCAAGAAGTCTTTCATCATTTTGAGATAAGGTTTACGTTTAAGCCCCATATATCAAAACGGGTCTTATTAAGGTCTTGTATATATTAAGCTTTACTGCACGTTTTATATTTTTATTTTATTTTTTAAATGTTCAAATGTGTCTGAAAACCTTGAACAGTTCTGTTTGCTATTGCTATGTGTCTTTTTATTTCGTCGCTTGTCGTGTTTGTTGCGATTACTAGCGATCCAAGATATGTAAATTCTTTGACATGCTCAAAGGTATGGTTGTTAATTTAAATTTTCTGTTGGATATTTCGAGGGTTTTTAGACACCAACATATATTTGGTTTTTTCCTCGTTTACCACAAGTCCTAATTCACTTGCTCCATCCGCAAGTCTTGTAAAACACTGCACCATGTCTCTCATACTTCTGCCTACTATGAAATCTCTTACACGCGCCTTTTTGGCAGCTGTCTCCGCTGATTTGCTGTCGCCCTCTCTATTCTATTTGGATTTTCCTCCTTACGAATACATTTTATAATGTTGGTTAATCTGGTAGGCTGACTATCGTCACTGACATAAAAAACTAAGAGTTAGGCCGTGCCTCGTTGCTTTTATTTAATGGCCTTCTTCTTTTGATGTTTTAAAGGGACCCATGACTTTAAATAAAGTTGTGCACTACTACACTACTAGCTCTGCGACACGGTAACAATGAAGCTGAACAAAACATTGTAAAAACTCCTAACCTCAAACAACAGAGTATCATGGGTAGGGTGAATGCTGTCCTGTAATTTGCTGGTTGTGACTAAACCTTTTCTGATTAATTACTTATGGTGGACAAAACTTGTTTTGTTCCGATACCTATATTTCATATGAGAAAAACCGAATCAAAAAATTCGTTTTGATCAAACGTTTATTTACTATCATGTGGGGTTCAAAATAAGTTTTCAAATCACACCAAAATCTCAACGTGTGATTTACTGTGACAAATCCTTTTTTGAACGCCACCTCCTCAATTATCCATGTACTAATTTGAGAAATTTCTACAATCCTTTAATAAAATACGGATAATCGTTCAGATTACTCTAATCCAATGGAAATCAGTACTTTGTGTCTACCGACCTGTAAACACATTATGTGAAACAATGACAAAATCTTGTTAAGTTAACATCAATAATTATAATATTTCGTATTAGTATATTAGAGACGCGCCAATATTTCGTACACCAACTGGTAGTTTGATGTTTTACTAAACCAGGTATTTGTTCTATATTTCGAAAATCCGAATCTTAAGGGGCTTACTGATTTTTGATGGTTCAAACTTGAGCATTCTAACCAACACATGTCAGAGAAATATCATTCATTAATATTTCAAGAATAAAATTATTGCATATTATGATGTTAAGTTAAACTACGCTGACTTTTCTTAACAATATATACTATAGTATACCCCAAATATGCTTTGTACATAACAAACAAATGTAATGTACTTTAATTTGCCCAAACCTTTAAATTATTGCAATACAAAATAGATTAAAGTTGTTCTAGACTGCTTTCCGTTTTTCAGTATTGTCGTAAAAATTCTATTATAGTCAATAAATCACCGTAACCGGATACTTTAGACAGGAATCACTCGAAAATTTATATTTCCGTACACGATCACTTCCCATCGAAGAATTTAATCTTTCAAATTGACCATGAGGAAAACCGGCCGCTAAGCCATAGGGGATGATTTTAAATTTATGTGTTACCGTAACTGTAAAAAACCATCAAACAAAGTTATCAAACAAAAACAAGCTATTTGCCAGGAGAAGTCAATAAAGTAGGGTCTTTTTAAAAGGCCAGACTGACCCCAGATTCATTAATTTTTAATGTGATTGTGTGCAATGAATAAGTAAGGTGCATTATAAAACCTGGGTATAAGAGGATCGAATGGATCAGTGTAGGGCAGCGGGGACTCTCTGGCGTAACGTTAGGGCGGTTGTGTTGATGATTTGAAGTTTTCCCTGCAGTTTGGTTTGGATTTTATTGCAAGAATTGTAATTATCCCTTAGTATTTGAAAGAATTTGTATTTTTATTTTTATCTCTGATTTTGGTGCTTTTAACCACTAGGTATTAATATTGTTCACATTATTATACAATGCTCGTATTGTAAAACAGAATGTTTTAGATAAAATCAAGGAAAGGTTCATCAGCCACTTATATCCTTTACAATTGTTATTACTAATTGAAACTTGAATTTTGCTAAAGAAGCACCTAATAAGATAACAAGATACAAATTATATTAAGCTAAAGAAAAATTTTTATGGCATAAATTGGATGAGTCATGTGACTTCTATGTGACCACCCAGCAACTAGGTACGTCCTTGATATTGATGTATGCAAAGGCACCAAATAATATGTTAACATAGTTATATGTTAAATTAGAGCACATTTGATAAAACCATAACAAGTCGTCAAACATCTAAATAGGGGACAAACTCTTCTTCTTTTAAAAAATTTATTTCAAATCCTTTATAAAAGGTATATAATAAAATTCCCAAACGGGCTATCACAAATATATTACAAAACGTTTTCGGATTGTTAAATCCATCATCAGTGTAAACGAGGTATAAATGCTATGAGCCACCAAAATATATGGGTCAAAACCCTTTAAAAGATATAAATTTACAGTTGTTTTACATTATATGTGGTTACAAATTATGATGTTTAAGTTACCGTTGGAATTGGTAACATAGCGGTAACCAGTAAACAGTAGCTCTAAGTTAATCCCAAGGCCAGTTTGAAAATGCCAAAAAGAACTTGATAGATTGAAGGAACATAACAATGTCACAATGGTATGTATGCCAGGTTGTCAGGAAATACATTGCAATGAAAAATCTGATGAACTCACCAACGAAGATTAGCAATTAGGGAATCTGTTGCCAAAAAGTTAGCTGCAACTAGAAAAAACCATGATAAAAACACTACATACCTCTCACTGAGAAAGTATCCTTCGTCAGGTACATGGCATTTCTATTGGACGGACGTTATATCGCAGCTCATCATACAGGCTTTCTTTCTAGACGTGCTCCAGTCAAGGGACACCTGCAAACAATGAGATCCTTAAATAATGAACTATAATCTGCATGTCTTGACAGTAAGTGATACAAGTAAACACTTTTAGAGTCTACCAAGTGACATAAATAAATGGAAGATGTACCATAAGCCCATTGGCTGCAGTCGAATGCGGTTAGCAGGCGGTTTCCAGAAAAAACGCTGTGGTATATCTTTCTTCTTTGTTGTTTATTTGTCATTATTACTATTATTTTTCCTCAATTATAATTATTTCTAAATATATTTATAAGAGAATCTACAAGCTGTGTGAAAGTCAAATTTCTCTCAACCAGTTTGGGTTCCCAAAATAACGGGCTTTGTTCTCAGCACAAGTTTTATTCCAGAGATGCAGAGACGTCAAATGCGACGTAAACGCATGTCTGGTTGATTACGAGTTTGATGGAGTACAGCACGACAAGACGATGCAAATACTAAAAGAAGCAGGAATTAACAACCAACCAAGATCTGAAAATAATTAGAAATCTTTACTGGAATTAGACAGCAAATCTCAGAGTTGAAGGTAAACACACTGACTATGTGAAAATCATGCTTGGAGTGATCAAGGTTATACTTTGTCTCCTCTAATTTTCAATCTGTACTCTGAAAGAATATTTATCGAAGCTTTGCACGAAACTCAAAAAGGTATTCTACTGAATTGTAACTGGCTAAATAACATCAGATATGCAGATGACACCAAAGTATTTGCGGACAACTTAGAAGACCTACAAGTTCTTATGACCAAAATAACGTATAACAGTCAAAAATATGGACTTAATAAAAACGTTAAGAAGCTTATGATAATTAACAAGAAAAGGATAACAAAAGGTCAACCCTACGTCAACCAATCCCCTGTAGAAAGAGTGGCGCACTACAACTACCTCGGCACCATAATAAATGAAGAATAGACCAATAACCAGTTGATTGGAGCACGCATCGGAAAAGCTAGGTCGACCTTCAATCGGATGGGGGTCTTCTTCAAGAGTCCCAGTCTCCCTCTTGATACAAAAGTAAGACAGCTGCGATGCTACGTCTTCTCTGTCCTTTTTTATGGTGTTGAATCGTGAACCCTCAACAAAGATATGTGCAGAAAACTGGGAGCATTTATGATGTGGCTATATCGGAGAATACTTAAGATTCCGTGGACTGAAAAAGTCACAAATAAGGATATCCTCAGAAAAATGAATAAGAACCGAGAGTTACAGACCATCATCAAATCTAGAAAAATACAATTCTTCGGACATATTATGCGAAATGAATTCAGATATACTTTCCTTCAAGCCATCGTGCAGGAAAAAATATTTGGAAAACGAGGTCCAGGAAGAAGAACATCTTGGTTAAAGAACCTCAGAATCTGGTTCAATACAACATCGGTGCAGCTTTTCCGCGCTACTGCAGATAAGATAAAGATTGCCACGATGATCGCTAACATTCGTAACGGATAGGCACATCAAGAAGAAGAATTACTATTATCATTTTATCTTTGACATAGTATTTTCAATTGAAAAAGACTGTAAGACTTGTACACACTTCTAAAACTTCTAAATAGGTCTAACTGGTAAGCAGGTTTTGTATGTTTTCAATAAAATTGATAGTGTGTAAAATAATTTAACTTCTTATTTCTTTACAAAAAGATCTTATCAAATTTAATAATAATGTTAATAACATAAAAATTAAATGCTTTAAACAACTACATTTGATTAGACAAATATCTACAAAATTGAATAGTAACAATCTTATTATTACTAATGCTGATAAAGCTAACTGCCTCATTATCATGTACCATCATGATTACGTTCAAAAAACAGAAGAATTTTTAAGAAATAATAACTTTGACATTCTAGATAGAAATCCTCTAAATAAACTAGCTACTAATCTTAAAGCTATCTTATCTAAACATAAAGATTTCCTAGAATCACATAACAGGATAGAGAAAACCTTCATTTTGTCAAATCCGCAAATACCAAGACTATTTGGTCTACCAAAAATTCATAAACCTAACACCCCTATGAGACCAGTGGTTAGTTTTTATAACACACCAGTTGTCCAAATTCATTAATTCTATATTACAATCCTCAATATCTGTTCAACCTACTTTTTCTGTCAAAAACTCTACAGACTTAGTAAATAAATTGTCAGTTTTAAATTTACCTAGAGTCTTCTTTCTAGTTTCCTTTGATGTAAGTAATTTGTTTACAAATCTACCTAGAGATGAAACCATTTCCATAGTTGAGAAATTACTTATTAAAAATAACACTAATAGAGATACAATTTTTCACATATTGGGTTTACTTAAATTTTGTGTTTCACAAGATTTCTTTTCTTTCAACAATATTATTTATAGACAGGCACAAGGATTGGCAATGGGCAATCCTTTATCACCTTTGCTAGCAGATCTATTTCTGAATAACCTTGAGATTATTATTTTTGACAATCTTTCTCTGAATCAAAACTCTTTTCAAAAAGTTTTATATTGGTTCAGATATGTGGATGATGTGTTAGCTATCATAGATGGAAATTCCTCAGATGCAGACAATATCCTAGTTTCACTTAATAACTTACATCCAGCTATAAAATTCACCTTAGAAACAGAATCCAGCAATTCTATTAATTTTCTAGACTTAACATTAACTAGAATAGATAACAAATTAAATTTTTCAGTCTTTAGAAAACCAACTCAGACTGACCATACCATCCGTAGATCTTCTAATCATCCTTTTAAACAGAAAATGGCCTCCTTTTATTGCTATATCCATCGTTTACTTAGCTTACCTCTGTCAGATTCAAATTTTAAATCAGAATTAGAAATTATTAAACAACTTGCTTATAGTAACGGTTATACCCCTACTTTGGTTGATAACATACTCAACAAATTAAGGAATAAAAGGAATAGATCACTAGCATACAACACTGTCCATAACATTTCTAACTCGACAGTTATTTATCGATCAATATCGTACATAGGTTATCCCTCGGATAATATAGCCAGAATCTTAAATAACATCCCTAATCTAAAACTTTCTTTCAAAGTTAAAGAAAATATCAAATCTATTTTTCCCACACTAAAGACAAAATCAACAAATCGTCAAAAAGTGGTATTTATAAATTATCCTCTGGTGAATGCCCGGTGACCTATGTGGGTAGAACAATGCGACCTTTGGATATACGCATTAAAGAATATCTGTCTAAGATTGATAAATCTAGTTTTGGGAATCATATACATGCTTCAAAGCATGGCTTTAGTCCTCATAGAGATAGCAAGATCCTACACAGTATACCCAATAATAATTATATAAAAATGAATTTACTAGAAGATCTTGAAATCAGTAGAGAAATGAAAAGGAATCCTCAGAACTGTGTCAACACTCAAATTAACTTAAATTGTAAGTTTGATCCATTCTTTAAGAAGTTTCTTTAATAATACATTTAGTATAAAATTAACCATCGATTGATCAAGCTTTGATCTTTATTTTTAAAAGAGATTTTAAAAGAGAAAATTTCTTGAATTTTCTTTCATTGATTTCATCTAAGTAGAGAATGTTTGATATTTTTCTTCTTCATTATTTATTTTATTAATAATATTAATAATCAATAATAGCTATTGAACTCTTAACTTAGCAAATGATACTTCTCCTTGGTTCGTTTTCATCCACTTTCTTCTACTTGGTCAAACTTTAAAAGTTTTGTTTCTTGATAATATTGATAAATGGATATTTTAAATTTTCACGTTGACTTATCAATTTAAATACTTTAAATTTAAAATTCTATAGTAACTAAAAGTAATAATCAATAACCTTCAGACGTCAGTTTAGACATTTTCAATTTTCAATTAATAATTTTAAATACAGAGGTCGCTCTCGGATTTATTTTCGTATATTCGAGCTTCCTCCTTTATTTTACTTCAAAAATGTAAGTCAAAAACAAATGTTGTCGTCGCTGTATGTGGTAACCATGTTTTCTAAAAAAGTTTTTGATGTGAATTAGACATTATGTATAAGGGTTAGACCCAAGATCTGTGGCCTAGAGAGCCCGATCTTTGTTTTTTAATATGTTGTTTGTCCACAATTTTCCTTCTATGAAGTATTTATTGCCTAATTGACGTAAGTTTTTTCTGTCATTGTATTTTATAAAAAAATTTACTTAACGTTATTTTAGGATAGCTCTGATGATGACATTTATTATGTCGAAAGTATACTCAGCTTAATTAATAAATTATTTTACACACTATCAATTTTATTGAAAACATACAAAACCTGCTTACCAGTTAGACCATAGTATTTTCAATTTATTACGAATCCTGGTATTCATTTTGTGGGTTGGTGGTTGGATATCTAGCACTTGTATTAAAATTGTTGGTAGTTTTATCACGCAGATATTCATTAAACTAAAAGAGAATAGATAGTAAAATAGTATTGGAAATAAATAAATAAATAAATAAAAGTATACTCAGCTTAATTAATAAATTATTTTACACACTATCAATTTTATTGAAAACATACAAAACCTGCTTACCAGTTAGACCATAGTATTTTCAATTTATTACGAATCCTGGTATTCATTTTGTGGGTTGGTGGTTGGATATCTAGCACTTGTATTAAAATTGTTGGTAGTTTTATCACGCAGATATTCATTAAACTAAAAGAGAATAGATAGTAAAATAGTATTGGAAATCTATTCACTAAACTTTTTATTAAGGAAACCATAATGCATAATATTGCCTAATAAGTTCTGGTACGAGCGTTAAAATATATTATCGTTAAAATAATGGCAAAATTAGAAACGTCTCATTTGTTACACTGGCATAAATTATCACTAAAAACGAAAGACCCAGTTGTAATTACGCCAGAAGGAATTTCATTTTCTCTTGTAAAACATTTAACAATCGCAACAAAAAGTTCATTCAATTTCAAATTAATATTCTTCTCTTGTAGGTTTAATTTTATGGTTATATAAACAACATTAAAATTTAATACGGGAAACTAAAGCACAGTAGTTATTGTTAGAAAACCTGATGAGCTATTAAACTGTTTGAAGTTAATGAGAGGGTAATTGTGAACTTAAATGGCAAGTAAGAGATGTTAAGTTTTTGTACATTTTATCTACTGTTCTATTATATGCTCCGTTACAATTCTCCACAATTGAGTTTTTCCGTTTAGGTCAGTTTCAGATTAAAAAAAAAACACACACATAATAATAGCAATTCATCAATGAGAAACTTGAAACAAAAAAGCAACAGGAATGAAAACTATTAAAAAATTTTAAAACATAAAAAATATATAACTTTTAGTTGAGATGAAGAAATATGAAAAACGAACTGAGATCAACTTAAAGTAACTGGGCCACAAAATTAAGTTTTTAAAAAGTATCTCTCTCTTGTCGTTTTCCCAGTACTGAGGATCGTGATTTCTATCAATATTTCTAACAATTTTTCTCCATTGGTCTCTATCTTCAGCTGCTCTGAGAGCTTCGCAAAATGAGTATTCAGTTGAATTAATAATTTGTTTTGACCATCTAGTTGGTGATCGTCCTCTTGATCTTCTTCCTGAAACGTTACCAGATCCAATTAATCTCTCCAGACTATCGTCACCTTTGCGAACCACGTGATCAAAAAATTGCAGAATATTGTGTACACCTTTTTTTAATCTCGAGTTGGTTTAGAATGGAAACGTTTGTTCTATGAGCTGCCTAAGTTATACGCAGCATTCTTCTCCAGCACCACATCTCAAAGGCATGAATTTTTTGGCAGTCGCGTCCGTGAGGAGTCCAGTTTCTGTCCCTTATAGCAGCGGTTCTCAATCTTTTTTGGTGACGGAACCCTTTTGGAAAGCGAAATACTTGACGGAACCCTATAATAAAACAATAGTTTTTAAAAGTGTATTCTTTATTAATAAGCATAATAAAAGTACAATGTAACAGTTAGTTATTACTTACTTACATAACAAGTATAATAATAGAAATTAATAAAAAAGAAAAAAATCTAACTAATGGGAGGTATGAAACTGTTTTTTATTTTTCATCAATTGGTTGATATCAGGTTTGATAGAGGACAGTTGAAGTCTCTATCAGGTTCGGCGTCCAGTCTATTGCGGTATTTTGTTTTCGTAGCTGCATAGGTTGAGAATCCTGTTTCGCACAAATATGTTGTTGGGAACGGGAGAAGAATATTCAGTGCCATTTTGGCAAGCATTGGATATTCATCACGAATTTTGCACCAAAAATCGTTGAGAGGAATCGTTTTAAACAGTGCCTTCAAACTTGTGTCTGATGACATTTCTAAAAGAGATTCATATATCTCGTTTGGCATACTTTCGGGCTTTTGTAAGTTGGGTAAAAAAGGATTATAATTCCATGAATTCAGTTTTATTTTTGTATTTTGTTCTTCGGGAAAATACTTCTCAAAAGATGCGCGCATCGAAGTGAGATATTTGACCAATTCCTCAAATACATCATCTTGAAACATTTCTGAATCGTTATCACTAACCAACTCACTGAGTGAGGTAAAGCTTTCGATTTCTCTCTTTCCAACGCAAATAATCCAAAAATCTAATTTTCTTTTGAAGGCAGTTATTTTGTTACAGGCCTGGAACACTGTTGTCTGTTTACCTTGCAATGATTCGTTCAGTTTTTGAAAGATATCCGCCATAAAAGACAGTCGGAACAACCAAGTTTTATTATACAAACGGTCTTTCAAATTAAAAGCAGTATCTGAAAGAAACATTTGTAACTCGGCTCTAAGTTCAAATAGCCTTGTTAAAGTTCTACTCCAAGATAGCCATCGCACTTCTGTATGAAGCAGCAGTGTTTTATGTTTGCTGCCATAATCTTCACACAATGATGAGAATAATCGGGATTGTAGTGGTCGTGTTTTGATAAAATTAATTATTTTTACCGCTTCATCCATAACTAACGGCATTTGCTTCATCGCAAGTGCTTGTCTATGCAGGATACAATGGCTGGAACTACAATTAGGCGCTTTATTTTTTATTCGTGACACTAGTCCTGCTGTATTACCCGTCATTGCCTTGGCCCCATCTGTACAAATGTCAATGCAATTGTTTCAACTGAGATTATTTTCCTCAAAAAATATATTTATTTTATTAAACATTTTTTCTTTGGTAGTTTTTGTGGGCAGCGGTGAACACATAAGCATATCTTCTTCCAAAGAACTTTCATATGGATATCTCACGATAACCAGCAAGATAGCCAGACCAGCGACATCAGCAGACTCATCTATTTGCAAAACGAAACGTGTTTCTTGTAGACGTGTAACTAGTTCTTGTTTGACGTAGCTTGCAAGATCATGAATTCGCCGTGAAACAGTATCGTTTGATAGCGGCACAGTAGAACGATGCTTTGCAGATTTTTCATCGAGCATACATTTTGTTATGTCTAACACACATGGTTTTATTAAATTCTCAGCGATAGTGTGCGCTTCACCTGCTTGTGCAATGCGATAGCTAACTAAATATGATGCCTCTGTGGCCTTTTCATTGATAGTTTGGGTTACATGCATCATAGTTTTTTGACTTTCCAATAACTGTTCTTTTTTACGTACAAAAAATTCTTTATTCTCGTCTTTAGACTCAGGGTGTACAGTTTCTAAATGTCGGCGCAACTTCGCAGGTGCCATGGAACTATTAGGAAGCAGTTTACTACATAACATGCAGAGAGGTGAGCCTTTGGAATCAACAAATTCGAAACTGATATATGATTCATCATACTTCCTTTTTTTCGCATTTGAAACCGTGGAACTTGACGTCGTTGCATAATCGTCTGGATCGGTAATTGCTGTATACTCCACGCGAACTACTTTTGAACATTCGGCTTCGTTAGAAGATGTTGTTGCAACACATTTAACGCCTTTAAGCCAACGTTCCATTCTTCTTTTTATTAATAATGTTACATGTCAGGATGGTGGGGTCAAAATAACGCACGATCGTTACTGCGTAAAAAAGTTTAGTCCAAAGAAGAAATGTACAATCAGAATACAGCAGCAGAACAATAAACACTTTGTTTCTAGCAGGTAGGTACTTATCACTCCGAACACTAATCGTCAACTAACTAAGCGTAGAGGCACGAGGCGCGATCGCCGCTTTTATAGTCTTAGCCAGATCTCGAACATTCTCAAAAATACTCGAGTCGGCGAGCTTGTTTACAATTATTGTTAATCTCAGGGGCGGCTTTTATCAAAGGGACTCGCACTTACAAGTAGATATCGGCGGTGGCGGCATAGTAAAATTGTACGAGGCGAATTGTATATATGTATGTGTATATATGTATGTGTGTATGTATGTGTATGAATTGTATGTATGTGTATGAATTGTATATATGTATGTGTGTATGTATGTGTTCAGCTGCGCCTCGTGAATCATGATACGCCGGGTCAGAACGGTCGACCAGAGAGAGTTGTTTGGAATTTTTGGAGAATGGCTGCCTTATAGGAATATTGTGTATACTAGGGCATTCACCAGTCTCATCTTGATATTTTAAGATATAGATCTGTCTTTATATTTTTGGTTAGGCGACTTATCGCATTTTTTACTATACCAATACGTCTTCACAATTACCATCGTTAGTTGAGGCGCACAGTGCAAGAGTGGTCTAAATAAAAAAAAATGATATTTAAGTTAATAACATCAAGCGTTAGTATTTGTATTAATCTATCAGGTACAATAGTGGTCCACATAGATTTGATTAAAATGCCGGTAGAGAAACTATCAAGGTTACTTTGGCGTATTATGTCATGCAGTAATAGCCCAACGTTCATGCCTGTCGATGTGTTTCAGTTTCTGGTGTGCACTAGTGGCCTATCTCTTAACCGTAAAATTATTATTTGATTTGTAACAGCTCGTGTACGCTTTAATTTGTTAGCCATCTGTACATGTTTAAATCTGTACAGTCTTTAATTATTTGGGAGTTGTATTATAGATATTCTATCCACATCAGGTAAATATATTATTTAGATCATTTTCTTAAGTAATTAATAAGAGTAGATATATTGGAATAAGGTGTTAACAAGTATATATTAATGTTCGCCTGAATTACTGTAACTTATCTCTTTCAGGCAAAAGCAATAATACGTTTGATGACAGTGATGTCTTTAGTATTGATGAAGCATATGCAGATTCAGGTTCCAGTTACAATTATTTGCTTTGCTTAATAAAGAGCAAGGTGGAACATCGTCTAAAGGATAAAAGAGGAAAAAAGGACCCTCATAATAAAACAAGTCGGGAGAAACTGAATATATTTTTCATTTTATTTCAAGGTTCCCAAAATAACAGTCACATTATTCTAGAAAAAAAAATCCCAATCTTTGTTATTTAGCTCCCACTTTAAATCTGTCAACTATGTATTCCTTATACAAACAAGAAACAAACGATCTTACTTCACAATTTGTTTTTTAAGATGTTTTCAGAAATTAAGTATTCAGTATTAAGATGTGACGAATTTGAACAGAAACTTCTGAAGTTATTTTGGCAAGTTTTAAAGTTAGAAAAATAATTGCATCTTCGAAATGCAGAAAGCGCACGTTCTGGGATGGTATTGGATTCGGAATTGAGTAAAATAGCTGAAAATGATGTAACTGTAATAGCGTTTGATCTCATGTCTATATTACTTACACCTTATATTTCAAATGGGGTACGTTACTACAAAAGGCAGTTGTGGACACACTCCTTAGGTATCCACGACTTGTCAAGTAATCAGGCCCACATGTACGTTTGGCATGAAGCCATATCATGTAGAGAACCTCAAGGGGTTGGATCTTGTATACAGCATTATGTTAAAAACTATGTTAAAACGTTACAATTAATTATTATGTATAGTGACCAATGCGGAGTGCAGAATCAAAAGTGCAGCAAATAGACCATACATTTTTGGTGTTGAGGGATTCATGTTTAGCCTGTGGCCGTGACTTTGGGATCATAGAGAAGAACAAGAAAACTTTTAATGATATTTATGTACCCGGAGATTGGACCAGAGTCATTAGGATAGCCAAAAAACAAAAATCTTTCACGGTAGTAGAAATAACCAGCAACGATTTCGTGAGTAATGTTCCATTAGAGAAAACCATTACTAATCGTAAAAAGGCTGTCGAGGGTGAATCGGTCAACTGGTTAAAAATGAATTGTATTATAAAGAATCTAACCATCCGGAGGTTATTTTTAAACATATAGACATTACTAAGCGCAATATGTACATCTACGTTTATTGTAAAATTTCTGGACAATGACGACAAAATTTGAGGGATACCAGTCGAAAAAACAAGCTGGTTTTAGAAAGTGATTCAGCAAAAGTGACCATTTACTAAGTATGAAAAGACTTATAGAACGAGCAAATGAATACCACATTCATCTATATATGGCGTTCATAGATTTCGAAAAGTCTTTTAACAGTGTAGAACATTGAGCAGTGTAAAGTTTATATATATATATATATATATATATATATATATATATATATATATATATATATATATATATAAAGAAAGCTAAAACAACAATTAAAGTATATGAAGGAACAAAATCAATAAAAATAAATAGAGGCGCGAAACAGGGTGACACAATATCACCGAAACTTCTCAATCAGGCTCCTAAAGATACTTTTAAAAGATTAGAATGGGAAGAAAAAGGTATAAAAATTTGTGGACAACGCTTGAACCATCTAAGGTACGCTGATGACATCGTATTGATAACGGATAAAAAAGAATTATTTGAAATGATAAAAGAACTGGACGTAGAAGCTAGAAAGATAGGCCTTAATATGAATTATGGCAAGACCAAAACCATAACAAATACCTACATATGAAAACATCACAATGAGAATCGGGCAAGATGAAATAGAACAAGTTCAGGATTATATATATATATATATATATATATATATATATATATATATATATATATATATATATATATATATATATATATATATATATATATATATATATATATAAGAGTAAGAAAAAAGAAGTACTTGTGACTCGTTTGGAAAAAATATAACACTGTTTTTGATGGGTTGGAGTCAATAATAAATTTATTAGAATAAGACATTTTTTTATTAATATTTTTTGTATTTATTATGTAAGCAGTAGTTTTATATAAAAAACTAATTTTATTTGGTGAGTTAACAAAAAATTTTTTATTTCTAGTTCAACTTTGTAAGACATTTTGTATTTTTTAGAAGCTCTTGATAAAAATTGTAATCACAATTGAAAGCTCGAGTAAAAAATATTCAACAAATAGCCCCTTTTATTGACTCCAACCCATCAAAAACAGTGTTATATATATATATATATATATATATATATATATATATATATATATCTGGGTTAAACTATAAAGTTAACAAAGAGAACGAAACAGCAGAGATAAAAAGACGAGTTACACTGGCATGGGCGGCATTTGGCAAACTAAGCTACATTCTTAAAAACAAAAGATATCCACAGCATCTTAAGACCAAAGTATACAATCAATGCGTACTCCCTGTTTTTACTTATGGGTCCCAATCGTGGACATTTACAAAAGCAAACATGGACAAAATCATAAAAACCGAAAGAGCAATGGAAAGACAAATGTTGCACATAAGACTAATGGATAAAAAGAGAAACGAGTGGATAAGAGAGAAAACAAAAGTGAGGGATGTTAGACAAGAAGTTGCAAAATTGAAATGGAGATTTGCCGGACACAATATAAGACAAAAAGAAGACCGATGGAACAAAATTCTTATAAGTTGGAGACCGTGGGAATACAAACGAAGCATAGGAAGGTCCCAAATGAGATGGACAGATAATATCAAGAAACACGTGAGCTCTAGGTAGATTACTGTAGCAATAGACAGAGAAGATGGAAAAAAACACTCGCGGTATTTATGTACGCAGGATTCCATTCGCAATATTTATTCGCGGTTGTTTCTCCTACGATGGGAGCTGTCTTCAGCGGTTCTTACACAAGTGTCTCGCGGTACTTATCAGTTAGTTACTTATTCATAAATCAAGAGAATTTGCGGTATTAACAGGCGTTATATTTGCGTTAATAAAAGGCGTTTTTCATAGACACACGCAAGCGGAGAATAAAGCGTCTTCTCGGTACGGTTACCACAGTCAGAGAAGTGACAAGAGTCTCGTTGCCACGCGAGTCAACAGTCAAGAGAGAGATTTGGATATTTTTCGTAACCACTATGAGAGAAAAAGCTATAATTTTTATAAAGCTATAATAAAAACTTTTGTTCGCGATGGATGCAGCTAGAGGAGAGAGAGGTATGTTGCCACTGGGAGTCAATAGGCGAGAGTTTATTTTTCATTTTCTTATCCTATTTTTTAAGGGTGGCATTCAAGTGTGAGTAGGGATTATTACTAGTAGGAATTATTACTGCGGTATTAACTTTTATTGAGGTTGTGAATTATAGGAATTAATACAGCGAAAAATATAACATTGTTTTTGGCATGTAAAAAATTGAAAAATCACTTTTTCATTCCATTTTGTACTGCTTTTACGGCATATATAATTTACTCTTCTGTCTAGTCAGCACGAATAGTTCCTTTTTGCCTTTTATAAAACGAAGGCATTTTTTCCTGAAACAATAAAGATAGAAGTTTTACGTATACCGAGATATACGAGTACAGTATGTTTTTCTAATCACTTACAAATAAAGTAAATTGAACCGAACCAATAAAAAAAATGGTCTACTTCGGGGAACTTCTGCGGAGGGTATCGATGGCGGAATGTTAGAGTTGGTAGTATAACATCCGCCCCAACGCTGTCTTTTTGAATCTAGCATGTGGTGGATTTAATTAGTATTACCGATATCCTGTAAAATTGAAAAATGGAACTTTTACCTTTCAATTTTTTTTTGTATGAGCAATATCTCTCGAGTTATAAGCGAAAATATGCGCGCAAAACACACAAAATAAAAACTTTTTTCAAATTTTTTTAAAAAATTAAACAAGGTTTTTGACTAACGTATATCGTAATTAATAATACAAGGTACATTCTGAAGTGATTTCAGCAAAAAATTAGACTCCTATGGAAAATGTTCATTAGGGCCTTCTTTTCAACAGATTCCGCCTGGACTATAAACGTTATAAAATAATAATAAAACTAATAAGTTTTTCAACTACGAGGTTATATTTAAACTGTAGTTATTTTTAAAATACTACAAAAATTGTTCAAAATTATGATCCATTGGAGTCTAAACACACACCAACTATTTTCTGCAAAATAGAAAAGAATACTTTTTGCAACATTTGCATTGCAATAGTAATTACCTTATTACACAATATCGGACACTAGCGAACCGAACTAGTTCAAAGATTTGTAAGTATGTAGAGACATCCAGACGTGGGCTTCTTATTTGCTATATTTACGGTCCATATCACTACAAAGGCAGATGTTTGAAATCATGTCCAATTTAATATTTAATGAGTGAAAGACATTTACTTCTTTCATCGCGTATATTATAGAATTAACAGCTACAGATGTTATTTAAGCATTTTGCAAACAGTCGGCGAAAACACGAGACACCGAAAATTAACCAATTTAGCATTCAACTCACCTCCGCTTTACGATTTATTGGTATCTTAAAACAAGTAATCGATTAACACTGCCTTGCAACTAATGTTGCAATAAATACACAGTCACATTTAAACGCCTATGCTAATAACAATTACAAGCCACAGCATGATATTCAATAACCCAATAGTTTCCTGCACCATCGATCATCGTTGGGAGTCGATCACCGCTGAAAAACAGTGGTGGCGTTAACTGCTGGCATTAACAAAATGCATTCTGCAACTTTCATTTGATAATATAGAACAGAAAAACCACATCAATATTAAAATAATTATTCTTATTTAGACTTAATTTGTTTTTATGTTGAGCCATGTTTAGTATTGTACTTATAATTTTATTGATATTAATGTTCTCTAAATTAACACCTCAAAATTTTATTTTTATTTCTTGTCAAGTTTTATCTTAATAATGTTCTAAAGCCATTTTCTTGTGGCATTTTAAATTAATTACTATTTAACTGGGAATAAGCCACAATTAAAGGTTAA
The DNA here is from genome assembly GCA_918026665.1 of Diabrotica balteata. Taxonomy (NCBI): domain Eukaryota; kingdom Metazoa; phylum Arthropoda; class Insecta; order Coleoptera; family Chrysomelidae; genus Diabrotica; species Diabrotica balteata. The sequence continues at coordinate 52,838,187 of OU898281.1, forward strand.
AGTACGTTTATTGACGTTTCAATTTCCACTTCGGAAATCGTTTTCAAAATACAAACATTAGTAATGTTTTTATCTTTGTTCGAAAATTAAATATCAATATGGTTTCGCGGATCTTGTTAAGGCCATTTCTCGCGATTCTGGGTACATCTAAATTCCAATGTAAAAGTTTATATCAAATAACGCTAAAACTATAGCAGATATTGGAATGATTCTTTTTTATATGTTTATATTTTTTTATATGTAAATAGTTTCTGGATTCTCGCCGACGGTTAGGTTAGTTAGGTAAGAAGTATAATACGCTCTCGAGGGTGGGTCATAAATAATGCTGAATAACATTATTAGGGTTTATTCTGACTTTTGATAGACCAGTGTGTTAATTGTTTTTAAAATGGGTAGTTCACGAAGACGTTTATGTTGCGATTAAGGAAATTTTATATAAATAAGCAGTAAGTACCTATAATTTGATTAAAATTTTATATGAATAGAAATATTTTCTATTGATTTGTGACATTTTCCTTCTAAATGTTTATACTGCTATTATAATAATACTATTGTTTCAGTATTTGCTTATATAATAATAATTTATTATGTAGAAACAGCGTAGAATTTTGGTCAATCAGCCAGTACATTTTTTTGTATTTCAATCAGAATTAATATTTTCTTTTCTTCTTTACATAAAAGCTTAGAGTAATACTCAAATATTTTGCAGTATTTGAATACGGAATTTGATTATTTATATTTATTGGACAATACCCAAAGATTTTGCTGTATTTGAATATGGAATTTGATTATTTATATTTATAGGAATATTTATTTTCAACGTTTTTGTTAGTAAAGTTTACATAATATATGAAGTTTGTTTCTTCACTTGCTTGTCCAGTCATATTAGTCCAGGTTAATAAAGATTTTCTCGTGACACTGAATAATCCAGGTAGCTGACAACTTTTTTAGTTATTGTAGACCTATAAGAAGAAAACCTACCTTCCGCTGCCGTTTTTTAATGATTAATAATTTAATGCAAAAAACGCGATTCTTTAGATTTTTTGCACTCCATTAGAAAGCTAAATATATATGGCTTTAAAATGCCGATTTTAATGTTGAATTTTTTAAGTGACCAAGCTTCAATCCCATACAAAAGGGTAAAGAAAATATAACATCGAAGCATTCTTATCCGGAGCGATATATTGATATCGCGATTACAAAAAAGTTTTCTCATTCTATTAAAAGTTGACCGTGCAATTCCAATGCGGCATCTTATTTCTTTTGTCTAATCAGTATCTTCTGTGATCCATGCTCCAAGGTATTTGTACGAAGATATTTGTTCTATTTCTGTATTATCTAGTACTAGCTTAACTTTGATGCTTTGTGCTTTTGTAAATACCATCAACTTGGTTTTCTTCAAATTTATTTTTAGTCCAAAAAATGTACCTATAATATGATATAATCCCTATAAAACGTCTTCCGACGTCCATTTTTCATTAAATTCAGTTGTTCCATTGTTCTCATTAAGTTGTTCCAACTTAACGAGCTCATTAAGTTTCTTATTCCTTCCATCCGTATTTTCTAAGGTAATCCTCTCTTCTGGATTCCTGTAGGTAATCATTCAGGTACTTGTTTCAGGAGTCTACTGTCTTTCATTCATTGGACATGTCTGTACCATTTGAGCTGCTTTCGTTGTATGCCATCCATGGCTGTACCTTCTATTCTCATACTTTATTGCATCCAATTCGACGAGATATCTTTCTTCGATGTCTCTGTTAATCTTCGTGTTTCACAACCGTATAAATAAAGCATGTTTTTTACCACAGTTTCATGCTTTGTAGTGCTAGAGAGAGCATGTCAGCTGAGCCAAAACGAAAAATAATTCTCCTTATTGCTTCCACTGGAATAAGCTTGACCGTTCAACTGGGCCCGGACTACTTCCTTCTAATTCTTTAAACTCCTGTTTTGAAATTAATAATACTCATTATTTTGTCTAATTACCTATTTAGTTGTCAAAACAGATACATTGTTATCTAAAGAAGTGAAAGTGGTTCAATTTAGAAGTTATATAGTAAATAATAAATATTTGAAAACTGATGCACATATTCCTCCCGCGATTTCGGGTTCAAGTACTAATTTTATAAATCGCACTACTAATAGACGTAAATCATTTCCTTTTAATTTCATGAATGTTTTTATTCGCCACATCTCAACATTTTCCATTTCAGAATATTTATCATCAAACTGTAATCTACATTAAAGACCTAATTTGTCAGTAAAAAAAGGTAACACAAGAAAATATAAGACATAAAAAATAAATACTGTGAGCTCAGAATATCTTGTTATACATTATTTTGTAATAAAATTTTATAAAAGTTTGTCTTCGGTTTGATTGTTATGATTTACTGGACAATTATTTGTTACTTATTATTTGTTAATTATTCAATAAATAATATTACTCTGGTATACTCGTATTATTCTAATTACCCCAAAACCGCACTGAATAGACGGCCGCCCGCTTTATTGTATAGACCCAAGACTTTTCACAATAGGGGGTTGTATAAGGTAGGTATAAAGCTAACCTCTAGTACAAGATGACGTTTAAAATATTCTTCGTGAATGGATTTTGTTTTTGTAAAGAAAGATATTTTTGAAATAGATATCCCTCTGAATTTTACCGTTACAATTTTCGAGGATAAGCCTTAACTGCTGCAGATCTACACAGCAGGCTCTTCGCTGCTGCATCCGACCCATTCCTCTGGCTTTTTTAGCCAATCGTCGTTCTCAACGTCTCAAAGTAATCAACTTTTCATCTTTTGGCAGTCAATATTACTTTTGGCTTCTAATTACCTTCACGTTTACAATACTATTTGTCTATAATATTTTTGGAACTCTTCGTAATCAGAGACCCTGCGCTGCGCTGTATTTATGAGTAATATGGTGTCATCTGCATATCTAATATTTTTCCAGTTGCTGAAATAGTATTTTGTGATTCGTCCAGAACTTCTCTAAAGATATTTTTAGAGTATGTCTTAAACAGTGCTGGTAACAGTATGAATTCCTATGAAAGTCTTTTTCCGATTGGTAAGGTCCATTTTCAAATTGGACTGTTGTTTTTTGTTTGAGATATAAGTTTAAGATTAGTGCTATATAGCCTATATATCCTTTTCATCGACTCCTAAGGTTTTTAGGATATTCATTAATTTCCCATGTGGTATTTTGTCAAATGCCTTCTCCAAATCAATAGAATTTCTAAGCAAATCGCATTTCTATTCCCATTTATATCGGCCTCTTATTTTGGAATTTGACGTTGCTACTCTACCGCCTTCCTAGTTTTGACCGCCGCGATCAAAAAAACCCGGCATGCTTTTGCGACGGCGAAAGCAAACCAGCCTCTCAAAACCTAATTAATATGACAGGGTATCGAAAAATTACCTCAGCTATACTTCTCACAAACTTTCAACTTAGGTTTTCTAAACCATTGACTACCTTTGTTAAAGGTAATTTTATTATATTATAATTGCACACAATTTGTCTCAAAACAATTAACGTGCACCCGTAGCTTGCTTATTTGGTAGAGGATCTCTTGATCACCAGGTCAAGTAACAATCCATATGTATATTATTTATGTTATTTATAATAATAACAATTTATTATAATTTTGAGTTTACTACTATATACAGTGATGAGTGCTTTACCACCCTACTTTTTAACGTAAGAGATAGAAAACACAGATACCTTCAAAGATAAAAAGAGATGAAACTCGTAGAGGTGGGAAATAATCGATAGAAACCTATAATTTACATTACATTACATTACCACTATCGATAGTCTCACACCTTTAGACGTTAGCTTCGAGCTAACTAGTATTAGAAGTGATTAAAGTCGTTTTAAAACCCGGCAAAATAGCGGAAAGGATAGAAGACGAATTTTGTGAGAAAGAATGAGATAAAGCTAGTTCTTAGACGTGGCTATTTGACAGTCATAATTATACGGATGATCTCGAAAATATTTTATTTTAATAATTTTTGATGTTAGAATAAATGATTGAATAAATTAAGAATTAAAGTAAAACACATTAATTAGTAGCGATTTTAAATTATAAATCTTTAAGTTTATTTAATAATAAAAATAACTCAATTAAAATATTTGACTAAACTAAAGGTAGGTATGTTCTGTCCAAAAACAATTATCGTATGTGGAGTTGGTGTAATGCTTAGACACGTGGCCTATTGACAAGAAGTTTGGGGTTCAATTCACACCAAGGATAAAATTTTTGTTTTACTCAATCAAAAAATAATAGAAAATATGATACATATTAGGTAACAAGTTTTCGAAAAACTCATTATTTACAATTTATTCTTATTTTAATGTTATAAAACGGAAATACAAAATAATTCAATTTTAAAAAGATATTTATGTTTAACTTTAAACACTTCTAATACTAGTAACGACTGACATAAATGTTTAGTGATTCAAATCAAAACGATCTCTGCATAATTTCAAATTATTAAAAAAGAAAACCACATGTGGGTTTTGAACTCTAATTATCTGCGTCGCAGTGTCGAATTCTTACCACTAATCCACAAAGGATTGATATTTATTCCGTGACAAGAGTGTATGAAACTGCTCAAATCACAGTAGAAATTATTCTTGGTTAATAATTTAAAACTTTAGATTAAATAATCACTATTAATTAATTTATTTTCTTCACATTTTTGCTTTATTGTGGTCAATAATTTTTTTCTTTATGCGTAATTAAAAAATGTCACTGAAATACGTCACACATACGACGTCACACATAATTATGACCAATGTGATTTAGCTCGAAGCTAATGTCTAAAGGTGTGAGACTATCAATAGTGGTAATGTAATGTAATGTAAATTATAGGTTTCTATCGAAAATTTCCCACCTCTACGAGTTTCATCTCTTTTTATTTCACAGGGTAACTGTGTTTACTATCTCTTACGTTAAAAAACCGAGTGGTAAGGCACTCACCACTGTATAAGTAAATTGTTTACTAGCATCAATTATCAAGGAATATGAAACCAAAAGATATTTTTCGATAGTAAAAAGCTGCGATGTTGCAAAACAGCAATTGTATATAAATTGTGAATAGAAATGAAATGCCATGTAAATATGTGCTAAGAAAGTTTGGATAGCAGTATAATGAACTAAATAATATTGGACATAATGAATTTTAAAACAATTATATTCTTAGACGAGAATTTGACAGTCTTGGTCTTGGTCTTGCGCCAGTACACCTGTTCTTGGTCTTGATCTTGATATGGCGCTCACGATCTTGGTCTTGGTGTTGCAGCAAGAGTTTTGCAAGGCTCGCTGTTACCCATTAGCGTATTGCTATTTATTAACCGTTACTTAAGTTAAGATCTTATAGCAACGTAACAGAGTAGGTACATTTTAACCTTGAATTAACATAGCCATAAGAAAGACCAACCAAAATGACAAATATCTAAACAACTGACACCGAGTGGGGTTTAAACCCCCAATCTAAGTGATCTGTGCCAATGCTCTAACTAACTGAGTTATCTACCATGTTCCAGAAAGTCAATCTGTTTCTTAATAAACGTTTGCTTTTAATAAGCTTACATGTGCTAAAACAGGGTTAAAACACAACAAAACCAAATTAATGACATGCCTTTGACTGTATTTTAAAGAACACTATCTGTCTAAAAAGGGATTTATGCCCCCCCCCCTTATATGAAATAGAATAAAAGACGTATACAATTTGCCATTTAAAAAAATAAAATACAATACAAATTAAATTACAGAACAGTACACAATAGCCTTTGACATTACTGTTACTTTGCATTAATTCCTTTGACAAAGAATTAATACAAAGTGTCCATCTGGCTGACTTTTCGCTTAACATATTTCTATGTTTTCTAATTACTAATTATGCTTTAGACAATAATATCTTAGCAGGTAATGAAGTTACAGGCAGGTAAAGAAGTAATAAATAAGACTTACTCACAATCAGTTTAATTTAACTATCAGACGACCGGTTTCGCTTTCTACAATATGCAAAGCATCTTCAGGTCTCGATACAAAGTTAAACAAATGCTGAAATGATAAAAACCCATATTAGGGTGTTGTCTAATAAAGGTAAACAAAGTAGATGTTGGAAATTACAATAATTATGCCAATATTACATGTCTGTGGTTTTATTTCAAAAAGAGTAAGTTGAATAAAAAGGTATAAAAGTTTTAAAAGTTGGTGATTCTAGAGATTTATTCACTGAGTGCAGAGTATTATATTCTTTATAAAGTTCATTAAATTTGCGGAGGCTTTCTGTTTTAATTTGCTGTTCTCATAATGTCATGTCAAAAGTCTAAGCCCCCTTGGGTCTAAAATTAAAGAGATACAATAAATCCAGTTGGTCTTCTTAGAATGTTTAAGCATTTTATCTCGAGCTGCTTGAAAACCCAGAATGAGCCTTTTATTCACTTCAGATCGATTGGGTTTCTCATCTAATTGTTTTACAATGGATTCAATTTTATCGAACAAAAGATTGAATGATACAATGACTAGTAGTAATGTAACATATTTTTTTCCACCAAGTTTCTTTGACAAAAGTTTAAAGTTTATTAGATACTTATGTATTTTTTTGAGTATTTGCCATTCACTATATGTGACTTGAAAATCATTAAATTCGGTGACAGATGTGCATATGTTAATGCCATTGCGTACTTTTAAACCAAATTCAATCATATCATTTGTGGAATTCTATCTCGTTGGACAGTCGAGTATGGGACTCAGAGTTGATGGCACGTCAGCTGCTTTACAAGCAGACTGAAATTTTCTCTTTACACTTATTTTTATTTTACTGGAAATAATGCGTAATTTTATTACAGCTGTACGTGAATCAGCAATATTTGGCGCATATTCTTTATCTTCCACAATTGTTCGGACTTAATCCAAACTGGCAACAGCGCTCCCACGTCCTACCCCTGGTTGCAATATCTCAGTGGCCAAAATTTGACTCTGCGAAAGCTTGCACAGAATAGAATTGTTCCTCTTTTATGTTCAACTGCCGACCCGAGAAGACATACCGCTCTTAAGTTTCAACTGCCGCATGGTGATTCATCCGATCGCGTGTTAACAATAATTGTTAGTGATGATATTTCTTATAAAAGCAAACATCAAATAAATAGTAATTGTATTGTCTATCAACCAATTTAAAGGTATACTATTTATAATTGACATACATTTCTACTGAGTAAGAAGTACTTTATTTAAATATACACAACAAAAAGTACTACAGCTTAATGGAAATATACCAAATTCGAAGGAATAATCCGAAGTAATTATACATTAATACTTGTACCCAGCCGAAATATTTATTCGGCTCACTTGGACGGTGGAGAACCCCTGTCAGTTCGTCTTGATAGGCTTCATACTTCTGTTCTTGTCTGGTATTGTCAGTTTCACTATGTATTGCTCATGTATTTAATAGATCTTGTAAACCAAGGTTCAAAATGTGAGCCAAGTACCGAAAATATCAAATTGTGGCAGCTGTTTGCTCAGTTCATACATACATTTAGTATTTGCAGTTGCGTTGTCGACCGTGATACACTGTATTTAATTAATTATATTATATTTCATTAAACATTCGTAAAAAATCGTTGCAATATCTTTTCTAGTTTGTCGACCGCATAATGGTATAAAATCAAGGACTACATATTAATATTTCCATTACTTGTCTATATAATGGATAGTGACACCGTTTGTCATTTTAGATATTAGTGACATTTTAGATAAAAATTAATTCAATTGATTATTCGTAACGCAAGATTATTTTATGATCAACAGGAGGCTCAAAATTTGGAAAATTTATTTCAGAGCGAAGAAGTCGTCTGCTTCTTCGCTCTGAAATTAGCGGTAGAGAATTATGGTATTGTTCATAATGCGCATAAATCCAATTTTACAAATTTTTGTTACCTATTTTTTGCGTCTCATTGAGTCTCTAAGCATATACCAAAACTACTGTACTCCCTAAAACCATACTCAGTCCTAACTGTAAGACGCAAGAGTCTCGCAAGCTCAGTCTTGGATTTTCGGCAACAATAGTAATGTTTATTTGTTTAGATAATACGATGTTCGCAGATTTTCTTAAGGTGCCTTCTCCATTACTGACGTTTGGCTATAACTACAGCAAATTGCTCTTTATCTTAAGCTGTTCTTAGTATAGAATGTATGTCCATGCCCGTCCATTCTCTTACATTCTTCAACCAGGAGCATTTTCTTATTCCTGGACCTCTTCTTCCTTCCACTTTCCCTTCCAATATAAGTCGTAGGAAGTTGTATTTTTCTCCTCTGTAAATAGGTCCTAGATAATTCGTTTTTCTGTTTTTACAATATTTAGGAGTTATCTCTCAGTACCAATTCTTCTTAGCACCTCGTTGTTGGTCACGTTTTCTATCCAAGAGATCTTCAGCATCCTTCGAAAAACCCACATCTCAAAGGCTTCTATACGCCTCATACTTGTAATTACGAGAGTCCATATTTCCACTCCATATAGCAATAAGGAAAAAATAAACGTTGTTACAAATTGGTATCGGATAGTCAACGATAACGTAGAGTTTATTAGGAATTTTTCATTGGTTGAAATGTGGACCTAGCATATTCTATACAAGCACGTATTTCGACCTCGTGGTCAAGATCGTTTGTTATCCAGCAACCAAGATAATGCAATCTTTGTACTGGTTCTATATGTTTGTTATAGGTACGAATATAAATGTCGACATTTGGTGCACGTGTAACAGCCATTACTTTTCTTTTAATTGTGTTTATATTTAGTCCCACGCTATCTCCCTCTCTGGTTATGACATTCAAAAGTCGTTGTAAACCCTCAGTACTGTCCGTAATAATGACGGTGTCGTCTGCGTATCTTAAGTTGTTTACGTAGTCTCCGTTGATTTTTATTTCTTCCTTAATATTTTCGATGGAATTTTGAAAGATTATATATTTTCTGAATATATATTAAATAACAGTGGAGAAAGTACACAGCCCTGACGAACTTCTCTTTTTATTGGCAATTCTGCTGTCAGACGACTGTCTATTTTGATCGACGCCATTTGATCCCAATATAGTCTTTTAATAAGTGCTAAAGTGTTATGGTCTATATCATGTTGTGTTAGGGTTTCTGTGAGTTCTGTGTGTTTTACTGGATTAAACGCTTTTTCCTAGTTGGTAAAACAGAGAAGCACGTATTTTCGCTGAACTCGGCATTTTTATAGTAATATCTTGAGGCCAAATAATGCCTCCCTTGTACCAACCCCCATACGAAGTCCAAATTTATTGTCGCTCAGATTACTTTCACATTCCCTGTATATTCGTTGATGTAAAATTTTGAGTAACATTTTCAGAAAATGGCCCATTAGGCTAATTAATCTGAACTGTGAGCATCTATTTGCTTCATTTTTCTTGGGCATAGGTATAAATGTCGATCTAAGTTAGTCTTCTGGGAAGATTCTAGTGGTATATATTTTGTTAAATAATAGTGTTAACGTCTGACGGTTTTCTTCATTGATAAGCTTTATCATCTCTACGTATATTTCGGCTTTGCCGTATTGATTGTCTTTATAACTTCCGATATTAATATATTAATGCCCAGTTGCACCAACAGACAGTAAACCAACTGATTTGCTAACCATCAATTCGACGATTTAAATCAACGATCAATGGTTATTTTTCAAATGAGTTGCACCATTCTAAAAAACTATTGGTTTACAAACCGACAATTTATACGTGGCAACATTGCACGAGTACAGAGTATTTCGATTATTTCATTCGAATCGGAGTATGATCTGTCAAAAAGATTGTCAACAAAGAAAGTTTTGTATGGTTATGCCAATCCAATTGAACATTGAACTAAGCGTCTATATTCTTTGATTGAACTATTATAATAACATTCTTTTTCTTGCAATTTTGTGTGTGTAGTGTGTATTTGAGATGGAAAATAAAGAAAGCCACTTCTCTATTATTTTTTTTCTTATATGGTGGGGTTTAAGCACAATATCATTAATAATTTTATTATAAAATTCATACAATTATTTAAGAAATATATTTTACAAAATTTTTATTCAAATCAGTGTTTTGTGTACTTTTAGTTACCTCTACAAGATCAACAAGAACTTGTTGAAAGCAATTAGTTGCATAATACCTTAGGGTTATTAAAATTTGACTTACTGGAGACGCTGGATTATTCCTTTCTGTCCTATAACTTAAATGTTCATGAAAACGTTATAAAAGGACTGACACTGTTTTGTTGCTTTCTCGATATCTAAAAATAATTAAAATGCATTTCTAGTCATTCAAATAAATAATGATATATGTACCTTGCTTTAAATTCAACTTCATTATATTAATTATACAAATCATTGCGATCTCTTACATATCTTATATTTGGTAACATATGCATTATATCTTCCAAATTGTCAGAAGATGAACTCGACGACGACGATGATGATAAATCCATTTTTTTAAATTATAATCTATAATACTTTAAATAAAAAATCTTTGCTAAAAACACTAATAATATAAACAGTGTAAAAGTGAGGTTAAAAACAGTCGATTTTTTAAATAACCGTAGAAAATCGGTTGGTTACTTTTGACAGATCAAAAACAGTCGGTTCCAATCAAGTAATGGTTGGTGTAACATATTCCAAAATAAACGGGCAATCCAAATAAAAATATCAATCTTTTATTTGTTGGTGCAACTGGAAATAAGTATTGTTTCTTGTACTTTATTCATTTGTAGTTTTGTTCTCTCGTCATCAAACAGATCTTTGATGTATTTTATCCACATACCTCCTACATTTTCTGGACTAGATACTATTTGGTTGTTATCATCTACAAAAGGTATTGTAGTGATGTTTTTCTTCATATTTGTGATTTCTTTAATCTTTTTCTATGCATTAAAGTAGGTATACTTTTTTAGTAAATCTCCCAGTTCCTCACAATTGCTGCTCATCCATTCTTCTTTGGCTTTCCTGATTTTGTTTCGGATGATTCTCTGGGTTTCTTTATATTTTTCTTCATTGCGATTTTTGTCCTCAGCCTTATGTCCGTCAGTTCTTGGACTTCTTCTGTCATCCATATATTCTTTGTTTTTCTGATGTTGCCTTGTAGTTGTTCTCTTTGTATAGTTGTGATTGTTGTTTTGAAGATGTGCCAAATACTTTTTATTGTTTCATATTCTTCCGCAGGTGCTTTGCTGAACTTTTCTTTGAGTGTATCATTGAGTGTTTTTTTTATTTCTGTCTGTACTATTGGATGATTAAGTTTTTCGAGGCTAGGTTTTATTTTCTCTCTGTATTTTATTTTCTTTAGTTTAATTGAAATTTTACCAACAACAGGATTGTGACCGATGTTTGCCCCGGGAAAATTTTTAACTTCCCTGATTTCATTTCTATAACGTTTGTCGCAGATTTGTGGCCGTACTTATTTTTTTATTATCCATGTTTATTTTAAACTTAAATTCACGGTAGCATTAATGTAAAACAACTATTTTGGTTTTCCTTTCTCGCCTTATCGGTGCGACATTTTTTTCTACACCGACTAGTATTCTAATTATAGAGCAACGTCGTAAAGTTGTAGCACAAAATTGAACACCTAGATAATTGCGTGCAATAAAAATTGTAAAAAAAGTTCACAAGTCATAAGTCATACTTAGCAGTTTACAAAACTATCCATATTAAGTAAAAGTATAAAAAGTTAATCTCATATCCTTGAGTCGGTAATCGTACAAACACAAAAACATAAAATATTGTCTACTCGAGATGATTACTAAACTATTTGCTCTCATATAATTCTTTTTAGTGCCGCTGTTCCTACACAATTACTGTTATAACCAAGAATTGTATAGTAGTTTAATGTTAAATTAATTTGATATATTATAAGAGTATGAATTATCTTAAAAGTTAAACGCGTGAGGTCAGGTGTGTGTGTAATTTACGCTTCTCGAAGCCTTTACAGTCAAAACTCCTTTGTTATTTATTAATGTGAGAAATGTGTGAATACAGCGTACGCTTATCGAGTAATAGTGAAGTAGAGGTCGGAAGGAATTTCTTGGTTCTAAAAAACAGTACTAAGCAATGAAAAGTAGTAAATAGCTAAATATTTAATTTTTTATTTGTATTTTTTACTTTCAAATTTTAGAGCAGCAGGGGTCAGTTTGCAATAAAAAATATAACGGACTGGGACTCATAAATAACGAAACAATTCAAGTAGCTGTTTTAGGTCAAGTTAACTTAGAGGCTGAGCAAATCACAATCACTGTCAACAATAAGCAGAGCAATTAGTGTTTCACTTTCTACAGCCTTTTGAATCTTCCATAAATTTAACTTTTATCCATTCAAAATGAAATTGGTACAAGAGATAAATGAAGAAATTTTTTATCGTCCCCTCGAATTTTGCGAATTAATGACAAAATGCATCATTAATAATCCAAAATTTTTAAGCAATATTTCGTTTTCCGATGAATGCACATTTTCACTAAATGCCTTGGTGAACAGAGATAATTGCCAATACTAAGCTGAGAGTGGTCCACATATTGTGCTTGAGTTTCACACACAGCATTCTCAAAGGTTAATCTTATAGAGTGGTATCTTAGAGGATTACATTATCGGACCCGTTTTTATTACTGAAATCTTGATCTTGAATGTTGCATCGTATTTTGAGTTACTCAGGCAAATGGTTGATCGTATTAGAAAATGATAATAGCCTTCCTAAAGTTTTCCACATGCACTTTTACATGTTTTAGCAGTTTTGTTTTGACACGGGGAACATCTCAACATCTCCTTCTTATCTATTAGCAAACTTTTAAGTGGAAGTTTTTTGAGGTGGTTTTCTACATCGAAGCTCTCTTTGATCCAGGCACTTTTCGTTTAACTCCATATTTTTTTAAAAGATGCTGTGAAATTTCTCTCCTAAAACGTAGATTGTCATGATCATAGCGATAAGTCAATCATCCAATGTACTATTCTGGTATACCACTTTTTTTCTCTCGTAGTAATTCTGTAATTTGATGTTATTATGCATTTGATCTACACTCCCCTGTATATGTTATACATTTTCATGATATGTGCCTATAGTACGTCTACTTTTGTTTTGTCTTCGACCAAAAATGTTTTGCACTTTTGCAGGGGTTTAAGGTTTAACACCAAATTCATTTGACAATATTGTTAAGATACTGTTATGCCTACGATACTCGTTATATTTGAAAATTGAATTAATTAATACACATTTTATGGATTTGTTTTCCCTTTCTGTTCCGGTTGCCCCGAAATTTATCATAGTAGGTTGGTATACTCATTTTGCAGAGATAAAAAATTATCAAAATATAATGAAAAGCGCAACCCAGGATATCCTCTTTGTAAAATGGCAGCAAAGTTTAGTACGACAGATTGTCCAAGACCCAGGTATTCATTAGATTTTTCGTTCTTTTTCGTCCTTGATATATATCAAACTGTAAGTTCAGTTAACCGGACAAGAAGAGTTACTGAACTTACACTCACAGGTGTAGAGAGCATGGTAAAAATCCAAAACGATCTCTTAAGACCCTTCCATTGCAAAAATGGACTAAGACAGGGTGATGGACTATCGTGTCTCTTATTTAACCTGACATTAGAAAAATAATTCGAGAGTCACAGATTACTACGAATAGTACTATCTTTAACAAATCAGTACAAATTGTCGGATACGCATCATAGGTAGGTCCACAGAATCTCTGACTGAAGCATTTCGGTCGTTAAGAGCATCTTCACACAGAATGTGACTAAATATAAATATTCAAAAGACCAAATATATGTGTTGCACTAGGTCAAGCAACTCGACACCTACTTTAATAATAATTGATGACCTAGAACTGGAAGGTGTTGACACCTTCATATACTTAGGGTCGCTGCTATCCAAAGATAACAACGTCAGTGAAGAAATCAAAAGAAGAATAGTGCTCGTCAATAAGTGTTACTATGACTTAAGAAGACAGATGGTCTCAAAAATACCTAGAAAAATAAACTGACTGTATACAAAACACTAATAAGACCAGTGCTAACATATGGTTCAGAAACTTGGACACTAACACAGAATGACCAAGAATTGCTCAAACGTTTTGAGCGAAAAATACTAATATATGGAGGCATAAAAGAACAAGGTTTGTGGCGCAGGTGTTACAATTTTGAGTTGTATAGAAGATTTGGAGAACCTGACGTTGTAAAATTCATTAAGGTAGCACGCTTCAGTTGGATAGGTCATGTAATCAGACGAGAGGAAGATGCCATAGTCAGAAAAGTTTTTGACCAAAGAGTGCCGATGGGACAAAGAAGAAGAGGAAGACCGAGACTTAGGTACCAAGACAACCTAAAAAATGAGTTGAAGTCTTTTGGAATTAGAGCATGCAGAAGAGTTGCCAGAGACAGGAGCGAATGGAGGATTGTTCTGAAGAAGGCTTTGGCTCATAAAGAGCTGTAACGCCACTGATGATGATGATATATCAAACTGTAAGTAATAGCCTAATTTGGTACACATGACCTAAGCTTTGTAGCCGAATCGAAGTGGCTTACTGCGTATAAATTATCTACTGCTAAGGGCGTAGCTTACCCATTTTATTACCCTAAGGCAAGGTGTTGTTATCAGATGCATGAAGAAAACTGAATATTTCTTCAAACCGATTACGCCGCATTGATTGAGATACTAGTGTTTTGTGCACGTCTTTTGCTTCTTTCTAAAACATTATTCTGCGAGGTAAAGAGACAAAACTGCTAACCAGAAAAGTTCCGATTAATACATACAACTCTTGGTTTGATTGTTCAAATCCTGGAACAATCAAGAAAAGCTCAAAAAAATTAATAGAATGACTATTTTAACGTGATGCTAATAGTAGCACAAACGTATAATTTCAAGATAAAATTGACCTTTTTACATCACCTTTTTCCCATTGAAATTTAATCTTGGTTTTAGTTTTTTTACAACGTTGCACGATTTTGCGAGTTACCTTTTTGTCTTCCTTATATATCTACCTCCATATTCAATAGAAAACGCTTATTTTCTCTACTATACATGGGCTCTCCTTCTGCTTGAAGTTGTCGGTTACTTAGATGGTTTACATCATTATCTTCCTCGTCTCCTGAGTCACCGTCGAAATTTTCGTCGTTATTGTCGGGATAAGGGAGATATATGCCTTTTGGTGTAACGAAAATATTTTGCCTACCAAAATGCCTTTTAAAATAGTTATTAAATTACCTGTGTCAGGAATAAATTATTAAAATTAAAGATATCTTTTTCTTTAAGTAAAACTATGTTTAATAGAGGTTAACCTTTTCTACAAACAAATAAACAAATGTCACAACAAAAACAAATTAAGGCTAGCTGTCATATGTCAACCATTTAATTTGATGAAGAGAACAATTAAATTGACAGCATAACCACACCCTAAAATTTACAATATTTTATTATTAAAAATTTAAATTATGAAAGCAATTATTTATGGCAAATGTCTATTTTTAATTTTAAATTGAACACAAAAAAGTTACCTGGGTTTCACTGTATAACTTTAAATAACTGGTACAAAAATCTACATTTCCAAACTCTAAAAAAAATATCCCGAAACGGCTGCTTATGACATTGAGGTTTGAGGTTGAATCTCTGAATTAGCCCGAAAATTCACCTTGAAATATTTTTCAACTTGATTTTAGGGACGTAGAAAATAAAACGCAATATATCTAATATTTTAACTTCGGCCTACTCCAATAGTTTAGCAATTGGAGGAGTCCGACCAATAAGAATTTGAAAACATGTTCTCTCTATTTATTTACAATCGCAATAGGCTCTAACTTAGTAAGTGTTGTATTAGTTAGCGGTGGGGGCAATCCTGGCTTCATCTCTAAATCACAGCTCAGGCTAGGTTTATTTTTAGTTCGTGGGTCGTTAACGAACCCTTGGGCATTATTGGTTTAAAAAGTACAAGTACAGTATTACTTTAAAAAGAGTACATAATTCACCAAACTTGAAACCAATATTCATATCTAATATTTCGGTTCTCTGATTATCACAATGCTTGCCCAGTTTTACAAACTAGTTCATCACACAATATTACGTTATTAAAAAGTACAAAGCATTATTTTATTAAAGAATACATTATTCATCGCACAGTAAACCAATATTTAGAAGCCTTTCTGATATATTTTTAATTTCGATTTTAAACTTTTAACACCCTGTGTCCCCAGAACGACCAAACTTATCACACATGCATATCGAAACTTTTAATCTTAAAATTAAACGACCAATCACCCACAAACAGATTTTAACTTAATTAAAAAATATCTTATTTATTATACTATACTTTATAATAGAAAAAAATTGTCCGTCCGATTGACAAAGAAGTTTTTTGTAACAATAACGTTCTCCTCTCTAGATAGGATAACGGGCTTTGTAGTGTGACAGTGTTAATATCAGCGTTTGATTCATTTTTACTGTGTGAAACTATTAAAAGCGTTAAACAGATTAAGTATTTAATTACCTAAATTTAACATCGATGACCACTTCATAGAAACCGTATTCGAAATTCGAAAAGTAGCGTGGGAAATGAGCGCTATGAATTGATGATAACCAAAAGACTTATTGGAACACGATGGCAATTAATAGGATAGATAGATAACGTAAGTGTTAGAAGGAATCGATTAAGATGGTGAGATATATAGTATCTTATGATCAGATATCATCACTTCAAACCGAAAAGTGATTGTTTTCTGTTAGTATTTAAAAAATGGAATAATATATTCAAAATACATTCATACATTTGTTTCTCTATGCCCTTGAGAAATATAATATTAATTATATTATTCTGATTATTGTTTAAACTGATTAAATTTAGGGCTAAATAGGTCTTTGAAAGATTTATGTTTAATTCGGTTCTTCTCTAAGTATCGTTCTTGGTTCGAAAGTTTACGATCATTAAGGTTTAGTCTATTTTTGAGACTGCTGTTTTAAACAGGTAAAGCAATGCGTGCACATTTTTTAGCCAGAAATGTCTTCTGCTTCCTACTGACCTTTGACTTATCTGTTCTTGCATTGTAAGCTTTTTTTTTATTGGCGTGTTGTCAGATTTTAGTAAGAGTCTAAGAAGGTATCCATGGAATTCTGACAGGCAACGGTGGGGGAAATCTTTTTTGGACATCTACCTCACGGAACAAGACGGCTAAAACCTTAACCACCGTTCCAGATTCCAGAGAGTTGATCTTGCCACTCAATAAACAACTAAAATAAAAAACTGAAAATTTATATACAACCATACCTATTACCGTAAATCAGAAAATGTTTTAGACGTTAGGCCATAAACTAATAAATAATATTAACCATAAATTTCATATCCTTGGTTCAATTTCCTCCTCTGTTCTTCTGCTCCTTTTTCTTTATCACCCCAGAAATCAGACAGTGTACTTTCTGCATTCTTTTTCTCCTCTTAACATTAGGTTTACAATGTTTACAATAAACAAGCCTTCTTTTAATATACTGCGGGGATTTCACATATACGATGTATACGGAATGTATACGAGCGATAACCGTTTTCTCTAACGTTGCTTGATTTTGTTAATGACATGACTGAGTTTTTATGTTCGTAAAATACCTTGATCTCTTCATAAGTCTTGTAGGATAAAAGCCCCGTAGTTGTGCTTTAGATTTCCTTTCCTCTCGAATCTTGGTATTCGATTTCAAGAAAATAATAATGTCGTTAACTAATTAATATTTGCTCCACTTAAGGGCCAATCTTTTAAGCTTAGTACAAATGGGTGGCTTTACATTTATTGATTATTTTATCTGAAACAGTAAATTAGTAAGTGGATGCTTATGCCAGCAATTATTCAAATATATGTAGCATAAAACCAAGTAATCGAATCAGATTTGAATCTTAGTACCTAATGCTCAAGCGGTCCAGAAACAATTCCTCTTAATTTAGAAAATTGATCATCATTCTAGCAATACAATTGCAATGAGAATTGCTTAAAATAAACATATTTCTTTATTTTCTTCCTACATTTTTTTATTTATTCTTGTAGTGCCTGTCCGTTACGGATATTGGTTCTTTAAAGAATGTATTGCTTGGTTTCTCATAGTTTGATAGTATATCTCTTCTGTTAGTTATTTCTTTCTCCCAATCTATGCAATCCTTCTGTAATTTCGGTACTTTTAGTATTGATCTCCTTTGTTCTTTATTTGTAATTGAAATTGTCAGTTATGGTTATATGCTTTGCTTTATTTCCGACAATTTCTTCGTTCTTTTTTCACATAGCTGTTCTATTTTGTAATCTGCGTAATTTGATTCTAGGACATAAACCTTAATGATTTTGCATACATCGATACATATATCGACACATTTGGTAAATATCAGTATGTTCTAAATCACCTAACTTAAATATTTAGTTTAAATATAATTTTATTATAAAAATAATGAGTTCCAAAAGTGATCTAAAGGCTTACTCATTTTAAACCATCATCTAAATTAATCACAATGTATCAGTAAAACAATACAATCAAATGTCCTCAATTCCTTTATGGCAAATAAAGAACCCCCCCTCATGTCTTTCGACAAATATTTGACAAAAGCACAGTTAATCAAATCAGCCTTTATTGATATGCTTCACAACTACAAGGATTATACACATATATACGCAGATGCATCTAAATCAAATGAAGGTACTAGTGTTGCAGTCATAACCCCAACTTCGACAAATAAATATAAACTACCTTCAGAGGAATCCATTTACTCTACTGAACTATACGCTCTATACTAGGCCACACTTGCTGTCAACGCATCCAATAATACCAATTATATTATACTCACAGACTCTGTTAGTTCAATACAGTCAATCCAATATATCTACGCAACTAATCCTTTGATCATCAAGATAAAACAAGAAGTTCATACCACTCAACTCAATGGAAAAAATATTATATTCTTCTGGATACCATCCCAAATTGGAATTCAAGGGAAAGAAGAGGCAGACAAAAATGCAAAAGAAGCTGCAACTAGTGATAGTGTGAAGTGTACTAAAACATTTACAAGTGCGGACGTGAAAGCTGCGCTCAAATATTAAGTGCGATATATATGGGAAGAAAAGTGGAATGTTTTATTGGGCAAGCTACGCGATAGTAAAAAATCGATAAAATCCTGGCCCAACTTAATAACAAGTTTGAGAGACTAGGTATTATTAACGCGACTCCGGCTGGGTCATACGCGATTAAATATTAGCCATGTGTAATGTGTATTCCCAAAAAACAAAAACCAAGATGTTACAACTGAGACGAAATTTTCCTCACAGTCAGCACTTCTTGTCAAGACGATTCAACTGCAGCAGTTTTAGATGTTTTAGAGGGAAGTTTATTTGACTATTTTAGTTACTTTGTTAATAAAATAAAATTTATAGCAGGCATTACGTCGAGATGATTCATCCACATCAAATTCAGACCCACTTTGTGATATCGATTACATCCTGTAAAGAGTTCTCCTGAACGTCAAATTCTAGTCAAAAGTGGTGTTAATTACCTTATTAAAGTTGGTGTAGTGTAAGTTGATTTACAGGATCCAAAATTCTGGTCAAGAAATTGTGTAGATGAAGTACTGAAAGAATTTAAAACACAAGATCTTAATTCTTTAGACTTTGAATCTTCAAAAAGAAAAATAGGAAAACAAAACAGGTATTGCACTAAATCGCTATTCTATAAAGTTTTAAAGAATGGTGAAAAATTTGGCGTGACTGTTAGTTTATTACAAAAGCACAGATCCTTTATTTTGCTTATATTTTCGACTATTTTTAAGCGAAAATTGCACTTTTTCCTTTTTTACTGAATTTGACGACTGGAATAAGGCTAAAGCAAATGTGATAGTCATGAAAGGTCAGTCATTCATTTAGAACATCTTAAAAATTTTATTTCAAAAATTCATTGAGTATGAGAAAGATCGATGATTCTCTGCGGCAATAGATTGAGCATGAAACCACATATTGGCGAAACATATTACAAAGAGTCGTTAGTGTTATAAAACTCTTAGCTAGTAGGGGACTACTTTTTAGAGGAAGCGACGAAAAATTTGGTTCTACTAGCAATATCACCTACCTTGGATTACTAGAGTTTTTGGCGGAGTATGATATTCTTTTAAAAGAACATATTGAAAAATATGCTTCAAAAGGCTGTGGTTCAGTATCTTATTTATCAAAAATGATTTGTTTTGCATTTTTGCAAGTGTTTTCGGAACACATAGAAATAATTGTAAAACAAATTCATTGTGGCAAATATTATTCAATCAGTGTTGATTCTACGCCTGATATAACACGTACAGATCAACTGACATTCATTATTAGGTATTGCTCGGACAGCGGAACATCTGTCGAAAGGTTCATCAGCTTTTAGACAACACTGGCCATAAAGCCGAAGATATGAAAACCAACATTGTAAAAATTTTGTCCAACCTGAGTATAATTATCGATGACTGTAAAAGACAATCGTATGACAATGCGAATAACATGTTTGGCATTTATAGCGGTCTCCAAGCCCGAATAAAATCTAGTAATAGTTTGCCAAAATACATACCATGTGCAACCAATTCTATAAATTTGATTGTGCAACATGCAGCAGAATGCACTATGTAAAGTACTTCTTTTTTTTTAGTTGTTGAAGAAATTTATGTTTTTTTCTCAGCTTAAACTTACAGATAACAACGATTTACTAATCTTTTGGAAAATTGTCGCCATAGAACATTTGTTCCAAAAAGAGTTAATGTGACTCAATGGTCAGGACGATTTAATGCATTAAAAGTTCTTAATTTTTGCTATCAATATATAAAGCAAGCACTTTTAGAGTTATCCTCTAAAGACAATGAGAAGATGCCAGTTATCTGTTTAGTAAAGAATTTACACAAAAAGATAGCTACGTTAGAATTTGGTATTTATGCTGCTTTTTGATTTGATGTACTGAAAAGAACTGACCTAGCGAGTAAATCTTTACCAAGCGCAAATATGGACTTGCATACATATTCGTCTTTGTATAGCTCATTACAACATTTTTACGAGTCTTTTCGTGATAAATGTAATTTATTTGAACAAAGGGGCAGCTCTTATCACAACAAACTAAATACAGCAAAGAAATGAGAAGTCGAAAAAGAAAATTACAGTTTGACGAAGCAGATAGATAAGAGATCCTTACACCGCAAAATAAGATTAGAACCCAAGAGCTATCTAAACCAATTGATTATTTGGCAAATAATCTAAAATCTAGGGGAAAAGCTTATGAAGGTCTTGCCATCACTTTCCCTTCCCAAATGTAGAAATAGCACTAAGAATCTTCTTATC
This sequence comes from Diabrotica balteata, assembly GCA_918026665.1. Lineage (NCBI taxonomy): Eukaryota > Metazoa > Arthropoda > Insecta > Coleoptera > Chrysomelidae > Diabrotica > Diabrotica balteata. The sequence continues at coordinate 52,859,538 of OU898281.1, forward strand.
GTTGATGGTTACTAAAGGAACTGGTGAAAGATCATTTTCCACTTTAAAACGGGTCAAAAATTATTTGAGAAATACAATGACGGAAGAATTATTAAATTCCTTCACTGCTTTTAATATTAACAAGGATCTGCTTACAAAATTGGATTTAAATAAAAGCATCGACCGGTTTGCAAGTAGAAAGTCCAGGAAATTTTGTTTGTAAATAATTATGTTAATTTACTTTAAAAGTTGTGAGTTTGTATCTTTATAGCTTTTTTGTATATTTGTAATAAATTTCCTAATAATATTAAAATAGTTTGAATGGATTGGTAACCCAAGACGCATCTTTACCTACTGGAGAGTGGCGGTATAGTATGACTTGGTCCATGAACTAAATCCGGCACTGGAAGAAAAGTTAACAATCATTAAAACAAAAGTTAACATATATTAGAAAAATGTCCAGCAGGAACGCCAAAACACATGTTGTACAATATACCCAACAAGCTAAGTGACATTTTAAGTCTACAGTGCAATATGTCAAATTTAAAAAGTTTTTTGATTTCAAAAACATTCTAACCGCTGTCTAAACATATAAATTTAATACAATTAGGCGAATGAAACCATTGGTTTCGCAGTCAATATATCAACTACATGCATGCACACACACAAATGTAATACAAATTATTTTTCGCTACTATTATTTCGCTAATAGCCAATTTGGCTAATGCGATTTTGTTAATAATAAAAATACAATAAATATTTCACAAAACGAGACTCTCTCAAGTCTGCCTGTTAAGTTAATTTTTATTTGGCTTAATATAAGGTTAGGAAGTAAAAAAAATTAATAAATTCTTTCACGCTGCACCGATTGTTTCTAAATATATAACATCCGTTTTATTGCAGGTTTTCTTCCGTACCACCTGTAATATCCTCCGAATCAAGCAATTCCGTCTAAACTGTCGATTTAATTCAAGAGTTACACATCTCTAGTGGGTCGCTGCTGCGGGCCATACATACATCTATAAGCACCTTAACTCCTTTTATGTAAAACACTAGCAAAAAATACGGTTCATTGTCCAGACAGTCTGAATTGAGGTTAAGGATGATCGAAACGGTGTTACAAATGTTAAAAAGAAAACAGAATTTTTACTAATTGCTTTAAGTTATACACGTTTCTTTCGAACAATTATATCGACGTTAAAATTTATTTACAAATGGTATCTCTGACAAATATCAGCTGATTAAAGAATAAAACGAAAGTGGAAAACAATTCGAAATATTATTTCAATAGGTTTTTAAACGAAAGCTGCATATTATATAGCTGGTAAGTAACTAAGTTGAGAGGAAACTAGAAATAGAAAAAGATGTAATTTTAAAATTTATAGACTCGACGTCTACGTTTGATACATTTTCTAGATATCTTCTGTAAATCTCTGGGATAGTAAAAGTCATCGATGTTTTTAAAAGTCTCTACTACAATACTAATACATGGGTCGTGCACTTAGGAGGCTTAAGATCAAGCTTCTTGCAGTGAATGCGGCAGTTAAACCAGAAGGTGGTGTAAACCCTTTATTTTGTTAGACAAAATAATCAAAATAATAGAGGAAGACTCAGACAAGTACAAACATGTTGTATATTATTTACTTATACCTGTCAAAGTAGGAAAATTTCGTATGCAGGTAATAGTCTGGTTATAATGCATTTCAAGTCAAAAATGTCAAAAAGTACTTAAATAGGGACAAAAAAATAATAAAAATATGAATGAAAATAAACACCAAAAAAAACACCAAATAAAACAACAATAATAAACAACAATGCGAATGATGATGATAGTATTTTCTGGCTAGTGCTTTGATTTCAAGCTAAAGCTCGGATTTTCCCATTTCTTTCCCTACATCCAGTACGGTTGTTCTCCAAGTTTTTTTAGGTCTGCGTACTTTCCGTCGCGTCAGCCTTCAGGATTTCACTCTAGCGCTGTTCTGGCAATATCATCTGGGGGTCTAAGGGATTTGTGGTCCATTTATCTCCATTTTCTTTACCTTATTTACTATATGACATTTTTTTGGTTGACTAGCTTCAATAAATTTTTATTTGAGATTCGATTGGCCAAAATATAAGAAGGATTTTTCGTATCGCTTTGTTGATGAAAACTTGTACTTGGTTTACTATAAGGGCTAATACCTTCCACGTTTCTCGTATTGAATATGTTTAATTTCGTTTTAGTTAGGCAAATTCTGGATTTCCATATGTTATTAAGCATATTGTCGGCATTACGAGCCTTATTAGTTATTTCCTGCACATCACACAGTCAATTATACTGCCTAGATATATAAATTCCACCACTCTCAATTTCCTGGTTGTTGATCACAATAGGTTGGTTGTATCTGGTAAAAAATCGAATTTCTTTGGTTTTGTTGATGTTTATTTCTAGACCAATCTTCTTTGAATATTCTTGTAATTTGTTACCGTAGAGTTGCATGTTTTGTTTTGTATGTACTAAGAAGCATATATCATTAACGTAATCTAGATCTTTCAGACTGTTTGGTAATCTCCAGTAAATGTCTCTGTTAGAGTTTACCTTTGTTAGTACGGAGAACAACTCAGTGTTAAATAGTAGGGGGAGTATAATATATCATTGTTTTACTCCGTTTAGCACAGCTATTTGGTCAGAAGTTACCGTTGTGTCGGATTTATTTGTGTACCTCTATAGAGTTCTTTGTTAAGAGTTATTATTTTTTCTAGTATTTATTCTAGTATTTTTAGTAACCTTTTGTAGTATGTCTTGCATTGCTTTCCATATGACCGTAGGGCGTAGGTGTGAGCGTATCGAAATCTTTCTTAAAGTCCACAAAACATTTGAAACAAGAAGAGTTCATTTCGTATTACTATTAGACGATTACTTTAAGTGTATTAATTTGGTCTAGGCATGATCGGTTTGGTCTGAAGCCGGCTTGTTGCTTCCTTAACATTGTTTCCACACTGTTTATCAATTGCTTGTTTATAACTATTGGTGTTAATTTGTTTATGTGATCAGGTGCATGATTTATCTCCAGTTTTTGCAGTATCTTTCATCACCTTTTTTGGGTGTATTTATTATAAATACCGTTTTCCACTCTTTTTGGGAAATTTTTCTCTCTCGAGGCTCTTTGCAGGAGTGGTGTGATTACATTTGCTATTGTATTGGGGCAATTTTTTAACAACTCTGGTGGATAATTGACATAGCAAGCTGTATTTAGTGCTTTTGTTTCTTAGTTTGTCAATATTGGAGTTAGTATTTTATGCATCTTCTAGTAGCGCAGAAAGTGCAGTTAAAGATTCACTGAAATAGTCATGCCATCTTTTGACATGTTTCTGTGGCGATGATATGATATGATATAGTGAATCTTTACCTGTATTGTATTTTAAAATTGTTTGGTGAGTGGCATATAATTATTTTCTTTAGTGATATTATAACTATATAATAGATTTATGATGATAGATAAAAACATTAATGAACAGCCAATTGAAATAGTTACAACTTATGGATTAATTTACTAATGTTTGTATTTTGAGAACGATTTCCGAAGTGGAAATTGAAACGTCAATAAATTTACTTTAAACTTATGAGAACTTTAGATATGTTTAAGAAAAAAAAATCAAACAATTTATACTTTACCAGAAATAAAACTATTCTGGACAAAAATAAAAATAGATCTGAGGGCTAAAATGTGAATTTATCTACCAAATTAGCTATCAAAAAACCTATAACTCAATTAAAAGCAATAGAGGTATGATTAATAAGATATATTACAAAAGAAACAAAGTAAATGGTTTGTACATATGGTAACTTTATATGAAATTAAATTACAAAAGGTTGCAGCCTAGAGAATCAGCACAAGAAAAAACGACATACAAGAACAAGCTGTAAGTATAGAAGAAAAGAATCGGGGTAAAAATAGATAAATAAAAGTTAGAAGAAATAAAAGGATGGAGCATCTGTATTCGTAGCTAAATTAGATAAATCCAATAAGTGTAAGGGGTACACAAATATCCAAACAAGAAGTACTATGGGTGCTACTTTTTAGGGAGTAATTGAAGAAATTGCTAGTTTCTTTATATCTTAACTAGTCCCATGTTCTTCCGAATAATCATTGTCGTCCTTAAGTTCGAATGTTTCCTTTAGATACACGATATCCCAATAGATGCCGATAATGCTGTACTTATATTTATGGTTTACAACAAATGGAATATAATTATAATATTAATAAATTATTATACCTGGATACAAGAAATTCCAATCCAAGATTCCAGAGAATTCCATTAGTTTTGATGAAATCATCTTTCAACGCCATCTACTCTTAGCACAAATGCTGTATAAACCAAGAATAGGATAAACAACTGTCAATACTACAGTAACATCATCAACGAACATTTAATTATTAAAGAAGTCTCTAATATAAAACAGCTTCATAACTGGAAAAGTTCTGGACCAGATGGAATTAAACACTTATGGCTAAAGAAGTGTTAAAGTGTTTATCATCACGTCACTATTAATTTTGAATTTCTAGCAAATTATTCCATACACAGAAAACAATTTATTTAATACTGCATCATCAATATAATAGGTAAGATTCCCCCAAGTAGCGCTATTGTATTTATTACAAGTAAGCGTTTGATTCAGTGTCACATAAACAGCTGATATTGAGAAGAGATAATGCTGATGATAATATGCCGATTGTAAATTTTTTTAGAACGTAAAATTGCAGAATATGAGAAAAAAGTGCATTTTCGAATAATAAACGAAAATTATTTTGAAACTAAAAAGATTCCAATTAACCAGAGCTTATTCCAAGGGGATTCGTGAAATCTAATATGGGGACTATGTATCGATGCTGATGTATCCTAGCTGATGAGCAACCACAGTTACTCTGGGTTTTGCACCTAAAATGTTAACACTATAACAAAGAATCTTTATCGCCCCGTGTATATGGAAGATTTGAAAATAATGGCTTTCACCACAAACCCCTTAAATCAGTATTAGTCCCTCAATAAAAAATATGCTTTTTGTCCTATAAATACACCGTATTATAAATTTGTTCAAAGAAAATGTTAAGGCTGGGGGATTCGATATGCAAAGTAAAGTAAAGCAAAGATGATAAATTTCTAAAATAACCGAAATTATGAGAAAAACTGAAGTTGACGAACAAGACTTTTGAATTATGTCAAAACTATATTAGCCCCAAACGGCAAGAATCAAAATAAAGTACACAAGATCCCAAGATATAAGAATCAGACGAGGAAAGCAAAAAGGTTGCGCATTATCCCCGCTATTATTTAATATGTATTCAAAGTATATAAATAAAGTAACATTACACGAGGTGCAATATAGAAGAAAGATCAACGGAAGTAACATAAATAACATTGGCATCATACTGCTAGCAAATATCGAAATGTACCTAAAAAAAATCTATCCAGAATCGACCAAACGAGGAAAACACTCCTAAACATGAAAACATTATAAGATTACACCTTAGTCTGAAATGTCAAAATCCTAATGATCAGATGTTACGTTATCTCTGTCTTACTCTATGGGTGTGAAATTTAGTCAATGGACTCTGAAACATAACAAAGAATAGATAGTTTTGAGATACAGACAGATTATGAGAATACTGATACAAAAAGTTACCAAAGATGAGGTAAATGCAATACTTGGGTAATGTGTTTAGATTTGAAAGATATGAATTACTTCCAATCATGTAAGGATGTAAAGTATAGAGCAAAATATAGTAGGAAGACGCCAAAACTCATGACTGAAGAGCCTAAGAAAATGGTTCCTGCAGCAATTTCTGAACCGATAGTTGCCGTTTGGACCGCCATTCTTCGAAGAAGATGCATTAACAAAAATATACCAATAAAACCCATTTGATTTTAGAGTTTATAAGAAGTATAAAAAAGGTTTATCCTTTACATTTAAATAAAGAAATTTGTTTAAACTTCGAATGTTACTTAGCATCATTACGTGAATTAAAAATTACAGACATAGAAAATTTTTGGCAAAAAAACAAGAACACTTCTTGTAAAAACACAATATCATCCTCGTAATGAAGTGGAAAGAACAATATTGCAGTATCTAAGAGAAAAGAGACCTATTAATATAGGGAAACAATTGTAAAAACAGGGTGCTAATTAATATCTAGTGTAGATGACACGAAATCTCTTAAACTAACGGACCAAAAAAAGGACTGGATAAAGGAACAAAATATTGGTTGACAGCAGGAAAGATGTTCTCTTAAACAGATTTTGTTCTACTCGCCATTCAGAATTAGGTTACAAGCAAAAGCACCTGGAATATTTATGTTAAGATCAAGAAACTCTCCGAAATCTTACCGGGTAAGGCCCGTAAGGTCTTCCTGCAGTGAAATATAAAAAACGGCTTGACTTAATAGAGTGGCAATAATAAAGATATACTGTTGTTCAGACATCACCTGGTAATTTTTTTTTTTATGAAAAGTAGCTGGTCGATGTTCGCAGGAACATACCAGGCCGTATCCCGTTAATGATGACCTGGCGTGTATTGGATTCAGAGTGGAGAAGCCGTCCGCACACTGTCACTTCAGAGGAGTCGTGCTGACACTGCAGTGATAGCTCCCTTCCTACCGACTAAATTCCACACCCCCATCCTTACTCCCACATTCTTATATATATATATATATATATATATATATATATATATATATATATATATATATATATATATATATATAATATATAATATATATATATATATATATATATATATATATATATATGTATATATATATATATATATATATATATATATATATATCTCTTTCTCTCTTTATTTTCTCTCTCTTTCATTCTCTCTTCATCTTTCTTTCATTTTCTTTTCCCCTCTCTTTCTCTTTCTCTCCCTTTCTTCTTCTCTCTCTTTCAATTGCTTTCTCTTTTTTCTTTGCTGCAAATTTATCTTTCATGTTTTGTTTCTTCTGACAATTTAAGTTACAGTCTTGTAACTCGTGTGTAATTGGTTTCTGTCGTCGACGATCCTTTTACACTTCAATACAGAGTGCTTGGTTGTTCCTTTCTAGGTAGGCCCTGAAGGAGCCGTGCCCTATTAGCAACTGGGTGGAAAGGTAATTAATTTTTTTGTCACCGCACTTCATCTAGTCTGCGGTATTTGGAATTATTACCCTCGTCCAGGTCATCCTGTGATCATTGATACATTCGTCCTGCTTCCATCTTTTCCTTCACCATCAAGTAAACGGAAAACACAGCCACATCACTATGTGTGGTCACTGTTGATGTTGTTATGTATGCACGTGCTACCCTAAGTAGACGTTCTTTAGACTTTCTCTAGTATTCTCCTATATTTGTTGATGTTAAATACTTGTTGATATACCAGTGCCACGTAGAGTGTACTAAAGTGGACCACTTTAATTAAAATTCTCCTTTTGGCATTACCTGGTCCTCTCCATTGGTCATATTTCTTGTCAGCATCGAAATCCTTTTCTCTGCCTTGCGAATAACGTATTTTACGTGCTCACCAAAAGTTCGCATTGTATCTAGAACTACTCCAAGTACTTCATTTTTTGAGAGGTGGCCCTCGGACTTTTGAGAATAATAGCTTCAGTTTTCTCGGCCGCTAGAATAACGTACCTAATCCCATCCACGTCTTAACTTTCTTGAGGAATCGGTTACTTCTATGCATGATTAACTAGTTTTGTTGTGCTCCACCAGTACCACCATGTCATCTACAAATGCTATCGAGGAAGAAAGCCACCATCTATCTTCTCCTACATGTGGATATCTCTCTCTTATTCCTGCTTATGACATCTACCGTAGATTTTTTAGAATTTATATATTTACGCAAAATTTGCAGAACCTTGCCTTCATAAGTTCAGCTGTATATATTTATTTAAATAATAAATATAGCTATAAAATATGCTAGTTTGTAACTAAATAATTATAATTTTAAAATATAGTGTTTTGGGCAATAAGTGAGTTTTCGTTTTCTTTATGTACGTCTTTATTTGGTTTATCTGAGGTCAAAGCGTTCATAGACCTGATATTATTCATTAACGAATTATTGTTTAGATATCGATAAAAAACTGTCTACATTAACTGCAAAATTATACTACTAACTTGCTCAAATTATTCCAAATTTGATTAAATTATTTCTATAAATGCTCTTTTACATAAACTTCACAATTTAGATATTGCATTTAATTATATTTGATTGGAATTTCTTTGAATAATTTCAAAAACGACCTTTATAATTCATAATTCAAGTTTTGTGAACAGAAGTTGTGGGCACTATGTATTACGCAGTTCTTTATAGCTTAATTAAAGCCAAACAACGAATAGGAAATGCGTAGTTTGTACGAAATTCCATATGCAAAATATCTGTTCTCTCTCACATTTCGGTTCATTGCATTCAATAAATGCGTTCACTGGTAAGAAAAAGCAACAATTTCAAATCAGCTATCATTAATCGGAAGCAAATGAGTGTCTTTACGTGAATGGGGACTCTGTATTATATCTCAACAAGGAGCCAATTATGTAAGAAGGTAGCGCATTATTAGGAATTGTAGAAAATGTTGTTTGGAACGTTGTCATTGGCAGTTTACTTCATTCTTTGACCGATTCACCAGCCTCGAGGTTTTAACTAAATGTATGTCTTGTCTATTGACATTGCTTCTTATTTCCATAAGCAATTTTCATTAAATATCTCAGAGCTTCCTTAAATAAAAAAATTCTTCTTGAGATACAAAGGTTTATTATATTTTTTTATAAAAATCTGAATAAATTTAATGTTTTCGTTTAAATATCTGTTTTTTTTTAATTCTACGGGTAGAAACTTTGATAAACGAATAGCAGAACATAAAAGGGCTTTCAAGAATAGAAAAACAGATTCGACATACGCACTTCACCTTCTAGATCATAATTATTCTTTTAATGACAAATTTAAAATTCTTCACATTCAAAATAAAGGCCTTAAGCTATCTTTGTTAGAATCTGTGGAAATCAACAAATTAAAAAACACAGATATAATTCTGAATGACCAACTTGAGACAAACAGTTCTCCCCTCCTCAACCTATTTCATTAGAGACTATAAATTTGTAAACCCAAGCCAAAATAGATCACTTGAGAAAGGCAATCAGGCGAGACAGCTGTAGTGATAATATAAATGTTTTCAGTGTTTTATTGTTAATGAATTTCCATCAAGTAACGGTCGAATCCATCAATTATATATATATATATATATATATATATATATATATATATATATATATTATTATATATATATGTATATATATATATATGTATATATATATATATATATATATATACATATATATATACATATATATATATATAATATATATATATATATATATATATATATATATATATATATATATATATATATATATATATATACATATATATATATATACATATATATATAATATATATATATATATATATATATATATATATATATATATATATATATATACTAAAACTCAATAAATCACGTGACTTTGTCGAAAACTGTAGCACCTTAGCGCCTCAACAGCATAAATATAACAGTTTTCGTGGACCTGACAGCTGCCTACGATACAGTGTGGGAATAGCGACTTCTACACAAGCTGACGAAACAGAAACAATAGCTCCAAAAATAATTACTTAAGATAATCTTATTCATAAGTGAATATCTGTGGTCGAATATGTGCAACGGCATGGATAACTAGTGCATATACAAATAAAGTGAACACCTATTTTAAGAAGCCAGTTAGAACGGTTTGTGAATGCATCTGAACCACTTCATCTTATTGGCTTCCAATATTCAGTCACCTATCTACACCTGCTGTAAGAAGACAAGACGCTTTGATAGAAGAATGTAGGAAAATAATTAGTAACACAAAACTCTCCACCCTATCTAGCATCAGGCAATAAACCAGCCAACCAATGTTATTAGCATAACAACTGACAGTAAATAACTTACACCTAATGGTAGATACTCTGGACTGAAAGTGTCCTACACAAAGTACAGAATATAATTGACATAGTCGTAAATCCCGATAACTTCAACCAACCACTGCAAATTTAAAAGACGTTAACTAGCATCAGAACAGGACCTGTGTGTGTATGTGGTTATAACCTTCATAAATAGGGAAAGCAACCCAACCCAAGTTTCGACTGCGGCAGTATAAAAAAACAAGTGACCACATAGGGACATGGTGAGAGCTGAGACCATATCAGAAGGTTTAAAGTATACACAGCAAAAATATGTATATTTAAAAATATTAAAAGCAAGTTTTAAGAAAACTATATCATCATCAACCTGTATACATCCACTGCTGAACATAGGTCTCCCTTAGTTATTTCCATCTATCTCTGTTTACGTTTCTACGACGGATTTCTTCGTTTGGGACTTAGAGAGACAACCAACATCTGGCATTCCATAGGCCTCTGAGCCACGCGAATCTTTTTTATGAGTGTAAATGATTTCGCTCTATCAGTGAGTACATATAACACACATTGGTCAACGATTCTAAAAAGCCCATATGCCTTTTAAGGTATATGGGTAGATTCGATTTAAATACTTAATAAAATAAGTTCAAATAGGTAAAGAAATAATAATAAGACTTACTCACAATCAATTTAATTTAACAATCAGACGACCGGTTTCGCTTTCTACAATTTGCAAAGCATCTTCAGGTCTAGATACAAAGTTAAACTAATGCTGCAATAAAATAAACCCAATTAGGGTGGTGTCTAATAAAGATAAAATAAACAAATAAGTTAGTTCATACAAATTATAGTAATTATGCCAATATTACATGTCTGTGGTTTTCAAAATGAATAAATTTGAATATATAAAAGGTATTAACAGACAAGGTAAGACCCACAATTGGTATAAAGTAGTAATATTATATTGTAATAAATTAATAAATGAGCAGATAAATAAAACAGATAATTATTTTGACTTGTAATTATCAAGTCTATTGGCAAAATTAATCAATTATTGTAAAGTCAAGTATATAAAAAGTATATAAAATTATTACAAATTAAGACAATCAGGGACAAATTAAACACACATTAACAGGAACAGAAACACTAAATGACGGGACAAACATTGAATTTAAAACTTAAACTTGGGGAATGGAAGAAACTGCAAGCACTACATCTCACTGTTGGAAGTAATGAGTTTTTTCATATTTAATATATTAGATTTAAGAGGCAAATTTGACATATGTAGGTTGAAGTGTGACAGTTCTTCTTCTATTACTAAATACTGTAAGTTTAGTTATTCAGTATTATGGAGTATGTTGATATTAATGAATGTCTCAAAATTTGTTTTTAATTTAGAAATCAAAAGTAAAAGTATGCCAATATTAAAGACATCAAGACGTTAGCTGTGGCATTTTGGTAGATATACAGATTGAACGAGATAAATTCGAAACATACGAAATAAATGTGTTTCGGCTCAACTTCGGTCTAGGTGGCTGGCCAACAAAAGGTTATCAAATAATTATGTTATATCAATCCAATACTTCAACGGGCTGCTGGATTCTGAACTAATTCAAGAACTCATTCATAGGTGGTCAAACCACCTATCGCTTCCTATAGCCGTCCACTCACGGTACAGCGGTGTCGTTCGACATAATCGGACAGAGGCGTTGTTCAATTTTTTGGAATATCTGGTGCGCCCACACACCATACTGCGCCGCAGTATTTGTTCGGTTCTCGACCATGTCAAAGCAAACAATCATTTTAGCGTCTCTTACTTTGTGTATAACTAAGCGTAAAAACAAACCTAAAATAAAACGTAGATTCTGGTGCAAAGAATCCAAGATTTTGGTGCAAAATAAATCTCGTCTGCCCCTGCACCCGATTTACTGGACTGCAATGCTAATTTTAATTCTCTTTTATAGGATGTCCTAAAATTGTTAATTTTTTTTTCTTACATACTCTTCATTCGCATCTTTGTTTATTTCTTGGAACTTTAAAACTAGAATGTCCATTGCCTGTTTTCGCGCGTTTCTATCGTGATACGTTTTACCTTTTATTCGCTATAAGCATTCTTGTATTTTATATAATTCAAAAAATTCTCTTAAAAAATTCTCGCTAAATCAAGCCATTTCGGTTTTTTATAATATGATCAAAGCAAGTGTTAAAAGTAGTTAAAATCGAAGTTGAACCACGCCGCTGTATCGTGAGTACTGCTTTAGGTAAGCCCCTCTTTCGTTTATCTGAGATGGAGATTTTAAGCGGTGTTGCCAATATCATTCCTCTAGATGTTTCTAAAATAACTACAAACTTCTGAAATAACTAAAAACCATTAAGTTTATTTTTGTTAAATACAATGAAAAATATAGGCAAATGTCCGATTTATTTAAAGATACGAAGAAGATATAACTCTCAAAAAGATCCGCAAATCAGATTATTACACGGCGATTGACAACATTGACTTTGGGCTGCGCTCTAGACTATGGTGCATTCTAAAAGGAGACGGATAATTGAACGATATTTTATACAATGTTTATCACCGGGTATGGATTTATTTTTGTCCAAGTTTTATGTTGGTCCACTATTTCAAATGCAGTTCAAATAGACATATTATTATATTAAATTGTATGATTCGTTTTAAATTCGTTCAATCTGTATTTGATTATGTTAGTATAGTGATGGTCTATTCGGCACTCTGTCAATGCTTTTAAGGCCATTTTCTGATGGCTGGTATCGAGTGCTTTCGTATCTGGCTGGTATCGATGGATGCTATCGTAGTTGACAAACATCAGTGCCAATGGTTTGTTGTATTCTACATATTTCTCTATCAGGTTCTTTATCACTAGTAAGTAGTTGTTAGTGCTCTACTCCGATCTAAATCCAGCTTGTTTTCTAGGAAGATAAAAGTCTAATTTAGCGTCCAGTCTTTTTTTTTTATAATTTTTGTGAAAGTTTATATATGTGTGAAAGCAAACTGATAAAACTGTAGTCTTTTAGAATTGTTATGTCTTATTGCGTGTGTAATAAAATAACGACAGCATTGGTCCATTGAGAAGAAGCTTTTACTTTGTAGATGTATTCAGTAAAAGCTTGGTCAAAGCCTGAATTATTTTATTTTCACCTAGTTTAATCGCTTTGATCACTACTCCTTCATCGCCAAGGGATTTGTTATTTATCATTTCTAAAAGTGCCGTTTTGATTTTGTATGAAAAGAAGGAAAAAACTACACATATCATTAAAAGTAAAATTAAATACAAAATTTATTAAGGCTAATACTTTCATCTCTACAAGATACGTAAATGTATATGAACCAAAAAATTTATTCGGTATAACGAACACAGCTAAAAAAGATGAAATTATTTTTTACACATTTTCTACTAAGTTCAAAATATACCTGAGTAGAGAAAAACATTTGCATTAATTAAAAAAACTTATGAAATATTTACAGATCATTTAGACCCTCACCATGAAACCATATGCAAATATAATTTGGGAAAATGTCCGCCCCTTAAATAAGTCGGTAATAATATCAACCTAAAATCTTGATGGCTTTCTCTTTTGAACTTACTTTTGGCTGTATGCACTGACTTCTAATTAGAGACCCTTTCTTTATTGGCATATAGAAAGGATAAAATAAAAAACCCTGTATTAAATTTTTAATCATACATACACCCGTATATACGGATGATGAAGCAGCAAAGTGATGTAGGTATATTATAATAAACTTTTATATACTTTTATAGGTATCTTTTAAAAATAAATTTTTTTTATATTTTTGATTTTTTAAAGGAATTTTATATTTTCCATCTTTATCAAACAATTAATAACTACGATCTATGTGTCTCAGTCCAGCTTGTTTTTATTTAAAGAAAAACGTCGTATCCACCGGAAGCTTATTAGCGACATTCATGTGATATTTTTTTTTTATTTAATTGCCGTGTTGCCAGATTCCAGTAAGAACCTAAGAAGGTATTCATTGAAATCTGACAGGCAACGTTGGGGAAAATCTTTTTTGGACCTCTACGTCACGGAACAAGACACCCTGGTATCTTTCAGCCGAGTGGGTTACTAAGCCAGAAGACCCCAGGGTAGTGCCGGATTAACCGTGTTCCGGCTAAAACCTTAACTACCGTTCCAGAGAGGTGGTCTTGCCACTCAATAAACAACTAAAATAAAAAACTAAAAATTTATATATAACCATATCTATTACCGTAAATCAGAAAATCTTTAGACGTTATGCCATAAACGAATAAACAATATTAACGATAAATTTTTAGACCCTGGTTTATTTTCCTCGTCTGTCCTTCTGTTCCTTTTTCTTTATCATCCCAGAAATCAGACAGTGTACTTCTCCCCATTCTTTCTCTCCTCTCAACATTATGTTTACAAAATTTCTTTCATCCAGCCCGAAGCCCATTCGCCTCTCGAAATCTCCCATCTCATTTGCCCATCTATGGTAGTTAAAAATGTGGGCAGGAGCATCCGGTACCGCACAAACAGTACAGTCTGCCAAGGCAGACTTGCCTATTCTATTTGTGAGGATGCCAAAACTACCATGTCCGATCAGAAGCTACGTCAGGTAGTAGTCTAGTTTCTTGAACTTACATTCCCACCAAGGGAATCAGATCGGGAATAAGCTCTTTCGTCCACCTTGCCTTTCCACTATCATTCACCTATTCTCTCTGCCACTCTACTATCGTCCTTTCTCTTTTATTCTCATGTATATTTACATCCATCCTCCTCGCATATATCCTTACTCGCTCTTTACACAACAAAACGATCGCTATCATCGCTCCAATGACATATAGAGCCTCATTCGAGAATGTTCTATATGCACTAGACACCCTGAGAAGAATTCGCCCGTTGCGAAGTCTCCATCAGCTTAGCATATTTCGCAGTGTACAGTAAACGACACCACACAGGGGCAGCGTAGGTTACTACCGACTGGAAAACTCCGTTTAGCACCTTCTTTGGTGCTTTCTGGCCTCCAATGTTTATATATATATATATATATATATATATATATATATATATATATATATATATATATATATATATATATATATATATATATATATATATATATATATATATATATATATATATATATATTTATCAAATTATTCTCGACCGTACTGTGTTAAATATTATTTGTAGTCTCAGCAATTGGTCTGTGTGAAATAAAACTCTATTTGTTATTTCTCAATATTTCGTCACGATTTTGTGACTTCTTCAGGAGAAAACTGTAAATTTATTATAATTATTATATGTAAACAAAATGAATATTTCAATACTTACAACTTAAGATTAAAAATTTTAAATTTTGATAACATATCCAATTAGATAAATGACATTCTTTTGATTTTAATTTATTTGGGAGTTATGGTAACCGCAATATTTTATAGAGTGAATTCCCATTGTACAATTTTTAGCGAATAAGTTTTAATAAACAATTACATATTGTGACAGTATTATCCATATAATAAGGTGCAAAAGTAGAATATTGAGAATCAGGAACATGGTAAATTGATCTATAAAATGTAATTGATGGTACGTAGTCAGTTATTGGTCTGATGTTGTTAGATACTGATATTAAGATCTATCATATCATATTATATTTTTTTTTTTTTTTTTATTTAGAATTTCCGCATCAACCATTAAAGGTTATTAGCGGGTTTTACAGATTTTACAGTTGTTATTACAAAAAAAAATTTACTAATTACAAATTGCGTATTAAATTACACATAATAAATTACAAATTACAAAGAGATACATATAATATAACTTAAATTTTGTGTAGTAAACGTATGTCCTTAAGGAATTTGATTGTATTAGATACATTACTGTTTAAAATATCTTTAAGTTTATTTGCTTCTTCTGGTACGTTGTTGATGGATCTTTCGTAGGAATAAAGAGGACATTCAATCAATACATGTTGAACAGTTATTGGACATTCACAATAGGAACATTCAGGTGGTAGTTCTTTTGTTATGAGATGCTGGTGAGTTAACGCTGTGTGTCCAATTCTTAGTCGGTTTATAATCACTTGTTGCCTTCTGTTTTCTGGAAATTGTAGTTTAGTGTCAATCCTAGTTTTCACGTTTTTAAGGTTAGCCTTAGTAGAATTCCACAATTGTTGCCAATTTTTTACACAGTGCTGTTTAATATTGAGCTGGATATCACTGAATGGAATTGTAGTCATAATTTCAGTTTGCTCGTCAGTAGCAGCTTTCTTTGCTAATTCATCTACTTTTTCATTTCCTGCGATACCTGTATGTGATGGTACCCAGAGAAATGTGACGTTCACTTGTCTGTTTTGTAGGTGATAAAGTGCTAATTGTATTTGTTGCAGGATAGCATGTACTGGATATATTTGCCTTAAGCTCTGGAGAACAGATAAAGAGTCAGTAATGATGAGAAAATCTGAGCTTGCATGACTCTTACACATGTCTAAAGCCTTTAAAATGGCGATTGCTTCTCCCGTGAAAATGCTGCAGAATTGAGGGATGCGAACTGCATATTCAGACTTTTCTAGAATAAAGGCCGCTGCGTGTCCGTTTTCAGTTCTTGACGCATCGGTAAAAATCTTGTTATGTCCAGTGTATTCTAATATCCGTTCTTGATATAATTTGTTAATGATCATGGGATTTGTGGTACTCTTTGGATAGGCTGTGAGGGATAGATCAATAGTGGGAAAATTAATAGTCCAGGGAGGTATAGTTCGTTGTGTAGGGTAAGAATGTGTGAGCTGCTCCATGTCAAAACCGTATCTCGTTAGACGTTCTTTAAGGGGTGGATATTTAATTTGTTGATGGCAATGAGTAGGTTGATATATTTTATAAAGAAGTGGATAGTTTGTGTTATTAGGGTTGGAAGACAATCTCGCGGCATAATTTAAAGAAATGTGTTGTCTTCGTATTGATAGGGGAGATTCATTTAGGATAACCTGAAAACTTGAAACAGGACTAGTTCGGTAAGCACCCAGAATTAGTCTTAAACATGTGTTTTGTATAATGTCTAGTTTTTTAAGTATATAATTACTCGCAGTTGAATAGCATATTGCACCATAATCCAGTTTACTTCGGATTAATGATTGGTATATATGCAGCAATTTTATGGTGTCCGCTCCCCAAGATCGATTTGATAGCATTTTAAGGAGATTTATTTTAGATTGGCAGGATACGACTAGCTTTTTATTATGTTCTGCCCATGTTAACTGACTGTCCAGTCTTAGGCCAAGAAAGTCAATGCTCTCTACTTGTTCTAGGTTGATACCATTTAGAGTAAGTGTTGTTTTGCAATCAGTTTTTCTTTTATTGAATACCATGAAACGAGATTTATCACCTGAGAACGTAAAACCAGTCTTTTGGGACCAGTCTTCTAGTTTATGCAGAAATGATTGCAAAATGTTTGAGGCTAGTGTAATATTGCAGCTACTAGTATATACAACTAAGTCATCTGCATACAGACCTGCTTTCAAAGGTAGCTTTATCTCTTGAGCGATATTATTAATTGCTATTAAGAATAAAGTGGGGCTTAAGGTTGAGCCCTGTGGAATACCGTTTTCAAGACATTCTGTTTTTGAGGTAATTCCATTTACACGTACTTGAAATATCCTATTATTCATGAAATGTTTTACAAAGGCAAGAAAATTTCCCTGGATACCCCAATTGGACATGGTTTGTAAAATGTTGTATCTCCATGCAGTATCAAATGCTTTATTTATATCAAAAAATATGGCAATTACTTTCTGGTTATTTCTAAAGGACTCACATATAATATTGTCAATAGCTACTAAGGCGTCATGAGTTGATCTGCCTTTTCTGAAACCGCTTTGGATATGGCTTAATAATTGGTTTTTTTCAAGAAACCACATTAATCTGTTATTTAAAATTTTTTCTAGTAGTTTGCATGTATTATTTGTAAGAGAAATTGGTCTATAGGAAAGGGGGTCAGTTTTTGATTTGAAAGGTTTTAATATGGGAATAATTGTTGATTCAGACCAGATTGAAGGAAATTTTTTATTAAGGTAAATGTGATTGAAAATGTCTAAGAGAATTAATTTTCCTATGTACGGCAAGTTTTTGATAAATATGATTGGTATATTATCAGGACCCGATGAAGTGTTTTTTGATTTATCTAGAGCTTCTTCAAATTCTTGATATGTGATGGGGAAATTTAGTGGATTATCACTATCTATTATAGATATATCTGTCATTTCACGTTTATTTTTGAAATCTAAAAATGCGGGATTGAAGTTTGCATTGCTTGAATTATTCTTATATACATCTGACATAATATTACTAATTTCTTGTTTGGAAGATATTAATTTGTTTTCATAATAAAGAGTGTTAATATGAATTGAGTTTTGTTCACCTTTTAATGTACGAACTTTATTCCAGATTGTAGTCATAGGTGTTGATGAATTTATGGTAGAGATATAATTTGACCATGTTTCTTTTTTACTTTTCTTAATAAGATATTTAGTTTTTGCTCTAAGTTTTTTAAAATTGATTTCATTTTCTGTTGTTTTATGTCTTTTTAAAACATTGAAAGCATGTTTGCTAGATTTCATAGCTAAGGCTATTTCTTCACTCCACCATGGTACTGGTTTTCGTTTACAAGGTTTTGTTTTTCCCACTGCAATATTAGCGCATTTTACTATAGTATCATTGAAATGATGAAGAGATGAATCTATGCTATCTTCTAGAATAAAGTTCGTAAGATAATTATTTAATAGATCTCTATATAAGTCCCAGTTTGCTGAGTTTAATTTCCATTTTTGGTAAACAGGAATATTTGGTTGATCATGCAAAATGGTTTCAATTGTTACAGGAAAATGATCGCTATTATATAGATAATCAAGACTATTCCAAGAAAAACTTGTAGCTAATGTGTGATCACACAATGAAATATCGATGGCAGAAAAAGTACTATTGTGGGAGCTGAAATGAGTAGATTTACCAGTATTCATTAAAATTAGATTTTGATTGTCTATTAATTTCTGAAGAAGTCTACCACATTTGTCTGTTTTTATACTACCCCATGTGATATTATGACAATTCAAGTCACCAAGTATTAGTTTGGGAGCAGGAATATCATCGATTAAGCGATGTAATTCTTCAAGTACATTTTCATTTGGATGAGGGAGGTAAATGTTACATATGTTAATAGGTCTGCAGTTGATATTGCATGACACTGATACAGCTACAGCTTCTAGATTAGTGTGTAGCTTAATTTCTGGTGAAAACTTGAATCAACGTGGCAACGTGGTGTTCCGGCCGACCATGCGGAGTCGGCTTTAACAAGTCGCCCTCTCTCTCTTAGCTAGCGACCATCGAAGAAGCCAGTTCAAAAATTATACAGTCCATTTCATTTCAGTTTATTTAATGTTTCAAATGTTAAATTTATTATAGTTCAGTAAATAAAAAGTGTATAACGTATGCAATTCATTTCTACATAAAGTTTGGTCCGTACGATCCAGATGGAAAGAAGATTACAATAATTTTGATGCAAAAACAAGTGAGTCCTATTTCATTATTCAATTTCCTAACCTCATAAATTTACAAAACGTGTTTCTTTACCTATCTAAAACCCTACCGGTAGCCGAAATTTAATGTTTAACCGGTTTTCAATACGGTTAAAATCTCAGTTCATATCAAGTATATTTATACAGCGTTGCCGATTAGTTTAACATATCCGATTTTAAAATATTTATGCAGGATTCAAAAAATTAATTATTATTTTCATTACGGACTAATAAGTAATTTAAAAACTTGGTTCTTTTCATTGTTTTATTAAAGCTTTTTTATTTAATGATTGCAAGTGTTTATTAAAAGCTTTACAATATATGTATGCACGTTCAGTTTAACGTAAAAACAAGTTTTTTATTACTTTGAAAGTGTGAAATTTATGTTTTCATTTATGCATTTAATGTTAGAAATCTCACAGTAGATTTTATTTCAATTTATTTTACATAATGGCTGATCTTAAAAAACTAAGACGTAAACGAGGTTCGATTAAACAGCAATTGACATGTTTTATTTCATTTTTCAACAAAATTCAAAAACTATACGATGATAGTGAACATATAGAACAGACAATCATTTTTGATTTACAACAAAGATCTGCAAAATTAGGTTCATTATATGATGAGTTTAATGATTTACAAACCGACATTGAACAAGAATGTGATGATGATCAATTAGAAAATGAATATGCTGAACGAATTAACTTTACAAACGACCATGCAACTTACACAGCAAGTGCTTTATGTTTGGTATCCAAATTAAATGTTATAATTAGTTCTGAAACAAATAATACAACTCACAGCGAGTTATTTGAAAATAAAGTAGAATTTGTCAAGCTTCCTCCAGTCACAATTCCTTCCTTTAATGGAGAGTTTTGCAAATGGATAGAATTTAAAGAAACATTTGAGTTATTAGTTCATCAAAACTCTTCATTGAATGACATTCAAAAATTCCATTACTTACGAACTTCTTTAGGCACAGAAGTGCAACAAATTGTTAAGCATTTAGAATTTTCTAAACAAAATTATATTTTAGCATGGCAGGCTTTATGCAAACGGTTTGACAATCCTCATTTGCTTGTCAATAGTCATATTAAATCGTTATTTAATTTAAAATCAGTCACACAAGAAAGTGCTAGTGCTGTAAGAGAATTAGTAGATACAGTTAATCAACATTTGCTTGTTTTAAAGAATTTAAACTTGTCTTATGAAAATCCATTATCTAGTGCTATGTTGATTCATATTATTTCAGACAAATTAGACAAAGTTACTTTAAAAGAATGGGAGCAAAAATACGATAAAGATACTTTACCAGAAGTCAATGATTTATTTAAATTTCTAGATAACAAAGCAAATCAATTAGAAAAGCTTGAAGAGAGGGGAATAAATGTCAACTCTCAAGTTCAACAAAGTTCTCAACAGAGAAAACCATTTAAAAAACATGTATCTTTAGTGTCAAATAATCTTTCTAATGCAAAGAAAATATGTCATTTATGTCAAAGTGATCATCTTATTTACTATTGTCCTCAATTTTTACAATTAAGTGTTTCTCAAAGATGGACAAGGATTAAAGGTATGAAATTATGCACAAATTGCCTATGCAAGGGACATTTTAGTAAAGATTGCAGTCATGGGTCCTGTAAAGTTTGTAAAGGTAAACATAATACCCTGTTGCATCATTATCAGGATCAAGGAACTTATTCAATTAATCACATTACAAATTCAAATATGCGAGCAGCTCAAGCTCAGTCATTACAAGTAACAAATAATGGCACCAATTGTCATGAATCAAATAACGCGACAGAGCTAGCTGTGTCTAATTTCTCAAAAACTAATAATACATATGTTTTACTGTCTACTGCCATCATTAATATATGGGATGATAATGGTCAAGTTCATCAGGTAAGAACTGTTCTTGACAGTGGTAGCCAGACTTCATTTCTAACAGAAAAATTATGCAAAAAACTTAACCTAAAGCAAATAGATGCAAATCTTTCAATTGTGGGGATCAATCGTGTCACTTCCACCCTACGTTATAAATGCAATGTTTCTATTGGATCTACTTATGATTCAGATATCTTCAATTTAACATGTTTTGTCCTACCTAAAATTACAGAAAATTTACCTATTTATAACATTGAAGGTTCTAAATTAAATATTCCTAAAAACATTTCTTTGGCAGATCCTTCGTTTCATAGATCACAATCAGTTGATATGCTTATTGGTTCCGATTTATTCTGGGATATACTTCGAAATGGAAAAATTTCTCTGGGTAAAAATCTTCCTGTCTTACAAAACACATGTTTTGGTTATGTAGTTGCCGGGTTGTGGTCACAAAATGTCGATAAGGTCCAATGTTTTTTTGTACAGAATGATCAAGTACAGAAGGATCTTGAAAAATTTTGGTCAATAGAAGAAGTTTCAAATACAAAGTTAATTTCTCAAGAGGACAACATATGTGAAGAACATTTCAAGAATACATATTCTAAAGATTCAACTGGTAAATTTATTGTCAAGATTCCATTAAAAGAAAGTAGAGAACAGTTAGGAGATTCAAAAGACTTAGCTGTGAGGAGATTTCTAAATCTTGAAAGACAATTTGAAAAAGATCTTCAATTAAAGAATCTTTATGTTTCATTTATGCAAGAATACCAGGCACTTAACCATATGTCAATTGACACATATTTCGATGACAACATTTGTTCATATTTTCTACCTCATCACGGGGTGCTCCGCAATGAAAGCCTTAGTACACGATTAAGGGTTGTTTTCAATGGTTCTGCTAATACAACAACTGGTAAGTCTCTTAATTCTATTCAGTACGCAGGACCAGCTATTCAAAATGATATTTTTGCAATATTGTTAAGGTTTCGGTTTCATAAATATGTAGTTATTTCAGACATCGAAAAGATGTATCGGTGTATTGATGTCCATCCAGATGATAGACATTTACAAAAAATATTTTGGAGAGAAGATGTACATCATCCTCTTTCAATTATGACCTTAAATACCGTGACATACGGTACCTCGAGTGCTCCATATCTCGCAATGAGATGTTTAAGACAAATTTCTTATGATTGTCAAGATAATTTTCCATTAGAATCCAAATTAATTCATGAGGATTTTTATGTCGATGATTTGATTACAGGTTTTGATGATTGTGATGTTGCGAAACAAACCTGCAGAAACATTTCTAATATACTGCAGTCAAGTGGTTTTAATTTACGCAAATGGGTTTCCAATGATCCTGTCATTATAGAACATTTAAAGAACAATGCCGATGAACTTAGCGTCTTAAACTTGGGAAATTCAGATCCTGTAAAGACACTAGGAATACAATGGATTCCTAAACTCGATATTTTATGTTACAATCTTCCAGAACAACAAAAAACAATAAATACAAAAAGACAGATCTTGTCAGAGATTGCAAAGGTTTATGATCCGTTAGGACTTATCAGTCCATGTATTATTTTGGTCAAAATATTATTACAAAAGTTATGGAAACAAAAACTGAATTGGGATGATCAGATTCCCACAGAATTAGTAGAGGACTGGAATCGATTCAAGTCCAAATTACATTTGATAAATCAATTTCAATTGAACAGATTTATTTTAACCGAATCGCATCAACGATACGAGATACACGGATTTAGCGATGCATCGTTCAATGCTTACAGCGCAGTTGTGTATATCAGGTGCTTCGATAATTCTGGAAACATTACAGTTCGTTTATTATGTTCAAAAACCAAGGTGTCTCCTATAAAACTACTTACAATTCCACGATTAGAATTATGTGGAGCTGTATTATTGGCAAAATTAATGAAATCAGTTATAGACGCAATAGGGGTTTCTATACTTCCAATTTATTGGTGTGATTCACAAATTGTGTTACATTGGTTACACGCAGATCCAAGTAATCTTCAAGTGTTTGTAGGCAATAGAGTTAGTGAAATTCAGCGTCTCTCAAAAAGTCGTTCATGGCATTATGTTGCATCAAAGGATAACCCAGCTGATATTGCTTCAAGAGGCTCTTATCCCCATGAGTTACTTAATCAACGTCTTTGGTGGAATGGTCCTATATTTTTACTGGATTGCTCTTTTATTCCTCCACCATTTAAACAGTCAGATTCTATTATTATTCCAGAAATCAAACAAAAACCAATCTCCTTAATTTCAAGAACAGATCAATTTATTATTTTTAATAAATTTTCTACTTTTCGTAAACTGTTGCGAGTCCACAGTTATTGTTTAAGGTACTTAAGGAACCTACTTAATTCTAGCAAAAATAGAAAACTACCAGATGCAACATCCAGCAATCATGGCTCTCGCAAAAATCAGTACATCCCCTTTTTATCACAAGATGAATTAGAAAAAGGTCGATTAAGTTTAATTAAATTAGCTCAAAATGAATGTTTTCAGGAAGAAATACAATTAATCAAAGCTAATAAAGAAGTCAAACGAAATCACAAACTCTTAGCTTTGTCGCCATTTATTGATGGTAATAATTTGTTACGAGTAGGTGGTCGATTAACCCACTCTGGGTTAGAGTATAATCACAAACATCCTTTTTTATTAGATGGTAAGCATCGGCTTACTCAGTTGCTAATTGAGGATGAACATTTAAATTTATTTCATGCAGGTCCACAATTATTATTGTATACTATAAGGCAGCAATATTGGCCAACAGGAGGCATGAATGCAGTAAAATCTGTTGTTAGAAATTGCATAACATGTCACAAATTTAAACCAACTCAAATTACTCCATTCATGGCCGATTTACCTCAATCTAGAGTAAATATTTCATTTCCATTTGATCACACCGGTGTTGATTATGCAGGACCCTTTGTCCTTAAAGATCGCAAAGGTCGTGGTTGTAAAACGTATAAAGCATACATCTGTTTGTTCATTTGTTTCAGTACAAAGGCAGTTCAGTTAGAATTAGTCACTGCTCTTACGTCCGAAGCATTTATCGCAACATTTCGAAGATTTGTTGCTCGCAGAGGTAAACCATCTCACATATATTCGGATAATGGGACTAATTTTGTAGGTGCAAAAAAATGAGTTAAATATATTATTTAAGTTTTTGTCTACCTCTTATGATACATTTTCAAATTTTTTCACAAATAAAAATATTCAATGGCATTTTATTCCGTCGAATTCTCCGTCATTTGGAGGATTGTGGGAATCTAACATTAAAAGTGTAAAACATCATTTACTAAGGACAATTAAAAATGTTTTATTAACGTATGAAGAATTTGTAACGATACTAACACAAATTGAGGCTACGGTAAATTCCCGTCCCCTTTACCCTATGTCCTCAGACCCTAATGACTTTTCACCCTTAACCCCATCTCACTTCTTGATTGGAAGATCACATACTGCTGTTCCTGATCCAGCTTTTGGTGAAACGGTAAAACTGAACCAGTTAACAAGATTTCAGCTGCTTCAACAATTGCAGCAAAGTTTTTGGAAGCAATGGTCTACTTCCTACCTTTCCAGCCTTCAAAGCAGATATAAGGGCAAACAAAAGGTACCCAATTTGGAATGTGGTACATTGGTGACCATCAGAAATGAGAATGTTCCTCCATGTCAATGGATTTTAGGACGAATCAGTGAAGTTCACCCAGGCCCAGACGGCGTAGTACGAGTCGTTACAGTGAAGACGTTGAAGGGAACTTTACAAAGAGCTGTAACTAAAATATGTCCTCTACCAGTATTATTGAACCAACCGTTCAAGGCGGGGAATATGGTGAAAACTTGAATCAACGTGGCAACGTGGTGTTCCGGCCGACCATGCGGAGTCGGCTTTAACAAGTCGCCCTCTCTCTCTTAGCTAGCGACCATCGAAGAAGCCAGTTCAAAAATTATACAGTCCATTTCATTTCAGTTTATTTAATGTTTCAAATGTTAAATTTATTATAGTTCAGTAAATAAAAAGTGTATAACGTATGCAATTCATTTCTACAATTTCTTTGGTCTGAATGTGATTTTTTACAAAAATACCAACACCTCCACTAGCATATGTTGCGTCTCGATTTTTAAGGAAATGGGAATAATTTTTTATATTAAAGTTATTACTTTTAAGGTGGGTTTCCTGTAAACATATTACAAGAGGAGAAAGATCGTTTATAAGTAGATTAAGGGATTCTAAATTGTTAAAATAACCATTAAGATTCCACTGTAATATAAATGTATTATCCATTTTATTTTACAACGTGGGAAAGGGAGTTATCGCTTTCAATATCCGAGGATGAATCGGTAACTAAGGATTGTATCTTTTTTCGAAGTCTTGTTAGTTTATTTTTTATTTTGCGATCATGAATATGGTCATGGGCGAATAGAAGTATCTCTTTAAAAGAACTTATATCGGTTGTGTAATTTTCTACTATGGGGGTAGGATAATTTGAGTTTAATGCGTTACATATCGCGTCACAAAGAACTGTAAATTTAAGAGGAAATGTCGGGTATTTAGATTCGATTTTACCTTTAATAGATTCAAGTGACTCGAGGATATCAGATTGTGATGATTTTGGCCGCTTAACTGTATTTTTGGGTTTGGTAAAAATTGTTGGATCGGGTGGGGTTTCATGTATCTCAGGAGAGTCAGTAGATATTTGTCTCTTTGTTTTTTGATGGGAGGCATCAGTGTTCGAAGTAATAGGATTGTTATTTTTAGTCGTTTCGTTGTGAATATCTTCTGTTGTTATTTGAAAGTTAGTGGTATTATTAATAGGATTTCCTGCTTCTGTTGTAAGATTTTGAGGTTTAGACGGAAGTGATATTGTAGATTGAGATTCAATGGGCGTTTCAGTTGATGTCAATTGTGATAGAACAGGGCAGTCTGTTTCGCGATGACCTTTTGACATACACTTAGGGCAATTTAAGTCAGTGGATAGATGAATTCGATAGTTGGTGTTGTCGAAGGATATTGTAATGAAATCTGGGATAGTGATATTTTCAATAGGAGTGATAAAAATTTGTCTTCGAAAGCTTAAAACGTGGTTATAGGCAGTGTCCGGCATTCCAACTCGCAGAAAAGTCATCTGGGATACAGTATTAAGTCCTAATTTTTTCAGCTCAACTTCAAGTAATGAGTTTGGTATGGTGGGACAGACATTTGAGATGACCAGTCTTGTAGCAGGAGTAATTAGACGTCTTACTTCAACTTCTGAATCATTAATGGATATTGATGTATGTGTCTTCAGCAATGTATTGACGACTTCGGTATTGGAGAGATAAATACAAATTCTGTTATTTGAGATGCGGGATGCAAATAATATATTTTCTGGTTTTACTATATTTCCTATTGCTATCACGTATTCATTTATTTTTATTCCATTGAGAGCAGATAGGACAATGGCTTGGTTTTTGGTTGGATATTTAAATGAAGTAACAGCGTTGGAATATGAACATGGTTGATTATTGTTAGGAAAAGAAACAGAACCAACAGAATCTTCATCCATTTTTAAAAATATTATTCATATTTTGGTACCTCTATTCTTCAGACGGTCCTGTTTGTCACAACAGAATCGGTAATGAGGTACCAAAAGTTGTGTAGTTGATAAATCCGGTAGCAGGAACTTGTTTTGATATAAGTATCTTTAATTATATTATAATAAATACTACTTACAGTTTTTTTCCAAGTAGTTCAAATTTATTTTTATATTAACACTACACTTTATTGCAATTTTATCAACTGAATATAAATAATATCGCAAAAAACTAGGTGTAATTAGGCTAGCTATTAAACACGTCTGTTAACGACAAAGGTTCGACGTGAAGTCATCATATTATATTGTTTAGTATATTACAGTAGATATTACTTAAATGGTTGGTGTCTGTCTTATAATTGATAGATTCTGGAGTTTTATTAATGTGTACCATTTCAAGGAAAAGTCGATTTTTATAATTATCAATTTGTTCTAAGATTTTTACATTATTAAAGTCAAAGTTATGTCCTGTCTTTAAGTGGTGGTCTACTAAGGCACAAGAGTTTTTTCGTAAGTTACAGTCACTTTTGTGTTGAGTGACACGTTGTTTAAGCCACTGTTGACTTTGTCCAATATAACAACTTTGAATAAATTTTATAGAATAAATTGCAGTCAATGTCAAAGTTGTTATATTGGACAAAGTCAACAGTGGCTTAAACAACGTGTCACTCCACACGAAAGTGACTGTAACTTACGAAAAAACTCTTGTGCCTTAGTAGACCACCACTTAAAGACAGGACATAACTTTGACTTTAATAATGTAAAAATCTTAGAACAAATTGATAATTATAAAAATCGACTTTTCCTTGAAATGGTACACATTAATAAAACTCCAGAATCTATCAATTATAAGACAGACACCAACCATTTAAGTAATATCTACTGTAATATACTAAACAATATAATATGATATGATAGATCTTAATATCAGTATCTAACAACATCAGACCAATAACTGACTACGTACCATGAATTACATTTTATAGATCAATTTACCATGTTCCTGATTCTTTCTCAATATTCTACTTTTGCACCTTATTATATGGATAATACTGTCACAATATGTAATTGTTTATTAAAACTTATTCGCTAAAAATTGTACAATGGGAATTCACTCTATAAAATATTGCGGTTACCATAACTCCCAAATAAATTAAAATCAAAAGAATGTCATTTATCTAATTGGATATGTTATCAAAATTTAAAATTTTTAATCTTAAGTTGTAAGTATTGAAATATTCATTTTGTTTACATATAATAATTATAATAAATTTACAGTTTTCTCCTGAAGAAGTCACAAAATCGTGACGAAATATTGAGAAATAACAAATAGAGTTTTATTTCACACAGACCAATTGCTGAGACTACAAATAATATATATATATATATATATATATATATATATATATATATATATATATATATATATATATTTCTTTGGTAGGTAACTTTCGGGAAAGCGTCAAATTAAGGATCGGCTAGAGATGGTATAAGCCAGTGTGGTGTAGAACTTTATTCTTAATGTGAAATTTTCGGTCATAGGCTGTCACCTTCATTAGCACCTAAATGGAAAACCTATTTAGTATAAGTGGTAATAAAAACATTACAACACAAAAGGGTATTTTTTCAAATACAACACAAAAAAAATCTAAAATCTAAAAACCCACAAAAACCGAAACTTCACGTTAAAGGTAGAAAAAAAGAATTATTTTTCTTTTTGGATGACAATGTTTCTGATTTCTGTCAATATCCCGATGTCATATGTAACAAGGTTATGTTTACATCTGCACTTCATAGAAGTTAGACTGAATCTTTTTAAGAGCCAAAATCAGCAGGGAACTAAAGTCTGTTCTCAAGTGCAGGTAGGTCATCTGTGTATGTTATGATAAGTTCCCTACATTCTCCAATCTGTTACATCTTGTCAAGTCCTGTTGAAGCAAAAAAGAATAAATACAACTTAAGGTTTCACATTTTCAGCAGATGCTTTACAAGTTCATAAAAAATATCTTTTTTAGTGCCGTCTTTATCAGTGGAGGCTGGCAACCATTTTTGCGTGTGCTGTTTTATGCCATTCTCAGTAGTATATGTGTGAATTGTATCGTGATCAATAATAGAATTAGAATAGATAGAAACAATGCTGCCCTCCATGTTTGCTGCTATAATTAGGTTTGGAAGCTTTTATCGGTAGAGTTGGGATATATGTCTTAGGAATGCGGTCTTTCTCATCTCTAGGTACTAATGTTAACAGTTCTCTGTTTTTACCTATTCTTCTCAAAATTTTGTCAAATGTTATAATGTGAACTGCTCAAAAAAGTCTAAACATACGTCGGACACATTCACATTTTGAGAACCACGAAGCGGTTTATTGTACCTGTTTCTATGATCCAAGCCTCTACTGTATAGTAAAATGAGAATTTGCATTTGGCAAATCTGAACCTGGTGATTATACTGGGGTTGCGGTCTCTAAGAAAACTTTATATCATAAGGAAAGCTGCTCTTGCTGTGTATATTCTTGTTTTTTATACTGTAATATTTTAAGGCAAATTTATAGGTTCTTCTTCTGATCTTTCCATTTTTTAGAAAAATCTTTGTTCCTTGCTTAAAACTATGAAGCATTTTCGGTGTATTGTGCCAATGAGTTTTAGATATTGTTTTAGAAGCAAAATCTATCTATTTTGCTTTAATAATTTTGCTATTCATTATAAAGTGGGCTATGTTCTCGTTTTCTGGCTGTTAGCGGATTGTATTTTTCCCTAGTATTTCTCTATATATTTGCATTCTTTTTTTATACATACCTCTTTGGCTTTCTAACTTTATATTTTTTATTGCTAATAGTACTTTACGGTAATCTGTGTATTGTGTTTTGGAAACAATCGTAAATTCGGTTTTTTGTCCTAAATTCTAATATAGTTTATTTGTTTTTACCCTATCCACCATTATATTTTTTACAACTCGATAAAGTGTATATTTTTCAGTCCTTATTCTGGTTCATGTTATTCAATGGCATTACATGTGTCGTTTATTCCCCTCGTGTTAAAAGTTATTTCCGACATAGAATAGATGATTTAATTTCTGTTATCGACAAACAATATTCGGTGATGAAAGGGTGGCCCTTGAACACCCTACACAGACTTGTTGGGTCTAACCGTACAAGACTTAAGGCTCAATGGTGTATTATTTTTAGATATACATATTGACTGTTTTTTTGTTTATTAGCTAACCTCAAACTGAACTAAACTTACTGACCTATCACGCCCTTTTGACAAAACAGCTTATTTAAAAAAATGTACTTTTTAATTATTTTTTTGTTCTTGCTTTGTCTACCTTATTTTATCGTAACTGTATTATTTTGTTGAAATATTTTATATCAAATAATTATAATTATCATATAGCACTGATGATGAAATACTTATTCCGAAAACGTTCTGTGATGTATTCCGATGGGGTTTTTTTATTATACCTTTAATAAAGGATTTTTTTTTTAATTTTTCGTAATAGAAAGTATATAGCCAACTACTGCAGGAATTTAGTTTTTTTGTGGATTTTAAAATTATCTCATGTTAAATCCCAAGAATTTAAATCGTCTTCACTTCGTCTCGAATCGTCTTTCTGATAAATTTTGAAACCAATCCTTAATACATAGATTATCTTCAGGATCACATTTTTCTGTTTCTGGTGATACATCATTCGTTGTAGGTTATAATTTTTTCCGTGACGAGCGGATTTAATTCAGGTAAAACACAGCTCCACGTGTGAGGGAGAGAGATTACACCTTCCTTCAAATTAGATTTTTTGAGGTTCTGCATTGTCACTATCCTAAAAAATAAAACATACGAGCAATTCATTTTTATTTAGAGTATTTGGACCACATTTGAATAACATTTTGGTTTATCATTTGCAATAAAGGTGTAAATTTTGAATTAAGGATATTCCAATCACTTCTAAATTCACGTTCACGTTCTAAGCTTTTCTTTATTTGGGTGGCCTTATAGCAGACTGGCAGACAAATTTTTTTGAAGCGGTGGGATTTTTAGCTTTAATAATCATTAATATATTCAATTTGTGTGTTTTAGTATAATTTGAACAATACATAAATGTGATTCTATCTTTACTTAGTCTACGACCTGGAGCGCTAGCTTCTTCAGAGAATACGAATGTTTTGATAGGCAACAGTCTTCAAAACAGATCACTCTTATTTGCATTATAAATTTGACCAGAAAGAAGACAACTGTTTTACTTTGACTTTAAACTGCTGGATAAACGGCTGCACTGCAGATTCGTTTCTTAACAATGTTTGACTTGATATAGTTAATAGTCTAAGAATAAATCGCTTTTTAAATGTATCTAGCCACCCAACACTGACTTAAAAATCATCTTTCTTTGAATTTTTTTTATAAAATTTTACTGCTTTTGCTTTTAGAATTTCTCCAGATACAAAAACGTGTTTAAAATGCATGAACTACATAAAGAGAGTGTTTTTCATTTTTGAACTTTTGCCAACCTTGGATGTTTTACGTTTTCTCCAGTATGTTTCTTCTTTAAAATGTCACTTTTAGGTTTTAAAGCTAAAGTCTGTTACTTCGGAAACCTTTTTTGGATGGTGCTAGAAAGTCCACGAATGGAGACACTGCGGATGCCAGCCAGATGGTTGGTAGAGAGCGAGTCGTAGGTTCGAAACTAGCTTTCAGAACCGGGAATGGGTCCAACGTATGAAATAAGTAAAGGTAGGATAAGAGATATTAGAAAATATACAGAAATGAACAAAAAGATAGATGGGTAAAATTACCAAAGATAAGATAAGATAGAAACAGGGCGCCATTCAATTTTTTTGGGTTTAAGGCGAAAATTAAGAAACCTTAGAAAAGAAAAGAGATAAGGAAAGATATTTATTATAAAATATTGATTATATTATTATAAATCATTATAAGAAATTTTGTAAGCTAAATGTAATCAATTATTTGTTAACGGGTTTTTACCCATATATTTAGTGGCTACATTCATGTACTCCTAGACACTGATGATGGAATATGGATTCCGAAAGCGTTTTTTCTGTTTAACTTAGCCCGTTTGGGTTCTTAACATACCTTTTACAAAGGATTTTTTACTAAATTTTTTAATATATGGTATACAGCCAAATACAGGAACGTAGGTTCCTTGTGGATTTTTATTTGACAGTATGGTCAACTTGGCTCCTCAGTACATGCGCTTAGCCACTAAAAGATGCACTTTGAAGCTGGATGTTTGGTTCATCTCTCAATGCATAAACAACCAGGTCTTCCCTACTTTTTGTAAGATTAAAACACCAGGAAATGTTCCAACCAACTTAAAGAACAACTTTTAACTGAAAAGCTTGAAGAAGGAGATTTGTAACCATTATGGAAAGCTAAATTACATAGATTGAAAAAAAACGCCATGTTACCTAGTCCAACGGTAACTTTAACATCTTAAATCATTATAAGAAATTTTGTAAACTAAATGTAATCAATTATTTGTTAATGGGTTTTTACCCATATATTTAGTGGCTACATTCATGTACCCTTAGACACTGATGATGGAATATGGATTCCGAAAACGTTTTGTCTGTTTAACTTAGACCGTTTGGGTTCTTAATATATACCTTTTACAAAGGATTTTTAATAAATCTTTTAATTATGGTATACAGCCAACTACAGGAACGTAGATTCCTTGTGGATTAGTATTATAATAATGTTTATTTTTATATGCATACCATCATATAAAAATATACCTTTACAAATATAACAATTAAATAATGCACAGGTTCAATTATCAGCTAAGATAGTCTAATGCTATATAAAAATATTCTACTAAAGTTGATTAAAGAAATTCTCTCTTTGCTGTTTAATGGGCATATTTCGAGATACTAGGTTAAAAATGTATAAGAATTATAGCAAGTAACAAAAATTAATCAAATCTAAATTTACAAGAATACAAAAAGGTTTCTTCTTCTTCTTAGGGTGCCTGTCCATTCCGAACGTTGGCGATCATTCTGGCTATGATAATTTTGTTGTTGGTTGCTATACGAAATAGCTGTTTTAAGGTCTTTCTATACCATGCTCTCAGGTTAGCAAGCCAGGATATTCTTCTTCGTCCTGGGGGTCTTTTTCCTTCAATTTTACCCTGAAAAATGCATTGGAGTAGCTCTATCTGCCTTGATTTCTCATAATATGTCCCAAGTACTCCAGCTTACGGCTCTTCACAATGTTTAAGAATCCGCGGTTGTGTTCATCCTCCGCAGTACTTCTTCATTGGTGACTTTGTCTGTCCATGGTATCTTAATGATTCTTCTGTATAACCATAATTCAAACGCCTGAAGTTTTGATAGAGTTTCCGCCTTCAATGTCCACGTTTCTACTCCATACAGAAGCACTGAGTATACGTAACATTTAAGGAGCCTTATTTTTGTTATCAGGGTGAGGTCATGGCTTTTGAACACAGAGCTCATAGCCAAGAATGCACTTTTGGCCTTTCCGATGCGACATTTAATATCTTGGGTATTGTCCCACGACTCATTGATTATAGTTCCCAAGTAATTGTATTGTGAGACACGTTCAATTCTCATTTGGTTCACATACAGATTTGCTCCAGTTATGTTTTGTTTGCTGATGATCATTAGCTTGGTTTTGCTGGTGTTTATATCCAGTCCATAGGTTCTACTTGTTTCTGTTATTTTGTTCATTAAGTTTTACAGCCCTTCTATGGTATTGGAAAACACTATTGTATCATCTTGGTTATTAAGCTTGACTTCATTTATTGAGATGCCTTCATCAATATCTTTTAGGGCCTCTTCAAAAAGGTGCTCCGAGTACAGATTGAATATCAGTGGTTAAATTATGCACCCCTGTCTCACTCCTCTTAAAATTTTGACCTGTTCTGTATATTCTCCAAACCAAAAAGGTTTAGAAATAAAAATTTAACCATCCCGAAACTCTCAACTACAGGTGAAGACATGGATGAACTTAGATTCGCCCAGATGATTGAAGATAATATGATACCATACCATATTATTTGCCCAGATAAGTGGATATACTAAGATTATGGTAACTTACAGTAATTCCTGATGACTGCTGCGCTAATTAACTGAAGTTCATTTACTTTACTATAATACTTTACTTGTATTCAGCACTGAAGTTAATTAAAATTAAAGGTAATCTATACCAATATTTTATCTAATATGATATTAGATCAAAAAACTCAAATATGCAAGTGTATACATCCAAAATTAAAATAAAATCAAGGAGAAGGTAATACAGAGACGGTAAGATATGGCGAGTCTTTCCTCAGAGACCGCCCCACGAGAAGTAAGTCTTGACTCAACGAGTGCCCGCTCAGAAGTGGTCTGTTTTTGCAAAAATTTACCAAAATACCAAAAAAAAAAGCTGACGGTATCTCCCATCTAAAGATGATAGGATAGTTGTATGTACTTCTGAGAAGTTAGGATGCCCCCGACGATATTTACCGAATTTATCCAAAAGAAACAGATGCTAAACCGGAAAAAGATTACCTAAGGATTAAACAACCTGTCGTCTTTAAACAAGCAGGTAGATTCTTCTGCAGTATTTCAACAGTTTTCAATAAAATTTAACACTCATTTGCGAACACGACCATGGGCGTATTAGCAACGGAGGTAAAGGGAATAAAAATAATTTATATTTTAATCATATAAAAAATGTTACAAGTTTTGTATTTCTGTTTACTTTAAAACGTAAACAGTAGTTAAGTTTAAAGTAAACAGAAATACAAGAACATTTAAACATTTTTAATAGTCTTCGTGTATACCGCTAGCACAGCTTTGGGATCCTAGCAAGGTTATATGCTTTTTCTTGGACGTACGGTATACAAAGAAACTAACAGGACCCGTGGTACACTTCAACTGCCCATTATTGCATGTGGTTTTTATCCAATAACTTATTTTATTCATGCTGAGTCGACCTGCGACCTGTAGACATTTTGAAAATATCTAGATGTTTTGCCGGCGCTGTTTAGGAACGGAATTTAGAGAATAGTGATAAAATACAACCATCAGACACTTTTCGACGACATTATGGAAGACATAGGAAATTTTACTTTTCTCTTGAGACAGTTAGACTTTATCAAATCAAATGTCAAATCAAATGTCAAATCTTTATGCTCTTTTGACCATTTTTACCTATTTTTCTTTATTTTAATGTTTAAAGTGACTTTTCCTTAGCCTAGAAATAAACAAAAATATTTTAAAAACAATTCGTACTTACTGATTTTTTTAACTATGTAACTTTCTTTGTAAGTACCAAATCTTAATTTAAACGCCGATTTTTCAGTATAATGCGTCTTAATATCCTTTGTTTTGCTTTGGTTATTTTACTTTTCCCTACATTTCTTGGTCTTGTTATTATCACACTTCAAATATCTGCCATCACATTTCCGAATTAAAAAAATTCCAGAATTAAAAAACTTGAACAAGATGAATGAACCACTTTTTTTTCTCATTGATAACTTTACTTCGACTCATTTTAAAACTCACAAACGCCAATAAGCTTTACAATATTACAAAATATATTTGATAATAATTAACAATTGTTTTGATGTCAATTTTTCTATAGCTATCTCTAGTTTTAGGGTAATTATAGAAAAAATTATTGTAACGTATGTTGATGTAAGTGAACGAAAACCAAGATTTAGTGAAAAAATATTTATTATTGTTGAAAATAAATCAAAAATCATAAGGATAATGTTTTTATTAATAATTAATAAAAATGGCATAATAATTTATACAGAAACTTATAAAAGCATGTTAATTATGGTTTGTTTAGGTTAAGAGCCATAAAGTGCAAATTCCAGGTGGGCTAACTAAAATGAGAAGGGGCATGTGTATATAAATACTCTATTTATATATATATATATATATATATATATATATATATATATATATATATATATATATATATATATATATGTATATATAATAACGGATTGATTACGTGTGTCACCGATTCTCCGCCCCCAATTTCCATCTTTTTCGATAATATGCAGTTGCCTCTTCTAAGTCTCATTGCTTCATCAATATCGTTGCGCCAAGTTATTCGTAATCGTCCTCTCTTACTTATTTTAGGAGGGATAGTTTCCAGTACTCATTTTTTAACATGTCCGAACCAGATTAATTGTATTATTTCTATATCATCATTGATATTTCTCTCCATTTTCATTTCGTTTCTTCTTTGCTTGTTTCTAACTCTCTCCAGTTTCGATCTACCGCAGGTTCGTCTCAGATAATCCATTTCTCTCGTCACAAGTTTGTTCCTATTAGCTTTGGTGACGTCCCATACTTTCGAACCATAAAGTGTACTAATTTGGACTATACTACCGTAAATATTTTTTTTGGTTTCTCGTCGAATTGTTTAGATTAAATGGGCAAATGTAATGGCCAACGTTCTTAAGGATAAGGCACCATCAGAAGAAGTCGAATTGTTTTTTGCCAGAGAAGAGAGTTTAAGGCACGAGTCGCTGCTCTACCCTTGTTTATTGTTTCCCTGATTTCATCTGCGCTATTTCCCTTCTTGTTGAAAATGACCCCCAAATATTTGCTGGATTGTACGCCTTTGATTTTGTCATTTTCCAAGACTAGGTCACTTATTTTATCTGTTCCCACTGACGAGATATTCACATTTTGTCATATTCATGTTTAGACCTGCCACCTCATATTCTTCTTGCAGTTTTCTTACCATATAGCTAAGTAACTGTCTTCGGCAATTACTACCTGGCCATCCGCAAAGAAAAGTGTATATAGTGTGTTTTCTTCCACCGTTATTCCCATGTTTCTACATTTTTTTGGCCCATTTTCTAAGATAACTACACAAATTTTACACTTTTTACTACACAAATAGATTTTAAATAAGGTGGGTGACAGACAGCAGCCTTGCTTCACTCCCTTTGTTGTTTGAAAGAGGAGGTGATTTCTTGTCCCAATTTTAATTCTTGCAAAGTTTTGTTCATAGTATTTTTAAGTGGCGTTAATAAGAATTGGGTTTATTTTCAGGTTACCCATTTCTATCCATAGTTGGGAGATCGGTACACTGTGATATGCTTTTTTCAAATCTATTAAAGCTATATGGGTTTCTCTATTTCTCTACACTACTTGTTCCATTGCAATTTTTAATGTGAAAATATTATCCATAGTGGAGCGTCCGGTCTTAAATCCCGCTTGTTCTTCGGGTTGTTTGACTTTAATATCATTTTTTATCAGGTTTAGTAGTACTTTTGAGTATATTCGGCCTATAGTAGCAATCACTGCGATCCCTCTATAGTTTTTAAGATCCGTCTTTGTGCCTTTCTTGTGTATTGGAGAGATATATGATTGTCTCCATTATTGTGGAAATTCTTCTCCATTTAAGCATCTTTCGAATAATTTTCGGATCATTTCAAACAGTTTTGATGATCCATACCTAATCAACTCTGGATGTATTTCGCCTGGGCCTGGAGATTTTTTAAATTTCATTCCATTAACTACTTCTTTCACTTGTTCTATTGATATTTCTATTCGTCCTTCTACTTCCACTTATTTATTTGTCTGTTTAAACTGTTCTCTCCTCTCTGTCAATAAGTTCTCAAAATGATCTACTCATGTGTTCTCTGGTATTCTATTTATTATGACCTGGTTTTTTCTCGTTATTCTCATCGTTTTTATAGTTCTCCAGGCTTCAGAGCTCTTTGTCCTTCCTATATGGTTGTCTAGGTATTGGCATTTTTGTTCCCATGCATATTTTTCTTTTTAACCACTTCTCGTTTGATTTCTTTATTCAAGTTTTTATATTGTTGTTTTGTTTGTTCGTCTCCTTGTTGTAATAACTTTTGATATACTTTCTTCTTTGTTTTCTAGCTTCTAGCGCTGCGACTTTCATACAGTTTTTTTATATGTTCGTATTCATCCGTCCTTGATCTGTGTGATTCCTGTAGTTTTTGTGTTAGTCTCCAGGAGTAAAATAACTGTGTTCTCGTTATCTAGATTGTCTTAGGTGTACGTAGTTCTTTCTATTTTTTCTGTGTTCTTTGTTGATGTCTGTGTGGTTCCTGTCTACGAATGGTGTATATATTTTCCTATTATCAGGCAGTGGTCTGAGCCACACTCTGCTCCTTTATTCACCTTTACGTATTGTATTCTTAACTTAGTTTGTATTCTTGTTATGAAATAAACTATTATCGATTTTAGACATCTTGTGTGCTGACACCAAGTGTATTTATGTATATTCTTGTGGGCCAAAAAACCATTCAAAATATTTAACTCATATTGGTGGCATATATTTATGAGTCTTTCTCTGTTGTTGTTAACAGTTTCTTCTCCATGCATGCCTACCACTTTGCTTTGTACTTATTTTCCTACTCTGGCATTAAGGTCTCCTCCGCTTATAATCTCATGACTGTTAGGAATTTCGTTCAGGCTGTATTTATTTAAAATTCTACAAACAAACCTTAAGTGTAATTTAAGGGTAGAACACATTTTTGTGTGAATTTAAAAAGATGGAAGAAAAAAATGTCCAAAATAAAACTTAACCTTAAAGTATCGACAATGACGAATGAATGAAAGTTAGTCAGAACAACGTCTGCAATACTTTTGGTATCAAAGGGAAACATCATTGAGGTTTAACAGCAGACACCAAATGAATTTGTAAAAAAACGTCTATTTAAACGTACAGATTAAGTGAAACCGAGTCCGCCATTTGCATTTGGGAAAGAAGTCAGCGTTGCCAGGTAACCGCAGTCAGAAAATCTTGCTTTTTCTGAAAAACCTTTTATCCTACGAGAAATAAATAAACCTTGTACACTCTGTTTGATTTATTTGGGTTTAACATATAGAATTAATGACAGCTGGTGGCTAATTAACAGCGGTCAAAGAAGGTAACAAAAGCTAGAACATTGACAAGACATTGATGTCATAACTTCTTCTTCTTCTAGTTCTATAACCGTTATCGATCGTTGGAAACCATGTTGGCTACCATTTTCGCTACCGTGACTTTAGTGACAGTAGCTTTTAGTAATGATTTAGTCGATTTTTTAGTTATGATGTTCTTCTTCTACCAGGCCCACGTTTACTATGGATTTTTTTCCTGAAATATCAGATGTGTCTCATTATGTGTCCGAAGTATTGACAGTTGTTCAGGCGACAAAGGACTTCTTCATTTCAAATTCTGTCGACCCTCTTTATTCGTAGTTGTCATCTGTATAAGTACATCTCAAAGGTTTTCAATCGTTTACGTTTGCATCGGATCACTTAAGGTCTACGCTTACAGTTCATACAATCATACAATAGCACTGGAATATAATAGCGATAGTTCGAATCATCATCATCAATCAGCCAATCGGGTCCACTGCTGGACATAGGCCTCCCTCAGTTCTTTCCATTGTTCTCTACATTGGGCCGCTTGTAGCCAGTTTCCCGCTACACGTTTAATGTCATCGGTCCATCTAGTCGGTGGTCGTCCTCGGCTTCTTTTATAATTTCTGGGCCTCCATTCCATAATACGTCTTGTCCACAGTCCATCTTGTGTTCTGGCTAAGTGCCCTGCCCAGTTCCACTTAAGCGTTGTGGTTCTTTCGATGACGTCTTGAACTCCTGATCTTCGCCTGATTTGTTGGTTTGTTATGTGGTCTCGAAGGCTCACGTTCAGCATTGCATAAGTTAGTAGCATAAGTTAGTGATAGTTCGAATAACACCATTTAAACTACACCGTATTGACCTACCACCGTAGGTCATTACTAAGATCGTGGCTGTAAAGTACGTTCCTCATTTTTACAAAAGTGGCTCGGGCTTGTTCAATGTAGATTTTAATTTCTAAGGTTAGATTCCAGCTGACATTGATATTACTGCCGAGATGCACGAGTTTCTCTACTCTTTCCAGTACGGCATTTCCGATACTTTTATACCGTCGTGCTGTACATAGTTTTGTTTGTTAACTATCATATATTGAGTTTTCTTAATGTTGAGTTTTGATCCATACTGATCACAGATTTGTCATAACTACTGAAGTTCAACGATAAAAAATGTGTGATTATATGGCATTTTTTTTTGAGAATTAGACACAAACGTACTTGGAATTTTATTATTTTTCTACTCTTAGGTAGGAAATGTTTTTAAAAATAAAAAAAATATGACGACTTCCGAGGTGTAGTTGAAAATGCCATATAATAAATGCCAAAATATTTTAAAGTACATTTTTTGATTAATTTTTGACACATATAATAAATACATTTTTTGTAAAAAATGTAATATTTTTTCAATGTTATTAGTGTAAAGAAAACGATAAACTATTTTTTATTACGTAAAACGTACCTAAATACCATATGCTGTCAGTATTTCATTTTCCAATTAAATACCATATTATTGGGCCTTAACATTCTCTTAATCGACACAACATACTTTTCTACGTCCAAAAAAGATTCAAAATTGCCTACAAAAAATCACAGTAGGAATCGGAAATAATGCAGGAAAATGACAATTACTGAGCTCGTACGTTTTTTTCGGCGTTATTAGTTTGTAGGTATGTATCTATTTTCGAAGAAACGAACATCGGTAGGAGGCTTGACAGTTTTACTTTTTTTCTTTGATTGGACAGGAAATCGAAACGCTTTTTTCCAGGTCTTATTCTGAACGTAAATATGCGGGAACAAACGCTACTTATAATGTTATATGAGATGTAGTAGTGGCCTAAAAAAATTATCTTCATTAGTTAAAAGTTAGTTAAGTCCTAAACTAAATTTATATCAAATTTATAAAAAATATTGCTACCAACATCGAAAATAAATAAGTTGATATTTATTATGCATCGGGCAGCCTTAAACCTGGATGGTAAATAGGATGCTCATAATCTGTAACTAATTATGTACGTCACTCATATTCATTTGAAACCTATAAACAAAAATTTGGATATGAAAATGGAAATGGAAACTGGAAATGGACATCAATAATACCCAGTTTAATGTATTCATGTGTTTCATAGATTACAACAAGGCCTTTGATAAAGTGCGGCATGATCACCTAATCAGACTCCTGACAGAAAAGAATTTAGATAAACGAGACATTCGACTAATAGCAAATATGTACTACAATCAGAAAGCAATAGTAAGAGTAGAGAATAATACCATCAAGGTTGTATACTGTCACCAACCCTGTTTAATCTTTATTCCGAAGACGTAATGAATAAAACACTCTCTGAGCAATCCATAGGTATTAAAATAAATGGTGTTAGATTAAACAATCTGAGATTTGCCGACGACACCGTTCTGATCGCAGAAATACTTAAAGAGCTACAGACATTGGTGAATAAGATGCATACTGCAGCGAAGAATATGGACTATCTTTGAACATAAAGAAAACTAAGTTTATGGTAATATCGAAATCAACACAAAATGTCCAAAATTTATATTTACACAATGAAATTATCGATCGAGTTAGCAAATACAAATATTTGGGCACTATTATAAATAAAGACAACGATAGTTCAGCAGAAATCAAAGTAAGAATTGAAAAAGCCAGATCCATATTCACTAAAATGAAGAGAGTGTTCTGCGGAAGAGATTTGAGCCTTGAAATGAAACTTCGCCTGATGAGATGTTACGTACTTTCTATGCTGTTCTACGGAATGGAGTCATGGACGTTGAAAAATATTGATACCAAAAAATTACAGGCATTTGAACTGTGGATGTATCGCAGAATCCTGAGAATATCATGGACCGAAGAGTCGCAAATCTCGAGGTCTTGAGAAGAATGAATAAAAAAAAGGAAGTCATATTTACGATCAAAAAACGAAAACTGCAATACTTGGGACACATTACAAAAGGCGAAAGATATGAACTGCTTCGAATAATTATGCAAGGAAAAATAGCAGGAAAAATGTCCATAGGAAGAAGACGAAACTCCTGGCTAAAGAATCTACAGGAATGGTATAGCTGTAGCAACAACGAATTGTTTCGGTCAGCAGTTTCGAAAATACGTATAGCCCTGATGATCGCCAACTTTCGGAACGAAGATGGCATTTGAAGAAGAAGAAACAAAAATTTAAAATATACTTAAATTCAACATTTTGCCATTTGTATATTAGGTTTATTTTATTATATAAAGTACTTACTTTCTATTGGCGAGATCGGGCAGCAATAGATTGGCTTATATATAATAGAGCAGTTCTTACAGTAGGGATCCTGGTATATACAGAAACTGTAAAAGATTTTTATTGAAGAAAAGTCGTGAATAAATAACAAATTATTGTTTCACTTTACTAAAATAATCAATCAATACTACATAGTATGTACATTTTGATTCTCTGTTGTAATTTCTCTTTTGTGTGTAAATATAAAACATTGTATGTATAATACAATTTTTCGAAAATAATACTTATTATAGTTTATATATTTATTGTGCAAAATAAAAAACATATATTTTGAGGAATATAAAAGTTATAGAAATTAACATAAATACTTCTTATTGGTTCATCTATACCTAATAAGTATGTAGGTACAGATGAACCATTGCTAT
Source organism: Diabrotica balteata (assembly GCA_918026665.1). Classification (NCBI taxonomy): domain Eukaryota; kingdom Metazoa; phylum Arthropoda; class Insecta; order Coleoptera; family Chrysomelidae; genus Diabrotica; species Diabrotica balteata. Next base: position 52,902,074 of record OU898281.1, read on the forward strand.
TGGTAGTGTTGGACTAATTTGAAACACATAAAATAATGATGTTAACCTATTTATTTTTACTAGCAATTTTTCCACACGAATTACAAATATTTTCAAATTTTGTACAGTTTGTTGTCATGGCACCAGTATTTGCAAATCAAACATTGAACCCAGTCATCTTTTCTGGATGTTTTGCTGTAATCTTCACCACAACCAATGCACTCATTTTCAATAAATTCTTCTTCGTCTTCGCTGTCATCTAAAACTGGCACATCTGCATTCATATCATCATCAGACGAATATAGCTCATACTTTTTACATTGACGCCTTTTGTTTTGCTACTTTAGAACTGTCTCCTTTTTTGATTCTTGTTTCTTTATCTTCTTTTCTTGAATTTTGTCTGCAGAATTAAAAATTTCCGCCACTTTTCTTGCTCGGTCCCTTACACTCTTTTTTGCAGCATCAATTTTAGGTATAGGTGATAACGTGTACAATACTTTTCCAGGCGTTACATTTGAGTCTTCAACATTAGACGTACCAGCTGCAGTTTCTTCATCAACGACTAGAGTAATTCCTGCATGTGAAGGACCTGGTTGACCTAAAATATTTAGATCTATTTCTGTATTACTTAGTTCTTCTACTACAGCTGAGGAGCTCACATTTGTGGACAAAAAAGCTTTGGATTTTTATTGGGATCAAACAGTACAATTCCTATGGCAACAAATCCAGATGTCTTATTTGTCACCGTGGCTGACATTTTCCACGCATTTCATAAAAACTCGCCAAACTGGTAACGTGGAATTTTTCTTGTTGGGTTATTTCTGATATAGTTCTGAGATCTCGAGTAAAAATTAGCTTTTAAAGGCTATTCGTTTACACCGATTCATAATCGTATCTCTAGGTCCCTGTCGATACCAACAAATGTTAACATAACAAAAAAATATTATATAAAAGAAATTTTTAAAACAATAAAAAATTTTTTTTAAAATAGATGAAACATAAACAAAACCTAAAAGGTACAAAAATTAAAAAATATATTAAAAATAAAAAAATTAAAAATAAATGAATAAAAAAACTAAAAAATAAACGAATAAGAAAATGGTAGCAAAATATATAACATATTTAGTATTAAAATGACCAATGTAATATGACGCTGCATTATCATCACAGACATATTAAGATCAACAATAAGTAGTTTGGCAAATGTGTTCGGTTTCCTTAGTCATCACAAAGAAGAACAAAAAATAATTTTTGCAAAAAAAATTGCCAAAAAAAATTGTCCTGACAGGCTTCAGCCGTGTACTCGTGTAATTTTTAATCCGTCCGTCCACTGGAAGGTTAAGAACAATAAAGAAATCATAAACACATCGTAATATTTAAAAATATATAACACCGAAAAACTGTCTAGTACATTTTACAATATGCACAAGATAGCAAATTAAAAATAATATCTAATGATTTCATGGTTTCATGTGCATACACGTTAGTTCCCCAATAGATAAAGTTGTGCTAAATATTATGTAATAATAGAAATTTGTGCAGTACAAATTTAGGAAATACTCGTTATCAGTACCAGTCATTGTTTACATTGTTAAAATAAACTCCCTGATAAAACAGTTTATTTAGTGTGGAAGCCAAGTGTTCCAAAAGCAAATGTAAAATATTCAAATAAGGTCGATAAGTGATTTAATGTTTTTAATATATAATTTAACGTATAACTAAATAATTATATGAAAATTAGTGCTTGTAAGATTTAAGATTAAGAACCAATTCACATAATTTCTCTTCTTCTTTGAGTGGTACCAAATGTTACCCAAACCTAATATTACCAAAACCGGGTAAAACCCGTACCGATGTTGAATTCTACAGACGATATCACTAATAAATACACTAGGAAAAGTCCTCGAATATTTCCTCAAGGAGAGACTTAACAATTTCAATATAGAAATGGTAAATTTACTCAAAATGCATTAGTGGACTTCACATCTAAAGTTACATAAGCATTCCACGACGATTCTATCACCATAGCCACGTTTCTTGATGAACAAAATGCCTTTGATGACAAAATTTCTAATCTTAACATATCAGGCACACAGTTTGTTCTAACGCAAATGGAGACACTCCTCACAACATCAAGAGGATATTACCCTGAGAGAACTTTCAGAAGAGCACAGAAAAAAGCTAATAAACATTTTTCTTTAGAATTATCTTCTACGGGGACTATATTCTACGGGGGTAGAATTGGTAAACTTTTTGTATCTTTTTTAGTATCACAAAAATTAATATTCTCAGCAAAATTCAGCTTGTCCGTATGATTTTTAAAAGTTTCGTGGCATTTTCGTCTCTGACAACTGGAATAAAAAGATTTATGATATATTTAAGTACATTTACAAAAACGTATACACTTAAGGTCATGTCCTTTAAACATTTTAGAGTTGTTTTAATTTGTTTTTCAGTTCTAAGATTTTTTTCCAACTGCACAGATATGTTGCTCTGCTGTCGCTTGTCTTGGTGCGTTTCACTGTTAGGGCGAGCGCCCACCAAAGTGGCGTGGCAGTGGCAAGTAGCAAGTAGCACGCGTCTAGCATAATGTAACCAATGAAAACGAATGATTCAGTTGACACCAAAATGACAGTAACGTCATTCATTCTAATCATTCGTTAGGATTGGTTATATTATGCTAGACGCGTGCTACTTGCTACTTGCCACTGCCACGCCACTTTGGTGGGCGCTCGCCCTTAATTGTAAATTACATGTGTTACACAATGTGGGATTTTTCTTAGATAGCGCATATTACTTTATTAGTCTCATTTTTCTTAAGGTGCCTTTCTGGGAAGGTTTGGAGGTCCACTCCTATCCAATCCTTAATGTTAAGCAGCCAGCTTTTTCATTCTCTGCTAGGACCACGCTTTGCTTTTATTTTTTCTTCCATTGTTAGTTAAAGGAAGTTTTATCTGAATGTATCTGAATGTATCTGAATATGTTCAAGATAAAATGTTGTCCGTTTTTTAATAATAGGGAACTTGCATAAAATTTTAAATTCGAAAAAAATGCCTTAAATCATAACAAAACATAATTTAAAATATATATCAAACAAAAAAAAGTTGTTTTTGTCTTTAGTTTGGCCCTAAAAACGATTAAAATCGAGAGAAAATTCAAATTATAGCAGCCAGTCCAAAACGCGTCCTCATTGGTCGTGACGTCATATAGTCAGAATGTTCAAAGATTGGCACTATTAATTCATTACGTTTGACATTCGTTTACTTGTTATAGTAATTTTATGGTGTATTTCAGTTTTATAAATTTATTATAGTTGCTGTGAACTATATATTTAATAATATTTGAGTGTTTTTGTTTAGATATATTTTTTTAAATGACCGAAGAGGGTTTTTCCAAAGGCCAGTCTGATAACTTGCCCATTATAAATATGTTTATGGTAGCCACATATTTTCAAAACGGTGTTAATTTTTCCCTGGGAGAAGTTCGGGAGTTAAAGCAGATGAGTAAGTACATATACTCCTATTACATTAATTTTATTGTGATTCTTTTTCTTCTTAACATGCCATACACCAAAGTGCGTAGGCGACTATCTCATTACTAGAATTCTGTTCTTGGCGGCGTGACACAGCTCATCTGTATTGTGTATACCTGTCCATTCTTTAATATTCCTTAACCAGAATAATTGTTTGCGGCCGGATCCTACCTTCGATCTTCCCTTGTAGGATTAACTGTGGTATTTCATATTTTGCTCCTCTCAATATGTGCCCAAGGTAGCCAATCTTGCGTTTTTTAATTAATTCAAAGAGTTCTCTTTCCACGCTGGCTTTATTAAGGACGTCATCGTTTCGAACTCTATCCACCCAAGGTATGCGCATCATTCTTCTCAATGACCACATTTCAAATGCTTCAAGTTTGTTGATAGATGTTTTTTTCAAAGTCCACGTTTCCATGCCATAAAGCAAGATGGACCATATGTAGCACTTGACCATTCTGCAGCGTATTTCGAAGTTTAGGTGTTGATTACATAGGAGCGGTCTGAATTTCACAAAAGCTTGTCTTGCCATTTGTATTCGGGTTTTTATCTCGTGTTGTTCATCCGATTGGTCATTGATTGTGGTGCCAAGGTATTTAAAAGTTTTCACGCGATTTATACGATTGTCACCTATGCATATTATCGGGTTTTCTGGAGAGTTTCTGCTAATGACCATATATTTCTTTTTCAAAATGTTGATTTGAGGCCATATTTTTTACCTACGCTATTCACCCTATCAAGTAATAACTGCTGATCTTCCAAATTATCAGTTATAATCAGTGTGTCGTCCGCATAGCGTAGGTTGCTAATTGGTATGCCGTTCACCTTAATGCCTAATTCCGTATCTTCTAATGCTTTTACAAATATATTTTCAACATATAAATTAAAAAGCATTGGAGAGAGTATGCAGCCTTGGCGGACACCTTTCCGGATTTCAAATTCATCCGTATATTGGTCTTGATCAATCCTCACCTTTGCCACTTGGTTCCAATATAGATTCCTACCAGTATTATTGTGATTATTATTCTCATAATAAGTATTTAATGATAAAACTTAGTACTTTATGTTAAGTAGTGTCCATATTATATGTTTATGCTATTGTACTGAAATTTAATCAAATTAACTTATTCATCGTTTGCATTTAGATCTGGCAGAGAATCATATGGAGATGCAGCTGTAGGATGGGTTCAAATAAAAAGAAATAACATGTTGTGTACTGTACTGGTAATCTAATAAATATTTTGTTGGGGGTTTTAATGGTTGTACTTTTACACGATGGTACTAAACAACACTTGTAGTATTTACTTTTACTTTCCATAGTAAAAACACACACAATTCAACACTCTCTATTCAAAAACTGTATCAAACACCAATATAAACAAAATAGTTTATACTTTTATACAAGACAGGAGACCTGACATACAGATAATACCACCAAGTGACGTCACAAGGGTTCGCGCGCTTTTTCGATCGTTTGAAATGATTTTTATACACGGAAGATTTTAAATTTGTATTGCTTTGTATTTGTATTTGTAAAGTCATTATGAGTTTTTGAGGCGTGAAATTTTGGAAATCTTATTTTTAAATAAAACTGAACGTTATTATATAATAAAAAAAAATGTGCAAGTTCCCTATTCTACACGTTTTGTTGGTCTGTTGTGGTTTAATCTTAATCTAGCTATATTTACTCTTCCTATCACATTTAAGGTAAAAGCAGGGATTCACTGATTTGGGGGTTTAAATTTTGAAAATTTAATGAGTTTCTGTTGGTCATTGATTTTATGTTTACTTTTTTATAAAGTTATTAATATCGTGGTGGACATATCTTTACAAAGAGTCAGTATCTGATGACAATGCTGCCCCGCGTTCACTCTATCTGCCGCTTTATTTTCTTGGATTAATATGTACTCCACTGTTGTGACGTAAATAGCGCTAAATTGCGCTATGCACGGCGCATAGCGCAATTAATTACTAACATCCGTTAATAATTACTGTGTTGAATACAGTTTTAACTTTGATATTTGTTAAAAATGTACCCATAACCAAACTTTACATCGACAAAGTCAAACAATTTTTACGTTATTCAGTACGGTGGCTAGGCTACTACCGAGCAGTAAGTTTATGTGATGCCATGGCCTATCTCAATTTTTTTTGAGGGCGTAGGTATATTTGCTTTACACTTATAAATGGTACAAGTGAAGTTGTAATCTAAAATTATTTCAAAACAAAGAAGTTCAAAACCCGGATGACCCTTAGTTATGAAATACGATATCTCTGACCATAAAATCTAAACTATCAATGATATATAATGATACTATTAAAATATAATCTTCCAAACTAACCTGATAACCGATTGTAAAAATACGTTGTATTTGCAAGAGGCCGAATTTCAATTTCAAATTCAATTCTTGTCAATACAAAAGATGCTAGAAATATTTTATCAAATAATATTGAATGTTTATAATTTGATAAGCACTCCCGATTTCTGCAATATTAAACAAATACTTTATTTTATATTATTTAGAAACATTCTTTTGTACCTACGAATTTTAAGGTTAGTTTACAAATACTTTAATTTCGTGAACCACGTTGCGCGGCTAGTTAAGTGAATAGTGGGTTAATTAGGCTGGATAATTATTTACAGAAGGATGGTGAGTAAACATTAATGATGGTTATGATCTTATGTTTCATATTATAAAAGATTTTATTCAAAACCGGCTGATTTATCTCATGTGAATCTCTATGGTGTTAGTTGAAAAAGTTTCTGCTTCTTATGTAGGTAGATATTGTTTTTGATACTACTAAAATAAAGCAAATACAACTCTTTATTTATTATGTTTATTATTTCGTATTCTTTACTCATTCCTCACAATACTTCCGTGTTCGTATTCTTCTGTACCTATGCTACTCTAAGCTTCGTTTTGTAACAACAGGTATTAAATAAATCCAGCTTATTTATGTTTTCTTACTTTAGTGTTCAGCCATTCTAATCAGTTCCTATCTAAGGTCTTGATTAACGAGAATTGTTTTTATTTTTACAAACGCATTTTCTGCAGTTCCTATCCTGGCTCTTATTTCTATTGTTTATTAATTATTTCAGAAAATAACCTTGTTCCCAGGTTTACTAATAGTGTTCTGAAGCTATTTTCTTGTGACATTTTTAAATACACTAATGTTTGTATTTTGTAAACGATTTACGAAGTGGAAATTAAAACGTCAATAAACTTACTTTAGCCTTTAATTGTGGCTTATTCTCATTTGAATAGTAATTACTTGTTCCCAGGTATATCTCTTTTTTAACCTTTTCTATCTGTACATATCTCAAATGTATATGTTTGTTTGTATATTTGTTTTTTTTTTGTTATTATCATGTATTTAGTCTTTTTTATATTTATTTTGAATCAATATTTTTCACAGAAACTACTTGTCTTGTAAGTAGTAGTAATAGAATTTGTTCAGCAGAACTTACCATAATCACGGTGCCATCTGTGGAACTTATGTTGTTGATAGTTCTTCCGTTAATTACTATTCTTTTACTTTCAGATAGTAATAACCATCCAAAATCAGATTTTCTATATATATATATATATATATATATATATATATATATATATATATATATATATATATATATATATATATATATATGCATAACTCCTCTCATGATTTCAATTTTTGAACTGGTTTCGTTATCTATTACAATTTATGCTCTTTGATACAGTAAAAATTTGTTATTATTGTCAAGTCCCTTTTGTCTATGTTTTTTGTTTTTAGAATTAAAAATAATTTTTCATATCTTATTTTGTCAAAAGCTTCTTCAAAATCAACATAACAAACATCCACATTTATATCCATGCATTTTTGACTATCACATTCTTCTTCACGTGCCATCTCCGCTACGAAGGTTGGCTATCATCATGGCAATTTTGACCCTGGAGGCTGCCGCTCGGAACAATTGTATGGAAGTGCAAGCAAACCACTCCCTGAGGTTTCTCAACCACGACATTCTTCTCCTACCTATGCTGCGCCTACCTTCAATCTTTCCTTGCATAATTAGTTGTAACAGTTGATATTTATTCCCACGTGTAATATGTCCCAGGTATTGTAGTTTCCTCATTTTAACACTCAATTTCACCTCCTTTTGTTTGTTCATCCTGTCTAATACAACTTGGTTAGTTATCTTATCCTTCCAGGAGATTTTTAACATTCTACGGTACGCCCACATCTCAAATGCCTCCAGCTTACCCATACATTGCTTATTTAGTGTCCACGCCTCCTCCCCATACAACAGGACCGAGAAAACATAACATTTAAGCATTCGTATTTTCAGCTTTAGGCTTAGGTTACGGCTACACAACATTTGTTTCATATTGTTAAAGGCACTGCGGGCTTTCTCTATTCTTATTCTTATTTCTCTGGTGTATTCGTTTGACTCGTTTATATTTGTTCCGAGGTAATTGTAATTTTGTACTCTGAACCTAAATATCTTTCCTCACCTTTTTTCTTTTCTAGGGTTTCTTAATTTTCTCCTTAAACCCCAAAAAATTGAGTGGCGCCCTGTCCACATATTTAGTGGTGTCACCCATGTTTAACTGGTAAATGCATTGACTATGGAATTGTTAGTCCAAAAGCCCGAAAGGGTCTTTTTAGAGGTGCACAGAGGTGGCATACGATGCCACAGTCATACGAACAAGACCCAGAGCATTCTACTAAAATTACTTTTCCTTTTTGGGTTTCCCATACCAAGCGATAATGACGCATCTATATAAGTAAAACGAAGAAGACTGCTAGCAAAAAAATGTTATTTTGAGTTAAACAAGTAGCTAAAAAAAAATTAAGCTAAAATACCAAAGTAAAAATGTGTAACGATGAGTCCAAGCCATCACGAAGGTTCTCTTCTTCCCTACCCCGGCTTGTGGACGTGTTGAGTTCACAAGTTGTTTCCGTTCCATACCGCCACCCGGAGAGCGTGTTGAGCTCTCCATTACCCGTACTCCGAAGCAGTCGTGTTGAGACTGTCGAGGAGTGTCCTATTAACCCGAATCACTTAAGGGACGTGTTGAGTTCCTTTCTTTTCTTTGTACCTATCGTCCGCTGTTATTACAACGTTCACGTAAAATTCCGAAAACACACTCGATTGCCGATAAGACGAACTTCATACGACAAGGTCAAACTTAATTTGAATAAATAGGCCAGGCACTGAGAAGACTAAACTAAATTGTAAATATGTACATAAGATTTTTGTCAATTTAATTTAAGGAAGACAATAAAGTTTTATTTTTATTTTGAACTCTGTCTCTGACTGTCCAAAAGCTACCCGGATAGTGACTCCTACGAAAGGACGTCACAAATGTATAGAACGATTATCGTACCGGTGCTTACATATGGGTCAGAAACATGGACTATCATCCAAACAGACGCATATCGTCTACTCGTCGATAAATACTAATAAAACGGGTGTATTCTGTAAAATGATATTAGAAAAAATATATCAATTAGGAAAAGCTGAGATCATTTAGAGCTGTACGAGAAGTATATACAAATAATAGTGTAAATATATACCCGGTATATAGGCGGCACACGCCCTTCCAGTAGGAATCTATGGAGGAGTATCACCGAGCCGCAAGTCCTTATCTCTTCCGTACTGCTCCACCATAGGCCAATCAGACACCAGCATATTCTAGTCTAAGCCACAGATTCATTTTTAGAATTTTAAACTGCTGCGTTAACCTTTTTGTTTTCTGTACACCGAGCTGGGGATCGAACTCACTTCCCCTGAACAACTAGCAGTGAAGCTAGTGAGAAACTGGCCGCCCAGCCCGCTTGGCTATCTGACCGACAAATAATAGTAAATGGTTGAAATACAATATCTGTTATAAAAATAGGCAACCTTACATAAGCTTGATATGTGTCAATAGACATCAGTGGGAAATATGAGTAACAATAGACCAAGACTAAGATGGGAGGATAGTGTGGACGAAGACGCAAGTAAGATCGGCGCAGCAAACTGACTGATTATTGTCAGGTATTATGAATATTGTGCACTTAGTTTTTCTTTTACTTATATTAAAACCTAGATTGGTATTTCTGCTCCTTCCTTCTTTTCCTTAAGTTTCTTCCTGCTCATTGCTATTCGAGCAAACGCTAGACTTTTACGTTCGGTTCTTGAAAGCCACTTTTTCTGCCTTTCGTTTCAAGGATCAAATAGAACAGTAAGCTAAGGGCCTTTAAAATATGTTATTATTCACGAGACTTATTAAATTGTATATTTAGCTAATTTTGCGAAGCTTTATATTAAACATTAATTTATATTAATGAATATCAAATCCATTAAATAACAAACCTTAAATTTTCAAAATTAAAAACATTGCACTTCATTTTTTTTCAGAGTTCCGTCGTGGCGGAAGAATATTTTCCAGAAGACATGAGTATTCGGTAAGTTTCTTATTTTTATTGTTTACTAACAAAAATTCAAAGCGGGCTTATATCTTAACGGACTTGCGAAACTCACTAAAGAGAGTTTTCAAAAAATCAACGTCACCTACGATTACAACAGGATTAAAACTTTTTAGATATGTTTAAAATAGTTTTTCAAATTATTTGAATATTAGGTATCTTATGATATTTAATATATCCCTAATTAAAGGGTTTACAATCGACCAGTAATCCTTGAATCTAAATGTGATATCATAGACACAGTTAAAGGAAACTAAACATCCACGCGATTTATTATAACATCAGAACTCAGACAAGGATACCCTTTGTCGCCGTTGCTGTTTAATTTTTACCCTAGAAAAGGCAATAAGTAAAAAATTGTCGTAGCTGATAAAGCTTTTTACCAATTAAGGTTCAAAACTGATGTTGGTCTTTGCTGATGACATTGATACAGTTGGTCATTCTACAAGAAACGTAACTCACTAACGTCGCCGAATAAATCAAGAGGAGACGAAAGATATGGTAATAACCAAATATCGAAGGCCTAGAATTAGGTAAGACATAGCTCTTTATGAGCACAACTTCAAACTTGTAAAGGAGTATAAGTATCTAGGAGCGATAATCACAAATACACAACCATGTAGAAAAAGAGTTCTTAACAAGAATAATTATTGATGGGAATAGAGCATTTTACACTTTTTGAACATTATTGAAATCTACGCTGTTAAACAGACAATCTAAACTAACACTTAACAAGTCAATTATTACAATTAGTACAACTATTCTCACACCTGTTACTTATGACAGTGAAACCTGGACACTCAATTAACGGGATATAAAAAGCTGCTAATATTTGACAGAAAAATTCTCAGAATAATATTTGGCCTTCCAAGAGATGAACAAACAGTGACATACTAAATTGTGAATTAGCGCTCTGTATGGCAATGAAAACATAATCAGACGTATAAAATCCAACTAGATAAGATGGGCAGATCACGTGGCAATATCACAAGACAACAGTCAACAGGATTAAACACAGTATTTTTTAGACACATAGTACATTGCATTTGAGACCTCGTGGTGACCACAGAATCGGTCCATTCTTCCAATCCAAAAACGAGGATAAGTGGTATTAAGAAGATTTTTAACAGCTCTGGTAAAATGTGCTGGGGCTCTGGGGTAAAATTCCACGGTGTATTTGCAAAGGCACGTCTTCAAGAAGTACCGGCAAAACATTTTCATTGAAAATTTATCCTACATATTAAATAAGGGCTCTCGTCACCCCTTATGTAACAATTAGGAAAATTATACACACCATTTCTCATCAAGCATGCTTTATCTGCTCATAACACTTTAGATGGAAGTTCAGGTTCTCTGACGAGTTTATCTTGAAACCACATACAAAATGTTAATCTTCGAGGAAGATCACCTTGGTGGAAATCTTGTATTATCTGATACTGGTACGGATGTAGAAGTTGTTCTTAAAATGTTCTATAAACAACGTTTTTCGACATTCCAAAGTTTCGACATTGTAGCCACCGTTCGTGTTATTCTAGTCTGAATCTAAAATGCCGTTTTCTACATTTAGTCGTCGGATAATTCTTGTTCTTCCTCTATTTTTGTTTTTTGTTACAACAAAACCCGTTTCTAATAATCTTCAGCTGAATTCTTAGATTATTGAAAACTTTATTCATTAATTAATTGCTAAATTACTGTTACACTGCGCGTTTCCATAAATAATCAACATATCATGGTACCCACGAATCGAAAATATTTTCGCAGTGACACTAATCATGATTCTTTCAAACTATCTATTTACTAAAGTTGTGACTGTCTACGTTTAGGTTTTCGTACTGCACGTAGTGGTCAGACTTCTTTTTGTATGTAAAGATTTATTTTCGCTTTTGGTTCAAACGGTTGAATTTAGAAAAAAAATTATAAGACTGTTTTGCTCTACATTGTGCCTTCTACCTATACTTTTTAAGGAATGCACCATTTTTCGGAAACACACTGTATATGCATATATGTAGATATATACGTTTCAACTCTGGTCTTTTCCATATTTTACTATGCATGCGTGACATGGACAGTCAAATAATCAGATCGACGACGTATAGACGCCGTTGAAATGTGGACATGGAGACGCCTGCTTCGAATTCGATGGACGGCTCGCCGTACAAATATCTTGGTTCTGGATGAAATTAAACCGGATCAGCGTCTCTCCAGTACCGTTTACTCTAGAATTTTAAAGTTCTTTGGCCATATCCATCAAAGTGATCACAAAATGGAGCGGTTCGTGGTCCAAGGAAGGCCTCAGACTTAACGCCAACGCGGAAGATCTCCACAGCGATGGGCGGACATTACTAAAAAGCTTCTCAATAAACAGTATACTGAGGCAATACATATAACTGATGACCGCGACCAGTGGAGAAATATTATCAATCAAACTGTCCGAGCGGCTGAAGCCCAATTATGAACCACAACACATCTACTAAGATGTTAATGACTGTGATGATGAGATATATATACAATATATTATTATTTAGCAATTGCACAATATTTTAAAAAATGATTACTAAATACTAAGAAGTTTTTTTAGTTAAAATATGACTAATCTTTTTCCGTTCTTATTATTTATCTTAATAATATATTTTATTGTTTCTCCTTGTATAAAATATCCTCTAAAATCGGATCTGTCGCAGTTTATTTTAGTTTACCTAATTGTGTAAAGGAAGCTCGGTGGCTCATTTGACGGCACCATGTGGGGTCGTTGAAATCGAAGAGAATACACATGTGAGCGACTAAGTGAGACGATTACTGTCTAAAGGGAACGACAGAGAAGGGAATACAGCGAATGTGTGTAAGGTTAATGAGAGGGCCGACCGGGCCCAGAGAGGATGGCCTGAGAACCTCATTATGGACCATGTTTCAATGTTACGCCGACAGATTTAGAGATTCAGACTGAAAGACAACGGGCGAAAGTTAAAAGATGGAAATTTAAGTGATTTTGAGTGTTTTGTACTAATACATATAAATATAATTTTACGATTTTTTAGTCTCATGTGGTAATATTGTTGCTCTATTTTTGATTTTTTTGCTGCTTGGTAAAAATTCTTCTAATAATTTAATTCTATCTGACTCATTCATATTGACAATTCAGATATGTATTATACATTTTACAGAAGATGACTTTTAAAATGATAATGTTAATATTTTTGAGTTGCATTCCTGAGACAACTTTATAGTAAGATATATTACATGAAATTAACTTTAACCTACGAATATTTGTCAGAAAAATCATAGCTTGTGATTAAGGTTTAAAATGACAACTACTGGCAATTATTACAGTAAAATTCTTCTGTTAGTGATCCTATAATAAATCATGAGGTGAAGACCAGAATAAATAAAACCTCATAATACTACCCCGAAATCTTAAGTATTTGTACTTACATTTATTTTACTCTCAGTATTAACACTAAACTCTGACTTTATGTGTGTGTTATCATCATCATCATCATTGGTGTTACAGCCCTATAAAAGAGCTTCGACCTTCCCGTCGATAGTCTATTGCATCACTCAGTTCTATCCATTGCCAACTGTTGCCAGTTTGCTGCGCCAATTTTTCTACCATCCTCATCTACACCATCCCTCCATCTGAGTTTTGGCCTGTCCCTACTTCTACTTTTCACAGGTTGTGACATAAGGACTCTTCTAGGAGGGCTGTTCTGTTGTGATATTGTCAGATGTCCTGCTCATCTTAGTCTGTCTATTTTCATAAGAGATACCACGTCTTTACCACCAAATATATGTTTATATCTGTGATATATCTCGTAGTTGTACCTCCTTCTCCAAACACCATTTTCACAGATGCCACCGAATATTCTTCTCAGGATCCTTCGTTTGAATATATGTAGAAGGATTTCATCTGCCTTGGAACTGGTTCATGTCTCCGACCCATATGTCAACACTGATTGTATAAGAGTTTTGTATATGGTTTTTTTGTTTTCTGCTTCTCATAAGTCTACTTAATCCAAAATAGCATAGAAGTGGTTTTGACTACTTCAACGAAAATGCCGGTAACTTGACATTCTTTTTTGTATGTTAAATTTGTTATAACAACAACTCTGTGCCGGTGTGTTTTGTCAATTTTTTGTTTTTATCTCTACACTTTACTATTAAAAGTTCTTTTACGTGCAATGTGACGGGTTTTTATAGTGCGTCGTAGTAGTTTTTATTCGTTTCTTTCACTTTTAAAGAATACTTTTTCTCATTGTTATACATGAATGCTACTACATATGAACATTTAAGCTACCATTTCAACGCCACCTTTTTAATATTTTGACCACGGTTATCAAGAGAATGGTGTGTTTGTTTTACACCTTATCATTCTTCACTCACCATTCATTGAACTGATGAAGCTTGTAAATACAATAAGCGAAACGTCTTCAAATATTGGAATGGAACTGTGATTTTCTTTTAATATATTATATTATTCCAGATTTAGCTATACGGCTCACACTCCCTCTAAGGGGAAAATTCACTCATCCCAGATACCTACGGTATCAAAATGATTGAGCTGTGGTGGGACTCTTTCCGTGTTATCGAGCCCTAGGTGACTTGGTATGTTGGAGTATCTCCCAAAAATTTTCGTACACCTCTGGACGTCGCGGCCTTATTATTATTATCCCAGATTTAGCCATACAGCTCACACCCTCTCTAAGGGGAAAATTCACTCATCCCAGATACCTACGGAGTCAAAAGGATAATTTATATTATATTATGATATATATATATATATATATATATATATATATATATATATATATATATATATAAGAGTAAGAAAAAAGAAGTACTTGTGACTTGTTTGGAAAAAATATAAAACTGTTTTGGATGGGTTGGAGTCAATAAAAGGGGCTATTTGTTGATTATTTTTACTCAAGCTTTCAATTGTGTTTACAATTATTATCAAGAGCTGCTAAAAAATACGAAATATCTTACAAAATTGAACTATAAATAAAAAATTTTAAATTTTGTTAACTCACCAAATAAAATTAGTTTTGGTTATAAAAATGTTGCTAACATATTACAAACAATATTAATATAAAAATGTTCTATTCAAATAAATGTTTCTCTGAAATTTTTAATATAATTTTGAAAAAGTTTCTTAACAAAAACAATTGAATTTGTAAATAAAATTGAATAGTTACAAATAAGCCTCAATGTCATAAATACCAACTTAAAAATTTTTATTTTTGACAATTATATTGTCAAAAATAAAATTTTGTTTAAAAATTCTTTTTTGTTTAGTAACAAAAAAGAAGAAGATTTATTCACCATTGATAGATGCCTGAAAAAATGTAACAAATATATGGAAAATTCAATTAAAATATGATATTTTACTGATTTCATATTAGAAATAATATAATTATAAATTTTGCTTAGAGTCAATGTATATTAGGACGAATGAACATGCGTTGTAGCTTTTGTAGAAAAATGTCCAGGACTTATCCAGTTTTTCCACAATACCATAATTACTTATACACATAAAAGCATTATTAGTATGATATGTCCGGTTTCTATAGAAAACGGTGCGTTGTCATACTTAAAATGGATGTCTGTCAAATATAGTAGAGTAAATAGACTGGCAAAAGGCTTCTAGAATAGATTTTGGTGGGCACTTTGTTGCTAAAATGTAAAACCTATTTTTTTCGTTTCTAATATCTTTCTAATGCAAAATCACTTGGTCGTCCAAAAATTACAAAAAAAGTGCTAATTTTTTTTTCGTTATTTTTCGGATCTACGATAACCGAAAATTCATTCCTCAAATTTTCATGTTGATCTGGACATTAGAAATATTTTTATTTTATTTATAAAAATACGTCAAACCATTGTTGTATACGGAGCGCCTTCATACAAAATCACTTGTTCTGAAAACCCATATTTTTAAAATCTTTTACCTCGCTCTACCTCGAAAAATATTGGGTTTAGCAAAAAATTACTTTCTATAAACATTATAGACCAAAAATCAGAGAACACGTGGGTTTTTTTAGAATTTCGATTGGATACTTAGTTTAAGAAAGAATTAAATAAATCGAACGGCATGTCACGACGGACAGTGCTGAACGCAGAGATGCGAGGAAGGGCGAGATTTCTAATCTGAAGTCAAAGCAAATCGACTCTAGTGATGGCGATGTTGTTAGGGTCGATTTTACATTGAAACGCTGTTGTGTTGTATATTCTATTGCGAAAGTGCATCATTGTGCATTATTTTTTACTAATAGCGCGAAATTCACTGAGCTGAGATTTTTAATATTAAAAGTTTTAAATTATTAAAAGTTATTAATTAGCTTATTGGTATAATAAAAATATTAAATATATACTTAATATTAAAGTAAATATTTTTTTCATCTAGAAACAGATTTAACGAAAAGCAGCAGGTCTGACAGTGAACTTGAGTCAAAAATCAGATTAAGGCATGTTTTTTTCCATAAAGTCCATTTCCTTTTCAGTTTGGTAAAGGACGCGGAAACTGGAGAATACATTTTTGTTCTAGTTTTCGAAAAATGCATCCTTACTTCTTTGCATTTGGCCATGTGAACTATTCTTTTTGGGGAACATTATATTTGTTGGACATGTACAAATTTGCTAATAAATATCCAGAATTTCATGAAGACTTTATTAGAGGAAATTCTGTTGTGAAAAGTTTGAACAGAAACTTTTACCAACTATTTGTAGATATAGCTTTAAACACATAAATACAAACTCAAAAGATGCAGGAGGAATCGTGTGATTTACTAAAACCAGCACAAAACTAGACGAATGGTTTTTAAGCTACAATATGATTGGCATGATGGTAGATGAATTTCGTGCATCATGAGACCTAAGCAACCACTCAAGTCAAAACGTAGAAAGTAGAAAAAAAACGGATGAAAATTGATGAATATTCTGTACAAAAACTACATGATCAGTTTTTACGATTTAATGTATTTTTAAAAAGCGTAGATCGTCTTCTCGTAATTTCAGCTAATGAGATTGCATCACCAAATGTTCAAACATCCTTACTAAATATACAAAAAAAATGAAAAAGAGAGCCTAGCAAAATTTATTGTTACTGTTGGAACTCCCAATTTTTATCAGCATCGAAAAGAGAATAATCTTCCAACACTTCGTCGCGCAGATACCTTTAAAACTGTAAAACTAAAAGAAGAAAATTATTCAAGCTGAGCAAGAATTTTTACAAAAAATACTAGCAACCAAGGCAATTGAAAGAGACATAAATATTATGAGGATATTTTCAAATAGGAATTAACAGCATATCCAATGTCACTTGTACCAGCAGGAGTTTTATCGATACCATAAAATAAATCTGCCTTAGGTTCTATACAGTTGTTACAAAATCACAAAACATGTCACATTTTTGATGGTATGGGATAGATTCAAGCCGTTGGCAAACCATCAAATGCCAAAACATTTGACGACTATGCAAGAATTTTGAAATCAATAGTGTTCAAGAACCCCTACAGCGTTAAAAGGATCGATTTTGTTTTGGATCACTACAAGGAATCTTCCATAAAAAACTACACGAGACAAAAGAGAGGCGCCAAAATTGAATCAATACAACGGTTAATTGAAGGTTCGGATACAGTATTACTTCAAAAATGGAATTCATTTATTAATTGAGTTTTTAATAAAAACCAGCTTACACACTTCGTAAGCAATCAGCTAGTTCTTCTTCTTCAAGTTCCACTCCTATCGGAGATTGGAAATCATTCTGGCAATTATAATTTCATTATTTTTTTTTTTTTTTTCATCAGCTAGTTAAATATTCCTTAACAAATTGTATCGGTCACTTCGTATCCAGCAGAGGATTTTGCGACGTGTTACATTATAGAACAAATTTTGGTTTGAATTCTGAAATATTAGTCTCATCACATAAAGAGGCCGATACCAGAATAATATTACACATTCTGTCAGCAAAAATGGAGGGATATACAAAATGTATAGTCTACTGTAAAGTTACCGATGTGCCCATTTTAAAGACCTGTCAACTCCAGAAGTTTAGATGAGGGTTGGAACAAAGGACAACGAAAGATTTATAGGTATTCACGAACGCTCTATGGATTACTCCCTAAGGAAATGTTGACCTGCCTTTCATATTGGAAGGTATTTCTTTTAAATTATAGTCTGCTATCTAGAGTGGGAAGTGAAGAATATTGAAGCAAAGATGTTTTCGATGATATGATATTGTTAAATCTGTTATTCTTCTTTATACACCTAACGACAATATTAAGTGTACTAATACTCTAAGAGGTATTTTGGCCACTACGAAACCTATTCATAAACTGCCTCCTACTTTAGACAGTCTGAGGCAACACTGCCTTCGTATACACTTCCAGACGAAAATATGGCTATGTAGTGCGACACCAAGACCATGTCTGCCAAATTCGTTGCTAAGTGGCTGGAGTAAACAAAATGGAGAGCTGGTACCAGTTTTAAGCACGGAACCCATGTTGACGAAAGATACATATATTCTGAATAGTTGTAAATGTAAAAAAGGTGAGTCAAATTTTGCCTTTTTATGTGAAGAATAATTATATTAGCTTTTTTTATAATTTTCTGACTGTACAGGGCCCCAATGCTCGTGTAAAAGCAAACAGATCAAATGCATTGGTTCTTGTAAATGTGTGGGCCAGGCGAAATGTGACAATAAAGGTAATATACGTGAAACAATTTTAAGCGTAGAAGATGTTAGTTCTTCTGAGAATACTGAAGAGTCTGACTTAGAATAAGATAACTAACATAAGATATCTAGTGAGTAAGAAATGGGTAAGTACATAGATTTAATTGTTTTTATTACTATCCTTTGTTCTTGAATCAGAAATGTATTGCCAAGGAAAACCGATGCCATTTTAGATGTGTATATTTCAAGCTTTTGAACTTTAACCACTTTAGTAAGTCCTAAGTAAGCTTTATAATAATAACAATAATCTGTACGAACATTTTTGGGGATACGGGATACCTCTACATCCTAAGTCACCTAGGGCTCGATAACACAGAAAGAGTCCCACTAGAGCTCAATCCTTTTGATATCGTAAGTATCTGAGATAAGTGAATTTTCCCCTTTGAGGGAGTGCAAGCTGTATCGCTAAATGTGGATAATATTAATAATTTAATAATAGTAATAATAAGTATCCAACCTTAAAGATATACAACAATACCTATTATGATAACATAAATACTACTATATATTTTATCACTTAACACATACAGTATTCTAAAAGTATTCTGACAACAAAACGAGCCAAAGAAGTCACTATTTACTCTAGCAGTACCCATGGTACAATAAACTCTCATGGTAGAATCTTGCGCATGACATTTGACACTTTTGACAGCTGAGGTCAAGCGCGTGTGACGTAGCAAAGGTCCCTGTTAGCCATTATTTGTAATTGTATTACTATATTATGTAGTGGATTTTTTTGCAAAACTCGTATTGTTCATCTGTTTTTAGCGATATTATTCTTTTTTTGGATAGTATATATGTGTTATAGTCTGTATAGACTGATTTAAGAACATTTACTCGTTTATTTGCTTTCGTGTATCTGTTTGTTTTTGTGAAATTTTGTAACTATTTCAAAATGCGCTGTGCAGTTGCTACTTGTAATAGTGACAACAAAGATAAAACCTTAAGGTTTCATACGTTTCCTAAAGATAGTGTGGTCAGGAAACTGTGGATAAAATCCTGTTGTAGAAAGGATAATTTTAAAAGGATTTTACTTGAATGATTAACTGAATACTTTCCTCTGGAGTGGTCCAAAATGCCAACTTGGTACCTACCTCTTCTCTTGAAGTTTTTGTTAATGATGCTATCACATCATTGAGTGACTTAAGTCTTACCATATGCACATGACATAAAATTATTTCGTATTATTCTAGACCATTCTGATTGTATTGGGCTACAGAAATTATTGGGCAGTTTTGCGAATTGGCGTGTTATTATCAAATTAACTAATTGTAAAAAATTTCAGGTGATCCTTGTGTATTGATCTCATGAGCCGATAGTATTTAATTATAATTAAAATAATAAATTAATGTAATATGTAATAAAGTTCCTTTAAAAATTTATTTTTTATTTCCCAAAATACTTTAATACAAGTAAGTCCACCAGACATCCAATGAAGGTTCAATTATCATCGGTGGGTGTTTAGCAGCGTGACATTTGGACCAAACTAGGATGTGCTTAGTACTAACACGAACTTATGTTGGATCTGTTAACTACTTCTTGTGTCCGTTGGACCCACTACTGTCATTAGGAAAACCCAAAGATCTAACAGCTGCAACATATACTTTTGAAGGAGTAAAAGAGTTCACATATCTAGGCTCAAATCAACCAAAGTAATACAGTAACTGCAGAAATTAACAGACATATATATATCTAGCAAATAGAACGTACTATGGATTAAAGAAAATTAACGTCAAACAGTCACAAAAAGAACGAAAATATTGATATGTATATAGAACTCTAATCAAGTTGGTCAGAAACGTGGATGATGACAAAAAGTGATGAAGAACGTTTGGGTTGTTTTGAATGTATAAATGGGACATTTATAAAGGCGTGCAGGGAAACGGATTATGACATAGACGCTACAATTTTGAGCCTAATATTGGTAGGTCTATAAAAATGAACATGCTGCGGTGGCTAGGCCACTAAGAGAGAATGAAATTGTGGTCATATGTATTCCATTTTGTAGATTAGCGAAGACCCAAAACTCTTTATATAAACTCTTTATATAAATTTTTTTTTGTATCTTTTTAAACAACTGAAATATGGAACTCTAGAGTAGCGGTTGTTCAACCTGTATCTATAATAAACATAATTAAAACGTGTTTTATAAAGAATACCTATGTTAACAAAATAAAATAACAGTTTCAGAACCTAAAAAATCTGTACCCAAAAATCAATAAAATTAAATTAGATACAACTTATTTTTTATGATTAAATATTATAAAAACACAACTTTATCATTTTCTTATAAGTACTATAAATAAATTAGCCAAATTATATTAAAAATTTAAAATTAAAAGTCTTTCCTATACAACTGCATTCAAATTTGCGCGAAGAGGGGATCTTGACTACGTCGTGCGCGAAGCGAACCGATTTTGGAACATTATGTGCCATACCATGTGAATTTTATTGTACCATGAGCAGTACCTATTCATCCTCCTTATAATCAGCAACACAATGAAAAAACGACCATAACAACATCGTCATCAATAGAGTCGATTTGCGGTTGACCTTAGCACAGGAATCTCGCCCTTCCTCGCATCTCTGCGTTCAGCACTGTCAGTCGTGACATGCCGTTCGATTTATTTAATTTTTTCTTAAACTAATTATCCAATCGAAATTCTAATCTGATTTTTGGTCTATAATGTTTATAGAAAGTAATTTTTTGCTAAACCCAATATTTTTCGAGGTAGAGCGAGGTAAAAGATTTTAAAAATACGGTTTTTCAGATCAAGTGATTTTGTATGAAGGCGCTCCGTATACAACAATGGTTTGACGTATTTTTATAAATAAAATAAAAATATTTCTAATATCCAGATGGGTATGCCAATTTGATGAATGAATGTTCGGATATTGTACATCCGAAAAACGATGAAAAAAAATAATTGCATTTTTTTTGTAAGGCTCCCCACCACCCCCCTCCCACTACGATTTTTGGACGACCAAGTGATTTTGCCTTACAAAGATATTAAAAACCAAAAAAATGGGTTTTACATTTTAGCAATAAAGTTCCCACTGGATAACACAATAGGATCCTGTTTAAACTATACTAATATGCCTATTTATGGATACATTCGCTTTCTTTTCTTACCGATTCAATCGTATTTTGATAGTTATGGTGATATTGCATTGTAAAGAAAGTCATTTATAAAGCGATACCTAGGAGATATGTCGGCAATATAATCAAAAAATAAATTAATTACAAATATTTTTATTGTTGTCATTACAAGTATGTAGAAATATGTTTTTAATTACTATAAACTAAGTCCATATAAAATTTGTGAAAAACTGGTATTTATTGCACATATTAAGTTTTTATTGCACAGATCCAAAAGGTATTGCTTGGTTTTTATGGATATTGAGGCTGGCTTTATGCATGACTTTTTTAAATCGATTACTGTTTTTAAAGGACTTGAGCGCTCCCTTGTAGTAGCTTTAAGACAGACCTCATAAAACTCATCGTATTACAATCTGTTTTATAAAAGAAAGAGCCAAGATTATTTTTGTCAATTTCAATAATTTAAAATTCATTCCAGTCTGCCTTTTCATCTTTTGTATTCTTTATAACGTTTCCTCCAATTTTTAATTGAGATTTATAATGTCTTTTTTTGTTTATAATGTCTTTTATATAGCAAGGATTTCCCAGATTGATAACCACTCTAGTACCATCTAAAAAATTGTAAAGTTAAAACAGTTCAGGTGGCAGTTATAGTAGAAGCTTGAAACATCTCCACAAGGTGTAGAAACGATATTCCGCAAATCAAAACATGCTATCACCACTTGAGGATCATCTTTTGCTCTTGCTACATCTTGTGCTTTTTGTTCTCTGGTTCTTCATTTATTATGGATATGTTTATTAAAAGTTTAATTAAAAGTATCTTACTGTTTGTCAAAAGTGCATTTCTTAACCACAGGCCTTCCTTCACTCTCTTCCTAAAGCTTGTAGTAGCGATTCATTTGTGCTAAAGTAAGTGAACCATCTATGTATTTTGTAGTTTGTGTTCTAAGGTAATGTAATTCTATCGTTTAGAAAGAATTTGTAAGCTATCTTATTTTATTTTTTATTGGTCTGGTAACCGTTTCTCGTTTCACAAAATTCCATAAAGAGGATAATAATGTTATGGTATATGATGGTGTTATACATATCGGAGCTGCTCGATGTAATAATTATTGTATTGTTTCAATAAATATTTTCCAGCTCAATTTTGATCTTAGAGCACTCTTGGTGTTTTAATTTTGTTTTTATGTTTTTATATATACCTATATATAAGATGGCTGGAATACTTTAATCAGGCACTTAATATAGCGGGAAAAAAGAAAACCTAAAAGACGAAAGACATGAGGTAAGGGGAACAGACGAAATGGAAAAGGAACCACCAACGATTCTTGAAGTTAAATATGCATTTAAAAAAAATAGCAAGAAACAAATCATCCGGAATAGATAATATCCCAGTTGAACTATATAAGAATGACGATATCATAATGGCATTCCAGCAACTTATAAAAGAAATATGATCACAAAAATTCCTCCCCAATGATTAGATTATTGGAATACCACACACAAAAAGAGATATCTTAGAATTACCTAACCACAGAGGGATTATCCTTCTAAATGCAGTGTATAAAATATTTTCCACAGTACTCTGTCACAGTATGGCACCAAATATGCAGAACGGATAATAGGAAAATACCAGGCTAGTTTCAGAGGTGGACTGCGCCAAGGAGACCCTCTCCCCTGTACACTCTTTAATCTGACTCAGGAAAAAATAAGTATGTCACAAATCACAACCATTGGTTCAATATATACTAAATCAGTGCAAATCCCTACTCATGCTAATGATATCCATATTGTTGTAAGAACGGAAAACGCTGTACGAGAGACGTATGTAGCATTAGAAAAATCAGTTTTAAAAAGGGGTTTAATAATAAACATCAACAAAACTGATTTTATGAAAATAAGCACGCAACCACAAATTCTACAACCACTTTTTATAGAAAACCTTGTATACCTGGAAGCGTGGATCTTCCAGGTATACAAATGTCCATGTATTCATGGACAGCAAGGATCACGAACAAGGAAGTTCTAGGAAAAATGAAGAAGGAACCAGAGATTGTGCTTACGATCAAACGCATAAAATTGCAATATCTGGGACACATTATGAGAAATCAGCACCGTTACTCCCTGCTACAGTCTATATTGCAAGGTAAAGTCAAAGGTAAGCGAGGACCCGGTAGAAGGAGAATATCATGTCTGCGGAATTTAAGAACATGGTTTAAGAAAACCTCAACGAGAAGAAAAGAGAAAGAAGAAGAAGGAAGAGTTCCTTAACGCTGAAAATAATAGCACCGCAGAGATAAATGGCAGAATTTGCACGGCCAACAGATGCTATTTTGGGCTCAATCTCCTCCTTAAATCCACAATTATATCGAGAAATACAAAAACAAAACTGCAAAACAATAATACGCCCAGTCCTAACATATGGTTCAGAGACCTGGACTCTAACAAAAAGTAATAAAAACATGTTGGGATGTTTTGAAAGAAAAGTACGAAGCAGATATCGTAAAACATATTAAGATAGGACGTCTGAGGTGGATGGGGTATGTAATGCGGTCAATGTGATGGAACAAATTGACCCAAACACTTCTTAAATAGATCTATTAGCCAGAGAAGAAGAGGAAGACCCAAAAACAAGGTTCCTTGATAACATCGATGAAGACATAAGAAATATGTGAATACATCCTTAGCGGAGAAAGGCGATGGATAGGGAAGCCTGAAGAGAAATTCTTGAGGAAGCTAGGACCCACGCAGAGTTGTAACGCCAGAATGATGTTGATATACCTACAAGATTGGTATGTATATTACATAGGCAATTGTTAAAATTAAATAGGTGAAAAGGAGTATTTTATATTTACTTCAATGTGTTTCTTTATCTTGAAATCAGTATAGATAGATAGTTTTATAAAATTTTCTATGTATTTTTTTTAAACAGTTAATTTTAATTCTTGGGGTATTTTGTAAGTAGTGTTGTAGTAACACTACCAAAAAAACGATCTGTGAAAACGTCGGACTATTTCCGAACTATTAGCCTTATGAGTCATACTCTTAAGATTGTTCTTAAAATGATACATGCCAGAATTTACAAGAAATGCGAAGAAACTGTCGGTGAAATGTAATTTGGATTCCGCAATTTCATGGGTACACGTGAAGCACTTTTTACCTTATAAGTCCTATTGCAGAGATGACGCTATATCAGTTGTGATGTCTATATGTTATTGTTTTATTGACTACGCTAAGGTATTTGACCGTTGTCAGCACCAGAAGATATTCGAAGCACTACAAAGAGTAGGATTCGAAGAGAAGGACATTTAGATCATCACGAATTTATACTGGAACCAGCGTGCTCATGTCAAGGTCGAAGACCGACCAAGCAGTCCGACCAAGTAAAGATCATGCGAGGAGTAAGGCTCTCGCCGATTGTGTGCTCTCGCCGACTTTCTTCAATTACTCTGAAGAAAGTTTTACTGACGCCCTCAAAACCTAGAGATAGAAATCAGAGTAAACGGTGAACATAGGGACTATACCTTAATATTAAGAAAACTAAATACATGGTTGTCAGCCGTGCAAATTTAAATCTCAAGGCACTAATGGAAGGTAGTCACAGCGAGTCGACGGATGCACTTACCGTGAAACTATCCTTAACTCACAATGGGACTACGCTCAAGAGATTAGATCTAGAATTGAAATGGCACGGTCTATATTTATCAAGTTAAGATTGTTGCTGTGCTGCAGTGATCTCAATTTGGGAACAAAGATGTTCATAGTAAGGTGCTACATTCTTCCAGTGTTACTATATGGAGTTGAAGTCTGGACACTGACGCAAGTCACAGAAAAGCAGATTGAAGCCTTCGAGATGCAGATCTACAGAAAGATACTAAAAATATCGTATGTAGACTATGTCACCAACGTTGAGGTCCTACAGCGCATGAGAAAAGAAAAAGAAATGCTTAATTGAGTGAAACAACGAAAGCTTGAGTACCTCGGGCACGTGATGCGGAACGAAGAAAAATATCGAATTCATCAACTGGTTATGTAGAGTAAAGTATTTGGCAGGAGAGGACCGAGACGCCATCGTATCTCGTGGTTAAAAACCTCCGACAATGGTTTGGGATTACTTCCGCAAAGCTGTTTCGCAGAGCAGTCAACAAATCCATGATAGCCTTGATGATCACCAACATCCGGATCGGATAAGGCACTGAAGAAGAAAAATATGGGTGCCTTGTATAGTTTCTCCCGTTTTTGTCTTTTTCATCGTATTTTTTCTAGTTACTCTCAAAAACAGTATCAATGTAGCTGTTATTCCGTAAATGTTCTTCAATTTATCGTACAATCCATCAATTTCCATCGATTTTATTGTGGTTCTTTGTACTTACGGTTAATGTTTTTAATGTATTAGAGATCATGTGATAGTTTTAACAATAAATGAACAAATTTCAATTATATTGTTGACATTTTCTTAATAAAAGTATTTGCCATGTCAAAGAATGTGAATAACCTTCTCTGCAAGTCTGAACACAATACAGACACCTCTTGACAAGCATATTAACGAAGATAATATTCTAAAGCTACTGGTTTTCCGGTTAAACCGATCTAAGAACATAATCTAAGATAGTCGTAACTAGGCAGAAATTATTAGCAAATATCGCCGTATAATACTTTAATTACAGTCTAATTAGCATAAAAATGATTTTGTGCTGGGGCTATTGCAAAGATAACAGATATGTTAATTGGCGTATTATGTAATTTTAAACAGATGACAGAAATGCAGTTATTTAATATACGAGAGTTTCGTATATTATTGTATCAGAAGAACGTTAAATATTTAGTTTTTACGCGTTCAAATAAGATGGTACTTTTATTTGTATTAAATGCATAACCGTTGTTTTTACAATCATCCTTATAAAGTAGATAAAGCAAATTACTGTCCATTATATACTTCTTGATAATGGCAATTGGCAAATGCTAATTTTAGTTTTGGAAACAGCTACATCGAAACTCTAAAAGACATTGGCTTGGACAGCAAAGATGTTCGAATAATTGTAAATTTATATTGGAATCAAACAACATCAGTTTTAGTAGATGGTGTGAAAATACAGGCTCTCAATATTAAAAGAGGAGTACGGCAGAGATACCTCTTGTCTCCCCTGCTTTTCAACGTTTACTCCGAAAGAATTTTCAGACAAGCACTTTCTGAAAAACAAGAAGGAATACTTGTGAACGGCGAAGTCATCAATAATTTGCGACATGCAGATGATACAGTACTCCTAGCTTCTAGTCAAGAAGTTCTGCAAACACTATTGATAGTGTCGTTGAGAGTTGTAGGGAGGCAGGTCTGGATCTGAACATACGGAAAACCAAAATACTCACAAAAATAGTAATAAGTAAACAACAGCATATAAAACCATGTATGTATATGTAAATATTACAATACTTGAGCAAGTTGATAAAATGATTTACCTTTGACAGCAAGCATATTGTAACGCAGAAACTCACGGCGAAAGATCTAGGATAGAGCGGACTATAGCTGCTTTTAGAAGGCTGTCAAAGGTGTTATGTAACAGAGACCTAAAATTGGCAATAATGATCCGCCTACTTCGCTGATACGTGTTCTTGGTCTTACTTTATGGTATCGAGTCCTGGACTGTGAATAAAATCGATCAAAATCGCCTTGAGACTTTCGAAATGTGGTGCTATAGAAGAATTTTAAAAGATTCCTGGGTGGAGAAAATTTGAAACTCCACAATACTAGAAGGTCTTAGCAAGACTACTGCAAGACTAGCAAACTAACTCTTGATGTCGTTCAGCCATGAGGTCTAGCATTTTCATCTTTCTAATATGATGCGGAATAATTGATATCTTTCACCTCCCATCACATAACCTAAGTAGTGTATTTTTATTTCTATTATTGTGCTTAGCAATTCTTTTTGTTTTCCCATTTGCTGAAGTACCTCATCGTAACTTATATAACATCTGATTATTTGGATTCTGGGCTGCAGACTAATGTCTGATCTTGTAACAGATGATCATGTTCACTAGTGTTTACCTCGCTTGTTCGATGCTTAACTCGTCTAAGTTAAAAACAGCTTCTTATGTTTCCAGTTCGTTTCAAAATCCGAATTAAGTGCCATCTAACATTCACACGTCTTTACAATTCATGTATGGACGATTCTGAGAAAAGAAAAAAGGACTTGAGTCATCAAACTTAATATTCGGTAATAGTTAAAATGTGAGGAATTGTATTTTTTGGTAATGTTAGGAATATTGATTGTAGTCAGTCTGATAGTATTGTCTGATGTGGTAGGATGTTACATATATTAATATAAATTCCGATGTCAAAATACAATTTTGAGATAGAATTAAATATCATTAAGCAAATAGCAGTAAACAATGGGTACAACGAACAAAAAAAAATTTAAATCGAAAACTACATAAAAATACACTGAAATTAGTATTTCCACCACCAGAGGAAAAACCCAGTACTTACTGCTCGATTACATACGCAGGCAAGATATCAATAAAAATAGCCAAACAAATAAAGAAGAAAGGAATAACACCAGCTATTAGAACAAACAACAACTTACACAAATGTACTAAAAACAAGATCCAATACTAAAAGCAATTACATAGTGGTGTATACAAACTTAAATGTGACGACTGTCCACTTACATTGGTCAAACTGAAAAAACTTTTAACAAACGTATAGCAGAACATAAAAGGGCTTTCAATAATAGAAAAACAGATTCAACATACGCACTTCACCTTCTAGATCAGTTTCATTCTTCTAATGACAAATTTCAAATTCTCACATCCAAAATTAAGGCGTTAAGCTGTTTGTATTAATATCTATGGAAATTGACGAATTAAAAAACACGTGAGCTAAAATTCTGAATGACCAACTTGAGACAAACAGTTCTTTCCCTCTTCAACCTATTCAATTAAAGACTATAAAGTGTAAACACATACCAAAAATAGATCACTTGAAACAGGCACTTTGTCGAAACAACTGTAGTGATAAGATATTTTAATATATAATTTTGTGAAAGTTATGAAAACAAAGTTTTTGGTATTTTATTGTTATATAAAATGAATTTCCAGTGACAGTCGAATCCATCACTTAAACTGTTATATCCTAAGAGATATAACATATATAGTATAACATATAAGTGATTACCTATTGGTCAACGTTGACCAGATTTTTATGTTAAAAAAAAGTTTTTTAAAACTAATTCCCTTATTATATCTATCAATTATATAAAATGTATATATGAGTCCCTGGAAAGTATAAGTACTAAATTTTGTATGTTAGGTAGATTGAGATGAAATAAATTTAAGCAGCATAAAAAGGATTAACATTTGACACTGATAGATTCAAAAATCCAAAAATTCCATAGCCGTTCTAACATCCAATCTCCATCTTTGAGTTGAAATATCGTCTGTCAAACGACCAGCCGAATTTCAAATTTCAATAACATCGAGTGCTCTTTTTCTTCTTTCCCCATCGTTCCGAAACTTTACATACGTAGTATTCCGATACGAGAGTTATGGTGTAGATTGTTAGAACAAAACGATGTAAAACAACCCAAAAGTACTCCCTGGGGACTCGTCCCACTCCGGGATGTACTTCTTTTACCGCAAAATACGAGTGCTTCGGGAATGCGCACTCCCGCAGAAAACGATGCATCCAGGGACGTCAATTTTTTAATAATTGACTGGAGTCCGGTTAGAAAATGAATTACAGTTCGAAACCCCTATAATGTATATGATGTTATGCTTATGTGAGATGCAGCCTCAGTTGCTGGGGGATTCGCGTGTCAAATTCGGACTCAACGAGAAAAGAGACGATACAACTGCCTAAAAATCAACTGCACACATCTTTTTCTTGATTAAATTGTCTACTTTTGTAAAGAAGGTGTGAAATCACAAATATCTTCAAATCAGATAAAAAATAAGAAGCAGCAGGTCAAATATAATATTATTATTTTTGGTATATAAATAAGTACATATTGCTATATATGCCACCGATAACTCCCAAGCTCAGAAAAAACTTAATATATGGACGTAGTTAAGCAGAAAAAGTCCAACCCAAAAAAGTGATTGTTGGGAAATTAAGTTTAAAAGTTTTTAGTGTGCCCTAACTAGACTATGCATAATTTATTCGCCTGTCAATGATTTTAAGATAATGATATTCATCTCGTAGGCACCTCGTTTATATATTTTTTTAAATGTAAGTTTAAATAAAGATAATATTTTGAAATTAGGATATTTTTAACAAAAAACAAAAATCCGAAAAATTTTTCGATAAAACATACTTATGTGGATTGAAATCTTTCAGATAAATAAATAACGTCATATTTTTATAAATTTTTTAACGATTCAAAGATACAAAATTAGAATGTTTTGCTTGTAAATAAAAAAAAAATAATTATTGTGGGTATCTACCTCAAAATCTAGAACTGGAACATTAAATCCATCAACGTCTTCGACTACATTAGCACCTATAAAATTTTTATAAAATGGTTTAGCGTCTGCGGGAGTTAGATGCAAATAGCTTTTAATATCGTTAATTTTATCCTCTGACAGGGGTTTACCATTGAGCCAGAGTTGCATAAGCAGCGCCGAAAAGCTCTCTGTATTTAATCGTTCTCGTCGCTCAATATCCAAACATACACTTTCATCTCCTAAATAACTAGGTTTCAGAAAGATGTGGTAAGGATTTTCTTTTGTTAATTTGTTTCGTCTCCAACCAATTTATTTTTTCTTTATTAGTATCAACTTTTGTTTATGTTAAGCTGTTGAGTACTCAAAAACCATTCCTTGTTCATTGGTGTAGCTGTTATTGGAGACAGTAATTTATATAGTTTAAAGGTGTATATATTTGTTCTTGACGTTTGAGTTGACCTTCTATATCCCAAAAATTTTTATCATTTGGTAGAAAATTATGGCCGGAAATCAGGAATTTAAATATTACAGTTTCTATATTATGGCTGGTTTGAAGAATACTGACCAAGAGAAGTGTTATTTTAATATTACGGTTCTGACCTCTACAAGAATCAGACCACAATATATAAGATGTTCAATAGTACTGTCTACGTTTTCTAAATATCTTACAATACAGGAACCAACCTCCTGAGCTCCTCTTCCAGCAGTTCCTTCAAGCCATACATAGGAATAACTCTTATTGCGTTTTCCTGAAAATACAGCCAGATTATACAAGCAAACTTGCCTCTTATAATATATTACACTGGTTGGAATTCTGGATAAAGGTAGAGTTTTTTGAAAATCGTATGTTAAATATTCTACATTATCCTCATTTTTAGCTAGCTCGTTTTAAATCTGCCCTTAATGTTTCTCGTGATTTTTGGGCCAAATCCTGATGAATGTGGAGTTTAATTTGTAAAAGTTGCTTTTTATGATCCCCTTTTTTTTGTAATTTTATTTTAAATGAATCACATACCTAGCACGTTTCCTTCTTGTGAACATTCAATCTCAAAGTAAATTTTTTATAAAAAATCCTCTTATAAATACCAAACTTCACAGATTTTTGAACTTCAGTTTTGTATCGATCATAAATGTTTAATAATGAGATATGTGCCGGTAAAAATAATGCAGACGTGTTTTCACGACAGTAGTGCGATATGTACTTTGGCAGTTTATTGATCTGGTTGATTATTTCCTGAATTTTATTTTCAGGGACTTTGTTTAAACCACCTTGTTTTCAATTTCTTTGATCAAGAATTTGAGCACGATTGTTTACCTTTCTCAGAGCTGTTGTTACTCTTGACGGGTTCATTCTAAGACTATTGACAAACATTTGCCTACAAATACCCTGATTTAGTAAGGAATATTGTCTGGAATAAAGACGTTTTTCAGTGTTTCTTTCATATATTTTTTTAGTCATTTCGTGAATATTATTGACAATAAAGATAGTTTGGACATTATAAGACCCAAGATTCCAAAAATGATTAAATTTCTGTTTTCGTTACTCTGTAACGAATTTGTAAATTTCTTTTTTTCTACCCTTCTTTAAACGACCTGATGTACTGACCTGATGGACTATCATCACTACTTTCATTGATATTGGAACTCTCTTCATGTGACGATGGTATATACATATCAGAGGAACCGCTACTGAAGACATTACTTATTGACATATTTTAATCATAAATCGAAACGTTTTCAAGAAAAAAGAGAGTTTTGTGTTATTTCTTCAATCTGGCCGAAAACTACAAAAAAATAATCAGTAAACAACATGTAGGTATTTTTAATAAAATATTTCCGACTTACCTCAACGTTGATAATATTTGAATCAAATTCCAATTGTACTATTTGTTTGGTTTTCCATAAGTTGTGCTAGCTCACACATGTATTTTCTTCTTTTCAACATAATTAGTATTAAATAAGTATTTTTAAACCCGAACAGTCAGAAAAATCAGATACAACTGAATAAAAAGAAATGTTTATCAATACAAAATTTGTCCGAAATTTGAAAATATAAAAAGCAGCAGGTCAAATATAATATTAATATTTTTGGTATATAAATAAGTACATGTTGCTATATATGCGATCAACAACTCCCAAGCTCAGAAAAAACTTAATATATGATGTTTTATAATGGTACATGAACTCTTAATGAAATACGGAGAGTTCGCAATTTAAAATAAACATTTCAAATTTGTCCGAGGTAGAAGTTCTTCTAAATGTATTTTTTTAGTTGGTAATGAATATTGATTTAAAAAATTAATATTTTGTAATGTTTCTTCACTTCAACTTCAACTTCAACTTCAACAAAACTTTAACTTCGAAAGCGCAAGGTTAAATGCTACATTTGGTCAGTCCTCTTATACGGTGTCGAACCATGGACATTAAAAATATCCACCATTAATCGTCTGGAGGCCTTTGAAATGTGGCTGCACAGACGTATAATAAAATTCCATGGACGGCTATGCTGACAAATGTGGCAGTCCTTGAGAGAGCAAATGCTGCTCGCGAGCTGCTTGATAACATCAAATGTATGTAAATATTCTTCAACTTATTATGATGGGTAAAATCGAAGGACGCAGAGAAATTGGTAGAAAGCAGGCCTCTTGGTTGAAGAATATCAGAGAGTGGACAGGAATAAAGAAAACTGAGCAACTCTTTAGAATAGCTCGAGACAGAGACAGTTTCGTCATGTTAATCGCCAACGTCAAGGGGACTTGGTAGGGCACGTTAAGAAGAAGAATGTTTCTTAAGAAAGATTTTTTAGTACTTTTTTCATTTATGACCAGTCTCAGACCAGTTTACAAAAAAAAATGTTAATCTTGATTTTGGACGTATTTTTAGTTAGTTGAGTTAATAATACTAAAATTACAGTAAATATTAAAAGAATTTCAAAGGCTAAGTGGTTCCTGATCATTTGGATGTGCTTTATATTAATACTCTTGGTTGCATTAACATAATTTATCCGATAATTAGTTTGCCCATCATTTACTGCAGCATGCCAGTAGCTTAATTTGTTTAAAAATACGAATCACTAAGACCTGAAAATTACTGAAGTAATTTTTTGTATCTCAGATAAGTCAGATAAGTTTATTGTTTGCAACATTATTTCGGTATGATTCCCATTGAGTCCACGAGAACTGTAGAATAAATACAAGGATGTCATGTCAGATGATATTATACATAGAATTTGTGTCAGTTCAAGAAATTCCAATCTAGAGGTGAATGAGGATATACATAACCAGACTTTACTTTTGATCGAAGACATGTCTTGCGTTATGTGCGTCAGTTTGTTAATCAAGTTAGAAATGCCATCGCCAAATCATGAATTAAGGGACACTTTCAATCAAGAATTGGAAAGTGAAAGTGAATATGATCAAGATGCTTTGAACCAATTAGTTAGTAAAACTAATGTACCAATATGTAACTTACAGTAAAAATATACGATAATTTAGTCAAATTGCTTGACAAAAAACAATAATATAAAAAAAAGCGTTTCTTTCATGATGAGTTGTACGTAGTTTTGCATTGTGATGTATAGAGAAAATATCCACTCGGTTTATTCTCGCGCCTGGCCACACAACGAAAAATATAGTATATGACAAGGACCTTCAATGAAAATATTTTATATGAAAGCAACCTATTTAGAGAATGGTTACTTTGTTGAATAATAACTCGAAGAATAATCAAAACTGATACGTTGCTAGAAATACTGGGAGGTAATTATAATATTATTTAAGTTTTTTTATGTGGTGTATCTAAAAATAAGTTCTATATTTTCTATATATTATTTATATTTCTATATTTGAAATGTGTGGTAAGGATAAAGATAATCTTTATCAGGTCTCTTGTTCAGCGTAAATATCCTTAAGATCGCCATCACCGACATCTTTAGAGCTACTTAATATTTTGGATTCAGAACACATATCTATCTACAAATACTTACAAAATAATATTCAATACACAGTTGACCAAAAAATATATTAATTCTAAAGGTTCGTTAATACCATCTAAAAGAATTAAATACAAATGTTTCTTATAATATTGTAAGTAGAAATGTCATGACAAAATCGAGGCTGCATAGTAGAATCTTTTTAATAGATTATATGCAGAGTTCCCTAAAAAAGATGCTGGTTAATCATTAATCGTAAAAATTTAGAATGCAGACTCTCCAATAGTGCAGTGTACTCTTTCTAATTCAGACGAACAGCCTAACCACAATCCACATACTCCACCGATTGATACAAGACGGAAACATATGTCGATTAACAAGTTACCTAAAATTACAAAAAGTGAAGGCATTCGTTGATAAATTCTTTATATATGAATTCCATTACACATTCCATAAGACTATGAATAAAAAGTTTCTATACCAAGTTTGCCAAAATCTTCCAGAGTCCAGAGTCCAGAGTTCATTATCACAGTGAGATTTCATGTTTCCAAAAATTTTTGATGAACACTGCAACTTGTCGTTTTACGCACCCATAGCTGATTACAGCAAAAATGTGATAGTCTAAAAATTAAAATGTGTAGAATCAACTGACACACAAGAAGAAACACATAGGTGGAATTGTAATAAAACTACACCTAGCTTTATTATTAAGTTAAAGAAAACTACTTAAAAGACAAACAACTTGCTAAAGAGAACCTAGATGTGACAGTTATTGTATTCTATATCATGAAAACTTTGTTTTTCTAATTTTATGAAAGCCGCCTGTTTTAACCAGTCGTACTGGAGTCAGTTAGCTTATTGTACATCTTCCATTTCTTATTGATCCCCTTTCCAGGATTAGTAGATAGATACCATAAATTTTTAGAGTCACTTGCTTGTCTACACAAAGTATTTGCTGCCTGCTATAGAGTCTGCTGCTCATATCTTCATGAAACAATCCCACTGTAAGGTGGTGTCCCTTGACAGTATACTCGGTTCGCTAATCCCGGTCCAAAGTGTCTAGTGATTTTAGTAATTATGTTTTTACGAAGTTAGTTACTTTTTGACAGACTAGAAATGGCTGGAAATTACTATACAACCAAGCACACGTGCTCATAGCGCATTTCATTAGAGTATTTCGTCGACCTCTTTGCAAACTTTTTTTGCTGGAGTTTCTCGAGAATAAAATATATTTAATAAACATTTAATATTTTCTAGTTAATTTATTATTATTTTTTTAAGTGATGATAATAATGCTGAATAAGCAATATTTCAAATGATATATAATCACAGCACGTACTTAATATTGTGTTATATAATCCTTATAGTATAATAATATTCATAGTATAATTAAAAAACATCACTCATTAAAAATATAATCCAATATCATCAAAAATATAATTCAAAAATATAATATTCTATTATTCCTATCAGAAACTAGTTTTGAACGACCCGGGATTTTACCTTTTTATCTAACGTACTTTATTATGTGGATTATATAACACAATATTAAGTACGTTTTGTGATTAAATATTTAAAATATTGCTTATTAAGCATTATTATCATCACTTTTAAAAAATAATAAATTAACTGGAAAATATTAAACGTTTATTAAAAATATTCTTAAGAAACTCCAGCTAAATGCTAACAAAAAGTTTAAGTTGGTTGCCTAATTTTGGACTAACTTAACGATTTAAACTAAATTACTGTAACTTTTTTATAAAATATTTTTTTTATATATATAATATATATTTTATATGTAATAGAAACTTTATACATGCTATAAATTTTTAAGCGAATTTAATTTTTGACGCCATGTCAAACTGAACTGGGATGTTTTTGTTATTAAGAACATATTTACATAATTTCATAAATATATTTTAGTGATCAACCTACCCCGAATGAGCAAATAATTAAAAAAATTGGTTGGTGTTTTGAATAAATCTTTGTGCAGTTTGATTACCTTGTAATTTAACAGCATCCTTACTTATCTAAAAATATTAACTTTTAAAGAACATTTATCATATTTATTTAAGAAAACTTATCAACGCATTATCTGATAGAACAAATGGAAAACTTTGACTTTCCCTAATAATAAAATTCAAAATAGAACTAATTATCTAAATAGAACTAACAAAGAATTAAACAAAAATAATAACAACTCAAATATTTTATTTTAAATATACAGGGAACATTTGATGGGTTTAGTATACACTTCCACTATTTAGAATAATTCTTCTTTTTCTAAAGAAAGAAGTCTGCAATAGTAGTATACTTGAGCTATTATTACTGAGAAGTAGGAGTTGTTGTGTTGTAGGTTTCCGACAATGAATCTGTCAAAATATGCCCCAGCTAAGCGAATGGAGTATAAGAATTATATTCCTACTTATTGTCCGCTGTACTTTGGCCTCATAAGCATATCTCCGTCCCATATATATTTTGCCATGTCTGTGGCAGGATATATTTTCCAAGTAATAGTTATGGTGCCTTTGATCTGGGGTTTTTTACACATACTAGGGTTTTGGCACTCCCAAGAGCGGCTCTGAATCAAAATATTATGTAGCTGATATTCTTCTGGCAGATACATTAGCTCGTTTATTGTCGTACATTGGAACTCGTACCAGTGTGACATTGTAATGTTTAGCCAGTCTGCTCCTCAATGCATTCCCACATTAGTCTAGAGTCCACCTTCTATCTGACTGCCTGACTATCTGTA
The DNA here is from genome assembly GCA_918026665.1 of Diabrotica balteata. Classification (NCBI taxonomy): domain Eukaryota; kingdom Metazoa; phylum Arthropoda; class Insecta; order Coleoptera; family Chrysomelidae; genus Diabrotica; species Diabrotica balteata. The sequence goes on from OU898281.1 coordinate 52,938,988, forward strand.
CATATATTGATCCACTTAAGTTCAACAGTCCTCATATTAATTTTTCTTGTACTCTACAAGATTGCAAAAATCCCTGACTGAAAAATATAAAGGTTTATTCTTCTAGCCAGGCGTGCGAAATTGTACTTGCCCCTCTATTCGAGTGGCGCAGGTTCAATTTCGCACGCTTTGAGATAAGACGTTTTGTCATCGATATAGCTTGACTTCGCAATACAGGTAACCCAAAATACACACAAAACTATTGAAAATTGAGATACGGTGTTTTAGTCTAAGCAATGATATAGACGCATAAAACAATTTTATATGAAGTCCCTTAAATATCAGACTGTTAAGATTTTATTTTATACATGTTTGATGATTGTCAATTTTTTGAGCGAAGACGAGAATCAAAAAGATTCTCATGTAAAATTTTATCTCTTAGGATACATCAGTACAGTTGAGTCGCCCCTGAGCTTCTTGTAGGTATGCATTATGCATGGAAGATATACACGACTATTGCTGGACGATATAATAAACCAAAGAAAAGCGTTCGTTCAAGATGTATTCTGGGTCGGACGGACAGGAAGGAATATGGAGAAATAAATAACAGTTTTACGCCTATAAAAGATATTTAAAACATACATACGTATATCTTAGAAATGAGGAAGTTCCTGAATCTACTTTTATATTAATATCTTGGATGTCATAAACAGATTATATTTTACTATTGTTTGTCAATGATATCAGTGAATGAATATGGAGCATATTCACTCACTGCTAAGTACGTCTGTTTAAATGAAGATATTGTATAGAATGGTGAATTAGCAGATTTCAAAATGGGTTTATTTCCAGTCGTAGAAGCAAGGCCGTAACTTTTTATTCAGATACTAAAGAATACATTATTTAGTTGTTTTTTTATGAATTTTCTTATTAACAGTTACCAACCGAAATTTTTTCTTTTGAAGAAAAGCTTCTATACTGACGTTAAATTACTTTTTTCTCGATAGTAAAATGCTAGTCGAGAGTCACGGAACTATCGCCACAAGATGGCGTTGTCACGAGTAGCGTTATAAAAAGCTTCTCGTCATTATAGATTTATTCTATTATTCTAAGCAGGTTTAAATTAAAAACTGCAGAAAAAATACAGACATATACTAATATATAATAGGTGAGTCTCCTAGAGCTGTAGATATTAATTGTAAGGCCCCACTTCATGTACTCCTCCTTCAGATTTCTAAGCATATAGTCTATATCTCTCTCATCTACAGCTAGAATGGCTTGGTCGTCAGCAAAGTTTATCATGTATAATCTCTCGTTTTCTATTGGAATGCTCATATTGCAGCATTTTCTTCTCCTTAGGAGGCTTGCTTTAGATCCTTACCAATAGGAATTTCTTTAGTTATTTTTTTTCCAGTTTTAATGTTTACCGTCATATTTTTGTAAAGCTGTTGTACTGCTTTTATATTTTTTCTATTTATTCCTTGTTTTCCATTGCTACCCAGAGTTAACGTGGCACACTATCAGATATCTTTGTCAGATCTATAAAGACTACATGAGTTAAAAGGTTGTGGGCCAATCTTTTCTTAATAGCCTACTTTAGACAAAATATGCTGTTTATACAGGATCTGCCTGCACGAAAGCTGTATTGTTCTTCTACATCTGTCATCTCTGTGTTAATTTTATTTTTTATTATTTTTCCATGGAGTCTTGAAAGTGAATTTATGACACTTAGCCGTAATGACACATGTGGAAATTGAAACGTCAAAATAAAGGTATTTTTAAGTCAAACTGTGTTTTCGAAAGTTTTCTCCACATATTTCGTATTTTTATGTATAAATATTGATATTCCTGCCCTTGGTCCTTGATATTTTTCTTAATCCAAGAAAAAATGGATGTAGTCGTTAATTATCAAGTAAAATTGTGGATAATTTCCATTAAAATACTAAACAAAATTACTTCTTTAGATTATATGATTATCTTAAGAAAATTAAATTACTTTTTACATAATATTTTGATGATTTTTTATTGCAGATGGTATTACCGATTTCTCGATATTGCGTATATTTGTTCTTCCTTTCAAGCATATTTTAAAAGTTTATTTAATACTCTACCTCCAGCGTACACATTAAAAAACTATAAATCATCATATAATGCTATTTTCTTGCGTAGTCATCCTATTGTAAAATTCCTCAAAGATAAGCCAGAAATTCTTTTCGTCTCTAACAGGAAAACCGGTAAAACTTTAAACCCTTTGCCATAATTAGAAAGGAAGTAAAGTGATCGACAAGACAACTTCTAGAGAAAATTACACCATTGCTTGAAACATACGTCATCAACTTTTTGTGTACTTTCTTCAATATTCCTAACAAATTGCTTCTTAAGGATTCCAATACCGAAGCGTTCGAATGTCAAGCCAGATAATGGATGGATGGATTCGAACATTAGCGGCGAAAGGTTCTAGTTTTAGAAAGGGATCAAATTTCGTTTTTATCTACAAATGAGTATAATAAGTATCACTTATATTGAGGTAAATATACAAAGAGAAATAATAAAACAAAGTTATTAAAAAATAAAACAACATGTTCGGGAAAATATTTTAGTGAAAAATATTAGAAAATTTCCAAATCCCAACAATCGTTGAATTCCTTTAATTATCTAAAGTAGACCAAACGAACGGCAAACCTATAAAGTAAATAATACGTTTTAGCATAATTTTTAAGTTATTATATATATATATATATATATATATATATATATATATATATATATATCAATTACCAACATTAATTAATAAAATTATAAAACACAATAAAATACAGGAAGAATGGATAATGAGCAAACTAATTCTACTTCTCAAAAAAGGAGATAGAAATAGCCAGAAAACTAGAGAGGTATAAACTTGTTAAGTACTACGTTAACACTTACAACTAAACTATTAAGTGTTAATAAATAAGAGGATAAGTTTAGCAAATGAACAACAGGGATTTCGTAGTGGAAGATCACGTACAGATGCAATATTCGTTATAAAGCAAATTACTGAGAAATCACTAGAGTATAATAGACCAGCATTTCTGTATTTGATTATTTGATTGACCTAAAGAAAGTGTTTGACAGAGTAAGTCTCAATGATGTAATCCATCTACTGTATAATAGAGAAGTTCCCCTAAATATTATAATAACGTCTACCAAAACAACAAAATGGAAGTCCGAATAGGATGGACAACTTACAAAACCTATAGAAATAGGCAGCGGAATAAGACAAGGGGATTCATTGAGCCCGATGCTCTTCAATTCAATTATGGATGAAATCATCAAAAGCTTTAACAAAGGCAGAGGATACACAATGAGAAACAAAGAAATAAAAATCCTCTGTTACGCAGATGACGCATATCGATAGCCTAAGATAGTCTTGGGATATGGGATAGATAAGCGCAAAAGAATTTAATTTAGCAATCGCATCTCAGAAAACGAAAACAATAGTAGTAAGCACCAAGAACCAACCAGATGTAAAACAGAAGAAATAAAATACCTGGGAGTTGTCTAGCTATGGAGACCTGGACAAAGAAACCAGAGATCAATTATAAAAAGCAAAAAGACTATCAGGATGCCTTAATAACACTATATGGCGAAACAAACACATTAACACTGAGATGAAGTGAAGACGTTAGAAGAAAATGTAACGTAAAGTGTATAATTGATGGATTCGACCGTTACTTGATGGAAATTCATTTTATGTAACAATAAAACACTGAAAACTTTGTTTTCAAACTTCCACAAAATTTATTTTTAATATTATCACTACAGCTGTTTCGGCTGATTGCCTTTCTCAAGTTGAGTGTAGATTTGTAGATTATCTTATTGAGTATGATTTATTGATGAATTTTGTCTCATTACTGTTTGCATTGCACTATCATTGTGAGGATGGTAAGAAGGTGAAATATTTAGACAATAAGCTGCCTGGTGTCGTTAATTTGCATTTGAAACATGTTTCGTTTTGGGCTATAAATATGCGGTATGATCTTTATTCCAATTCGATAATAAAAGATTCAGGTAGTACAAAGTTTTCTGGAAAAGGTGAAACGAAAATTTGTCTTCTGAAGCTTACAATATGACTGAAGGCAGGATTGGTTGCTCCTATCCGTAGGTATGATATTTCTGAGAGAGGATTTAAACCTAGTTTTATTAGTTCGTCCATTATTAAGTTATAAAGTATGCTTGGGCATGCAACGAACAGAATTAAACGGACTGATGGAGTTATTAATATTCTCGCTTCTCGTATATTTCCATTTACTATTATCTTCTTTGTTTCTTCTATGAATTTATCTACTACATTTTTAGATGATATGTATATTCTACCGTTTGATATACGGGATGCGAAAATTATATTTTTTGGTTCTATATGCTGACTCAATCCTTCAAGATTGTACATTAATTGTACAATTAATTGTCATTAATTGTACACTTCTCTAGTAGTAGAAGTATTAACTAAAATAGCTTGATCTCTTTTGGGATTAATATACTACGTGGTTGACTAACTGCTTTTGAGTATGATGCATTTTATGGAAACTAACTAGAAGATGACATATTTTTAATTTAATTTAAAATCCGACTAAAACCTTTGCTATTTTACAGCTTTTGCTGTGATACCAGTTCATGGAAATTGGGTAATACTTATAACTAATTGTAGTGATTTACTTAAATATCTAAATCCAAACAGATGAAAAAAGAATATTTTATCTACTCACGTAACTCAAGTAACTCTGTAACGTAACTAACTCCAAACGGCATTCCAAACAATGGCCTGAAGACTGGACAAAATCTACAATAACGACCATACATAAAAAAGGCAGCTTCCATATGCGACAATTATAAAACTATATCTCTTATATCCAATGCCAGCAAGATAATGCTACATATAATCAATGAGAGACTGAAAACATTCCTTCAAAGAGAAATTCCACAAGAGCAAACTGGATTTACCAAAACTAGAGGCACTCGAGAACACCTGCTAAATATAAGACAGATAATCGAGAAATCTAGAGAATATCCCACTATATATCTGTTTTATAGATTACCGTAAAGCGTTCGACAGGGTCAAGTGGAAACACTTATGGCGAATACTAAAAGAAGTAGGCGTACCACAACATCTAATTATGCTTATAACTGAATTATATGAACACACTACTGGATCAGTTAAAGTACTTGACACACTTTCGAACGAGTTTCATCCAGAACGGGGTTTCAGACAAGGATGTATACTATCTCCACAATTATTCAACATATATGGGGAGTACTTTATGCGAAGAGCACTAGAAGGATGGGAAAAGGGCATCTCAAAAAATGGTCATAAACTAAACAACCTACGTTTCGCAGATGACACAGTCATTCTTGCAAATAGTCAAGCAGAGCTGATGGAACTTATACGACTGATCGAAAACGAAAGTCAAATATTTGGTCTGCAATTAAACATATCAAAGACAAAGATCATGATAGCGGATAGACTACACACCAATCATCCACACATAACCTCAATTGACCGGTTCGAGGTTGTGAGCTCATACTTATATCTGGGATCATTAATCACAAACACAGGGTCATTACAAGAAGAGATTAAACGTAGATGTGATCTAGCAAAAGTTGCCACAGCAAAAATGACCAAAATATGGAAGGACTATCAAATTTCAAGAGCGATAAAGATGAGGTTGATCAACTGCTAAATATTCCCAATACTGACCTACGGATGTGAATCTTGGACCCTGAGACAATCGGAGAGAAGAAAAATAGACGCCACTGAAATGTTCTGTTGGAGACAAATGTTACGAATTCCTTGGACCGACCGTAGAACAAATAATTCAATTTTAAGAGAGCTAAAAGTTAGCCAATGACTCTCTAGTAAAGTCCATCTCCAACAATTAAAATATTTTGGGCATGTTATGAGAGCAAACACAGAAAACATGGAATGACTTATAATACAAGGAAGGGTAGAAGGCCGAAGATCACGAGGAAGATCCCCAACAAGATGGATAGATCAAATTACAGGAATATGCCAAAGACCTATGCATGAAAAAAGAAACGATCAGGGACAGAGATCTCTGGAGACGGACAATACGCGACATCACGTCGACCACTACACTTCCCCTGGGGGATCAGGATTGAAGAGAGAGATCTACTCACGGATTCCAATTTTTAGTATTTAAATCAGTTTTACTTAGTTTTATACTTAATTACTTTTAAATTTACTTTAATAATTTTCTTTTTAACTTTGACTATTTTAATTTTAGTGGACGCTAGATGGATTTTGAATAAAAGTTGTATAAATGCTTGGGCGTCTAAAGTATATTTAAACTTTGATGGTACACAAGGCAAATATCGAACACAGTAGTTAATCAAATCTTGCCTAAGTACTTTCGATCACAAGATCATCCTCAGGGGCATTTCGTCAGTTGTGGCCTATCCAGCAGTAATAGAATGTTATAAATGTAAATTGGGACATAACAAATACAATAAACAAAGACAAACAAATACTTTAAAATTTAAGAAATGGAGAAGCTACATTTTATATAGAAGCTGGAGACATTCTGTCTCCGGCATAAAATGTAGCTTCTCCATTTCTTACATTTTAAAGTGTTTGTTTGTCTTTGTTTAGTGTATTTGTTATGTCCCAATTTAAATTTATAACATTCTATTACTGCTGGATAGGCCACAACTGACGAAATGCCCCTGAGGATGATCTTGTGATCGAAAGTACTTGGGCAAGATTTGATTAACTACTGTGTTCGATATTTACCTTGTGTACCATCAAAGTTCATTTATTCGAACATTCAACCTTATATTGATTTAAAGTATATTTATTTATAACATTGATAACATATTTTACTCCTTGAATGTTTTTAAATAAATCAACTGTTTTCTCAAATGTTATTTGTTTTTTGGAATCGAATATTTTTAATTGGTTCCATTAGGGTTTCCAAAGGCAATATCGATGTTTTTATTCTTATATACGGTTGTACATGCATACCAATTTTTAGATTTATGCGAAATTTTTGTAACCTTACCGTATTTTTTGTGTTAGCTTGACCTGCCCATAAGATCATTAACATTTACCCAACGATGTCCACAAATGTTTTTGAAAATCTATACTATAATTTTATTTTTCAATTAAAAAAAATGTAGTTTCCGTATCATTTCAAGTTAATGTAAATTTTATCTAGTCTTAAGACACAACGCATATACATGTAAACAATTTGTCATGTTGCATTACAACTAGTAGTACAAAATGCATAAATAACATCATTAGTATGTCGACAATTTCGTAATCCAAGAAATATTAAATATTATCGGCGTTCTGCACACAAACAAAATTCCAACGAGCATTATAACCATTGTATACCTACAATTAGTACGTTCACCTGCGAACACTATATATGTATATGAGTGTTGATCGGAAAAATGCCATTTTCTCTTCGACTGTGCCTTCCGGCAAGCTCACGTCGGTTTTTATGTTTATTGCAAAATCAGTAGCAGTGACGGAATTCGTCAGACTTTCTCTTAAACAACAACACATTTGCAAAACAATAATAGATAGATAGGTCTACTTTATGATTAATTACTATCCTATGCAGTTTGCTATGCACAATACATAAATAAATATATTTTTTTAATAATTACTGCATCAGTTGTGTAAGATTATAGAATGTATGTTCGATATATTATCATGGTTTGTAAGATATTTATTGTGTTAATTATCAAATCAAATAAAATTTTTATTTTTCTGAATTGGCATTTTAATTTTTAGTGGTCGTTCAGATAGTTAAGCAAGCAAGCAGATAAATCGCATTTACTTCACTTTAAATGATCTAGTGGTAAATGGTTCAGACTCTGGCCAGAAAACAAAAGGCTAACGTAGAAATGTAAAATTCAAATGAATCTGCTACTTCGTCTAGAACACTCTGCTGTATCGAATCGACCTATGGATGAGTAGTACGGTAAGATATGGGCGCTATCTGCTCGGTATAACTTAGTCCATAGATCCATAGATAAGACGTGCGTGTAAGATTAAAAACCGACATGTAGTTATTAAATATATATACCCGGTATTTAGGCGGCACACGCCCTTCCGATAGGGATCTATGGAGGAGTATCACCGAGCCGCAAGCCCTTTCTCTTGCCGTACTGCTCCACCATAGGCCGATCAGACACCAGCATATTTTATTCTAAGCCGCAGATTCATTTAGAATTTTAAACTGCTGCGTTAGCCTTTTTTTCTGTATACCGAGCTGGGGATCGAACTCACATCGCAGTGAAGCGAACGAGAAGCGGGCCGTCCAGCCCGCTTGGCTATCTGACTGACAGATTTTTATTAAATTATATATTTAAAAATGATAAAATGAGTATTTGATTTTCTGTATTTTTCTTTAGGTGAAAAAAAGTTAACAGAAATAAACGGCAATACAAAAATCCATGGTACGACCAATGGGTGAAAGTACTAGCAAATTAAAAGAAATAAGCTTTCCTACCATACAAAGGAGTGAAGACACCGGAGGCACGAGAAGACTACGTGAGAATCAGGAATATAGTAAACCAAGAAATATATAACATGAAAAATGAACACTGGAAGAAGAAGAAAAACAAAGCCAAAAATAGAAGAAAAAGCATTTGCTTGATTACTGATAAATAATGATTTGCTTTTACTCCCTTATAAATGTTTATTTTTATAAAACATTTTTTACATTTTTTAAGAAGTCTAGATAGGAATATCTGTAATTTTTCACTGAATGTAGCAGGCGTATGTAGTAGTTACAGAGGTGCTACGTAACGCTATGAGCTCCGAAGAAGAAAGCTCGACGTATAAACAGAACGATCAAGTGGAATTTGTAGAGTTAAAAGGTGCACAATTATAAACTAGTACTGGAAAAACAAAACAGAAAAAGCAAAATAAAATGCATTATTAAAATTATAAATATATAACTGAAATGCACTGGTAGTTGTTACAGTCTACCTCATCCTCTTTTTATGGATTGGTATAATTCATCCTTATTTTCACCTTTGAGGTATATTATCACCATTTAGTTATTTATTAAAAAGTTCTGTCCAGAACAATCGTTGGTGGTGCATCCTTCAGAAGTTCAGCAGGTATTTCTTCTGCTCCATGAGCCCTTATGCTTTTCATTGTTTTTATGAGTTTAATAGTTAGGTTGTCGCCGAAGTTAATTTTTGGTCTATGGATTTTGTATAGTTTAGTTGTTTTTTGGAGATATTAAGGTCTGGACTCCTGTAATAATTTTGAGTAATAAAATTTAAATACATTACTGTTTATGGTTTGTTGTAATAAATTTACCGTCGTCAAAATATGACTATCCAAGAACCTGATGTCTGTTATTCCTAAATCTAGCTATTAACATATGTATTACCATGAAAACGATGGGACGACAACTTACTGGAGGCACATTGAAAAACCTACAGAGTCATGTCTATATAAAAAGAAGAAGAAGAAGAAAATTACCAGATTCCACAAGTGCGGAGATAAAATTCTTTACTTCGAAAAGCCTCTGATTACTTGTGATGACACTATATTTTGCTACATTCTTCTTCTTCATTTACTATGACCTATAGTTATCAGTTCAGAACAGTTTTTGACACTATTTAAGCATAATTAAAATGAGTTTTTACATCGTTTCGTAACCATTGACGAAACTTGAATCCTATAGTTCACACCAGGGACAAAGAAACAGTCGAAACAGTGGCGGCCATTTTTTAGGATTCACAAGAGGTGACCTACGTTACAGGAACTCGAGAATGACAAAACTGTCACAGGATTCAACTACGCCAAATTATTGGGCTGATTCCACGCCTAATTTAAAAATAAACGATCCCATTTAGCAAAGAAAAAAGTGCTCTTCCACCATGACAACAAACATGCACCTCCACCGTTGCCATGACAAAATTAGTCGAATTTTGTTTGGGCTACAAACTGTTGCCTCATCCTCCATATTCTCTAGATTTGGCACCGTGTGACTTCTTTTTGTTTGTAAACTTGAAAAAGGTACTCGCCGGACAGAAATTTAAGTTGAAAGAAGAGGTCATCACCGCCACGGAAGCCTACTTTGTAGACCTCAAGATAACGGATTTTTCAGACGAGGGAAAGAAGCTTTAACTTAGGTTAAGTGTATCAAGCTAAAAGTGGACTATGTTGAAAAATAAATCAAGACCTTTTCAACATTTTCGTTTTTGTTTTGTAGGCTAATTACTTATCGAAACTCCTAGTGTTTTAGTGTTGATATAAGATTAATTTTGTACTTTCTGTAAAACTTAATGATTTTAAAATTACAAACAAATAAAAGTTTTCGCACAAGTCTAATTGTTTAAAAAAATATCTTGTCAGTGTGAAATATTTTATTTAAGTGTAACTTAAATGTTGGAATAATCGAATCCTATCCTATATTAAAAATATCCAAATATCAAAGTTTATTAAAAAAATTTGATTTTTTCATTATTGAATTTACCATAGTGTATATGTTATATAAAGATAAGATTACTTTTCTTAGTTTAAATATTAATTTTGTAATACTAATAAACATTAAAACTGTTTCCCTGCTGGGCTAAAATTCTCCCTACAATAGACACCTCACGCACTATCTTTAACAAACATGACTATTTTAACATTCTTATAAAGAAATCATTTTTAGAAATTATACAAAAAAATCATATGATATAATTCTCTATACCGATGCTTTTAAAACTACCAATTGTGTTGATTGTGCAGTAACCATTTAACATGAACTTGTAAGATCATCCCGGTTACCCTTAACATACAGCGTTTACATAGGTGAACTATATAGTATTCTGTTGGCTTTTAAACGCATCTTCCATCAAAACAGACATATTGCCATTTGTTTAAATTCTCTTTCAGCTATTTATTTGGTCAATACAATTTTTACTGACAACCCATTGGTTCAAAACATTTATGACATGTACCAACATATCTCTGCTCACGATATAATAGGTTATCTCATATGGCTGCCTTCTCATATTGGAATTACTGGTAATGAAACAGCAGATCATTTTGCCAAAGAAGCTACCAACCCTAATACTGGAGTCACCGCAATTTAACTAGCTATCGATCTCAAACTGGTTTTCAAAAAGTCTGTAAAGGATACTTGGCAAAAGAACAAAACAATTCTTTATGAACTCCAACCATTTATTAGTCATCTCTCCCTGGACCTCCTAACTAGAAGAGAAGCATCGACTATTGCGAATCAACCACACCAAAGTTACCCATGGTTTCTTGACGTCCTCTGGAACTCTTCCAACTTGCCACCATTGCAATATTTACCTGACTGTAAAACACATCATCACCGACTGCAAACAAGTCACCAACCTGTATAAAGCACTGTACTTGAAACCTACTCTTAAGGAAATACTCAATAACCATACAGAGATCACAAAAACTATACAGTTTCCAAAAATCACTCAACTCTACTACAATATTAAACCTAATAGACATTAGTTAAAGTGATATAATTATTTTTCTGAAAACTGTACACTTTCTAAAAACTGCTAAACTCTACCAGAAGATTTAACCTAATAGACATTAGTTAAAGAGATATAATTATTATTTGTTCTCATTATTTATCATCCAGATTTAGCCATACGGCTCACACTCCATCTAAGGGAAAAATTCACTCATCCCAGATACCTACGGTATCAAAAGGATTGAGCTCTGGTGGGACTCTTTCCGTGTTATCGAGCCCTAGGTGACTTGGTATGCTGGAGTATCTCTCAAAATTTTTTGTACACATCTGGACGTTGAGAGTAGTACAGCTTTCTGCATGGTCTTGTGGAGATATTCATTAAGACCTAGCATTTTTATGTTTTCTAAGAGGTTATTCGGAATGACTACAGCAGTAGAAAGAATAATAGGTATTGTCTGGGTACTTTTTATTCTCCACTGTCTTTGTATTTGAATTTCCAGATCCCCGTACTTGGCGATATTTTCGTTCTGTTTAACAGGAAGATTATTGTTGTTGGGTATTGTCACATCAATTAGTGTTGTTTGTGTCTTAAGTTTAATAACTAGTACAAGATCTGGTCTATTATGTGCCACTGTTTGGTCTATGAGCACAGTACGGTCACAATATAGCTTGTAGTTATCATTCTTAAGTATACTTTCAGGATCTGTAGCGTGTACGCTACTGATTAACCCCTTCAGAAATTTTTATTACCCGCCTACGATCGATTTTAAATTGACATTTTTCCCCACACGCGCAGTAGTCGCTTAAAAAGGAAGATGGATCGATTTTGTGCGGAAGCGGAACGATCAGTTTTGTCAGAACTCAACGCAGCCACGTCAACCGGTGAAATTTTTTCACCTTCAAAGTGACGAAATTGGAGCAAGGAAGATAATTTGGGGAAGAATATAGTTCATAAATAATAATATAAATAAGTAATTTTTCTAATAAAATCAATATTAATCTAAGAGTTCCACATAAAAAGGAAGATTTTTTTGGCGTGCTGCGACTCCATGTAAGTAAATAATTTCATACGTATTATCTCTTTATCATATAATCAAATTTATCCTTGCAGTTTAGTATTTCTTTCGAGATTTATTTTTGAGTTCCGAAATGATTTAAATATAAAATTTCCTTGATTTACTTACAAAGAACATAAGGTCATTTTTTATATAGTTAAACTTAAATTCTGTTTTAGTCCATGTCGCTATCATTAAGTTTTTTGGTTCTTTTTTTTCTCTAACTTTTTTTGGTGGAATATACAAGGTTTCTACAGCCTTCTGTGTTCTGCGCGTGTTCATTTCATGGCGCAAGCCTGTCACGTCTACGAAATGAACTTCGGAAATTTGGACATGTTGACATAACCTAATGTTTTAATGTTTTGTTTTGGTGCAGTCAATCCATGCTGCTACACCTATTAAATTACATTTATATTACATATTTATTAAATTAAATAATCATTTTAGATTCCGTCACTTCACTTGAGAGTATTCTCTTGAGAATATTCTCTCAAGGATATTAGTAACTTTGAATCCTTAAATAGTTAGTAACCCGTGGATTTTGCTGTCACCCAGAGACCAGTGACTGGTTGTGGCTTTTGTGCCCAGGATTCGTCTTTACAGTCATAAACTGATGTAGCAGTGCCAAGAGGAGTTTTTCCTATGGACTTATGGGGCTGTAAAGATAAGTTGTTTGACTGTGTAATTTTTTTGTTACTATCTATTTTGTTACTATGTATTATTTGTTACTATATATCTAACTCATCATATGCATATGATAAAGTGAATACCTTTTTTTTGATAATTTAATTTTTGATATAATCTAATTCTAAAATATTGGGGAGAAGAAAATACATTACATGTTTTATTGGGTTTTTAAATAGGATATACAGAGTCTGACCAAACTCACTTTTTTTGATATAATATTTTTGTTAATAGAATACATTTGATATAATACAATTTGATATTGAGAGAAGGATATAAATTTAATGTGGTTTTTTTTAAATATGATATAATGAGTATGGAACAACTCACTTTTTGGATGTAATATATTTAATAGAATTGTAACAGATTTATCAAGTTTGATATCTTTACAATATTCTAATTTGTATCTCATTTTAGTCGAACTAGTTAAATTTAAATTACTACCTTTTTGTGTTAAGACTTTGGCTATGATGCGGACTATTCTTGAATTTTTACTGATATTTTATACTTTATTTGGCCAGTGGTAGTGATTATTCGTTTGTTGAGGGGCTATTAGGTCCCATTGTATGTGTACACCATCCACTACCACTGTTATTTGGCTTTGCATTATATGTAAATTGTTTATACACATATACATTTTTTATAAATATATTTATTGTTGCTATTTTGAGTTTTATTTCAGTTCTACTAACCAGTATATAACATAGCAAAAGAAGATTATTATTTAGTATTTTTGTATTTCAGAGTATTATCTCCAGATTCATTTGTTACTTCAAAATCTCAACTATCGTTGAGTTGGCGCCCTTCTTTTCTCTTCTTATTGTTCCCTTTCTATAAATTTATTCCCAGTGACCTTCTTCAGTTGTATCACGTTTGATATTACCCGGTCTCATTTTTTTCTTGTCTCATTAGCTCATTATCTCTTGTTATTGTTGTTTATATCTTTAAAGCCACAATCCAGTGCATTGAAGCTAGCCCGAACACTCACTTGAGATTTAGCGTCTCTTCGGCTATTTAACTTTGTTCCTCTGAGCTTAGCCATATTTTTAGTATTTTCATCACCTCTCTTCCAGTTCTTCTGGAATTTGGAAGTCTTACACTTCCTAAAATCCAATACTCCCGGAGTATTGAGCGTTTCAGATCGTATTGATAATATGGGAGATGGTTTAGTTGGAGAAGTCCCAGTTGGATAGCTATCTCTTGATGAAGGATCTTTTCTACTGAGTCGTGCCGTTCCTTATATTCAATTGCTGCAAATGCCTGGCAAGGTAAGCCCCTGGTAAGGTGTTGAATGTATTCTTGAGCTTGACGTCCATACCGGCATTTTCCATTTTGGACCTGAGGGTCTTTGACGACGTATTTTAGGTAATTTTTGGTTGGTATAACCTGATCCTGAATGACGAGGAGTAATGAACCTCCTGTTTCAGGGAACATCTTTCCTGATGTCAAAAAATAGTTCGACGCTATATTGTCGACATGGCCTTGACCGACCTCATTGGAATGTCGCCCGTGCAGAGGTTTACTAATCCAGCTGCGCATTTTTTCATTCTTCACAAGATGATTTATGCGCATTTCTGGTTTCCTCAGTTTGATCGGTGTTGTATCATCTACTGCACAAATTGTGCGATGTAGAGTAGATGTCTCAGCCTGCACCTGAAAGTAAGTTCTTAAATTAGTAATGTGTTTTTCTAGTTGCTCACTTATATGCTCACTTAAGTCCTCGTCCTCCTAAATATCGCATTAATGTTGATCTTTCTACTGCACTTCTAGGATGGTGGTTTTTTGCCGTTGTGAGGTGTGTTCGTACTTTTCGCTGATGATTTTCTATTTCCGTTTTTGTCAACTTAACAATAACAAATTAGTAGCTAAGCTCGGAACATGCGTAGGTGTTTAGTAAACCTTAAACAAATTTTTACTATTAAGATGTGTACGAAGCAGCTGTTGTTATTATATATATATATATATATATATATATTTTATTAATTTTATATATATATATATATATATATATATATATATATATATATATATATATATATATATATTATAATATTATATTATATAGGTAATAATATTCCTGTACCAGTGGCCGTAGTTGTCGAGGTACTTTATGTAAATAAAAAAAAAACTGTTTCATTTGAAATCAGAAGCTAACTGAAAAAACTTTTTATTCATTACTTCTTTTTTATTCATGTATCACGAATTTGTCTAAAATACGTTGACCTAAATGTTAGAAATACATTGTTAGTGTGATTAATTATTAACAGAACAAAATGTGAATAACATATTTTTTTAATGATAATAAACAAGAGAAACTGATATAATTAAAACAATGAAATTTTTTACATTCTAATATGTATGCTTTTAAATAGCTAGGCTGCTAGTGCAGGCGCTCCTTTCCTTAAACCGTCAACCGATAAATAATAGAAGACATAGAACGCAAGAAGAGAAAGCAAACCAGAAAGAGAGGCACCTGTTCTCTAACGGACGTCGAAGATTATTGCCACAGTTACATATATATGTGTATATGTATAGCTATCACTTTTGTTTATTATATCGTAATGGACAAGGCGCTCTTACAGGATGAACTCGAATCTGATTATTGCGAAAGCAGCTAATGAAGAAGATATATTTATTTTATTGCTTTTTTTATTGCTTTGCAACGGAGTGGGATAAGAAATATTTATTGGTTATTATTCTTGGCTGGAAAGGTTTAGTGAGAAAACAATTACACCAAGAAATATCCAGTAATGTTTTACGAAAAATTCGTACATCGAAAGTCAATTTATATACATATCTATATACACAATAATGCATTTATCAACTTAACCGCAAAAGTTTAGCATGATCAAAAATTATGCTCATGTTTATAATTGAGTTACTCATAAACGGATTAACGGATGCCGCTACTTTTTTATTATTTTAGAATTTTACTTTGGTATTTACACTGTTAGGCAAAGGTTTACTCAAACTTCTCTGTTGGGCTTATACCTGATGGAAGAAAAAAATGTTTATCTTATCTTTAGTTTGAGACACCCTTAAGGAGGAAAAGGTACAGAGGTTTGTTTACATTGTTAACAATAAAAACATGGGTAGAAACATAGATGAACGAATAGAAAAACTCATCATGAAAATCTATGGCAGGCAAATCGTAAAACTGGGAGTATACGGCCCTACGGATAACAGTCTGGTAGTAGAAAAGGATCAGTTCATAGATACCTTATAAGAAGAGATCGGAAAAGTGAGACCAACACAAGAAATAATAATAGCAGGGGACATAAATGAAAGAACAAGAAAACGACAAAATGATAGCACGATAGGCCGTTTTGGAGAAGATGTAATAAACGATAATGGAGAAAAACTAATTGGCCTGTGCGAACTGAACAATCTGAAAATTACTAACGGCTTTTTCAAACATAAGGACATACATAAATACACGTATGTACAAACAACGAGAAACATCAGATCCTTTATCGATTACATAATTGTCAGCAAAAGTAGTACTATCAAAATTAGAGATACACGAGTAAAGAGAGGAGCCGAATGTGGCACTGACCACCGATTAATAATTTCACGAATGGGATTTTCCTACACGTTGAACACCCAAACTAGAAGGAAGAAAGAACACCAAGAAGACCAAGTAGAAAATGAACAGAAAGAAGAAGAAATGAAGTTTAACATAAATTTACTTTAAGAGAAATCCATAAGGGACCTATACCAGATAAGACTGGACCAGAAATTACAGGATTTCGATTCCAGAAACGTCAAAGAAACGTACGAGCACGTCAAACACAGCATAAAACAGACGACATTAAAAGCTTTGGGGAAACTTGAGAAAAGAAATACCCAACAGAAATTAAAAATAAACAAAGAAACCAAAACACGTATTGAGGAGTAGAAAATTCTATATATGAAAAGTATGATCACTCAATCCCCAGAAGACACACAGAAGTACAAAGAGAAAAACTTAGAAGTAAAACGAAGAAGGGCAAAAGAAAAGAATGAAGAATGGGAAGAAACATGTGCACAAATTAAACGACACATAGGAGGAACAAGGAATTCGAAATCCTGGAAAATACTGAAATCTTTAAAAAAAAATAACAACGAAGAGGTTCAACTACAATACATATCAGAAAAAGAGTGGGAAGACTATAATAAAGAACTAGTCACAGAAAACCGCCCAGATTTCATAGAGTCAGACATAGAACATGAACAACAACAAAATCAGAATAAAGAACAGATTAAGATAATATTAATCGAACTAAATAATGCCATAAAGACTTTAAAGAACAACAAATCAGGGGGACCAGGAGGAATCGTTAATAAACTAGTCAAGTACGGACCGGACAAACTACATAGAATTATACACGAAATGTTCAGTAACGCTATAAACTTGAACGAAATACCAGATGAATGGTCCACAGCATATATAACGTCGATATATAAAAAGGGAGGTAAGAAGAAATGCGGGAACTACAGAGGAATTAGTGTGATAGCATGTATGGGCAGGTTATGTGGAAAAATACTGAAAGAAAAACTGGAAAAATCTATCTCAAATAAAATCGGAGAAGATCAGGCGGGGTTCATGGCAGGAAGATCTTGCATAGACCACAATGTATATATTCACACTCCAACAATAAATTTTTTTTTTTTCCTTGGCTTGGACAATTGTCATTCAGCCAGTATCCATCAACCTAAACAACAATTAATTGAAAAAAAAAAGGTAAAAATAGACCAGTACACACGGCATTTATAGATTTAAAAAGGTATATAACACGGTTCCCAGAAAATAACTATGTAACACGATGAAGGAAATCGAAATAACTCAGAGGTTAATAGAAGCCGTAAAAAACCTTTACAACAGGGTAAGAGCTAAAACCCGGCAATAAATAATCCAACGAATTTAAGACCACAAAAGGCTTATTGCAGGGATACTCTACATCTCCGACACTGTTCAAGATATTCCTCGAACAAATATTAAAACCATAAAAAAGGAAATGTGAAGGGATGGGAATACCAATCCGGGACAACTTCTTGTACTCATTAAGCTTTGCAGATGACCAAGCGGTAACGGCTCAAGATGAAGAAGATCTGTGCTATATGCTTCAAAAATTAGAAAACGAATACACAAAGACTGGACTGAAAATAAACCTAGAAAATACCGAATAGTTAACAACAGAGCAAGAACCAGTGAGAAACTTGGAAACGAACGATGATAGGGAAATAAACGGCACTGAAAAATTCAAATATTTAGGATTCATACTCTCAAAAAATGGAATTACCGAGAAACAGATAATCAACAGATTAGCACAGACAAGAACATGTTTTAAACAAATGAACGGGGTACTGTGGGATAGACAGATTACCAGAAATACAAAGAAGAGAATTTATAAGACCTTGAACTGAAATGGAGTTCATGAGAAGAAGCTGCAGAGTGACAAATATAGATCGCATCAGAAATGAGGAGATAAAACGAAGAAGGGCAGTAGAACAAGACATACTCAGCTGCATCGAAGAAAAACGTTTAATTTGATATGGACATGTGAGAAGAACAGATCATACAAGCTGGATAGCAAAGATTTCGGATTGGAGCCGAATAGGAAGGAGGAAAAGAGGTAGACTCCGAAGATCATGGAGGGATGAAGTTGACGAGGCCATGGAAAGACGAGACCTTAGAGATGAAGAATGGCAGAACAGAAAGGACTGGAGACGTTGGCTGAAAGAAGGAAGATGGTGACAGCTGTAAAAATCCTTATATAGATAGAGATAGATAGGTTTGTTTACATATTTGGGGGTGGAATTTTTTTGCCAGCAAGAAAGGATTTGTTATTCTGACGTGAACGCTTTAAAGGCCAAAAGGTATATTACACAAATTTTGTTTCTTTGAACACGTTGTTCTATTTCGCACCTTATATAGGAAATAATTTCATCTTAACCCATAACAACACAAACTGGTCCCTCAAAGTACTGACATGACTACTATTGGCCACTTATGGGATATTGTCGGTAGACAGTTATGGCTTCGTCAGTTCTTTCCTGCTTTCCAGCAAGATATGGTTATTAATATCCGAAACTCTATAGACCAACTCCTAGCATGCTTAGCCGAAGTGAAGCTGTTAATAAAAGTATAGGGGGAAACACTCGATAGTAGTTTGTTTTTCTGTTTTTAAAGTATTGTTAACTGTTGTTATCTTTCATTTTAAAGATATCAGGCCTGTTAAAAAAATAAATGGTTCACAAAATATGAGACTACAACATAGTCTTAAGTAAATACACTCTTGTATCCTGTTTTTCCAACAGAGTATCTCAAACTTAACATAAAAAACATTTTTTTTCACACGGGATAATTCCAAAAAATTAGTGTTGACATTAAGTTGTATAGAACTGGTTTACATCAATTAAGTTTTAATCATATTTCGTTTAAGATAGTATATTATGCAGATAACCTCTGCATATATACTAAAAATAAGAAATTTAAGACCACTATGGCTTCTCTTAAAGACATCTTTGTTGTTGTTCATGAATAGTTAACATTAAATGCTTTTTAGATTTCCTATTCCAAGTCTGAACTTTGTGTTTTCAGTGGACACGACATAATACTTGATACGAAAGTGACATGAAAAATGCATATTAATTAGATGTTAGACCGATGTATAAATTTAAAAAAAAATTGTTACCAAGATTTGGTGAGTAGCTGGAGTTAAAACCGCCTTACTATTCTAGCGTGCCTATATCAGGTGCATATTGGATTATGGATGTATCTTGTATGGCTCTGCTAGTTCTCAGACTTTAAACAACATATAAATGCTGCAGAACTCAGTCTTACGTGTTTGTCTTAGTGCTATGAAAACAGCTCCAGTCGAACCTTCCTGTAGAATCTATTAAGCCTCATTTAAATTACAGAAGGCAGTTCCTTGCAGACACATTTCTTCTCAAAATATCCAGTACCAACAATAATCTATATTAAATATAGTAGTATTTAATGAACAAAATCTTACAAATAAATATTGGTCGAAGAAAAATTCTCCACTACTGTGTATCGCACTTCAATCTAATCAAGATATCCTTAGTGATTTATATTATCCCAGCTTAACTTTGTCAGATCTTTGTGATTAAAATTAATTTTTTCTAAATATAAAGATTATAAAACGTTCATATAGCGGTAATTTTTACATTAACCCTAACTTATTATACTCAATACTTGCAAGCTTCGATGAATCTGTGGCAATATATACCAATGCTTCCAAGTCTAATGTTGGTGTCGGATGTGCTTTTTATATTTCCTCCAAAAATATTAATTATGTCTACAAATTGGATAACATATTTTCTATATTAAGTGCTGAAGCTATGCAATCTACGAAGCTTTGACAGTTTTACCACAGTCTACGTGCAATAATTATATCGGTCTCTCTGTCGGGTTTAAATTCTTTGGTTTTGGCTAAGTACTAAAGTTACTCTTCTAATTATATCAATGCATATATTATATGCAATTAAAAAACGGATTTTAAAATTGAAAAAAAGTAACAAAAACAGTAATTTTCTATGGGTTAAAGCATATATCATATGTCTTCAACACAACGAGTATGTAGATATACTGGCAAAAAAAGTGCAAAAAATAGTTTGACCAGTAAACTACCTGTAAGTTTTTGTAAAGCAGTCATTTATATTAAAATGAAATATCTCAATATTTGGTTACAACATACTTATACCGTCCCTTCTAGATACTGCAGTATACAAAATCAAATACTCAATAGAACGTCATGCCAGATGCCAAAAATATAAGGATGAAACAGATCACTTTATTCAATATGTATTTACATGATCTTAATATACAGGCCCCGTTTAATATCATTAGTCTCTTAGCTAATGGAAAGAAGAAAATGTATAATGCAGTAGTAAAGTTTTTATCAAGTACTACAATAGTCTTGTAGTGTCAACTATCAAAAAAAATATAGGTATATGTAAAATTGCGGTGAGCAACTTGGACAGTCTATAGCAGCTGTCGGATTGAGTAGATAGTTAGCTACTCAAAAGTTTGCTGAGGATCTCTGAGAAACTCATCACATTGTTTGTATGTAAATATAGATAACCAGGAGACAATAAAAAAAAAGTATTTTGAATTATATTTTGTGTACCTACGGTTTTTTGAACACACTGAAGATGTTGAGAAGAAGCTATCTAACTAACTAACTTGTATTTTATTTTAATTTTAGTACTTAAAGCATATTATTTAGCTCTTCGTTATTAATATTTTATTGACTTTATGGTCATTAAATTTTTATGTTTGAGGTATTAGATATTAGTGTTGTAACTGAGAGATTTAAACCTAGTCCATGCCAATAAAAATAATTGTACCTCCGTTTTTACTTAGTTAGATATTTCATATGTCCAGCGTGTTTTTTTGCTTCATTTTTTGTATAAATTCTTAATACTCTTTATATCCTAGAGTCTTTAATTTTTTATTTGTGTTTTAATATACGGCCCATTCTTACTTTTTCAATATTTTTATATAGTTCGGTAAAGTAAGTTTTCCATATTATTTTGTCGATTTTAACCAATGGTCTATATTTTCTTTGCTATGTTTTTAGGGGTTCAAATAGTTTAGCAATATCTCAGAAAAATTCATACACCTATTACTTTTTGTTTTTACAGCATTTATCTGTTCTTTTACTTTTTCATTCTTGAGTTCGTTTAGATGGATTACTTTTCTATTTGCTACCCATTTAGTTCGATTTTGGTTTAACATTAAGTTTGAAAGAAAGTAAGAAAAATTGTTAAAAAGAAACTCGAAAAAAATCGAGGAACTTTATGTGAAACAACTACAGATTCTACCAGAGCCTACGACTTATATAATAGTTTCATTGTCTTATATTGTCCCCATGCCAACATTTTCTACTCACATAAGCTCCATACAAGTGGTAGATATTCTAGAAAATTTACTACTATTGCTTGATGGTTATTTTTGTTTCTATTATTTATTATACCAGTTGTTTGCAAGATTCCAGTCTTAACGAATATTTTTAAAAACGCAAATACATTTATCATATTGCGTCATTATTAAAACGAACAGTATCTATTGTATTTTTATGTAAATAAGTCACCATCATAATTTTTCATCTCTCAAACTTCTAATTAGAAATGCAGTGTAAATATAGCCATTACATAAATATTATCTTTCTTTTATGTTTCATAATATACACATTTTTGTAGGTGTAAAATTTAATAATCTGACGACGAAACACACAAATAAATTCCGTAGGAGTCGAAAAAAACCAAATAAAATATACTTTAATTAATTAAACAACAATAAATTTATCGTTTAGATGATTAGGAGAGGGTCCATGAAGAGATCGCTCGGTACAAATATGGAGAATCATGAAACTGAAGTTGCCTGCTGCGTCTTAGTTATATATCAAACAGTTTGCGATCAACCTATGGATAGCTAGATGGTATTTATTAAAATTTTTAAAAGTAAAGATCCGTTAGGCTTTTTATTGCCCAATGTAAACTATTAGTGCTTTAAATTGGAATCAGGATAGATTGCGGTGGGCATTTTACGAGTCTCCACGTGGGTTGTACTTAATTTGTTAACACATTTAGTAAAATAGGTGCTAGTTGGTAAAGATTTTTTTTATTTATTAAATATGTTTTAATTAAAATTTATGTATAGTACATTTCACAAATTTGCGATCTAAATTTAACTGTACTAATAGATTTTTGTAAATATACCTAATTGTTACATGTGATTTTTATTTCTAAAGCTAAATAAAAGCTGATTAAAAATCACATGTAATAATTTAGTATATGTACAAAAATCTATTAGTACAGTTACATTATGCTGATAAGTACAGCATAAAACGATATTTTGATTATATTTTTGGAGATGTTAAGATAAAGAACGTTAACAAAATATGAAAGATTATACTCTAACGACACTCCTAAAGAAAATAACCTATTTAATGACAACAGTAATGGTTCAAAAATATATCTTCTGTTAATACTCCCACAAATGTTTCTGCCTTCCTCTCTCTGGGTCCAAAATTTGGGGTTTCTTGTCCAACATCAGATTTTAAGTTGGATAATTTTTTAGGTGATGTAGAAAATATAATAGATGAAACACCGGATACATCTAAAAACTTATTAAGAACAAAAGTTACTAATCTCGTTACTAACTTCTTAAATCATTCGAACAAAGAACATCCTACTTTTAAATAAAATATATAAAGAAACTCAACAAATCTTAAAATGAACTTTGAAAATAAGGCTATCTGGAGGGATAATGAGAGAGATACTTGCAGAGAATGTAGCGTAGAAGTAATTTTAAACTGTTTGTCCTCGTTTTAGTGTAGTGTTTTGTACAATTTATGTTATTTTTAATGTTTCCACATTCTACGCTTGCCGGATAGTTCACATTTTGACGAAATGCCCCTGAAGATGCTATTTTAAGCAAAAGTACTTGGGCTAGATTTAATTAACTTGTGCTCGACAATAGCCTTATTTTCAAAGTTCATTTATTCGAGCATTCAACCTCATTTCATTTAAATCTTAAAATCGCATCCAGATCTTAATATTTTACAATCAGATAAGGAAGGGTGTACAATAGCAATGAACAAAGCCGAATATATTGAAAATGCTTATTAAATGATAAAATTACATGTCTTCAACTAAAAAGAGATCCAACTATTACGATACAATTATTTTATAATGAACTTATTAAAGCTATGAAAAAAATCAAGAATTTGCCAAAAAACTGACTATATACAATGCATCTTCTCTGAAACTTTACTGCTTACCAAAAATCCATAAAAAAGATATATCACTTAGACCTATTGTAATCTCTATATATTCGGTAACTGATGATTTATCCAAATTTCTTGCTAACATTCTTAAAGATGCTTTTGACGAAGTGAACAACTATAATGCAAAGGATACATTTTCATTTGTTAATGATGTCAGAGAGTTCATTTTACCGAAAGAGCATGTTTTAATGTTTTAATTTCGTTAGATGTCATATCGTTATTTAATAATATACCAAAAGATCTGGTCAGTAATATAATACAGTCAAAATGGAATCTCATTCAAAACTATACAACAATTTCTAAGGATAGTTTATTAATACTTCTGAATTATGTTTTTCAGAACACCTATTTTAGCTTTAATGAAATATATATATATATATATATATATATATATATATATATATATATATATATATATATATATATATATATATAAAATAACGGATTGATTACGGCTGTCGCAGCTTCTCCGCCCCCAATTTCCATCTTTTTCTGTCATACGCAGTTGCCTCTTCTAAGTCTCTTGCCGCCATCATCAATATCGTTGCGCCAACTTCTCCGTGGTCGTCCTCTCTTTCTTCTTTCAGGAGGGATCCATTCCAGTACTCTTTTAGGCCATCTGTACTCTGGCATTCTTTTAACATGTCCGAACCAAATTAATTGTTTTCTTTCTATGTCATCATTGATATTTCGCTCCATTTTCATTTCGTTTCCTATTTGTTCGTTCCTAACTCTTTCTAGTTTCAATCTACCGCAGCTTCGTCTCAGATAATCCATTCCTGTCGTCATAAGTTTGTTTTTATTAGCTTTGGTGACCCCCAAATAGTTGCAGGATTGTACGCCTTTGATTTTGTCGTCTTCCAAGACTAGGTCACATATTTCATCTGTTTCCACTGATAGATATTTACATTTTGTCATATTCATGTTTAGACCTGCCACCTCATATTCTTCTTGAAGTTTTCTTACCATATAGCTAAGATCGTAGCTATCTTCGGCAATTACTACCTGGTCATCCGCAAAGAAAAGTGTATATAGCGTGTTTTCTTCCACCGTTATTCCCATGTTTCTACATTTTTTACCCATTTCACTAAAGATCTGTCCAAATAGATTTTAAATAAGGTGGGTGACAGACACAGACACAGATAGACAGGATTTGAGTGACGTTAATAAGAATTGGGTTTATTTTCAAGTTATCCATTTCTATCCATAGTTGGGAGATCGAAACACTATCATATGCTTTTTCCAGGTCTATTAAAGCTATATGGGTTTCTCTATTTCTCTGCACTCGTAATGATAAATACTATCGACAAATTTTTGGAGGACCTATGAGTAGTCCACTCAGCCCCATAATAGCAACCATCATTTTGAACCATTTGCAGGATGTCCTTAATCCACAATTACCTTTTCCTTGACCCTTCATTAAAAAATTTGTAGGCGATCTTATATGTTCTGTTCCTACTTCACAAATTCAAAATACCTTGAACATTTTCAATAACTTTAACAAATCGGTCCAATAAACTCCATTAAATATCCAATTTACTTTAGAGATTAAAAATGTTTTTTCGATATCATTTTTGGACACCAAATTAATAAGAACTGAATAAAACAAAATATTGATAGATTGATATCAAAATCCAACACACTCTGAATGATATTTAAACTTTTTTTCAAATCATCCTACTCATCAAAAGTTTAATACAGTGAGTGCAATGAAGAATAGGGTAAGGCATATTAGTGATATAAATTCATAAAGAGAAACTTAAATTTGCTGTTAAATATCTTTGAAAATAATGGATACCCAAAACATTGATATTTAACTCAGACATTTTTGACGGTCTCACTGATATCGGTGCAGTACAAACAATCCAATATAAAAAACTATCAATAAAAAACAATTAACACCTTATGTAACTAGTTTATTTAAACAATTTATCAACATTAAATTTGTCCAATATAATTTATTAGGAAACTGACAACTTTTTTCTAAAGTAAAAGACAAGACACCAACTGTAAATAAAACTAATATTATCTACAAACTGCCTTGTTTGGATTATGAGAGCTGTTATGTTGGCCAAACTTCTCAATGGCTAAAACAAAGGGTCACACAGCACAAAAGTGACTGCACAAAAAAGAAGAATACATGTGCGGCAGTTGACCATAAATTAAAAACTGGGCATCAATTTGACTACTTAAATGTCAGGGTTCTACAGCAAGAGAATAATTACAAAAAATATTGTTTTTAGAAATATGTCATATTAATAGTAAAAAATATACAGTAAATTACAAGGCAGACACGGGACAGTTGGGCAATATCTACTGTAATATTCTTAGTATATTTCTGTATATTTGTCTGTATATTTTTAATGTGTAATTTTATTGCGTTTTAATTAATATTAATTGTGTGTAATAATTAATTGTTTCTTGGTTGTTTTTGTTTTCTTTTTATATTTAATTACTAGTGACCTAGGTGCTTTTAACCAATATTGTTAGTACTGTTTTGAACATATTCTGTACAAGAACATTATTAAATATTTTAACTCTAAATCTGTTAGTAATTCATTGTTTATTCTGACCATATATTTAAACAAATTTTAACCATATTTTAGTTGTCTCCTGATGAAGCTCACAAAAAATCAGCGAAATGTAGAGAAATAAAAGAAAAAAGAGTTTTTTTTCAAATAACAGACCGCGTACCCGATACACCACTATAATAAATTATTATTATAATGTACCGTTTTTAAATAAAACGGGCGATTCGAATTTATATAAATATATTTATTTATAACTTTACAGTTCGGTATTCTCTTATTAACTAAACTTAACTCCTAATTTCGTTACATATATATACCAAAGTATTATGTTCGAGAATATTCGGGAGTAGTCCCACCTCTAATTCGTTATTTGACGGGTGGAATTTTACAGCGCTCGATATATCGCCGAAACTTCTCGGTGCTTCGAGATGCGACCGTTAGACGGGCCACGCTGAATGCATGTTCGTAACAATAATATAATAATATTAATTAATAAGGTAAAAATAAGAATTTAGTATAGTCCAGTGAAAGTGCGTTTTAATAATTAAAAGTTTTTCTACGAAAGAATAAGTATGAATAGGTTTGAAAATACAAAATGTGAGGTGCAAACATTTTACGGATCAATAGACTTTGAAGACAAAAAGCGGCTGGGATTTTCTGAAAATGAAATTTTATTTGTAAGCGTATTTGCAGTTAGATAGGAAAAATTACCAGTAATTTATATAATCTTTTTGGGAATAAGAAAAGAAATTTGTTTCTAAGGCTACAGATAACAATAGAGTTGACTTTAAAGTACTCCAAATAACGTATATGTTGTCAAATCAGAAGCAGTTAGGACGTTGTGTGTATAAGAAAACGAAAGAAAGAAATAGAGGAAGAGGATTAGCCGAAAAAAGAATAGGAGTAGGAGTAGGAATGATATGTTTTTATTGGAGTGTGTTAATAGGTCAATAAAGACATTTTAGGAAATGCTATATAAGAAATATATAAGAAAAAGATTTGGTTTTGGTAAAGAAAAAATTTGAAGAGAGTTAGATACGAGATTTGGAAGAGAAAGGTTATTTTGGTTTCCTTTGTAAATTTATTAAAGAAAAATAAGTTTTGTTTTTTGCCGTTTGGATAAAAAGTAAATAGTGGGGAAAGTCCTTAAGGCCATAATCGTCATACCGTGAGGTCAATTCGCAATATGAAGGATAAATTTAAGTCCACTGGTTCAACAACACTCGTATGTCTACGAACCGCAATACCTGCCATAAAACATCACTGCTATCTGTGTTCAGAAGAATTCAAGGCAATTAATTTCCCTTTGCCCGCAAAACTCGATCTTTTATAAACCACAACTTATCGTGACTTAGGTTTGCAAATGTAAAAGTTTGCACTGACCTAGGAGCTAATGGTAAATGACCATAGGTAATAACGTACGTTCACTGAATTTGCTTTAGAGCAGTTACTCCATGTTACTCCAATTTTCAAGGAAAAATTATCTAGCGAAGAGGACCATTATTGGATTAATTAGTATGTCAACAAGTAGAATTTGGATTGGTGTCATCAGTGTATATTTTGTTAAGATCGACGTTGGCCAGGTCATCACCGACAACGACGAAAGCTTTAGACTTTAGACCAACTTCTTTTGACTTGAATTGGTTTATATGACTAATGACATATGGGTTTAACATTATGGTGCTATATCCCACACAGATCATACCACATTGGACATTCTGTATGAACGATTGGAGATATTAGTCACCTCACGTGGAGGTGATCTGAAGTGACCACCATCATTGTGCGATTTAATCACGTTAGACTCTTTTTTGTGGGATTTTCTGAACTCTCAGATCTATGTGAGTAAGCCACGAACCACAGCGGTCTCAAAAAACTACATAACCTATATCATTGGTCAAATTAAGCCTAATATATAAGTTATGGAAAATTCGTTATTTTCGATGAGGGCCACCTAGCATAGCCGCGGCAGACATCATACTTAATAGCATCCAGAGGCTCCTCAACCCAAAAAAAAATTTCGATAATATCTTACACAAACTTTGTTTTATTTAAATTTAAAGCTACGAGGACAATATAATATCTTCAATCGTATATTTAAACTCCCTCATCCTCGTTTACCATATTCCATTTCCTGCAGAGAATATTGATAATAGTAAAATAAATAATCAAACAAGTAATAACTAAATAGTAAATAATAATTATTGTTGTGTTACTTGGTAATACAAAAGAGGGTAATACAAACTGTTACTTGCTAATACTTAGTATTATCAACTAATGAAACAGAATAATTTATTTCATTCTTATTTTGAAAACCAATGCTGAAATGGAAATCTAAACCTTAAAATCAACGTATTTTCAAACAAAATTGTGGTTATCTTTTATTAAAGATAGTAACCAACAGTCAAATAGTTGTAGTTAGTAAGGTTCATTGCTGTCTCTAGGAAATGTATGCCTTTTTTATTTTAGTTACTGAATTGTACATCTACAATACTAGTAGAGTTTTTGTACAGTATTAAGAACAAAAGAATTAAAAATCTGTGACGAAACTAAAACCAAAAAAATCCTGCGACAATGATATCAACCGTCTATCGCATCGACCAGCAAGTTATGCAGATGTATTCTCCAATCTCATGCAATTGTGCTGTAATTTAAGATGTACGAAGGAGTCTGGCCTCTGCATTTTTCTCGGATTTAAATGAGTCTGTATTAAATTATCTCTCGCAAGTAAACCAGTTCGGTCAGATTGATCGGGCTGTCGCATCTAACACAATGCGCTGGAGACTTTAACAATAACCGGTCACCAACAACGAGAAGAATCATCATCATTGACACCGAAATACATTGTTGCCAATATAGAGACAACAGAGTGTCCCCATTTAACTTAATATATTTGAATCGCATTTATACTACCTCATTAATAGTAACCATATTGACTATTATCAAAAAGTTTAATTTATTTGACCAATCCAAGTATTTTTACTATTTCCATGCAAATATTAATTAATTAAATATTTTAATACTCTTATCTATTTCAAATAATTTTTTTTTATTAAGAAAGTAATAATTCATAAAACCAAATAAAAAAGTTATAATTAGATACAGCAATGGTACTGTTAAGTGAAGTAAAATTAATAATTATTTATTATTGCATGTATAAGGGAGTAACAACTAATGGTAGGGCAGGTGCGGGAAAGACTGATAAATTTCCTGTGAAGGTAGCATTCCAAGGCTAAAACCGAGTATCTGGAATGTTCATTTCAAGATGGAGTTAGTACAAATAGTGAAACGATTGTGAACAGTAATAGTTTTAAGTAAATACGACCGATGTTACAAAGTAATAGGAGAATACATAGGTGGAAATGCATGCAGTAGAATGGGGGTTGGATGGATGAAGTAGAAGGAAGCAAGTGATGTGTTGTGTGCAGGAAAAATTCCAATAAAGCTGAAGGGAAAATTCTATAAAACAACCATAAGACCATTTGATGTACGGAGCTGAATGTTAAACAGTTAAAAAGAAAGAGGAACAACGAATGCATGTATGCGGAAATGAGAATGTTTAGAAGGATGAGTGAAGTTACAAAAAATGATATAATTAGGAATGAGTATATTAGGGGAAGTCTAGGGGTACCAATTGCTGCTAAGATGAGTGAGCATAGGTTTAGATGGTTTGGTCATGCTCAACGTAGAGACGTTAATCACCCAATAAGAAGAATTGCTGATATGCAGGTTTCTGGAAGTAGTAGGCGAGAGGAAGACCAAAAAAGACCTGCAGGGACACGCTTAGGCGGGATATGTCGGAAAGTGTATTAATATTGATATGACCCAAGGTAGACACTTATGAAGAAATTAATTTAGAAAAACTGACCCCGCTTAGGAATGAAAGCCAAGAAATTAATAATGATGATGATTTATTATTACCAAAATTATCAACATATATTTTTATAGTTTGTTTTATAATTACTTTAACATTAAAATATGCTGGACCATTGACACTAAATGCATGCTAGCATATTTTGAGTAATTTTTTAAACAATTTTTAGATAACTTCAATATTATGTATGCCTATAAAATTTCCAAACTGAGCATGATATAAATTGTAAGCCCCGAAACCAGTCGCTCTCTTTTATTAAATAATAAATAATTAAAATCCACAAGGAAAATGAAATTCCTGTAGTTGCGTTTATACGCAACTACAGGAATTTACTACGTTTTATTTGAAACTCCTTTATAAAACAAATATAATTAAAGGACCCTTTCATGCTACAACACGTTTCCAGGCTAAAAAGTCCATCACCAGTGTATTACCTGTAATAAGTATTACCACTTTAGTACCTGTGTAACCTGTGATAAGCTTAAAATGCAACTTTTACCTGTTAGAAAGGAACCGTCGTTTGTAATGTGGCATGAGGGTCAAGTAAACAGAGGCTACCAAGAAATAACCAATTATCTCTTAAAATATATCCAGTACCTATGTAAAAGGCATTTATTTTAAACACATTTAAGCATTCTGCGATAATTGTGTAGGCCATAACAAGAGCCATATATCATCAAACTTTGGTTCTGTATAGTCAAAATCACAGTGAAGTCAGGTATATAATATTTTTTTGCTTGTTGCGTTAATTGTGGAGACTAGAATAACAGCCACATAATATCAATTTGGGCGAATGTAGTGAAAAAGCACAGTCATTAAGTCAGTGTCATTTAACATTTTTTGTTCCTCACCACTCATGTAACGAATGTTAGCAAGATTTTGGATTCATTGAGACACAACATGTTCCGGTTACATGTTCCGGACGGCAACACAAATTTTTTATTCTTATCGAATCCGAAATGCATATACATGTAACTAGTTCATTATAGCTGTCGCTGTTTCTCGCGTCTCTGCTTACAACGCTTGCTATAGTTCCAGTCATCTGCTTGTACAATTCTGTCTTCGATTTTACGATCTTCCCTTTTCCTGCAGTCGGTAAGGATCCACTGTAACTTACCTTTGATTCTGTAGCCTTTCGACATGACCATACAATTTTAGCCTTTTGCATTCGGGGGTCTCCAGGATGTCAATTTCTATGTCCTACGCTCTCTGATTTCAGTATTTCTTACTATAGACCTTTTCATCTTTCTTGGCGTGTGCATGTAAAAACACTTGCAATAAGTTGTTTCATCTGTCTTTCCTTGTCTAAGCTCGATTCGTTTTCCTCCTCCAGTGGCAGCTATCTGTATTCGTAAAGAGGCCGAACTTATCACCGACACCGTATCGGCCAAACGCACCGGTGTTATTGGTACAATACTGGGAGACGTGAGTGGTCTCTTCATTCCCTTCTCATCGCACTTTACCATGACAAACGTGACTCGCACAATTGAATTACGCATCTGTGTATCAGAGAAAGACGAATATTAAAAATTCCGTAGTAGCTTATTTTAGGCACACGCCAAGAACGATGAAACCGAGTTTATATCTCTTTTATTGATTTGGTAACATCAACGCCAATAATTTAGTTTGAATGCATCTTTTTTATTTACTACCCAAAGCTCTGAATCATTTGTAGTCATAGTCATTTTTATATATCCTAATTTTTGTGTTTCGAGTGATGTAGTTATTCCAAAGCATACTATTTAGTTGACGTATTGTTAAATTACCTTGACCAATTCAAGTTTCTTTTGTATACGGACCATTGTTTGTAATGCTTACACCCAGATATGTATACCTATCAGTATTTTCGATGTGTGTGCCTCTTAGATCTTATTCCCTTTTTTCATCTTCCACTACTACCTACTCTGTTTTTGGTGGATTATCGCCTTAATATACAAGTATTACTTCGTCTTCCTCAAAATGCACAGTTTGTGACATGCAATTTTAACACCCATAGCACATTTTCTTTTCCAAATATACAAAAATCCCTCAAACAAATCTTAAAGAGTGTAGGTGCAATGCGTAGGAGCTTTGGCGAAGTCCTTTGGCCATCTTTATCTTTTTTGTCTGTATGTCATATCGTCGTACAATATCCTCATATCAGTAATGCAAATCAGTGGAATTTTGTTGCCTTCTAGGACCTGGTACAGCTTAAATAATGGGACACTATCATATAACTTTTGATAATCAATAAATACCATGTGTGTCTCCATATTGTATTTCAAGAGTTTTTTTATTGTTTGTTTTAGACAGAACACATTGTCTATACAAGAACGCAAGTATGAAAGCCACTTTTATCTTTAGCGTTTTCTCAACAACCTTTAATTCAGCTTTTAATTATATTGTAATGTAATATATTGTGCCTAATATAGCCAAATCTTGATGCGATCAGAAAATGTTGGAAAACTTCCTTCTAATCTACAGACTCCAGAACAAGCAAATTAAAAACCTACGATTAAACCGAACAAAATTAAAAAATTAATTTAGCTGAATGAGTTTGAACCACGTATCTACCATAACTTTGATAAGGGTTTGCAAATGCTTAGTGCTCAGCATCATGAACAGCATACCGACGAAGAAGAATGTGACGACAGAATAGAAAATGCTGTAGATATTCGTTCTATTTTTTATGTTTGACCAATATAAAACAATATTTAATTGCTAGGTATCTTAAAAATAAAGATAAGTGGTTTTTAAAAACAGTCATTATTGATCTACACTTAGGAGACAATAGCTTCAAATGCAGTAGTACAAAAGATCCAAGTGGAGCATTCAAAGTTACATACAATTTAATTACATAAAAGCTCGTACAAGAATGTACTTTTAGTACATTCTTGTACGAGCTTTTATGTAATTTCAAAACATTTCTTTAAGTGTAAGAAAATTTTAAATATAAATTAACAACCCTGTCTGTGTTAACATGGTTATAAACTAAAATCTATGTTAATAATTTTAAAATTCCAATTATTTTGAAAACTTTTTTGCACTTTGACCCCTTGTTTTCTAAACTTCACATATATGGTAAACTTAAGTAATTAAATAATTAAATTAAAGGTATCGAATTTTATTTGTAAAACAATTTTATATTTATTTAAACTTTATGTCCACTATTTCTTATACACAAGATGATCTTTTACACAAGAAGAAGATACACCAAAAAAACTAATCTTTTCATGTACTTTATAGAAGAGCTTTACATAAATTAATCTACCATAAAATGTTTTTTGTTTGTCTTTTTTAATTGATTTTTTTATTTACTGAGTATGATCAGTTTGCATTAGCATACATCAAATATATATAATTCATATAAAACTCAATTATAATTGAAATTTGACAACGTTGCCAATCTCTTAATGTAATCCTGATTTTTTGATGGGATGCTTGACACTTTGATATTCATTATATACGATGGTTTTTTGGTTCAGCAGCTATCTGATACTCGTCGGTTATTATTAGGCGACTAAATTCACCAGATAATACAATACTTTGTAAGGAAACTTGTTGTATACATATTTCAAGGTGTGACAGCTTTATATAATGGATGGGGCACCGGTAACATGTGTGAAAAATTGACACAATAGAAGAGAGAAACCCAGTGACACGGATGCGTGTATTAATCATTCAATATTTTGCAAAAAAGATGGCTTTCTTTTTGGTTTAGTGAATGCGAAGTGATCGTATTACGTTACCTCTTACCCTCGATATGAAGATAAAAGCTTTACAACAAATATAGTTAAATTTATGGTGAAATATTGTTTAACCAAAAACAAAAACATGTCTATGTGATAATTATTATAAAACAAAACTAAATTTTATCAAAGAAATTTTATATTGTTGGTAAATGATCAAATGAGATATATTTCAATGTTAATATGCAAGATTCCATTTTATAAACATGGATTGTTTTAAAATCTCTACTCAGAAATATATATTAAGTGTTAGGTAATGCATAAATTAGAGAAATTCGAAAATTTTATGAGAGGCTTTATACTTCTACTATTCCGAACCCCGGTATACCAACAAAACATATCTTAAAAGTGGGCTCAGAGTATTTCCCTGAAATAATAACACCAGAAATTAGAGCCGCCCTAAAACAAAAAAAAAATGGAAAAACACCAGGAGAAGATAAAATTATTTCAGAGATGCTAAAAATGGGAGGCACTACATTAAAAGAGGTAATGAGAGCATTACCAAATAAATTCATGTTGCAAGGACAAATACCAAAGGCATGGAAAAATGCGGAAGTCATTCTACTTCATAAAAAACGGGACGCCTCCAATATAGAAAACTACCTACCAACAAGATGCATACCAACCAGTGGAGCAAGCAGGCTTTCGTAAGGGTTTTAGCACTATCGATAACTTGCAAACAATCCGGATAGTTATTGAAAAAACAATAGAGTACAACATACCACTACATCTGGCATTTGTCGATTATCATCATCATCATCTTGGTGCTACAGCCCTTAGAGGGCCTCGACCTTCTCAAGCTTTCTACGCCATTCTGTTCTGTCCCTTGCTTGAGTTTTTCAGTTGCCGAATCCGATCTTCTCCGCATCTTGTGTTACCCCATCCATCCACCTCAGCTTTGGTCTACCCCGTCGTCTCATTCCCACAGGTTGCGCTGTTAGAATCTTTTTTATCATGTTCGATTCAGGGGCCCGGGCTACATGTCCTGCCCACTGCAGGTGGTTTCGCTTAATTATAGTGGTAATATCTTTACCACCAAACGTATGCTTGTAGATATTCTGCAGTTCGAAGTTATATCTACGCCTCCATATTCCGTTCTCACAGACCGCCCCAAATATCTTGCGTAGCACCTTTCTTTCAAAAATGGATAGAGTGGATTCATCTGTTTTCGTTAGCGTCCATGCCTCTGATCCGTATGTGAGAACGGGGACTATCAGTGTTCTATACAGCCTTATACGAGTTTTTGAGACAGACGTTTGTTAGCTAAGTACTTTGATAGACCATAATAACACCTGTTTGCAATTATTATTCGCCTTTTTATTTCCTCAGATGTATTATTATTGGGGTTAACCGATGTCCCTAGATATATGAACTGGCATTTGTCGATTATAACAAAGAATTCGACAGTATCAAGAAATGGGCTTTCTAAACGGCATTGGGCGACGCCAGAGTACATTCCAGATATGCTGCCCTCCTTAAGAATATATACGATGATGCCACTTTTCACGTAAAAATAGATGATGATCTGGAAACTATGAAAATAGACCTTGGCAAAGGTGTGAGACAGGGCGACAGCATCTCACCCAAGTTATTTACTTTCGCATTAGAAAATGTTTTCAAAAAACTAAATTGGGCCGAAAAGGATAGGATTAAAAATGAATCTCGACAAAACAAAGATATTAGGCAACAGCCTAGAAAACATCACGATAGATAACATCAATATAGAAAAGGTAGAACATATATATATATATATATATATATATATATATATATATATATATATATATATACGTCCAATTAAAAACGAAAAGAAAAATAAAACTATGGCAATAGTTTGTACTTGTATACTACCAGTTGCAACTTATAGATTGGAAACTATAGCAATAACAAGAACAATTTCAGAGCAATTAAGAGTAACTCAACGAGCCAGTCAGAGGGCCATGTTAAATAGAAACCTCAGAGACAAAATTCCTAACACCGAAATACGTCGAAGAACTAAAGTAACCGTCATCATGGGAAAAATACCGATATTTTGGATGGCAATGGGTAGCACATGTAGCAAGACAAGACACTAACAGATCTTCTTATAAAGTGACATTCTGGAGACCTCTAGAAACGAAAAGAAGCGTGGGAACACCTCAAAACAGATGGATAGACGATATAACTGCTGTAGCTGGAAAGCAGTGGATGAGAATTGCAAAAGATAGGGAAGCGTGGAAGCAATTGGAGGAGGCCTATGTCCAACAGTGGGTAAATGAATGCTGAAGAACATTGGAACACGAATATATTTATCTGTATCATGGCAGCAATCTTAACCCATACGTGAAAAATAATAAATTTATCTATTTTAGCTTCATTCAACCCACGTTCGTTTAATTTCTTCAATTGTTTCCTGTTTATTGCTCTATTCATCCACATCTAACATGATCTTCTTGAGATCGCCTTTGTCATATTCTGTTTTTGTCATGTTGCACTTTTCAGTTATAGATTATTCTAGCTTTCATCTTCATAATTATGTTACATTATTTTGTGCAAATTATAATTTCACTTTGGCAATTTCTCTTCCAATATTTCTTTTAATTTTCAATTTTAAATTTCTATGTAAAAATTTTCGTAGCAAAAGTCATTATCATTAACAACCCAGGAGTAAGTGCTAATTTACTTTCCGTGTTCGTAACACCATCAGTATTAAATCTTATAATTTTCAATAGTTGGTAACATAAATGGGCCTGATAAAATAAGGCTTTCATTGATGGCATATTGTATTTTTGGTATCATTAGTTTCTCAGGTTACCAACACATCGCAAGATGCTAGTTCTTAGTCCGTTTAGCATTCGTTGTAGCGGCAAAAGCAATTGATGTCCAGCAGCTATTTCCTCTGGCGGCACAAAGTTTGTTGTGCCAATAGTGTTTATATAATGTTTATACAAAAGGTGTCTGCAATCCGTCTCCTGCTTGTTCCCGTTCTACCCCTGACGTGATCTGTTTTCTGATGAGTGATTTTCTCTTGGATGCGTGTTGATTTCAAGCAACCAGATACTGTTTTATTGAGAGTCACGTCGACGTGATTTTTTCCGTGGCCACCTATTTATTTATAACAATTTTTAAATAAATTGTTAACACTGATTTCTCGTTAAAACCACTTTTTTTAAATAATTTCGGTTATTTTCAGATAAAAGTTATTAATATGATCTTTTTATAATATGCTTATTATAAGCCTAAAATGTAAGCCTCAGTAAATGCCGATGCCGGTCCCAAGCCCGGATAAAGGAGGAGGGTTGAGGCGATGGGCTAGCAACTCGTCCCTTGTCAAAAGAAATTAATGCTAAAAATTTCGACCAAAAGCCTCGGAATACAAAGGATGGATCAACACAAAGACGACTAATGCAACGAAAAAGGAAAATGATATTGGCTACATGGAATGTACAAGGACTGAGAACCAAACAAGCAGAAGTATTCAAAGAATTAGCGGAAAGAAAAATAGATATATGTGTTCTCACAGAAACCAAGAAAAAGGGAAAAGGAAATGAAGAGATAGGAGAATATATACATATATACAGCGGAGTGAGTAAAGATAACAGAGCTAAGAGGGGAGTCTCTATTGCCATTCGAAAAAATCTTAAAAACAACATTAAATCGTGGACTGAAGTAAATGAACAACTACTAATACTGGAAATGAAAAAGAATGGGCACAATATCGTAATTGTCGGAGTATATGCCCCAAACGAAGATACAAATCCAGAAAGTAAAGACGATTTCTACGACAATATGAATGAAATACTCTCTGAAGTTAAAGAAAACTGTGAAATCTTTATACTAGGAGATTTAAACGGCAGAGTAGGGACAGAAGAAAATAGCAGAGTCGTAGGAAGATATGGAGAACAAATAACCAATGACAACGGAATGCGTCTTAGAGATTTTTGTGAAATAATGTCTCTCAAAATTATGAATGGATTTTTTCAACATAGAGACATCCACAAATTTACATGGATACAACCTACTAGGAATCTGCGCTCGATAATCGACTTTGTAATCCAACGTCAAACTTCCCAGCTGAAAACAACTGACGTAAGGGTATACCGTGAATCAGAATGTGGATCCGACCATCATTTACTTATGGCCAATGTGATAGTTAACTATCGCAAAAACAATAACACTCAGGTACAGAATATAGAAAAGGGACAAAAAGTAACATCTCCTAAATATAACCTAGAAAGCTTAAAAGAAGATTCAATAAAATTTCTTTACAAATTACGACTGGCCACAAAATTACAAAATGTGGATCGAGAAAATATAACAGCGGAAGAATTATACCAACAACTTAAAAAGCACATTCATGAGGCTGCAAGTGAAGCTTTGGGGTATAAAGACAAACATGAAACAAAAAATCAAGAATGGTGGTCGGAGAATATGCAAACGTTAGTAAACAAGAAGAAAACTGCTTATCAGAAATGGATGTCAACGAGAAAGGAGGAAGATCACAAGGTATATACGAAATTAAATCGAGATGTAAAAAGAGAAGTAGTGAAAAGTAAAAATGAGATGTGGGATTGAAGATGTGCAGAGGTGGATAGGTATATGGGTGGAACAAGAGTTGGGCAAGCGTGGAAGGTGATAAAGTCTCTCCGGAGGGAAGGAAAGGAAAAATCTAACTTAAAATTAATAGATCTGAAACAGTGGAAACAGCATTATGAGGTCTTATTGACAGAGGATAGACGTAAATTCCAAGATATCGAAATGGAAGAAATATCTGAACATACACAAATAATTGAGATAACAACCGGAGAGTTAAGCGATGCCCTCAAAAGATCGAAAAACGGTAAAGCAGCAGGACCTGGAGACATCCCAATTGAGTTGGTAAAGTATGGACCAAAAATATTACATGAGATGATGGTTAAACTATTTAATAAATGCTTAAAAGGACAAAATATCCCTGATGATTGGAATGTTGGATACATCAGCTCAATATACAAAAAAGTGGATAAACGCAATTGCTCTAATTATAGAGGAATAACTGTTACTAGCTCAGTTGGGAGGTTGTACGGTCGAATAATAAAAAAACGAATTGAATCAGAATATGAAGACATAGAGGAACAAAATGGATTTCGGGCAGGAAGATCGTGCATTGATAATATATTCGTTCTGCAGCAGGTAATCGAAAAACGGAAGGCAAGGAATCTATCTACCCACCTATTGTTTGTAGATTTAGAGAAGGCATATGATACGGTACCTTTGAAAAAACTATTTTATACATTGACGAAAGTAGGTCTCAGTAGAGAGTATGTGGATGCTATCGCAAATATATACAAAAATGCAAGAAGTGTCGTTAAAGAAGGAAACTTTATATCTGAATCATTTCCAATAACCAAGGGGCTTAAACAAGGATGTTGTCTGTCTCCGACCCTGTTTAAAATATATATTCAATCATCGCTAGAGCAGTGGAGAAAACAAGTATCCGGAATGGGAATAGACATAGGCGGTGGTGAATGTCTAACAGCTTTATTTTTCGCAGATGATCAGGTAGTCGTAGCGAATGACGAGGAAGACATGGACTACATGTTTAGAAAACTAAAGAAAGAATATGAAAAATGGGGCCTCAATATGAATATGGCAAAGACAGAGTATCTTAAAATAGGAGATGGTGAAGAAGATCCAGAGTTAGAAATTAGAAACACAAAAACATGCAATGAATATAAATATCTCGGATCTATAATATCTAAAGAAGGCACTACCAAAAGAGACATCGAAAACAGAACACAGCAGGGAAAAAAAGTGGTAAACATTCTAAACTCTCTACTTTGGTCTAAAGATATTAGACAAGAAACGAAATTGACAATCTATCGAACCTTGGTAGAGCCTATTATGACTTATGGGGCAGAGGTTTGGCAGATAACGCAGAAGGATAGAAAAAGAATAGAAGTAGTAGAAATGGATTTTCTAAGGAGAGCGTGTGGTATATCCAAAAAAGATCACATCAGGAATGAAGATATTAGAAGGAGGACAAATACTGTATATTCCAGTGTAGATAGAATTGAAACGAGACAACTAGTGTGGTATGGTCACGTGAAACGAATGAATGAAGATAGATGGCCAAAGAAAGCTTTAAATTACATACCACAACAAAAAAGAAGAAGGGGAAGGCCCTCAGTTGCCTGGGAAGAAAATGTACGGCACATAATGAGAGATAGAGCCATCAGAGAAGACGAATGGATGGACAGAAAACGATGGCGGTCGAAATGCGAGAAACGGCAGAGGCTGTAGGAACCTCGCTTATATATATATATATATATATATATATATATATATATATATATATATAAGCCTAAAATGCAAATAAACAATTAAAAATGCCGCAAAAAGCCAATTTTTGCGTTTTCCAAGGCCATTTTTTAATAGGTTTTACGTACTGCTAAGGTTACTGAATAGTTTACACCTTCATTTTTTACATTGTAATATTGTAAAATAGCAGTTTTGTATAGATTTGCTAAATAACAAAGAACTTATCAGAACGCATTTGAATGAACAAGAGCAATTGCCATACTTGAAGAAGGTTAGTCACTAAGGCAATTTGCTGCAGATTTGAACTTAAGTCATATGTGCAGATGGAAAATCAAACAAAGATGAAATCATTTTCACTCTAAGACAGTTGAGTTGTATAAGAGGGCAAAAAATCTCCACAGAGTAACAAGATGAGGCATTGGTAGATTATCTGAAAGAAGCTCCTTTTACGACACCTGAAAAGCTAGCGAAGAGACAGCGTATGTGGACAGCATTCACGATGCACGTAGAGGGATTAATGTAATGATAAATTGTTCAGCTGCAAGGAAAGCTTTTTGTTGATTCTGATGATCACAAGAGGAGACAAGTCGCATTTTGTAATGATTCATAAACCGTTAAGACAACTTTTGGTCTAACGTTGCATTTTCTGATGAAGAAATGTTTATATACCAATGGTCAAATAAGGGTTTGTAGGCCGAGAAATCATAGGTTTGATGAATGGTATACTCATTATTTAAGAAATAGTGGAGGATACGCGGTCAACGTCTGGAGACAGAAAAGTGCTGAAGGCCCGGGCATTTGATCTCATATAGAAAAAAAAATTAACAGGATTATATTATAAACATATTCTTGAAAATATAATGTCGCCATCAGTGATCTAGAGGTGTCCCAATAAGAACTTCGAGAAAAAGTCGAGGAACAACAAGAAAATCCCAAAGAACTAGAGGAGATAATCACACCTACATCTACCCAAGAAATAAACGAACTAATTAAAAATAGCCTACGGAGAAAAGCACCTGGTCTAAAACAGCACTAATCCGAGAAGCTCAGTTCGGATTTAGAGCAGAACACTTTAGCTAATTACAAGTACTTAGACTGACAGAATACATAACAGCTAAATTTAACGAAAAACAGCACACAGGAGCAGCGTTTCTGGATTTAAGCAAAGCTTTCGATAAAGTCTGGCATAAAGGCCTAATATACAAAATGAGAAACTATGGGTACAGTGACAAGACTGATCTCTTCGTACTTAAGCAACCGAAGCTTCAGGGTACAAATAGGATAAGTACTATCCGAGCACGGACGTCCGAAGGCTAGAGTGCGACAAGAAGCAGTCCTGTTACCCCTACTATATACAATATACACTACAGATATTACAAGAACACCAGGAACACTACTCAGTCTTTATGCAGACGACACAGCAGCAAAACACAGAAACTTAGAAGTAGTGGTCAACAATCTACAGATAGCATTGGATAACATTGAAGAATAGTGTATCCAATGAAAAAGAGCTATAAATTCAAAGAAGACACAAGTAATCATATTAAAAAAGAGAAACTCTAGAGGAACAACTGTTAGTGCAAGATAATCCCAACGAATTGACAAAAAAAAGCGAAAAACCTAGGAGTTACTATAACCAATGCTTAACGTTCACGGAACACGTGGACACAACCATATAAAAAACTCGCTATTCATCTCTCGCATGGGGAAACATCCTTAGAGAAGCGGCAAATGTACCGAGATACGTCGCTAAACGCTTTCGATTTAGAAAACTGCAATAAGTAAGGGTGATAGATAAAATGGCAGAACAGGCCAGAATTAGATTTTAAGAATTA
This sequence comes from Diabrotica balteata, assembly GCA_918026665.1. NCBI lineage: Eukaryota > Metazoa > Arthropoda > Insecta > Coleoptera > Chrysomelidae > Diabrotica > Diabrotica balteata. The sequence goes on from OU898281.1 coordinate 52,981,223, forward strand.
GAGAATCAACCAAGCTCGATCTCGAAAAATTAATGAAACCCCAAAACCGGGACAGGAAGGGCCCACATCCTCGAGACCCGAGTCGCCAAGCTGGACGCAGCCTGGAGCGGAGACTTGAGGTCCGAGCAAGCAATTTCAGTTCGATGATACGTCCCTTATCGCTTATCAGAGTGCTATCGGAGGGAAAAGATGGCTTGGAGCATTGAGGCGCGGTGAAGTGGTTCCTGATAACACGAATCAATACAATTCGATATAATGAATTTTAACACCCGAGTGTCATTCTAAGTGGTATGCAAGTCTCTCAGACTGTGTTAATTAAATTGCTTGAATTGTACAGGCAATAGAGCTAGTGGATAGGTGATTAAACACCTATTTTTTGTGAAAACAATATTAACAATTGGCGGTTAAAGCGTAGCACTGACTCTTGTTACTTTTCTTGTATACCATAAGTATAAGAAATAGCAGAATACCCTGCTGTAATTGCAAATCCGCGATAGCGGTTTAAAGGGTTCTCTATTATTAAGAATTTTAAGACTACACTTGATAATATAGCCGAATTATTGTTTTTATCTGCATCAATTTTAAATTTCTTGTCTTATACAGTAGACCGTGCAAATTAATAGACACAATAATCTTTAAGTAATTAACTTTTCACATGGATTAAGATATTTATGGCATTATATATTTGTAGTTGTGCTTTATCGTGATAATTTCCGTTTTGTTAAGTTTTTATTGTCTTGACATAGTTAAAGACTGAGTAATTTCGCCTCGAAACAATTACGGCGTATTATTAAAGTCAGTTTACCAATGCTAATACGAAAAGTGAAAATATCCAATTTCATTACCCGTCAATTTGATCTTTGCGTAAGTAGCACTTCCCGGCTAGTTCGTTTAAAAGGAACAATAAACATACGATACAGAGTGAATCTATTCTTACAGAATAGTATGGCAAGGCCTGAGATCTGAAACCTAAATGATATATTGATCTTATACAGAGTGAGATATGAGGAATTGCACTTACTCCTACCTTGTATATAGGCCCTTATGAGGAAAATCGAAGGACCAATAACAAGTCAAATGAAATTTCTGTTCGTCATATATTTTAAACGATAAGTTTGATGTGTCTCATGTTTTGGTAAAATGTTACACTACTATCATCTAACCAACTGATTTATTCAAACTAGGTTCGGTTTTAAAAATTGCGTTCATTTTGTTTATAGGTAAAATTTCACCCCTTAAAATATGGATGTTAAAAGTTCCAATAAGAATTTTACAAATAAGATAATTCATTTTTTTTCTATATTACATGTACGGTGTTTGTACTTCTTATATGGTCGCATATGGCCAATTATCAGTTATTTTCTGACCTAACTTAATAAACAGCAAATACTTAAACCTTAGTGCTTACTCTTATTTTATCTATCAACTAATGCACTACAACTAACATCACGGCAATATACTCTGCTTTTACACTAAACTATTACACATTCACACTAACTCAAATAGTTTTGTCATTATGAGTCTTCTCTTTAGTTCAGTGTTTTACTCGTTTACTTAGTACTCGTGATTGGCTGCTGTTCTCTTGATTACTTCGGTGACAGTTTCCATACCCAGGTTCTGGCGGAGGTGGCTGTCACGAATATACCAGGGAGCATCAATAATGTTCCTCAGTACTTTGTTTTGAAATCTCTGGATAATATTTTTCCAATCAACCAATACAATTTCTTATATCTAATATCTCTTCTCTTTTCTTTTCGGCATAGAATTTCCAGCGCAGCCTCGCGTCTAGGGTGATGCCCAAGTATTTTGCTGATGCTGATAAGATGTTCATAGATTTTAAACAAACATTTGATAGAGTATGCAGGAACAGACTGTGGACAGCGATGCAAGAACTTGGCTTTCCAAAAAAACTAGTTAGGTTGATACGGATGTTTATGGAACGGTTACGATGTAAGGTGAGAGTTGGACAACAACATTCGGAGACATGTGAAATAAACAATGGACTAAAACAGGGAGATGCACTTTCACCACAACTCTTTAACTAAGCTCTGGAGCACATAATCAGAAGTGCAAGAATCTAAAAACCTAATACAGTATTTCATCGAGAAGCAACAAACTTACTACTGACATTTGCAGATGATATCGATCTAATAGGAAACACACGATTAAGGATGAAGGAGACTTTCGTGAGGTTCAAGAAGGAAGCAGAGAAGATGGGGCTCCAAATCAACGAAAACAAGACGAAATATTTGTATATGAGAAGTAATAACCAAAGCAGAGACAGAATCGGTCAGAACATCACCATCGATGACTTTAACTTTGAGCGCGTTAGAGAATTCAAGTATCTTGGAAAAACAATAACTGAAGACAATAACGGATCACAAGAAATAAACAACAGGATTCAGGCCGGCAACAGATGTCTTTTTGCCCTCCAAAACCTTATAAAATTAAAACAACTAACACGACGTACGAAGATACAGGTTTATAAAACAATCATATGACCCGTTGTAATGTATGGAAGCGAAACGTGGACAATAACAAAGGCAAACGAAGAGAGACTATGTGTTTGGGAAAGAAAAATCCTAAGGAAGATTTTTGGTCCTGTGCTGGATGAAGCATCAGGACAATATAGGATAATAATTAACAAAGAGATCAAAGAACTTTACCCAGACGCCAACATCATAAAAGAAATAAAGTCCAAAAGACTCCAATGGGCAGGTCACCTCAGAAGACATTCTCACGAACGAACAGTAAGACTGGTGTCGGAGGAAGTCCCAACTGGAAGGAGACCACGCGGACGCCCTCGTCTCCGGTGGCGAGATAATGTAGCTGCAGACCTAAGCACTATGGGCGTGGAGAATTGGATGGAGGTTGCTCAAGACAGAAAACAGTGGAGGCATGTTGTCGAGTCGGCTAAAACCCACGAAGGGTTGTAACGCCACGAAGTGAGCAAGTAAGTAAGTCAGCTTAACTAAGGCTTTTCTTGGTAGATTTTTTAATAGTTCTCCTAGTATGAGATCATATTCTGGAGCTCTTACAGTTTAACTTATCGTTTATCTGTGTTGATACTTCTCTAAATGATGTCAACGTTATTCTTTCTTCACCATCGTTGTCGTTGGGTTTGAACGTGCTTTCTAAATGATCATCAAACCGTTCTGCATTCTGTTCGTTACTTCTAGCCTAGTTGCCGTTTTCCAATTTGATAGAAGGAGAACGAATAATTGGCCTTTTCATTCTTTTTGTTGCTTTAAATAACGAATATTATGTGTTCTAGTAAGCAGTTAAACCACCTTAAAAAGAAATCAATTGTTGAATTTTTGATATTCTGTATCCCCCTTTTTAGTTTTTGTGTGGCATTATTTAGACTAGTTTTGTCTCTTGGAGTTCTTTGTTGCTATCATTTTTTTCTTAACTTTCTTTTTTCTACCATGAGTTCTCTGATTTCTTTGAAGCAGTTGTTCCCTTTTGTTCTAGAAGTTATTGTGGGAGTATTTTTCCAAGCTATCTGTTGGATATTTTTTATAAAAACTTCTAATTCGTCATTAAGTTGACTCGTGTTTCTCAATGGCAGAGCAAGAATAATTTTGTGTTCAAGGTTTATTTTGCAGCTCTCCCATTTAGTTTTTTTATTAGTCAATATTGGATTGATTTTTTTTAATCACTGTATTACTCATAGTTAAAATTATCGTTGAATGATCAGAGTTCATATTTCAGCCATCATCAATATTCAGATAGTTAGCTGAGATAAAAAAAATCTATCAGGTCTGGAATTTTGTTCCCATCGGTAGACCAGTATGTTGGTCTACCAGTGTATCAGTAAATATTACTTCACTTTTTTGTTCCATAACAGCTAACAATAGTTCTTTTCCTTAAGTTGTTATTAACCTAGAGCTCCAGTAGGTATTATTTACTATAGGTTATTATTAAAATCGCCACCGATGATATATCTTTTTCCTAAATTTTTATAAACTCTTTATATTGTTCTCTTTTAATGAAATGTCTAGGAGGACAATATATTGAACTTATATTTACAGTATGTGTTTCCATCTTCACACATACTGTTGTTGCTTGTATGTGCTCAGTTGCATGTTGTAATTGCTTATGATGCAATATGCTATCTTTAATTATGATAGCGCTTCCTCCTTAAGCTGCGTTATCTGAGTGTAAAGTAGAATATACATAAATTTTATATATTTCTGTTTCCTGAAATGTGTTTTAGAAACCGGACACAGATCAATTCTATCAAGTGCTAGTACTGCTTACACCCGATCTTATGTTGTAACAGTACATTTGTGTTCCACGCCATTATTCGGAGGTCCTTAGCCATTTCTGATTTTCAGAATAGCTCCTTTAGCGGTATGCTCTGTCGAGTAACTCTGATATCGATTTAAGTTATTTTGTCATCAATCTTGGTGAGCTTTTCCAGTATTATTTTTAATGTAATATCAGTTTCTTTTTCTTGTTGCGATGGTGCATGTCATTACATTCTTTGTTACATCGCTGTAACCTGTATTATCACTAATCTCTACCGTTTTAATTTTTTTATGAGGAACTATACATACTCCTACCTTGTATAAACGCCTTATGAGGAAAATCAAATGACCAATAACAAGTGATTGTGATTTCTATTCGTCATAAATTTTAAACGGTAAGTTCGATATGTCTCATATTTTGATTAAACGCGTTACAGTACTACCATCTGATTTATTCAAACTAGAAAATAATCAGGTCCGGTTTTAAAAATTGCGTTTATTTGGTTCATAGGAAAAATGTCACACCAAATTTCACCCAAGAATATGGTTTTTGAAAACTACAATAAGAATTTTACAAATTAGACAAATAAACAAATACAATGGCATATGTATTTTCCCCCGTACGATTACTGAATTTTTAATTAAAAAAATCAAATTGTAACTTTCAATTAAAAAATTTAATTTTTTGAACAAATATTTAATGTCTAGGCAATAATACTACCACAAATCGTACTAAACATTTTAAATAATACCGTTTTAACAAGTTGCCATAAGTTCAAAAGATACAAACTAAACTGCATTATGTATATATTTCGTTTATAAATTCGTGAAAAATAACAAAAATAAATAAGTAAACAAAAATAATCAAGAATCAAGAATACAGTAATTTGCATCACTACCTTCTTGTCACCATTTATTAATGCGAAAATTTAAGTGAATCTATAGGGACCTATGATAATTTAACGTTTTTGTTGTTTGGGTACATAATTTGACTTTTCGTTCGCCATCGTTATTATTTACTTGTGTTTCTTACACCATTTTGACTGTTTCTCATTGGTTTTTGAGATAGTGTCATTAATTAATTGCAAAAGTGCTGCACCAATATTCAATAGCGGAATATATATACATTTTTTGTTTACGGGTTTTGTGATGGAAATGGCAAAGCTCACAACAGATAACATCAAAGATGCTTTCTAGAATGTAGAATCATCAAACGTTATTAAAATTTTTTGGTAAAAAAATTCTTCCAATAATTTCATTTTATCTGACTCATTCATATAGACAATTCTGACATTTATTATTCATTTTAAAGTAGACGACTTTATAATTATATCATCAATATTTTTGAGTGGCGCTCCTGGGACGAGTTTCTTGGAAGATAGTCCATTAGATTGCATGAAATCAACTTAGAACAAGAAAAGCCACCAGAGAAATCATAGAATGCAATTTACCTTTTAAAAAACAATCATATCCAATGATAACGGTAAAGTGTCCCTGTTAGTGATGCCTTAGTATATCATAAGGAAAAAACTCATCATCCCGACATTAGTATTTGGTAAGTATTTGCTCTTACATTTAGTTTACTCTCAATAATAACACCTCTCTCAATATTAAATTCTGATTTTAGTGTTTGTTACTTTCAAACGTAACTAGTGTATCCTCAATATATAATTGACGTACTTCTTTTTCTTCTTCTTTTTATGTACAGATAACTCTGTTTTTTAATGTGCCTAAAGTAAGTCGTCGTTCCATTGTTTTTGTGCTCTTTCTACTGATCGTCTTCCTATTGAGGAACCGTCTTTTGCCGTCTTTACTACTCTATTTCTTATCATTCGGCTTATATGAACGTTCTATTCTACTCTTCTATTTCTTACCCAGTGAGAGAACTCCACCTTGCATCTACGTCATATATCTGTACTCGCTCTGTCCTATAGTGTTTTACCATTAAGTGTTTTCATCTCTGCTGTTTCTAACATCCTTTTTTTCCTTTCTTTGTTGTGCTTTTGCCGCTTATATTATTATTAGTATGAAGACTGTTTTATAAAGCCTTCCTTTTATTTATTCCTGATATTTTTATTTCCCTATATTGTTTCATTTGGGTAACCTGCGGTTTATGTTTGCTCTACTCATTTAATGTTCCACTTCTGTTTCGAGATTTATGTAGCTAGATAATGTGTTGCCTGGATATTTAAACTACCTCACTTGTTCTATTATGTGACCTTACAGCTCAAATTTACATCTTAGTAAATTTGCTGTTATAACCATGCATTTTGCCTTTTTTAGGGAAATTAACATGTTAAATTTACTGGCGGTTATATTAAATTCTTGCAGCATACGTTGTAAATCACTTTCACTTTAAGAGAGTAGTACTGCATCGTCTGCATAGCAGATTATTTTAAGTTTTCTCTTATTTGGTATTCTCTTTTAGTTCTTACTTTTTTATTATTTCATCCATAATAAGGTTGAGCAATAGAGGACTTGGAGGAATCTTATCCCATTGCCAGGTTTAATATGGTCAATAAGTTCTTCTTTTACTTTTACTTTTATTGTGATATTTTGGTAGACATTTACGATTGTTTTGATTATTCGTGGATGTATCTCTCTACCATAAGTAAATAACGTCCTTTAATTTGACCTGATCAAATGCCTTCTTAAGGTCCGCGAAACAAAGAAACTTATGCTGGTTTGTTGTATTCTAATGATTTTTCTTTTACTTGCTTTATTATAAATATAGCGTCGGCGCATGATCTTTGGAAATGGAAATTTCATTTCCTCTGTAATTTTCCGGGGCCAATTTGTCTCCCTTTTTGAGGAGAGTTATTGGGTTGCTTAATATCCATTCTTAAGGAATTTTGTGTTGTTCTATTATTTTTTAGACTTGCTTATAGTGGTATTTTTGTCTATCGATTTTCTCTTTAAATATGGGTACCAAATCCTACTGCATCCTGTCGAGGATGTTTAAGGCATCTGCTTTAAATTGTATAATACATGTCTGAATTGAAGGGCTTAATGTGAAACAATGAAAAGCCACACATGAGTTCAAAAAGAGTTAGTGCTATGCTCGGTTAAAGTAATAGTATAACAAGCCACCAAAAATTTATTTCAGCCCTTCGTTAATAGATGGGGCGACAAACCTATGATAACAGTGTTGCATAGATCTAGTTTGTCTTAGTATCTACTCGACATAATGACAAGCCACATCAAAATGGCGAATATGGGCGGAAGCGATGCGGATGTTTCTGTGAGTTCTGACGATTCTATCGAGAAAAATACTGAAGTTTAGTCGACATTTGATGACAGTGACCGTGATCCTGACTATGTACAATCTAGAAGTGACTCAAGTGATGAAAATACAGCGGTATGTAATTTTTTTGTTAAATGTAGCTTGTCACATTATTACCATTCAAGATTAAAGTATGATTGTTGTGGCTTGTGATATGGTTTGTTATATTATTGCATTTTGTTGTAGGATAATGAACAAGGTCCGTCAAGAAAAAGGACAAAACCAAACACACCCGACAAAACCCCAACAAGTCGATGGAGACAAAGAAATGAACACTGTTATTTAAGATCAAAAAGAAAAATTCGACGAAATTTAGGACAACCATATGTAAGCGACAAAACAAAAAAAATGTACCTGGTCGAGAATTGGGACCGCCTTGCAGTTGCAATATGAAGTGTATGGAAAAGCTTCAGGGCCACGAGAGCAATATTTTTAACGAGTTTTGGAACCTTGGTTCATGGAAGTTACAAAATAGCTACTTATTCGGATGTATAGATATTGTTAAGAAGAAAAGGTCCTACCAAAAGAAGCAAAAACATCAAGTATCGCATAGAAAGAGCAATGCAGTCTACTCCATTAATGTTAATGGTGAAACTACACGTGTATGTAAAACAGAATTTTTAAATATCCATGGACTTCAAGCTTTCAACTTACTCTAAGGGTAGAGTAAATAAAATTGTTCGCAAGAAGATAGAAGGAAATCTAGTGCCAGAAAGAGACAACAGAAGAAAGCATACAAACCGTGTGAACAAAATATCTGATTCGGAATTACTAAGTGTTAAAAACCACATACATTCGATTCCAAAGTATCAAAGTCACTACAGTCGACAAGAGAATATAAACAAAGTTTATCTGGACCATAACATGAGTAAAGCCAGTCTCTATTCGGATCGATATGTCCCTTGATGTACAGAAGAGGGAATTAAACCAGTTAAGGAGCATACTTACCGTAAGATATTTTGTACAGAGTATAATATTGGATTCAAGCTGCCAAAATCAGACACTTGTAAGATATGCGACGAAATTAATATCCAAATAGAGTCAGCAAAATCAGAAAAAAAAAAGATTATAGCGAATTAACAACAATACTTAACTTGCACAAGTGTAAGGCTCAGGCAATGCAACAATTACTGAAGAGCGAAGCAGCCCGGTCAAAAATTATTGATAAGAAAATAGGTGTTATATCGTTTGACTTGCAGCAATCCTTACCGATTCCCAAATTAACCACTGGTCCTGCGTTTTATTGCAGGAAAATCTGGATGTATAATCTAGGAATCCATGATTGTACGGAAGACGCTGGTCATATGTTTGTCTGGACGGAAAACATTGCAAAAAGAGGAAGTGATGAAATTGCATCAATACTCATAAAATTTGTAAGCTCAAAGATAGGTGAAGTAGAACATCTCGTTTTCTTCACGGATAATTGTCCCGGGCAAAACAAAAACTGGCTTTTAATGTCTTTATGGTTCCAGCTAGTGTAGGAACAAAAGTTTAAGTCTATTACACACCATTTTTTAGTCAGCGGACACACGCACCTTCCCTCCGACAGGGATTTTGCTCTTATAGAAAAACGACATAGAAAGTATGCTCCACTTGTGTACTCTCCTGAGGAGTGGCATAAAATTATAAAAGAATCTAATCAAAAGAAGCCCTTCAACTTAACTGTTATGAAGCAGGAATATTTCCTCAATGTACAACCACTCTTAGAGAACATTAAAAAGAGTACTCGCACTGATGACCAGCAGCCTTTGGATTTTTCCAATGTTTTTTCCTTTTTATTCAAGAGTGATAACACAAAAGCATTTTACGTTAAGCATTTTGTGAATGGTACCTACAACCCCGTTACTGTTGTCAAGAAGGGACGTCCAAATGTGCTTACTGTATCTGATTTACAACAGAAGTATATTGAGCCCATTCGGATTGCAAAAAAAAATCGAAAATATGAGGTCATTATGACCCTACATACCTTCAGTGTATCATCCCTTCTACAAAAGTTTACGAGAGGATGTCAGTCCTGATGTTGCTGATGAGTATGCCGAGCTCGTTGATTAAATAAGATTTTGGGTATATATTATTAATGTAATAATGTGACAAGCCACATTTTTTTTAAATAAAGATCGTTTTTTTCTCAAGTTTGGAGTAATTTTATTAATATTGTTGTAACTATAGTTCCATATGGCATGATGCATCGACATCGTTGTTACTTGATTTTTTAATATTATTTTTAACATTCAAAGTCAAATATCTCACTTTTACCTTTTTGAGGCTTGTCATTGTTTCACATTAAGCCCTTCAATTGCTAATATGAAGGAGTCAGATAAAATGAAATTATTAGAAGAAATTTTTTACAAAGTCACAAAAACAAAATTTATTTTAAAGTAAAATTATGGCTTAACTTAATAAAAAATAATAAATTGCATTTAAATATTAGAAAAAAATAGTTTCAGAACAATAATAATAAAACTACGTTGTATAAAAATGAACGTTTCACAAATTAAAAACCGCTTTCTTCTAAGCTTTCCTTTCGACGAAAGAAACGAATCGGCCAACAAAGCCTTACAAAACATCCGATTTTTTATTGTTCGAATGAGTCACCGTGTATATTGCAGAAGCCAATTATTATCGGTGATCTAATCTACTTTTGTTCAGAAGTAATGGCTATAATTATTCCATCGGATCGGCAAGGTAAGGCAAAACAACAACTTGCTCCCGCAGCTCTCTCTTTCTCATTCTCTCTTTCTCTCGCTCACTCTAGTCGAAAGAACAGCGACACGCTAATGCTGGATAGAAATGCGTGTAAATGTAAAATAATCAAGTGGGCTGGGTAATAGAGATAGCGCGTACCCAGCAGCAGCCCTGATAGAGATACAGCACTACCGAATAAATACTGAAAAGATACAATCGTTGTTACTTTTGCCAATAGTACAGTAGCTGAGAATGTCAGCATTAAGATTCTTTAATTAATCTCTTACTGAAAATTACGGCAGCACTGACTGTTTTAATCGGTTCCTATACCAGAACGAATTATTCTGGTCATGTAACAAATCATTGATAGTCATATCGAAGTAAATAAATTCAGATTGTTGAGAAATTGATGTGAACGGTTTTTTTATCTTTTTTTAAGTACTTAAATGTGTTTTCTTTACTAAAATATGCTGCATTGTTAAATTCAAATTCTCATTTAGTATAGATAAAGGCGTGCACATAGTAAAATAGAATTTGATTCATCTATTTTAATAATTGATGGATTCGACCGTTACTTGATGGAAATTCATTTTATGTAACAATAAAACACTGAAAACTTTGTTTTCAAACTTCCACAAAATTTATTTTAAGTATTATCACTACAGCTGTTTCGGCTGATTGCCTTTCTCAAGTGATCTATTTTGGGTTGGGTTTACCCTTGGGTGATCTATTTAAAAGCCCTTTTATGTTCTGCTATTCGTTTATCAAAGTTTCTACCAGTTTGACCGATGTAAGTTTTTGGGCAGTCGCCACATTGAAGTTTGTACACACCACTATTTAAGTGTTTTTCATTTTGGCTCTTGTTATTTTTAATATATTTGTCTAGGTTGTTATTTGTTCGGAAAGCTGGTGTTATTCCTTTCTTTTTTATGTGTTTGGCAATTGTTGTTGTTATTTTGCCTGTATATGTAATCGAGCAGAAGGTACTGGGTTTTTCTCTGGTGGTGGAAATACTAATTTCAGGGCTTTCTTGTGTAGTTTTTGATTTAACATTTTATTAATTGTTTGTTCGTTGTATCCGTTGTTTACTGCAATCTGCTTAATTATATTTAAGCTGCCAGTTTATGTTGTGTTGGATGGGATGACGAATTGTGTATAGTCGTGTCAGTATGGGTAGGTTTATGAAATATGGAGAAGTTATGTTTGTTTTGAAGTCTGCTAATTTTTAAATCTAAAAAATTTATGGTTTGATTTTGTTCTGATTCTATTGTAAATTCAATATAACTATGAAGTGAATTAATATATGATAAAAATTGGTCGAGTTGCCTGTTAGTTCCTGTGAAACATACCAGTACGTCGTCTACGTATCTCCACCAATATAAAAACTGTTTGAATACGGGATGTTTTGAAATCTTTGTCTCTAGATGATCCATAAAAATATCTGATAGCAATGGGCTTAGAGGATTACCCATTATAAGTCCTGCAGTTATTTGTATAAATTTTATTATTAAATTCAAAGTAGTCCTGGTTTATGCAAACTTCAAGAAGATGTAAAATTTGAGATGTAATTATTGTATTTGTACTATTTTGGTCTAAAAGGTTTTTTACTAGAATAAAAGTTTCTGTAGGAGGGATACTAGGAAAAAGATTTTTTACGTCAAATGAAATTAATCTGGAGTTGTTAGGTAATTGAAAATGTTGTATTTAACAATAAAACACTGAAAACTTTGTTTTTAAACTTCCACAAAATTTATTTGAAATATTATCACTAGAGCTGTTTCGGCTGATTGCCTTTCTCAAGTGATCTATTTTGGCTTGGGTTTACAAATTTATAGTCTCTAATGAAATAGGTTGAGGAGGGGAGAACCGTTTGTCTCAAGTTCGTCATTCAGAATTATATCTGTGTTTTTTAATTTGTTGATTTCCATAGATTCTAACAAAGATAGCTTAAGGCCTTTATTTTGAATGTGAAGAATTTTAAATTTGTCATTAAAAGAATAATTATGATCTAGAAGGTGAAGTGCGTATGTCGAATCTGTTTTTCTATTCTTGAAAGCCCTTTTATTTAAGCCGAAACAGATTCGACATACGCACTTCACCTTCTAGATCATAATCATTCTTTTAATGACAAATTTAAAATTCTTCACATTCAAAATAAAGGCCTTAAGCTATCTTTGTTAGAATCTATGGAAATCAACAAATTAAAAAACACAGATATAATTCTGAATGACCAACTTGAGACAAACGGTTCTCCCCTCTTCATCCTATTTCATTAGAGACTATAAATTTGTAAACCCAAGCCAAAATAGATCACTTTACATTAAGATAAACAGGAATAAAGCGGAGATGCGCTGTCCTGAGTTTTCACATACGGTTAGGAAACCATGTTGGGGTTCAATTACCCAGGACCTCCACATGAAGAGCACTTGGCTGATTGTTGTGCCTCTATAGCGAATCAGATTGCTATAGGGGGGAAAGGGATGGTCTAGAGCATTGGAGCACGGTGGGGTGATTCCTGTTTTTAAACACGAATTAAAACACCTTGCTCCAATGAATTGTTACACCCGATCGTACTACCTGGGTGAACATGTCTCATAGGCTGGGTTCAATCAAATTGCTTGCTTGCAAATAGATCACTTGAGAAAGGCAATCAGCCGAAACAGCTTAGTGATAATATTTCAAATAAATTTTGTGGAAGTTTGAAAACAAAGTTTTCAGTGTTTTATTGTTATATAAAATGAATTTCCATTAAGTAACGGTCGAATCCATCAATTATTTAAATGTTGTATTTTATTAACTAGTTCTATTGTATTTTTTATAGTAAACTTAGGTGAAAATTTAGTGTGGTCTAAAATAATCTCTAACAGTTTTTTTGAAATTTTATATGACGGAGGTGTATAAAAAGAAACTACAGGTCTTATTGGGTGATCCGTTCTGTGTAGTTTAATGAAAGAATATAATTTAGGAGGCTGTGGGTTCATGATACTGAGGTATTTCTGTTCTATTGGATTTAGTATTGATTTTGAATTTTCTAACGCTAGCTTAGTTTGTTTTTGATATTTTTCTGTCGGATCTTTGTGTAAAGTAATATTTTGATTATTTAAGAATTCTATTGTTTTGTTATTATATTCTATTTTATCTATAGCAATAGTAGTGTTACCTTTACAAAAGCAAAGGTAAAATTTCATTGGACTATAAATTTGTAAACTCAAGCCAAAATAGATCACTTGAGAAAGGCAATCAGCCGAAACAGCTGTAGCGATAATACTTAAAATAAATTTTGTGAAAGTTTGAAAACAAAGTTTTCAGTATTTTATTGTTACATCTATTTTAATATCTAATTCACTTTCTCTATGCTTTACAAACTTTCGCGAAATGTTTCATTTCTTCTAAACTTTTTAACTTACTTTTTCTTTCAGTTTTTCGATTTTATTTTTATTAAATATTATTAATATTATTATTACATAATAATGAGGACTGAGGTTATAAAGACCCGTATGCCCATTTACTAGAAAAATTAAATAGTACATTACAAAATAATTAGTTACGCAAATAAATTATGAACTAGTAAATTGTATACAGTATTGTTTAGTTTACAAACATGTAACAGTCTAGTTGGTTTTTAAAAGAATTTATTGATGGGGAATTTATAATTTCAGTTAGGAGACTGTTCCATATACTAAAAATACGATTACACAGAAAATGTTGGCGCCTTATCCATGAAAAGGATTCCTTTTTCAGTTTCAAACTATATCCACGTAGTATGCTGTGATGATCTAAAATAAACAAGTGCTGCAGATTTCCATATCCAAACTATAAAATTCGGAAGGTGATAATTAAGACACCACGGGTCGACGAGCTTCAAAAGTTGGTAACCTTGCTAAAGGAAGTCTTTGTGGGTAATCTGGCCTTCTTCGTTTGAAACATGGTCGTCTGGTGGCTTTCTTTTGGACATTTTCGAGAAAAGTTCTATCGCGCACTAATTCTGGGCACCAAAGTGTTCCACAGTACTCCAGTAGGGGCCTGACATAAGTTTTATACAAACGAATAGAACCCGAAAAAGATATTTTTGTAAAAGTAGATATTATTAAGTAGGTATAATTTACTATTCGTTTTTTAGTGATGTTTGAAATATGATACGACCAACTCAAATTTTCAGTAATTGTAATACCAATGTCACAATATGATCGCACAGTATCCAGTAAATGCCCATCTATCGAATAAGACAAACGCGGATTATTTTTTCCCAAATGTAAAACTACACACTTATCTCTATTTAGAGGTAACATCCAATCCGAACACCACTTGAAGATCGAATCTAAGTCACTTTGCAAGTCTTGTCCATTCAAAAGTGGGTCAGAAAATATTTTTGTATCGTCTGCGCAGAAAGCTTTCCAAGATATGATATGAGAATCAAGATCACTAGCATACAACACAAATAGTAGTGGACACAAAAGAGATCCTTGTGGCACACCACTTAAAACTGGTTTTTTAGATGACAGCGATTTGCCAACTCTAAACACAAAACTCACGATTTGTTAAAAAATAATTATCCACTCAAGAAGTTCTCCGCGAATGCCAAAGTGTTCTAGTTTATACATCAATTTTCTTCTTGGTACCCGATCAAATGCTTTTGCAAAGTCTAAATATGTAACTTAATGATCTATAGGTCATTTTTTATCCAATGCTGTTGTCCATTCATTAACACACCACAGTAAATTAGTCATGGTTGATCGACTTTTCACAAATCCATGTTGTTGTAGAGGAATAATTTTTTCTCGAAGCAAAATTCTGAAAGAGACTCGGTGATAATTGATTTCATAACTTTATAAATAACAGGTGTAAGGCTTATTGGTCTATAATTACTTCTTTCCTTTTTTAAGTATAGGTGTCACCAAGGCACTCTTTTAAATTAAAGGCAAAGAGTGTGAATTAAAAGATGAATTATTAGTGATAGTGGAATAGAGAGGACGTCTGAACATTTTTTCAAAAATAATATAGAAATTTTATCGGGCCCTGGAGATGAGTTGTTTTTTAATTTGTCAATATGACGTTTAATGATTTCAGGTGAAAAATCGATGTAATCAATTTTAAGAATAACCCTTGAATGACTGATTATAGGAAAATGATTTTGAGACGGTTCAGTAGCAAAAACTTTAGAAAATGTATCTGAAAGAATTTTAGCGATCTCATACGTATTCTGACAATTTGTTTCATCGTAATTTTTTAACAATGGAATGGATACTTTAGAAGACATAGCAGAACTAACATAGTTATACAGTTTTTTAGAGTCGTTGCAACTTACAATAGATTCTTCATATGCCATTCTATGTCTGTTCTTCTTTTGCTATTCTTTAAGCTTCTAATATTTTTTTCAGTAACACATTTTAATCAATTATTATAGTAGATCCTACTGCAGAACCACTCGGTTCATAAACTGGTTCATCAAACTCACATATGCATTTAGAATTAGATAAAAACGTTGATAATAGGTTGCCAGTCAAAAAGTGGTCGAAAATATTTTTAATTCAATTAATAATAATTAGTTTTTTACAAATTTTACTTCTTTCATTTATTTGTTAAAAAAAGATACGCTGCCTATGACGTATATGCATGTTTTTCATATCAAATTAAAATTACTTTTTTTCTTAACATGATGATATAGGGTTACTTAACTATTAAGTTTGTAGTTTTCATATAGCTCTTTCATGGTTTTATGGAACTCATAATGCATACAGGCTACTAGCTTATCTTCCTCCAGGTCCCACCAGTTCATTTGGCCTACAAGACAAAGAAAACTGACTTACTGTCAAGCTTTTGAATTTATTTTAACTAATTCTCTTTCAAGATATCTGTTAACAAATAAATATAAAAATTCTTCATATGGTGTCCTATCCAATTAGTGGATGTTGGGGATAATTTTGGAGTACTCCTCTTGATCTTGTGTGGCTCTAAAAAGTGCATGGACATCGAGATTTGTCCAATCCCTTATGTTTTTAAGCCATGAGTATTTCTTTCTTCCGATGCCTCGTTTTCCTTCTATCTTTCCTTCTTTAATCAGATTTAAGAACTGGTCCTTGGAATTTCGAAATATATGACCCAGATAAGCAGTTTTTCCTCTTTTTATTATTGACAGTAATTCTCGTTTTCTGCTTATTCGATTTAATACTTCGACATTTGTTGTGTGATCTATCCAGGAAATTTTACGTACTCTTGTAAATACCCACATTTCAAAGGCCTCCAATCGGTTCATCGCATTGGCCTTTATGGTTCAGGTTTCTACACCATATAGCAGTATTAAGTAAATGTAACATTTTACAAAGCAATTTTGAAGCGGTAAGTTATGGATGCTGTTGTTAGCAAGGTTCTGGCTTGCTCAATCCTACTACGTATCTCTATGTCTGGATCTAGATCTTCAGTTATCCAGCTACCGAGATATCTGAACCTGGGGACCACTTGGATGTTTTTATTGTTTACTCTATAAATGAACACTCCAAATACTCTGTCTTGTCCTACCAAGTTTTTTTTTCTCGAGAGTATGTCAAATTCTTTGCCTTGTATATTAAAGAGATCTTTTATGTATGTTTAATTGTTAAAATAGTTTAAATGTTCTTTAATCTTAACCATTTTTAATATATTTTATTACATTTTGGCTTACTTCCTTCCAAGAAAACTGTAAATTTTTAAAATACAAAGATTGGTTATCTTCCAAAGAATGTTTAACTTAGATTGTAGTATTCGGTCTTTTGTTTCTTATGCTGTTTTTAGGAGCAATAGTTTTATGTAGACATGTTTTTGGTGATTTATAACATAATTATATAGAATAATTTTTTATCATAGTAACATTTGACTTAAAAACATGCAGTTTTTATCTAAATTGGTGAAGCTCTAGCTGTTATATTAAGTTAAATTGTTGATAGGAGAAGGACTTCTAGGACGTAAATGATCAATACGAATAATCGCTGAGTTATAAGTACGAGTATATTAAAGTAGTACAAGAGGGAAACCAAAGAATACCTCGTGTAAGGCATTTAAAAAGACATGTCTGTAAAAAAGTTCATCAATGTAGCTTCTGTCCTTAAGAATCTTCGCGTCCCCCTCCAGAAGAACACAAAGTTCACAAACTAAAAAACTGAGTAAGTCAGTTTTTTACTTTGTGAAAGAGTAAATATTAATTAGTTCTGTTTATAGTAATTTGTTTAACATACGGCAGAAATTAAGGCTGTTTTAGCAGTCAAAACACACTGCGATTTGAAATGGGCGTATCACTTACTTTTCCTCACTGCTTACGCCAGCCGACGACGGGTACAGCTGTTTTTGCAGTGGCGCCGGCCGGCGGGTGGTTTAATGACAACAAATGCATTATTCTCCATTCAAATTACTTTTGTCGGGAATACCTTTTTGGTTTGATTATCGTAGATGTTTTAAAAATAATTATCACATTTTTAATTTATATGTCTTAGCTAAATATAGTATTGAATATAAATTTAAGAAACGTGACTGCAAAAAACATCATGGTGTTTATTTATAATAAATTTAAAATAACATAAAAATATTATTATCAAAAAAAAATACAATTTGTTGTCACAAACAAATAAACAATTTCGCAGTTATAGCTTGAAATTGATTTCAAATCAAACTATCTGACCATACCTTCATGAGATTTGACGTCACGCAGCCGATAACGGTGAAACTAAATGCCAATGATGAGTAACATGTTTCACTATTAGATTTCAGTATTTTTTAGCAATTTTCTTCAAAGTTTGAACTCGCTTTTCTCGATTATTACTGGACATAAAAAGGTGAAAAAAAAACCAACGATTAGAGAAAAAAAACTCTTTCAAGTGATGGGCGTAAAAAGTTTGGTTATAATAGAACGTTAAACTATAATCCGATATTTCAAAAGAACTTTCAAAAAAATTAAAAAAGTAAAACCATCAGTTTAAAGGCAACATAATTTTGAATAACGTGTCCAAATTTTGAGATATTTTGTAGGTAAATAACAGAGAAAACACTGTATCTAGGTTTTGGTGTACCGATAAAACACCCTTAAGTAAAATGCTATAAATGCAATTAGCCCCGTTTTGGATGGCGCAAGGAGTTTACAGTTTACGGCTTACATTTGGAAGGAAGTTTATTATATTCTGGCAAAAACCAGTATCCTTGCTAGTCCGTCTCCAGTGAGGACCGTAGGGCTCCACTCACACTCCCCTTGCAGTACCTGTATTGCTACACGAACACCTGCCCATAATTCTCGTGAGGACGAACAAGTGAACGCATGTCAGAAATAACGGCTGCCTCGCCTCCTTCTCTACTCTTTTGTGTCCACTAAAAGAAAATATCATCACATGCGCACGTCCTGATTAAAGCTGAATGTATTGAGCTGGTAGAAACTGCTACAGTGGTTATGTGGAATGAGTGTATAATGGTCCCCCGTAAGCTTGTTTTGGATTCATTTCGCTGCTAGTAGCGCTACTATCGACTACAAACACCTCAAACGACGGCCACGTTACTGTTCCTATGTAAAAACGTAGGACAAATTGTGCTCTGTGTATGTTGCTCTGCGATATCGTTACGTCAAATGACGGCTCCACATATTTTATTTTATATAGAAAGCCACTATGACAGCTCAAATTTGTTTCTGATTTTTTGGCCTATTTATTTCAAATCAGGAATATCTTAATGAACAGGTAAAACAGGGTACTATTAATATAATAGGATCTCCTTTATATCCAAGCCAATCTGACGATATCCTGTAAGGATATTCCAAATGGGACGGAAAGTTATTGAAATGGGGAGCAACATAGCGATCCGATTATCATTTGCGTGTTACTATTAAGTTGGGTATCGACATATCATGTGCAAGGGCTGCTTATCCATACGTAAGCTCAGAGCAGCAGCTGAGATTTTTAAGTTGTCTCACAAAGTTTTTCTTCTTGCTTTAAATAAGTAATTCTGCTTGTTTATTGGCGGATTATTGCCACTATGGAAGATTATTATCTTATCTCTTGTGCGGTCGGCCGATACTTCCCCTATGCCGTGGTGATTTGTCCCTTGCTATTTTAACGACTCCCCCATTCAACTGATGTTTTTTTTTTTTTGTAGTTAGTGTCCGCTCGTTTATACTCTGTACATTACATTTTGTTGTAATCTCGTCACACTTATTCGGTCTCTTAGCCTGTTTCTTGAAATTTTTCTGAGTATTCCCATTTCTGTTATTTTCAGCATTCTCTGCGTTTATGTATAAGTAAGATGTTGTTCAGGTTCTTTATTTCCATTACTTTTGCAATTCTAACTCCATCGACTTCAAGTTTGTATCGCATTGGTTTTATACTGTCTTTGGATCATGAAGGTATATGTAATGTAAAACCACCAAATAGTGTAGACAAAATAAAATTGCCTATTACGTAATACATACTAAATATTTAAAGTACTTATTGAAAATTGCAAATAGCCGAAACCTTTAAGCAATAATTAATTTTTTTAATTATAACAGACCGACAAAACCAGAAATTAAAAAGTTTATATTTATATATTGACATATATATATATATATATATATATATATATATATATATATATATATATATATATATATATATATATATATATATACATATATATGTATATATATATATATATATATATATATATATATATATATATATATGTATATATATATATATATATATTATATATATATATATATATATATATATATATATATATATATGCGAATTTTGCTACTAAGCTCCAGTACCATGATATAGACACATTTACTGTACTTGCTACCATACTATACCGAATAAATAGCTGAAAGATACAATCGTCGTTTCTAAACAGAACATGCTCTCGATTGAAATAGCAGAGCAAGTCACAAAGTAACCACAAAGCGCCGGGTCCATGTTGCTGATGGAATCACCGGGTAATCGCCGGGTTTTCAGTGCCCTATCGGAATATTGTAAATTGTCTTCGTTGTTAAGAACAGTCTTGGTGAATTCATTAACAAAAACCACCATTCCTCCGCTTCACAGAGAAATCACAAGTCAGATCTTTAGAAAAGTTACATAGCAACAACAGACGGACAAAAATTTGTGTACGAGAATAAAGAATTTTTAAGCGTAAAAAAATATTCTGATATTTCTATATTATCTACTATACTTATTAAAGAATCCGATACATTAATTTTAGTTTTTGGTATGATTTCCTGATAAAAATAAAGAGAATATAAATAAATTGTAAAGTGGAAGAATTATAATAATTTTTCATATCTGAACTACGAAACTGTTATATAGAGACAGAAAACAATCGTAAATAGTCCATGGAATCACATATTTCTACGGCCCGATATTAGTGAATGGTGAATGATGTGACATTAATTGTTTGTCATTGTCAACCTTAGGTTTGGTTAGTTTTATATTAATACAAATAGACTGAGTGTTACAATATATAACATTTACCACCGAGAAACAACCACTCAACTTTACAGACGTGCGAGCTTTTGGTTCGATAGTGAACACCCAAATTCCATTTTCAATAAACACACCCTAAATGGAGCGTTTGATGAAGTAAATGTTGGTAAGAGAGGTGTAAACTTTGGTGACAACATATTAACAACTAAATCCTAACTAACTTACTAACCTAACATCAAAAAAATTCAGGACATAAAGAAACTTTTGTCATATATTCCTCCCATAAACCAGCAATTTAATCTCAGTATAATTGTAACATTGTAAAACAGTACCAGTAACATTGAACAAGACTACAACCAAGTTGATATCTTGTTCTATGAAACAGAGGAAATAGATAGGAATGACGAAATCGATGTGTTTTAATAAAAAAATAATATTGTAGGAATATTCTGGCTTTTAGAATTTATATTTGTTTTGTTATTTTCAAAAAGGTCATAAGCCACATTTTTTTGTTTAATAAATTTTTTCTTAAAAAATGCAGTTTTCTTTTGTATCCTTTTTAAAAAAAATATATTTAACAATTTATTATGTATGTAAGGAATTAAGGTAAACATTATAAACTATAAAAATGTGATTTCAGGATTTCGTCAAAAACTTTAAATGTGATTTACTCAAAACTTTTCAAATGAGGCTTAGGTCCCTTATTGCCATGACATCTTCAATTCTAAAATTGTAGAGAAACAATACAATTGTAAAAAGAATAACATAGAAAATCATGATTAGATGAGAAATTTATCAAATATCGATTATGAAGAACAATAATAATAAGCAAACATTTTAAAGTGCATTAGTAATTGCTTTTCTTTATTAATACATAATTCATTAGAGACCATAATTTTCTTCATGACTTATTCTGGGAAAACATAATCAGAAAATTGGTATTTCACAAAGAGCGGAAAGCGAGTAACCACCCCATAGCTTTGGCACAGACAGACATAAACAGAAAGAATAACAACAACAACAGTCGATGCGAGAGAAATAGACGGTGCGGTAGGGTGGTGGTAGTATTCCATCGCAGAAATGAACATTCCTGTTTGATGTAAAAGGTCGTACATTAATTCATAATGAACGAGTAGTCTCCTAGCTCGCCACTTATATTTCCTTAATCCCTGAGAGCATATAGTCGAAACCAATACACAGGGACGGGTCTAACTCGAATATTTCTATTCCCGAAAAAGGACCCGTCATAAATATTTTTTAATGAAAATTGCTTGGCAATCTTGCAATACGGCAATGTGTAACTAACCAACCTTCTTCTTCTTCTTCATTGCCTTATCAAGGCAATGATGGTTTTGTTGACTGCTCTGCGAAACAGCTCCGCTGAGGTCATCCCAAACCATTGTCGGAGATTTTTCAACCACGAGATACGACGGCGTCCCGGTCCTCTTCTGCCAAATACTTTACCCTGAATAACGAGTTGAAGAATTCGATATTTTTCTTTGTTCCGCATCACGTGGCCGAGGTACTCAAGCTTATGTTGTTTAATTAAATTAAGCACTTCTTTTTTTTTTGTCATGTGCTGTAGGACCTTAACGTTGGTGACATGGTCCACATAAGATATTTTTAGTATCCTTCTGTACATCCACATCTCGAAGGCTTCGATTCGTTTTTCAGTGGCTTGCGTCAGTGTCCAGGCTTCAACTCCATATAGTAACACTGAAAGAACGTAGCACCTCACTATCCGCATCTTGGTTCCCAAACTAAGATCACTGCAGCATAGCAGGGATCTCAACTTAATAAATGTAGACCGTGCCATTTCAATTCTGGATCTAATCGCTTGAGCGTAGTCCCATTGTACGTTGAGGGTAGTTTCGAGGTAAGTGAATATGTCGACTCTCTGGATCTCTTTGCTACCTGCCATTAGTGCCCCGGGATCTAAATTTGTACGGCTGAGAACCATGAATTTAGTTTTCTTAATATTGAGGTTCAGTCCGTATGTTACGCTCACAGTTCGCACTCGGTCTAGTAAGGCCTGCAGATCGTTTAGGCTGGTTGCTAGGAACACAGTGTCATCGGCGTAGCGGATATTATTGATGTATTCACCGTTAACTCGAATTCATATGTCTGTGAGGGCTTATTAAAAATCTCCTCAGAGTATATATTGAAAAGAGTGGGCGATAGCACACATCCCTGCCTTACTTCTCGCATGATCTTCACTTGGTCGGTCATCTGGTCTTCGACCTTGACTTAAGCACGCTGGTTTCAGTATAAATTCATGATGATCCGAATGTCCTTCTCATCCAATCCTACTCTTTGTAGTGCGGTGACCAATTTCTGGTGCTGACAACGGTCAAATGCCTTGGCGTAGTCAATAAAACAAATATACACATCACAACTGACATCGCGGCATCTCTGAAGTAGGACTTCTAAGGTGAAAAGTGCTTCACGTGTACCCATGGAATTGCGGAATCCGAAATGCATTTCACCGACATTTTCTTCGCATTTCTTGTAAATTCTGGCGTGTATGATTTTAAGAAAAATTTTAAGTGCATGACTCATAAGACTGACAGTTCGGAAATCTTCGCACGTTTTCGCAGATCATTTTTTTTTGGTAGCGTTACAAATGTTGACAATAGCCATTCCTCTGGGATATTACCTGAATCGTATATGGCGTTGAACAGTTCAGTTAACTCCTTCGTGCTCACTTCACTCATCACCTTAATAAGTCTAACGGGTATTTCATCCGGGCCTGTAGCCTTACCATTCTTAGACTGTTTTAAAGCAGCCTTTACCTCGCTTTCTAGAATTCACGGCACTGTCATGCAATTTATTTCCGGAAGGTTGCCTCGGTCGTCCCAGAAAAGTTCTTCGATATATATTTTCCAGGTAACCAACTTCTCATTCACTGTCGTCGCCAGATTACCATCTTTATTTATGAAGAGGTGTGTATTTCTCCTCTTGTATTGACCAGTGGCTTTACAAATCCTTCGGTGGATATTTATATGATCGTGTTTCTCTTGTAGCTCCTCGAATATTTTACATTTTTCTTGCATCCATGTCTCCTTGGCTCTTCGTATTTCTTTTTTAATTGTCTGGTTGCTTTCTTGGTATTTCTTCGCGTTCCTGTTTTTTATTAATCTTCTTTGTTCCATCATCTACAGAATGTCATCAGTCATCCATTCTTTATTTTTTACTCTTTTTTACTTTCCCAGATGTTCTTTTCCCGCATTCAGCATGACGTCTTTAATATAACTCCATTTTTGTGCTACACTCTGTTCTTTTTGTTGAGCCGTTTCTAGTTTTTGTCTCATTGTATATCTCACGTTCTGATGAACTAAGGGGTCTTAGAGTGTCATAATCCAGGTTCTGTTTAGGTTTATTTTTGATGAGTTTCTTTAGTTTGAGTTCTATCTGACCCACTAATGGGTTGTGGTCCGATGATAAGTCCGCTCCTAGGAAGGTCTTCGCAGAAGTCAAGCTGTTCTTGAATCTTTTGTTTATGAGAATAAAGTCTATCTGGTTTCTGATGATATTGCTGGCTATATCTGCAGGTGACTTCCACGTATAAAGTCGTCTCGGGGGAAGTTTAAACCACGTGTTAGCAATGGTAAAATCTTCTTCCCGGCAAAATTGTATGAGTCAGTCTCCTCTTTCGTTTTTCTCGCCTAAGCCGTGTTGTCCGACGATGTCTTCTACACTGCTTTTGCCAACTTTGGCATTGAAATCACCCATGATGATGGTTAGCTCGTTCTTCTTGGTGTATTTTAGTGCTTTTTGTACAATTGCGTAGAACTCCTTGATATCCTCTTCTGGTTTTTCTGATGTTGGAGCGTTAATTTGAATGATGTTCGTATTAACGGGTCTGCTTTGCAGATTCATCAGAATGACCCTGTCAGAGAGAGGTATCACGCTGATCACAGCCCCAGCGACCTTTTTGCTCAGAATCACCTAACCAACCTTAATAGATTTTTATTACTAATTAGTTCATTCTAACTACAGAGGTTCTTCAAATCACTAAGAGCTAAGCAGTAAAAGTAATTACTTATTTGTGAACAGATTTAGAAGTTAATTATAAAAAGTTATCAATTAAGCCTATCATTTAATTTAAGTCTGATGTTTTTGTAGACAGGAATCAGCAAAGCTATTCAGGAAGATAGGAATTTAAATCTTATCAGGAACTGGATCATTTTGGAGCTAAATAACTTGTAAAATGGCAAATGACACATTTTCCAAACTATTTATATCTCTTCTTTATCTTATATTTTTATTACATACCTAGTTTTCATGTCCCGAAGACCAATAAATTTTAAAGATTATTTGGTCACATAACTGGTCTTATAGTTTTTTAAAATTAAGTCTTCTGTGCAAGTATTTCTCATAATTGTGCACGTTAATAGGTGGTGGCTACTCGAGGGGCGCTATAGTCGCCTGTATCGGATTTCTAGTAACCACATCTTCTCAGATTATTAGCACCTCGTGAGACACTAGTTCTTAGTCTGTGCGTTCTCCATATCGGAAAAACCAATTGGTGTTCAGCAGCAATTTCCTCTGATAATGAAATCGGTTATGATAGATGATAGATGACGAAGCTTATTTGACTTGCTTTAGGTGCTCCGGAGATGGATCTTCATTTTTCAGAAAGTTTATCTGATACTTAGTCTGCTTGGCTCAGTTTGATGATCATACAAAAAATCTTCGATTCATTTACATGGCTTTTCCGTTTTACCTTTGAGGTGATCTATCTGATGGCTAGTGGACTGATTTGAATTATGATGTAAAGCTTTTTGATGGGTATAGGTACCAAGCAGCCTTTTACTATACGGTCTGTTTGATTCATGATCACTTATCGTGTTTTTGTTTTTGACATGGACAGTGTGTACTTACACTGGTACTGTAAGGTGCTATGATGGCAAAAAAATGATAAAGCAGAGATGTGAAGAGTTTATTGCTGTCCTTCGTATTTTATATTAGTTGTCTTGTGGATGATGTATATTTCTTATTTGTTTTCTTGATCTCTTAATAGTGGTAGTGGTAAAGTTGTGGTAGTTCTATTTACTTGAGTGTCGAGGTATTGTGGCATCTTGTTATGCTCTAACATCTGGCCATGTTTCTGAGATAGAAAACACACACCTCAGATTTTTTGGAATTGGTTTTTCATCACAGTACAGCGCCAAGTCTCCTAGCACCATTTGTTTGCGTTTTTTTCAGTTCATTAAAGGTTCGTCTTTGACTCATCAGCGTAAATAAATTATTTTGTCTATTGGTTTATGAGTTGATCGGTGTCTATGTTGTCTATAATCGAAGAGAGAAAACTTTTCTAAGACGGCAACTGGTGCTTACAGCGACTGTTCTTGGAGTGGGGTATTAGTATGTTCTAAATAAGGCAATAAGGCACTAACTATGAGAGGATTAAATCCTTTATGGTTTCGTAGAGTTATGCAAGTAAACAACTCAAAATCAGTTGTTATCAACAGGTCCTCGTAGACACTTCGTCTCAGGACCATTTTACTCATGTAGAGTCATACGCCGCCATGTTACCTATCCAACGGTAACTTAACCATCACAAATTATAAATACTAATAATGTAAAACAACTTCAAATTTAAAACATTTAAAGGGTTTTCACCCATATATTTTGGTGGCTACTAGCATGTACAACCGTTTGCACTGATCATGGATTGTTTAATCCGAAAACGTTTTGCAATGTGTTTGTGATAGCCCGTTTGAGGCATTTTTATATACCTTTTATAAAGGATTTTAAACAAAATTTTTTTGTGATATATGGTATACAGCCAGCTACAGGAACTTAGCTTTCTCGTGGAATTTTCGAGGATCTTATATGGTCGCCTAAGTACATATTCAGAGGAACTTCTCGATGAATATCAAAGTGGCTTTAGGCCTGGTCGATCAACAACAGATCAGATCTTTGTGCTAAGGCAAATACTGAAAAAAACCAATAAACTCAATATCGATACATACCATCTTTTTGTAGACTTCAAATCTGTCTATGATAGTGTCCTAAGAAATAAATTGTATGAAGGCATGAATGAATTCCACAAACCCGATAAACTGATAAGATTGGTTAAGGCTACAATGCGTAATGTAGTTTGCAAAGTTGAAATACAGGGCGAACAATCACAGGCGTTTGGAACGCATGTTGGGCTGTGACAGGGAGACGCGCTGGTGTGTCTCCTTTTCAACATAGCACTGGAAAAAGCGATCAGAGATGCCCGAATAGACAACAGAGGCAATATTTTTATTAACTCATCAAAATTTTGGCATATGCAGATGATGTGGACCTAGTTGCCCGCACAACACCCAAGCTGGAAGAAATGTATACCACCTTCTCAAATGCCTCAAAATCTATGGGCCTGCAAGTAAATTAGGAGAAAACTAAGATGATGGCATCAGCACCCAACAATAGAGTCAGGAACATCGGTCCCCAATTCACGGTTGATAACTCTATCTTTGAAGTGGTGGACAAATTCACATACTTAGGCTCCCTAATCACCAAAGAGAACGCCATAACGGAAGAAATCAAGCGAAGGATAATAATGGCAAACAGATGCTATTTTGGACTGAGTAGACATATGAGAAGTAGAAACTTAAGCCAAAAAACAAAAATAACTATATACAAAACCCTTATACAGCCAGTGTTGACATATGGATCGGAGACATGGACCATCTCCAAGGCACACGAAGACCTTCTGCTTATATTTGAACGAAGGATCCTGATAGGAATATTTGATGGTGTTTGGAGGAGGAGATACAACTACGAGGTATACCACAGATATAAACAAATATTTGGTGGTAAAACGTAGTATCTCTTATAAGAATAGGAAGACTAAGATGGGCAGGACATCTAGCAAGATCACGGCAGAACAACCCTCCTAGATGAATCCTTATGTCACAACCCGTGGGAAGTAGAAAAAGGGGTAGGCCAAAACTCAGATGGAAGGATGGTGTAGATGAGGATGGTAGAAAGATAGACGCAGCAAACTGGCAACGGTTGGCAATGGATAGGACTGCCTGGCATAATAGACTTGGGAAGGTCGAGGCTCTTTCATAGGTTTCATAAGGCTGTAGCACCATTAATGATGATGATATCACATCACATATATGCAGTAATTTTCATGGCAAACTCAGACATATAACTTCAAAGGCTTGTCGGCAGACTCAATCGTACTGGAAGATAATTTAACATGTAAATAAACACTGATAAAACAAAAGTGGTAACCTCGATTTTAGAATGTTCTAATGCCTAAGCATACCGAAAGATAAAATGTAGTACTTAGGTTGCTGGATAAACAACAAAGTTATTTTGATTCTTAAGATTAAATGCAATATTTAACAAAAAAGCATTCATACAAACTAAAGGACTACCTACTATATCACACAAATCAACTTTGAACTTAAAATACGGCTACTTAGACTACTAAAATGCTATGTTTGCTCAACCACTATGCTGTGTCTGTATATGCTCACTTATCACTTTTGATTTAAAATATGACTAATTAGACTACTTAAATCCTATGTTTGCTCAACTATGCTGTATCTGTATATGTAGAGTAGGGAAGGCAAGTTAAGTTCCACAGCACTAAGGTCACAATTGACCCATGGTGCATCATCCTAGGGGGCTCTCGCCCGTAGCGCATTGTCCATCCTGCCACTTCTAGGAAGACGGGCAAGTCACCAGGGGTATCTCTCTTATGTGAGCAGGTATGGGCCAGATCTCGCCGAACGCGTACACTCGTATTACCGATAACTTCGGGCATTCACATAGGACATGCTCTAC
This sequence comes from Diabrotica balteata, assembly GCA_918026665.1. Taxonomy (NCBI): domain Eukaryota; kingdom Metazoa; phylum Arthropoda; class Insecta; order Coleoptera; family Chrysomelidae; genus Diabrotica; species Diabrotica balteata. The sequence goes on from OU898281.1 coordinate 53,009,650, forward strand.
AGTTTCATCTTATCGTTCACACTTTCTGCATAAAGGTGTGTCTACTAGCCCCAGTGTATGGAGGTGTTTGCTTAGTTGACAATGAACAGTTAAAAAACCAACTGTCAAGCGTAGTTATTTCCTGGTCACTCCCAAATACTTCTTTAATGGTGACTTTTTAAGATTACTTAATGTTACCCTGACACGTTTACATCCTTGCCTTTCTTCCCATCCTTTCACGGTTTGCGTATGGAAGTTATATTTGAAAATTTCCTCAGTTGTTGTAGTTGACCAACAACTGAGGTTCTAAGAATCATAGGTCTGCTGCCTTCCTAGCCATTTGGTCAGCATTTCTATTGTCTTTATTCCTATTGTGCCTTTAACACACCTTAGGATGATGGTATTACCATCCGAAGCTTGAGTTAGTGACTCGTAATACTTCATTACTAATTCTGATGTGACAAGTGGTCTATTCAAGGTTAGTAGCTATTATAGCTTTTCCGGCTATATCTTTTTGGATTATTTTTTTTGCATCAAACCCCACTTCATTTTAGGGTTCAGTGATCTGGAGTATATCCCACATCCGGTGCCTTATTCCATTTTGGAGCCATCGGTGTATATGCAATACGCATTTGCCACCTTTGTCTCCCTATACTGTCTTGTTTTGATTTTGTAAGGTTTGTCAAAGACAAACTTTGGTTTAATTAAGTCGCAGCATGCCTCTAGCAGGGTAGCGCATCCAGTTCTCCACGCTAGAAACAAGTTCTTAATTGTTCCATTCCTACATCAAGATTTGCATCAGCTGAGCGCAGTCGCGTTATTGTCACCAGCACCACCCCTTTGACATATATGTCTAGAAGCGTGATGCCAATGACAACTACATTGCAACAGTTGGTGTTGTTTTATAGCAACTGTTATATGGTCAACTATGCTGTACGGAGTAGAATCATTGACGTTCATAAATCCAACCGTAAATAAAGACAGAGATATTTGAGACGTGGACTTATAGGAGAATTTTAAAAGTTCCCTAAACTGATCATATAACAAATAGACAGGTTCTCTATCACCTAAGCAAAGAAAAAAAGCTACTCCACACCTTCAAAATCAGCAACAATATATGATACCTTAAACACCTATTAAGTAATTAGAATAAGAGCAGCAGGAAATAAAGAAAAGATTACCGAAATAATCGCCGTTCATTGTTTGAATATTATACCATAGGAAGAAGTAAGACTAAACAAATTACACACTAACAAAGGCACTAAGCGCAAATTATCAGATTTAAAATATTAAACAAATAATTTTTTATTTAATTATTTTAATTAATAATGCTTTATAGAGATGGTAAAAATATTGACTATTAATGCAAATCGGAAAAAATCAACGAGGGTACTCTGCTGAAAAAGCAAACTCACCCACTAGACCCAAACTCTTATACTCCATTATTTTATAAGCTCCAGTTTTATTGTTCTCTTACTTAATTTTGAAAAGTATATTACTAAATTTTTAAGCATCTTAAAAGATATATTAGTGTCTTAAAGAGATCTTACGGTCCTGCAGTATATAGCAAGCACCGCTAGCTAGCCGCAATAGCCATCCGTAGCCGGTATACAACATGATGAAAACCTAATGGTTATATCTCTTTATGCCGAGATCAAAGGGCGAACGTAGTATAGTTTTGTCCTTTTTTTGCGAACTCATCATGTTCTACGACGGACAGTATGCCGCGATATTGGTTTTGTGTAGGAATTCCTAGCAGGCAGTCTAATTAGGACACCAAATTTTTAGACCGGTTAAGGGATATTGCAATAGATATTCGTTAATGTTATTCCTTGGTGGTTTATGACTTAAACTATAGAAAAATAAAATTTTACGGAGGTTTGAAATAAATTAATCTTTTAATTGCATCAATTTTAAAAGATGAACCTTTTTTGCATCAATAAAAAGTCCAACATAGATAAACTAAGCAACATTTATTGTTATTTACTAGAAAAACACCAAAAATAAAATAAATATTTACCTGTACATAAATTACACCTGTAGGTATAATATGTTGCGTACTATTAAGACAGGTTTAAAAAGTATAGTCACCTAAGATGGGCCTCTTATATTTCTTGAAAAGAAAGATAACATCAATTACACCTATAAATAATTACATGGTAATTACAGTGTTTTTACTTTCCATTTTCTATACATATGAGTGAAAACACACCAGTAAAACATGCCATAAACTAAGTTTTACTATCTTTACTATTTACCATAAATTTTAAAAAATTTTAGAATATATTTTGCCCATAATTTTATATTTTAATGTGTGTTATAAATGTTGAGTGTCAATGTTTTTATAAATAATCTCAACGACTAGTAAGTTACACTAAAGAATTGTAAATTTTTTTAAATATTTACATATTTGTCTTATTACAGTGTCTTAAAAAAGGACTAAAATCATTCCGAAAGCTAGACAAAAAGTCAAAAGAGTGTTTTTTTAACATCCCGGCCAATATTCTGACTGCAACAAAAACTGCAAGGAAAAAAATGCCAAACATATTATTTTGGGAAATGATCACTACAGGAGCTATATTCTTTATACATTACTATAGATAAAGGTAAAATGTATTTCACCATATATACACATAATACCACCCCATACAATTAATTTTTGCGGTTGCTGTATATTCACCTCTTGAAAAATTCTGAGGTTTGAATCGCACCAATATCGTCAATTGCGACGATTTACAATTCCCTTTATGAAAAAATGCATTCGTCAGAGAAACGGATATTAAAAGAAATTATGAATTGGTCATTGCTCGTTGTTCATTACTTCACAAAACTGTAAACGGGGGTCATAGTCATCCTCATTAAGTTCCTGCACTAAGTGAATTTTTTTTGAATAAAATTTGTTCTTCTTGTTCTTCTTCAAAATGGCTTCTTCGCTAGTTTGGTTGATTTTCGAGATAGTTGTAGTTCCTCCATACTTAATTAAAAACACATTTTGTTTGTGTGGACATCTAAAACGTAAAATCTATAGAAGACAACCACCAGCTTTGGAAGGTTAACATCACCGAAATTGTCAACGAATGCCGAAGAATCATTCTGCCAATGCTTATTATTTCTGTATTTTTTTAATAAATAAAATAAAATATTTAACCAAATTTAAACATTCAAACTTATTTGACCCCCATTACCATAAAAATATATTGGGATAACTCTTAACCTGGATTAAAGATCAAAGTAAAATAATCAAAAAACCAAAAAAATGTATTGTCCTTTGAACAAAAATCGACATATTGCTGGGTTTTCCAAAAATTGTTGCATTTACCAATCATGTTTGCAGTTTTCATCCGGCTACCGTATATAATACTTTAAATCTTACCTTACCTTACCTATAACTCTATTTGTTTCGGGTTATACTTTCGTGGCTCAGTATCTTAATTGTTTTGTATTTGTGAATATGAGGACCAAAAGGAATAATAAAAACACAAAAAGATCAAATATAAAATTCTTCAATACATTGTATCATAAGATTAATATAACTGCTATAAAAAACCATAAAATTTTCATAACAAAACAGAACATAGTGTTCAACATCTATAACACAGATTAGATTTTGCTAACGTGTCCTCCAGTTCTAGGAATTTATCGACATCACCGATAAAATATTTTTTAATCCACTTTAATCTACTGTAAATATCCTTTAAAAATTTAAAAAGAATTTAATTAATAAATTAAAGTGACTTCTTCTTAGGCTCCAAATCCTCGTGGTTCAGGTACTATAAGGTCTCTTTAAAGATATGACAGCCTAGCCTAAAATAATTTGTTTTGAAAGAAACTTACAATTGTGACCTTTTTAGATCTCTGCTTGCGTTGTTTGGCTGCTACCACAAAACTTAACAAACTTTTTTCCACTACTTACTTTCTATCTCCGGCAAAAAACAATAATATTTATTTTTCTTTTATAGTTTAACGAAGAAACCAAATACACCTTTTCTCTTTCAAATCTCGTACTAAACTCTTCTACTTGTGCTTCTTTTTCCAAAACCAAATTTAGGTTTCCTTTTCTTCCACTTTCTTAAAGTCTCTTCCTTGGCCAGTAAAAACAGTTAAATAAAATATATATCTAGACCATTTAAAATAACCAAAATCGCAATTCATTGTTTTAGACTGCCTAGAAACAGTTAACCCAACTTTCTTATTTTAATTTTAAATAAATTATGCAAATATTTCTTAGTAATACTCTAATATTTTCTACTTATCTAAAGTTACAACCGTTTCCAAATAAATTTTAACACTAGGAAAAGCCCGAAACCGCATTTTTATTTTCGATGTCCATTATTTCGTAAAATTCTTAGACCTTTATTTGCCCTTTCCAATCTATTAAATATTAACAGTTTATAAAATCACTTAAATTTTTAAAACGTACTTTTCACTGGAATACAATATATTCTTATTGAAATCAAGGACGTTCACATTGCAAGGCATGTAAGTTTAAAGGTGAAGCCCTGAATTGTATTATGCCAGTGACCAAGTCAAATAAATGACACATATTGTTTTAAAAAGCGGACCCGATTCTATTTATTTTTTGACTTATATAGCTAAGTCAGAACACCATTAGTCAAGTCAGCTAGTAAACATATAAATAAACATAAAAGGCAGACAATGGATTCCGGAGGAATCCAAGCGTCTCCATGATCTTAATTTTCTGGCCTTTTCATCTCATTTTTTAGTCTTGTTCTTTATCTTTCTATCAATTATGCTTATTATACTCTCGCAAATCAACTTCGACCAAGTCAAAGGAAACCCACGGAAAACTTATACAGGAAAAGAATACCAAAGAAAATCGCTAATAATGAAATGTTATTAAACGATAACATCGAGGAAAACTAGGAAAATCTCAAAAATAATATCGTTAACGCAGGAACAGAATCACTTGGGGAGAGAAAAGTAACGAACTCTAACATATCAGAAAAGAAAACACCATGGTTTAGAGAGGAAGTGAAGACAAAATGTGAAGAAAAGAAGAAAGCCTTTTTACAATACAGAACACAACAAACACAACAGGTATACAACCACTATAAACAAATCAGAAATGAAACGAATACTTTAGTTAGATAAATAAAAAAGAAACACTGGCAGAGTTTCTCAAAACAGATGGAACACGACTTCTACGGAACAAAAAACGAAATATAGAGAATAATCAGAGCACAAAGAAAAGAGATGAACGAACTAATAAAAACGAAACACAATTAGAACGAAACATGGGCAGACTACTCGATCCCTATTTGCTAAAGGTGACGATAATAAACTACCCACAATAGGGGTGACGACAAACAAATAAATAAATATTAAGGAGGAAGAGGTAAAGGAAGCATTAAGGAAATTAAAAAATACAACAAAACAGAATTCCTCAAGAATGAAGATCAAGCATCCTAATACCTCTCTTCAAAAGGGAGACAAATCGGACTCGGAAAATTACAGAGGAATTAATTTATTAAACACAACACTAAAATTAACAACCAAAGCGATAACAAATACACTAAATAAAATTATAACACTAGCAGAAGAACAACAAGGTTTTAGGTCGGGAATATCATGCACCGACGCTATATTTATAATGAGACAAGTGCAAAAGAAATCATGAGAATACAACAAACCGGCATATCTATGTTTTGTGGACTTTAAGAAGGCATTTGACGGGATCAAATTAAGAGACGTTATCGACTTTCTGTACGCAAGAGAGATACCACTAGGAATAATCAAAACAATTAAAAATATCTACCAGAATAACACAACAAAAGTACAAGTAGAAGAAGAACTAACCGACCCTATTGAAGCTGGCAATGGGATAAGACAGGGAGATTCCTTGAGTCCTTTATTGTTCAACCTTATTATGGATGAAATAATAAAAAAGTAAGACCTAAAAGGATACCAAATGGTATTCTTCTACTGTCTTTTATTACTTTCTCCAGGTTTGCAGGTATGCTGCACCAATTTAATATAACCGCCAGAAAATTGAACGTGTTAATTTCCCCAAAAAAGACAAAATGTATAGTTACAACAGCAAATTTACTAAGATGTAAATTGGAGCTGAAAAGTCAGATAATAGAACAAGTGATGGAGTTTAAATATCTAGGCATCACATTATCTAGGAAAGCTAGAAACTGAAGTAGAATATTAAGTAAATATAGCAAACAGAGGCAGACTGTCTAAATGAAAGAATAAAGAGAAATAAAAAAATCGGGAAAGAAACATAAGGCAGAATTTACAAAAGAGTTATCAGACCAATAATGACATACGCAGCAGAAACAAGGCCTGACACAGAAAGGAGGAAAAGGATGTTAGAAATAGCAGAAATAAAAACACTTGACGCAGAAAAATTGATGGTAAGACACTATGAGACACAGTTAGACGTACAGATATACGATGTAGATGCAAGGTGGAGAACATCAAGAACGGGGTAAGAAATAGAAGAGTAGAATGGAATGATCATATAAGCCTAATGACAACAAATAGAGTACTAAAGATGGCAAAAGGCGGTTCAACAATAGAAAGACGATCAGTAGGAAGATCACGAAAGCGATGAAACGACCACTTGTTGAAGGCACATTGAAAAACAAACAGAGTCAGGTCTATATAAAAAGAAGAATAAGAAGAAGAAGAAGAAGAAAAAGAAAAAGTAAAATAACTTTAAACATTGAGTTTTACACGACATATTTGTAACTGTTTATTAATTACTGTTTAACTGGGAATAAGTTGGGAAAATCTTTATTTATGATTTCCGAAGTGGAAATTGAACCGTCAATAAACGTATTTTTATCTTTAATTGTGGCTTATTCCCAGTTAAATAGTAATTAATTTACAATGCTACAAGAAAATAGCTTCAGAACAAAATTTACTGTTTACTGTGCAAAATTCAAAAAAGTCATGGCTATTTCCCAATTATGATTGTCCTTATTTAGAGCTCTATCGTATTATCATTTTAATTCTAAATAGTTTTTTTCTTATAGAGATTTCGTCTATACGTACAGTTGCGGTCACGGAATAGTTTACAGGTTCACGTATCTAGGAGCCCATTTTTTAAATTTTTACTTCGTTTAAACGCACCTTTTACGTCAAAGTGACGTTGCCAGTGGTGTACTAGCTAGAATAGGTAGATTAAAATTAAAATATCAAAATATTTTACAAAATGAAAAATATAGAAAACAGTTTTTTGAATAAAATGGATTATGATCTTAATAACGAAAATAAAGAAGTCTTTTTTTTAATATGCATTTTATTTTAAATCTATTTTATATTAAATAACGATAAACAATGATAAATAATAATTAATATTTGGTGGATTATTAAGATATTGCATTGACGTTTTGAAATTTTTTGACTTTGACATTTATCAAATCCGTACGACACTTCAATTTTACAGTATTACAATATAAAAAGTAAGGTGTAAACTATTCCGTGACCGCAACTGTACATTCTATAATCATTTTATAAACGACTTCTGGAGTGGAAATCTAAACGTCAAAACAATTATAAAATATAGTTTTTACTGCAATCAATTCTGGCTTAAGTGAAATCTGCCTATTTCTTGGTCCTAAACCTATTAATCTAGTGTAATTATTAAATAAATAAATAAAGTTTTAATTGCCATGCTAGTAGCCAACATCCGTAACGGACAGTCACCACAAGAAGAAGAAGAAGACTTATTAAATTTGTTTCCTCATTTGCCATGCCATCTGCCATTTTTCACAGAAAAAGTTGTGATCCGTTAGATTGATATCCAGGATAAAGTGTACACATTTTTCTGATTGGCCTATATCTGTACTCGGATTCAACTTGCCGTAATCGTATCTTTCGTAAGATGCAAGACTGCAAGACGGATGCGTTGCCGAATAACCGAGAGAGTCTGGAGGAGCTTCCGTAATTGCTGCCTTGCTCTCTTGCATTGCAACTCGACGAGAATGCCATCGTCTAATCGCTTGGGAATTAAGAGGGTTGAAATAAGCGAATTTTAAGTCCAGCCTTCTCAATGAAGATTTCTTCGTTAACGTTGAAACGGGAACAAAAATTAAGTTTGGTTAGTTGGTTACAGTCGACACACTTTTTAAATCATATCTTACTGGATAAGTAGTAAATTAGGAGTTATTTCTTTGTGATTATTAATAAAATATATATCACAATTAACAAAATTCGTTGTTATTTTTTAGGTGAAATATGTATAAAGTTTAAAATATACAGGAGTTTTTACAAATACATCGACATTTCTAAAAATAATTGGACTTGATATCTAAAAGTGCTCAATTTGCATAATTTAGGAGGATTAGGATTTAGCTGGAGGAGCAATTTTTTGCTCCTCCAGCTACTGATTTAGTATTCAACCTATAGACAAATAACAAATTCTTCTTCTTCTTCAGGTTCCGCTCCTATCGGAGATTGGAAATTATTCTGGCAATTAGATTTTGTTGGTTACGCGCCTGAATAATTCAATAGAACTGCATCCAAACCATTCACGGAGATTGCGCAGCCACGAGATTTTACGTCTTCCTACGCTTCTTCTGACTTTGATTTTACCCTGCATTATATTCCTTGGTAGTTCGTATTTTTACCTCTCATGATGTGCCCCAAGTATTCCAATTTTCTGATTTTTATGGAATTTAAAACTTAGCATTGTTTTCCTAGTTGTTCGAGAACTTGTTCGTTTATTTTGCAATCCATCCATGAATTTTCAAAATACGTCGGTAACACCACATTTCGAATGCTTCTAGGTTTTTAGTGTTGGATTTTTAAGTGTCCAAGCTTCAACCCCATACAAAAAGGTAGAGAAAATATAACATCGAAGCATTCTTATCCGGAGCGATATATTGATATCGCGATTACAAAAAAGTTTTCTCATTCTATTAAAATTTCACCGTGCAATTACAATGCGGCATCTTATTTCTTTTGTCTGATCAGTATCTTCTGTGATCCATGCTCCAAGGTATTTGTGCGAAGATATTTGTTCAATTTCTGTATTATTTGGTAATAGCCTAACTTTGATATTTTGTGCTTTTGTAAATACCATGAACTTGGTTTTCTTCAAATTTATTTTTAGTCCATAATCGTTGCAATATATATTTAGTTGTTCAGTAAGGTGCTGCAGTTCTTCTAGTGTTCCTGCTAGAAGGACAGTGTCACCAGCATATCTTATATTATTAAGTGGCTCACCGTTTATTATAAGGCCCTTATACTGTTCTCGGACGCGACTAGTTCACGTTCGAGACGCATCGCCCCGCCCCTTATTTTTCCCATTGGCCCCTCCCTGACCTGGAAATCCCTAATCGCTACTGCGGAAAGTATAAAAATAGGCGATTTTCAGGTCAATCAAGTTAGTCCTTCACGGGCTCTCCGAGAGCTTAGTGCTCTCGGGGCTCTGCTTTTCTTTTAGCCTTACCTTTACTCTGTGGCTGAGTTATTCTACAATACTTTTGTGTTTTATTTCGACCCTCATTTGGTCATGTAAGAAATAACTTGCCTTTATCAAGGCAAGTCAACGAGAGAAGTTTCCACAAGTCTATACCAGAAAATAGACTTGGGTAGAGGTGCCTTCGTAGACGTTCGCGAAGCCCTCTACAGAGCACCCAGAGGCAGATGATTGACGATAGACCAAATTATCACGTCCCCTGCGGTGACAATACTGATCTCAGCAAGCGCTAATTCCGAGATCGCTTCTCTGTATAAATTGAATAACAAGGGTGATAAAATACACCCTTGGCGGCCCCACGGCGAATCTGGATATCCTCAGTCAGTTACATATAATTCTAATGTCGTAAGTTTTTATTTAATATAATTTCTTTAAGCCGATTATGCTGCACTCTGTCAAATGCGTTGTCAAAATCAATGAAACAGGCATATACTTCCTAATTTATATTTAAGCATCTCTGCGACAGAACGCTTACTGCAAACAGTGCATCTTGTGTTCCCAGTCCTTTCCTAAATCCCATTTGTGTATTACTTATGCTTTCATCTAATTTCTTATGTATTGTGAATTACTTTTAAAAACAATTTCAAGACATGACTCATTAAGGCTATGCTGCGATGTTCATTGCACTTCTTTGCATTGGCTTTTTTGGGAAGCAGTATGAATGTTGATTGGAGCCATTCTTTAGGTATTATACCTTTTCTATATGTGGTATTTAATAGATTAAAAAAGAAGATTAATAAAATCAGTATTAACAATTTTGAGTAATTCGATAGGAACTTCGTCAGGTCCGGGAGATTTACCAACTTTCATTGCATGTTTAATTTCTTCTCGTATAATGTCAGGCCCAGTATCATCCTTAAATTCTTTTAGTGCTTCTGTTCTCTCTTTGTCTTCAAAAATTTTTGCTATATATTGTGTCCATCTCTGCATTTTTTCGTTTATATCTGTTATGATTGCACCAATTTCATTTCTTAGTTGCCTTGTTTCAAGTATTTTTCTCATTCCTGTTAATTCTCTAATTCTTTTATGCATGTTAAAAAGTGGAAAAAAAAGGAAACTGTTTCCAGCTGTTCTCCGTGCGTAGAGGTTTTCTCCCCGGCTCTGGAACTCAATTTTTGCAATGTATGTTACCTGAAGTCATATTTAATTTATTACTGAACATCACAATTTTTTAAAAACAACATGTATAATCTTTTTTAACTATATGTAATTTAAAGGGTTTTTACCCATGTATTTTTGGTGGCTCAGGCATTTTAACCTAGCGATTTTAAACCTGATGATGGACTGTTTAGTCCGAAAACGTTTGTTTTTTTGATGTAGCCCTTTTAAGGGTTTTTAAATAAATATACCCACTTACGAAGACTAACCTCTTTTTTTGTGATACGTGGTATACTTGTTTTCCTTGTGGATTTCCTTTTTAAAGTATTCGAAACTGTAGTTTGACTTCTCCTGACTCCTAACGTCGTGCGATATCTTTTTGTGCATATCCTTTCTCGTACAAAATTAAAATCTGTGCTACTTGGGCTTCATCGTAGTGCCAAATTGTTGCATACTTATTTTAACCGTAGTTAAATTAAAACAATATTTAATTAAACTTATTAATTAAACTAAAAATAACCGAATGAGTATGAGTTTTACGTTAAGAAGGTTTTTTATAGTAAAACGTATCTACGAATGACACAAACGCTGAATAAACGTCAAAATACACTTCAGTACAAAAAAATCGACTCAAAATTATTTTACGGAAGTACGTCTCCTGTTTTATTCAAAAAAGGTGTAAATTTAAATATATTTAGTGTACAATTATTAATCTCATTATTGAGTTTAAAAAAAGTTTTGATTTTTGGTAAACCGGGTGACGTATTACTAATAAATAATGCAACACGTAGAGAGGGGGTCATAATTTGACCCATTGAAATCGACACGCACTCTCTTTTAGTTAACATCGTAAGCATAAATTTTCATAGCAACCGACTAATACATCAGTCAATTAAGTTCGCAACTTCATAACAAATGGATACCACATCCGCCAAAGCAGCTCAAGCAGTAGCATTATTGAGAGAAGACCTGATCCAGATAGCCGTGGCAAATCGACTGCTTGCCAAGTGAAGTTTAAGCCAATCTGTTGTGTCCTGAGTGTATCGTCGGTACCAAGATACTGGTGATTATGTCCGCCGACAAGGAGGAGGTCGTAAATAAATAACAACAGAGAGAGAGAGAGATGATCGATTTCTTGTATCTAAATCTCTCAGAAATCGACATTTGGCTGGTGCTAATCTCAAAGAAGAGCTTAGAGAGGGCCGAGGTGTAGTTGCCGGCCTTCGGACAGTCAGAAGGAGACTGAAAGCAGCCAACCTGGCTGTTAACCAGACGACTCCAATTTGCTTGCGAACATTTAGATTGGGACGACTACCAATGAAGTAAGGTATTATTCTCCGACGAAAGTAGGATCTGCCTACATGGCAAGGACAAGAGGTGTCGAGCCTTTAGAAGGCCAGGGGAACGATTTGCTCAATGTTGTATACGAGAAATTGTGTCATATGGAGGCGGTTCTTGTATATTTTGGGCAGGCATTTACTTGGATGTGAAAACCGAGCTGGTTTTCGTGCTTGGTGGAGGACGTGGAGGAGGTTTAACGGCGGATCGTTACATTAGAGATATTATTTACGAACATGTGGTTCCATACCCGGGATTTATTGGTAATGCCTTTATTCTATTGCATGATAATGCACGATGTCATACCGCACGAGTCACCACCACCTATCTGACTGAGATCGGTATACCTACAATAAATTGGCCTGGGTTGAGTCCGGACATAAATCCAATAGTGCATGTTTGGGATGAGCTTAAACGAAGGGTCCGGAGCAGAAATCATGCACCAAGGGGCATAATGGAATTGCGAGCTGCGCTTAATGACGAATGGGAAACAATGCCTCAAGAATTTATTAAAAAAATCATCCGATCCATGCGAAATCGATTGGAAAGTGTAATTATGAATAGGGGTGGTAATATCAGGTACTTAAAAACAAAAAAATTCATTTTGTTATTGTTGATTTCTCTGTTCATTACGTCTTTCTTTTGATAGTTCCAATGATGAATATTTGAGAAACTCTGTTCGTATTGCATATTGTTTTAATAATGCGTCTTCCAAATAATGAAATAGCAGTTTTTGTAAGTTCAATAATAAAGTTACTGTTTACACATTACATCTTGTTATTTTCATACTTCTTACATTAAAACAGAAGGTGTAATCTCAAATATCGCTTTTGAGTCGATTGTTTTGCACTTAAGTGTAGTTCAAACCAGTTGAGTACATTACCCTACTATATAAGTATTATCAGTAATCTAAAATTATTTTGAAATAATAGTGACTACAAAAAAAATTGGAAAATTCCGAAATACTTCGCTGGCCCTATTTTAACACAAATTGATGATACATGCATAAATAATACCTACAAAAAAAATTATTATTCTTTTCTAGTAATCAAATCCTAGGTCATTACTCCAAGAGTTATAATTTTTGGTTCCGACAATTATGAAAATTCGTTAAAATCATTATCGTCATATATTTATTAGATTTGTAATAATTACTAATTCATAAACTGTGACACCTACAGAAACAGATTAGTATCTTCACTTCCATTCCAATAAAATACAAGTTATAATTGTCATAACATTTGACTTTTTACAATATTTTAAGCTATTTATTACGACGAAATGACTGAAACCTTTATAAAACATGGCATAAATAAACCAAACAAAAATAAGTTAAAGACAGAAAATTACCATTTCATTATTTAAATACTGTAAAATAAATTCGAAAAACATAAACTGACACTTACATACTACTAATAAAATACGTCTCATTTAAATATCCATTTCAATTCGTCTACAAATATTTTAGTATCCGAGGTGTCATTTAAAACGTTTTGGGAGTCGATAAATTAGTATTTTTCTCTATCACGTGGACTTTTTTAGATGCTCGGAAACTTTTCCTGCATTTTTGTTCAAAAGACGACTATTTATTGGAGATGGTTTAGAAATAGTGAGCCAATAAATTGGACTTTGTTTTATTTAAAAAAACTGAAGTAGTAAACATTTTATTACTACTTAATTCCTTAATTCTTCGCCATAAACTTAAAACCTGTTATTTATTTGTTTGTAATCATTTGTATTAAATATTTAAAAAATAAACTATCATTACATAAAACTGTAAAGCTTTCAAAATGGAATATGTCAATATATCTCTACTTTTTTTGTACACATTTACGAATTTTGATATATTATGTACTATTGTGATATTCAAAATCTTAGTGCGCCAAGCAATTAATTAGCTAATTAATTAATTAATTAAATTTATTTAAATGATATGATTATGATTCTATCACACTTTTTAATTCTCTTATCTCAGAGTTATATTCGTGCTTCAATATCTATGCTTTACATGTGAAAGGTAAGGTCCAAAGAATACCGGAATAATAAAAAACATATATGATATAACATTATATATTGAAATAAAAATAATGAAATAAAATTCACACTCAAATGTTTTCAATAAACAATTTCTCATATAATGATTCTTAAAATTTTGTTCTACGTACGTGAACCTTTAAAATTAATGGTGCAAACAATATTAATTAAAATCTCAAAATCCCAATTATTATTCTAAATCTCCTAATCAAAATATTTATATCTTTTCTAAAGTAATTGTAAAAATTGTGTTATCAATAAAAGAAAAACTGCAGAAAAACAAAACTATCTCTCTCTGATGATGAGTGGTCCAAATCCTTGTTCCTTGTAGCCTATACTATCTATTCTTGGCAGCTCCCTAGGTAATCAGCAATCTTACAACAAATTGTTGCAAGTTCATGGTCCTTAATGATCTCCTTCAAATGCACGAATCGTTCAAATTATGCTAGCCTCTTCTGCTCTCGATAAACTAAATCTCTGGTTGGCCTGAGTGAAAAATGACTCTTGGAATATCTTCTCTTTACGATAAACTGAATCTCTCGTTGGCCTGAACAGTGACTCTTGGAATATAAGTAGAAAAATATGACTTACAATCTTTTACTGGATCAGCTTCTGTCAGATACACTAACTACACGAAAACTCACAAACTTTCACTGCTATTGCTTCCTACCCCTGGGGAACTACCCGAGAACCACGGCCGTTCGCCTTGCACCCTTGGAAACCGACTGACTATATTTTTTTTCTTCAAAAACTAACTAAAGTCTCATTCCCAAACCAACCATCCCACCTTTTTCAATCTTATCTAATCAAAACGCGTCATACATCTCCCATTTCTTCATTTCGATAACACAAACAAATTTTTACCTACAATTGTAAAATTTTCGAACATTATTTACAAACTAATTTTTTTTTTTTCAAACCTTATGAACTAACAAAAACATATCTTTCTAAAATCTATTCTATTGTCCTAACTACTGTACAAATTTATTTGGAAAACCCGTTTTCATTGTCTAGGATTTCACTTAAGCTCGTTCACGTCACTCAAATATATTTTAACAAAGAAAATAATTTATGCATATCTTACGTTTTGTTCAATATAGGTAATCCAAAGATAAAAGACTTTCATTCTTCGAAATGTTTGTAGTTTATTATTCGACTTATCTGAATTATTTTAATTTTTTTTTAAACTTTGAAATATTTTAAGCAAACCAATATTTTTCTCGATTTTACATATCATAACAGTACATTAAGTTTTTACTCTACCTTATTGAGTTTAGAAACATGTATTAAGTAATGAAATGTACTAACACATAAAGCTTATAATTCACAAATAAAAATAGTTAAAAAAAACCATCTCCACCACAGTGTTGAGCTGAGATAGACCAACAACACAGCCCAACAAAAAAACAAAAAAAAAGAGTTTTGTCCAAAATATGTGTTTCGCACATAACAACACCACAGCCGTGGCAAAATTTCGCAAACTTGGAGCAGGAATCGTGAAACCGTTTAAAGCAATGTGAGCAATTAACCCAACCCAGTCGTCAGATTTTGTGGTTTGGGAATATATTTCGTCACAACCAGTGTAAGTCTGGTCATCGCCGTCCATATCATCTCAAGAGTCATCCAATGTCGGTGTCTCTAGATTTTTGTCTGAGGATGAGTCAGTTTTGACAAATTTCTTAGTTTTATTTTTTGTCACTTTTGGCTTCTTCCAAAGTGCTTTTAATTTAATTATATTTATTTGTTTCTTTCTTTTCTTAGAGGTTTTGTTCTTTTTTTTTTTCACCAATTGTTGTCTCTGCATTTAAAATTTTTGGAACCGGTGGGATTATATTATTATCTAGCATTTTTGCAGAGGTACTTTTCACGGGAGTATTTGTATTAGTCTCTGCAACCGATTCATTTTGTTTTTCTAGTACAGAATCATCTTCAGTTAGCCAACTGCCAACTTCAGCAAAGTTGTTCATAATCAGTTAAAGCTTTGAGAATTATTGTTTGGAATATTTTTACTTTTACCTGCATTAGGAGCCTAAATTACTTTACGTCAAATATTATTCAGTCACATAGGCGCCATCTAGGATAGCAAAATGATTAAAGGGCACAATTACCGAAGTCTTGAATGCAGATTTGTTTCATCCTTCGTCAAGAAATTTTCCAAATTGTAGTCTAGTAATCTTTTGTCCTAGATTATTTATAATGTATAAATTGCAAACTGAGTAGTAGTTTAATTTTAACAATCTGCAAAGCATCTATCTAGCAGTTATACAGATTATGTCTTATGACTTGGTAAGCAAAGCAGTATGATGTATTCCAAACAGTATTCTAGCATCTGAACGTCACTCCAGTGTAAAGCACGTCCATTAATCAGTAACAAAACTACTCCCGTCGGCTTTCTGGGAACGAACTGAGCCACTGAAAAAATATCTCACTGTTGATATAGCCGATCTTTTCGACATGTAAACAAAGGATCCCGGAGGCATCCATCCTTGAATTCTTGCTTTTATTTTTTCCTTTCATTACGCAGGTTGGAGAAGGAACAGGCCTTCCGTGTTACAACATGGTATAACAGTAATGGTTTCTCTTCACCAGAGATGATACTTGAGATGTTTTTGTTCTTTAAGAAAATATTGTTCTCGGTAAGAGTATATTTTAGCAGCTGACAGTAAGTTTCAATGTTTTTTTTTGTTCATACACAAGGATCGATTAATGGATACTCCTTCTGCTTTTTCTACTGACAGCCTTGGGCTTCTCTACAGAAATAAGTGCACCTACTGCTTATTAACTTATTAATGCCCAAAATTAAATTTTTATCAAAGCGAAATCAAGACTGCAGAATGAAATTAAGGGAGGTTGTTTTTAATAGCAATGTGCAAAATTTACATTTTTTTTCTTTCTAACTGTCTTCTTTTTGACGTATAATATATCATTATTTGATACAACAGACACAATATTTAATAATACATTATTTATTACAATATAGAGAAAAAGTACGACAAGAAAGTTAAAAGCAAGTAAAGCGGCGGGATCTCTTAATGACACAATCTGGAAGAACAAACACCTAAGACAAGACACAAAATCAAGAATCCGTAAAGCAGCAATTAGACCTATAATAACATACACGGCGGAGACAAGACTTGACACATTTAAAACGAGACGACTGCTAGAAACAACAGGGATGAAAATACTCCGACGAATATCAGGAAAAAGTCTATTAGATAGGGAGAGAAGCGAAAACAAAGAAGAGCATGCAATATAGAAGACATAAATGGATGGGTGAAAAAATGAAAACAGGAGTGGAACGAAACTTCATTACTGTCATTCCAGCGAACAAGACTGAGCTGATATTCTTTTTTATGTAGAGCAATGTTTTACATTTCTTTCAACGCATCGAAATTTATAACCGTAGAGGATGGGTTTTCCTTGAATCATTGAATGATGTCCATAATACCCTCGACATTCCCAATAAATTCTCCTAGAAGACGATGTGTGGTATTCATAGATAATAAGGATGCTAAAGTATTTATATAAATCATCAACGGACAAAGAGAAACGGCAGGATTTTTATAAAGTGTACTTTACCATTTATTCACAAAATCCATGAATTTTTCATAAAAAATAATTTAAACACATTGATTGGCTTCAAATTTTGTTGTTTCCATTCATTTAGTATATGAGGTTCCATATTGTGTTTGAAAATATCATTTATGGCTCCTTTTTCGAGTTTTTCTCTTCCCACTTACGATCAATTCTTTCAATGCATTTGTAACGGTATAAACGTCACATATTTATTAATTTATATTTAAATAAATATTTTATTTTAATTTTTTTATTAATTCATTTGCCTTTAGTTTCGTTTTTACTATTTTTTCTACAAAAAGTAGTTGGCTCCCTCTGTCTTTCTTTTTTTTTCTCTTTCTGTCCCCTAGAATAAATCTTCGCGCTCTCTCTTTCTGCGCAGTAGACTAAATATTCGGTTATATGTTGACAGAAGAACTTAATTGCAGTCCCTTCCTACTTTCTCTCAATCACCTTTTCTAAGGTAGTGGGAATATAATTTTTTGCATGTTTCTGAAATTTATAAAAGTAGGTACAAATTATTATAAGCTTCGTTTTTATGGTCTTCAGAATTCTCTTGGGTTTATTAACAGTACTATTGGTTTAACTGGCTGTATTAAAAGACTATTGGAGAATACGGAATTAATGGATATTCCTAGAAGATTTTACTGAATATTTTATGAAACAATTTATGGAATAACCGCAACTGTCGGGAGGACCTAACCACCTGATTGGGAGGCCACATATATTTGGTAGCAAGCAGCCCATCGATGCCATGATGCCATACGTATCATTCGAATTTATTTAATGGAAAAGGATTGGCTGGTTTTTTTGCCTACTTAAGGTACAAATTATTATAAGCTTAGTTTTTATGGTCTGCAGAATTCTTTTGAGTTTATTGACTGTATTATTGGTTTTATTGGCTGTATTAAAAGACTACTGGAGAATATTGAGTAACTGGATATTCCTAGAAGATTTTACTGAATATTTCATGAAACAATTTATGGAATAACCGCAACTGTCGGGAGGACCTAACCACCTGATTGGGAGGCCACATATATTTGGTAGCAAGCAGCCCATCGATGCCATGATGCCATACGTATCATTCGAATTTATTTAATGGAAAAGGATTGGCTGGTTCTTTTGCCTACTTAAGGTACAAATTATTATAAGCTTAGTTTTTATGGTCTGCAGAATTCTTTTGAGTTTATTGACTGTATTATTGGTTTTATTGGCTGTATTAAAAGACTACTGGAGAATATTGAGTAACTGGATATTCCTAGAAGATTTTACTGAATATTTCATGAAACAATTTATGGAATAACTGCAGCTGTTGGGAGGACCTAACCACCTGATTGGGAGGCCACAGATATTTGTAGCAAGCAGCCCATTGATGCCATTATGCCATCGTATAGTTCAAATTTATTTAATTGGAAAGCATTGGCTAGGTTGCTTTTGCCTACTTAAATATTCTTTGTTGTTTAATAAATATGATTAGTATAGTATTTGTTTTATTTTCTATTAGCTAAGGGTTTATGGTTTAATTCATAGTTTAAGACAAGACGAATTCACGATAGAATTCACAAGCGGTATTATTTTTATAATAGTATTTTAATTCTCTTTGGTAGTCTTATTGTTACACATTTTTTTCTGTTTTCAGAATCTTCCTTTTTTTTGTTACCTGATTTGTGAGCTTTAGTCACAGCTGTATTTGTCGGCAGTATTTTCTTAATTGTTGTATGTTTTGAGAAACAGCTGTAATATCCATGCTTTGAGATAGTGTACCTCGGTCAATACTTAGAAAAGTGTAACTGAATTTGTCTTCCTTATCACTTACGGGATCATTTCTGTCAGAATTATTTCCATCATTTGGATAATGCAACGCGAGTTGAACTTCGTTGCACTAGTCCATTTCCTGAGCCATCTTCGTCAAGTATCGTCATCTTCTAAACTTTCATAAATTTTTAACCTCTGCATCTTTGGGATTATTAAGATCATATTTTTTCGTCATTTTTTCTCAAATAGAAACAATGTTGGTTAGTTACCACGATTGCTTAGCGTATTATATATCGGTGAGTATATAGTGGGCATTAATGGGTTAAATTGATGTTTAGTGTCCAGCTGTTCGGCCAATTAAAAACCCATACTTCGCACATCAGTTAGAGAAGGGGTGCTCAAACTTGAACTGCTGACGATCTACCTCAATATTTTTAGACTACTTACGATCGACTCTGAGAGACTGCAAGTGTGTGTGATGCAGGGTTGTCGTACATACACGATACACCCTACCTACCTAGGTAGGGCGTACCGTAGCATATATAGATATTAGCTTTCTGCACGTACATTATTTTAGTCAAGGTTTGGGTTAGGTTTAGTCAGGTTCTTCTCTACAATGTCAACGAAAAAATGCATAGTTATTCAAAATTGCGAGTTTATTTGTTGTTACAAAACAAAAGAGTTACATATGGTGTTAAACTTAACTAAGGAGTGGCTTTGGATGTTGAAGCTTGGCACTGCATGTCCTCAGCATACTTTTCATAAGATGGTACGTAACCACTGAGTGCTAATTGCAAGCATGATGTCATATGATCGTCAGTTAGTCGATTGCGATATTTTGACTTAATTATCTTCATTTCAGAAAATGCAGACTCGCACAAGTAAGTTGACGCAAACAATGCCGTCAGTTAAAGGGCGATTTGCCTTACATTCGGATATTTATCGTCAGATATAAAACGGCAGAAATTTGTATCAGATACTGTAGTTTTGAGATGTATATCTGATATAATCTGCACCAACTCATTTTCAACAGAACATGAATTCATATTAAACTGACTTGCTATTTCAGTAGCTAATTCCTTAATGTTTTTACATGAAAAAGGATAACTCATAAATGATGCTATATTTTCCAATTTACTGCAATCATAAAAACGCATTTCGAATTGTCCCAAAATATTTGATAATTCAGCCTCATACGTATCATAATTCAACTGAGGAATCCTTGCTTTCAAAGACGGAAAATGTTTCAGATCCTTTCTTTTTAGTTAATCTATCATAAGTTGCAATTTACTTTTGAATGCGTTTACTGCGCTAATCATCTCAATAATAGTTTTTTCTTTACCTTGAAGCTCCAAGTTAACGGTGTTTAAGTACATTGTGATGTCAGTCAAAAATGCCAAATCATTTAGCCATTTTTCGTTTTTCAAAATCTGAGTGTCATCACCTCTTTCGTCTAGAAAAGCTGTTATTTCGGGCAATAATTCTTGAAATCTTTCTAGGAATTTTCCGCGACTCAACCACCTGACGTCCGTGTGAAGAACTATATCAGTGTGTTCAGCTGACTCCCTGTCTTCCAACTGCAACTGAAAGAGCCGCCGTTGCAAGCTACGTGCACGGATGGAATTCACAATTTTTGTTGCAATGCTAATAATTTCCTCCGTGTTTAAAACTTTTGAACACAAAACTTGTTGATGTATAATGCAATGGAATGAAATAAATGAAGGGAATTCTTCATTAGCTCGACACAATGCTACAAGACCGTCTTTGTTTCCAGTCATTGCTGGTGCTCCGTCGGTTGTAATGCACATTAATTTATATATTGGTAGCTCGTAGTTTTTTACAAAATTTAAGAAAACATCATATATATCTTCGCCACGGGTCTTCCCCTTCAGAGGAGTGATTTTCAAAAATTCTTCCTTAGCCAACATGTCATTCAATACCATCCGAATAAAAATACACAGCTGGGCAGTGTCTGTCATAACGATTCTGGGATTCGTCGAACTGTAAAGAAAAGTATGTACATTCCATGATATCATGTTTTAGTTTATCTGCGATGTCTTGACTCATGACTTCAATACGCCTTGTGACAGTCGGACGAGATAACTGAAGTTCTCTAATAGCAGACATGATTTCTGTTTTATTTTTAAAATCTCCAAATAAAGTCTCACCCGCTTCAATAAATGTTTCCTTCACCACCGATCCATCTTCAAATGGTTTCTTGTGTTTCGCTAAAATATGAGATATTTTAAATGACGCGATCGTAGCAGCTTTTGATTGTTTGGCTGGTCTTGTGAACATGGATTGTTCTTTTTTCAAACAAGATATCAAATCACTTACTTTTTGTTTTCTTAATTCACTCTGTGGCGGAAAATCCTTTTCATAGTTTTTATGAACCGTTTTATGATGCCTCTCTAAGTTACCACGCTGAGGTATTGCAACTGACGCACGACAAATAACACAAATGCACTTATCCTTCACCATCGAAAAGAAAAATTCTTTCTCCCAAACCTTATTAAAATGATACGTTTTAGATTTCTTCACTGCACTCATTTTCCACTATTTAATAATAAACTTTGTATCGACGTAGGATCGCTATCAAGTTACAATTCAGAATAACTCCAATTCCTGCAGGCGCAACATTTATATCGGCGTAAACGAAAGTCTCGAATGTTGCCGTCAAACGCGCCGCCAGAAACTAGACTGTACTGTCTCTCGTCTAGAAACAACACGGTTTTTCTTTGACACGTGCCGCGCGTTCCTTTGATAAAGCCACCTTTTGCCGCAAGCAGTGTTATTTTATTACGTAATACATTTTTGTAGTTGATAGAATATCATCCCAAATTTGATTAATAATTATAATAAATATTGAAATAATAAAATAATTAGTTAATATATGTAAATATAAAATATGCTGTGTGGACAGTATTTTGTTGTCCCTACTTCTTTGAATTGCAATGATGCTTAGTCAAGCATTCTATGTATTTGTATAGTTCAGTATTAATAAAAACGTTTAACTCTGCTGACAGTAGTTTAGTTACCTACCTACTTATTAAAATTTTTTTTCTTCTCGAGTACTACCCAAAAAGCACTCGCCATCGACCAGTCGATCGCGATCGACCGTTTGAGCACCCCTGAGTTAGAGTATAAGATAATCCGTTTTTTTTTTAATTTTTGGGATACATTTTTCCAACTTTTCTTGATCAGTTTCGCCATGTGGAGGAGGGTCCAAGAGGACCTTTCTTTACAATGTCTCTTAATTTTCTTCTTCGTAGATTGGTTGCCGGTACAATAAACATTTCGAGTAGATTATCTTTTTATTTTATACCATCATTTGACAACAATTAATATAATGGCATATTTTCATTTGCTGCACTATACACGTTTAAATTTTAAGCCTATTTATAGCAAGGGAAAAAATCAAGTCGCCGTTCACATCACACAAATCTGCACACTATTCGCCCCCGTATATTTTACTCCTATATTTTACAAGTCTGTCTCTCCACAAATCAACCTAATCTCCAGGATCAGTTCTGCATGTAATATTCTAATAACTGAAAGTAATATAAGTGGGCGATTTTCTAAAATTAAACCGGAGGCAGCACCAACTATGTCGACAAACATACAACTCTTCGACTAAGTGAGATTGACTTGGGCGATTGTGGTGTCATTTTCCTCAGGGATTCCAACAAATGAGATTGCTTCTGTTCTTTGATCTGTCAGAAGTACAATCAGGTGGTTATAATTGTGAGAAAATTATAGGAAATTGTAATAATGCTATACCGAACGAATGGAAGAAACATTAAACTTACAATTGCAATCATAAAATCTAACTAAGTGGTAATGTATTCTTTTTAAAATTGAATTTAAATATTTTTTAAATTTTGGAGGATATCTTTATAAAACTTCTTCACATTACAATGATTAAGGTTAAATACTTAAATTGGATATTTGCTAAGTAGATTTGTTAAAAATTTAACCAGCTTTATGGCTCGAACAGCTAGCACATGGTTAGATCCCATTTTCAGGGCATCATAACCCAGAAATTCAGAAAGGAAAACACTCTAGAAAAAAATTTGTCCTGTCAACAAATTAGGTGGGTAATGCCTCAATTTGGTTCACAGGCAATTTAAACAAACACCAAAAAACTTAACACATACTTTTAATAAACTTTTAAACATAAATAAACTTATTTTAAACTTTACCTGTGGCGTATTCCCAATAAAATATAATTACTTAACAAATACCACGGTATTTCCGACGGATCACGTGATAAACAAAACAAGCTATGAAAAGAAAATATGTAAACTACTTGAAATATACAGAGAGTAATATTAAAAAGCTAACATAAGGAGCAGACTTTCATATCGCACTTTGTCCATTTTTAACATTTTTCAAGAAGTGAGAGAAACTGCTACTTAATTATTATTTAAGGTAAAATAAAAACGGTGTAAACTACCGACTTAAAATATGAGTACCTTTTAGTACTACAATAGCTAAAAATCTAATAATCTAGTATCACGAATGCTTACAAGTTAAAAACAAAGAGGTTATGCTTTCAAATAACCGTTGAACGACCTAAAGAGGATGCCTATGTCTAAATAAAAGCATTCTGGAGGTATTTAAAAAAACTAATTACAAGCAGCCAATTTCAAAGAGCTCCAGCTACCTTAGAAAGCATTTTCGGACTAGGTGAATTGGGTTAAATTTTCTTAAAATGTTCTGAGGGATCTCCGGTCTTTGTTTGTCAGGAAAGTTTCTGAACACCCCGTGTATATAAACTGACTTCATTGTTGACTGGCCTACATATGATAAAGCCGGATAAAGGCGTAATTTACCAACCTGTAAGTCAGTCTCCTTCATAAAACGTTCGAAATGTGGAGTTCATCTTCGTTTAAATAAAAATAATTACTACTTTGTCAAATTTCATGAGAACTGAGTTTGTCCCTTTGACGCAATATGTGACAAATCTGTAACGTTTTTGTATACAATTAACTATTTTTACAGAACAATGACAAGAAATAGATGAGTATCACAGTCGATATGATAACTTCAATGTTCACCGAAAGGTGAAGGAAATAGCTGGAATGTTCCGAAAACACAACAGCGAAAAATAATAGATGATGAAGCCAATCTTGCTGTAACCAGAGAAGATAAAAAGAAAGTATGGAAAGAATACTTGGAGAAACTTTTCCATGACCTTAGATCATGGATACAAGAGCCAACCATTGAAAAAAAATCAGGTCCCGAAATCCTACCAGAAGAAATAACGGCAGCCGACAGGCAAATGAAGGATGGAAAGACATCAGGACTTGATGAAATTTCTGCAAAACTGTTAAAGCTATTAGATGAAGAACAGATAAAAATAATAACTGAAATATTTAATGAAATATATAAGGCAGGAAAAATACCAGTAGAGTGGCTCAAATCGGAGTTCGTACTATTGCCCAAAAAACCAGGAGCAAAAGTTTGTGGAGATCATAGGACCATAAGCCCAATGAGCCATCTACTGAAGCTATTTTTAAAAATCATCCACAAAAGAATTTACCGGAAATGCGAGGAACAAATTTCGCCCAATTAGTTTGGATTTGTGAACGCCGTTGGTACGAGGGAAGCTTTATTTAGCGTACTGACATTGTTTAAGAAATGTAGAGATGCCAGCTGTTATGTTTTTGCATAACTAATTGACTACAAGAAGGCTTTTGATAGAGTCAGACATAAACAAATCATGACAGTGCTGAAGAGGACAGAGATTGGCGGAAAAGACTTAAAAATATTAGCTAACCTGTATTGGAATCAATCAGCGGTACTCCGAATAGATAGACAATGTACAGATCAGGTTAGAATCTTAAGGGAAGTGAGACAGGGATGCATAATTTTACCACTGATATTTAATCTGTACTCGGAGCACATTTTTGAAAAGGCTCTAAAAGATATTGATGAAAGTATCTCAATAAATGGAGTCAAGCTAAATAACCTGCGGTATGCGGATGATACAATAATGTTTTCCAATACCATACAAGGACTGCAAAAGTTAATCAACAAAATAACAGAAGCACGTAGAAAATATGGACTGGATATAACTGGAGAAAATATGTATGTGAACCAAATGAGAATTGAACAAGTCTCACAATACAACTACTTGGGAACTATAATCAATGAGTCGTGGGACAATACCCAAGAGATTAAATGTCGCATCGGAAAGGTAAAGAGTGCATTCTTGACTATGAGTTATGTGTTCAAGAGCCGTGAGCTCAACCTGGAAACAAAAATAAGGCTCCTTAAATGTTATGTGTACTTAGTGCTTCTGTACGGAGTAGAAACGTGGACATTGAAGGCGGAAACTCTATTAAAACTTCAGGCTTTTGAGCTATGGTCATACAGAAGGATCTCGATTGAAGATGCCATGGACAGACAAAGTCACCAATGAAGAAGTACTGCGGAGAATAAACACAATTGCGGATTTAGTCAACATCGTGAAGGGCCGTAAGCTGCTGTACTTTGGACATATAATGAGAAATCAAGGCAGATACGAGCTACCTTAATGCATTTTACAAGGTAAAATTGAAGGAAAAGGGCCCCAGGACGAAGAAGAATATCCTGGATTGCTAACCTGACAGCATGGCATAGAAAGACCTTAACACAGTTATTTCGTATAGCAACCAACAAAGTCATCATAGCTAGAATGGTCGCCAACGTTCGGAACGGACAGGCATCCCAAAAAGAATTATTTTTACAAAAAAAAATTTCTTTATTTCTTCCTTGTCCGTTAGACATTAGTACATTGTCCAGATTTTTTGAAAACTAAATAAAATCTTGCGCAGTATTTTAGGTGATGTTTTCTGTTGTGTTAAGTTAACAACTTACTCTATATTTTGCCGAAGTATTTAGTAACCTTTCACTTACAGGTCCACACCTCTGTTTGATATTCTCGTAGAAGTACATCTTTAATTATAAAACATTTGGGTAGTATTTACGGTTCACGACTTGGTGATTAACATTATTAACAAAATACTTTTTGTTTTAAACTAATTGATAGCAGCATAAAGATATAAAGATTACAAAACCAAAAATATGAACAAAAAGTCAGTAACCGCCGTAATCAGCCTATTTTGGCCTGTTTTGCGTTATAACACGCTAAACGATAAACATACTTTCATACTGTTAATGTCCCAAAAAAAGTTTTTAAATACACACAACCTTCCCCTTTCTTCCAGCCGTCCAATTATCTTACAAAACATGTTCATCGTAAATACGTCTACATTGTATCATATCAAAAATTTTCACACATCCAATAATTCACATCTTGTTAACAATAACACGTGCATATCGTAAAGTATTAAAATGAATTTAAAAAAGTGACGGCCTGCCGACCTATCACTTTATTTTTAGAAAGTTATTACGCGGCGTCACCCCAATTTTCTGAGGTTATACTTAGAAAAAATGTTCAGCGCCATCTTCCTCATAAAAATATTTACGGAAGTATTACGTAGATAATCCACTTCAGAATATCAATTTAAGTAAAGACTTGAATCTCGAAAACGACATATATATTTCGTTGACAAATATTAAACAAGCCCAAATTTTATCGGTAAAATTTAGTTTTTTTGCAAATATCTTAACAGGTAAAAAATTATTACATAAAGTATTTAGCATCTAATTTTTCATTTCGAATTCCAATTCAATAAGTTCCGCAAGGGCAAGGAAAACAAGGATATTGCTACTTCATGCTCTTAGTTTTAACCGGAAACGATATATCGTCGCCTTAAAGCAAAAGTAGGATATTTGTAAAATAATGTATTTTCGAGAAAAACGCATTTGAATATTTTACGAAAGTTCAGTAATTAATAACTTTTTCATAATATTGTTCTGAAGCTATTTTCTTGTGGCATTTTAAATTAATTGCTATTTAACTGGGAATAAGCCACAATTAAAGATAAAAATACGTTTATTGACGTTTCAATTTCCACTTCGGAAATCGTTCTCAAAATACAAACAGTAAATTAAACAAATTTTGTTTTTTGTTACATAGTGAAAAATTCTTCTAATAATTTAATTTTATCTGACTCATTTATATTAACAATTCAGACATACAATATGCATTTTAAAGTAGACGACTTTAAAATGATATTGCCAATATTGTTGAGTTGCGCCCCTGGGACGACTTTCCCTAAGATAGTTCATTCGATTACATGAAATCAACTTTAACTTGAGAATATCCGTCAGAAAAAATCATAGCATATAATTCGTCTTTAAAAAGACAAACACATGACATGATGACAGTAAAATTCTCCTGTTAGTGATTCCATAGTAAATTATGAGGGAAAAACCAGGAAAAAACCTCATAATACTATCCCCACATGGTAAGTATTTGCTCGTGCATTTAGTTTACCTTTAATAAACACCAAAATTCTGATTTTATATGTTTCGTTATTTAAACAAAAAAAATACATAAATGATGTATCCTCTATATGTTACTGACTTACTAATACTGGTATTTTCTTATTAATAACTTTCTCTTTCAATAAACCAGATCCTACTACATTCTGCCGAGGAATCTGCGACACAATTGGCCTCATTTAGCATAATTAAAGCCGCTTCTTCGATTTTTCTGTTTTTACCATCCGTCTGTTTTAGGACTACATTTGAATTATTCCATTGAACCCTATGTTCATTATCCCATGCGTGTTTACATATTTGAGATCTATCAAATTCTCTATTTTTAATATAAGACTGATGTTCACTTATTCTAACATTTAATGGCCTTGATGTTTCACCTAAATAAAACTGATCGCATTCACAAGGTATTTTATAACTGCAATTCTTTGTCCTTTCTTGTTCATTGTTAGGTTTGGTTTTGGACAAAATAGATCTCAACGTGTTTGTTGTTTTGAATGTTGTTGAAATGTTGAATTTATTGCCTATCCTTTTAAGTTTTTCTGATAATCCTTTAAAGATTTTTTAACAAGTTATCAGAGAGGATTAATTAGACCTCATTACAGTAACACTCCTCATTTTTATAGAGTACCGAAAATTCATAAAACGAATATACCACTTAGACCCATTTGTAGTACCATGAATTCTCCTTGTAGTGAACTATCAAAATTTTTATTAAATATTTTAAAATCATCTACAAATAAAAATGACACTTTCATAAAAAATACACAACATTTTTTAAATAAATTATCAAATATTGAATTTAATTCAAATAATACTTTGGTAAGTTTTGGCATAAATAGTTTATTTACGAATGTGCCATTAAATAAGACTTTAAGTATAGTCAAGACAAAATTAGAGAGTGATGATTCATTGGCAACTAGAACTAGACTAAACATATCGGCTATAATGGAGTTATTAACATTATGTACTGATAATACATATTTTCAACTAAATAATGAATTCTATAAACAAAATTTTGGTCTAGCAATGGGTTCTAGTTTATCTCCATTCTTAGCCGATATATTTATGGATGATTTTGAAACGAATATCATTTCTAAACAAAATTTAAAACCCACAGTATGGTGGAGGTATGTAGATTATGTATTCTCAATATTGCCTCATGGATCAGAGTTGTTGGACACATTCCTAAATGATATAAACGATAAAGAAGAGACAATAACATTTACCATGGAAAAGGAATATAATAACACGCTACCTTTCCTGGATGTTTTAATCTCTAAGAACGATACTGGATATGAGACTCAGGTGTATAGAAAACCAACACACACCAATAGACATTTAAATTTTAAATCAAATCACAATATTAATGTAAAAAAGGGAATAATTAAATCCTTATACGATAGAGCCAAAATTACTTGTTCTAACGAAAATTTGTTATTGGAGGAGAAACATTTGTTAACATCTGTTTTATTAAAAACTGATTATCCTTTATCGTTTATAAATAAGGAATTTTCAACAATCGATCGAATAGAACAGAACATTTTAGAACGAGATCCTACAGCATACACAAGGAATAATACGAGGAAAATAACACTACCGTACATAAAAGGATTATCAGAAAAACTTAAAAGGATAGGCAATTCTTAATTTACTATGGAATCACTAACACGAGAATTTTACTCATCATGTCATGCGTTTTTCTTTTTAAAGACGAATTATATGCTATG
The DNA here is from genome assembly GCA_918026665.1 of Diabrotica balteata. NCBI lineage: Eukaryota > Metazoa > Arthropoda > Insecta > Coleoptera > Chrysomelidae > Diabrotica > Diabrotica balteata. The sequence goes on from OU898281.1 coordinate 53,039,008, forward strand.
ATTTTTTCTGACAGATATTCTCAAGTTAAAGTTGATTTCATGTAATCGAATGAACTATCTTAGGGAAAGTCGTCCCAGGAGCGCAACTCAACAATATTGGCAATATCAGTTCAAAGTCGTCTATTTTAAAATGCATTATGTATGTCCGAATTGTCAAAATTAAATTATTAGAAGCATTTTTCACTATGTAACAAAAAACAAAATTTGTTTAATTTACTGTTTGTATTTTGAGAACGATTTCCGAAGTGGAAATTGAAACGTCAATAAACGTATTTTTATCTTTAATTGTGGCTTATTCCCAGTTAAATAGTAATTAACTTTTTCATACTTGAATGGATTTACGTGGAATTTTGTTTGAGTACCTAACTGTACATGTGTCAAATAACAATTTATATTAATTAATAAAAGAGTGAAAAATAATTGGAAAAAAGTTAGTTTTTTAACGATATCCGTAAATTTCTGTTATATAAACTTATATTGCACTAAAGTTTTGTTTAAAATTTTACACATTTCAATACAAAAAAAAAACAATTTGGTTGTTCAAACATCTTATTAGGTACATAAATAATAACATGAACATACTTATTTTCCAAAAAATTTAAAATTTGACAAGATAATAAACGAAATAAAATAAAAAAATCATCAGAATCAGTAATGGTAATAGCAGATACTGAAAGTTGTGAAAGTACAAATTTATTGCATTTTATTAAATCAGCCCAAAGTTCCGAAAGAAGAATTTATCGTTAATTTAACTTACATTTTTCCTGTGCTTGATAAATTCCTGATAACAACTCAGAATCAGTGTTATTTTTGTTCGCTAAATACACTAAATACACTAAATACTGACTTCTAGATACGCATAATTTGTACAATTTAAATTGGGCACATTATTCATTTTTACTCTTTAACATAAACCTTTTAACATCAATGTAATAGAACTATTGTTTAAGATTATTGAAGATAAAATTGTGACCGCAAGCTGGATAGTATAAACAAAGCCATAATCGCAACTCAGCAATAAGGACATGGCAACAGTAGGATATGTGCGTAAGATAACTTAGTGTTGCATTACTATTGATGACCAAAATGGGTAAACCACAAAATATAATGGTATATAGGTATAATTTCCACTTCGGAAATCGTTCTAAAAATACAAACATTACTATAGTTTTCTAAACGATTTCCTAAGTGAAAATTGAAACGTCAATAAACTTACTTTAACCTTTAATTGTGGCTTATTCCCATTTAAATAGTAATTACTTTCTTATACGCTTCTAACCTTTTTTTTTTTTTGGTGGTCGTCCTCTTCTCTTCTTTCCCTGTTCACCTTCCGTCTGCCATTCTCGTAAAGTCTCTTTGTTCTATCTCGCTAATTTCTGGTCTCCCGTAAAGGTTTCCCATACAGCTCTTTGATCCCTTCATTTGTTTATCTCGTCCAAACGTCTTTATAGTCTTTTACTCCCCCGAATACCTTTCTTACAATACCTTGTTCCCAGATGTTCAGCATATTTTCTTGATTTGATGTAAGGATGTTACCATAGTTTAAATATCCAGGCATTAGACTAACTACAGTAAGGTCAAAACAGAAGTGGAAGATCAAGTAACCGGAGCAAACGGAGCTACAGGTTGCCGAAATGAAACATTTTGGAGAAACACAAAATATCAGGAAAGAAATGAAAATTATGTATGCCGTAGAAACGCGACTTGACACAGAAAGGACAAAAAAAGAATGTTAGAATCAGCAAAGATAAAACTCTTAGAAAAATTGCTGGAAAGACAGCATGGGGCAGAGCTAGAAGTATAAACATACGACGTAGATCCTTGTGGATAACATCAGGGACTGGGTAGGAAATAGAAGAGTAGAATATAAGCCAAAAGACAACAAATAGAGCAGAAAAGACGGCGAGATATGGTTTCCTAATAGGAAGACGATTAGTAGGAATACCACAAAAACAATGGAACGACAACTTACTGGAGGCATATTAAAAAACAGACAGAGCATGTCTATATAAAAAGAAGAAGAAGAAAAATAAGAAGAAGTATTACCAAGAGCCACAATAGACCTCTTAGATCAAGTAGAAGGATGGATAAGCCCCCACTCATATTAAACCTAAGCTAGCTACTCTATAGCCGAAGATACACATGCCTGTTACTAGCACAATGGCATACCAGTACCTAGGAAGCATCAGCTACTGTCCCCAAACTGGCAAGTGTGTAAGTTAACTTGCATGCTAGTTCCTGGCATGCTAGCTAATCGCAATTTGATTTTTCTTTCTAGTAACATGCTGTGGGATGCAAGGCGCATGCGTGGGGAGTGTCACTGGCAAATGTGAACGCACGCTACCGAATTGTCAGATTTGTTGTGTTAATTATAAATAGTAATCGTTTTATTTTTAAACTTGTTAATTTAAAAAATATTTCGTTAGTGTGATGAAACATCCATCAAATTTATTGCTATATACAGGGTGTTTCAAAAAGGTATGTCATAAATTAAATCACGCATTCGGGGAACAAAAATAAATTGATTGAATCCAACTTACCTTAGTAAAAAAGTGTACACAAAAAAAGTTACAGCCCTTTGAAGTTACAAAATAAGAATTGTTTTTTGCATTATCTCCCAAACTACTTAACATTTTGTAATAAACATGGATACGTTACTTTTTTGTTCTGAAAACATTTTTTATACAGAAGAAATAACAAAATCTAATCGCACAGAAAAATTTTACGGGGGGTGCAGCCATAAATCCCCCCAAACTTATGAGTACGTTCAAATCAATTGAATTTTGTGGCATCATTAGTTTAACATATTATTTTTAAAACTTTTTTGCCTCTTATCACTTTTTCGAAAAACTTGTTTTTTCCTAGTTGGCCATAAAATTACAATTAGTTTCTACGGATACAATAATTACAAATAGTACCATCAATAATAGCCAGTAATTTGAAGCTATCATTTATTATGTAAATAAAATTAGTATTAAAAATGTTGATATTACAATGGCCTAAACATTTCAGAAAATGGCAGATATCCATTTATCTTTGGGTAAGTTGGATCAGTTTAAATTATGATTTCAATAAACTATCGGGAATATCGTAGGTGAATGTCAAGGAAATAGTGCAGCAGCCGCAAGGCGTTATGGAGTAAAATACCGAAATCGAAATATAACCCGATAGACGATTATTTCTGATCATTGATCGTCGTTTACGGGAAACGGGTACATTCCAACCGCAAGTTGCTGGCAATAGTGGTCGTCCAATAATGGATACAACTGATAAAGACATTTTAGAAATCATTGAAGAAGTCCCTGGAGCAAGTGCTAGGGTAATAGCTGCTCAACTAAATGTTCCTCACGTAAGGGTTTGGAGGCGTTTGAAGGATCAGCTGCTTAAATCCTATCACTTAACAACGGTTCAAGAATTATTGGTTAAAGATTATTCTAAAAGAATTGGATTTTGCGATTGGTTGTTAATGGAAAACACTTGAAATGTTAATTTTATTGAATAACAAACCATCATAATGATCACATTTAGGCCGACGAAAATCCTCACGCCAAAAAAACGACTCATCACCAAAGGACTTTCAAAGTAATGCTTGGGCAGGAATTATAGATAACAATCTAATAGACCCAGTATTTCTTCCCAAAGAGTATTTGGAAGAAGTGAATATTGCAATAAGGCAAAATATGTGGTTTCTACAAGAAGGCGCTCCACTGCATTACAGTAATGAAGTCCGGGAATAACTTTGCGGGCAGTATCCTGTTAGGTAGATTAGAAGGGGTCGTGATGCACCTATTTCTTGGCCACCCAGAAGTCCAGGTCTTAACCCCATGGACCTTTGCCTTTGGGGGTTTATGAAAGAGAAAGTGTATTCTGTAACAATAGACGACGAACAACAATTGAGGGTTAGAATAATTGAAGCTGCAAATCATTTTCGTCGGAAAAATATGATTTTTCAGCGCATTCGGTTTTCCTTATTAAAATGTGTACCGTATGTGTATACCGAATGTGTGATACCGAATGTGTATTGAAGAAAATGAGGGTCATTTTTAACATTTATTGTAATATCATATTTATAGAGGTTATAGACATTTTTTGTACTTGTTAATTCATTTAAGCCATTTATTTAGTTGCACGTAATTTTTTTAAGGTTAATGAAAAGGGCTGTAACTCAATAAAAACTATTTTTTGAAAAAAGTGTTAGGAGGTAAACAATTTTTAAAAGTAATATGTTAAACTAACGATGCCACAAAATTCATTTGATTTGAACATACTCAAAAGTTTGGGGGGATTTTTTGGGGGAAAGTAACGTGTCCATTTTTATTATAAAACGTCAAGTAGTTTAGGAGATATTACAAAAAAATAATTTTTATTTTGTAACTTCAAAGGGCTCTAACTTTTTTTGTACACACTTTTATACTAAAGTAAGTTGGATTCAATCAATTTATTTTTGTCCCCAAAATGCGTGATTTAATTTATGACATACCTTTTTGAAACATCCTGTATAGAGAATTGGAGTCTTTTGAATTCTAAATCATCTCTATATAAAAATAAAATAGCCCGTGACAATGCTTGCACAAAAATTCAAGAGGAAATTAGTGAAGGTATTACTATACGGCCAAAATAAAATAATTCTACAAGATTTTCTCGCCTACCAATCCCATTTATCACCCAAATTTTTCTCTTTTTTGAGTTTCGCTTCAGATTCATTATTAAATTACTAATAATATCTGTGGTTATTAGCAATATTTGCTTGTTAAATTCATTCTGAATACCTTCTATGAATTCGATTTTCTTTAAACTCAAAAGCTTTTAATAATTACAAACAAGTACTTTAGTTTCAGATGAAAACCACTCGATTGTTTACTAGTACTGGCATTGGTAAAAATCTACCCTGCTTTTTCGCCTTTCCAGTATAGTTAAGCGAGCTACTGCCATGCCAATAACTATTGAATATGTTTTGTGCTTGCCAATTAGTTGCCTATGCCAGTTGCTGGCAGCTACTTCCCCAATTTTATTGTGTTAGATTCAATGTAAATTTTTCAGACAATAGCTACATACCACCGCTATGTCTAATTCAATTTGTTGTAAATACTCGTATTTTCATATTGTTCTTAAATACAATTTTAAAAACGGCCTCCTCGCTGAAGGTCAATGATAAATAAATAATTTGTTTTGATTGTTTCGATTTACTTCTAATTTTATAATTGTTAAAAAATATATTAAAATACTTATGATGCAAACATTCAACTTTATCGTATTCCAAAACTATTGATTTATTTAGTACTTTTTATAGAGAAACATACTCGTATATCGTATATTACAACATAAAGAAATTAGTTATGTAAAAATAAAAAAAACGTCGATATATTTTTAACTGCTACTTATAAAATCCAGGCCACATTCTTTTGTAGCAAAACATGTCAACCAATTATTTTTTATATATATTGCTTTATTTTCGATACAGTTTTTATGTTTTATGGTGGATTTTGTGATAGAAGACAAACTATTATGTCTACGAAGTATTTGATATATAATATGTTTTAGCAGAGAAGTTGTTAACACGTATAAGGTAATAAAATATTTGCATTAATTAGGATTATTTTAAATTCCCCGATAATTTATTTACCTTTGATACTATAACTACTACTATACAGAAAATTAGTTACAAAACTCTTCTGAATAGCATCTTATCTAAGGCGAATTTTACTAAAATAAAATGGAAAATAGGATACCCATTAAACTACAAGAAATCATGTAAGAATTTACGAATTGGTATTTAGACGCAGTCATTATTTCGGTAACAAAGTAAACAACGTTGAAGAAAAATCAGCAGTAACAAATAAGGAAACGACCAAATCCATTTCTCTTTAAAAATATCATAGAGTTGTTATCAACAGGTCCTCGTAGACACTTCGTCTCAGGACCATTTTACTTATGTAGAGTCATACGCCGCCATATTACCTATCCAACGGTGACTTAAACATCACAAATTATAACTATTAATAATGTAAAACAACTACAAATTTAAAACATTTAAAGGGTTTTGACCCATATATTTTGGTGGCTACTAGCATGTACAACCGTTTGCACTGATGATGGATTGATCAATCCGAAAACGTTTTGCAATGTGTTTGTGATAGCCCGTTTGGGGCATTTTTATATACCTTTTATAAAGGATTTTAAACAATTTTTTATATATTTAATAGTCTATATTCATCCGTTATATTAGACTTTTTGAAATTCAGTGAGCCGTCATACATGGCTAAAAGTAATTGTGAGCCATGATCAACTATTTTCAGATAACAGACAGATACACTTCTGTGCGTTCTGGGCAAGTTCGTGATTATTTTGAAACGTTTTAAAAAAAATAATTTTTCCTTAAAAGAAGCTGGCAAAAACTGTATCGCAACCTGTAAAGTCATGTAAAAATAAAATATGCTTCAAAACGGACGGGGTGTGATTCAACCTTTTCGAAGAATATACTTCTTCGGCTATAACATAAAACTCCAGAAGACAAGGTTCAACCTGGACAACAGGTAGCTCGAGACAAATCTTCGTTGTATTAGTTATGTTCAGCGACCTTGGAAATCTCCGTGTAACAACTGTCGACTGATTTGGAATGAAATTCACATAAATCTCCTGGAGACAAGGTCCATCCAGGGCACCAGGTATCTCGAGGATTATCGTCGTTATCATATTTATATTTAATGACGTCAAAGACCCCCTGACTAATGACTATCGACTGATTTGCAAAAACATTTAAATACTCCAGGTGACTTGGTCCACTTTGGGCTCCAGGTATCTCGAGGACCATCGTCGTTATTATATTCGTATTCAGTGATGTCGAAAATCCTCGTGTAATGACTGTCGACTGATTTTGAATGAAATTAACAAAAAAACTCCCCGAGACAAGGTCCATCCTTGTCACCAGGTAACTCGGAGATCATCGTCGTTAATATATTTATATTTAATGACCTCAAAATCCCCTGACTATTGACTGTCGACTGATTTGGAATAAAATTAAGGTACTCCAGGTAAAAGGATCCACTTTAGGCTCCAGGTTTCGCGAGAAACATCGGCGTTATTATATTCGTATTAAGTAATGTAGAAAACCTCCTAGTAATGCGGCTGAATTGATTTAAAATGAAATTAACATGAAACTCCAGAAGATGAGGTCCACTCTGGGTCCCAGGTGGCTCGAGAATCATCGTTGTTCATCATATTCGTATTTAATGACCTCAAAAACTCCCAAGTAACAACTCATTTTATATTTTCCGAGTTACAAATTTTAAATTTTCTATGTACTTTGACAATAATTTTTTTTTATACACATAATGCAATTTTTATTTTACCACCATAAATTGTTTTCACAATGTTTCCTGAATCGAATGCAAAAAGTTACATAGTGATTCATCTAACTGCTGAAAATTGGTAGACTTACTGCTTTTTAGTGCTTCGTATCCTTGCCTAATATTGTGTTGTGTCTGCACATTATATGTGGAATAAACTTTCAATAATTTCCAACGGGACAACAAGTCATAGTTGTCTATACCTCAGTTGTGACGTTATATATCTGTATACAATAAAAAAGGTAAAATAATATCATCATCATGACTGGCTCGACAACCTTTTTTGGGTCTTGGCCTGTTCAAGGACTCTTCTCCATTCTGACCTGTTTCATGCTTTTTTTTCCAGTTTTTAATTTTTAATGTTGTTATATCATTTTCTATTTGTTCTACGTATCTCAGCTTCGGTCTTCCTCTTGTTCTTTTTCCTACTGGCACTTGTTTGAATATTTTGTTTGGTATTTCGCCTTCCATTCTTTAAACATGTCCAATCCAACGTAGCCTTCCTATATTAATGAATGTTATGATATCCGGATCCTGGTATATGTTGTATAGTTCAAAGTTATACCTTCTCCGCCAAATCCCGTTTTCTTTTGTGCCCTTATATATGTGTCGCAAGATTTTTCTTTCAAAGGTGGCTAATAACGTTTCCTCCCTTTTAGAGAGTGTCCAGGTTTCTGAACCGTATGTGAGTACCGGTCTTATTAAGGTTTTGTATATTTGGCATTTTGTTTTTCTGGAGACGTTATCTGATCTTAGTTGCCTAATTAAGCCATGGTAACATTTATTGGCAATAAATATTCTCCTCTTCACTTCCTCTTCAACGTTGTTATCAGACGTAACTAGGGATCCTAAGTATGTAAAGTTTTTTACCGCCTCAATGTTGTATTCTCCTATTGTTAAATTTGGCAGCTGCCTTATTTGTGCGTTTTTATTTGCAGGCATATATTTTGTTTTTGTCTGATTGATTTTAAGACCACTATTTTTTGCAGCTCGTTCTATTTGAGTGAATGCCTCTATCATTTCTCTTCTTGATCTTGGTATTATGTCAACATCATCTGCAAATGCTAGTACTTGCACGCTTTTATTAATTATTGTTCCTCGGGTATTAACTGTTGTGTCTCTTATTATTTTTTCAAGTATGATGTTGAATAATATGCATGATAGAGCGTCTCCCTGGCGTAGTCCCTTCTTCACATCTATTGTTTCCGTTAATTCGTTTTGTATCCGGATTTTACTTTCTACTTTTAGTGTTTCTTTTATCAATTCTATTAGCTGTGTTGGTATATTAAATTCTTTCATTGCTTTTGTTAGGAATTCTCGGTTTATATTGTCATATGCGCTTTCGAAATAATATATTAGTTCTTAAATAATTGTTTTTCTATATTTCATTAACGGAATCCGATATAAATAATTCTTTATAAATATTGCATAATACTTTTAACCGTTTGCTCCTAAGTTATTAAATATAAGACTTTTAAGTGTTTGTCATTTGTCGGTATAAATATTTTCGTAATCGTTCCAAATATTTCATCTCATTCATTTAGAAAAACCAAAGAATTTAAGCATTCACGTCATATATAACCGAATAAATACCATTTAGATTAATTCTCCTAAGAGACCACCAATGAATCTATCCGACCAACTTCATTATCACGACAACATAAAAATAAAAGAAATATATTAAATTTATTAAGACAAATGGCTAGTTTATCGTAAGCAGAAGATTCTTGTACTCTATGTTATTTTAGCGAACATATCTTCTCTAATCCTTTCATCATTGTGGAATATGCGACTTCTTTTTGCACTTTTTTTAAGCGGCTACACTGCATATTTGGCACCAGTTCAAGCACGATACATGAATGAAGACGGCATTACGTCGGGTTCTTCAATTAAAGCTTTCATTCATTTTGGAACGAGTGCTAAAGTTTTCGTTATTTGGGAATTTCTGACAGTAGTATAACTGGAGAAATTGTAGCGTTTTTATATACGAGGATTTTTAGATTTTACTGGCAAAATAAAATTCTGCGAATTTATTGCCCATATATTGGGATGCTGCAGAAAATGTTTTTAAATTATTCTTATGGTGAAGCTAATATTTTGTCGAAACTAACAAATGCAAGAATGTGACTGAGTAATAAAAACCAGTAAATTGTGAAAAAATTCATACCTTTTAACAAACAATTACAATACATGTTCTGCTTAAAAGTTAAAAAATAATATGTCATAAGATAAATGGAATAATAAGTTGATAACGTTAGTCGACAAAAAAACCTCGCGAGAAATAAATGGATAGAGAAAGGGATGCAGAAATAACTGGAAGAATGTCCAACAGAAAAACAAGAAGCGATGATACTCTATGGAAAAAAGAATAGACATAGATCTCGGAACGGTTAGAAATAAATAATAAGGACAACAGGAGAATGTTCAATTATATAAAACACCAGTATAGTATTAAAAACCCAACTGTAAAATGAACAAAAAGATTGTAAAAATATTTGACGGATCTATAATCAAACAACCAAAAGACAGATGCAGAAGATGAAGAAATAGCAGAATATTCTATACCTATAAAAATAATATATTTTATTAAAATATGATAACAGAGTAGGTATTGTCATCGTAATGCCGATGTCTTCTTCATTTATAAAACTAATACTTCTCCAAGCAAGTCCTTTTTTAAAATCGTAGGCTTCCACGGCCAGAGTCAGAATTATAGTTTATTCGTCTTCCGGGTTTGGACCGTGTCATTTGTGAGTGACCCAAAAGTGGGTTCATCTCGACGTTTCACAGGCAGGATGGTGGTGTGATGAAGCATGTAGGTAACGATTCGTGTGAGTCTTTTTTCTATAAACAGAGTGACCCAATCGGCCATTGGGCTTGGAGGTGACTAACACATCGAGAAAGGGAAGGGACCGATTATTTTCTACTTCCATTGTGAATTTTATACTCGGATGTTGTGAGTTAAGATGATCTAGGAAGGGAGAAAGGGTGTGTTGACCATGGGACCAGATGATAAATGTATCATCAACGTAGCGGAACCAGACTTTTGGTTTTAAGGGGTAAGATTCTAGGGCTAAACACTCAAAGGCTTCCATGAAAATGTCAGCAATGACAGGAGAAAAGGGGAGAACCCATTGGTGTTCCAGATATTTGTTTGTAGAAATTGCCTCTAAAAGAAAAATATGTTGAAAGGAGGCATTTTTCCGCAAGATCTGCCAAAACCAAAGACTTGTTATCATTGGTCAAGTGATCTCGCAGAACAACTAGAGAGTCATGTATGGGGATATTGGTAAATAGGGATGATACATCGAAACTGACGAGAATGTCTTGGGGATCGACCGTGAGGGAGGAGATTAAGGTGATGAAATATGTGGAATTTCGGACATAAGAAGAGGTACGACCAGTATAGGTCTTAAACTGATTCCACAAGTACTTTGCGAGTTTGTAGGTAGGAGAGTTAATCGTAGTCACAATGGGACGAAGAGGTACGTTGTCTTTATGGATTTTGGGAAGACCGTAAATTCTGGGGCAGATGGAGTTTTTCGGAACTATGGACTTCTTAACATCATCGGAAAGATCGGATTGTTTGATGGCATGGGAAATTTCGCGTTCGACTCTAGGAGTGGGGTCTCGAGAAATTGTATTATAACAGGATGTATCCGAGACCCCGAGACGACAAATTCAGAATCTTCGGGTAATACTCCTGTGGCTTTTCTTCCGTATATTCGAAGTGTCACTGATAGAATTGGCAAAATTCTTCGCAAAGAAGGTATCAGGACTACTTTTCGACCATTCAAGAAAATCTCACAATATCTACCCTCTCCTAAGGATCCATTACCGCCCCTATCTTCCTGTGGTGTCTATTCTAATCCTTGTTCATGTGGACATGTGTATATTGGCGAAACTGGTCGTTCCGTCAAAACTAGGATTCAAAAGCATCAAAGATGCATTCAATTAGGTCTTTTCTCCTATTCTGCAGTTGCAGAACACTGCCAAGAAACCGGTCATTCCATATTGTTCGAAAAAACCCATATTTTTTCTAAGAACCCCTTCTTTTATTCCAGGAAAATCCGCGAATCTCTAGATATTCGAAAAAATCCACATAATATCAATCGAGAGGAAGGATACTACTTGTCTCCCATCTGGAATCTCAGTCTAGAGCCGCCGTCCGGTCCCGCTACCACGATGCAGCCACATGATTGGCCAGCACGCGCTTCTTGACGTTCGCGCCACGGAGTGTGCCGATACGTCCCGACACGACAGGTCACCGCGACTATAAATAGAGCGGTAGCGGAGTAATCGTCGGATTCACTCCCCGCCTCTCGACGCGTTAGTGTTCTGAGCTGTTGGACGTGAATCCCTGTCGTGGCATTTGGTTTTCACCTCTGGCTGCGTTAAGTAGTTGAGTTACTGTGACCAAATGCCCATCTTGGTAGTTAGTATTCGCCTCTGGTTGCGTTCAGTAACTGAGTTACCGTTGCTAACTACCCATTTTCCTGTCTTTTGATTTCTTTTTCTTTGTTCTCCTGAAGAAGCTACATACAATTGTAGCGAAACATCGAGATGAACCCACTTTTGGGTCACTCACAAATGACACGGTCCAAACCCGGAAGACGAATAAACTATAAGTCCTTTTTTGTGTCCAGTTGTGAAAGAGAAGGTCTCTCAATTAATAAAATCTCTTAATAATCCTAATTGTAGGGATGTTTGCGAAATTAATAGCAAAATTAAAAAAAAACTTACCAAATAGTTTTAATACGCTTCACTTATGGTAATAATTTAATTCTATCAACTTTAATATATCCAGAACTACTAAAATACTCAAAAGTACTACCAATCTACAAACAAGGTGATTCCTCAAAAACTGACAATTACAGACACATAAGCATTGTTTCCACTTTTAGGAAAGTAATTTGATAGGTTATCAAACAACAATTTTATTCCTATTTTGAGTCAAATAATTATTTAGGCAACTCACAATATGGATTCAGAAGTGCTCGTTCTACTACCATCGCGGTATTTAATGTTGCGAGTGAGGTGATTGAGGTGCTTGAACGCGGCAATCGCATACTAATTTCTCTTTGTGACTTGTCGAAGACTTTTGATTGCGTTTCACACCACATTTTGCTCCACAAATTAAATTAGTATGGAGTCATATGTATTCCTCTTAAGCTTATAATTTTTTATCTATGTGGCAGACATCATCCAGTCGTGTCTATGTTGCCGAGAGGGGGCATTTGGGCCTGTAGGACCCATCGCCGGCTCTTCGGGCTTCTTCCTATCCCCGGAATTTGAACGGGTATTGACCATCTCTGATTTGCCGCTGGTATAAGGGTTAAATACCACTGCTGTTATAAATAACAGTTCCAGTGACAAATATCTGTTATAGGTAACGGTTCCAGGGAACAGTTACAAAGTAACAGAGCAAAGATGGAAAACAGATAGGTAAAAATAATCTAAGTATTCCTTGACTTACGGAAGGAATAACTTAGTAAAAACAAGTAAATCAAAATGGTATAAAACATATGATGCAAGAGAAATGTTCCTAAGTGTTTCTTGACTTACGGAAGAAACAACTTAGGACAAAAATATAGAAAAATGAAATATGCAAGTGTGAGAATAAAATATGGAAATATTTCTAAGTGTTTCTTAACTTACGAAAAAAAAACGACTTAGAAATGAAAAATAAAGTATAAAACAAGAAATGCAAAAATGAAACAGATTACAGAAATACGTCTAAGTGTTTCTTAACTTACAGAAGAAACAACTTAGAACAGGAAATAAACAAGTAAGATAAATGCACAAATATTTGTAAGTGTTTCTTGGCTTATGGAAGAAACAACATAATAGAAAACAAGAAAATCAAATACAGAAAAGATGTGAAAATATTGCTAAGCGTTTCTTGACTTACGGAAGAAACTTAGTATAAAATGGAAAATGAAATAGACAAATATATAAGTATTGTCTTAACTTACGAAAGAAAATATCTTAGATAAAATATCAGGAATAATAATGCGATATGAAAATATTTCTAAGTGTTCTTTGACTTACCGAAAAGAACTACTTAGATACACAGCACAAATTCAAATATATAAAATAAAAAAAGGCGAGATAAATATTTCTAAAATTCCACGAGGAAACTAAGTTCCTGTAGCTGGCTGTATACCATATATCACAAAAAAATTTTGTTAAAATCCTTTATAAAAGGTATATAAAAATATTTCTTAGTGTTCTTAACTTACGGAAGAACAGCTTAGATAAAAATACAAGAAAATAAACAATCAAAATAATCAAATAAAATAGCAACCAATCAGTACATGAACAAATATGTAATATTCTAACCTGACAAGGTCTGAATATACAATAATGCCAGTGAATATACAATAATGAAATAAAGGAAATGGTATGCAGGAAATCAGAAATAAAACAATAGCTTAGTCGAAAGAATAGCACCTAGCACCGACTAGGTCTACAGTAGAAGAGGCAAGCTCGACTGACCGATGAGAGAAATTCCATCTGCTTTTATATAAAATAAATCCTTTGTTTTACGTAGCAAAAGTGGAATTTTCCTGCATCGAGTCAATTAGAAATTCGGATTTGCCCAAACTTGGAATTTCCAAGTATTTCTCCGAATTTCTAAATGCGTCCGGCACGGCTGTCAGCTTCTGCCTGACACGCCTCCGGAGACATCTAAAGGTCACCTCTCTGATTTTCTATCCGTAAAACATGGAGTCACACAAGGATCCGGTTTAGGACCTCTTTCGTTTAATATTTGTGTCTAATTACCTAAATGCGATTTTCCTAAATTCATATCTAATATAGTGTTTGTACCAAAACCCTACAATTTGTAGATGTAACGACATACGTTATATCAGAAAACGTAATGATGATTTAAAAATGTCTTCTAATGAGGAAGTTTCTACTAAATCTAGCTCCTGGTTTGCTGCAAACAAACTAAAACTTAACTCTGATAAAACGCAAAATTTGGTTATATCTACAAATAATTTAGGCAATGATCCAGATAACAAAGAGACTTAAACTATTAACCATAGATAATTGACTCAACTGGTCGGCTCATATCTCACAATTTAAGAAAAAGCTATCAAGTTCATTATTTGTTATTCGCCAACTAGCCAGGGTTGTCAACTTTGAAACATTGAAAATGACATATTTTTTAACATATGGGACAACTCAATAAATGCACTTCAAATTTTTAGAATGCAAACGAAAGCTGTTAGGATTTTAGCAGAGGTTAGTTATCTAGAACACTGCCAACCTTTCTTTACCAAATTCAAAATTATGCCGCTACCTACTTTGTTGGTAGCACACACACAGGTTGTTGTTCTATATGAAATTCACAGAAAACGTGCTCATCTAATAAAGCAGTCTGATGTCCATGTTCACAATACGCGAAACTGTCACCACCTAGGAACAAATCGCTATAGATAAAGTCTTTCAGAAAAAAATTGTCTTAATTATAACCAATACAATATTTTACCAAAAAGGATTAAACAGCCAAGCTATAATAGTTTCGATAAAGTTATAAAAATATCTTCTAAAACATTGTTTTTACTGCTAAGAAGATTATATGACTCATTGCAGAACATCCACTGAGCTGCTTATCGTAACTTTGCCATAATTTTTTTTCTTTAATATATGTTCTTGTTTGTATATATTTAAGTTGCGTTTTATATACTAGGTATTTTTTTGGCTTGCTACAAACAATAATGGTTTTCGTTATGTAGTTAAATAAATACTCTACTCTAATCAGACGTGCATACGTACTTATCAAATATCATAAGAAGTAATAATAGGAATCTACCACACTTTTCCCCAAATAGTAGAGTTACTTAATGCTGACACTAAACGATAAACTTTACAACAGCCAAATATATCATACTGTATAATGTTATCATCTTAAGTTACTTTGTGCTAAGACAATAAGAAACAAAGTGACAATCACATTGATGATAATTTTCCACGAAATAATCCGTTTGACTAACAAACCATTGAAAAAATAGCCTGAGTGAGAAAAATTTAAAACCAAATTCAAATTTAATAGACATAATAATAGTTTTTGAAAAAAGAACTCACTATAAATATACACTTAAAATCTTAAAAAGTTAGAAGAACCTCTACCCAAAAGGCCGAAATGATACTAAAAAGATTTTTATCAGCAGTTCATTTTTTTACTAATTAGTAAGTTAATAGATAAGAATGCTACGTGGTACATTTGTTAAACTCTCACTGCCAGTACAGATAAATAAAGAAATTACAGCATATTTTCAAGTTAAATGTCCCCATTAAGTAATGTTGTCAAACATCTATTTTAAATCTAAAAATAGACATAAATTAGGCAGCCCTTCCACTACACAGGAAAAGGGTTTAGTGTTCTATTGCAGATTTATTAGTTGTTTTTTCTTTTCGCATATGTGGTCTATCTTTTGACGGAGCGCATCCCTTAAAAAGACACTCACGCGACGTCGAAGGGTTGACAACAGGCCCCTCAAAAACATAAAAAGCATTGAAGGCAGCTGATTCTAATTTTGGAAAAGTGGGTATAAAAGATAGGGCTAAATTAATTTGGACATATTTCGGTAAGGGGTTTTGATGTTTTGATTGTAAGGAGGGAAGGTGTAAATCTTTAACATATTTAAGCGGGTGTTACTGAAATATATACGGGATTTTACATTTAAGTATATATAACTTTTATATCCTGATCTTCTTTTTATTATGAAGAATCAGTTTATAAAATATCGTAAAACTAAAACTGTAATCCAAGAAATTAAAGAGATGTTGAAATTCAAATCCATCATAAAATGTTCATCATAATTACCATTATTACCAGTGTGAAAATCTTGCCTCTAGTGATATTTTCATTACTTCCACATTCACGGTTTTTTGGTCTGCCACGTGCGGCCTACACTCTGAATAATTCAAAGATATAAAATAGAAGAATATACTTCAGGAAATGGAGATACCCATGATTAGATGAACTACGAAGTTTTTTATAATTTTCGGCTATTATTGCAAAAATTGTATACATGGAAAGCAAGAACGATCAAGTAACTTTTATTTACCAACATTAATATTCACTTATCAGATCTTTTTTTTTTTATTTGAAACTGCTTCGACCACAAGGGCTATTAGGAATGGGTGATTTTACATATAACGTAAATATAAAAAAAAAAACAAAGAATACAATTTGAATCATGAATATGTTGCTTGTGTGAGTCCATTTCAAATAGGTAAAGAAATAATAAATAAGACTTACTCACAATCAATTTAATTTAACTATCAGACGACCGGTTTCGCTTTCTACAATATGCAAAGCATCTTCAGGTCTCGATACAAAGTTAAATAAATGATGCCGGTACTCTATTAATTCATGGATGGTAGAACTTTTTTTTTTGACGAGCAACTGTACACGATCTTCTAATACGAATTTTTATCTGCTTAACTTCTCCACTGATTTATTAACATTTGTAAAATTTTAGTTGTAAGTTTTAGCGTATTATTTAACAAATTTATACCTCTGTATTTTTCTGGCTATTTTTATCTCGGAAAATACAATTCTGTTCGGAAAATTTAAGTATTTTCCGATATTCCTTTACATCTATATTAGGTTGTTCATTTGTGGTAATTTCTGGTGTTTCCGGTTCTAGCGTCGTTTGTTGTTCCTCTGCATAGAGCTTTTTTAGGTAATCAATCACGTACCCTATTCTATCGGTTTTTGTTCTATTAGTTCCTTTACCCCCGTTCTTTGACCTCTTATAAAACACCATATTTCCTTTTGCAGACCGTAAAAAGCATGTTCTGTTTCTTTCGAAAAGCATTCCCAGTGATAATTTTTTATTTTTCTGTGGCATTTTAAATTAATCACTATTTAACTGGGAATAAGCCACAATTAAAGATAAAAATATGTTTATTAACGTTTCAATTTCCACTTCGAAATGGAAAATCGTTCTCGAAGTGGAAAATCGAAATAAGGAAATCGTTCTCAAAATACAAACAGTAAATTAAACAAATTTTGTTTTTTTTTTTAATATTTTTATTATAAGTGCCTCTGTTTCGTTTCTAATTGTCTTGTAATTATGCTTTTTTTGTTTTGGTTAACATGTATTTCAGGTAGGATTTTTTCATTTCTTTACATTTTTCCTTGAAAGAAATTAGTGTAATATTAAAGACCAGGTGAAAATAAAAGAATTAAGAATTTCCTAATTCTTATTTTTATTTTAAGAAATTTTTATCTTAATTCTGATGTTCAGTAATTACTATTTTAATGGGAATAAGCCACAATTGAATATTCTGACAAATATTCTTAAGTTAAAGTTGATTTTATGTAATTGAATTAATTATCTTACAAAAAAGCCGTCCCAGGATCGCAACTTAGCAACATTGGCTACATCATAACACACACACACGCATATATATATATATATATATATATATATATATATATATATATATATATATACATATATATGCTATTTTATTTCTTTAATTTTCTGATCTACCAAAATTTACTCTAAGATTATATCGGTATCGGTCAATATCCTCATATGTACCTACTTCAAAAAGTATGTCTTTTTAAAACACCGCTTAATTTTATGTGTTAAAAACCATTTTAAAATGATATAAATAGTAACATATTGAATTAATCGTGACATCAAAGTAAATTTTTATAATCCAAGATTTTTATGATAAACGACCCCGCCAATGTAACCAAACTGGCGACGAGGCTTTGTCAAAAATATACAGTGCCACAATGCGGGAAACATAATTCATATCTCTTTTAATAAACTCACTGTTTGGTTTTTGGTTTGTTTTAAGCCTGCCATTTCGCGGCTGTTCACTTTCATTACAAACGCTGGCTTTATTATATCAAAGGCTTTTAGAGTGACGTCTCAATAAACTTAGTTGCCTGTTTGGAGTGAGTTTGGCCATAAATAATGCTGAATGCATTATATGAATAGGCGAGTTGAAGATATGTGATTGTGCATGGATACGGGGAGATCCAAAATATATTAACTATAAGGCAAGATAAGAGATAATGAACACTATACTTTTTATAGATATGAAGATTATGGCATCTTTAATAAATTACGATATGAATAAGAAGAGAATATGTCTAGAATATTTTAGTTATGTAGTTTTAAGTTTAAAAATTCAAACACGAGAGGCAGTTCTATTGTAGTTTTTAGAAATATAGTTAGTGTTTAATTAGATCATAAAATAACTACAAAAATTTCATGAAAGATATATAAAAAAAATGAGGTTTGTAATATAAAGGTATTTAAGAAAATTTTGGCCAAACTTTTACGAAAAAATAAACAATATTTTGTAGATTATTGATTTAAATATGGTCGTTTGACCTCCTGGCTGCGTTCTTAAAGATTTTTCTGTATATTCTACATATTTCTTTTAGTAAAATTTATGCTTCTAATATTGTAATGACTATAATGATAATGATATAGATCATCATAATTATAATTATGATGGTCTAAGGAAGTTTATTATACGTTTCGAAGCTACGTTTGTGACCTAATCAGGTTCTAAACAGGTACACTGAAACTTCTCCATAACGGACAACAACGGGAAAAAATAAATGTCCGTTGTGTAGAATTATCGCTTAATCAATTTAAATAAAAAAAAGGTTTCGATGAGCTTGATCTTTAGTTATACATTTTCGTGCACATTTGCATAAGTATATACACAAATAAAACAAATAAATTACTAGTATGAAGAAGGTAAGTATTTCTTGTTAAAAAAAAAATATCAATTTTGGTTTGTTTCTTGTTTTGACCATTATTTTTAACAATTTCTGACTTAACATTTAGAATTACATCAGATATTTTTTAATTTACTCAGGCAGTCCCTTAATATTAGGTAAGCTTCATTTGAATTACTTACAGTTGTAATAAGATCTAATTAATCGTCACTCTCATCGTCGGAAACATTGGATATCTGTTCATTTTCTTTAAAATCACTAACACAACTAGCTAAGTTTACTTCAGGATTTTTCGTCAATGGGACTGCATTAATCTCTAGGTAATTCAAAAAAATTTAACTTTATGACTTTGGAAAAAGGTTGACAATAACAAATAATTTTCCAGGCCTTGAAGCTCCAGATTTTTTTCATCTTCTTCTCCATTACTAGCGTTTTTAAAAAAACGGTCACTCCCATTGTCGGGAACATTGGATACCTGTTCATTTTTTTTTAAATCACTAACACAACTAGCTAAGTTTACTTAAGGAATTTTTGGTCAATAGGGCTGCTTTAATCTCTAGGTAGTTCAAAAAAATTTAACTTTATGACTTTGGAAAAAGGTTGACAATAACAAATAATTTTCCAGGCCTTGAAGCTCCAGATTTTTTTCATCTTCTTCTCCATTACTAGCGTTTTTTAAAAAACGGTCACTCCCATTGTCGGGAACATTGGATACCTGTTCATTTTTTTTTAAATCACTAACACAACTAGCTAAGTTTACTTAAGGAATTTTTGGTCAATAGGGCTAATTTAATCTCTAGGTAGTTCAAAAAAATTTAACTTTATGACTTTGGAAAACGGTTGACAATAACAAATAATTTTCCAGGCCTTGAAGCTCCAGATGTTTTTCATCTTCTTCTCCATTACTAGTGTTTTTTAAAAAACGGTCACTCCCATTGTCGGGAACATTGGATACCTGTTCATTTTTTTTTAAATCACTAACACAACTAGCTAAGTTTACTTAAGGAATTAATGGTCAATAGGGCTGCTTTAATCTCTAGGTAGTTCAAAAAAATTTAACTTTATGACTTTGGCAAAAGGTAGACAATAACAAATAATTTCTTAGGCCTTGAAGCTCCAGATGTTTTTCATCGTCTTCTCCATTACAAGCGTTTTTTAAAAAACCGCACCTTATGAAATACTTTTCAATTGTTTTGGTTAAAACGTCTCTCTACGATTCCACAATCCAAATTAAGGCGTTAGCAATCGTTATGGACTTCTCTAGTTCAGCTGTTGATAAAGAACATTCTATACATGATAACCTTCTTCTAGTCAAAAAATTCCTCTCCAGGAATTTAAAGTTTTTAATTATTCCTTGTTTTCACGGTTGACAATGTGCTGTATTAGGTGTCAAAAATATTATCAATATTTTAGATAACTGAATATCCGGATGAGATGTTGGGTTGTCTAGGAATAAGAGAATTTTTTTGACGTAGCATTGTTCTGTCAAATTTTGCAACTAATCTGTCATGATATGCCTGGTCATCCAGGCGTTCTTGTTGTAATACCAGTCGACTTGGAGTTTATCAATATGAAAATTTTTAAAACATCGAGGATTTTTACCTTTACCAATCAGTAAAGGATTTTCTTTTTCCCTAACAATAATACGGATAGCCTTTCCTTAGTAGATTTACTCCAGTGCTTGTTTCATTATGAAATGTAAAAGTTTTACTTTATAAGCCTCGATAATACAGACCAGTCTCGTCAGCGTTATAAATATCTATAAGTAAATAGCCACTTAATAAAATTGACGGTTTTCTTTGCCATTCTGAAACGTCTTTAAGGAGAATCGAATTTGTAAAAGAAAATTATAGTAATGGTGTGACAAACACTGGTTCTATAAATAAATTTTCAAAGCCGGCGGTAAATATAAAAAATTTACCTTGTTAGCTGCTAGGTTCGAATTCAAATATTTCTTCAGTTATATTAGTGTGTGGATGGAAGAAAAAATTTGGTAACTTAGTTTTAAATAATTGAACCAGAAGTTTGAGTTGGTTTTCGACTCTTTTACCTACACGAGGTCTATTAACTGAACCGGCATTAATTGTTTTTTTAAATGATACTAATCAATTACTTTGAAACGACTACTGCTACATACTGTGATCCATAATTCTAATTTGACCGTAATTGTGGCAAAAAACGTAGTGTTGCAAAAAGCAGTTGTTGCTCAGGTTGTATTTTACTTTTGCTAATAGATTTTTTTAGAGACGATTATTCATTATGTAATCGATCTGATTTCGCTGTCGTCTACTTTGCCAAATCATTGTCAACGCAGAACTGAATGAGCCCATAATGATAGCGATTTCTTTATTTGCAATATTTTGAAGATATTATTCCAACTCTTTGAAAAAAGATTTAGATATATAATTAGTTGAGGTAGACGCATATACCTAAACCAAGTAAATAATAGACAGGAATATATTTAGTCTTAAGGAAATAATGCGATCACTGATAGTATGCAAGAAGAAAGAGATTGAAACCTAAAATCTAACACCATGAATACTTTTGTTGTTACCGGAAAAACACATGGAATATCCCAAATTAGTTGGGGAGCTGCCCTCGTTACGGTAGTGAAGTTCAAAGAGCCCAGCCACACAAACATTGGATTGTTCCAGTTCCTTTTTCAGAATAGTTTATTTGCCTGGTTGTAAAATACCACGGACATTCCATATGTTGTGTGTTATTAAGCTTTTGTTTTTCACCAGCAGCACATTTCGCATGTAAAGTCTGATGAGTCATGTCTACATCATGCTTTGTAACTGATTTCACGCATTTCTACCCGAACGAGAAGATGCGCCGGGCGCCATCCGGATCTCGAAACTCGTAATCAGAGTTCCCGCAGCTATTACTCATACCACAAAATTTTGTGGGTGAAGTAAAGAGATAGTTTCCCTTTGCCTACTCCATTGATTGCGAATGTTAATAAGGAACTGTGCTTAGACAGGAGTACAAGGAGAAGAAAGAACAGTGGTATTTTCTGTTTGAACTTAGTAGATATACCAAGGCTCGCGTAGATAGAATACCCTCTCTTAGTAGCCATAGCAACGTAGACCCTTTGCAATATATCAGAATTTAACTTAAGATATGTAAAAGACATGGTATATTAATAAAGGTTTAAATATTTAGATTGTATATTTAATGGGTTTAGTATATATTTATCATGAATTTGTCGTATTGGTAGTTGAAAATCAAACCAATAATAAATATAATTAAATGTATTTTTTCAATTGAGTACGTAATTGTTTGACAAAAATTTTCAAAATGAAAACAATTTTAATTAAAAACTACTTTTGTGAGAATTATTTCCACTTATGTATATGAATAGCATTTTCATGTTCAGGACAAATCCTCCTATTAACAACGATATAGTGGAAGTCACAATATCAGGAAGTATTATTGCAAGATATTAAAGTGATGAAAGGCATTTAACAAAAGGAAACCGGCAAATGTCAACAATGTAACGAAATCCTCCATGCATCGTAGAATACAATAATTTCCATTCGGATAGTCCAGATTAATCTCTCTGGCAAGCTTCACAATGTAATCCAAAACGTAATAACCGGAGCAATAATGTGAACTTATCAGCGCTTTCAGAGGTGTCACCGATGTAATAGCGAGTTTGTATGGCGTTGGCTCGTTACAAAAGCTTTAGTCTAGCCGGATTACGCTCTCTCACTGCTCTGCTGCTGTATGTATGCTTATCCCTCTTCCGATGCTATTGATGGGCCTTCAATTATACTGGAATGTAATATCGGTAATCCATCCTTCTGTTCACACTTCGACACCTCCGATACGAGAAGCTTTATTGCACTGACGACGAAGCATCGTTGGTATTTGATCAGAAAAGAGCCATTCTTTCACGAGAAAATAAATTTCATCGGGTTTTAGCTGCGTTTGTTTAAATAAAACTTCAACTTTAATATACGATGCATCATTTTGACTGTAATAAGTATTTTTTGTTTTAAGTGTGTAATAATATTTTAGTGGGCCACTATGTAAACTGTAAATAAAAACGAAGGGTAATGCCTATATCGTCTGCTATGATATAAAGCTTTTATATTTATAGAAAAATGTAGCATTTAACAAGAAGTAGTTTTAGGGGAAGAGCCTTAACAATATGAAAATGAAAAACCAAACATGCATAGAAAAGTTATTATAAGTGTGTTACCTCAAAAAAGACATGTAGCAGTCAATGATATTAAATATGTAAAGAAGCTTACGACAGTGAACATTATCAGATTCTGTTGTATAAATAATTAATTGAAACTAAATATAGTTTACAAATTAACTCAAACTTAGCACAACAAAAGACCATGTGGTAATTGTACATGTATATAAAAATTATGTAAAAAGCTTAAGTAAAACATATTAATTTGCAAGAACTAACAAGATCATAAGATGCACTTTCTACAGTAGGTATATTAGTTAAATTTAATTTTAACTTTAGGTAACATTATTAAATTGATTAGGATTGAATTATTGTAATATTTAAAAGTATAATGAGGTTACCACTCTTTAGCTTCTTAGCTGCTGCCGGTAAAATGGAAGCAACAGGTATAAACCCACTACAACGACGAGAAAAGACAGTGGCCTTGAGGTCAAAATATGACAGAAGAGCAAGGCGAATTACCAACCTCTAGTGCAATAGAGCGGTATATTTAAAGAATATGATAAATTTGGGTGACAAACTTGTCAGTAAAAAACAAAAAATAAAAGAAAAAGATGGTTAAGATCACCTTTTTCCCCCCCCAGTGATTGGTTAAGAGAAATAATGAACAAACAAGCGAGGTCAATCCAAAATATCATATATTAAAATAGTCTACGTTGTAGCTGGTTAGCCAGCCACAGGTGAAGATTAGTTCAAATTAAACAGTCCAAGGTTCATAACATTTGGAATTATACAATTTTAATAAACTGTATGATCAGAAACAATTATTTCATATATGTAAATTTAACAATGACAAAATAATCAATAAAATGTAATGAAGTAAGAAAATATTATTTTATTTTATTTTTATTTGAAATTATTTAATATGAAAATATTATAAAACATACACCTTAGGGGACAATTTTAAAGTAAACATCATATTAAGCCCAATTCTGCAATATTAATGCATGATTAATTTGGCTCAAGTTACTAATGTCCTTTCTCTTATTAAGAGCGTTAGGGTGTTTACGTGTAGAACACATTTCCAAAAACTGCCTTTTAACGAGATTGCGTTCATTGTTACGAATCTTAACTTCATTAAAGTCCACTTTGTGCTTAGTAATAATAGCATGCTGGGCAAGAGCATAAGTATGCTTATATAAGTTGATATCACTGCGGTGTGTCGTAAGACACCCTCTCAGTAATCTCCCTGTCTGACCAATGTAGCACGAGTCACACTCAGCACAAGGTATATGATATATGACATTTACTTGTTCCAGAAGGGACAAGGGTGTTTTTGTTTTAGAAAATAAATTTCTGACAGTCTTAGCATTCTTAACTGCAATTTGAACAGGTACGTTATTCTGTTTGTACAGTTTAATAAGTTTTTCAGTAACTTGAGGAAAATAAGGTAGAGATGAGTAATGGGTGGTTGGGTGGTTAATTTGTGAAGGTGGATGGTGAGAGTTGGCATGCACGTAACGATTGGTATGTGTGGGTTTTCAATAAACAGAGTAATGGAAACCTTGGGATTGGTTTTTCTTGATGAAAACATCGAGAAACGGTAGGGATGAATTAGTTTCTATTTCCATCGTGAACTGGATAGTAGGATGTATACCATTCAGATGAGTTTGAAAGACACTAAAGCATCCATGCCATGGGGCCAAATGACGAATGTATCGTCAACATATCGTAGCAAACATGTATGCTTGAGCATTAATGTGGATAGTGCTCGGGTCTCGAAGTCTTCCATAAAGATATTGGAAATTACTGGAAATAGAGAGGAACCCATTGGGGCACCATGTTGGACATACAATGTTTAATGAGAGATAAGTGGTCTTGTTGAATACTGCATTTAGTTTTCAGAATGTTTAAAGTTTCATGTATAGAAACGTTTGTAAAGAGTGAGACAATATCGAAACATACTAGAATATCTGACGGTGATATAGGGTATTGTTTAAGAGGTCGATGAAATGAAAAGAGTTTTTGACGAAGGATGAAGCATTTTCGGCGAAAGGTTGTAGAGTTTTGGCCAAATACTTGGCCAAATGGCAGTTATATGCACTGACAATGGGACGTAGAGAAATATTGGGTTTATGAATTTTAGGTAGGCCATATATTCGAGGTGTTTTTGAAGACTTTTCACGAGGAATTAGAGATTTTTTTGATGTCAACAGGGCTTATTATTATAACCATTATTGATAATGGCTTTCGTTATTTTCTCCAGGTAGGTTGTTGGATTATTAGAAATTAGTTTGTAGTCTAAAGTATTAACGAAATTTGAGAGTTTAATAATGTAAGAAGAAGTGTTTAGGATGACGGTGGCGTTTCCTTTATCGGCGGGAAGAATGACTAGATTTGGATTTGACTGAAGTTGTTTCAGGGCTTTTTTCTCGGATTGGCTAATATTTTGAATAGGCGGGTTTAAGTTTCTAGGAACTCTAGAGATGTCTTTCCTGGTTATTTTAGCATCTTCGGAAGATAAACTGGAGATAGCTTCTTCAGTTTGACATATGATTGTCTCAATTGGAATGTGACTTGGAGTAACAGAGTAATTGTAACCTTTTGCTAAAGCTTCAATGGACCTAATGGTTGAAATAGGGGTATCAGAAAAGTTATGGACCACTGTAGTGGGTTCCAATGTTGAGGTTTTTGGAATTTGTTCGGAAATGAGATTCAATAGTTTACGTTTCTGAGTTTCACTTTTAGATTCGAAAGTGTTTAGAGCTGATTGTGTGTTAATTCGGTCGAAACTATCCCATAATATAGGATGTACATTTAAAGAATAAATAGATGACCAGATATTGAAAATAATGCTATATGTGACATCTAGTTTTCGTCTAGTGGAATGAATAGCTTCTTTGAGAAGCGGAAAACTGGCCTTCCTAAGAATTTGGGAGATAGAAGAAGAAGAAGTGTGGTGTTTGAGTTTTAGAAATTTGAGAATGACTTTATGGTCTCGGCAGGCTTTAAGGAAAGTTAAATCACAAAGAAGACGATTCTTACGTAGTAGTAGGTTGCTATATGATTTAGTGAGCTGGTAAAATTCCTCCCCGTAGAGGCGAATAAAATGTTCGGAAAGATTTCCGCGGTTAGTACAATGAAACCTAGTGGAACTAGACGTTAAAGAGGATGTCGAAAGCTCGGCAAAATGGATATCGACGCGGTTCAACCCGGAAGACTGGTTAGTTTAATATTAATTTTTGTAATAGTATTAATCTTAGCTCTAGGTTTCATATATACATATATATATATATATATATATATATATATATATATATATATATATATATATATATATATATATATATATATAATGTATATGTAATTAAATCACCTAAGGTTTGCAGATGATGTATTAATCGCAGATAACTTACATGATACAGTTTCTATGATGCATTCGCTTAAAACTGAAAGAGCAGGACTAAAGATAAACTTTGAGAAAACTAAGCTTATAACAAATCTCGTAATGAGTGGAAATATAACTATTGACAATATTACCATACAACAAACAGACACTTACAAATATCTTCGACACGGAATGAAAATAAGCAGAGACAATTAAACATATGAAATACAGAGGCGAATAGGCCTAACATGGGCAGCATTTGGCGAATTAAGCCATATTCTAAAAAATTCAATTCCCATGTGTCTCAAGCGAAAGGTTTATAACCCATGTGTTTTGCCTGTACAAACTTATGGAGCAGAGTAAAACATTACACAATTTCATCCCTACAAATTGCCCTTTTTTATGAAAAATGACTTTGGCAGGACCAATTAGCGTGACTTGTTTATGTTTGTTATTAAAATCGATGAATTTTAATTATTATTGATTGCAGATTCGTAGTCATATACATATACCTCACATTTTTATGGATACATAAATTTTGTTTATCTTCCTATTTTGCTTGTTTTTTGCTTTTTTTGTTTTTTTTTTTTAATTTTTTTCTGTTTTGTTTTTTTTGTATTTTTTTGTTTTTTGTTAAATTTGCATTATTTTAATTATTTTATGTTTTTTTATTAATTTCTGGTATGTTTTTTTTCTTTTCTTTTTTTTTTGTTTTTTTTTAACCATATTACCAGAAAATGCCTATAAACCATTTACAACTTGTATTTACATATTTTAACATGTTTGTAAATACATTGAAGAATTATAATTTTTTTAATTTAAAATATTGTTTATTTTGTTTACGTTTCATTTAATAAAGTTTCTATTAATCTTGTTAATTTTGTTTTTATATAGTTTTTGACGTGACGGGAAAAATTTTAAATTGGCATCAGTAAAACATAGGCGTTACGTTAGTTTTTAACAGGTTTAATAAACTATACATTTTTGTGTTCTCCAGCAAAATACCTATCCAATAATGTGTCACACATGGTATATTCCCTATCTAAAATTAAAGCTTTGTGATTCTAGGAGAGATGGGTTGACAAATTACAGATATGTATATCGTTAAAAGATGTCATGTCCTCTTTGGAATAAAAATCGACCAGTTTTAGCATTTTCAGAAAATCTGATGAATTATTCCAATTAAGAACATCATATATATATATATATATATATATATATATATATATATATATATATATATATATATATTGCAGTTCTTAATAGGTCACGTATTTAATATTAAAAAAAAAGAAAAAGTGAAAAGAACTCACTACTCCACTTTTGATGTTTTAACTTACCTATTATTCTTCCAATAAGTCAAATATGCTAATGTGAACTAAATTAGGCGATTATTATCTTGTCAGATCCTTTCAAACCAGTCATTACATAGATCATACACATATTGATATAAAGATCGATCGGTAAGGACATTCATACCTTAAATATAATGTAACAAAATGTATTGATAAGATCTGATACCATCCATAACGCTATTAAAATTTGTCAATTAATAGATCATTTTCTCGATAGTCGACACCATCTTCGGCCGTATAAATCATTTTATTTTTAATTAGGTCCAAATCCTATTATCTGATGGAACCCATAATTTCGAAAGAACTTCTTTTGTTTTACATATATGGTGAGCATATCGAACACCAATAGAACGCCTTTGGCGAGATCTGTTGGGATTTTCGAATATAAAAAAGCATTAAAAGGTAATGATATTAATCAGGTGTTCTTAAAAATTAAAAATATACTGCTATGTTTGAGATGAAGAAAATATGAAGGCATAGGCTGCAGCAAAATTTAAATACTCGGTTTACAAAATATCTTAACTCTGTACTGCCCAATTTTTTTTAATTGCAAAAAAAAATTCTGCTGTTATATACTTTCAGAATAGAATCAAATTAAAACATTTATTTGTTTTTTATTTCTTTATTGCGTTTATTTTTTTTTTTTTAACTTAATTAGATGGCTTTGGTAAAGACCAATTAGCCAGACGATTTTTTTTAACTATAATAATTTAAAATAGAAAACTTAAAAAGAAAACTCATCCTTCTTCACAATAACAATGCTTAAAGTATTAGTAGTGCTTAAAGTTAAGTGTGAGCAGTGTTGGGATTTTCGAATATAAAAAAGCATTAAAAGGTAATAATATTAATGAGGTGTTCTTAAAAATTAAAAATATACTGCTATGTTTGAGATGAAGAAAATATGAAGGCATAGGCTGCAGCAAAATTTAAATACTCGGTTTACAAAATATCTTAACTCTGTACTGCCCAATTTTTTTTAATTGCAAAAAAAAATTCTGCTGTTATATACTTTTAGAATAGAATCAAATTAAAACATTTATTTGTTTTTTATTTCTTTATTGCGTTTATTTTTTTTTAACTTAATTAGTTGGCTTTGGTAAAGACCAATTAGCCAGACGATTTTTTTTACCTATAATAATTTAAAAAAGAAAACTTAAAAAAAAAACTCATCCTTCTTCACAATAACAATGCTTAAAGTATTAGTAGTGCTTAAAGTTAAGTGTGAGCAGTGTAATTTGTGTGTTTTTTTTCTATGTAGAATTTAGTTTTGTTTTTAAATATATATATTTTTATTTTCAATTTTTTTTTGTTGCTTGGTTTTTGTTTTTATTTTTGTTTGTTTTTTTTTATATGCACTATTTTTTTTAATTTTTTTTTTTAATTTTTTCGTCGCCCACTTACAAAATCTAACTAGTTGCAGGATTGCTAACAAAGAGGTGGTTAGTAAATTTACAATTTCATTTTGCACCGTTTGGTGTGATTATATAAGCAGTACAATATATTAATATTCTTATTGAAAATTATACAATTTAAATTTATAGGTAAGCAAATTTTGTTATTAATAACTTCATTATAAAATTTATCTGTGCTTTGACTATTTAATGAACAACCAAGTAGAATATGTGTTAAGTCTCCAAGTTCCCCACATAAACATGAGGAATCATCAATTAAACCAATTTTACATTTATAGCTTGGTGACATTGCATGATTTGCTCTTATTCTGTTTAAAGTAATAATAAAGTTCCTGTTGTTTTCGTTGTAGAACCATCTTATTATTGGGATTTGGACTTGACATGATTTATAATTTAATCCTATTTGTTTGCTGTCATATAGTTCTTGCCATTTAGCCTTAAGTTGAACTTTAAGTGTGGAATTCAAATCTGTATATGGAATACACTGGTTAATAGAATCTCTGTGTAAGTCTGAGGCGGATTTTGCAAACTTATCAGCAATTTTATTTCCTTGAATTAGTATTTCTACTTCTAGATGACTTAAGTTCTTGGCCGCACTTATATTTTTTAGTCTCTCTATGACACTTTTGCAATCTGTAAATATAATACTTTTGAGTCTATACGTCCTAAGTATATATTTTAGAGCTTCACTTATTGCAAACATTTCTGCTGTATATATCGTTGCCTCATCTGGTAATCTGAACTCTTCATGATATTTTGAGGTGTGATCGTAAAAAGTGGCACCTGTACGAATTTGTTTTGATCCATTGGTGTAAATCTGATAATAGTCAGGCCATCGCTGATTAACCGTTTCGAGGAAGTGGTCGTTTTTGTCAATCTGAAACGTCTTAATTTTTTTAAAGAAAAGGACATGCGGATGTTCTGAAAATATTGGTTGGATTTTTGATATGTACAGTACCGACCTGAATTGGGAAAGAGTGGTATAACTTTCACAAATTAGCGGAGTTTTCTTTTTTAGCCAATAAGACTGTGTGAGTACTGAAATTGACAGTTCATGGATAGGAATTATATAACTTGCGGATTTAGCAAATGCTTTTGTGATAAACTTGTTACTAATTAGTTGCCTTCTTAGTTGTAACGGTGGTTCTACAGCTTCTGCTTTCATAATATTTATTGGGGTTGACTTGAGATATCCAAGACATATTCTTAAACTTTTGTTTTTTTGGGTTTCTATTTTGTCTAAATGAATTTGTGCCGCTGATCCATACAAATGACTACCATGATCCAGGATTGATCTTATCATGGTTCTATAAAATAACAAGGCGATATTTGGGTCAGCCCCCCATTTTGTATAACAAAAGGCTCTCAGTATGTTAATAGCATTTTCAGACTTTTTTGTTATTTGATGGATACAATCTTTCCATAACAGTTTCCGGTCTAGATATAATCCCAAGTATCTCACAACATTTTTTATTTGAAAATTATAAGTTCCCAGTTTTACATGATCCTGTTCAATGTTTCGTCTTCGGCTAAATAGACACACCTCTGTTTTGTGTTCAGAAAGTGTAAAATAATTTTCATTCAGC
This sequence comes from Diabrotica balteata, assembly GCA_918026665.1. NCBI lineage: Eukaryota > Metazoa > Arthropoda > Insecta > Coleoptera > Chrysomelidae > Diabrotica > Diabrotica balteata. The sequence goes on from OU898281.1 coordinate 53,069,973, forward strand.
CACTCGTTGAAGATGTCATAAGTTTTATTTAATTCATATTCACAAGTTTCAAAGTTTTTTCTTGTACAATAAAAAACAATATCATCTACAAATTGTATTGTTCTTATATTATGACGTTTAACACTGCCATCCATTGTATATAATAAAAACAAAACTGGACTTAAAATACTGCCTTAGGGAGTCCTAGGTTCGTAGTTCTAGGTCTAGTGGTTACTTGATTTATTTTTATATGGATTTTCCTGTTTGTGTACAACGAAGTTATAAAGTTCGATAATTGCGTATTAAATCCAATCGAAATCAATTTATTGGTTAAAACATCTAGGTTAACGTTATCAAATGCACCTGTAATATCGTTCAAACCTGCCATAGTCATGAGGGTTTATTGCGTTTATTGTAATAGGGTTTGTGACTCTCAAGTTACAATGGGAAAAAGTTAATTTTTATGAAAGTCCACAAAGCAATTAGAAGTATGCGTAAAACTCAAATTTACATTACATTTTTCACATATTACTATTGGTAAGCTTAGACGTCCCAGTTTCTTAAAACGACCACGCTTTTCTGAAAATTTATTTTCCGTCTTTCTGTATGTTTTTATCCGGTAGAGAAGCGATAGGTCCTCTTTTCATTTTCTGCTCTATTTCTTGTTCAATTATACATAGACTGGGCTTTCCCCTTTTCTTGGGCCTCTCTTTACCATCTTGAGAAAGACAAGCGGCAATAAGATTTATGAGTGTGCTTCTAAGTAACTGGGCGTCTCTTCTATAAAGTAAGTAAGCATTCACAGCTGCTAAATCAAATATGTGGAACACAGTGCGAAGGTACTACTTGTTAGAATAAGTCCTAGTTCTATATAAAGCCATAAACGAGACCATTAAGTTCACTCTGCCCATACATTTATTGTAAACGTTACAATGTTAGGACACTCCACAAGAATGGTTTATTCTTTGCTTTTTCCCATACTTTTCCCTCCTTTTTTTATATCTTTATCAGTAGTGAAATTACTTCCTTTCAATCTGTTAGAACGCACCGTACCTACAAAGGGAATACTTAACTTGTTCAGTTCAATCTACAATTGCAAACTTGTAAACTAGTTATCAAAATATATCGTATGGTAAGCATTTGTTGGAATTATTGTGGCCAATCAAAAAACCACATTTCCGCTGATTTTAACATTTGGTAAATATTCTGGTTGCTCTTCTTTACCAGTAAACAATTTAAATGTATATACAATTCCGTTGGTATCGCATAGGAGAAACGCTTTATAGCCTCACTTTTTTGTTTTTGTTCTGTTTATACATTTTTAGACTATTTTCAGTTGAGTATACCGAAAGTACAAACTGATTATAGCCGCAAATGTCAATCATGGAACAAAAAATTTCGGTATAGCAGTGTTGACATGTTTTTATAATGTAGATGCTGTATGCTTCAAATATAATAATATACAAGGATAGATTTGGCAATCACCAAATCAGCAGTTGCCAGATTACAATAGATGTTTGCAATTAATCTCGAAAGAGACAAATATCTACTCGTTACTGTTTCATATAAATTAAAAATTACAGAATTAATAAAATAGTATAATCAAAATGTACTTTTTAAAAGCTTTATCCCTTTATATTTGAAACATACAATATATGCATTATAAAAATATGCCAACACTGCCAAGCCTAAATATTTTTGACATTTGCGGTTATATTCAGCTTGTACTTTCGGTAAACTCAAACCTATTTTCCTGTGAAAGGAATAACTTGTTCATCCACTGATAGATTTTGAATTTTTTCGAAAACTTGTTCACATTTGTAATTGGAATTTTTCGAAAATTTGCTATAACTGGTTCTAAAAGCGGTTTGATTTAGTATAACTTATGTCCATAAATTATCTGACTATTGTGATTGAAGTGGATATTGTTTTTTATTTTGTTTAAACCGATTTCGACTCATAGTTTCTGCAACAACTCAAATTCGAGTACCTACACGCTTTCTAGTACACTTTAGTTAAGGGTAAACCATTTACTGACATGAACAAACATATACCCAAACATTTAAAGATTTTTCGAAGTTCGATATTGTCCAAAATATTGTCATCTATCAGCGTTCTAAAATACTTAATTGGAGTACACGGATCTTCAGGTCCTGGCAGTAAACTACCTTTCCAAGGTTAAATTTGCTGAGCAGAACGACTAGTAATTCGTTTCCGTGTAATATTCTGCTAATTGGACAAGTTATTTTCGTCGTCATTGTCATGCTCTTTTTTATTATCATCTTCTTGGTTCTCATTGTTATCTTCACGCTCACTACTAATGTCTCCAATTTGAATATTATTTAGTTCTTTCTTGCCATACAATGATTTTACTAATATGGGTTCCATTTCTGTTACCACCTACAAACAAAAATTATGTTATATAGTATGGAGCATTGTAACTTTAAAGTTACACAACATTTTTTACTGACAAAATACCTAATATTTTATTATCAGAGCATATATTTGCTGCAATAAGAGTCAGAATTGTACTTTTAGTTTTATTTTTTTTTTCATTTCGTCAGATAGTATATAAAGTACCTGAAATTGTGATCAAAATCACCCATTACAATCCTGCAAGACTACTAATGACAACACACGACAACTGCTAGAACCTATACATAAAATATGACCTTGTGTATGATTGGAATGTTCTGCGGTAGACAGCTATCAGTAACCTTATAGAAACACTATACGTTTACAGAAATATAAGGTTTAGATTTTTATATCGGCCGACGGCCACGTGATGCGGAACGAAGAAAAATATTGAATTCTTCAACTCGTTATGCAGGGTAAAGTATTTGGCAGAAGAGGACCGGGACGCCGGTCCGTGGTTGAAAAATCTCCGACAATGGTTTGGTATGACCTCAGCGGAGCTGTTTCGCAGAGCAGTCAACAAAACCATGATAGCCTTGATGATCGCCAACATCCGGACCGGATAAGGCACTGAAGAAGAAGAAGAAGGTTTAGAAAGTATTTTATGACTCTTTTTCGATATGTAACTTACGAGATACAAAAGGCAATAAAGGGTTAAGAACTCCAATTGTTTTTCTTACCATAACCTTCCGTTTACTTACCAGGGGGTCCATTGGACCCGGTTGCAATATTGAAGGTAATATGTTTCACTTAAAATCTACATCGAAATTTTGACAAGTTCTTAGTTCTTTTACAATGCTGTCAATCTAACTTTATTTCAGTGTATTCATTATTATCTATTAGTCTCACTTTTATTATATCTTTCGGGAATTTCGACAGTTCGACAACGTCAGGTTAATCAGTCCTTTCGTCTAGTCTACTAGCCAATGGGAGATTAGTAATGGCTCGCTTCACCCAGCATGAATCACATATAAATCAATAATACAATATGTAATAATAGAAACTATGCTGTCATAAAATTCTTATTGGTACATGTGAGCCACAAGTGATAAACTTACAATCCAAGAAGGTAAGTTTTTTTTTACCAAACATTTTTGTACAGCATTTATAACTTAACTGAATATTAATGTCAGAAGCAGAAAAAAATTTAATTTTGGATAATTTTTCCCCATCTTTGGTAATTTGACACAGTACGGAGTTCACACACAAAGTTTTGAATCTGTATAGAGAATAATTTTTTTGCAGCTGGTATTTTGGCTGGGGCAGGGATGAGAAATATAAGGTCTTTCTTTTTTTCTTCTTTTTATGTAGATATTAGTCTGTCTGTTTTTCAATGTGCCTCCAGTCAGTTTTCGTTCCATAGCTTACGTGGTCTTCCTACTGATCGCTTTTTATTGGGGAACCGTCTCTTACCGCCTTTACTACTATCTTGGATATCATTGGGCATATATGATCGTTCCACTCCTTTCGTCTCTTTTTTAGACCGGTCCTTAATGTTCTCCACCTTGCATCTACGTCGTATATCTGTACTTCTAGCTCTGTCTCATAGTATTTTACTGACAATTTTTGCAAGTGTTTTCATATTTGCTGTTTCTAACATCTTTTTTGTCGTCTCTATGTCAGGTCGTATTTCTGTCGCGTATGTCATTATTGATCTGATGACTGTTTCATATATTCTGCTTTTTATTTCTTTTCCGATATTTTCATTTCTCCATATTGTTTCATTCGGGCAACCTGTGGCTCTCTTTGCTCAATTCACATTCGAGCTTTCCGTAGCTAGATAATGTGATTCCTAAATAGTTAAATTGGTGCAGCATACGTTGTAAATCATCTTCACTATGAGATAGTAGTATTGCATCGTCTGTATACCAGATTATTCCTCCATTTGGTATACCATTAGTTCTTACTTTTTTTCATATTTCATCCGAAATCAGGTTAAACAATAGAGGACTCAGGACTTTTACTTATAGTATGTTGATTTGGTAGATATTTTCGATCGTTTTGATTATTCCTAAACTCTCCTGCGTAGAATAAGTGGATAATGTCCTTTAATTTAACTCGATCAAATGTCCACAAAACATAGATATGCCCGTTTATAGTATTCTAATGATTTCTCTTGAACTTACCTCAATATAAATTTAGCGTAATTGCATGATCTTTCCGACCTCAAACCTTGTTGTTCATCTGCTATTGCTATAATTCCATTTATTTTATTTCTTATTACTTTGGTTGTTAATTTTAGTGTTGTGTTTAATATATTAATTCCTCTTTAATTTTCCGGGTCCGATTTAGCTCCGTTTTTGAAGAGACGTATTAGGATGCTATTAGTATTAAAATTAGCGGCATAATTTCTAAAGTTGTTATCGATAATATATTGTTCTAATTCTTCCAGTTTTTCGAATTCTGAATCTCTTTTAATTTCTTAGTTAGCTTGTGCATTCGTTGAAACCATATACTTCTGTCTGTGTCTTTGTTTAGTCGTTTAAGATCTTCTGATGTGATTTCAATCTGTGGTAAGGCATTTGCCGTAACATTTTCAGATATATTTATGAATCTTATTGTAAAGTTATATTCCTTAAGCTTCAATTTGAATTTGGTTAATCTGCTTGAAGGTTTGTTAACCCAAAATGGGTATACTAATGGACGGTGGTCTGTCAATATTATAATTTAATCCTTTTGTTATAATGTATCCTTTTGTTGCAGATATATTTTAATATATTTCCAAAAAACCAATTAAATTATTTAAGTATAAATCGTAAATATAAATATAGTGGTTCCTTTTATCCCAGTAGTCAAAAATTTTTCGCAAATTTATTTCTTCTCCATAATGACCAACTGCAGGATTCTTCTCCTGCAGGACTTCACTGTTTACAAGTTGTAATAGTACACCTAGTTTTTATGAAGAGCTTACTTTTGGTAGTGGTGGTCTACTGAGTGAGTTTTTTACATTAAATTTTTTAACAGCACGTGCTATCATGCAACTCGTTGTTGTCCTGCTGCGTATTAACAGGTTGTGTTTTTTGCCACTCGCTGTTGCGGTACTTCATATCTGGCTACTCCCTACAGCTGTTGTCGATAGCCAATTGTTTCTTGGCCGAGGTTTGTTACCTTGTAATGAATGCGCAAGATTTTTTCGTTTATAGACTTAGGAATATGAATCACATCAAATATATACCAAACCAAAGAAATTAAAACACTATAGAATAAACCACAGAAATTAAATTAAGAATATAAGGTTAGGACTAGGTACGCTTAAAAACTGTTCGGTGTTACGTATTCACTACACTTATTTAGGGCTTGGAAGCATGGACAATAAAACAAGTACATCCAAATAAGTTAGCAGCCTTTGAATTTTGGTGTTACAGAAGAATCCTACGAAGTTACTAAAACAATAGGAAATGAAGCTGAAATAATATTGATTATCGAAAGAAGAAAACTTGAGCACTTAGGCCATGTTATGAGAGGCCAAAGGTAGTTTTTATTGCAGCTTATTATGAAAAGCAAAATTCGAGGAAAGCGAAATGTGGAAAGACGAAGAATATCGTGGCTTAAGAACTTAAGGGAATGTTTTGAATGCAAAAGTGCAGAACTATTTAGAGCTGCAGTCAACAAGGTCCGCATAGCCATGATGATTTCCAACCTTCTATAGAAGATGGAACTTAAAGAAGAAGCCTAAGTTTCCGTCTTTGTTCCGCGGCAGGTTTCCCTGCTACTCTCAGGATATCTAGGTATCTAACTAGCGCGACAAAATGGTGTAAACACGGAACTAGCGCCATAAGATGGCGTCGTCACAGGTAGCGTCCCAAAATAGCAGTTCTTTACATCGCTCCACTATTCTAGATCAATTCGTTTTGATTCATCTCATATTTATTCTAAGCAGGTATAAATTAAAAACTACATGAAAGTAACTATCAAAATGCCGACATTAAATGAGAAGTAAAAAATTAAAAGAATATCTGTCAATAAAAGATTCGATTCGCAAAGATTGTTAAAATTTAAAAGTCATACGGTCAATAAAAATATTGAATCAGCTGTTTAAATGTTTAACACACTTCTCGTTTAAAAATAATTTCATACAAATACAATTAATATTTTTAAACATATTATTTAGTTTATTTAATAATTAAATTTACTATCAATTTATATTTATTTATATTTTATTATAATTTAATACTTTGTTTAATATTGACAGGTCTGTCAAAAGTAAACAATTCATGATTTTTTATTACGTCAACAGGTTGCGTTAGGAGAAAACATAATTCATTGAATTATTTAAACATAACATAATTTTTTTTAAATAATAATAATTAAAAAATAATAAAATTACTTTATTTGGTTTTAAAAATATTATTTAATTTTTGAAAAATATAGAAAACATTGTATAAAGCTTCGCACTCGTCTTTTATATCACCTTCTGTAAGATTTTTATTATTACTATTAAAAATATTATTTTATATTATAAATATAGGTGTATTTATAGGATATTTAAATGATCTGACATCTAGCCACTTTAAATATTTTTAAGCACTTTATACAATACATTATTTTAATACTATATTATTTTACTAAAGCTTATACAAAAAGAATTTAAAAAAATAAATTAATAATGTACATGCAAAGGAGATTTCGAGTATCGATAATTTTAATTAAATGTAAAACTGTAAAAAATTAAACTCAGAAATAACTTAATATTAAAGCATGTTCGGAGATAAACATTTGCAAATGGTCAGCTAAACTGCTTCGGAAAGAAATCTAGTATAACATCTTCGACGATATGTAAATAGTTACAAGAATTTTGCAGAGTATTTGCTGAATGTTCAATTTTTACCAACCAATATTTTGTTCCAGGTTAATTATATATATTTATAAGAGTAAGATATATATATATATATATATATATATATATATATATATATATATATATATATATATATATATATATATATATATGTATATATATATACATATATACATATATATATATATATATATATATATATATATATATATATATATATATGTATATATGTATATATATATATATACATATATATATATATATATATATATATATATATATATATATATATATATATATATATATATATATGTAAATACTTTTTTCTTTTTGGGTGTGGTAGTCAATAAAAAATAGAGCTTTGCTAAGGCGTACTATTTATTCTGAAATCCGAGCTTTCGGTGGTTATTTGCCACCTTTATCAAGATCTACAATGAAAATTACTGTGTTATAACATTAGGCTGATGTAATATAAAAGTTATAAAAACTTACCAGAAAGTAAGATTCATAGCATATAAAACACAACGTTAAATAACATAATGTGATCTGAATTATTGAAGGCATTAAAAATTTTTAAAAACTTTAAAATACTTAAAAATTAAAGAACATGTTACAAAGTTTAAAAAGTAAAAAATAAGACGACATGTTTGACAAAAAACAGTCGTCTTCGCAGGTTTGAATTCAGTCAAATCTCACGAACAGAAAGAGGTAGTAGGAGGAACTATTGTTGTTTAAATAGTTCGATGTAACTACAAAAAACAAACTTTCAAACTGATGTCTAACAAAATGCCGTTTGTGATTTTAAGTACTACCAACCATGTTACCAACTTAGAATTGAGAGGGAAATTTAAAAAAGGTTTTATTATGTCAAAAAATAAAAAGAAAATAGTATTTAGTAAGTAGGTTTTGAAAAAACAAACAACCAAAACAAAATGAAAGTTAATCATGATAATTATAGCAATTAATAATGGAATTTACTAAACATGAAGCACTCTCAGATACAGAAAACCCTAGTCAAAAGTCAAAATAAAATTGTAAATTTTGCTAAGATTCTGAATCTCAGATCTTTTATTCAGATTGTTGTTATCACTCCTGCTGATATGTACCATTTCTAAGAATGTTCTCTTAAATTTATTTTTCTCTCTGGCTAATATTTTAACATTGTTGAAATCTATCTTATGGTCTAGATCGATAGTGTGTTCTGCCAAAGCACAAGTGGGTTTATTTAGTCTACAGTCACTCTTATGAGAAATGATACGACTAGACAGATTTCTTCCAGTTTCACCAATGTACGTGGATGGACATTCAGTACATTGAATGCAATAAACAACATCTCTTGACTCTAAAGTAGTTAGGGGTTGTTTTATTTTGCTATATAGCTGACGTATGGTTTTGATGTTCTTGTTAGCTATTTTGATGTTCTTAAATTCTTTGAAAATTTTAGTAAGTTCTACGGTTAGTTTTGGAATATACGGAAGGGCATAAAAATACACACTTGTTTGAGAAGAATTGTTTTGTGCTGAGGGCACTGATTGAGAATTAGTGAGAATGTTATTTCTGTTAACAAATGGAACATTAAAAATTAATTTATTAATCAGTCTTAGAGGATATGAATTTTCAACAAAAATATTCCGTAAGAGGTTAAGATCATGTTGGAGATGATCTCCCTCTCAATTCTAAGTTGGTAACATGGTTGGTAGTACTTAAAATCACAAACGGCATTTTGTTAGACATCAGTTTAAAAGTTTGTTTTTTGTAGTTACATCGAACTATTTAAACAACAATAGTTCCTCCTACTACCTCTTTCTGTTCGTGAGATGTGACTGAATTCAAACCTGCGAAGACGACTGTTTTTTGTCAAACATGTCGTCTTATTTTTTACTTTTTAAACTTTGTAACATGTTCTTTAATTTTTAAGTATTTTAAAGTTTTTAAAAATTTTTAATGCCTTCAATAATTCAGATCACATTATGTTATTTAACGTTGTGTTTTATATGCTATGAATCTTACTTTCTGGTAAGTTTTTATAACTTTTATATTACATCAGCCTAATGTTATAACACAGTAATTTTCATTGTAGACCTTGATAAAGGTGGCAAATAACCACCGAAAGCTCGGATTTCAGAATAAATAGTACGCCTTAGCAAAGCTCTATTTTTTATTGACTACCACACCCAAAAAGAAAAAAGTATCTACATATTTTTTCCAAACTAGTCAAAAAATTTTGGACTACCTTGTCTATATATATATATATATATATATATATATATATATATATATATATATATATATATATATATGTATTATATATATATATATATATATATATATATATATATATATATATATATGTATCTCTCTCCTCAGTCGTTTCCTCATTGCTGAGTGTCGTGATTCCCTATAATACGAGCCACTATCTCTTTCCATCGGCTTCTGTCCTGAGCTTCCCTCATGGATTCTGAAAATGTTTTTCCACTGGCTTTCTGTACCTGATCCGTCCATCGAATAGGTGAGCGACCTCTACTTCTGCGCCCTTCAACGTTTCCCGAAATTATAAGTCTCTCAAGATTATCATCACTTCTTCTTGCAATATGGCCGAAAAATTTTAAGACGGTGGAGAGGCAAATAGACGAAAGTCGAGTCTGAATATTAAGCTCTTGGAGGATTGAGTGATTTGTTCTGTGTTCCGTCCATGAGATCCGAAGCATTCTTCTCCAGCACCACATTTCAAAAGCGTCAATCCTTTTTCTGTCGTCCGATTTGATTGTCCATGTTTCGGATCCGTAACTAAATATGGGAAAAATTAATGCACGTACTAATCTTATTTTGGTGTTCTTCGACAAGGCGCGATCTTTCCAGATTTTTGATAATCGACTCATAGCGTTTTTAGCCATGCCTATTCTCCTACGTATTTCTGTTTCACAAGATCCTGTATTATTGATGTAGGATCCTAGATAATTGAACTCGTTAACCACTTCAAACTGGTCCAAGGCTCCTGTTGTCTGAAGTGAATTTGAATAGTCTACTATCATAATTTTTGTTTTTTGTTTATTGATCTTGAGACCACATCTATTGCTTTCGACTTCCACTAGCTGCAGCAGGCTGGACATTTCTTCTTCGGATGCAGTTATTAATGTTGTATCATCTGCATATCTGAGATTTGAGATCTTTTTTCCTGCTATAGAAATACCGCCATTCCATTTGTCGAGTGCTTTTCTCATTATATATTCCCCATAGAAATTAAAAAGACTTGGAGATAGAATACATCCTTGTCGGACTCCTCTGCCTATTTTAAAAGGATCGGACTTATGATTTTCAATTCTTATTCTGGTTTCACTGTTCTCATATAGACTTTTCACCAGAGCTGACAGATGATCAGGAACCCCCATCTCATGTAGAACTTTCCACAAAACTGTCCAGTTTACACAGTCAAATGCCTTCTGATAATCCAGAAAGCAGATGATCATCGGAATTTTGAATTCTCGTGCTTTCTCAATGAGTTGTCGCATATTAAGAATTTGCTCCCTTGTGCCTTTACCCTTAACGAAGCCTGCCTGTTCTTGTGGTATTTGTCTATCCAGGTATGTCTGCATGCGACACTTGATAATTCTCAACAGAATTTTACTTGGGTGTGAAATTAGTGAAATTGTTCGGTAGTTACTACATTTTGTGGTTACGCCTTTCTTATGAATGGGAATAAATAGTGCGGTACACCAATCGCTGGGCCATTTACCGATTCTCCATACATGATTGCACAGTCTCCACATTAATTGGATACCATGTTCACCCATGTTCTGTAAAAGTTCTGCCGTGATATTATCGCAACCAGGTGATTTATTTCTTTTAAGGTGTTTTATGGCTTCCTCGACTTCAGACCTTAGAATATCTGGTTCTAGTGTTGTTGCTGAGACTTGCAGTGCTGTTGTATGCTTAATGTTAGAGGTTTCAGCTTTATAGAGTTCTGTGCAGTATTTCTTCCAAGTCTCCAGAACTGCATCCATATCGCTTACCATATTGCCTGTCTCATCCTCTATAGCGTAATTTCTGGGTTTGAATTCCCGAGCCAGTAACTTTACTTTCTGAAAGAGATCTCTTGTTTCATTTCGATGTAAGTGGATTTCTACTTCCTGGCAAATGTTAGACACATATTTGTCTTTATCTTTCCGGCAATTTCTTTGGATTTCTCTTGATAAGCTTCGATAGTCGTTTAAATCAAAACTGCCAACTTTAAGTTGCCTTCTTTGTTCTATAATTTTCCATGTTTGGTCACTGATCCATGGTTTACGACTGTTGTTTTTTATGGGTTGGCGACTTTGCTTAGCTGTATCTAATATATCTTTTTTAAAAACTCCCCAGAAAGTCTCGATATTATCTATGGGGGTAGTACTTGTCTCAGTTAACACTGGGTTTATTCTTTCTTTGAAAGTTAAAAGTTCAGTCTCTGTAAGCATGGGAGTTCTAGGAGTGGGCTTGTGTTTGTTTCTAAAACGTATTCGGAATACAGCTACAAGAAGTTGGTGGTCGCTTCCACAATCTGCACCTGGATAAGTTTTTGCGTTAGTGACTGAGGACTTCCACCTTGAATTTATCATTATGAAATCTATCTGATTTCTTGTTCGGTCGCCCGGTGATTTCCAAGTGTAGAGCCTTCGTGGGTGGTGTTGGAAGTAGGTATTCATTACAGACAATTTTCTTTGGCCACAGAACTCTATTAATCTATCGCCTCGTTCATTTCTTTCCCCAAGACCAAAAGGACCCAAGGTGAATCTCATATGATGATCAAGCTGAGTTCTACCAATTTTGGCATTGAAGTCGCCCACTATCACTACAATGTCCTTGTTAGATATTTTGTCGAGTGTTGTCTCCAAAGTTGTGTAAAAATTTTCCACAATTATGTCGTCTGCTGTTGATGTAGGGGCATATACTTGTATAATGTGTAAGACACAAGTTGATCCTAGAATCCTAAGGTGGATGATTCTATCATTAATTGTATCATATCCACAAACAGAGTTTTGGAGTTTTGAAGAAACTATTATTGCGACACCATTTTTACTTTCATTTTCATTGCCCGAGAAATATACGATGTTTCCGGAAATGCTACGAAAGTGTCCTGTCCCCTTCCAGTGGGTTTCACTTATACCAAGAATCGAAACACCATGATCTTTCATTTCTCTCTCGACTATATGTAGTTTTCCAGGATGCTGTACTAAACCTTGTATGTTCCAGGTTCCTATTTTGTGGGTCTTCCGGAAAAACATCTTGTTATAATTGGATGTTCCAGTAGCATATTTCGCACTTGCGACCTGGTCCCCTATCGCATTGTGCCCGGTAACACATTTCACATCTCCCACCCCGGACGTGGGATAACGCCGATTGTCAATCGGATCGCCTGACTGCACACATATATTCCGTCTATCACTCATATACACAGGGAATTCTCTTAGGAAGAAGTAGTGCAGTGGTTTCCTCTTGCCTTCTGCACCGCAGTATCACAGCCGGTTAAATCATTATTTGATTGCCGCCTGTGAATATGTGATATCAAACCTGAGAGAAGGTTATTTTCCTTCAGCCTTGAATCACTAATGACATAGCTGCTGCCCTATGCCATATCCTCAGTTGATCCGCGGGTGCTTATTTGGTAAGACCTTATTCACACCTGTCCTATATATCTATAGGAACGTTCCCTATCAGCCATTGGGACGCGTCGTGTCGAGGTTGAGGACTCCCCCGCCCATTTGTCTTCCGTGAAGTACAGAAGAGCCCCTACTCAATTCAGAACTCCCCCTTCACGCAAGCTAAAACAGACACGATATATATGTATATATATATATATATATATATATATATATATATATATATATATGTATATATATATATTATATATATATATATACTTATATATATATATATATATATATGTATATATATATATATATATATATATATATATTTATATATATATATATATTGTTATGATTGTTTATTTTGAGTTCAAACTTAGTTTATTGAGTCAATAAAAAAGAATTATAACTTATTTGTTATCAAAAGTAAAATAATCCTTATATTACCTGTGTTCGATGGATTCAAAAGATTTTCTAGTTGTCTTTTATCGGGATAGAGAGAAAAGGATAAGAATACAAATATATTATATTACAAAGATTTACGTTTCTTTATTTTATATGAACGAATAAAACAATTATTAAATTCTGTCGTTATCTTATCAATCAGCTTACAAGAAAATAAATCAAATTATTATGATAATAAGATTATAAAGCTACATACATTTATATTACGTGAAAAACCAATTTTACTTAAAATTTTCTTTACTTGAAAAATGAAACCACAAAACTTTAAACTTTTGATTAGCCTAACAAAACCTTAGTTCTTAAATTTTAATGATAATGACCATGATGTCGAAACGATCCTTCACAGATATAAAATTCAAATAGGTAAAGAAATAATAATCAGACTTACTCGCAATCAATTTAATTTAACAATCTGACGACCGGTTTCGCTTTCTACAATTTGCAAAGCATCTTCAGGTCGAGATACAAAGTTAAACTAATGCTGCAATAAAATAAACCCAATTAGGGTGGTGTCTCATAAAGATAAAAAGATAAAATAAACAAATAAATTAGTTCATACAAATTATAGTAATTATGCCAATATTACATGTCTGTGGTTTTCAAAATGAATAATTTGAATATATAAAAGGTATTAACAGACAAGGTAAGACCCACAATTGGTATAAAGTAGCAATCTTATATTGTAATAAATTAATAAATGAGCAAATAACTAAAACAAAACAAACATTACTTACATGCCGGTACTCTATTAATTGATGTTTGTTTTGTTTTATTTATTTGCTCATTTATTAATTTATTACAATATAAGATTGCTACTTTATACCAATTGTGGGTCTTACCTTGTGTGTTAATACCTTTTATATATTCAAATTATTCATTTTGAAAACCACAGACATGTAATATTGGCATAATTACTATAATTTGTATGAACTAATTTATTTGTTTATTTTATCTTTTTATCTTTATGAGACACCACCCTAATTGGGTTTATTTTATTGCAGCATTAGTTTAACTTTGTATCTCGACCTGAAGATGCTTTGCAAATTGTAGAAAGCGAAACCGGTCGTCAGATTGTTAAATTAAATTGATTGTGAGTAAGTCTGATTATTATTTCTTTACCTATTTGATATGGACTCACACAAGCAACACATTCATGATATAAAATTCAATTGTACAAACACTTACAGTTTATTTTCTTCTTGAGTTGTATGTTGGAACATACCCAGAAAAGTCCAGTCTCCTCAAATATGTGATCTGCCCTCTTTGGCACCTCGGCTCCTTCTTTACGTCTCTGCAAACCTCCTTCAGACTACACAAAAAACACCTAATTCACTTCTCCTAACTCCGCTACTTATTTATGACACCAGGACCTCCTTTTGTCAACTTGCTGCCGTAAGAATACTTTCACATATACTTTATAAAATGCCCACGGTAGATACAAGGACCTCTTTTAATCCACTTGTTATCTCCTTCTTCAAACTATTCACTTCTTTTCGTTACGCCAGTATCCAAACTCACGAACCACACCCTATATTGAGACAAACGACTGTTTTTCTTTCGATGACCAAAATATGACTAACTTCTCCTCTCTCATGATCAACTCACCAAATTCCCATTTAAAAACGACCGTCCAATCAAAAAGCTTAAATTGTGTTTACCATGATTTTGGAAAAGCCTAATTTCGGTTTCAGAGAAAACTAAATAGCTTATTTTAAAATTGGTTTTTTTTCAATACATCATTTACACATATTTCAAAAGATTAAAATATGGTTATTTAATACTCGACTATACAAACAATAAAAAGATTAACTTACAGGTAAAATGTCTTCTAATTCTAAACAAAGGTTTTTTGATAATTTTGTTTGAAACGGAAAAAGGTCGTTTGCCAAACAAATTTCTATTCTTATCTACACTAAATCTTATCTTAAATTACTATATACAATTTGTTTATATTGATATCTTGAAATTTTATTTCGATGGATTTTTTTTTTATTTATCTTTCTTTGGTTGGAAAAGAAAAAGTATGACAATATATATATATATATATATATATATATATATATATATATATATATATATATATTTCTATGTCCAGTTTTAGACTGATTCTTTTAATAAAATACGACTAAAAAAGTCGAATTGTTAATTTTATCCATCATGAATTATTTGGATCCCCGTATTTATCCAACTAACGTGTCTAGTGTTATCCTTCAAGCTGTTACTCATTTGTGAAGTTGTTCATATTTGTAGGATTAACAATATATGGACGGAAGAACTCATAAAAAGACTTAAGAACTTTCTCCACAAGAGTGGCTTCATCCAAAAGTACTAAAATATAGATTGACTAACTTTGTAATAAGCTCTATCATTCAGGCAGATCATAAAATTCTCCCAGTGGTCGAACGGATATTCTTGGTAGATATTCTCACTCGGCCTTTCGGGAATGAACAAGTATATGAAGTGAAGGTGCACGAAATACAACTTAACTTCCACATACTCATAAACTCTCGAAGAAAAATACGTTTTTCGGGAGGATTTCGAATGGTATAACAACTTCAAGAGTTTTATGTGCCAGATTAACTTTGAATGTAATGGGAAAGTAGAAATATTTTGATGGCAGCTATTTTATCGCTTCGGCAATCATTGTAACTATCTAACTTTATCAAATTGGGTTACTCACAAAGATATTTCTATCCACTTTAATTCACCTGAGGGTTTTGGATATGTTTCATTTAAAATTGCTTTAAGGGTTGCTGGTACTAAATCTAAATTTAAAAAAATTTAATGTTTTATTCTAAAAGTATTACGCAACTTTGCATTCTTAAATATGCTTTCGAATCTAAACGTTTTTAGAGTATAAAATTGCATCAGAAGAAGTAAATATCTCGTTCCAGTTAGACTGCCGTTTTGAATACAAGCACAACGTTCTCAAACTCAACAAGAGTTCGATAATTCTTCTGTAGAGTTTTGGCCAAGTGTGTTTAAGTAATTAAAAGTTGTTAATTCATATTTGTGTTTAATAGTATTCAGCAATTCGAATGAATAGGTAGACTGTTGATGATAATAATTCTAACTCGGTCATTGTTAATAACTTAATCGATCAGGAAAACACTGAAGCTGAAAGAATAAGAGTTTAATAACTTACTGCCCTATCAAGATTTACTTAAATTTTTTTTTTGGCAAAAAATAACTAAACAATATCATGAATTTGTTGCTTGTGTGAGTCCATTTCAAATAGGTAAAGAAATAATAAATAAGACTTACTCACAATCAATTTAATTTAACTATCCGACGACCGGTTTCGCTTTCTACAATATGCAAAGCATCTTCAGGTCTCGGTACAAAGTTAAACAAATGCTGAAATGATAAAAACCCATATTAGGGTGTTGTCTAATAAAGATAAACAAATTAGATGTTATAAATTACAATAATTATGCCAATATTACCTGTCTGTGGTTTTATTTAAATGATTGAGTTGAATAAAAGGTATAAATATTTTTTTAAAAAGTTAAACGGATAAGGTAAGGCCCACAAATTGTCATAAAATCTCTTCTATTGTAATAAATTAATCAATGAGCAAATAAATAAATGAAATAAAATAAAATTACTTACATGCCGGTACTCTATTAATAGATGGATGGTAGAACATGTTTGAAACTACTGTCTATTGTTGAATGGAGAACTCAATACTATTATTGCAGTTGTTTGACAGTAAACGGGAAGTTCTTGAGGAGGTAGATTTGATCCAATGAATTTGAGATATGTGTGAGATTGTTTGTTAAATGTAAGTGGTGTAATATATTATTGTGTTATTAAAAGTTATTTATACTTATTCCAGAGATGTATTTTTGAAATGTGTATTATTTATTGAGTAATTGTTTTATGAAGGTGACATTTATGACAATGAATAAGTGTAGATGTAAAATTGTGTGGGTGTGCAATTATTTCCAAACTTGTAGTTATCAAATTACTTTGATAAAGTTCTATTGGCAATGAGTTAGTTATTGGAATGGTCAAGTGAATAAAATGAATAAAATGGTAAAATACAAACACTTATGGATAATTTAAACACACTAAAAACAGAAAACACTTAGAAGGGACGAAACAAACATTGAATTTAAAAAGGGGAAGGACTTTAAAGCACTACCGGTGTTTTTTAAAGTGTTACCTAAAACAATTGTACAAACTCACCATTGTCCATGTAGGTGTGAGGTATATCTGTTCGTGTGACACCGAAAATTGAAATAAGAATAAATTTACCTTATACCGGTTTAAATAGACGATCATTCTACCTGTTCGTATAACAATTTCCGGTCCCAACTGTCGGATATTAGAACTACCAACTAATTATTCAAGGCTTTATAATTCAGTTAATTTCTTGAGCTCACAAATTATTTACCAACAATAATTATCCATTTGTTGCTTTGGATACATACTAGTATATTAGATATTAATATATCAGATTTTGAAAAATATCTCTAATATTAAAAAATACCCGGACAGATAACTCATACCTATATCAATTTCAAATTAAAAATAAAAACTTTGCAAACTTATTATACATTTGATTATTAAATATACATGTTCAGTTGCCAGAGAATTTATTTTAAATGGATCATTAAGTTAAACATTAGACTTAGTTAGTTATTTTGTAGGATGCATTTCAATTAACCATATTTTTACACTAAATTTGATTAATTAAAGATTGTTAAAGTATGCCAATATTAAACACATCAATTTACTTTTGATATATCTAAATTGAAACAGGTTTATAGACATTCATTATTAATAGCAGCATATTTTATGAAACTAGATAACTTAACTTACAGTATTGGGAAACAGAAGAAGAACTGTCACATGCTAACCTACATCTGTCAAAATTTACCACTAAAATCTAATAGATACAACAATAAAAAACTCATTGTGCCCAAGACTATGATGTAGTGCTTTAAAGTCCTTCCCCTTTTTAAATTCAATGTTTGTTTCGTCCCTTCTAAGTGTTTTCTGTTTTTAGTGTGTTTAAATTATCTATAAGTGTTTGTATTTTACCATTTTATTCATTTTATTCACTTGACCATTCCAATAATTAACTCATTGCCAATAGAACTTTATCAAAGTAATTTGATAACTACAAGTTTGGAAATAATTGCACACCCACACAATTTTACATCTACACTTATTCATTGTCATAAATGTCATCTTCATAAAACAATTACTCAATAAATAACACACATTTCAAAAATATATCTCTGGAATAAGTATAAATAACTTTTAATAACACAATAATATATTACACCACTTACATTTAACAAACAATCTCACACATATCTCAAATTCATTGGATCAAATCTACCTCCTCAAGAACTTCCCGTTTACTGTCAAACAACTGCAATAATAGTATTGAGTTCTTCATTCAACAATATACAGTAGTTTCAAACATGTTCTACCATCCATCTATTAATAGAGTACCGGCATGTAAGTAATTTTATTTTAGTTCATTTATTTATTTGCTCATTCATTAATTTATTACAATAGAAGAGATTTTATGACAATTTGTGGGCCTTACCTTGTCCGTTTAACTTTTTTAAAAAATATTTATACCTTTTATTCAACTCAATCATTTAAATAAAACCACAGACAGGTAATATTGGCATAATTATTGTAACTTATAACATCTAATTTGTTTATCTTTATTAGACAACACCCTAATATGGGTTTTTATCATTTCAGCATTTGTTTAACTTTGTACCGAGACCTGAAGATGTTTTGCAAATTGTAGAAAGCGAAACCGGTCGTCGGATAGTTAAATTAAATTGATTGTGAGTAAGTCTTATTTATTATTTCTTTACCTAACTAAACAATACTTTGTTAATAATGAATAACAAATTTTAAAGAATAAAAAAAATGGGACAACGCAATAATAAAGAAGATGCTATAAAATTTGTAAGAAATAATTCGAGAAATATAACAATATCATATGTAAAGGTTAAATAATTGAATAGGGTCCTTTAGGAACTTTACCAATTACGTAAGATGGAATAACCGGGAGAAGTTCGCAGTGTCTGAATATGACCTAGCCATGTAAGTACCCGCAGATCAAATATGGGTATGACATTAGGCAGCAGTAATTTCAGTACTGTATGTTTATATATCTGCGGTCTATCAATCTCCATTTTTAGTGTATGATTTATACTTTATGCAACGACCCTAAACACAAATTATTTAACTCTTTTTCAAGTGGGTGCATTTTATACCAACTGTCAGGTGTCAGTTTTTGTCCCACGGCAGGTGTTCCTGCTACCCTTTCGGTATTGGTTCTTAAAATACCCAAAGAGCATATTTCGTTGGCATGAGACAGCACCTGATAGAGAAACTGACAAAAAAATCCCACAGGTTTTTATTATTATTCAGATTTAGTCATACGGCTCACACTCCCTCTAAGGAGCAAATCTAAAGTTCATCGAAATATTTAGTATATTTTTTACCGAAGGGGGTCACATGCAAGCATATAAAATGTTTACAACGATGATAAATTTCCTGCTTTTTACTGGAAGAAACGAAGCATTTTTTATTTGTATTAGCTCTTGTAGGTTCCTCTAAGACCTCGGTAATTTTATAGATTTTCTGAATTTCTAAGTTTAATTGTTCGTGGTACACCGGTGATGTTATTGAGCTTTCTCACGTGAGCTTGAACTAACTGGTACCCAAGAGCCTCTAGAAATTATTTCTTTGTACTTTTTTTCCGTTGAATTATTGTCAAATATGACAAATGAGTTAATACCAGCTGTATTTAACAATCTATAGAAAATCACCATCAGCCAACGTCTTGTGACTCGTGCACAGTTATAAACTCTTTGCCAACCATGTCTACACCTTCTTTCGTCTAGCTATAATCACAAATTATATCTGGTTTGCCAGTACCTATGTTTATTTTATCATCACGGTACTTTCTGAAATAACAAACACTTGGAAGAGTTTCAAGTATCCTGAGTCCATGATGGTTCAATAGTTTAACCACTACAAGTGTGCTTTTAAAAAAATTATCCATCGTTATATTACGTTTGATCTCCATATTGGTAGACAATATCTTAGTACTAGAAAAATATTAGACGTATCCTGCTCATACGACCCTGTTGGCTATTTTCCAACATATACTTTATTGTTTATCATATAAAACATTTTAACGTCAACTACAGAGTATATTTTCAAGCCATACCTATTTAATTTGGATGTTATATATACTCTGAATCCCCACCGACCTCTAAATGTTCATAACATAACATATCATCAACTGTAAGGTGTAACTGTGTGAAATAGAGAAGTACTTTGATAAATTTGCGTTAAACCCGTCAAAAAGTTCCCAGATGGCATTTAAGGGTTACGCAATTGAACTGTTACCAACTTCACATCGATATATCTGGCAAATCGATAATGACAGCTACGTCAAAGTTGGCCTGATAACACTTCAATATATTGTTTATAAGCCGTCACAAGCATTTGCATTTAAGTTTTATATATACAACAAAAGTTATTCGCAATGGAATTTAAACGTAATAGTGTGATGTCGTTATATTTGACTGGAAAATCACAACCAGCTATTGTTCGTCAGCTCAAATACCTCAAAGTGGTTAAACACCAAATATAATGTTTATGTATCATAACTCGTTATAATGATACTGGTAGCATTTCCAAATGCTATATTGGTAGCAACATCACCTGAAATGGTTCGGAAAGTGAAGCTCTACTTGAGCAAAATCCACGTTGTAGTGATAATCAAATGGCCAAAGAACTGAAAATATTCCAGCAAAGCATGCAACGAATATTGAAAAAGGAGCTCAAGGTCAAGCCTTACAAGTTCAAAATAGATCACAATCTTACACCAAAGCAAAAAAAAGTTCAGCTTGAGCAAAGGAGTTGTTACGCATGCACGAACGTGGCGAATCCTCTGATGAGAAGAATTTTCCTATTGAGCAGTTCATAAACTCTCAAAATGATTATGTTTACTTGACCGAACGCACCTACGAAAGTTTGAGCTTACAAACCCATTTGATGCGAAATTACCCGAAGTAATTTGCCATCTCAAGTAATGGCATGGGCAGTCGTAACCGCCGATGAACGCTCTCCAGTCGTTTTTATGGAATCTGGTGTCAAAGTCAATGCAACTGGATATTGGGAAAATGTTTTAGAAGCTCTTTTAGAGCCGTGGGCATCCAAACATTTTGGTTGTAGACCATGGATGTTCCAACAAGACTCGGCACCATCTCATAAAGCTAGTGTGAATCAAGAATGGTTAAAGAACCATGTTCCACACTTAATTTCATCCACACAATGGCTTTTAAATTCGCCAGACGCAAATCCGATAGACTATTTTGGAGAGCAAGGTAAGGACTAAAAAATATACCAGTAAAGCAATTACACGTTAATGGGCCAAAATACCGGAAGATCACATTCGTGCAGCATGCAACTCGTTTTTTACAACGATTGAAGGCCATAGTCAAGTCAAAAACTGGCCACATCGAGCTAAAGTGACCGGATTCTGAAATTTTGATTATTTTCACACATGTTTGTCATTTGAACGAATAAAAAATAATTTCACACAAAAAAATTATGGTCGTTTAAATAGGTAACAGTTCAATTGCGTAACCCGTTTATCAACAGATTTGTTCCTCTATAATCATCATAATCTGTACTGTAATCATCATAATCATCAATCATAATTTGTACCTCTGGCTTTAAGGTAGTATCGTCGAAAAGCAAGTTTTGAAGTCACAGTTTGAATCTTCCCATAGTATTGGTTAACTGGAAAATTTCGGTGCTCATACCGTTAGTTCTAAAAATGTCCAAAGCTTTTTGATCATTTTGCCTGTTTTTACCAGCAGTATAGAGTAATCCGCATAAGGCTTTTAGTTTATCTATATCTGTTAGTCTTGCTATTCTGTTCTATTCAGCATATTGTTTTAAATCGATATGTCGATTTGTGTAGCATACTATTAATTTTAACTTCTCATTTGTAAAAAACAAGCTCCAAATTTACGTTGTTGTTTTCTTGTGCCTAGTTTCACCTTTTACTTATGGCAATTAAGTTGCTAAATTGTTAGCACGACTTCGTACGTTCTTAATCTTTTTTAATCGAATACGTCACGTCCAATAAAACAAGGTTCACGGATTGTTCTCCTGTTTGCTAAAATAGAGACCACGTCATAGTCGAACATATTTTGTTCGTTAAAAAGTCGTCTAAGTCTCTCGAGTTCGGCATTATAACTAGCTAGCCATTTTCTGAAATCAAAATGTTAAATGAAACAACAAAACGATTTTGGCATAATTGATACATAAAAAAAATGTAAATGACAGCACCACAAAAAAATCCATATTGTTTAACAATACGTAAACGCGTTTTATCAATAAAACAAGTTAATCTTACCCTATTATTCAGACAACTATGTTACAAAAAATGTTCGTGCAAGTTTTACTTTACTTTAATTGCAAACCAGGCCATTCTTTTTACATCCACATTGGTGAATAGAAAACAGTGATTTTTATAATAATTAAAAATAAAGCGGGGTCAAAAAAATACCTTTTAACTATGTAACTTGGAGGATATCTGTGTACTAGTACGTGTGAGAAAGTAAGTATAAGAGCACATGTGAAAGTAAAAGGCGGGAGCTGCTACAGGGAAAATGGTAATATTTGTCCCCTGGCACTTTATCAGTACTACTAACTGCTAAAAAGCGCTAAATTAAAAAAAAAGTTTTGGGTAATTTTTTGAAGTTTTATATAAAGTTGCATGAGGTATTCTGTGGTCATTTATCAATGAAATATTTATGATCAGAGACCTCGAGAACTCCCGACTGATTTAGAATGAAATTAATATGAAACTCTAGCAGACGATATCATCCCACAACTTGTACACCATTGATGTATATTTTTATTTTGGTAGTTTCAAAGCTTTTGGTACTATGCAATTCCATTTAATTGTTGGATTTCAAGAAAAGAAGAGAAAAAAAAAATAATGTACATGTATAAAAATTAAATAAACATAATTTATTTAAACGAACAATAATATAGTCCGTCTAGAAAGTATCCGGAAAAAGAAGCTGAATTATAATTTTTCGGTATTTATTTCTAAAATATAAAATTTAAACAAATAAGTCATCTCATTTACTTATACATTCCCCATTGAAATCTAAACACATAACCAAACGTCCAGGTACTCTCGAAACTAGGTCAAGGCCATAATTTTCGGCAATGCTGTCGCTGCTCGTTCCACTTCAATCTTCATCAGTCCACATATGTTTTCAATGGGGCTAAGATCTGGAGATGCGAGTGGCCACGGAATTGTTGCCAATTCGTGTTCTTGAATCCAAGCTTGAGTATAAGCAGATGTATGACATCTTGCATTATCTTGCTGAAAACACCACCCCTCTGAATATAAATCATGAGCCGTTTCAAGAAGAAAATTATTTAGGTGTCACAATATTTCGCACTAACAACAGTACCAGTAACTATACAAAACGGTGTAGCACCACGCTGAGATATTGCCCCCCAAACTATTATTTTAGTGGGAAATTTGGAAATTTGAACAGTAACATTTTGATAGGACTTTTAGATGATATGCACCAAGCTGGAACTAACTTTCATCAGTTATAAAATTATCTTCTCGAAAACGTTGACATAAATCTATTCTTCGTTGTCTTTTCGGAGGTGTCATTGTGAGGATTTTTTTTTGATTCCTTGATATGTAGCCTTGCTTCTTCAGTGACATGCGGACAGTTTCTGGGCACACTTTTATTCTTCGTTGATTTCCAAATCTGTTCGTCAATTTTCGAAACCCTAGGCGGGGATATTGACGTCCTAAGCCACTAAAGCATTTAAATTATTTCCGCGAATCTTACGCGGTCTACCCGATACTGGTCTACGTCTGATATCTATGCCATTTTTTATCCTCTTTATTGTCTCATACACTGAACTTTTTCCGAGTTTAGTCAATTGCACTATTTTTTTAACATTTCGGACACCCTTTCTATACAAATATTCCACCACTTTTCTTTTTTATACTTGCCACATTAGTTCACAAATCTTAAATCTATTTACAAACAACAAAATTTGACAGATGATGTTGTCATGCGATTTTGTCCATAACCTACTATCGGCACAAGCTACTTGATGTTTTACTTTAGTCTTAAAATGTTACAAAAAGGAAATCTATTAAAATTAGGAAAAATATAAAATTCCGGATACTTTCTAGACGGACTATATTTAAACAGTTTGATTAGTTATATTGCCTTTTTTATACTTTTATTTCTGAAAACTGGCCAATTATTTGGTCATAGTAATTTACAGAGTTAATATTTAATAACTTTTTTTCTATTTTAAAGTAATGATAAACTGTTTTACTTTTGTTGGCCTAATGTGGATCTTATAAACATCTCCAACTGGGATAAATATTCCAAAGCACTTATATAATTACCATTATTTTCACGAAAAACACTTCATTTCTACAACGAAACGCCATGGAATTTGTTGTTACTTTAATCTTGTTATAAAAATTAAAATGTAGTTAATGTGGTCACTTTAGTTCTCATGGTCTGACAATTTTTTATGTACATTTCTCCAATTATTTGTCACTCTCGTCCTTGCGTTGTTTCCTTGGAAAATAATTTAGAGATGTAACAGTACAATAAGTTGTTAATTTGGATATAAGCCAAGCAATCTCTTTTAACCTTTTCACCGTTATTTATTGTTCTGAAGAAGTAATCAATAGTTAATTCTCTTGTTATTTTTTTTACTGTTCTTTACGTCGAATACAAGATGATTTCAAAGATCCATTTATTAATTTTGGTGGATTTTTTATATGATACTCTCGCATGTCTTCCCTTAAGTATTCTGGTCATAATTCAATCTCATTTACAAAACTCTTAATTTTATCATTACTTTGAAATAATTTTAAATTTATATTTTTTCTTTTGTTTCATCGTCACAAATTTCTAGAGATTAAGCAGAAAATTATAATGAGTTTCAGATTGTTCTCCGTCTAGATTGATCTCCAATCTACTTTTCTTTTTCTTTCTTCACTTCCACGTTGAGAGTCATTTTAGGAAGTACGTACCAAAAAGAAAGAAGTAAATGATCTTCAATTAAATTCAATCAAAATCATAATTTATGGTATTTCGTATTATAAATTATTTAAATAATATATTAATCATGTAATACTTTTATAAAAAAATACATTTTTATTTTAGGAATTCCGGAAAGAATGAATTCAAAATCATCTCTTATCCCCCTCTGTGGCTCAGTGGTAAGAGCGGCTACCTTTAAACCTAAAGGTCGTGAGTTCGAATCCCATCTGGGTAGAAAAATTTTCGTTTATTAAAAATTAATTAATGAAAATAATTTCTATCCATGTGCGATCGGTACTCACCGGAGGGACCGCAGACGTTCGGATACAATTAGCGTCTGTTAGCAAAGACAATGACGTCGACTTTACTACACATACACACACACTACACTAGGTACCTGACTGTACCATGCCAATGATCATAGTTGTCGAGGCATTAACTCAATAAAAAAAAAATCATCTCTTTGCAATCAAGTCTTGGTACTTAAGTCTTAATTGTATAATTAAAACTCATATAAGATGCAATACTAGGCGATGATTACATTCAGGAGACAACTTTAAATAACTACATTTGATTTTTTAAACAGGCGCATACTAAAGGCTCGATAGGTGCGAGGCACTGAAACATAAGCACAGAAACGCTCTTCCATTGGTACTTATCGACTTTATCAATCAACGATTAGGCATAATTTGGATACGTTTCAGCAATAATTATGAATATCACGTTTTTTCAAATTAAACACCTAATTTTCGAGTCATTAGAATTACGGGTTTTAGACGGTTGCCTAGGCCTTAGTATGCCCTTGAACACCCTAAAAATCTCCAAATTTCTTCATTTTGAATGAAAATAACTCGAAAATAACCCTCGCTGTTATCATATTCGTATTAAGCGACCTCGAAAGTCCACGTGTAACAAATTGGACTGTCGATATTTTTTGAGTTCTAAATTTTTCATTTTCCATCTACCATGGAAATGTATTTTCCTTATGTACAAAATGCAAGTTTCATGTTACCATGATGAATTTTGTTCACAAACATTCCTGACACTTTTTCGAGTTGAATGCAAAAAGTTGCACAGCGATTCGTCTTGCTCCGGAAAATTGGTAGGTTTAGTGCTTTATTTCCTCGCCTAATAATAAATATTTTATTTAGGCACTTTATTTCTAAACAGTCAGTTTACTACTTAGTTCAGCAGTTATAGTGAATAGGTAACACTCGTATAAATTTAATTTAATAAACTGAAATAAACTAAAATTTACTGATTTGTTACTCTCGCTACCTCTCTCTCCACCCTATAAAAAAGGAAACTTCATTAAATGTATTAATTTGGGTTAAAGAAAATTGTGCTAATTGCCAAATATGGATACATTCTAAATTATAAAAGTTTAATTTACATTCGAGTTTCTTTTGGTACCCCTTTCAATGTTTTGTAAAGTGTTTTCGTATACCCATTCATTAAAATTTTAACTCGAAAAGAATTCGGGCACCGTCTTGATACTCGCTTATTTTGCATTCATTGTGGGTGCGGAATGGCGATCCCGTGGCTCTCTACCAACTTGGAACTTGGAACTGGTAAAGCACGCTCCGTCACGAACAGTGTGTAATTCAAGTCATTCTGTATAATTTGTCTCTTATCGTGTAATTGTTTTGAATAATTCATAGTAATGGCTTACTCAAACAGATTTATTGACCGGCGGAATAAGTAATGTTGTACGATTGTTGGTCGGACGGTTGCGGTTTTATTTAATGCTGAAAAATCATTAATTCTTAATTAAATCGATTGGCAATTTCTAAAATTATTTATAAAATACTGCTTTTAATTTATTATCAGAATGTATTGAGCTAGTTGAATTAAAATGGTAATATTTATCAAAAGTATACTGATTTTTAAGGTGTACAATGATTTAGCGGATATATAGTGGAGTCTCTCTTTACATCAAAAAGACCAAATTCGTGAAAATTAGCAAGAACAAAATATAAACGAAATATTAACGGTAGGCGGCCAGCAGATTGAGAGAGTAAAAAGATATACTTACTGGGGAACGATAATCACAGAAAATAACGATTATACTGCAGAAATAGAAGTGAGAATTAAAACAGCACGTGCCAACTTCGTGAAAATGAAAAAGATTTTATTCAGCAAAGATCTGACATTATTTGCCCTCAGCATAAGGCTAATTAAATGCTATGTACACAGTGTACTCTACTATGGAACTGAATCATGGACATTAAATCGGAATAATCGACTTAACGAGTTTGAAATGTGGACATTTAGAAGATTGTTAAGGATTGCATGGGTAGATAGAGTCACGAATACAGAAGTGTTAAGGACAATAGGCAGAGAGAGGGAAACGGAAAAATAGAAGGTAGGAGAAGCGTAGCAAGAAGACGCGTTTCCTGGTTAAAGAATCTGAAAGGGTGGTTTGGTTGCAGCTAAAGGCAATTGGTTCAAGCAGCTGCCTTGAAGTTTAGAATAGCCATGATGGTTGCCAACCTTCGTCGGGGAGATGGCACTTAAAAAGAAAAAAGAAGAATGATTTAGCATAAAATATGGCAAAGATGCTAGTGTAGATTTTAGTTAATGCGACAACTGAGTAGAAACAGTGACTGTTCAGCAAGTAAGTAAATAAAGTATGTTTTTTTACTAATTTTTACAATGGCTGACAGTTCTTATATGGTTATTTCTTATTCACCATTTTTTTAATCGATTAACAATTTACTTCATCATCAATCAGCCAATCGCGTCCACTGCTGGACATAGGCCTCCCTCAGTTCTTTCCAGTGTTCTCTACACTGGGCCGCTTGTAGCTAGTTTACCGCTACACGTTTAATGTCATCGGTCCATCTAGTCGGTGGTCGTCCTCGGCTTCTTTTATAATTTCTGGGCCTCCATTCCATAATACGTCTTGTCCACCGTCCATCTTGTGTTCTGGCTAAGTGCCTGCCCAGTTCCACTTAAGCGTCGTGGTTCTTTCGATGACGTCTTGAACTCCTGATCTTCGCCTCATTTGTTGGTTTGTTATGTGGTCTCGAAGGCTCACGTTCAGCATTGCACGTTCCATGGCTCGTTGTGTAACTCTAAGTTTATTCGCAGATTTTTGCGTGAGTGTTAAAGTCTCTGCTCCATAAGTTTGTACAGGTAAAACACATTGGTTATAAACCTTTCGCTTGAGACACATGGGAATTGAACTTTTTAGAATATGGCTTAATTTGCCAAATGCTGCCCATGTTAGACCTATTCGCCTCTGTATTTCATGTGTTTGATTGTCTCTGCTTATTTTGATTTCGTGTCCCAGATATTTGTAAGTGTCTGTTTGTTGTATGGTATTATTGTCAATAGTTATATTTCTACTCATTACGAGATTTGTTATAATTTTAGTTTTCTCAAAGTTTATCTTTAATCCTGCTCTTTCAGACAGACTTTTAAGCGAATGTATCATAGAAACTGTATCTTGTAAGTTATCTGCGATTAATACAACATCATCTGCAAACCTTAGGTGATTTAATCTTTCTCCATCTATATTGATGCCCATATCTTGCCATTGACTACCCTTAAATATTGACTCTAGAGCTACCGTGAACAATTTTGGTGAAATATTGTCTCCTTGTCTAACTCCTCGACCTAAGCTGAATTTTTCTGTGTATTCGTGCAGTCGTATACTTGATGTAGCGTTCTGATAGATGTTTTTGATTAGTGTCGTGTACCTGTAATCTATTCGGCTTTGATTTAGGGCTTCCAGTATTGTTTCAAACTCTACAGAATCAAAAGCCTTCTCGTAATCGACAAATGCAAGAACCAGTGGTATGTTGTACTCGATGCACTTTTCTATTAAGATCTTTATGGTATGCAAATGGTCATTTGTGCCATATCCTGCCCTGAAGCCTGCCTGTTCTTTGGGCTGATAGAAATCAAGTTTAGGTGTTAGCCTCTTTGTTAAGACTTTCATAAAGAGTTTGTACATATGTGTCAAGAGGCTGATGGGTCTATAATTTTCTAATTTAGTAATATCGCCTTTTTTGTGTAACAAGACTATTACTGCATTGTTCCAGTCTTTTGGAATCGTACCCGCATGTAAGCATTTAGTAAACAGTTTGCTTACTGATTTTAATAAAATTTCTCCACCTGCTTTTATTGCCTCGATAACGAGTCCATCATCACCAGGCGATCGATGGTTCTTCATTTCCTTTAAAGCTGCTCTTACTTCTGACACAGGAATGGGTAAAAGTATTTCCGATCCCTGATTTATGAGAGTCTTTACTCGTGTCGGGAAATTGTCTTGTGGTCTTTGGCTGGGATTGAGGTCTTTATAAAATTCACTAGTTATTTTCAGAATGTTTTGTTTATCTGTTGTTGCCTTTCCGTCTTTATCTCTCAGCTTGTATATTTCTTTTTTACTTTGCGTAAGTTTTCTTTTCATTATCTTTAAACCTTTGTTCTCTTCTACTGTTTGAGTAATTACATTAGTATTATATCTTCTTACAACAATTTACTTGCCTTTCCTAAATACAAACTTTATTTTCTCAATATTTACTTCGGTGGCTAACATTGTGTTAAAATGGTAGTATTAATTAGAGTATGAACTTCGATATAGAAAAGGTAGAACAATATATATATATATATATATATATATATATATATATATATATATCTAGGACATGCAATTAAAAACGAAAAGGAAAATCAGGCCCTAGAAATTAAAAGACGGACACAATTATCGTGGGCTGCTTTTGATAAGTTGTGCTTCATTTTAAAAGACAGAAAAATCCCAATTCACTTAAAACTAAAAACCTATGACTCTTGTATGCTACCAGTTGCAACTTATGGATTGAAAGCTATGGCAATAACAAGAAAAATGGCAGAACAATTAAGAGTAACTCAACGGGTCATGGAGAGGACCATGTTAAATATAAGCCTTAGAGACAAAATGCCTAACACCGAAATACGTCGAAGAACTAAAGTAACCGACATCATGGGAAAAATAGCGACATTGAGATGGCAATGGCAATGGGCAAAAAAGATGCGTGGGAAGACCTAAAAAGAGATGGATAGACGATATAACTGCTGTAGCTGGAAAGCAGTGGATGAGAACATTGGAGAAATGAAGGCTGAAGAAGAAGAAGAAGAAGAAGAACTTTGATCAAATAAAAGGCAGATTTCGAGCACAGTTTTATTTATTAAATCTTGCCCAAGTACTTTCGCTTCCTAGAGCATCTTTAGGGGCATCTGAAATAAGCCCCTATATATAATTAATAAAGAAATTAATTAACTTTGATAAAAAACTCGAAGTTGATGGTTGATAAAGTTTTTATCTGATTAACGTTTTAGACTAACTTCGTCAAATTTGGCCTATCCAACAATAATAGAATATTATAAACATAAAATTGTACATCACACTACACTACATAAGGACAAACACTTTAAAATTTTAAAATAGGCGAAGCTACATTATGGTCGGAAACCGGAGAAAGAATGGCTCCCGGTCTTAACGGAAATGTTAAGGTGACATGTGACATATGACAGCTTGGAAGGACAGTCACAATTATGGAGATGTGATCTGCACGTTTCAAAATTCTATGAAACTAAGCATTGATCAAAGGTCCAGCTGACACTACTATAGGAAATCAACTGATGAAATAAGAAATTGTATAGAATATTTTAAGTAGATTGCATAATTTAGATCTCACACTTAAACCTGTCTATAATAATTAGGGTGTTGCTCTAGGCTCAACTGAAGATGCTCTAGGAAGCGAAAGTACTTGGGCAAGATTTAATTAATAAAACTGTGCTCGATATCTTCCTTTTATTTGATCAAAATTCATTTTATTTATTCTATTTTAGTTATTCGAGGATTCAACCTTATATCAATTTAATTAGAAGAAACTACTTACAAAATTAATTTAACTGAGCTGCCTATGTGCTTCGGAGGGCACGTAGAGCCATCGGTCCCAGCAACGTAAATGGACGTTACGTCATGTTTAGGTTACTTGCGCGACCTGAAAACCCTAACGGTATACCTTTGCAAGAAGGTTACACGAACGAACTTACTTACTTTAGTGACGTCAACCTACGAACAAAACGATGAAATCTGGCATTACTGAAAACATTTAATTGTCTGATGTGCGTTTTACAGAGAAAGTAACAATAAAAAAATAGTATATAGCTAAAAGAGACGAGAGATTTAATTGATCTCAAAAAGTATGGTAAAGAGCACGATAGACCAGTAAATTAAGGTGAAATATGACGATATCGTGTAATTTTTTGTGTGACCACCGAATTGCATGAAAATTTGGATTCAGCTCGTCCTACACTCCACGTCACTTGTTAACTAATGCCGTTGGTTGTTTTCTATTTTTAGGGGTGAAAACTATTAGAAAACAATTCAAATCATCTTTTAATTAAGTGAATAAACGAGAATTAACAATAAATGACATAATTTAAGGTTTTTATCACAGTTTAACCCCTAAATCTCACGTCGTCCTAGAATAGTAGTTATAATTAAAACAATGTTATTGAATGCATTGTCTCCACTGATTTTCATGGAAATTTGGATTTAGGTTATTCTTCTTGATGTGCCTATCCCTTACGAATGTTGGCGATAATCATTAATAACAAATATTTTTCTTTGCGGGATGGCTTGAAGAAGAGCATATCTGGATTCATTTCGCATAATATGTCAGAAGAATTGTAACTTTCGAAATTTGATGGTGGTCAGTACCTCTCGGTTCTTATTCATTCTTCTGATAACTCTCATTTGTGACTTGGTCAGTCCACGAGATCTTAAGTATTCTATGATATAGCCACATGTCACATGTTTCCAATTTTCTGCACATATCTTCGTTCAAGGTCTACGATTCAATACCATAAAAAAGGTCAGAGAAGACGTAGCATCATAGCATTCTTACTTTTGTATCAAGAGAGAGGTTCTGACTCTTCTGTTATCCTTCTCTTGTTAATTATCATAAGCTTTTTCTTCTTAACGTTTATATTAAGTCCATATTGTTGACTGTAATACGTGATTTTATTCATAAGAAGTTCCATGCAAAGTTTTTGATAAATATTCTTTCAGAGTACAGATTAAAGATTAGATGAGACAAAATACAGCCTTGCCTCACTCCACGCATGATTTTCACATAGTCAGTGTATTTACGTTCAGTGTATTTATTTTTAGATCTTGGTTGTTAATTCCTGCTTCTTTTAGTATTTGCATCATCTCTGGCGTGCTGTACTCGATCAAACACTTTCTCGTAATCAATCAGACATGCGTATACGTCGCAGTTGACGTCTCTGCATCTCTGGAATAAGACTTTTACTGAGAACAGAGCCTCTCTAGTACCAACACAATTTGTGAACCCGAACTGTTTGGGGGAAATTTGAATTTGTTGTTGAATATCTTTGCGACTATTGCTATTGATTCGTTGTCCATTAGGTTGAATAGTTCTGCTTGTATATTATCAGGGCCTGCCACTTGGCCATCCTTTAACTGTGTTGTTGCGGAATAAACTTCCTGCTGTAGTATTCTTGATTCATTATTTACCTCTTCTTCTAGCTCAAAGGTATTATTTATTTGGTCTTCAAAGAGTTTTTGTAGATATTTTTTCCACGTTCTTATTTTAGTCTGTTTGTCCAAGATGATATTTCCGTCAGAATCAGTTATATTTGCTTTCTGTCTTCGTCCTAGTCCCCCTGTGAGTTCTTTAACTTTCCTATGTACATTGTGACTATCCTACTGCAGAGTATCAATTTCTTTCCCATGCTTATTGGCATCTTTCCCTTGCTTATTTTTCTTTCGCTTCTCTGATTTTTGTTCTTATTAATATTTAGGTTATACATTTGGGTTATTTTATATATTTAAATTACACATACCCTTTATTAGATAAGTGGTGAGTTGGTTTTGTGGAAATAAAACTATCTGAAAGAAGTTTTTCGGTCAAAGTGGAAAATAACTGCAGTATTTCTCGTGCAGTAGCAAGTAGTGTACCTCAGGGATTATTATTAGGGCCTATTCGGTTTTTGCTGTACGTATGTAATTTAATGTATACAAGACTGTTAAAATCGGTTTCATGTGCCGACGAATTAAAGTTCTATTGCTGTCCAGATATCGTTAATATTCTTTAGAATGAACTTCTGTCAGAGTGAAGCATGAAATAAGCAATTCCAATAAATATTCGAAGTGTTGTGTAGTTCAATGTGAATATAATAATAAATATTTAATATATTCTTTGGATGCAGCTGCTCTGAAATCGGTACAGGAAGTAAATGATCTTGGTGTTACGTTCAACCAAACATTAAGTTGGAGTACTCAAACAGCAAAAGTAGTTGAGCAAATTGGGCTCTACTTTATACTTTAAAATTAAAATACTTTTTATAGAATATCTTCAAACTTGTTTTTGTAATTCTACAAAAGTCATATCTGACCTCACCTAGAATTTGCAGTATCAGTTTGGTCACCCCATTTGCAAAGGGACATTAATTAATTAGAAGAAGTAAAACAAAGAGCTAAAACCCGACAAGAAAGCTTAAGTTATCTTCATTAACACATAGACGAGAAAACGCGATATCATATCTACGTATCGAAATCTTAGGTGGGATTTTTTCGTATTAACGAAAATGCTAGACTCAGAGGTCATAACTGTAAATTGAAAAAGGAATCTTTTAAAACTACTGTAAGGCAACATTTTTTGATTAACCAGTTTTTGATCAGTAGAACAGTTTAAGTAATGACATGGTAATGTAAATAGTTTCAAAAACAAGCTTGATGAAAACTAACTGGATATTGTACGTACCTAATCTTATCTTTACTTTATATAATATTTGTATATTTTTTTAGTGAAACCTGTTATAAACGAAAGAATATATTTTATGTATTTTATCTTCTCTCAGAATCAATTTTGTAATATTATGTATACTTTCTAATGTTTGTATTTTTTTGGAATTTGCTATTATTGTAAAAACTTTTTAAGAAACTAAGAACGTAAGAAATATAAGAGTATTAACGATTTGGTGCTAAACCGGAAAATAATACATGTTAGCAAAATAGGAGCAAGAAGAATGGTGAGAGTCGCTAAAGGTAAATAAAAAAAGGGACGGAGAAGTATGAGCCGACCACGAAAAATGTGAAGCTTGAATCTGAATATGAATGCAGGTGAATAAAGTTAAAATTTGAAGAATAGGAAAACCCTAGACCTAACATGCTTCCTATAGAAATCCTAAAAATTCTAGATGAAAAGCACATTGATGTTTTAGTGACACTTTTGAACCAAATTTATAGTTCAGGCGTATTAACCAAAGAGTGGTTAATGTCAATTTTTATTTGTTTCCCCAAAAAGGAAAACGCAAGAGAATGCAGAGATTTCCGCACCATTAGCTTGATGTCTCACGTGTTAAAATTACTACTAAAAGTCATCCATAACCGAATATATCATAAACTGGATATAGACGTTAACGACACACAATTTGGTTTGCGCAAAGGCTTAGGAACGCTCTCTTTCACTTAATATATTAATGCAAAGATGCCTGGACGTCAATCAAGATATATACGCATGTTTTATTGACTATAATAAAGCATTTGATAAAGTACGACATTAATAATTAATGAATGTCCTGAAATCAAAGAAGTTTGACAACAACGACCTCAGGATTTATACTGTAAATAAATTTATTCTATAAAGAGCGAGCAAAAGTATATGTTAACGAACAGCTGTCAAAAGAAATTGAAATTACACGTCGCCATTGTCGCCAATTCTTTTAATGCCTACTCAGAAGAGATGCTGAAAAAAGCTCTTGAGGGTGAAACAGCTGGAATAAATATAACTGGAGTTCCCATTAACAACATTAGATATGCGGACGACATTGTGATCGTAGCTGAAAATAAAGATTTTCAGAAACTGGTGACCAAAATAGCGGAGTAAGGAAAAGAGGACTGTCTAACAATCAACGTCAAGAAGACGAAATTTATGAGAATATCGAAAACTGATTAACTCCTTAAATGATTAGAGTGCTATGTAAAAGGGATTTAAAATTGGAACTAAGAGTTAGGTTGGCGACGTGCTGTTTGTTTTTTTGACGTTATTTTATGGAATGGAATCTTGGTTCTTGAATGCGACATCAATAAAAAAACTGGAATCATTCGAGCTATGGGTATATAGAAGAATTCTGAAAATATCGTGGACAGAACACGCCACAAACAAAGAGATTTTGAGAAGGATGAATAGAGCTTGCTTCAACTGATTATTCAGGGAAAGATCCAAGGAAAAAGAAGCATAGGGAGGCGTAGAATGTCGTGTCTGCGCAACCTAAGGAAGTGGTATGGATGTACATCAAATAAACTTTTCAGAGCAGCCACCTCAAAAATCCGAATAGCTATGATGATTGCCAACCTCCGTCGTGGAGATGGCACTTAAAGAAGATGATGAAGTTTAAACAGACGATTCGCATAGAAAAAAAATTAGGAAGAAGAATAAGAAGAAGAGGATATCTACTATTACTCCTGTGGTTGTATGAACCTAAGTATTTCTCCTATTCCCTTATTTTAATGTATATTCAAAGTATGGAAAAATAATTTAAGAAATTGGCCCAGTGATGGAAAAATCAATTTTAAGGTATAAATGAGTTTTTTTCTTTGTCTAAATGTAAAATTAACACTTAGTTACATACGTAAATAATTTCAAAAAAGGATTACATTTTGAAGAATCGTTTTAATGACAGAACAACATGTAGTTAAAATAATCAGGAACCGTTAGATAAATATATCCAATGCAATAAAACTTTCAACTGGCACATTCAAATTCGAAACCGTAAATTGTGTGCAATAATTAACAATTTGAAAGGTTCGCGTTAACCAATTAGAAGTGACAAAAAACACCGAAACGGAGCAATCGACTGGAAAATTTTAAGTACAAAAGTTCTAAATGAAAATTAGTGTACTAGTTTTCAAAGATGGAATAGTATCAATCAAGTATAATTTATGCATCCTTTAGTAAATACAAAACTATGAAAAAACAAATTTTTATTACAAAAACCAGAATCTAGCCTAGTTGACTTAAAATATTCTAATTAAAATGCAAAAATAAAGAAAAAAATTATTCTCTTTTCTTATCGATTTCTGTCGATTATAGTTATGAAATTCTATTTGCTTACGGAACTGACCTTTTGATATGTCTTTTCTCAGAACCTTCTTTCAGTCGCCACGTATTGCTAGGTTTTAGATATATCGAGAATAATTGGGTGAAATTTAAAACAAGATTGTAATAACGCCAAATGTGCACTTTTTATGAAATTAGTAATATTTTATTGAATTTTGTATTTGAAATGCAAAACTCGAGTTTTTAATTAAGTACTTGATTGTACAACCTATTGCAAATAGGTCTATTGGAAAATAAATCAATCGCTTTTTGCAGAAAAGAATAAGCAAAAACTTGATTTTGAGAAAAACAAATAAAACCGAGTTGTGAAATAAAAACTGTATCATTTTTCTTTTAATTGGAAACATCACTATACTATCACTATCTGCAACATCTAACAATAAACACGCAAGGAACTGCGTTTAATACTCCACGTAGTGTATGAGCGTAAAAGAGAGATATAATGAAAGAGAGATGAAATAAAAAAGAGTCAGTGGGAGATGAGGGGATCGATTCCACAGTTAATACTCAACGAAAAGATCAAGACAAAAAGAGAAATTGGTAGGAAGAAATATTCATGGCTCCGAAACCTTCGTCAATAGACTGATTTATCAGCAGAAAAATTGTTACATCTCACCCAAGATCGAGAACAATATCGGTACTCAAACTAGGAAGATATATATATATATATATATATATATATATATATATATATATATATATATAGATATATATATATATATATAATATATATATATATATATATATATATATATATATATATATATATATATATATATATATGGCAATAATAACTTTGTTTACGACAACTCGAAACAGATTTCTCTTGATAACACTCTCAGAGCGTTCAGAGCCAGAATGTTCTTCTTCGGCCCCAAATCATATTTACATAAATATTCTACATCCTCTCCTTTTGGCCCATTAAACTTTAACATTATTTTTCTAAGGTATTGATTATACACAGGCATGACAACTTGTCTTTACTTTTATAGTCTCCTAAGTTTTCTTTTCCATGTTTTTCTTGTACTCTTTTCACTATTAAAAATAAAATAAGAGCCAAAGTGAGCGCAATCTTATTTTAGTATGAAATTTATCGTTTTGTCCCATACAAGTTTTAGCAAACGTTGTAAGTTGTAACCCAATTATACCTTCCACAATCTTCACATACTTACTGTAGACTTTATTCTCATTGAGTATCATAGAGTGTCACAGAAACTCTCGAAATACCCCATCATAAGCTTTCATCAATCTATATGAACAGTTGTTTCTTAATTCTTATATTTTTATATCATATGCCCTATAATGAAAATTATGTCTATCGCTGATCTTCATCTGGCATAAATCCAAACATAATACTAAGGGATGCAAAATAGGTATAATTGGATAGAAAGCCTTAAGAAATTTCGGCTTCAAAATTAGACTGAGACCAAGTAAGTAAACTGTCAAATTTGTATTCTCTAGAATTCTAAGATTATCATAGCTTATATTTTTAAAATAATTTTTAAAAATATAATAAAAATTTAAGATCATCAAATCAAGATTATCATCATTAACTTTATCCTTTCATCATGGTTAACTCATCCTATAAATTACCATTTTCAGATTACTTATTAAGCGTTAATTTTATTTTCCTATTTTATCGATAGAAGCGTCAAACCTTTCACAAACAAGTTATTGTTATCGAAGTTAATATCGATCCTACGCATTGTTTCTTTGTAACTTTATGAGTGTAATAAATTAATAACCAATTTCCTAACGGTGACCGTACCGACCTAGTTGTTTGATGCTAGCAGGTACATTCAAATTGCTTTAATTGTTACAGGGAGATTCATGATCACATTTCTCCATTGTTGCGTCAAAGCCTACGCCATTTTCATGACATAAATATGGTATATAAGACTTACAATAATTCGTAGATCTTTTTTATTTATATCCAGTAGGTATTTGGATCTCTTCTTCGAAGGTTTATGTCAAAAAAATCCTTCGAATATTTAAGATGCATTTATTAGTACCAATGGTTACTTATCATTAAATTTACCCAATATTTTAACGAAAAGTTATGGGCCTATAACTATTTCTTTTGCCTCTGTACTGTTAAATAGGTCCGCTCTTGTATTTATTTTAATACCAGCATGTCCAGATACCCAGAGTAAACTTACTTAGTTATTTTTACTGATCCGGATCAGATTCTGATGAAGACAGTTCTAATATAAAATCAATTCGATTCGATTTCAGTATCTTTAATAACGCTGGAATATCCCATAAAATGTTTACAGATTTTTTCTCCAGTTTTATCTTTATTAATTCCTGCCGGCTCATCTCTATGGCATTAATTTCTGCTTGGAAGATAGTTTAGTTACCTATGTTTTCACTAAGGGCTAGCTTTTGATTCCCTCTATATACTCCAGTTTCAACCACGATCATCGGTTTTAAAGCTATTGGCATACCATCATTGATCTGTCAATATATGATTTATTTAATTGGACTACCATTCGTCCATTCTGGAAGATGACGGTAAATGGCTTTTTGAAATTATCTTTACGTTGCATTCCTTTTGGTAACATTTTCAACTCTGGCCGGTTTTTAAATATCTCTTCAGATTTTATATTGGTATCCTATTGTCCTGTTTCCTGGCGCCTTATCTGCCTTCTATATTCTCCTACCTTTGCCGCCTTTTTTTTGTTATGATTAAGCATACTAATCGTTAAAGCTTATTCAGCTTCTTTCTCGTAGTCTTTTGTTGGCATTTAGACCACTATTCTAGTTCTTTATATGTAATCATAGGTTCTAATCATAATTATAGATTCTAATCTACAATTATAAAGCCAGTACATGATTTCGTTACATGATCTCCCACATATCCTTTGATGTGTACAATGGAAAAGCTTGGCTTTTTGGATATTCTTTTCAATCTATTATTGCTCCTAGATATTTGACCTAATTTGACTTTTTAACAGTTGCTCTATACATAGCAAGATTCCAGATATAATCTAGGTCCATCAGAGGATTGACAGAGGACTCTTTTTTGTTGTTCCACCTAGTAAGGATATTTGTTATTCGTTATTGTGTGTTGGGTAAAACATTTCCATACTTTCGTCTTACCATAATTATTAAATCGTCTGCATCGGCCTGCCTTCTACCCTCTGTTTGAAGAAGTGAAATCAAGTCATTATCCAGGAGTAGCACAGCAGAATAGAAAGCACTCCTTCCTGTGGGCACACAAGCTAAGAGATTTTGGCTATAACCAAGTAATTTGTAAGGTAAAAATAAATAATTTGAACATAAAAATGCTGTCTCAGCAACTAAAGCCGAGATACCGATAGTAAAGCTGCGAAATAACCTATCTAGTTTGAGATTGTTTAAAAACATAAGTCAACTAAAATATTCCTATAGTTGTTGTTGTACAATCAAGCTGTTTTAATTTCTTTTTTATCAGAATTAGTTTTGGAAAAACTTCTTAGTGACTAATGATTTAAGCAAAGGTTGGAAGTTAGGTGTTATAGTATTGGTTTAAAACCATGAATATACTCTATTAGATTGTAATAAATTAATAAATGAGCAAATAAATAAAACATTACTTACATGCCGGTACTCTATTAATTGATGGATGGTAGAACATGGTTGAAACTTGGTTGAAACACTTGGTTCAACCATGTTCTACCATCCATCAATTAATGGAGTACCGGCATGTAAGTAATGTTTTATTTATTTGCTCATTTATTAATTTATTTATTTTGAAAAACCCAGACATGTAATATTGGCATAATTATTGTAATTTTATAACATCTACTTTGTTTATCTTTATCAGACAACACCCTAATATGGGTTTATTATTATTTCAGCATTTATTTAACTTTGTATCGAGACCTGAAGATGCTTTGCATATTGTACAAAGCGAAACCGGTCGTCTGATAGTTAAATTAAATTGATTGTGAGTAAGTCTTATTTATTATTTCTTTACCTATTTAAAATGGACTCACACAAGCAACACGTTCATGATTTTAATTTAAATTTATTTAAGCTTGTTTCAATAACGATAGAAGGGGCTCCGGCAGTGATTATCTGGGTTTATACCGCTATGTCACAAAGATGAAGATTTCCTGAAATTTATTAATAACCACTGGTTTACTCATCAACTTGACCAATAACAGTTTTAACACAAAAGACGTGATGGATATTGAGTTTAAAATTGCCTATTCAATAAGAGGCAAATCTCTGCAAAGACGGTAGTTTAAGCAACAACTGGATAACAAAGGACCAGATTTAATCTTACACACCGACGTAAGGTGGCTGAGTCGCAGCAAGTTTTGCAAAGGTTTCGAGATTTGTTAAATGACATTATTACATTTCTTGAAGAAAGGGGTGATGATCATCAGGAATTACGTGACTTAGACTGGCAATGGGATTTGGCATCTCTAGCCATTTGATTGGTAAATTAAGCACCTTGAACTTAGAACTGCAAGGAAAGAACAAAATATTTTCAGAAATGAATAATTCTATTGAATTATTCAAACTTAATGCCGTATCTTTGGTAGTTGATATTGACAAGAAAAGGTTTTCTAAGATTTAAGAATATTAAATATCACATGGAAAAACACCCTGCCTATGTTTTCAAGCCACAGAAGTATACAACAGAAACTCAGTCGTGGTATCAGGCTTTGAAACCTGTTTTAGGGATTTCAATAAAATTGAAAAGTTGGCCGAATTTATCAATTATCCATTCCATGATACTATTCGTGACAGCTTTGAAATATCCAAACAATTTGTAGAGATATTCCAAATGGGCCAACTTTTTCTTGAAAACAAAATAAATGCTATGCGCTGCGATGTATTTTTGAAACCGAGGTCAGATTCACATCTAGTGAAGCTAGTGAACCTAATGAATCTAGAGTTTTTGGTCATTGGTGTGCAATGACAAATATACAAATTTAAAACAATGTAAACAGCTGCAGTCATGTTTTGGTTCAACCTATTTATGTGAATCAGCGTTTTGATATTGAAAACAAACGAAGAGTAAACAGCGTTCCAGCTTGAATAATGCTCATACGTTGGATTGTTTAAAGTTGGACATTTCCAACTTCAGGCCAGACCTTAAGAACCTGTTCTTTATGCAAACAGAGTTAAAACGTAAGTCACAACTTATTTTTTATTTAATATAGTTGAAAAAATAAATAAGTAATAATTACTACTTTTGTTTTATTTACGTATAACTAATACACACTGGCGAGCAATAAAACTAATCCATCCAGAATTTTAGCGTTTAAAGCCGAATCGGTTTTGGTGAATGTGAGTAACACATTCACCATTGAATAGTTTTTTGGTGATTTTTTTTATCTCGAAAAGCTGATAAAATAGTCTTTCAGAATCAATTATTGATTTTCTGAGACATAGAGAATTAAAAATGCAGACAGTAGATCTGGAGTCTAATTAAGTTGGCCACCCCTGACATAATATACTGATGTAGGTGGTAGTTATACATTGGTTACTATAGTATTAAATGTTAAATGATTTCCATATTGTTAAGATTTTTTACTATGTTTCCATGGTAAATGATTGTCAAAATAAATTAAATGATCAATTTAAAATAGTTGCTGTTATTGAATTCCCTATTATTTACCATTAAAATCTAATTTAAACAATTATAAACTTTATTATTTTAAACAAGTTTTAGGTCACGATATTTTTTTTGATATTTTTTTTTCTCACATTTCTGTTATTTTCGTGTATTGGAAGATACTTGGTAGGAGGAAGTAATGAAAAATATTCAGACGGCAACAGAAAATGTGATTTTTACACATTAACTTATAGCTTTTATTATTCTTATTTTGCTCTACTTCAGCAATGTCTCCTTATTATGTAATAATGGTATCTTTCAGCAAACAAATAGAGCAGAAAAGAATGTGGGGGCGGAATTGTCTGCTAATATCAATTTCGCCATCATTCAGTGTAGAGTAACTAAAAAATTATCAAGTTGAGAAACATAAACTTTTTAAAAGTGGATTTCAATCTCCGGAGAGGAAACCACAAGAGGACAACATATTTTTATTCTATTATTGTACAACGTATTTTCTATAAAAAAGAATCACTCTGTATTAATACACACTTCATGAATGGGTTTTTAATGTACATATTAAAAAGCTATAAAAATATTCAACACAATGGAAAGAAATTTCGCAACGGACATCTACAAGCTCATACCATAACATTTTTTCCGTATACGCCTAGACCAGATAAAACTTAAATATATAGTCGTTAGCGCGTGACTAACATGATTTTTAATTATCCTTTTAAGAAGTTTGCCTACAAAAACGTGTGTGGGAAAAATGTTGGATGGATGGAATACGTCTATGAGTTTTGATTTCATATTTTACATTATTCTCTCATGAAGATATATTGTGAAATTAGATATTATATAAATTACATGTGCTTATGTGCTTAAGCGACAATTATTGATTGTAATAAATCCACTTCTGATAGAAATAAACGAAAGATTTGTTTCAAAAATTACAATGGCGGTCTTACTACCATTTAGAACGTACTAAGTAATGTAATTAATTCAAATTCGAAGGACCATCCACTAATGGAGGAAACAGGAAAACAAGCATTAAATTATACATAATGTATTGATTAACTTTGTTACTACATATAACTAATATTGTTCTGAAGCTTTTTTCTTGTGGCATTGTAAATTAATTACTATTAAACTGGGAATAAGCCACAATTAAAGATAAAAATACGTTTATTGACGTTTCAATTTCCACTTCGGAAATCGTTCTCAAAATACAAACAGTAAATTAAACAAATTTTATTTTTTGTTACATAGTGAAAAATTCTTCTAATAATTTAATTTTATCTGACTCATTTATATTGACAATTCAGACATACATTATGCATTTTAAAGTAGACGACTTTAAAATGATATTGCCAATATTGTTGAGTTGCGCTCCTGGGACGACTTTACTTATAAGATAGTTCATTCGATTACATGAAATCAACTTTAACTTGAGAATATCCGTCAGAAAAAAATCATAGCATGTAATTCGTCTTTAAAAAGACAAACACATGACATCAAAATTCTGATTTTATATGTTACGTTATTTAAAAAACATAAATGATGTATCCTCTATATGTTACTGACTTACTAATACTGGTATTTTCTTATTAATAACTTCCTCTTTCAATATTGGTAACCAGATCCTACTACATTCTGCCGAGGCATTTGCGACACAATTGGCCTCATTTAGCATAATTAGAGCCG
Source organism: Diabrotica balteata (assembly GCA_918026665.1). NCBI lineage: Eukaryota > Metazoa > Arthropoda > Insecta > Coleoptera > Chrysomelidae > Diabrotica > Diabrotica balteata. Next base: position 53,113,766 of record OU898281.1, read on the forward strand.
CTTCTTTGATTTTTCTTTTTTTACTATCCGTTTCTTTTAGGACTACATTTGAATTATTCCATTGAACCCTATGTTCATTATCCCATGCGTGTTTACAGATTTGAGATCTATCAAATTCTTTATTTTTAATATAAGATTGATGTTCACTTATTCTAACATTTAATGGCCTTGATGATTCACCTAAATAAAACTGATCGCATTCACAAGGTATTTTATAAATGCAATTCTTTGTTCTTTCTTGTTCATTGTTAGGTTTGGTTTTGGACAAAATAGATCTCAACGTGTTTGTTGTTTTGAATGTTGTTGAAATGTTGAATTTATTTCCTATCCTTTTAAGTTTTTCTGATAGTCCTTTTATGTACGGTATTGTTATTTTCCTCATATTATTCATTGTGTATGCTGTAGGATCTCGAAAGAAAAATCAAAGAAGCGGCTCTAATTATGCTAAATGAGGCCAATTGTGTCGCAAATTCCTCGGCAGAATGTAGTAGGATCTGGTTACCAATATTGAAAGAGGAAGTTATTAATAAGAAAATACCAGTTTTAGTAAGTCAGTAACATATAGAGGATACATCATTTATGTTTTTTAAATAACGTAACATATAAAATCAGAATTTTGATGTTTGTTGAAGGTAAACTAAATTCACGAACAAATACTTACAATGTCGGGATAGTATTATGAGGTTTTTTCCTGGTTTTCCCTCATAATTTACTATGGAATCACTAACAGGAGAATTTTACTGTCATCATGTCATGTGTTTGTCTTTTTAAAGACGAATTACATGCTATGATTTTTTTCTGACGGATATTCTCAAGTTAAAGTTGATTTCATGTAATCGAATGAACTATCTTATAAGTAAAGTCGTCCCAGGAGCGCAATTCAACAATATTGGCAATATCATTTTAAAGTCGTCTACTTTAAAATGCATAATGTATGTCTGAATTCTCAATATAAATGAGTCAGATAAAATTAAATTATTAGAAGAATTTTTCACTATGTAACAAAAACAAAATTTGTTTAATTTACTGTTTGTATTTGAGAACGATTTCCGAAGTGGAAATTGAAACGTCAATAAACGTATTTTTATCTTTAATTGTGGCTTATTCCCAGTTTAATAGTAATTAATTTACATATAACTAAGTTAAGATCTAGTCAAAGTTAAGCGCAAAGTTTTTATATCTAAACCGCCGATCACTGTTCAATTGACACAAGTCAGCGAAACACGAGAGCACTGTTACAGTTTAAATATGTACAAATAAACTTGTCACATGAACCAAGTATGTTTTCTTCAGTATTAATACACATAATTAATAATAACCGTTTGTGAAACATGGAGCCTTTAAACTATAAGCTATATAACAATGACTAAGTATACTCAATACGCGAGAGTTTAAAACTCTTAAACCTTAAATGCGTCGACCTCTTTGATTAAATACTAAACTGACGCTGACTAATAGGCGAGAGTTAAAAACTCTAACCAAGACGTGAGCAGCTAAGCTGAGATACAATGTGGCACTGATACGTGACTACTTTCAAATTATCACTGCCTCACCTATTAGGGGTCAGGCTATTAGGTAACTAAAACCTCCTTTTGAATGATTTCTAACCGGGGACTTTCTAGTTACCAGTTTTCTAGTACCATTATTAATTTTATCGGTGTATCATAACAGTCATATATTGATGTTATCCACTGTGATACTTCGCTATTGTAATGTCTGATTCACAGTGTACAGATACGAATTTGACTTAGGGGGGGCAGTTAAATGATAGGTCCTTCTAAACAGGATTGTGGCATCAATCGTTAACAACTTATCGCAAGCAAAATGTAAAGGACGAAAAGACAATGAACTTTAAAAAATAAATAATGGTCCATAGGTGGCAATTTACAGCTCTAAAGAAAGAAAGCTTTTATTATTATAATTACAAAAAGTACTTTGACGAAGTAGCAACATAAGTAAGATAATGCTTTATTGTACGAAACTCATAGCTAAAAATAGCTAAAACTGAACTGTAGGTAAAAAATTGTTGGAATTTTCAGAAAGCCTAATTTCGGCGATTACACTTTCGTCCAAAATAATGAGTCTCATAAAAATAGATATACATTTTCATCCAAGTCCCTTAAATTGAGGTATACAAGTTCGTACAAAAGGTCAGATAAATTTTCGTAATGCTTTTCAAAGAAGCAATTAACACATTAGTTTCCAACGTTGCGTAAATGCAACATTTTGGAAATTATTGTTTTTGCAATAAATCAACATTATGACTTCTTTTCTCATCACAATTGATTGTAAATATAACAAAAATTACTTTTTTGATGAAATACCATGAAGTATTGTACAAGGTTAGTTTAGGTTTTTCTATAAAATTAAAATTTATTTAAACTGGATTAAAAGTAACATCGATATTAGCATTTTCTGTGAAATTGTGTGGTCTAATGACAATTTTAGTATTTGGTTCTCGGTAATATACTTACGAACAGATATTATGTAATTGGTGAACCAGCCATTTACAAAATATATTATCTATAATTCTGTTTATGCCAAGTTAGTTAAAAAGATATTATAAACAATGCTTTTCGAAGAAGCAATTAATATTAAATATATAAATATTGTTACGAACATGCATTCAGTGTGGCCCGCCTAACAGTTGCATCTCGAAGCATCTCGGCCATCGAGAATCATCGATAGATCTTTCGACCGCAAGAGAACAATCCGTCAGGTATTTGACTGAATTAGAATTAGAGGTGGGAATGTTCTAGAATATAGTAACTTTGGTATATATATGTAACGGTGTTAGGAGTAAGTGGAGTTGATAAGATAGTATCGAACTGTAAAGTTATAAATAAATATATTTATATGAATTCGAACCGCTCGTTTTATTTAATCTCGCTACAATATATAGGAATCTTTGAGTTTATTCATTTGTGAAAATATTCTCAAAGTGTTTATATTGCTATAGTTTTGAATTGGGTTATGAAAATCATTTATTTTTAAAACCTTATTAGAATTAGGACAAACGTATGGTGGTGAAAACAAGTGTAACGAAATTCAATTTTGCCGAAATGTTAAAAAGTGGGGAATCACGCTGGAGATATCGTACCAAACGTTGTAACGCTGCCGTCTATACAATTGGGGATGATGAAGTAATTTCTAGACAAAATCATTATCATGAAAATCTGGAGGCCAACTACATTCAACAACAGTTTGTAAGAGTAGCAGCTAAGCGTAAAGCTGCAGAAGATATAACTACTCAAGCCAGGAAAATTTTACTGCGCGATTTAAATTAAGAAGAAAATACCAATTTAACTATTATGAATCTGAAATCAGTCAAACGAAGTATTTATAATGTAAGAAGAGAATTACTCCCAGTTTTACCAAAAACGTTAGAAGAAGTACTGGAATCATTGGAAAAATTAGAGGACCCTATCATCACGAGTAGAAATGAAAACTTTTTATTGGTAAATGATAAGAGTGCAAAACTGACTATTATATCTTGTGAGACGAATCTTAGAGATTTATGTAAGTGTTCTAGAATATATTATATGGATGGTACATTTAAATATTGCCCAAAATTCTATTATCAAATGTTTACAATTCATGGAAACTACAATGGCAACTACATTTCACTAGTATTTTGTTTATTGCCAGATAAATTATCATCTACATATGAAACATGTTTCAATTTGATAAAGACCAAATGTTCAGAGCTAACTTTAAATTTTCTTTCAAAAAATATATTGTCATTGATTTTGAAAAACCAATTCATAAGGCTGTTATATAAGTTTGGGGTCAATCTAAAATATTAATCGGATGTATATTCCGACTTTCGCAAAAATGAATTGTTCATTGTTTTGGTCTTTTCTAAACAATCTACTAAACAATCACCAAGGAGTCGGTGATTGTTTAGTTTTTGATCTGATCGAAATTATGCCCGAGAGCGTCAGCTAAATGCTTTTGTTGATTATTTAGTTGAGACATATGTTGATAAAAATTCAACATTATCACCGGTACTCTGGGCTGCAAAATCATCAGAAACTATGAGAAACGCTAATTCATGTGAATCTTTCCATTCACATTTACATAAATCCTTTAATACATACCATCCGAATATATTCGTGTTTAATGGCTATCAATCAATATCAAAATGAGATCTACATTAGAATTTAAAGTATTCATAAATGTTACAGACCTAATAACAAAACTGTAGCTTGTGAGAAATTTTTGAAAAGTAAAATAGAAAATTTTAATGAAAAAACTATTACTATACTGGAATATGTTAAATATACATCCCATTATTTTAGTTTTTTTAGTTAGTTTATTTAAGTAAGTTTATTATCATTTGCTATTTATATTGTAAGTTGTAAATAAAATTCACTAATCTAAGATAATAAATTTTAGAACCCGTTTGGCTAAAGACGCTACTTTAGTGGGTATAAAGTACAACGAGTCGCCCAAATGGGATATAGTTTCAGCTGTAAGAAATATGTTAGACTTAATTGGGAAATTCAGTGGCAATCCTTTACTAACAGTAGCAAAAATACATACTGCAATATATATCCAACTCTTCCATCTACTCCTCCAAGTGACAGAAGTCCCATCTCTCGGAAAATTTTTACTATGTACGTTAGATGCCTTTTTGGACATGGTACAGTTAATGCTTACTTATATAAAATAAAACTTCCGAAACTGATATATGTAAATGTAATAGCAGTTATGACGATTTTAACCACTGGATGTTTCAATGTCGGTATAATCAAGAAGCCATAAAATTTTTATTTCAAGCTATCTCCCAACAAAAAATCATTCTGCCGCAGAACGTTGCTTCTATTCTCTATTTAGGTAGTCGAAATTCAACTATTAGATCAATTTTATGGGAATTTTTCCAACGTACCAAACGGAAAATCTAAACTGCAATTTTCAGAGTTGTTGTGTGAATCCGAAATGGTAGGACGTTAGATGTTGTATTTCCCATTGTCTTTCCTTTTATGTCATTTACCTTTAACCGTTGCCTGTATTGTTTGTGTTAAAAAAAAGTCGCTATGAAGGGCACTTTAGAGTGAAGCGTGTGTTCCTGTTTAATCCTTTTTGTATAGTCACCCAATAGTGTTTTCAATGGGAAGGTTAGGAAATTGAGTGAATGTGGTGCGAATGAACGAACGGTTAGGAAATTGTCATGAATGTTAAGGAAATGTAGGAGATTTTTTTTATATATTCAACCTATATTGTCTGGGTAACTAGGTCGTGAACCTAAGGCCAAAAAAAAATTAGAACGCAGTAAGACAACTTTTTTTAATTATGGGATTGATCCCCGCGGAGCTGGACCCCTGGACGAAAATGTATATGCAAAAATATTTGACTTGGACGAAAGTCTTATTTCTTCAGGTAAAAATTTAAAGTAAAACTGAACTCATTACGATATTCCGGACGAAAGTGTATCTGCTCCCTAATTGTAATGTAACTTCAGAACCACTACAGTCTAAGTACGCTCATAATAGACAGGTAGATTATTTTTTTATTTTCCTCTATTAGTGTGCAAAAGCTAAAGATTACCGACAAATTACCCAGGCATTAACAAAGTAATGTATTAATTTTCTTAGTAATCATCTAGTTCGTTAAAAATTGATACCGTCACATTAACTTTTAAGTTATGTTAATATTCATACGAACAAAGCCCCGAAGACAATTTTAAGAGATACTTAACATGTAAAACAGGGTATAAATCTTGTTATGAAATAGCTATTATTCGGGATTAAGCTGTAAATTCCGTTTAAAACTGGACCACTAACGCACAGTTACAAGAAAAATGAACAGTTTTTTTATTTATGACGCTATATGCTATCGTAAAAACTCGGTAATGTGATGTTATTATCTGCCAGCAAGGTCATATGGATTAATGACTTCATTGGAACAAGTCAGTCATAGGTACTCTACATGTTCTCGCAACTGGAAATATATGTATGAAAATTACAAAAATTGTTAATTAGGTGATTTGTATGGATTAATTATCCCCAATGTATAAGGTAAGTGAAGGAGATATAGAGTACTGAAAATATTGAACCAGTAAGTAAATATATTCATTAATAAAACACAGGATCTAAATTTAGTTTTTTTAAGCTATACGTGAAAATTGCCTAAATTCGGAGTATTGGTTCGTCTCACTCCAATTTAGTAGGTATGGTCAGGGTAATTACACCATATTTCAAAATAAACATAGAGTAATTTAAAAAAAAAACTAAGTTGGTTTGCATAGTTTAGTGTCTGTGCTTGCCAGACAATGGCAATATGTCAGCTTTAGCTTATATTATGTCGTCCATTTAGAAAAATCAATTGTGCCCATCATCCGTATACCCTAAAACGATTTATATCTGTTATTGTTAGAATAATGCACAATGAGATAAGTGAACTGTTTATTATAATCAGAATAGGTTTTCAGTCCATTGTAAGAGACTAAAGAGATTTTGTTATTGTGGTGTGATTTTTGTGATAGTTTTAAGTAAATGATTTTATCGAATATCGAATATCGAATATCAACTTGTAATTATAGGCCAGGTAAATAACTAAGGATGGACTATTTATCACGTAACGAAAAGAGTGTTATATTTAATGCCTACAATTATTTTCTGCCACACAATCTTTCTAATGCTGTTGACAATACAGTTGCAATGTTGCTGCAGCAACGAGATATAGAAAATCAACTATCTTCTTCTTCTCGATGTATCTATCCGTTACGAATATTGGTGATCATCATGGCAATATTTATCTTATCTGCAGCATCTTAAATTCCTTTATAAAAGGTATACAGATTGAACGAATTTAAAACGGATCATACAATTTAATATATGTCTGTTTAAACTGCATTTGAAATAGTGGACCACTATAAAACTTCGACAAAAATAAATCCATACCCGGTGTTAGACATTGTATAAAATATCCTTCAACTATCCGTCTCTTTTTAGAACGCATCATAGTCTAGAGCGCAGCTCAAAGTCAATGTTGCCAATCGCCGTGTAATAATCCGATTTGCGGATCTTTTTTGAGAGTTATATCTTCTTCGTATCTTTAAATAAATCGGATATTTGCCTATACCAATCTACTACAACAGACTAATAACAAAAATAAACTTAATGGTTTGTAGTTATTTCAGAAGTTTGTAGTTATTTTAGGAACATCTAGTGGAATGATATTGGCAACACCGTTCAAAATCTCCATCTCCTATAAACGAAAGAGGGGCTTGCCTAAAGGCGGCCACTCACGATACCGCGGCGTTGTTCAACTTCGTTTTTAACTAAACACTTGCTTTGATCATATTATAGAAAATCGAAATGGCTTGATTTAGCGAGAATTTTTTAAAAAAGTTCTTTAAATTATATAAAAAACAAGAATGCTATAGCGAATGCAAGGTAAAACGTATCACGATAGAAACGCCCGAAAACAGGCAATGGACATTCTAGTTTTAAAGTTCCAAGAAGTAAACAAAGATGCGAATGAAGAGTATGTAAGAAAAAAAATTAACAATTTTAGAACATCATATAAAAGAGAATTAAAATTAGCAGTGCAGTCCAGTAAATCGGGTGCAGGGGCAGACGAGATTTATTTTGCACGAAAATCTTGAATTCTTTGCACCAGAATCTATACACAAAGAATTTATACACAAAGTAAGAGACGCTAAAATGATTGTTTGATTTGACATGGTCGAGAACCGAACAAACACTGCGGCGCAGTATGGTGTGTGGGCGCACCAGATATACCAACAAATTGAACAACGCCTCTGTCCGATAATGTTGAACGACACAGCTGTACCGTGAGTGGCCGGCTTTAGGAAGCGATAGGTAGTTTGACCACCTATGAATGAGTTCTTGAATTAGTTCAGAATCTGAATTATTGGATTTTTATAATATAATTATTTGACAACCTTTTGTTGGCCAACCACCTACAGCAGAATTAAGCCGAAATACATAATATTTCGTATGTTCCGAATTTATTTCGTTCAATCTGTATATTAATATACAGTGTGGAAATCACTTATGGAATAAAATTGTTTGTGCATAATCTGTATTTTAAATTAAACACCCTGTATATTTTCATGTTTTTAAAAGCTCCTTAACAACCTAATTTCAACTAACTATATCATGTAGGGTCTATTATGAATAATACAAGGTGAAATTTTGAAATTAGGTATTTTCTTCAAGACAATGAATTCATAGAATACCCGAGGTAATTGATTGGATTACATTAAAATAAATGCTCAACATGTTCTCCACCTTGTTGTTGGCAATAACACAGTCTCCTATAAAACTCGTTCCGAACTTTGTTTAAAGTTTGCGGTGAAATATTCCGTATTTCTGTAGTTATCCTTACTTTTTGAGGTATTCAATGATAGTTGATTGTGTTGCATATACTTTGTTCTTGAGATAACCCCACAAAAAAATTTAAAGGCGTAAGATCTGGTGACCTAGCTGGCTGCTCACTAGTCCACTTCATCAAATCCACTTATTGAAGAAGATTTCATTTAAGTAATTTCTCACCATTAAAGCATAATGGGTTGTTGCACCGTCCTGCTGGAACCAGACAGTTTCATGCGGTAGGGTCGGATCTATTGCATTGGGATATAAGTTAGCCAACTAAGGCAGAACATCGTCTCTTAGCATGTTTAAATATTTTCCCGCTGTCAAATTATCATCTATAAATATAGGACCAATAATATGATCTTCTATAATACCTGCCCAAACATTCAACTTTTGAGAATACTGAGTGTGTGTCTCACGCATCCAATGAGGATTCTCCGCTGACTAATATATACAATTTTGTCAGTCTACCTCTTTGTTCAATGTAAATTTTGATTCATTAGAAAAAAGAATTGTGCCAAGATCTATTTTATTTGTTAATTTTATCCCTCATTCTTTTGCAGAAATCCATTCTACGATCCGGATCGTCTTCTGTTAGCTCCTGCACAAATATCAATTTATATGGATTAGGTTTTCTTCATGGAGATACCTTAGGACAGTTTTGTGACTCACATTATTTTGACGTGCAATTTGACGTGAACTTGACGTTGTATTCTCTGCGACACTTAACAAAATATCCACTTTCACTTCATCTTCAATGAAGTTCGATTTTCTTTTTAATGATTTGACATATCCAAGTTCTCTGAATTGTGCATACATTTTAGACACAGTACCTTGTGAAATATTAGGCAACTGAGGATACCTCTGATTAAATAAGTTTGCTACTTCAACTTGACTTCTACAATTCTCCCCGTAACCGATCATCATTAAAGTCTCAATTCGGTGGGCGTTAGTTAAATATTTCATTTTTATTTCTGCAAGAAATTAGTTTTTAATTAAGAATTTATTATTTTAATGTAAAATGTCAACATCATGTCCACTGATTAATAACAATCCGCATTATTTATTGATTTAGTTTAATTAGCAGACTATCTATACAGTTTTTACCTATTCACGACAAAAAATGTTAACACGGTTACTAAACAGAAATTTTCTCCAATATACAGTGTACCGACACTTAGAGTAGAAGTTTATTGTCTGTATTTAGCTAATATAAAATAATACCATAACACGTCATAAATTATTAATTTCAAAATTTCACCTTGTATTATTCATTATAGACCTACATGATATAGTTCATTGAAATCACGTTGTTAAACATGTTGTTTAAAAACATAAAAATATACAGGGTGTTTCATTAAAAATAAGGATTATGGACTATCCCAGACTTGCGTGGATCACCCTGTACATTTAAACTTATGTTTAAAAAGCGCACATTTAAATTTAAAAGTAAACGTGTCCCAGAGTTATTGATTATTTTTTATAATAAGGACACAAACAATTTTATTCCATAAGTGGTTTCCACACTGTATACCTTTTATAAAGGAATTTTTAAATAAATTGTTTGTGTTATATTAGACTAAGGGAAAATGGTACCATATCTAAATTAGATCTGCACATTCCCCAACAAAAGATAAGGAGGAAGAAATCAAAGATAACTTCTATAAAAATAAACTCGAAAGAACGCTGGAAAAATGACAAAACAAAAGCCGACAATAGATATCTTAAACAGTAATGTCGATGCTAGACATGGAAGTAATATTCTATCCTAAAGAGAGAGAGGATGATGGAGATAAGACCCTTACCTAGTAAGAGCCAAAATAAGGTTGAGAATATCATCACAGAAACTTAAAACGAATGAAGCATTGGGAGAGTGAAACATGGAGAAAATGCAAAATAAGGAAATCCGAGAAAATAACACCGGACAGAAAAATTAAACACCATCTAAATGACTAGAGCATTAATGACTAAAGGCTATGGTAACAAATGGAAAAATCAATTACAGAGACAGTAAAACTAATAATAGGAAAAAGTAACACACAAGAACAAGAAAATGGTTTGATAAAGAATACCAAGAAAAACCACAATACAGTTAGAAAAAGCGAAACTTTATGCTTTAAAAACAAACAACAGAAAGATAAGGAAATTATACAACCTCACGATGAGAAACAAAAAACTAATTAGGGAAAAAACAAAAAATATAAAGAAAAGGAACGGAATTGGCAACAGCCAAATACTTGAGCATTTTACAAATTATTGGTGTCAAACAAAAAGAGTTGTTTCAGAAGTAACTGCGTGTCTGTAATAAGGAAATAATAAACGAAAAACAGCTGCTTCAAATATGGTAAAAATATTTCAAAACTTTACTAAAATCATCAATAGAAGGAACATGGAAAGGATATATACCTTAAGGTTGCAATATGAATACAGGGGAGATAAAACCAAGTGCTCTAATCATAAAGGCAACTCCTTACTTAATACAGCGTACAAAAATCTTTTGTAGAAAATCTTATAGGGGAATACCAAGCTGGATTAAGAAATGTATAATCATAGATCAGATTTTTAATTAATGGCAGCTATATGAAATGGGATGGGAATTTAATAGAACTATCCATAACCTTTTCATAAATTTCCTCTAGCACACGGTAGTAATAAAAAAAAATCAGATCTGACATGTAATGGCAGAACTATAAGTTCCAAAAAACTTATAAAAATTGTTAAAATATGTGTAAATGGCTATAGATCCAGAGTACGGATAGGTAACAAAGTCTCAGAATCATTTGAAATACATAGCGGCCTCAAACAAGGAGGCTCATGTCTGTCACGTCTCATTTTAATAGAATCCTGAAGAAAGTAGAAAGAACGACACAGAGTAAAACAGGACTACTAACAGTAAATAGATCAAAATTACCACTGTCTTACACGGATATTATTGACATGGCGGGAAACACAGTCACCAATGTAAAGAAAACTTTTAACAAATTAGAGATTTCACAACGTTATTTATTCCAAGAACCCAACACTAACATCACAAATCAGGAAAGTATATATAAAACATTGATTAGACCATAATATATGAATACCAGACATGGACGCTGATAAAAGCAATTTAAAGAAAACTTAGATGTTTTGAGAAAAAAGTTATCAGAAGAATCTTTGGAACCTATCACGATCCAAATACTAAACAGTACTGAATACGAACAAATGACGAGGTCAAATAAATGTACTTAGGACGTCCACCAATGCGAGGGAGAGTTATCATATGGTCAGATTTAAGAACCATGGCCATCGATGTACTTTCATGGACTACCCACCCCGGGTTGTATTACCACGAGGAAAAGAAGAAGAACATTAAAATTATAAAAAGTATGTTATTGAAGAGCTAGCCTAAAACGAAGTGTTGAAATACTTTGCTTTTTACCCCATCATTGTGAGCTTAATTCAATAGAGTTGATATAAGCGCAAGTCAAAGGTAACGTTGCTGGAAATAGTACTTCTTCTTCTTCTTTTGGCATAACCCTGGATGGGTCTTCGCCTGTCTGGCTATGTCCTTCCATTCAGATCTCTTTTATGCCCTTCTTCTCCATTGTCTTATGTTCATTGTTTTCAGGTCGTCTTCCACGTCATCCAACCATCTCGTTCTGGGCCTTTCCTTTTTTCGCCTTCCTATGGGCTTCCATTGTAACATTTTCTTTGTTGTTTTTGCATCATTTTATCTCTGCACATGTCCCAGCTATGACAGTCTTTGACTTTTCACAAATCTTACAATGTCATAACCTTCATTTAACTCATTAACCTCGTCGTTTCTCCTGATTCTCCATGTGCCATCTTCCTCTTGTACCGGGCCGTATACTTCCTCAGTATTTTTTTCTCGAATATCCTGAGTTGGGCTTCATCTTTTTTCGTCATTACCCAAGTTTCACATCCATAGGTTACTACGGGTGTAATCAGTGTTCTGTAGATAGTCATTTTGGTTCTTTTGTCTAATAATTTCGATGTCATCTTTTATTAGCTTAGTATGTACGATTCCCGCTGGAAATACGTGCATTAATTTCGCTACTTACGGAGTTCTTCTGATTGATTTCTGTGCCGAGATATGTAAATGCATCCACTCGTTCGATAGTATAGTTGTCTATTGTAATATTATTTTCATTGACAGTTATTCTTTTGACTGTCAGATACTTCGTTTTTGCTTCGTTTATTTTGAAACCTCTTTTTCTTGCTTCAGGATCAATTTGTTTAAACACTTCCATTAGTCGTGGGTTATTCCTACTAATGATGGCTACATCGTCTGCATATGCAGTAATTTGTACTGATTTGGTGTTTATATGGCCGGTTATATTGGTTTTTCTGATGACTGCCTCAAGAACTAGGTTGAATAGCATGGTTGATAGGGCATCTCCCTGTCTTACTCCTATGTTAATGTTAAACAGGGGAGTCAGTTCTTCATCTACTCTGACTGCGGCTTTTGAACCCTGCAACGTCATTTTATGAGGCTGATGTATTTCTTAGGTATACCTAGATTACAAAGGTCTTCCAGCATTCTGTCTTTTTTCACACTATCAAAAGCTTGTTTAAAGTCTATATACATATTATATAAGTCTATGTCGTATTTATAAGCTTTTTCTTGTATCGTTCTTCGTACGAATATGTTATCTGTAGTGGCTCTATTTGGTCTGAATCCATTTTGATAATCACCAATTATATTTTCAGAGTATTCTAATAATCTATTGTAGATTATACCAGAAAGAATTTTGTATAATACATTTAGCTATGTAATTGACCTATAATTCTGGCATTCCCTCTTATCTCCTTTTTTATATATTGGCTGTATGAGGCCAACTGTCCATTCCTCTGGCATTTGCTCCTTCGTCCATATTAATGTTATTTGGTAATGGATTCTTTCCCAGAGTCCGGATCCTCCGTGCTTTAATAATTCTGCCGAAATTCCGTCCGTTCCTGGTGCTTTATTGTTTTTTAGTTTATTTATTATCTGAACTACTTCTTCATACCTTGGATTTTCGATGTGCAGCTCCGCCGTATAATATATTGTCTCGTTCTGATCATTTTCGTTGTCTGCATTTAGATTTTCTTCGAAATATTGTTTCTATCTCATTATAATTTTTTGCTTCTCTGTTAGTAGTTTTCCGTCCTTGTCTTTGCATATCGTTAGTTTTGGTCTAAATAACTGTGTGCTTTCTTTTATGCATTTATAGAATTTTCTGTTTTCGCGTCTGTTGGTATGCTTTACGATTTCTTGTACTTGTTTTTTCATAGCCTCTCTTTTCTTTCTTCTGCATATTCTAGTCGCTTGTCTTCTTTTTACGTTATAAATCTCACTGCTATTTCTTGTGTTTCTTTCAAGTTGGTTAAGCCTAGCTTGCCTTTTTTCCTCTACTGCAGTTCTGCATTCATCATCATACCATTTCGCATTTCTTTACCTTTTGGCTTTTTCGTCAGTTTCTTCTGCTGACTCCGTTATAATTGTTTTTATTTGTCTCCATTCCTCCTCTGCAGTATCTTCCTCTCTAGCTCGGTTGAGTTTTATTTGGAGAGCATTTCTGTAATCTTGTCTCTTTGTTGCGCTTTTGAATCCTTCGACATTCCATTTTTTGATTTGAGTATTTTTCCCTTTTGCTACTGTCGCTATTTTCTGCCGTAATTTTGCCCCTACAAGATAGTGATCTGAGTCATAGTTCGCCCCGCGATACGTTCTGACATTAGTTATGTCTGTTGCCCATCTTTTTGAGATGAGTATATGGTCAATTTGATTTGCTTCGTTAGTTCCTGGTATTTTTCATGTCCCTTTATGGATATCTTTTCTCTGGAAGTTAGTACTGACAACTACGTAATTATTTGCTGCTGCGAACTGTGCCACCCTGAGTCCATTTTGACTGGTTTCAGTGTGCAAACTGTGTTTCCCAAATAATGCTGGAAATAGTACTACAACTTTTAAATTCTCGGGTGTGTACGTGAGAGAGAATTTTATTTTACATTTTTTACAATTAACAGCGTATACATGGTTTTAGGTAGTTATTAAATAAATGGTAATATTTCACATATTTTTCGTTTTATGCTATCACTACGTATTATTTACTAGGTATTACTTACGTTTTACTATGTTGTTGTGTGAACATTATGTATTAAGCTCAAGTACAGATGCTTATATCTGCACACTGATCAAATTTAACCTTTTATAAATACATACATAATAAAACCATCTTATATATTCTTAGCGTTGCATTCCAAAATATAGTGTTTTTAATTTTACTACTGTGATTCTAAAACATAGATTTCTCAACGTCACTAACAAGTATTTATATAATCCACTGTTACCCACGGAATCATTAATTTATTTTGCTTGTATTGTTCTATTGAAAACATCAGCATTTTTAGCAATTCTCACCCCGTGTCCATAACGACGTAATATTTCCATATAAAATGCACTGAAGCAGAATAGAGTAGAATCCAACATCAGAATCAAGCTCAGGCTATCACATCCCAAAAATCACATCGACATCTCATACAAAGGTGTCCTTTTATGCCATGTATGTCATTATATCCGCCGGCGTATCCCTTTTGTGAGCTCCTTTTGTGCCCTAGCCCGAGAAGTTCGCCCTTGCATGTCAATGAGGGAGGTCGGTCCAACTCCTGGGCATGGAGGTGGAGTTTGCGAATCAACTGCACCTAAAAAGAAAACATAAATCACAGCGTCTTACTTTCTTCGGAGTGTCAAAATAAGCTATAGTAATTATTACGTTATAGTATACCTTATATTATGACTTATTAGTGAATTTTACGTCTTCTGAGAACATGAAAACTAATTTAAAAACAAAACTTGTAACAAATCATTTTTTCAATGAAATACCACTTAGTTAAGACCTAATTAGACATTTTTTATGTCAACTTTCTGTTTTTTTTTTCAGAAAAAGCAATATAGCAATTGTTTTTTAATTCGAGCTTCCCATTTATGGTCATAAGTCATTTGACACAAAGATTTTAACTGTTTTAACTATTGACTATACGTTCCTACATTTATTTTTGTCGAATATTTGCCTTCCCCAGAATCATTGAAGCGAACCTGTTTCCCGGTGTAAGATTCCGAGTTAGTAACTCTACCCACCTTGTTGTTCTATTCCGTTTGTTTTATAATTCGACATGTGTCCTGAAGAGGATTTTTTGCATTGAAACACCTCGCTTGCCATACGGGTTGGTGAGCTCTGTATCAGAAGCCTACTGTGGGTCAGACGCTGTTCGTAGCCGTCTACTCTGGATCAGAAGCTACTGTTTTGCTAGTTTTGGTCCAAGCCGGGTATTTCATTTTCCCGGTACCACCCATATCTGTGAGGCATTCCCCTATCTGCCACCCGGGGACGCGCCCGATGGGGGACTATACCCCGCATGGGACTTACAAACGAAAAAGAGGATGACCACAAATGAGAAGGCCAGATGACTTGAAGAAACACGCAGGCCCGAAGGGGATACAAACAGGGAGAGACATGGAAGAAGGAAGAGGAGGCATATGTCCAAAATTGGACAGCAAAGGCTGTATAGATAGATAGAACTATTGACTAGGGCAGGTATATTAAATTTACTACAGTATTCTTGACTAGGTTACTCCTGTAGACACCAAAAATGTTATTTCGAAATCCATTTACAAAGAAAAACCTGTAAAAAAAACTTTAAGATTTTTAAGTTTTCTTAAGATTTGTCTACTTACTATGAGCTATTTGCATGTTTCTTAAGTTAATTAAGGTAATAATATAAGACTCCTTATGAGGTATTATAATTACACTCCTTAACTAATGTTTTATTAATTAATATTAAGTGAGGATGTATATTAATATTAAATATACAGCGTAAGAAAGCTTTAAAATCTGATGGAGCATCTTTCATACCGGAAATAATGTAAGGTAAGACCAAAGATAAATAAACACAACAGAATACTTACAAATAGCTAATAGTATAATATTTATTTATAGTCAAAACTCCTGGCTGCACTGAATTCTACAAATTGTTACACAGATTAGATAATATGAAGGTAGCGATTATTACCTTGTTCTTTAACATCATATTATGCAATAGTGACAAATTACCAGACAACTGGCTGGAATCAATATTTGTTACTATTCCCAAAAATAGTAACGTGTGTGTAACAAGTCTCACGCTCAAATTTTTATGAAATGATATTTCGATTTTGCAAGAAGATTATTGGTGATAAAAAGTTTGGTTTTTGAAGGTGTATGAGTACGGTACAGGTGAGATACAGTAAGTGCAGACTTTATAGACTTCGACAAAGCCTTTGATAGAATACCATATACATTGTAACGCTTGTACTTAGTTTGTCTGAACACATATTATGACATTAGATTGCTTAAAAAACTTTAATACTAGTAAACTGCCAACGTTCAGGTAGATTAAAGGATTCCCCAAACCGACGCGAAACTTTCACAGCCGCAACCTACGCGGAATCACGGCAAATCGTAAGGCACGGCGACTTATGCAGGTGTTCAGACAAGTTGGGGCGGAATCCGCAACGGTCGCGTCAGATCAGCGTTGTTTTCATGAAACGCTGCATGCACGGTTTTTTCCGCTGCAGTTATAGTTTCGCGTAAATTAAAATGGCTGTCACAGAAAAACTAATTGAAATTGTGAAACAATATCCTATACTTTATGATTTAAGGGACGAAGATTATAAAAGTATAAGAAAAAAGTTTCATTGGAGTTTCAAAAAAATTGGAGTTTCAACAAGAACAAGAAGCAGCTGGCTTTTGCACTTTTAATTCAAATACTAGATATTCTTCTCGAAACAATATACAGTTAACACCAATACTTTCCCCTATATGTGTCGATACTAACAATACTGAATGTGTCCCAGAAGTTATTGCTTCTGGAGCTACCCGTTTTTTTTTCAGTTTCGGCAAGTGCCAATAGTAGAATAGCTTCTTCTTCATCAAACCAAGTCATTATGTATTTGTAAGCTACGAATAAACGACTAAAAATATAATTTGTTCACATTTATATGGCGAAGAGTCGCGTCGGGTTTCGCGCCAATGTGGGGAAGCCTTGTCCGCTACCGCTCCGCCTGCGAATGTTCCGCAACGGAAAATTCGTGTCTCAAAAGTTTCGCGTTGGTGTGGGGAATCCTTAAAGCTATGGTTTGTTAGAACAGCGAGCGACGCATAACTCACAGTCAGTCGAACGCCGCACACGTTCGTCAAAATCAAAGAAATGGTTCTCTATGATAACGCTTTGTTAGCTTCTGCTGAGCCACGCGCACTGCAGACCAATAGCCGTGTACGTCGACGGTGTGCGCTGGAGTCAACTGCGATTTGATTTGGACGCAAACGTTCAGTTGAGCTCACAGCGTACACATAATATACCGAAATTATAATTGTATTTTTATATAGTTATTAATATTGTAATAATTAAGTGATGTCTACTCAATTTTCTCCCGATGAAGATGAAAGACTAGTGGATCTAGTACAAATTGCAGTTCCAAATAAATCCCTGGAAAGTCTCAAATATTCTCGAAATTTTTCCTCATTTTGAAACAATCTTTCTTCGACTGTTAATTTAAAAACATCTCTAAAAATTTCTAAACTTGTTTTCAGAGCGACAGAATATTTATCCGAAATAATCTAATACCCAAAACTGCCGTGAGTCGACTACAACAGATTCTGCTGTGCGCTGCGCACTGTTCTAACAAACCGTAGAGGTTTTGGATAAAGTTCTCTTATTAAACCTACAGTAATCGCAATTATTTTTCATACCAGTAGCTTGGATTAACTAATACCCAATGTGAGAATTATGAATAAATTATCTTCCATATGAAAGTAATATATTTTTAAATAATACAAAGAGAAAGCCAAAAAAACAAATTCAAAGTGTAAGAAATAAATATATAATACAATAATTCTTTTTCCAACTTAAAAGTATTAATCACTTTAAGATAAAAACACAATTTTCTTAAATCTTTTTAACATTTTTTGCAAATAAAAAAAATTTAGTTCAAAAAAGGTTTTTTGTGTTGCACCTGCTATACCTTCTACGGTTTTCTAGGTTTAATTGAAGAATATTTTCTAACTCGATAATAAATATTTCATTCGAATTTCGAAATTCGAAGTTTTATCGTTTTTGAGATGTTAGCTACCAGCCATTCTTCCATTAGCCATTGTAAAGGTTCTCGTTTTCTATGGTAATCTGCCACATTACCTAAATAATTTTTTGAAAGAATACTTCCTATTGCTTGGTATGATGTTTTTTGATGTTTTGACGCAAAATATTGAGTCAAGTGCAGTAACTTTGCAGTATACAGTAATATACATAATGTACATACATATACAATTATTATAAAAATAAAATGACGTTTAATAAAAGTAATTTTTTTTTATTTTTTTATACACTCGAGAACGACTGGATAGATTTGGCTAATTTTAATTTTAAAATATTTGTAGAAGTCCAAGGAACTAATATACAGTGAAACCTCGATTATCCGTCAGGGCACCGGACTAAGGGTATGACGGATAATCGAAAAGACGGTTAACAGAACATTAAAAAAAATTCGTAGTATAACTCTCAAATTTTATTAGTATGTTTTATTTGATAATATAAGGGAGATTTATGTTAGTAGAGTGGAATCAATTTGATTTAAAATATTCTGAAATATTTATTTTATTGTTACTTCACATTTTGCAACGGCTGAATTTCTTATTCGACGTAAAATCATCAAATCTACCTTATTTGCTTCTTCTTGCCGAGAATACCACTTAATGAATTGTTGCATGTGCGATGCAGCTTCTCTAGCTTTTTACGCAAATCTTTGTGAGTTGCAATAGCATCATCATCGCCACCATCAAAGTCTCTGTCAGCTTCTGAATCAGTTTTGTCCGCCTCTGTTGACATTTCAACAATTGTATCATCTGTTAGCAATCGATAGTCGTTTGTGTCCTCATCACAAATTAACCATTCGTTTATGTCATCTTTAGGCAACGAAAACAAAACAGTTGATTCAGCCATAACTTCAGTTGTTACCGCATCACGCTCTTCTGTCAGGGGGCATTTTCATCTGGAGTTGATTTAGGCCAAAATTTATTCTACGCAATTTTCAGCGTTACTTTCGAAACATCGCCCAAGCAGATTAAATTCTGACAAAAAATATTCCTCTTCCATGATTAGGTTTTGAATAATTTTTTTCTGAATCTTCTTTTGAATGTTTTAATGACCGATTGATTCATTCGCAGGCAGAAAAGAGCGCGTGATAATTTCATCGTCACTTCGCAGCATACCGGCTTTAGGATGGGCAGGTGCACTGTTCAAAATGAGAATCACCTTTGGCGGCAATTTTTTTTCCTTACAAGTATTGTCGAACGTCCGGTATAAAAACATAAAAAACAAGACGTCAGAAAAAAAAGATAAATAAATTTTGGTTTGCAGTACATACCTTTTTGAACCAGTAAGCGAATATTTCCTGGGACTTCCATGCATTATGTTGTGCGTAGTAGTTAACGGAAGCGCGTTTATATTTATGCCCTTGAAACAACGTGCTTTTCTGTTGCACCAATCAATAATATAAGAAGGTGATGGTCACCACTTGCATTTGAACATATCATTGCTGTGATTCGTTGCTTTTGCGGTTTAAATGTTGGTTTATAGTATTCAGACAGTGCAGCGATTGTTTTCGTTGGCAATGCTTTGTAGCTTAAACCAGTTTCATCTGTATTGAACACTTGATCGCGTGTCAAACGCTGCTTCCTTTGAATGAAGCATCGCCATTCAATTTCATGTTGAGAAACAATGCTTTTTCGGCCATAATTGGTCCAGACAAAGGAACACTTTCGCTTCTTTTTTGAACGAACCACAAATACTAAGTGACACAATCAATATTCGAATTTGAATCAAACTGAATAATGTTGCCACACATATATTGACTGTAATATTATTGTGCTCTGCGTTTTTATTTTCGGCTTGAGATTCTAAAAATGAAACTCTAAAAGCATGGTACCATTTATCAATACCTATTTAAATTGAAATTTAATCCAGAGCCTTGAATAAGAACAATAATTATTTACATAAACGATGCGGTGGTTTCATAACTTCACGTGTACATTTCAACGAATTTCGTTTGGCTTATCGCAATGCTCAAACAAAATGAATTGATGACTAAATTTTTACTTATGTTGTCAATATAACTTATGTATGGACCCTGACGGTTAACAGAGGTGGCGGTTAATAGAGAGACGGATAAACGAGGTTCCACTGTATTTGAATAGTAAAAACAACAATTTTTTTTTCACATACAAACAGTTATACACAGTCCTTTGGTTTGACATCACTAAAACCGTGGTTATCTTTAAGTTCATGTACTTTTTTTTACTTTTCACGCGAATGGCTAGACTTTGATTCCCTACCAAGAAGAATTTTTTTTTTTTTCGTTAATCCTGTAACATTATAAACGTCACATCTTTATTAATTTATATTTTAATAATTATTTTATTTTATTTTAATTTCTTTATTAATTTATTAATTCCTTTACCTTCAGTTTCTTTTTTACTATTTTTTTCTTCAAAAAAGTAGTTGGCGCACTCTTTCTCTTTCTGTCTCCTAGAATAAATATTCGCTCTCTTTTGGCATACGTCGTTTGATCTGTGCTATACTTCATTGTAAGTCTCTCCCTACTTTCTGTCACTGTCAGTCAGCTTTTCCAAACGTGGTGGGATATTATTTTTTTGTCTGTAATAAAAATTTATAAAAAAAGGTAGGTATTGTCATAAGCTTCATTTTATGGTCTGCAGAATTCTCTTGGGGTGAATACTTTCATTGTAATCTATACTCTATAATTCTGACAGCATTTTCAATATTCATAACCTTACTTCTTTTAAAACCACGTTGTAATAGAATAAAAATAGAATTTATTGAAATTCTATGGAATGTTTTATGGAATAATATAGAATTTATGGAACTAATCAACTGCAGCTGTATGTAACACCTACCCACATGCTCTGGAGGCGGCAACAGGACCTAATCACAAATCTAGAGGCACCGTATAATTAGAAGCAAGCAGCCCATCGATGTCACAAGTATCAATTACAAATTTATTTAATGTAAATCATTAGGCAGGGTTGTTTTTGCTATTCAAATATTTTTTACTTTAAATAAATATGATTTGGTAAATCATTGTCTTACTGGTTAACAGCTAAATGTTAATGGTTTAGTTAATAGTTTGAGACAAGACCGATTCACACTTGCGAGACTTAGCTAGGCGAAGCATAGACGATAAGCGCTCATGGTTTATTAAGGTATTATTTTTATAATAGTATTTCAATTATCTTTGGTAGTCTTAGTTAGTTAGTCTTACTCTTATCGTTACAATATATTATAATGAAAGATAATGATAATCAAAATGAAGTTAATAAACAAAAAAAGGACAATAATGTAAATGTAAATGATGAATAAGTTATATAATATATTTTAACAAATTTTAAAAATTATTCATCATGATATCAATAAACAAAATTATTAAAGAAATAAATTAACATTTTTTAAATTTTAACCTTTATGTTACTGGCAATTTTTATAGGCGTAGATTACGTAAAAGGTAAGCCTGTACTTACATAAGCTTTAAATAGTTTAATTATTTTAAAAATGATTTTTCTAATAAAATACGTCGCAATCCCAACAGCTAATAGACAAATGACCTTCTTCTTCTTCTTCAAGTGCCATCTCCGCGGCGGAGGTCGGCAATCATCATAGCTATTCTGACTTTTGAGACGGCTGCTCTGAAAAGTCCATTTGATATATGTCCGTACCACTCTCTCAGGTTGCGCAGCCATGACATTCTACGCCTTCCTATGCTTCTCTTTCCTTAGATCTTTCCCTGCATAAGCAGTTGGAGCAAGGTGTATTTCTCTCCACGTGTAATATGTGAGAGATGTTCTAATTTTCTTGTTTTTATTGTATTTAAAATTTCCAGTTTTTTATTCATCTGAATGAATCGTCAAAATCAACTTTGACTATCCTAAATGAAACCCATTATATCTAAATACACCCAATCGAAACTGGGGTGTAAATCGGTCGGATTTCATTTTAACTATGTCAACGCTTTGATGATGCTAAATATGTCTTATGTTCCAAAAGGGCAATTAAAGAGTTGGACGCAGAATTAGAACACACAATTGATAATGAAGAAGAAAGTGAAAATGATGATGAATTCAGATCAGCGGCAGGCGAAGAGAATTTGACGTAAACTAGCAAAGATGGAACTCTATGTCAAAATGCTGCTTTCCATAAAACACAGGCTGCCCGACATAAGATTTTACGTGAAACTTCTGAATACTGAACAGATGGCAACATTTCAGAATACTGACATTAAATCACAGAAAATAATTATGAAGCCCATTACCGAAAAAGAATTGGATGTTTTTCTGGAATTGTGTAACTGAGTTGTGGAAATTTGCCGTTTGTTCGTGCTTACTCAATACACTCACTCAAAGCCTTCAAAATAGGGTATTAGGATTGTCGCGCATGTGATGCGCAAAATGCTTAATCATTACAAGGACAGTTATATACTAGAAAGCCATCACGTGGCGAACGGCAAATAAAAGGTTGGAGAAAACCTGGTTTCCGATTTGGTGAATACATAGAAAGGATCTGGTAAAAACGTAAACGTAATTTTTTACGACATTTATATGGGCTTATACCACATAGGGTAATACTATAGGGGGCTGAAAATTGGGCATAGAAGCTACTGGGGTGGAGATAGGGTAATCAAAACAAATCGAAACGTTGGCGAACTGCGCTCAGGGTTTATTTGAAGAATTGGGTCGTAAATAAGTAAATGGAACAATGGGATTGGATTGGGACAACTACAAAATTGAAACAAAAGGGGTACTTACATCAATTTCCTGAAACAAACAAAACACAAGAAGGTCCTTTAGGTATTTAAAATAAGGACGCCGGTTTAAGGAAACTTCCTGCTGGATGAAAGAAAAGTTTCTTCCTTCCTAAAGACACAAAGAGGTTAGGAACTTTTTTAAAATAAATAAACAAAATGGCTTAGCAAAAAAAATAGACATTTATTGTTGTCTCACCACAAACAGTTACAACTATGGATAATAACAATAAAATACAAACTATCAAAAACAGACTTACTATGTCCACAGAGGTTAACCTTTTTTAAAAACAAAAGCAAAATCTCAAATACGATTGGGTATTTACCAGATGTCAAAAATAGTGCTAACTGTCATATGTCAATACTAAATTTTAAAACTGGGAACAATTAGAATAGCAGCTAAGCCACACCCTAAGATCTACAATTTTATTTATTACAATTTTGTAAATTGTTATGAAAGCAATTATTATTAGAAAATAATACTATTTTTCCTTTTATAATCAACACAAAAGAGTTACCTGGATTTCACTAAAATTACTTTAAATTTTCTGAGGTTGGGAACTGGAATTATAATCTCTGCCACACGAACAATTTCATCTCCACTGCGAATTATTCTAAAACGGCTTCTTAAAGACAAACAAATTGAGGTTGAAATTGATGCACTGGACGTAAACTTTGAAGCTCCGCTTCTTAAAAAACCCATGTATGAATATACATGGATCTACACATATTAATTATGGATCATAATCCTAAACTAAAAAAGTAACACTTGGCGAATGTATCTAAAAGAACTCGTAAGTCCACTTTATATTGCATGACACAAAAAGGGCCACAAAGGTAATTACTCTGGACAAGTTATCGTAGTTGGGTGTACCTACATATAGTAATAACGCGCTATAAGAAGTATTCACCTCTGTCGGCAATACCCAAGTACCGTTTTTTATTTTAAAATTTAGACTATAGAACGCTTATACTCTAATTTGAACTTGAACCCTTCGAAATATGGTACACAAGAATTCTGAGGATATCATTGACGGACAAGATAACCAACGAAATTGTACTACGAAGAATGGGAAAGAAAGAGAAGTAATTATACGAATAAAAGGAGAAAGTTAGAATATCTCGAACATATAATGAGAAACAATTCCTCGGAAAGCGAGGAATTGGGAAAAGAAGAATTTCATGGTTAAGAGACCTGAGGAAATGGTTCTCCACAACAACAACTACAGTATCTAAAGCATCAGTTAATAAAATAATTACAGCCAGAATGATCGCCAATATTCGAAACGAATAGACACCAGAAGAAGAAGATACTCTAATTTAAACTTACACATACTTGTAACGCTACTCAAATAAGGGCAGTAAACTAATAAATGCTGCGGCCTCATACTCCGCCAATGCTAATAACACTCACTCAATAGCTGGCAATGTCGGTGTATGATCGGGACAACAATGGAGACAGGTGGAAGTAGAATTGGTTGAGCGACGAACAGATGTGGCCTAAGGCGTTCAAAGACAGTCTGTTCCGCTGTCATATAGTCGTCTTTCTGTATCATCGTAGTAGGATCGGAGGGCTGTATGATAGGTGTAGGTACGGTTGATACCAGCCAGCTAAATTTATTCATCAAACGTAAGATTACAAAGTATTTTTTCGAGTAGGGATGTGTATGATCACTTAAAGTGAAATCCTCTTACATCGTACTTGTGTCACAACATTTCTAAAATTTAATATTTTCAGCATGTACTCATAAATGTTATTAGAGCTTGACACGTGGATAGTTTCATCTACTTCTAAGATGTTTTCACTGATAATGGTATGATGGAAAAGGTTCTAAAAGGTGATAAAAATCCCTAACACTCATAACAAAGTTACTTTATTGTGCCTTATTAGTCGCTTAAGGGAATGTTTATAAGATATTACGTACTCACAAGTGTGTTCACTTCGGAGTTTTTATTTTGCTGATCACACATAAAAAATAGACATGAAAATAATGATATATAGCAAAAAAATTACAAAATGACATCTAAAATTAGACAATCGTTAAGAAACTAAAATAAGACTCTTCAGCGAACACGCAAAATAATCGAATGTTTGATCAACCAGGAAAGTAAATACTGCATCTTTTAAAAGTTTCGCTGTTGCTAATATTTTGAAGTGCCTCTCAGTTGTGCTAGGCCTATACAGAAATGCAAATGTGCAATTGATACATACCCGAGATTTTAATGTTTTTATAATCAGGAGACTCAGGTCGTTAATGTCGTACTTTTCGTGAAAATCCGAAAAGGGGTCCGCTAAAGAGTTTTTCCTTTTTTATGCAAATCGTTGCGGCTTCAGTTTGATAATGTCTTGATGGAAAAGGATTTATAAAACCAGGACGCTGATGACCGAAAATGTATTTTTTCTTTATTATTACCAACGAGAAATGCTAATTTACCTTTTTGATGAGGTTTAATGGGAAAAATCTTATTAAGATGCATCTTTAACGGTTGTAGTTTGTTGATGACGTTGTTTTCTAATTATTTCATTTATAAAAAGACGTAGATTGTGAAAACCACTTATGTAATATAATTATTTTTGACTCTGTTTTACAAAATTTTAATAAACGCTCCGATACATAACCTTAACTGTAATCTTCAAACAAAGATATAAATATACGGAGTGAGTGACTTACGTGATCATAGCACTGCTGGTGCCATTTCTTCTAAATTGAAGAAATAGATAAAGCCTGATATATTTGTGGATAAAAGTTTTAGACACAATGTTTTTTGTCCAGAAGGAACAAAAATTATTTAGACTAGGACAACATTTAAATAAAATCATGCGATATAATATGCCGAAAGTTCTTAATTTTCAAGTCTTAGCTCTTTAGATTCTTTTCGTGTGATAATGGTTCTTCTCTTGTAGAAATATCGCAGTAAGCTGCTGCACGAATACCTATGTTTTATCTACAGGCCTTTTAAGTTGCCTTAATGTTATTTTTTTTTGGATTTTTACCTGCTACCTGTAACATTTGAAGATTTGACGTTGAGATTTCTCTCTGAGGATATTTTATGGTTATTTCTAGAAGTCCTGTATCGGTACAGTCTCCGTCCTAGCCTCTTGCATAATCGAGTCAATGTATTATTCATATACTCGAAGTGGGACGTTTGGTGAAACATAGCAATTGTACACCACCAGGTTTCCAACATAAACCTTAACATATCCATTATTAAAGGAGTATCTGGCAATGCCAAGTCCTAGATTCATCACGTATACGGCCTCGCCAGATCTCCTCTCTTTAATCATTCCCTGTCGAGAGACAGACTTTACATTGGACTCATGAAAGAGGATTATGTCGTAACCTTTCTTTCGTGCGAGTGACCTTTGTCACTCGCACTTGAATTCAAAGTCGTGGGCGGACCCCGCCCTTTTCACATTTATTTCTGGAAACTCCGTATTAAATAGTTCTATCTCTCTAACTTACTTACCTGTAAACTGTCTGATTTCTGGTCCCAGGTACTTTTACCCACTCTTTCCTCCTCCACTATTCCAGTTTCTATCTTATATCTTTTCGGTATTTTTCCTAATATTACCCTAATGTTACCCTATAGTTTACCTGTTATCTAATCCAACATGTAGAACACTAAGCACTAAGTTCTGATGCAATCCTATTTTTACATTAAATTTCAGTCAGTCTGTTGCACACCTGTCCTAACACTAGTTATTACTCCCTTATAAATATCTCTCACAATCTTCATGTATTCACCGAAACTTCTCTCTTATTATGCACCGACCACAAAGCCTCTTATAAAACTGTACTATGTGCTTCCCCAAGATTAATTAATACCACAAGAGTGTTTTAATTACTATTAAACTGGGAATAAGCCACAATTAAAGATAAAATACGTTTATTGACGTTTCAATTTCCACTTCGGAAATCGTTCTCAAAATACAAACAGTAAATTAAACAAATTTTGTTTTTTGTTACATAGTGAAAAATTCTTCTAATAATTTAATTTTATCTGACTCATTTATATTGACAATTCAGACATACATTATGCATTTTAAAGTAGACGACTTTAAAATGATATTGCCAATATTATTATGATAAAGAAGAGACAATAACATTTACCATGGAAAAGGAGTATAATAACACACTACCTTTCCTGGATGTTTTAATCTCTAAGAACGATACTGGATCTGAGACTCAGGTGTATAGGAAACCAACACACACCAATAGATATTTAAATTTCAAATCAAATCACAATAATAATGTAAAAAAGGGAATAATTAAATCCTTATACGATAGAGCCAAAATTACTTGTTCTAACGAAAATTCGTTCTTGGAGGAGAAACATTTGTTAACATCTGTTTTATTAAAAAATGATTATCCTTTATCGTTTATAAATAAGGAAATTTCAACAATCGATCGAATAGAACAGAACAACTTAGAACGAGATCCTACAGTATACACAAGGAATAATATGAGGAAAATAACAATACCGTACATAAAAGGAGTATCAGATAAACTTAAAAGGATAGGAAATAAATTCAACATTTCAACAACATTCAAAACAACAAACACGTTGAGATCTATTTTGTCCAAAACCAAACCTAACAATGAACAAGAAAGGACAAAGAATTGCATTTATAAAATACCTTGTGAATGCGATCAGTTTTATTTAGGTGAATCATCAAGGCCATTAAATGTTAGAATAAGTAAACATCAATCTTATATTAAAAATAGGGAATTCGATAGATCTCAAATCTGTAAACACGCATGGGATAATGAACATAGGGTTTAATGGAATAATTCAAATGTAGTCCTAAAAGAAACGGATGGTAAAAAAAGAAAAATCAAAGAAGCGGCTCTAATTATGCTAAATGAGGCCAATTGTGTAGCAAATTATTCGGCAGAATGTAGTAGGATCTGGTTACCAATATTGAAAGAGGAAGTTATTAATTAGAAAATACCAGTATTTGTAAGTCAGTAACATATAGAGGATACATCATTTATGTTTTTTAAATAACGTAACATATAAAATGAGAATTTTGATGTTTGTTGAAGGTAAACTAAATTCACGAACAAATACTTACAATGTCGGGATAGTATTATGAGGTTTTTTTCCTGGTTTTTCCCTCATAATTTACTATGGAATCACTAACAGGAGAATTTTACTGTCATCATGTCATGTGTTTGTCTTTTTAAAGACAAATTACATGCTATGATTTTTTTTTCTGACGGATATTCTCAAGTTAAAGTTGATTTCATGTAATCGAATGAACTATCTTATAAGTAAAGTCGTCCCAGGAGCGCAACTCAACAATATTGGCAATATCATTTTAAAGTCGTCTACTTTAAAATGCCTAATGTATGTCTGAATTGTCAATATAAATGAGTCAGATAAAATTAAATTATTAGAAGAATTTTTCACTATGTAACAAAAAACAAAATTTGTTTAATTTACTGTTTGTATTTTGAGAACGATTTCCGAAGTGGAAATTGGAACGTCAATAAACGTATTTTATCTTTAATTGTGGCTTATTCCCAGTTTAATAGTAATTAATTTACAATGCCACAAGAAAATAGCTTTAGAACAATAACAAGAGTGTTTGTTACTCTTTTCCCGTTTTTGCTGTATAATGAAAATTGCATCTGTTGTTAATCTTACTTGCACAATTCAAACTTATTTTGACATGTACGAACCATCGCTTTATAGACCCCTCCGAGATACAGCAAACATCACTGGAATTCTTTGGAGATCGCTAAACTCATCACCGCAGATATGTAAACGCATCAGTGCAGAGAGGTTAACTCATTACTAGTATTTTTGCCCCAATGCACTGGTTTCTAGTGGAGAATTTTACCTGTCAAATTTGTTGTTTACTAGGTAATCTATTAAATTTAGAAATCATTTTAAGCGAATTGCTTTAAAATTAAACTGATTTATTTACATCGGGTGTCTCCAGGTAAGTGACCTATTAGATGTATCTACCAATCTAAACGTACTTGTAGGCCAGTGATCAGTTTGCAAATCTCTCCAGGTCTATTTTAAAATTCCTGCTTTTATTACAGTGATGAGTTTATACCATCTACAGGGCATTTAGGATAATTGGTGATGAATTGTATCCGTGACGTGTACCCACTTATTTTGGAATATTTATTTTAGTTTCTTAATTGATATTCGTCTATTAATTCATCTCTCGGTGAGAGATTAATTAATCGGTAGAGAAGTATTGGTTATATTTTGGTGAAAGGGCGACTCGTGCGCTTAGGATGTTAATTATGACCTAATTATTGTAAAAATTACGAAGTCGATTTTTAGAAAATCATTTTCAGAAAATTTTGCTTATTTCATATGATATTTTCAGTACACAAAAAGGCATAAGGGATAAAATCGTGGTTGAATTGAATTATTGAAATCCGACGGTCTGCGTAGTTCACAAAATTTTTTAGAACCTTAATAGAGGTTCAAAAAAACCAACACATTGGTGTCTATTTTATCTAAAACTAAACCTAACAAAGAACCAGAAAGAACAAAAAATTGTATTTATAAAATACCTTGTGAATGCAATCGGTTTTATTTAGGTGAAACATCAAGACCTTTAAATGTTAGAATAAGTTATAACATCAATCTCAAATATGTAAACACGCATGGGAAAATAAACATAGTGTTCAACGAAACGATTCAAGTATAGTCCTAAAAGAAACAGATGATAAAAAAAATCAGATAAACGGCTCTAATTATTCTAAATGAGACCAGTTCTGTCTCAAATTCCTGGGCAGAATGCAGTAGAATCTGGTTACCCGTATTAAAAGATAAATTTAATAAAATGATATATAATATAAAAGGATAAAATATTTATGTTTTTTAAATAACATACATATAAAATCCGTATATGTATATACGTCATACGTATAAATAGACACATATACGGAGGCGTACAACAAAGGTGGCTAGGACACCTTGAAAGAATGACAACTGGAGACCTCTAAAGACAGATACCTAATATATCAAGAGCCAGTAGGAACCAGGAAGAAAGGCAGGCCAAGATCTAGATTCAAAACTCAAGTCGAAGATGACTTGAGGAATCTTCTTCTTCTTCAAGTTCCACTCCTACCGGACATTGGAAATCATTCTGGCAATTATAATTTTATTGGTTACTCGCCTGAATAGTTCAATTGAACTGCATCCAAACCACTCACGGAGATTGCGTAGCCACGAGATTTTACGTCTTCCTACGCTTCTTCTACCTTTGATTTTACCCTGCATTATATTTCTTAGTAGTTCGTTCTTTTCACCTCTCATGATGTGCCCCAAGTATTCTAATTT
The DNA here is from genome assembly GCA_918026665.1 of Diabrotica balteata. Taxonomy (NCBI): domain Eukaryota; kingdom Metazoa; phylum Arthropoda; class Insecta; order Coleoptera; family Chrysomelidae; genus Diabrotica; species Diabrotica balteata. Next base: position 53,144,315 of record OU898281.1, read on the forward strand.
CCTGATCTTTATGGAATTTAAGACTTCGCATTGTTTTCCTAGTTGTTCGAGAACTTGTTCGTTTGTTTTGCGATCCATCCATGATATTTTCAAAATGCGTCGGTAACACCACATTTCGAATGCTTCTACGTTTTTAATGTTGGATTTTTTAAGTGTTCAAGCTTCAACTACATACAAAAGGGTAGAAAAAATATAACATCGAAGCATTCTTATCCGGAGCGATATATTGATATCGCGATTACAAAAAAGTTTTCTCATTCTATTAAAAGTTGACCGCGCAATTTCAATGCGGCATCTTATTTCTTTTGTCTGATCAGTATCTTCTGTGATCCATGCTCCAAGGTATTTGTACGAAGATATTTGTTCAATTTCTGTATTATCTAGTACTAGCTTAACTTTGATGTTTTGTGCTTTTGTAAATACCATGAACTTGGTTTTCTTCAAATTGATTTTTAGTCCATAATCGTTGCAATATATATTTAGTTGTTCAGCAAGGTGTTGCAGTTCTTCTAGTGTTCCTGCCAAAAGGACGGTGTCGTCAGCATATCTTATGTTATTAAGTGGCTCACCGTTTATTATAAGGCCCTCACTGATCTCGGCAAGCGCTAATTCTGAGATGGCTTCACTGTATAAATTGAATAACAAGGGTGATAAAATACACCCTTGGCGGACCCCACGGCGAATCTGGATATCCTTGGTCAGTCCGTTTTCAACTTTCACTTTTGCTGTTTGATTCCAATAGAGGTTACAGATGATTCTAATGTCTCTACTGTCTATGTTTTTATTTAATAAAATTTCTTTAAGTCGATTATGCTGTACTCTGTCAAATGCCTTCTCAAAATCAATGAAACAGGCATATACTTTCTGATTAATATCTAAGCATCTCTGCGAAAGAACACTTACTGCAAACAGTGCATGTCGTGTTCCCAGTCCTTTCCTAAATCCCATTTGTGTATTACTTATGCCTTCATCTAATTTCTTATGTATTCTATTGTGAATTACTTTTAAAAACAATTTCAAGACATGACTCATTAAGGCTATGGTGCGATGTTCATTGCACTCCTTTGCATTGGCTTTTTTGGGAAGCAGTATGAATGTTGATTGGAGCCATTCTTTAGGTATTATACCTGTTCTATATATGGTATTGAATAGATCCAAAAGAAGATCAATAGATTCAGTGTTCACAATTTTAAGTAATTCGATAGGAACTTCATCAGGCCCGGGAGATTTACCATCTTTAGCTTGTTTCATTGCATATTCAATTTCTTCTCGTATAATGTCAGGCCCAGTATCATCCTTAAATTCTTTTGGTGCTTCTGTTCTCTCTTAGTTGCCTAGTTTGAAGTGTTTTTCTCATTCCTGTTAATTCTCTAATTCTTTTATGCATGTTAAAAAAGTCATATTTTTTCTCAATTTCTTCTAGTTCTTGGCACTGCTCATGTAACATTCTCTCCTTCGCTTCTTTTATTATCTTTTTTATTAATCGGTCAGTTTCATTATATTTAATTGGATTTTTTGTTTTGAATGATTTTCTTTCATTCATTAATAGTAGTATTTCTTCAGTCATCCAATCTTTATGTTTTCTATTCTTTGGTTTTAAGTTTTTATTTGCTGTTTTAATTATTGCTGCTTTTATATTTTCCCATTTCTGATCAATGTTATAGCTACTTTTATTCATTTCTTGGGCATTACGTATATTTTCAGTAAGAGTTTTTACAGTTTGTTCCTTTGTTTGTGGTTCCCTTAATCTCTTAATATCAATTCTACTTTGTGTGGGTTTTTTAACCAGTTTTAATTTGGTTCGTAATGTGACTACTATGGGGTTATGGTCTGAACCGATGTCTGCTCCAGGGTAAGTTTAGGCAGACAGTATAGAATTACGAAATCTTTGTCTACTAAGGACAAAGTCAATTTGATTTCGGATTATTCTATTCGTTGTATCACCGGGAGATTTCCATGTATACAACCTTCTTTTTGGTAGCTTAAAAAGTGTATTAGCTATTACAAATTCTTCCGTCTGGCAAATTTGTATCAAACGGTCACCACGTTCATTTCTATTTCCTAGACCATATTCCCCCACATATCCATCCACTCTTCCCTGGCCAACTTTGGCATTGAAGTCGCCCATTACTATTGTAGTGTGATGTTTTTTCATTGATTTTAAGACTTGTTCCAAATCATGGTAAAACAGTTCGATATCGTCGTCATCTTTATCTGCCGTAGGAGCATAAACTTGAATAAAATTTACTATACCTTTTTTAGACTGTAGTTGTATTGACAAGATCCTATCAGAATAAGGAGTAAAACTTATCACAGAGTAATTGACCTTTTTTGCAACTAAGATAGCAACACCGTAACGATGATTGACCTCGTTGTTCCCTGAATAATACATGGTTCCATTATTTGTAATTTGTTTGCCTAAACCTGGCCACTGTACGTCACTTATACCTAAAACATCAATTTGGAGGTTTTCCATTTCAAGCAGTACGTTCGCTAATTTACCACTTGCATATAAACTTCTGACATTCCAGGTTGCTATTTTCAATGTCTTAAGTCCACAGGGATTTCTCTGGTTTACGACCTGGGAGGCCCTGTGATCTACAGTTATTCCTCCCCTGCCGGATCTTGGATTCCGTGCCCAAAATCAGTAAGTTTGTTTACTCTACTTGTCATTTGCCATTCATGACTTTACTAGGGGTACTCTAAGAGTCTTTAATGCGGTGGTTCCCCGTTGCCTTCTGCATCCTTACGCCGTTGACATATTTTTCGATTCATCCGCCTTTAGGACCAGTTTCCCAACCCTTGGACAAAAGAGTGCCCTTCCACTTATTAACTCATCCGCCCGCAGCCGTTGGTCATAAGTGGGAGATTGCTTATACCGGCAATCATTCGGTAAATGAGGAACCATGAGGAATCTAGGAGTCAGAAATTGGAAAACCAAGGCGAAAGGTAGGGGGGAATGGAGACTAATTCTTGAACAGGCCAAGGCCCACCTGGGGCTGTAAAGCCAAAGATGATGATGACATATAAAATCAAAGTTTGGTGTTTATTGAGAGTAAACTAAATGAAAGACCAAATACTTACCAGGTCGAGATAGTATCATGAGGTTTTTTTCCTGGTTTTTTCCTCATGATTTACTATGGGATCACTAACAGGAGAATTTTACTGACATCATGGCGTATGGTAGTCGTTTTAAAAACGAATAACTTATATAAATGAGTCAGATATAATTAAATAATTAGAAATATTTTTCACCAAGTAATAAAAAACAAAATGTGTTTAATTTATATATGTTTGTATTTTGAGAACGATTTCTGAAGTAGAAATTGCAACGGCAATAAACTTATTTAAAACTTTATTCTCATTAAAATAGTAATTGCTAACAAATTATTTACTGATTGTTTGTTCTTTGAAAAGTTTTATTGTGTTAAAATGCCCCTACGGTGTCTTAAAATATATTAGTTTATTGATATTACTAATATTAATATAACTGTGGTGAACAATAATTATTATTAAATATAGGGTTTTAAGATTAAAGAAAAAACACAAAAAACGTTAGAACTTTTTTGAAGACGTTTATGTTTGTAAAATGTATTTTCATAAGTGGACACAAAATATATAAACATTATATAGATCATCTTAAAAATAGACTAGGCTATGATATAGTTTTTATGAATTTAAAACCTAAATGTTTTTCTCTTTTTCATAATTTTTGAAATTCAGAACTACAAGTTGTTATCTCTACTAAGAATTGCACTGACACATTATAATTTCGTAATATTTAAAGGAATGGTAGTTACATTTCTCACGGTTTTTTTGTAAATAATAGTAGTAAAATGTATATTACCTTATCTAGGGAGTTTAATAATGATAAATCTGCACATATTTACATTTTAACATATTTGTTTAGATTAAGTTAGATATCAAAAATATTAATATCAGAATAAAATTTCTGAACAATTTATTTATTCGCTATAATTAGAAAATCTTAAAGTTACATAATAAAGAGTCGTTACCGTGCGTTATATGATTTAATTTCAAGTTGTTACCTTAGTTCTCATAAACTGTTAGCTTATCTCCGTACTCAGAAGTATTATTCTCCACCCTCTATTTAGCTAATTTCTCAACCTAACTTATGTTTCCCTTTAGGTTTCTAACCAATTGTTTGTTTGGATATTGATTTTTAGTGTTATCCGACCATGTATTAGCATAAATGTTTATTATTATTAGCAGGGAAGACTCAAATAAAAGTGTACCCATAAAAGCTGCTGCTACCTGGTACACGGATGGCTCAAAAACATCGGAGGGTATTGGAGCCGGCATAGTAGCGACAAATCAAGGGATACATTTCCCGGTAAGTCTATCTTAGGATGTGACAGTTTTCCAGGCGGAAATAACTGCAATCCATCACTGCGTGGAAGAAATAGAAAGGCAGGAAAGAACGTTCTGTTCAGTTGCTATCTTCACATATAGTCAGGCAGCGGTTAAGGCACTGAATTCTGTAGAAGTCAATTCTAAGCTAGTATGGGATTGTGTGTGTGTGCCCCTAATAAATTATGAGACCTTAGCAAGGTTACGGTAGCCTGGGTACCGGGGCACGAGGGTCAAAAGGGCAATGAAAAAGCAGGTGAAATGGCCAAACAAGGCTCATAAATGCCATTCATTGTACCGGAACCCTTCTGCGGCATTGCAATGTCAGTAACAAGAATGGCTACAAAGAAGTGGGTAGCTCACAAATCTCTGGAGTGGTGGAGGAATTCACCAGGACAAAGACAGGCGAAACAGTTCATTACAGAACATTCGCCACAATTTACGGCAGGCCTAATTAGCAAAGACAGGAAAACAGCCAAAGCCATAGTAGGTATTCTACCAGGGCACTGTAAGCTGAATAGGCACTCGAAGCTAATGGGATTATCAGATGATGACCTGTGCAGATTCTGTCACCTCGAAGAAGAAAAAGAAACAGCAGAGCACATTTTATGTCAGTGTGACAATCTGGCAAATGTGCGGTTTTTTGCATTAGGAGAAGAAAATCCACCGGCAAATAGCTACATGGAAGGTTCAGTCTCGAAGCTACTAGACTTTCTAAAGAGGACCACAATAGATCTGATAAGGTCGCAGTGAAATAGTCCGAAAGGCCATCTCTCTTAATCTAATCTAGTATAAATGTTTAACTCATAATTATTAATTTCTGGAAGCAAACTGAGTCCCTGTTTGGATTATTTGGTGGAAATGATTTCAGGAGGAACACAATTACAAGTTAAAAAAATTAAAATTGGGTTTTTGAATTTTGGAATTCTTACAGGTATGTAATTGGTAAATTTGCTTAAAAGAAACGGAGTCTAAATTGCTTATATTCAGAAATCGAAAGCATATGGGGTGAAAGAACTAGGTGAAGAATACAAATTGTGGTATGTAGTGAAAAGTAACAGAAGAAATGTAGTTAGTATAACTTTTGATAATAAAATTAATTTCTCAGTAGAACCTATAACCTCTAAAGAGCGCGTCCTTAGGTGGCAACTAGGGGAATGACCGACCCGGTTTACCAGTGAATATAAGGGAAATAAAATACTTCCCGTGTACCAACAGGTTTGCGGGTATAAGCAAACCCCATGACCCTCATCAATGGATGAGTTATTAAGTGGAAGGGCACTCTTTTGTCCAGGGATTGGGAAACTGATTCTAAAGGAGGATGAACCGAAAATAAATCAACGGCGTAAGCATATAGACAGCAACGGAAAATTACTGCATTACAGACTCATACAGTATCCCTAGAAAAGGCATAAATGTTAAATGACAAAAAGAGTTAACAAGCTTTGTGATTACTGACCACCGAATCCAAGATCCGGTAGGGGAGGAATAGTTGTAAATCACAGTTCCTCCCAGGTCGTAAACCAGAGAAATCCCTGTGCATTTAAAACAATAAAAGCAGTAACCTGAAATGTCAGAAGTCTATATACTAGTTGTTAATTAGAGAACGTACTTTTTGGAATGTAAAACTTCTAAATTGTTTTTATAGGTATAAGTGATGTACAGTGGCTAGGTTGGCGATTTTAAACCAAAGAACAGAAAAAATAAAGACGGGATGACTGAAAAGATACCACTATTAATGAATGAAAGAAAATCATTTAAAACAAAAAACCCAATTAAATGTAATGAAACCGATCCATTATTTAAAGACAAAATAAAAGAAGCTAAAGAGATAAACAGTGTCAAGAACTGGAAGAAATTGAGAAACAATATTACTTTTTTACATGCATAAAAGAAGTATAGAACCAACAGGAAACACTTCAAACTAGGCAACTACGAGATGAAAGTATTTAACTTATAATAGATATAAATCAGAAAATGCAGAGATAGACACAATATATAGCACTACTCTTTTTAGATAAAGAGAGAACAGAAGTACCAAAAGAATTTAAAGATGATACTGAGCCGGACATTATACGAGAAGAAATCGAATATGCTATGAAACAAGCTTAAAGTGTTAAATCTCCCTGACCTGATAGAGTTCTTATCGAATTACTCAAAATTGTGGATATTGAGTACACTTATATTCTTTTACATCCAATCAATACCATATATACACTTACCAGGACTAAAAACGGAACACCTGCATTTTTAAAATAAAAACTTAAAATTTTAGTTCTCTTTAAATTGTTATTATTATAATAATGTAAACCCAAACCAAACAAACTGTTCTAAGTAATCTGAAATAAAACTTAAGTATTTATCCGAAAAAAAAATTATTATGACTTTTAAAAATGCAAAGGTAGCTGTTGGTATTCTATGGTATGGTAAGACGAGCTCTTCGTGCCACGGCTGTACAAATTCGAAATCAACTTCAGTATGTCCGGAATACTAACTTAAGAAAACGACCAATTAGACGAAGGCTTATACAAGCAAATTTAAGTAGCCGCAGACCTTGAACAGGCCTACAAGTTTTCAAACGCCATCGAGTTAAACGACTTCAGTTTGCCAGAAACCATGCAACTCATTTTCCTGTAAAATTGGAAGCATGATTTATATACCGATGAGTCCAGGTTCACCTTGCGCTCTCCAGATGGCCGTGAGAAAGTATGGCGAAAACCATATGAGCGTTTTGCAAAATTTACCTTTAGTCCTAGGATACCCTATTAAGGGGGCTCAATTATGGTGTGGGCTGGAATTTCTCTAGAGGCTCGTACAGAATTGTTCATCGTTCCGAGGGGCACCATTATAGCTGCATGGTACATTGATGAAATTCTCGAAGATTTTGTTGTGCCTTATGTTAGTTTTGTTGGAAATGACTTTGTTTTAAAGCATGATAATGCCAAACCTTACAGTGCCCAAATCACTCAACAGTTTTTAAATGAAGTTAACATTCCAGTAATGGATTGACTAACATTAAGTTCAGATGCAAATCCAATCGAACATGTTTAGGAAATTACTGGACAAAGCATAGGAAGTCGTGTTCTTGCCGTTTTAACCTTAAATCAGTTACAAGAAGCCCTTTTATTTTGTTACAAAATTTGCTTACGTTTTTATCCTTAACTTTTAAATTGTTATCTACTGAGACAGTTCTTTGTTCAAAAGTTAAATTTTTATTAGAAATTACTTAAAACAGTTTATTTCTTTTGTGATAACGTTATTATAATAATATGTTTAACGAGAATTAAAATTTTAAGTTTTTAGTTTAATCATACAAGCCATTCATTAAAATATCTAATAAATGGCTCCAATCGATATTTATACTGCTTCCCAAAAAAGACAATGCAATGAACATCGCACCATAGTCTTAATAAGTCATGTCTTGAAATTGTTTTTAAAAGTAATTCTTAATAAAATACATAATAGATTACATGAAGGCATAAAGTAATACACAAAGGGAATTTAAGAAAGGTAGGGGACCACAGGATGTTTGCAGCGTGTTAATAGCGAAAGTAAGAGTTAAATGAACTGACTGAGGATATCCAGATTCGCCATGGGGTGCATCAAAAGTGAATTTACGTTGGCCGAAGACAACGAGGGTTTAATAATAAACGGTTAGCCACTTAATGATATGTGATACGTTATGAATATAATATGATAATAATATATGCTGACGATATTGGTCAACAACTAAAAATACATTGCAACTATTATGGACTAAAAATAAAGTAGAAGAAAACCTTGGTATTTACAAAAGCACAAAACATGAAAGTTAAGCTAGTGATATATATACATATATATATATATATATATATATATATATATATATATATATATATATATATATATATATATATACATATAATTATATATATTATATATATATATATACATATATATATATATATATATATATATAATAGAAATTGAACAAATGACTTCTTAAAAATATCTGATGTTATCTCCACTCTTTTGTATGGGAATGAGGTCTGGACACTGAAACAATCTACCAGTAAAAACCTGAAAGCCATCGAAATGTGGTGAAAAAATCTGGATGGATCGCAAAAGAAAAGCACACATTCTATAATAACTAGGAAAACAATATGAAGTATTAAATTCCACAAAAATACATGGGGCACATCATGAAAGGTAAAAATTACAAACTATTAAGGAATACAATGCAGTTACATTAGGATACAGTTCAATTGAACTATATAGGCGCGTGACCAACAAAATTGTATTGTCAGAATGATTTCCTACATTCGATAGGATTGGAACTTGAAGAACAAGCAAAATTAAAAGTTGTTCAATAAAACTTTTAGTTATAATAACAAACAACAATTTTAAAATGTCGTTTTCAATACAATCAATTGTAGTTTAATCACATATAAACTTAAATGCAGGCCATTCACGTTCCGACTTGTGGTACGACTAGTGGTCCAACTTCTGCAGTTGGATCTGAAATCGGACCGTGAGTGGGCTAGTTGGATTAGTTGGACAACTAGTGGTACGACTAGTGGGACGACTTGAAGATCCGACTTCCGACTGGCGACGAAGTCGGAGCGTGAATGGTGAAGTTGGAAGTCGGATCACAGGTTGGATCGAAAATTTCCTCAGTCAGTTAACTTTCGGCACCTGTTACGTATGAGATTTCTATGAAATACTTTACGCAAAGATCTCTAGTTCGCAAATATTTATTAGAAAATAAACTTTCAATTGCACGAAAATTACCTTTTTGTTAGGGCAAATCATTTTCCTTTCTGTAGATCTATTTCGGACATTCCTATACAGGTAAATTTCCGATACTCCGGATTGGCTACGGAAGAATTATCAACATACAATGAAAATTAAATCATAGTTGTAGCAAAAGATCCCTAGTTCGCAAAAAAATAATAGAAAATAACTTTCAATTGCACGAACAATTATTCCTATTAAAAATATACACAACACACACAACTAAATAAATCCCAGCTCCAGTTTAAAACAAATAAAATATATATTTTATACCTATACAAATCTTTAAAAACTATAATTTTTTCCTACATCTTAAAAAGTCATAAAAATCAAGAGTTGAAAAAATTAATTAGTTCAGCCCTAGACAAATACCTAGAGAAACTAAACTTAATTTTTAAATTATCATAACATACATATAAAGATAACAAGCACAGTGCTGTCATTTTTATCCTCCTAAATATATTTTGCGTAGTGTTTATTCGATACATCCTAGAACTGAAGTTGGACCGCTAGTTGGATAGAAAGTCGGAGCGTGAGTGGAGACGAACATCCAACTAGTAGTCCTACTAAGTGGTACCACAAGTCGGAACGTGAATGGCCTGTCTAATATTTAAACCAAAATCTTACTCGATATATGCTTAAAATTATTAAAATAAGTCTTTCATATTTCGGCACTATTATCGAAGATAGCTTGTTTAATTACTACTTTATTAAAAACAACAATATTAGATAATAGATGGTTTATGGGAACACTTCCCGAGTTGGTAATCTAAATACCAATTTTAAAATTTAATTTTGGTTTATTCTCAATAAATCGTTTGACAAAATCTATTTTATTCACTGTTTAAAATCTAATTAATTCCAAACTTTAAAAATAACATATAAATTAGTATACCTTTATACTTTATACCTTATTTGACAAACCTAAAGCTTTAAACCAAAATTATCAATAAAAACCTTTTAGGCAGTTACTTTACGTTTTTTTTTTTCTTTTAGGTAAGTTAACTAATTATTCTGAGAGTGCAGATTAACAGGTAAGATTATTTTTTATAATAAACTAAGTTAAAGAATACTTTTGAAAAATAATTTAAGGTGGGAAAACAAACGGAAAATTTGTTCCACATATTAGGATGGTGATCTTACTACCATTTAGAATGTATTAAGTAAGGTAATTAATTTCAATTCGAAAGACCACCAACTAACGTAAAAAAATAAGAATACAAGCGTTAAACAATACGTTATTTAATGATTAGCTTTGTTACTACAAGTTAAAATTTAGCAAAATTTTTATAACGCCAAAGTTTTTATATCTAAGCCACCGATCAATGTCTAATTTACACGAATTCGCGAAACACCACACGAGAGCACTGTTAAAGTTTAAATATGATACTAATAAAATTGTCACATGAACCAAGGATGTTTTGTTCAGTATTAATATACTTTATTAATAATAAGCGTTTGTGAAATATCCAAAAAACGACAAATTCAATGTGAAAGGACTATGAATGTCGGAACTTGGTATGTCCAGAAAACATAGGAATGGATATAACAGCAGTCCAAGAAATAATATGGCCAGACGATGATAATATAAAAATAAGTAAATCCACCATCTTCTTCAGCGGTAACAAAAACGGAAGACATGAATTTGGAACGAGCTAGTACAGAATATACTAAATTTCAAACCTATAAACGAAAGGATATGCTACATACAAATGAAGGGAGAACGATACAACATTTCGATTATCGCAGCGCATGTACCAACGGAAGAGAAGGATGAGGATATCAAAGATGACTTCTACGATGCCCTAGAAAGAGAGATAGATACGATGCCCAAACAAGATATGCGCATACTCTGCGGGGACTTTAATGCTAAAATAGGCAAAGAGCCTAGCCCATACCCCACAATAGGTAACCACAGTCTCCACAATATATCAAACGACAATGGCTTAAGACTCACAGAAACTGCAGCAGCTAATAATATGCTAATAAAGTCAACCATGTTTCCGCAAACATCCATAAGCAAACCTGGGTCTCAAACGACCATATTACGTGCAACCAAATAACCACATCATTGTAAATGTCCGTCATGGGACCAATTTTATAGACGTAAAAAGTCTGAGAGGAATAGACGGAGATACAGATCATTACTTAGTCAGAGCAAAATTCAAATCCAGAATATCTAGCAACAAATACAATAAAACAACAACAAACCCACAATGGAACATGAAGATAATGCACAATACAGAGAAATAACAAAACTATTAAAAACAACTTGAATAAACCTGGAACTCTGAAAGAGAATACAATGATATAGAATAGCTATGGCAATTTATTGCCGAAATAATAACCAAGACAGCGGACAAGATCTTTGGAAGGAGTAGGCAGAAGAGGACAAAAACATGGTATGACGACGAATGTCGGAAACGGCTGGAAAAAAGACAAACAGTAGGGAAGACTTGGATAAAACTGCAAACAGACCAAAGTAAAAAGGAATATGACGACTTCCAAAAAGGAACAAGAAAAATAATACGCACAAAGAAAAGAAACTATAAATAACAAAAATATGAAGCTATGGAGAGAGACCGGCCCAAACCAGGCTCCAGAGAATTCTATAAAGCAATTTCCTATAAGAAAAGAGGACATAGAACCAATTCCATCCATACACTAAGAGACAATCAAGGCCGTATAAAAAATGATTGTAAAAAAGTAACTGAAGAATGGAAAGAGTATTTTAATGACCTTCTAAACATCATACAGGAAGAACAACACAAAGAAGAGATCTATATCACAGCGGACATGCCCGTCAAAAATTCCTCCTTTGAAAAAACTCAAAAGGCTATAAATAAGATTAAAAATTACATAGCGCGGGTACGAACGAGATACCAGCAGAACTTCTGAAATATGGGGGAGACACACTACATCGCCAAATCTACCTGCTAATAACGAACATATGGTAAGAAGAAAGGATACCAGTACGATGGAAGGAGAAAACATAATAGTGCCCATCCACAAAAAAGGGACAATACAAAATGCGCGAATTATAGAGGAATTTCACTTCTAAACACGGCATATTAAACACTCTCAAACATCGTTCTTAGTAAACTAATCTCTTATGCTGAAAATGTCCTAGGCGAATATCAAGCCGGTTTTAGGGCAAATCGATCAACAATAGATCAACTATTCACGCTGAGACAACTTGCAGAAAAGGGATGGGACTAATACAGACCCATACACAAGATTTTCATATAATTTCGACAAGCATATGACAGCGTAGAAATAAACCAAGTACGGAATGCCATGGCTGAGTTCTCAATTCCTAAGAAAGTCATTAGGATAACCAAAGTCTGTATGGATGGTAGAATATTTAAAGTACGTGTAAATAATAAACTGTCTGGCAGCATTGAAATCAACAGTGGACTCAAACAGGATAATGCGTTGTCTCCACTACTTTTTAATCTTTTTAACTTTTTAACCCATATGCAGATGACATAGATCTCGTTGGAGACTCCATTCTATCCACGAAAGACATCTTCAACAAGGTGGAAGGAGCAAAAAGTAAAGTAGGGCTGAAGATTAATGAAGAGAAGATGACATATATGTGTATAAATAGAACGACACGAATTGACAGAATAAGACAAAATACGATGGACAACACCTTCAATTTTAAAAGAGTACAACGTTTTAAGTATCTGGTGGCCATAATTACAGCCGATAACGATATTACTAAAAAATAAATGACAGAATCCAATCTGCATACCGCTGTCTATTCGGACTGGATAAGCTTATAAAATCAAAAAATCTTACAAGAAGTTCAAAGATCAAAATCTATAAATTCATCGTCAGACCTGTAGTAACATACGGATGCGAAACATGAACCGTGACCAAAGAAAACGAAGAAAATCTCGGACGCTTTAAATGAAGAATACTTAGAAAAATTTTCGGAGCTCCTCATGACCTCACCACAAACCAGTAAAAGATCAGAACCAATATCGAATTAAAAGCACTCTACAATGACGCCGATATTGTCCAAGAAATTAAATCACAGTGACTAAGATGGGCAGGCCACGTACATGCATAACGAGATACTTGTAAAACTGGTATGGGAGGAGATTCCCACAGGCAAAAGACCACTCGGACGTCCCAGAATGCGATGGAGAGATAACATCCAAGCAGATCTCCGGAAAATGAACATTCCATTTGACCCTAGGATGATGGAAGACCGAACAAATTGGAAAAAAGTTGTACAGTCAGCCAAGACCTACCCAGGGTTGTAGGGCTACGTGATGATGTTTGTGAAATATGTTGCCTTTAAACTATAAGCTGTATAACAATAACTTAGGTATACTCAATACGCAAGAGTCTAAAACTCTTAAACCAGAAATGTGTTGACGCCTTTGATCGAATACCAAACTGACTCTTTTTTTTGGATTCAGCTTTTGAATCAAAATTTTGAATCAAATTGAAAAATCAAAATTAGCTTTTCATTTTCATTTGTGTTTACAATAAATATATTTTGTACTTGGTGTCCATTTGTTGTTTGTTTTTTATTTGTTCCTTGGTAAAAAGACTTTTTCTCCCTCTTTTGAAACTGTTCTTACACTTTTTTTTTAATTTTCGGATATTTGTTGTTTTTTTTTTTAATTTTGTTATATTTTATTTGAAGTTTTTTTAGGTTCTTATTAGCTTTCATTATTCCTATGTTTACGTTACCACACATTTCCTTGATATATATTTCTTGGTTTAGTACATTTTATTTGTCTACTTTTGATGAGTTAGGCAAAATCATCACCATATTAGAAGAATTGGAAAGAGCCTGCAGAGAAATCGGTTTAAAGATAAATATTTCCCAAATAAAAATTCATGACGAACTTCATGTACAGTAACAACTCAAAAATTCGGAAAGACGAAGTAGAACTTCGTATATTAAAATAGGCGGAGACAACCAAAAAGGTTAGCTATCAAAAAGAGTAGCACATAGATGGGCAGCATATGAAGCTCTGCAAAACGTATTTATAATATACGGATTAACTTAAAACGAAAAGGCTTTGATTAGTATGTTCTGTCAGTAATGACCTACGGGGTGTGGACTATGGACTGTCACCAACAAAAAACATTGTCTCAAAAGAAACAGCACAACAACAAAGAATGTTTGAATAAACAGGCTGGACCTTAACTAATTGTGCAAAAAAAACTAATAAAATATTACGGTTTAGGCCTACTTGCTTTTATAAAATGTTGATATTAAGAGAGATACAGGGTGTTATACTTGAATAAAACATTTTATTTTTCTTTATAACTTTCATATTTTGGACATTTATGTATAAAATTTTATAACTAGAGGCATTTGAGTACGAGAAATCATAATATGATACACACTTTAATGTAGCTGATAGATGGACATCATATGACACATATATGTGGCATAAATTTCCGCCTAACTTTTTTGTTCTTCAAGTTAGTACTATTTGTGTCAAAAACTATTGATTTAGTATTTTTACAAAGAAAGGTAAACCTGTTAACAACTTAACAGTTTTCAAGATAATCGCATTTTACAAATCAACTGCATAACGCTGATTTAACACAATTACTCCAGACAGCGAAAAAAAAATAGACAAAACATCAATACGTCTAAATTTTGGTATAAAATACTTTTAAATAAAATTAATAATTACTGATATATTACAAAAAAAAAGTAGTATAAGCTAATATCTTTTTACATACTTCAGTAGGATATTAATAAAGTGTTATAGAATTTGACATCAAATAATTTATGGTTTATATTAAATTAAAGTTAAAATAAGATACATTTTTTTTGCAATCCAAATTAAGAAATAGTTAAACTGAATAACATTTAACTTTTTGTGAATACATTTGTAACAACTCATTAACATAACACAATTTGAAATTGACATTCAGTATCGCCGTTCGTTTCAAGTGTTGTTTCGGAGAGAATATTCATTCTACATAAAAAGTGCTAATCAACATTTTCGTTTAACATTAAGTCAGCTACATTTCTTGTTTGAATCATTTTTTTCTAAGGCATGGATGCGACATATGTGACATGTATGGAGTCTTTTATCAGCAATATCAAAATATGCAACAACTTTTAGTTCCTCACAAACAAAAAGTTATAGCGACAAATATACTTTTAAATTTCATATTCTGTACATCTTTCTTTATATCAACATTTTATTAAAGCAAGTTGGCTGAAATCTTAATATGTTTAACTATAAAATCTACTGTTTTTTTTTGTACAATTACTTAAGAACCACCCTGTATAATGAAAGCGCTACCGAAAACGATTTGGTTAATTTGGAAATCTGATAAAAGAAATGAAACTATTTGCCTTAAGAAGAATGAAAACTACAATTTTATTATGCCATTGGTTATTGATTGCAAAATTCTAGAAACTATCGATTCAGTCTCTAAAGCAGTTCAGTCTCAAATGCCTTAAAATATTTGAAAATTTGTTTGGAAAAATTGGACAGGTATCAACATAAATTTGAAGATTTAAAAAAGGAAGCAAATACTGTAGCAGAAAAGGGATCCGTCAATTCTGAGTTTTCAAAACCTCGTCAGAGCTGGCAAAACGACATTTTGATGGAAGTTTGCGAAGATGAGCGTTTTTAAGATCCGGAAAGTTTGGTTAAAGTGAATATATCTCCTTCAGAGAAGAAAGAGAAAAGTCAGCATGTATTAAAGAATTTGCTGATTTACTAATAATAGAGAATGATTTTATTTCATGCAGCTTTCATTAACTATGTAATGCATTAATATTTATTATTACAATGCCTAACATTATTAAAAGCTTATTAAAGAAACCATATGGGACAGAACGTGCTATATCACTTAGCTATTTTGTCTAGCAGAAAGCTCGGTGAAAAGAATTTTATTAAAAAGCATTAAACTATTATTTTAGTATAAATATGTAACACCTAAGCTTGTGAAAATTATATATTTAACTAAGATAGACACAATATTACTGTTGGGTAACTATGTGATTTATTAAAATTAAATTACAATGTGATGATTTTTCGTGATGCTCATCCAATGAATTTGGCTATAGATAGTATAGCTACGCCAGTGCATATACACTTATACATTCAACAAAAAAATAACAGAACAAAATATAAAAGACTTCAATAAGCAATTTCCTAGAAGACTTTCCCAACCGGAAGTTTTTTCAAATATTTGGCAGCCGTTTCCGATTCGGAAGTTCAAACGTTTGTTTATATGAAAATTTTTATTTACAAAAAGGTTAAAAAATTCGGACTCAACAGCTTTCCAATACTATAGATCGCCTTCTGTTTTTATTTTCTACAAGCATTCCGTATTATTGACATCTTTAATATAGTTCGTTATTCCGCGTATCACGACTTCCACCTTAAAATTACGTACAGTTACCAAAAATTTCGAGATTCAAATCTCGCGATAAAAAGTTATTAACCTCAATATTGACATTCCTCAAAAAACCTTTTGTGCGTAGTTAGAAAACAGCTAATTGAAATCGTTTACTCTTCTGAATGAAATGGTTTGAAAAAATAATGGGTAGCTTGATCATAAAAACCGTCAGAAGCATTAATAAAATTGTTAACGGTACATCAAGCTAGTCATCATTAGTCATCGTATTTTTGGTTCGTTTTAAAAATGAAAATGTACATTATGTAACATATTACTCTCAGTAGTTGATGTCTTGACCTGTTTTTTTTTGCTTAATGGAACGTTTTTTCTTTATAAATTATAACAAATCAAATAAATGTGTAGTTAGATGGTTGTTAAATTATATAAGTAAATAGCATGACCTTATACAATAGACTTATATAATATCGTTACATTTTTATACATTAGAAACTAAGAATACGAATTGTATCCGCAAATTAAGACCAAATATACAACCAAACATTGTGTCTGTAAATGTTTATAGTTTACATGAAGTTATTTAGTCAAAACAAAACTTTTATGATACTTTTAAGAATTTGATAACAAAAGTAAAGCCAACACTAACTTCATACCCAGCTGTCTTAGATAAACTGTGAGGTATTGGCAACCCTGCAGTGCGGTTACGTCACAATCAGCTAAGAGGAAACTCAGGAAGAAAGACGCGACGATGGTGTATTAAATGTATATTGTTATTTGTATTACATTTTGGAGTGAGAATTAAAGTCGATAGTATTTCCTATACTGTTGTTATTATTTACAACCCGGTCGGATACATATTATTTGGCGACGACGATTTGATCCGTGTGTGTGCTAGCTTAAGTGCATTACTTCGTCCCGACGATAAATAAAGCAAATTGTGTGCAAGATGGCGGCATTCGGAAACATCGAACAGTTTAACGTGGGTGACTCCAAAGGTTGGGAATCATACGTCGAGCGTATGGATTTTTTCTTCTTGGCAAGTAACATTACCGACCCTGATAAAAAAAGCTACATTTTTAAGTTTTTGCGGTCCAAATACATACGAGATTATTAGATCTTTGGTCGCGCCGTCTAAAGTGTCTGATAAAACTTATGATCAAATCATAGTTGAGTTAAAAAGAATTTTTCTCCAAAACGTCGGAAATTGTGCGCAGGTTTAAGTTCTATCGTCGGAATCAACAGACTGGTGAAACAGTATCTGTGTATCTAAAGAAATTAAGAAAATTGGCACACTTGCGGGCGATAAAGTATTTGCAAAACTGGATACGGCGCAAGCTTATCTGCAGTTAATTGTCAACCGCGAAGCTGCTGAAGCACAAACAATAATTACGCATAAAGGGGCTTTTAAATGCAATTGTTTACAGTTCGGTACATCAGTGACTCCACAAATTTTTCAAAAAATCATAGACACTCGATGAACGGGTATTTCTGGTGTACTACCTTATTACGATGACATTTTAATAGTCGGTAGCTCAGAATTAGTCTTGGATTCAAAAGTGCGCGCGGTATTATCGCGTTTTCAGGAAGACGGACTGCATTTGCGCAAATAAAAGTGCATTTTTTGAACAAAAACTATAGAGTTTCTTCGTTTTCAAATTAGTGAAGACGGTTTACGTCCCACAAAAGACAAAATCGCGGCCATACCATAACTAATGCGCATGCTTCTTCTTCTTAGAGTGCCGTCTCCCTACGGAGGTTGGCAATCATAATGGCTATTTTTTATTTTAGAACTTGCTGCTCTAAACAAATCAATCGATCTGCATTGGTACCAATCACGTAGATTCTTTAACCATGAGTTCTGCCTTCGGCCAACAGATCTTCTTCCTTGAATCTTTCCCTGTATTATCAGTCTCAAAATTTCATATTTTGGTCCCCTCATCACGTGGCCTAGGTATTCCAGTTTTCTGGTTTGTATAGTGGTGATTAGTTCTGTTTCTTTACCAACCCTCTCCAGTACTTCTTTATTTGTAATTCTATCAGTCCATGATATTTTCAATACTCTGCGGTATAACCAGAGTTCGAAGGCCTCGATTCTTTTTAAATTACATTTTTTTTAATGTCCAAGTCTCAGCTCCATATAATAATATTGAAAATATATAACAGCGAATGGTACGTAGTCTGATCTCCAAATTTAGATTTTTGCACGTTAGGAGTGGCTTCATTCGTATAAATGCTGATCTGGCAATCTCTATTCGTCTGTTTATTTCTACGGTATGATCATTGGTTTCATTGATCAAAGTTCCCAAATACTGATATTTTTCTACTTGTTCTATCACGTTACCATTTATTGTCAATAGGTGATGTATATTTTGTGGCCTTTTTGTAATCAGCATGTACTTCGTTTTTTTGGCGTTTATAGTAATTCCCATCTCAGCACTATTTATACTCAAGCTTTCGATAAGATGTTGTAGATCCTCTATACTCGTTGCTATGATCACAGTGTCGTCTGCATATCTTAAATTATTAATTAATTTTCCGTTAACGGTGACTCCCGCTTCGATATTATTGAGCGTGTTTTGGAAAATTTCTTCAGAATATAAGTTAAACAAAAGTGGTGATAACACACATCCCTGTCTAACTCCTCTACAGATCCTCATTTCTTCTGAGTGTTGCCCATCAATTTGAACTATGGCACTTTGGTTCCAATATAATCTTTGCACTATATTTATGATTTTACTGTCAATGCGCTTGTTCATAAGTATTGATATTAGTTTTTCATGTCTTACTTTATCGAAAGCTTTTTCGTAGTCAACGAAGCACAAGTGTAGATCAACATTCACATCCCGACATCGCTGAATTAATATGTTGATGGCAAATAGTCCTTCTCGAGTACCCATTCCATTTCGGAACCCGAACTGCGTCTCGCTAATATCCTCCTCTAGCCTTTCGTATATTCTCTTATGTATTATTTTTAGCAGAACTTTTAAAGTATGACTCATGAGGCTCAGTGTTCGATAATCAGAGCACTCTTTTGCTGCTTGTTTTTTAGGGATGGTTATAAATGCTGACTTTAGCCACTCCTGTGGTATTATTCCCGTATCGTACACCGTGTTGAATAAATCTGCCAATACTTCCAAGTTGTCCTCTTCCACTAGTTTTAAGAGTTCTACTGGTATTGTATCTAATCCAGCTGCCTTATTGTCTTTAGAGTTTTTGATAGCATATTTGATTTCATCTATCGTGATCTTTTGTATCTCTAAAGGATTTAATTCTTGTATTTTCTGCATTTCACCTCTTTCATCTTGGAAAAGTTCTCTAACGTACTCCTCCCATCGCCTTAACTTCTCTGGTAAATCTACTAGTAGTACTCGTTTTTTGTCTTTTATCTGTCCTTGCTGTCTATTTCGACCCATTCCAGTCACTTCTCTAATTTTTTTGTGCATATTTCTCATATCATATTTTGTTTCTAGTTCTTCTATCTCTTTACATTGCTTCATCAAATAGATTTCCTTAGCTGTTTTGATTTTTTCCGTAATTATTCGTTGTATTTCTTTATACTTCTGTAGATCTTTTCCTTTATATTTCCTTCTTTCTTCCATCAGTAATAGTATTTCTTCTGTCATCCAGTGTTTTTTAGCCTCTGATTTATGTTCTATTAAACTTTCTTGAGTTGGTTTCAGTAATGAGTTTTTTATATTACACCACTTTTTATTTACATCCATAATTTGTTTGTTGTCAGTTAGTGTTTTTTGCATATTAACATTCACATTATTTTTTATTTCGTTTTTTATTTCTTCGTTTTGTAGCATTCTTACGTTAATTTTTGGTTGTTGTTTTCTGAGTTCAATTCTTTTTAATTTTATTTTCACGTCAGCCACTAGCGGATTGTGGTCTGAGTTAACATCTGCTCCAGGATAGGTTTTAACTGAGGTTATAGAGTTTTTATATCTGCTATTTACGAGTATAAAGTCTATCTGGTTTCTGACAATGTGGTTTTCTGTATGTGAAGGCGACGTCCATGTATATAGTCTTCTTTTAGGAAGCTGAAACCAAGTATTGGCAATTACCATATTCGTTTCTTGGCAGAATTCTATGAGCCTTTCTCCTCTCTCGTTTCTAGTTCCTAGTCCAAACTGTCCAACTATATTTTCAACTGTACCTACTCCAATTTTTGCATTAAAATCTCCTAAAATGTAAGTAATATCTCTAGATTTTGTTAACTTGATTGTATTGTGCAATTCTAAATAAAAGTTTTCGATCTCATCTTCGGTCTTATCAGCAGTGGGAGCGTAAACTTGGATCATATTAATATTACAGTTCCGTGCTTGAATTTTTAGCATTATTATTCTTTCTGAGATTTGAATCACACCTAACACTGATTTTTTAATAGTGTTGCTTATGATAAAAGCTACTCCGTATCGATGATCAGTTTTGTCTCCTTCAGTGTAATAAATATTGTGGTTATTTATTGATATCTCTCCATTTCCTGACCACTGTACATCGCTAACCCCAAGTATATCTATATTTAGCCTCTCCTTCTCTTTAATAACATTGTGTAGTTTTCCAATGTTAGGTCTAATGCGCATGCAGCAACCAATAAAACCGAGTTGCAAGCTTTTCTTGGACTTTTAAATTGTTTTCATGTTTTTCTAAAGAACAAGGCAACAATTGCGAATCCTTTACATACACTGCTCCAAAAGGACGTTCCCTGGCAGTGGCGTTTCAGAAAACAAAAAGCTTTCGATTTGTTAAAAGAAATTTGAGCAAAAGAACCTGTGTTAGGACATTAGAATGAACAAAAAGATTTATTTTTGACGTGTGATGCCAACCCTTACGAGGTAGGTTGTGTGCTTAGTCAACATGATGAAGAGGGACGTGAATATCCAATGGCATACCATAGCCGTACTCTTTCATCTATTGAACGAAATTTCTCCCAAATCGACAAGAAAGCACTGGCTATAATATCGGGCATTAAAAAATTTCACGAATATGTATATGGCAGGAAAATAGGCATAAGAACGGACCATAAACCATTGTTGGGTATTTTTAATACAAAAAAAGGTGTTCCAGAGATACTGTCACCCAGAATGCTTAGATGGGCTCTTATGTTATCTGCTTATGATTATGAATTATGTTACGTACCAGGTTCAAAAATTCAGAATGCAGATGCTCTTGGCAGATTGCCACAAAAGGTACATGCGCCAGACACACCAAGCTCAGATGACGTTTTGATGCTTGATAACATCCCAGAAAAACCAATCTGTGCCAAAGACATTGCCAATGACACTAAGAAAGACCCAGTGTCATCTAAAGTTTTGCAGTGGGCTTGGAAAGGTTGGCCTGATGAGAAAATTAAATTTTCAGACGAGTGTACTCTCTATCTACTACGTAAAAACGAAATTAGCTGTTATCAAGACTGACTATTATGGGTTACAAGGGTAATAGTTCCACTTGGAGGGAGGAAAACAATACTGAATTTGCTACACTCAGCATACCCCGGATCGTAAAAATGAAGTCACTGGCACGCTCATCTGTTTGGTAACCAAGTCTCGACAAACAAATCGAACACCTAGTAAATACATGCAGCGAATACCAGGAGTCTAGAAACATGCCAAAAAAGGCTCCAATGCCTCCAATGCGTGGGAGTGGGCCAGAGCTCCATGGACAAGAATACACCTCGATTTTGCCGGTCCATTTAAAGGCAAAATGTTTCTGATTGTCATACACTCGTACTCGAAGTGGTTGGAGGTTAAAATCGTTCCAAATACCTCTATTGTTGTGACTATAGATGTATTACGTGGTTTATTTGCCACTCATGGCATTCCAGATGCTGTCGTATCTAATAACGGAACTTGTTTTACGTCAGCTTAGTTCCAAGATTGTTTAAAGAAAAACCTTATTAGACAAGCATTGGTTGCACCGTACCATCCAAGTAGTAATGGGCGAGCGGAACGCATGGTGCAAAATGTAAAAAATGGATTAAAAAAATGACAGATAGTAATGAAGAAACTAAAATACAGTTAGAATTGCACAGATATCTTCCTACTCAGCACATTACACCCCATTGCACAACAGGGAGATGCCTATCAGAAATATTAATGGGGCGAAAATTAGCCTTATTATTTGATCGTTTACAGCTCGACTTTAGAAAAGAAATGTTATCTAAGCAAGAGATGAAAGATTCTTACAAAGCAGTACCCAGATATTTTCAAGAAAACGAGACTGTATTTGCAAGGTCATTTGCTCCAGCTGGTCAAAAGTGGCTTCCGTCCAAAATAATTGAAACCACTGGACCGTTAGGCTACAAAGTTCAAACCCCTGATGGTAAGATTTTACGTCGTCATTCTGACCAAATCAGAACCCGTGTGTATGACCAAGAAACAACAGACAAAGTTACACCGTTAACCTCGATGGAAACAAAATTACTCGTAACTCCGCGAACGTTGTTTCTGCATCCAAACAAATTTGTGGACCCAGAACCAGAAATTTTAGAGCAGGCCGCTGAAGTTAAAAAGCCACCTGCTCGAATAAGAAAACCTTCAAGGTATTTGGAGGACTATGATGAGCAGATTTATCCAGGAGGGAGGAGTGTGATATATTGGCAACCCTGCTGTGCGGTGACGTCACAATCAGCTGAGAGGAGACTAAGGAAGAAAGACGCGACGCTGGTCTATTAAATGTATATTGTTATTTGCATTACATTTTGGAGTGAGTATTAAAGTCGGTAGTATTTCCTATACTGTTGTTATTATTTACAATCAGGTACGACACATATTTTTCAAAAGTTACCGCTGTAATACTATCACAAAATGTCCCGTTAGAGCATGTTTATGCTATAATAGTTCTTTAATCTGAGTGTTTTCCAATCTGAGGGTCGCGACCCCTACGGGGGTCGCAAATCTTACTCAGGGGGTGAAAATAAAAATTGAGGATCTTACAGAAAAAAACACAATTTTAGTAAGAAGGGCGTTTGTTTTTTTTTGCAAAAGTTTTTGTGGTGCTATTTTTGAAACTTTTTAGTTTTAATGTCTACCATTGAAAAAATTGTCAGTTCACATAAGTATGAAGTGGTGAATAGCACTAATAAATTAAGAGCTTTCCTTGCCAGCTCTGGATATTCGTGTTTTCTTTTCAACCAAAATACATCGACACTTTGCTAATAAAATTCCATTTTAAGCATGCTATCAGCAGCTACATCTAAAAGAAATTATTTAATTTTTGTGGTGGGATCAGCCAGATCAATTGATTTGTCCAAAAAAAAAAAGAATTTAAAATCCATCTACGCCCATTGTCAGCTTCAGATTGCAAGTCTGGGAAGTATATCAAAAGTTGCTCTTGTAAATTATGCAAGCTCTGTATCATGCAAGAAATGTGAGCCGATACTGCAAAACTTTGGTGTGCACCTTTAACAATCTTTTGAACACATGGAAAAGACTTAAATGTTTTGTTTTGTAGACAGATTGACCAAAAACGAAGTTTTGCGTGAAATGATTTTACTCCATCTTTAACTTTTAAAATATTTTCTTCTCTTCCTTGAAGATTCATGTTGAGATTGTAAAGGTTACTAAAAAGATCTACTAAAAATGCTAATTTCAAGAGCCGAAAATAGGGTCAGAGAAACGATAAGTATATTCAGATTTTGCATATTTTAAGAATATTATCAATAAAGCTCTCAATTTCAGAACTCTTGTCAATACCTTTCCTTTGGATAGCCACCTGGCCTCTGTGTGATAAAGGAGATTTTGATAAAGCAAACCCGTATCTTCACAAACTATTATGAATAACCGGGTTTGCAAAGCATTACCTTTGATAGCATTCACAATTTTTATTAACTCCTTGAGCATGTCATTTAAATTAGAAGGTACTACCTTAGTAGCTAGAGCCTGCGGATGAAGAAAACAGTGTGTCCAGGATATTATTCGGTTATAAGTCAAAAATGAAGTTATAATGCCAAAAGAATATCTTTCAAATAAAGGCAATTTCATGTCAATTTAAAACGATCATCTTTGCTTTATTCCATTGCAAAGTTATATACCTCAAAAAAACACATATTAAACAGGGTATTTCAAAAAGGTATGTCATAAATTAAATCATGCATTCCGTGGACAAAAATGAATTGAATTTTGAAACACCCTTATATATATATATATATATATATATATATATATATATATATATATATATATATATATATATATCAAATGCAATGATAAGAAACTAAGAACTTACTAAGGTATTCAATTTTGAACCAGAAATAAAATAACAAAAATAAACGAATAAAATTATATTTTCCAAATATTCTTTAAATCAATGTGACGATTAACTACAATGTATATCCTTTATAAATCAATTTCATTCGTTTCGCAACGTTTAGCCGATGTATCGAAAAAAAGACGTACGAGAGAAGGAAAAGTAATCGAATTCCCCGTTATGGGTCGACAAAATGAATAATGACAATAATGAATAGAATTACAGTTACCTTCAGGACAATTTGTCGTTTCCAATTCGATATTAATCTAGACAGACGATAACCCTCCTACAGAACACACCAGTGTGCATTGTGGGAACAATCAAACGGAATAATTTAGCAGCTTAGACATTGTTCCTGCGGCTATACTACTGCAGGATTATCACCGGCAGGGACAATTTTTGCTTGATCGTTTTAGTAGGGGAACATAGCGAAGAAAAAAACGTTCCTTGTACTATTTTTAAACTGTGTATAAATATATAGAACTATATAAATATACAGAAGGTACTGAATTAAAAATCGGACTTTGTAAATAAGATACATGTTTGGATTTTTTTATTAAGATCCCTAAAGGTCCTATCTCAAATCGTGTCATACTATACATATATTTCTGTTAGTCCATCCATTTGTCTGTCTGTAAGGTAACACTTACTAGAGCGCAAAAAATCCTAGAGACTTAAAACTCATATATAGGTTCCTTATGATCCAAAAAAGAACCCACTTAAGGTTTGGGACAATAGCCTACGTCAAAGCTCAACAAGCTATCAGATAACTGCCAATGGAGAGGAGACAAAATCTTGAAACTTGCTATAGAAATCAGTCCGGTACGACTGAGTGACTTTTATGGCTAAATCCACGATTTAAATATACTTTATGCCCATGTAGTAGAATCGCTAAAAGGAGCTGCATATGAAGCCCTGGAAAAACAAGAGCGAACGTCCTGACGAACAAATAAGAGCATTTTTGAAAGATGTCCTTATCTTCCTTATATTTGGATACTACCATCACTTGATTTAAAGTATCTTCGAGCTCAGCCTCTTCAGCGTTTTAGTTGATTTTTTCAATTAGAGATCACAGTATTTTGCAAGTAGTTCCGGAGACCTACTGCTTGAATGAGCTTGTTTAGTGACAGCGTTGGCATTATTAAATCTGCCGTGAGCCTTGTCTAGGAAAGTAACGAAGCCACTGTCATTACTAAACACCACTAAAACTAGAGCATTATATTTCTTGTGCACTTCTAATATCGTATCGACATAAACCTTAGGATCATTAACTACACTTTCTCCACACTTCTCGATTGTAGCTAAAGCTTGTGCAGCTGGGTGTTGTTCCAGTAACGTTTTCAGCTTAAAGAGACCATCTGGAATCCTAGCAACTAAGCTGTACATCCTACCTAGATCGGCGTCTATGTCATCGTTGCAAAAATGTTGCTGAATAAGAACACGTTCACAAGTTTCTGCTAATCGTTTACTTGTTGTTATATGGAAGTAGTTTTGGACACGTTTTCTTCTTCTGTAAGCTTTTGCTTCACCCTTTTCATATACTCAATAACCGGATTCGGATTTTCGGACAAGAACGAAATGCTCTCCATGTAAAATCATTCGGTATCTTTTAGAAAAATATTTTCAAAACTGTCCTTGTAAACACTTAAGTTAGGCCCTTTCGCTCCTGGTTCTTCTTCATTGAAACTTTTTCTAAGTAACAGTTTATTACACCAGATACTAAACGCATGTTAATTGTTTCACCGTGCCTTTCTTTTTCTATCAGTTTGAAAAGTGCTTTGGTAACTGCCTTATTTAATTGTTTGAAGAGATGATCCCTCGATGTAACCAGTAAGAGTTGATATATTTCATACCTTTCCTACCTTCCTCACATTTCCTTTTCACCCAATGTCTATTAAGATATGCACTACATCATCGAGCACTTTACTACAAAACTGATAATCCTCCCACTGATTTGTATAAAATTTATTTTCTAAGATTCTTTTACCCTTACCCTTTGGGTTTGCATTTGCCGAAGGTCGTCCATTGTTCTGTTGATGAACGGAAATGCAATAATTTTAAACGTGTATATAGAGCTTTATTTAACGTGTTTTATGCATCGTTTCTCAATTGTACCTATACTTGCTGGATGCCAGCATGTAGTCCAGACCTCAATATCTCTAACAAATTCCCAGAACATACCAACTCCATGGACCAGAAATAAATATCAAAGACGACCTAGCTGCCAAATATAAAAACTATAAAAAATAAACTATCCTATGGCCCAAAAGAAACCCCCCTAAATATCTGAAAAATGCAACACCAACGCTTGTAAATATGCTGACCAAACTTTTTAACAGATACCAAAACGGAGATAATATACCAGCAAACTGGAAGGACGAATAGATTACACCGATACATGAAAAAAGGATAAGTCAGACTAAAAAAACTACCGTTGCATCTTAGTTACCAGCATTGTCAGTACTTCTTCTTCTCATGGCGCCGTCTTCTTTCGAAGGTTGGCGATTCAAATGGCAATTGTGGTTTTGGAAACTGCTGCGCGAAAGATTTGTGCGGATGAGCGGTCGAACCATCTGCTTAGGTCTTTCAGCCATGAGTTCTACAATGTACTGTTAGTACTGTTAGTACGTTGTACAGAAATGTTATGAAAACCTTAGTCGGCAACGAATATGAACCACTTAAGCTAGAACAGCAAGCAGGATTTTAAGCTGGACGATCTGGCATCGACCACATCTACACTTTACCACAAATAAATAAAAAAAGAATGGCCAGGGATAGACCAACCTATCTTTTACTCGTATTTTGAGGACTTGACGAAAGCGAATGTTACATTATCCCTATGTAGACTATGGCAAGTACTAGAAAGCTCATCTGTTAATATTACACTTGTGAAAGAAACGTAATGCTTCTAGAACGATCTTCGATTAAAAATAAAGATTAACAACCAGTTATACAATTTTTATTATAAGAGGACGAAAACGTTGGCACTTAGCTTTAAAGGAAATTCTACACAAATAAAGGTTTAAAACAAGGCTGTTGTCCATATCAGAAATTTCTCGAAATTTATCTAGAACGAACTTTAACCACACAAAAAAATTTGCAAAGAGTAAATTGTAGGAAACCGCAATTACAAAAATTTAAATCTGTACCATTTTGTGGAAAAGTTTAAAATGGCCAAGATATTAAACAAAACTAATTCATATATCTCCAATCTCCGCAAGGGCTTACGCTACCGCTTTTACCGCATACGTATGACCTCAAATATTAATTTTA
This sequence comes from Diabrotica balteata, assembly GCA_918026665.1. Lineage (NCBI taxonomy): Eukaryota > Metazoa > Arthropoda > Insecta > Coleoptera > Chrysomelidae > Diabrotica > Diabrotica balteata. The sequence continues at coordinate 53,172,341 of OU898281.1, forward strand.
GTAAAAACTGAAAAGACCATATTCGATCAAATGTAATTCTTTCATAACGAAATAATTATGCTTCCCCACTTCCAATATTCCCCTCCTTAACTCGAAAAATATCGACCACAAAAAAAAATTTAAAAAAAATGTATGAAATAGCATTTGCAATAATTTCATCCCTTACCATTTTTGTCTAAAAAGTAAAAATGGCTGATATATTGAGCAAAAATGGTTCTCCAATTTTAGTTTTAAATTTAAGATGGCGGCTAAATCAAGGTTGGATTCAGTCACGATGTTAAATTTGCACTACTATTGACACCCTCTAAAGGTTAGAATAGGTCTTTTATGGACTTTTAGGACTATTAGGTATGTTAATATTCGAAATTAGAAAAAAAAAATTTTTCCATCTTCTTCTTTTTGTGCCACTCCTATCGGAGATTGGAAATCATCAAAGCTATTCTGACCTTGTTTATGGCTGACCTAAAGAGTTCATTAGTGGTGCAGCCAAACCACTCTCTCAAATTCCGCAACCATGACATTCTTCTACGGCCTGGATTCCGTTTTCCTTCTATTTTTCCCTGCATTATATTTTGAAGTAATTTTTGAAGGTTTTTTTCCATAGCTAATGTTAAAGTGTTGCTATAACAACTGTTTTGAGCAGATACAGTATCACTTTAACCGCAAGGGTAGATAAAGTGACACTTTAACAACAAGAGTAGATAAAATGTTTTAACTTTTTTTTATTCAATAAAATTTACAAATTCAAACCCATTAAGGATTAAAAACAACTGAAATTTTACAATTAACATTATTAGAAATATCTATTTTTGGAGCATCACAACTTGTACTCGTTTGCTTAAACACTTGATTTTTATAGGTACTGGATTAATTTTCTGTAACATTTGTTTGACATTTGTTGACAGAGTAATTCATATCCCTAGCAACGGAGCAACACAATTGCGATTTTTGTGATAAAAATTACAATTTTCTTTGAAATTCTATGTTTTACCTGAACTTAAAGTCTTGCTATAGAAAAAAAATGTTATATTGCACACGACGACAAAATCGCATTATCTTCTCGAGCATAATTAGCGCGCTCTCGAAGATAAAGTACAGTGTTATCGTCTTGTACAACAAATAACTATTATTAATACTTAAAAACTACTGCGTACCTTTGTGACAAATATGGTTTAATGATTTTCTGTACAGCGACAGTAATAATATGTTATTTTTTAAGGATATTAGAAACCTTTTTTATCTTATTTAGTTACATAAAACTGTATGTTACGATATTTTCCTTATATTATTCGATTAATCAAATATTTTATTGTTTGCACATGGACTATCTCATTTTTACCCGAACATAACGAACGTCCAACCGGACCTCGCAATCGGACGTGATAGTGTAGTACAATGAATAATTCAGTGATTATTTATGTAAAAAGGGCATAGATAGCCCAAGACTCGCTATCATCCCAGCGCCGAATGAGAAAAGCATCGAGAGATAGCGGGATAGGGCTGTCTGTCAAAGTGATTTATGCGAAAGCCATTTTGCCTATGCGATTCATCGACAGATATTCGTTTACTTCCGATGTAAAAGCTCCCGAGACTTTTTTGGTTATTAGCAACGTTAAAGGTGGAGGCGGCGACTGATGATCACACAAGTCGAAGTTTTTTGATAATTTGGGCCATTATTTTTAATGTCGTACTTAAATTTTATGTTTAAGGCAGCAATTTACACTTTTTCAGCTAATTATTAATATATCAAACAATTCTTCGTTTTTGCGTTTGCAAATTGTTATTCTTGAAATAAAGCCTTGCCTTTGTGTTTGGTTTATTTGTAAAAATCGCTTTTTCTTTTTACAGTTTGATTACTATTTATGACTAGCTTTATTTTTGTTATTTATTACATTTGGTAAACAATTTTTCGTTTCTCTTTATTATATTTTCTCCTTTCTCTTTCATTTTTTCATTTTTTGATTTCAAAAAATACATGTTGTTCTATTTTCTTTCCGTTAGCTTTTTTACATTGCAATTTGCGCCTTTATATGATCTAACTTTATAAGATCTAACCTATGTTTATAGGTCAAAGTATTGTTATAGTGTAAGGAAAAAGCTGGATTAAGAAACCTGAACAACGAAATAAAACAGAGATGCAAGACATAAACAAAAATATTATCACAATATATGTAAAGAAACACCAACACGGTCAAAACAATCAGCTAAGAAATCTATTTAGAAAAATTCGCTACCCTGGACTAATATGGCCAATGGAATAGACCATACAGAAACCCTGAAAACCAATAAAAAAGATATAGCAGAAATAAGGAGATAATACTACCGGAATCTGTAAAAAGATAATAAATGCCAGGAACTTGTTTACCAAATCCCTAAAAAATCGAAGAAGAACCTAATTCACTTGAGAATGAAACATAACTGGCGATTAGTACAATAAAGTATAACAAAGTACCAGGTCCAGATGTGATAACAGCAGAAATGTTGAATAAAAAATAAAATTGCTTCACTTGCTCTGTAACAAAATGGCAATCCAAGCAATGGTCTGACGAATGGACAAAATCTACAATAACAAAAATACATAAAAAAGGCAGCTTGTATAAATGCAAAAACTATAGAATAATACTTCTTACCGCACATGCCACATCTTTCCCTGGATGATTATAACATTACCATTGCAGTCTATTTATTAGCTTTGTGAAATTGAATATTGGACTTTGATAGATCTTCCTTACTCTTTCTACCTTTTTTGAGTCATGTGTGTCCATTTCAAACCTGCGTGGCTTTTAGATCATCTACCCATCTCCTGTATAATTTGACTGATGAACGTTATGACGACCTCGTTATGGGCTTTCACCTCTTCAAGGTATGCTGCTCTCCCTTTTTTTATTGCGGGGGTCTGGATAGGGGAATTAAGAGTATCGTAGTTTAGTAGTTTGGGGCTGGAAGATGTGATAAAAGGTCTATTCTATGCAGTTATTATTTAACAAGTTCTAAGGGTTACTAGTAACGGCTCTTTGTTTAGAGTTTTTTGACTAATACAGGCTATTGCCTACTATATTTTATTGGGATGGTTTCCAAAAGGTTCCAGTACTCACCAGGAAGTTCGTTGCCTGCTATGTGTAGAAGCATGACATGCGGCAAAACAAAACTTTTGTTTTTGGAATTCTGGTGTGTACTTGTTTTCGTCCGTGGCAAGGTTTGTTTAGAAGCTTCTTTTGCTCTGTTTATTGAGCCGTTTATATTAGGAATAGAAGGCATCTCTTACTTAGGTTAAGTACCCTATCATGGATTGAGTCTCCATTTGCTATTTGGTGGATTAACACTGTCAAATAATCATCGTTTTTACCCATGATTCTCCTCGGGATTTTTCTTTCGATGGTCGTTGATTAAACTATCTTTTATTTATTAGTGTATAGATTTTTGCTCTGTACTCGATAATTGATCTTACGAAAGTTTTATATGTGTGTAGAAGAGTAACTTGACTTCTTCTTCTTCGCGTGCCATATCAGAACTATCCGACGTTGGCGATCACCATTGCGAAGGCTTTTCGATCTTCTGCAATATGGAATAATTGTCTGCATTTGGTATCTGAGTCCATTCACGAATGTTTTTTAACCAAGAAACTTGTTTTCTTTCTACACCTCTACGGCCCTCTATCGCCCTTTATAACTTGACTAGTGTTCTCGAATTTACCACTTAGTGCTGTTAGGTGTTTGGTTCTGTTTCTTACCCTGTTTAGGGTATTTCTAAGGTGTCAGCGTTCCAATTGAATGTCCTTAGGCTGGAGCATTTGGGGTTTCTAAATAAGGGTAGTTGAGTTTTTGATGGATTTAAAGTTACTCTTAATTTGTTGCATCATCATCACCCAGCCCTTTGCGTCCGCTGCTGGAAATAGGCCTCTCTTATTTTTGTTCGTTATGCTCTATCTTGAGCACTTTTCATATAAGTTCTTGATATTTTCTTGAGATCGTCAGTCCAACGGGTAGGGGGTCTTCCTCTACTTCTTTTGTCTAACCTCAGCCTTCACTCAAGCAATATCTTCGTTCACCTTTCATCACTAATTCAAGCGACGTGTCCACCGCAGTTCCATTTTAGTGTGGCATTTCGGGAAATTACATCGGTAGCTTCTGTTCTTAGTCTTAAGTCTTCATTTCTACCTCGGTCACAAAGCGATATACTCAGTATTGTTTTAGAACGTAGGTGTCAATGTCAAAGTTTCGACACCATAGGTCATCACAGGAAACACACATTGGTCAAATATTTTACGTTTTAAAGAAATTGATATATCGCTTTTGAAGATGTCTTTATGTTTTTCATAGGCTACCGATTCTAGGTTTATTCTTCTTAGTAGTTTGCATGTTTTATTGTCTCTTGTGATACTTATTTGGTGTCCAAGACATATGTATTTTTCCACCATCTCTACTTCGTTGTCTCCAATATTAATATTTCCGCTAGGTACTAGGTTTGTCATGAATTTTGTTTTGAAGATGTTAATTTTAAGACCCACACTGGCACATCCTAACTGAAGTTTATGGAGCATTGTACATATCTCCTTGGGGTTGTCCGAGAACAATGTCGTCTGCAAATTTCAAATTTGTTAATCTTCTATTGTCAATATCTTCTATTGTCAAACAGTTTAGGCGATAAGGTATCACCCTGTCGGACTCCTCTTCCGATTAGGATATGATCTGTGTTTTCATGTAGTTTCACCGACATAGTTGCGTTCTTGTATGTATTGTAAATTAACCTTATATATCGGTAGTCAATGCGGCATGCTTGTAGTGCTTCCAGGATTTTGTCAAATTCTACCATGTCAAAGGCTTTATGGAAATCTACAAAAGCCAGAACGAGTGGTCGATTGTATTCGATAGTCTTTTCTATTACCGTTTTAATGCTCTATAGCTAATCATTTGTTCCAAATCCGGTACGAAATCCCGCTTGGTCTATTATCTGGTAAAAATCAAGTTTTTTCATTATTTCAAGAAATCATTTGTTGCACCAATCGACTATTTAGCCAAGGTATGCTTGTGCTCTATCGAACACAGAGCGTCCTGTACCGTCAGCCATACATGGACCTGAGAAGAGTAGGACCGTGTCGTCAGCTTACAGCAGGATACTCTTAGACGAGTTGTGGGGAGGTCGGTTCGATTTCGTTGTTATAGATTGTATGCAGCGGTTATTAAGCAAGATTGGATTATTTTTAGGATGTCTTTTATTATCTCACTCTTGTATGCTTAAATATCTGTGGTCTTCACTCTGGAATGATCTTATTCAATATTTAATCTCTGCCATGACGTGACTTACAATTTTACAAGTTTTTTCATCACAACGTGAGTTTAAAAATCTACGTATACATGTACTAAAGATATATAGTTACAAACACCCGCGAATAAAAAATATTAACCGAGTAAAGCAAATATTTGTTCTTGATACATACTTTAATTGGAAACCGATAAATTTCAAGAGAAACTTGCCTAAACAAAAACCACTGATTAAATTAAAGACTTACGTAAAGTAAAAAGAGACGACAAATTCTTTTATTATTCTAAAGAAACGCACCAGTTATTGACAGCTATGTGCGTTCCATGATAAAGAATCGCACGCAGGCCAACTCTCTACGAGACAAAAGTTGCATAATATTTCAATTATTCCGAATAGAATGCTAGAATGCGATTCTGTAGAACATTCACATGTTGTCCCATTCATATTCATATCTCAAGATATTTTATATGGTAAAATATGCGGCAGGTTGTTATTAAACTAAACTAACCTGCTGCCTACCACTTGCCAACTTCAGGTTAGTAATTAATAACAATAAACCACTTAGAAGGACCATTGGCGTGCTCATTCATGCGAAAACAATTTACTGAAAGTGCGAAAATGATAAACAATTATTTTATATTAGAATATATATAAAAAGAGAAAAAATAAAATCGTTACGCACAAGAAAAAGTGACGACTCCTAAAAAAATATAAACTTCAATATAATCTCATATTTAAAAATTATAGAACAATATAGTAACAAAAACTCACACAAATATAGAAAAAAACATTAATTATTAAGGAACATACATTGAAATTTAGTAATAGCAGAAAAAAACATGACCATTATAATTTACATAAAAAAGTTAGAGAATTATCTGCAAAATCATCAACAAACACACCTAGCCCATTAATTGACAATAACGATAAACCTATTAATAACACAATTTAAGAACTTATTTTCAGGTACAGGCGGAGATATCTACTCTTCATGGCGCGATTTGGTGCAGTAGATGACACAACACCGATCAAACTGAGGGAACAAGAAATGCGCATAAACCATCTTATTAAGAACAAAAAAATACGCATCTGGATGGGTAAACCTCTGCACGGGCGACATCCGAATGAAGTCAGTCAACACTATGTCGACGTTATAGCGTCGAACTATTGACTGACATCAGGAAAGATGTTCCCTGAAACAGAAGGTTCATTACTCACCATTCAGGATCAGGTTGTACGAACCAAAAATTCCTAAAATATATCGTCAAAGACCCTTAGTTCCAACACGACAAATGCCGATATGGATATCAAGCCCAAGAAACTATCCAACATCTTACCGGGGGCTGCCAGGCATTTGTTGTAACTGAATATAAGGAACGGCATGGCTCAGTAGGGAAGACCCTCCATCAAAAGATGACTTTTAAACTGGGACTTCTACAAACAAACCATCTCCCATATTATCAATACGTTTCTGAGAGTATACTTGAGAATGACAACTATAAGCTATACTGGGATCGCACTGTGTTCACAGACCAAACTGTAGCACATAATAGACGAGATCTTGTTTTAGTTAAAATACTAATCGATGTGGCGATACCTAACAAATATAACCTGCGTGTTAAGTACAACGAAAAGATCGCCAAGTACAGAGATCTGGAACTACAAATAAGGAGACAATGGAGAGTGAAAATTACCCAGACGATACTTATTATTCTCTCTACGACCGGAGTCATCCCGAAGAACCTCCTAGAAAACATAAAAAAGCTAGGTCTAAATGAACATATGTATAAGATCATGCAGAAAGCTGTGCTACTCTCGACGTGCAGATGCGTGCGAAAATTTTTGGAAGATACACCAACGTACCAAGTCACCTAGGACTCGATAACATGGAAATAGTTCCACCAGATCTTAATCCTTTTGATATCGTAGGTATCTGGGATGAGTGAATTTTACTATTAGAGGGAGTGTGAGCCGTAGGGCTAAATCTGGACACAATTAAAATAAAACAAGTATAAACTAAATATAGTGAAGTTCTTTTCATGGATACAAGAACGGGACAGACATAAATTGATAACGAGGAAGCTCCAATAATAAGGAAATCTGAAGTCAAACATTCTATAAATAATCGAGCTAATTACACTTATAGATGAACACAATTTAAACGTAATAACTATCCTCTTCAATAACAGATACAAATCTGGTGAAATACCTACAGAATGGCTATTACCGTCCTTTCTTTCGCTACCAAAAACCAAGAACCCCAAACACTGTGTAACCTCGGAAACCTTTTTTGGATGGTGCTAGAAAAGTCACCAATGGAGACACTGCGAACTGAAGAGAGATGTTTGGTGGAGAGCAAGTCGTAAGTTCGAAACTAGCTTTTCGAACCGGGAATGGGTCCAACGGACGAAATAAGTAAAGATAGGACAGGATAAGATATATTAGAGAAGATATAAAAATAAATAAAAAGATAGTTGGGTAAAATTACCAAAGATAAGATAGGAACAGGGCGCCACCTAACTTTTTGGGGTTTAAGGAGAAAATTTAGAAACCTTAGAAAAGAAAAGAGATAAGGAAAGATATTTAGGTTCTGAGATCAAATTCAAGAAAAGATATCAATAGTTAATAATTAAATAAATTTGGTCAACACTCTACATAAACAAATAAGAGATATATTAGGTGGACTCCGTTCATCTACTTTTCTACGAAACTTAATCCGCCTGATCTTTCTTCTTGTCGAATATATAATATTAATTTATTATAATAAGCAAATATTTAGAGGTATTCTTATATCAGGAAACTTATTACGAGCCGACAAATAAAATTTATTCATAAAACAAAACCAATATATTTAACAACACAATGATACAGGTGGCTGAATGTACACACAAGTATTAAAAATACACCATCAATTGATAGAAGCTTCTAAGATGTGGCTTTTTAAGGGAATTTTAAAAATACCATTGGCCATGGTTAAGAAAACCATGGTTAACAGAGAACTTTTGATCACCATTAAAGGAAGAAAGACAGTATATTTGGGTCATGTACTTAAAAATATATGGGTAAACTCAAAGGAAACAGGTTTTTGGTACACAAAAAATATCCTGGCTGAAAAACGTTCTCAACTGAATTGGGATAAACACACACTCTCTCTATAATGGTGCTACAGCCCAAATAGAACATAGAAATCCAAACATGTCTCCAATCTTGCCGATCCCGCGCCGAACGTCTCCAAGGTCTCACGTCTTGCAAATTTTGCGCGTGTTCTGCCACTTCAGGACCTGGCCTGGACCTAACACACAGGCGTTTTTAAGAAAAACAGAAGATAGAGACGAGTTTGCAATGGCTATAGCCAACCTTCTTTATCGGAGTCGGCAGTAGATGAAGAAGAAGAAAAATAAAACAATTATAATACACAGGTTCACTATTATTGGAAATTGGTTGTAATAGCTAAGAGAGCTATATGGGGTAGAGACCTTCCCTCTGATGGTTTATGTTTTTATTTGTAGACTAGGAGGATCATTCCTTTTTAATTATTTTTCTGTTCCATATATTTGTTCTTTTGTATTCCTGTCTACTTTCTTCCCTAGCTTTTTGGAAAAGATGGTCTTTGATCATTGGATTGAGAAGCTAAGTAGTCGCAACAGAAGTCTGGCCTATGATAAGCCAGTTACAGTCTGGCTGTCATATTATTTACCGATTAAACATGGTATAGATGGGCTTGGATATATGTGAATTTGTAAGTGTATAGGTCCGTATGTGTATTTGTATGTCATGTTTCAATGCCCAAACTGGAAAGCTGAAACTTCCTTGTTCAGTATCATATCTACATTGACCTGCTAGTGTTCAGAAAAGGAATAAAATTGTTTAAATCAGTATAGCTAAAATGTACATAAACAAATTGAAAAAAAAATTTATTAAAAAACCTTTATAAAAGGTATATATTTAAAAACCCTAACGGGCTAATTAGTTTTTTAATATATACCTTTTATAAAGGTTTTTTAATACTTTTTTTAATATTTGGTATACAGCCAACTACAGGAACGTAGATTTCTTGTGGATAAATAAAATGCTTTTCAAATAAGACAAAAACTTGATGTGAATGAAATGAATTTAACCATTTTCCTTTCATTACGGTCTTAACCGCATTTAGCATGATTATTTATATTTCTGTATTATTGGCAAGAACTTATATAGCCTACGGCACTGTCTACTTAACAGAATCTAAAAAGAGGTAAATAGTTTGAAGTCGCCTTAAAAGGGAAGGTAATTATACTGTTCCTTATTGGTGGCAAATACTCAATTCTTCTTGTTGTTACTGGATCGCGATGAAATATTGGTACAACTGGACTTTGTCTAGTATTTGTTGTTATTAAATATTTTTAAGTACCAGATTATTGATTGCTAACCAGAAAATGTAGGAGGTCATTTATATAAAGTGGTCTGCCCACCTTTTGTTCGACTTTGGGTGGTATTATTAAAGAAAACAGTTGTTTGTTTAGGATCTCTGAATTTAAATTAAATATCTCTGAAATCGGCAGAACTTGAATAATAGTATTGATATAATAGAAAGTGATTGATTTCTTTCATTAAGACTGAGACTATAAGGATGATTAGAAATAGAATGTTATAACTGTTTTGTTAAGAAACATTTTATGTTCCACTCGAAATATATAAAAGATGTTCATATTAGAAATACACTTTCGAATTTATAGACGTACCTACAGCGAATTAATCATTTCTTGTTTGAAAACAACACCTACAAAAATTAAAAACCGATTTTTACTTAAAAATTGTTATAAAAGTAACAATGGCAGCTAATCTGGAAAGCTCAACGTAGATGGAGCTAGTGTAGTTGGAGGTCACGTCAACTGTCCAAAGTTTCTTTCTAGTGAATATTTCATTTATTTCGCTGTGTAGATTTAATTTTGTATGATAAGATGCCTTAGTGCTGTGCTGTTCCTTTGTGCTCATCGAGAACATTATTAAATAGGTTTCTCAAAGATAATCTGATGAAAAAAAAGTGGATTGTGGCAACAAGAAGAGATAAATATGCAGCGTCGGTCGGCCAGGTGAAGTAGGTGAAGGTGAGGTTCACCAAAAAATATAATTAAATTGAAGCAAATAAATAAGAAATAAAAGCAACATTATTATATCTAAATTCTGAAATCAATGATTTCAATCAAAATTTAATGAAATCAATCTTTTAATTAATCTAAAAATTAAAAAAGACAACTAGCTTTATTAGCGGTAGGTACCTGACGGTCAAGTCCTTACCTGTGTTACTAGCCGTGTAGGATTCAGGAATAGGTGAATATTATTTTTAAAATGCGAAATCCATCTGCATAAGCGTTCACGGTTGCCATGACAACGTGACGTCAGCCTATCCTTAGTGATAGCTGAGAAAACTGGCGAGTGCAGTTCCGTCTAAAAATTAATTATCCGTCTTCACTACCACCGTTGGATGTGTATATGGTATTCCTATTTTTCGGAAATTTCTCTCAGCGACAATATTTTGAAATTAGTCTATTATATAGATAATTTTATATAGTATAGTGTATAGTATAGTATTTATTAGTTTAGTTTAGTCACAGTATTAATTTTATTTGTTAAGTGTACTTTATTAATACATTTCTCTGTGGTTTGTTTCGGATTTCGGATATAAAGTGTTCTTGTGCATTTCGTTTGGACAAAAATAATTTTAGACAGACATGAATCCAATTAATGACTTGGTGTGTAATATATTAGAGACTCCGTTTAGGCATTGGAAAAATGAAGATAAAAGGGATGTTCTTTTACATGGTCGACCAACCAGTATTCTAAACATCTGCGTCTGATCCAGAGCGGTCGGCTGCAATCAGCAACTGACCCAGAGTGGGTGGCTGAATCGAAACTCACCAACCGGTTTTAGTAGGCGTGGTGTTTTAATCGCCAATAACCCTCAATGAAATGTCAAGATTCGGAACTAAAATACCCTAGGCAAGCAGAACGAATCGTATCTAGTATAAGTGCCCTAAAAAACTGTTTTTAAGTTATTAGGGCCCTAAACTCTATACATTTATTTAACAAATTTTTAATGATATTTGAGCGCGAAGTAGGTAGCAAAACTCCTTTTGACTCCGGCAAGCTTTCCTCATATTCACCACTTTTTTAGGCCACGAGCCGCCGCTGTAAATATGTGCGACAGAACTGCATTTACTCGTATCTACAATAAACTAAATATTATATATAAAGGATAATATTTGTATGCTTCATGTTAGCAAATTTTCGGAGCAACATAATGGATAAAAATTAATAAAACTAACATAATTACTATTTATTGGTCTTTTATTTTGTTATACAGATTTAGATTATCTACGTTGGTAAGAAATAGTATTTTTTAGCCAATGCTGGAACCATATACTACTAAAAAAACTCTTTGGCTTCAGGGATTATTTCATTATGAATTAAATCATTATTTCTGCTTATAAAATGCATCTCATATCATTTGTTGTCCAAATGACAAAATCACAGAATTCACGACCAGTAAGTAACATCTGAGTTTGCAGTTGATAATAATAATTTGAATTAGATTTCAAACATAATTCATCTTTTATTTCTAAATATGGCAAACTATCAGAACTAATCATAGAATCATTTATTGATAAGGTGCATTTAACTTCTAACACAGTTAGTAATCCCAAAAGTCCATTAGGAAAAGCAGCTAAATAAGGATGGTTCAATAAAATGAAAAGTCCACAGCTAATGAAATGATTAGTAGTTAGCTATTTTCTCACATTTTTTATTCCAATTTGTTGTACTGATTACACTTATCATCAATAAAATTAGGAATTAATTACTATTAAACTGGGAATAAGCCACAATTAAAGATATAAATACGTTTATTGACGTTTCAATTTCCACTTCGGAAATCGTTCTCAAAATACAAACAGTAAATTAAACAAATTTTGTTTTTTGTTACATAGTGAAAAATTCTTCTAATAATTTAATTTTATCTGACTCATTTATATTGACAATTTAGACAAACATTATGCATTTTAAAGTAGACGACTTTAAAATGATATTGCCAATATTGTTGAGTTGCACTCCTGGGACGACTTTACTTATAAGATAGTTCATTCGATTACATGAAATCAACTTTAACTTGAGAATATCCGTCAGAAAAAAAATCAAAGCATGTAATTCGTCTTTAAAAAGACAAACACATGACATGATGACAGTAAAATTCTGCTGTTAGTGATTCCATAGTAAATTATGAGGGAAAACCCAGGAAAAAACCTCATAATACTATCCCGACATTGTAAGTATTTGTTCGTGAATTTAGTTTACCTTCAACAAACATCAAAATTCTGATTTTATGTTACGTTATTTAAAAAACATAAATGATGTATCCTCTATAAGTTACTGACTTACTAATACTGGTATTTTCTTATTAATAACTTCCTCTTTCAATATTGGTAACCAGATCCTACTACATTCTGCCGAGGAATTTGCGACACAATTGGCCTCATTTAGCATAATTAGAGCCGCTTCTTTGATTTTTCTTTTTTTACCATCCGTTTCTTTTAGGACTACATTTGAATTATTCCATTGAACCCTATGTTCATTATCCCATGCGTGTTTACATATTTAAGATCTATTAAATTCTCTATTTTTAATATAAGATTGATGTTCACTTATTCTAACATTTAATGGCCTTGATGATTCACCTAAATAAAACTGATCGCATTCACAAGGTATTTTATAAATGCAATTCTTTGTCCTTTCTTGTGCATTGTTAGGTTTGGTTTTGGACAAAATGTCAACGTGTTTGTTGTTTTGAATGTTGTTGAAATGTTGAATTTATTTCCTATCCTTTTAAGTTTTTCTGATAGTCCTTTTATGTACGGTAGTGTTATTTTCCTCATATTATTCCTTGTATATGCTGTAGGATCTCGTTCTAAGTTGTTCTGTTCTATTCGATCGATTGTTGAAAATTCCTTATTTATAAACGATAAAGGATAATCATTTTTTAATAAAACAGATGTTAACAAATGTTTCTCCTCCAAGAACGAATTTTCGTTAGAACAAGTAATTTTGGCTCTATCGTATAAGGATTTAATTGTTCCCTTTTTTACATTAATATTGTGATTTGATTTGAAATTTAAATATCTATTGGTGTGTGTTGGTTTTCTATACACCTGAGTCTCATATCCAGTATCGTTCTTAGAGATTAAAACATCCAGGAAAGGTAGCGTGTTATTATATTATATAGCGCGTTATGATATAAACGTATTTATATCTTTAATTGTGGCTTATTCCCAGTTTAATAGTAATTAATTTACAATGCCACAAGAAAATAGCTTCAGAACAATAAAAATTAGGCATATTTCTGTATTGTTGTGGTCTTCGATCATAAGTTTGTCTTTTACTTTTTTTGCACATTGCAAACTGGAACTATAAAATTTATTTGTTTGGCTTTCTTTGGAGAAACTTCCAGTCTGCTTTTTTGAATATACCAAACTTGCTTTCATTCGGTGCAGGTATCTTTTATGTATGAATTACCACGATCTTTCAGGTTTAGTAAAGCATCGCAACTGCAACATGTTTTCACACTGCTCTGTATCGCTTGTCAACATACATTTTCACAATGCATCAGTAATACTTTCATCAATGGAGAGGACCAGTTTTACATTGTATGTAAATGCTTTGGTCATTTCACTGTTGACTTGCGCTCGGTAGAAATGGTATTCATCTGTTTTTGATTTTGAGCTAACAAAAAATTATTTTGCATCATACTGTAGCCTTTTCTGTGGACTACGACACACATGTTCATTCCTTCTGCTAACTTATAAATACGTAGAAAATAGATATTTATGTCGACAAAATCTATTAGAAGAACTTTTAAAGAGTAGGAAATCCACATTAGTAACCAGAAAATGTTTGATTTTAGTTTGGTTCTCCACAGAACAGTCCACAACGTTATGTCGAAAATTAACGTCACGAAAATTAATTTCGATAACGTCTTCCTTTTTTCTAGTAATTTCCGCATTTCTTCTCCTCAATTCTTTTATCAAGTCGCAAATAGTCTAAGATCCATATTTTTCTACCATAATTTATAAAATCGTAATAATTACAACAAAAATACCATACAAGTCCTCAGAATTGTCAAAATGTGTTGATCTCCAACTACACTAGCGCCCCAAGCAGAAGTAACGATGTACATAGCTGCCATTTGAAAAAAATAAGCGATGCTACAATAAAAAACATAATTCGTAATATAGAACAACAGCTATGCTGTTGGTGACTCAAGTTAGATAAAAAAAATCCCTCCGACCTTACACACATGCGACACTCAAATATTGGTTAAGCCGTCTGTAAGACAAACAAAACAATAAAAGATTACTGCACTACCCTTTCCATGATCATTATGAAATGTTGACTAGTAAAAAGATTACATTTGACGATCCAACTAATAATCAGCGTTTTCTGTACTCAGGACAGACAGTGTCATCGTCATCATCATTTGGCTCTACAACTCTAGGTGAATCTTGACCGCGTTTACTATTTCCCTCCATTGTTGTCGGTCCTGAGCAGCTATTTCCCACTGCTGTACTCCCATTTTACATAGATCACTGGCCACTGCGTCCTTCCATCTCTTTCTTGGGCGGCCAACTGACCTTCTGTCATCGGGCCTTTCCCAGTATGTGGTGTTCAGAAGTCTTTCGTTATTTGACCTTAGGACGTGGCCCGCCCATCTTATTCGGTTTGCTTTAATGTAACGGACTATGTTTTCATCTCCATATATTGTCTGGAGTTCATAATTGTGTCTTCTTCTCCACTCTCCTGTTGTTTCTTCTCTACAAGGCCCATATATAGTCCGCAGTATCTTTCTTTCAAGAAACAGTAATTTTGTCGTTTCCCGCTGGTTCAGCGTCCATGTCTCGCTTTCATACGTTATTGTGGGTCAAATTATTGTCTTGTATACTCTTATTTTTGCTGATCTTGAGAGTATTTTTGATTTAAGGATGGTCATTAAAGAGTAATATGTCCTGTTTCCTGCTATTATCCTGGCTGCCACGTCATTTTCATATTTGTTTTCAGATGTTATGATCGCTCCCAGATACTTAAACTCTTTGACGACTTCGAAGTTATATTCGTTAATTGTTACGTTTTGCCTAACCCTTGGTCTTGGGTTCTTCGTAACTAGCATGTACTTGGTCTTATCCTCGTTTACCTTAAGACCAATTTCCTTGGCTCCGGTCTCGAATAGGGTGAAAACTTCTTTTACAAATCTGATGGATTGTGTTATTGTGTCCACGTCATCCGCAAAGGCCAATAGTATTTTTAATCCTTGTGCGGCAAATCCGTTTGTCAATTGTAGCTGAGCTTTCCTTACTGCATATTCCAGTGCGAAGTTAAACAGCAGGGGAGCGAGAGGATCTCCTTGTCTAAGCCCGGTGTCAATGTGGAATTCATCCGACGTAGTGTTGCTAAGGACAGACAGTGTGAAATTGGCTATTGTGCATGCAGGTGTAGATCAATGGGAAATGCATAAGAAATCAATTTTACACAGGTAGTAGAACTATTATAAATAGGCAAACTAGCGATAACCAGCCACGAACTACGATTTTTTTAATGCGCTTTTTTGCTAGATTTTTTAAAGTCAAAGTTTTTAACAATCATCATTCTGGCTTTACAACCCTGCGTGAGTCCTACCCTCCTTAAGAATTTCTCTCCAGTCGTCTCTATCTGGGTCTTCCTCTTTTTCTCTGACCAATGGATATATGAAGCAGAGTTCTTCTAACTGAGTCATTTTGTTTCATCCGCATTACATTGCCTATCCACCCCAGACGTTCTGTCTTATGGTTTACGCGATCTGATTCCTGGTATATTCAAAAAAGTTCGAAGTTATATCGTCTTTTCCACACTCCATCGTCATTCACTGTTCCATAGATTCGCCTTAGTACTTTTTTTTTCGGAACATCCCAACATGTTTTCATTACTTTTTGTTAGAGTCCAGGTCTCTAAATTTTTATTTTTGTCTTTCTCGATATAATTGTGGATTTAAAAAGGAGATTGAGCCCAAAATAGCATCTGTTGGCCGTGCAAATTCTGCGGTTTATCTCTGCGGTAGTATTATTTTCAGTGTTAAGTAGCACACCCAGGTATACAAATTCGTTCACTGCTTCAATGACGTCAGTTTCTGTAGCAAGTGGTCGTAGGATTTGTGGTTGCGTAGTTATGTTCATATACTTAGTTTTGTTGATGCTTATTATTAAACCCATTTTTGTAGCTGTTTCTTTTATTGCTACGTATGCCTCTCTTACTGAGTATTCCGTTATTCCCAATACTTATTGGGATATATTGACATATTGACCATAGATTTGTTATATATTGACCCAATGGTTATGGTTACCACAGGGAATCTACGTTCCTGTAGTTGGCTGTATACCATATATTAAAAAATTTATTAAATATCCTTTGTAAAACGTATATATTTAAGAAGCCAAACGGGCTAAGTTAGACAGACAAAAGGTTTTAGGAATCCATATTCCATCATCAGTGTCCTAGAAAATATGTAACCACTTAATTAAAAAAACATAGGTTTAAAATTTTGACTAAGGTTAATACAAAGTGTGGTTAATACGTACTAGGAGTACATGAATGTAGCCACTAAATATATGGGTAAAAACCCGTTAACAAATAATTAATTACATTTAGTTTACAAAATTTCTTATAATGATTTAAGATGTTAAAGTTACCGTTGGATTAGGTAACATGGTGACATATGACTCCACGTTGAAGTTGCTAGTCCTGAGACGGTGTGTCTACGAAGACTATATGGGAGCAACTGAATGGCAATGACATTTAATAACAATGTTGTTAAGTTATGACGGAAGTTGTAACAGAGCAGTCAATATAAATGTTTCTACTTAATACAAAAGCCAGCGTTATTTAAAATTGTGAAAATAAAATAAATTAATATAACAGTATCAACCATCAATGTTGTTGTTTTAAATTTATGTATATAAGATGACATGTGGAAAGAAAAAATATGTGGTTGTAGGTAGGCAACCAACTATACATGTGTGCAGTAATGTGTGAAAAAAGGTTTTAGTATAAGGCCCTTTATGTTTCTCAAACATTTGGTACCCAGAAAATAGAAACTAGACACATGTGGGAGGTTGAGTTCTAGAAATTTTATTGTTAATGGTTAGATATGAATGTATTTATTTAAAAAGGAAAGTGTTCTTGAATGAATAAAATAAAACTTTTGTAGTATAATGTTCACATGATGTTATGATTTGTGACATAAGTATTACTTAATCCAGAGCCAGATTGAACAATATATAGGGAGAGGACCTTCCTGGTGCAGACCGTTATTTGTTTTAAAAGGTTCAGACAGTTGTTCCTCCGAAAGTCGAACTCTACATTCAACTTTTTTAAGAGTTCTATTAAATTTTCATTTATATTCCACTAAGTGAAATTTTTTCACCACACCGCCGTAATTGACGAACTACTTTAATAGATCTCACCTCTCCGTGTACTGATAGGATATTTTAATGGCTATAGTCCCTACAGAGTATCCAAATTTTGATCATTAAAAGCAAACGTGTTAAAATATTTATTACCTGACAGTAACAATATAAACATCTTCAATAAAGGCGAACACTCAAGATTTAATATAAACAGGAGAATCCTTAGTTATCGACCTGAGCATATGCGATCCTATCCTACAAACATCTTTAAATTAGAAAATCCACCCCTACTCCTGCGGTAGTGATAACTTTCTTCTTTAACTAACCCTTCATTTTAAAACTACCTTAACAACTCATCTCTCAAAAGGGTAATTTGATAAAGCAAATTGAACAATATCTACTTCTCAGACTACGTAGACCAAAAAGTTTAATATCTCTCTTACCAAATATAGCTTTAACTTAAATAAAATAATATTTAATTCTCTGAGGTACTAGTACTAGTGTAAGCAGGACACAAAGCAGTCAGAAAAACCAAAGCGCTAAAAATTCACACACCAGTACTGTGGTGAAATACCAAATTTGACGAAGCCATCAAAAAATACAATGAAGATTTTAACAAACTTAAAAAATGCCCTTCTATGCAAAATCAATTAGAATATAAAAAACCAAGAGTTGAGTCTCGCATAAGATTAAACAAAATCTTCCTGTCATCTACAATCATGTGGCTACATTATGGTTATATTTTTTAAAACAAATAACAAATTAACTACCTCAAGACAAGAAATCACAGAAACTTGTGCTAACCTTTACGAACAAAATTCTAGCACTAATAACTACTCTCCCAGTATACAAAATATTTTCGAGGATTTTATATGGTCGCCTAAGTGGATATTCAGAGGAACTTCTCGGGGAATATCAAAGTGGTTTTAGAACTGGTCGATAAACAGCAGATCAGATCTTTGTGCTAAGGCAAATACTGGAAAAAACCAATGAGTTCAATATCGATACATACCATCTTTTTGTAGACTTCAAATGTGCCTATGATAGTGTCCTAAGAAATAAATTGTATGAAGCCATGAATGAATTCCACATCCCCGATAAACTGATAAGATTGGTTAAGGCTACAATGCGTAATGTGGTTTGCAAAGTCTAAACACAGGGCGAACAAAGGCGTTTAGAACGCATGTTGGGCTGCGACAGGGAGACGCGCTGGAGTGTCTCCTTTTCAACATAGCACTGGAAAAGGCGATTAGAGATGCCCGAATAGACAACAGAGGAAATATTTTTAATAAATCATCCTAAATTTTGGCACACGGAGATGATGTGGTCCTAGTTGCCCGCACAACACGCAAGCTAGAAGAAATGTATACCACCTTCTCAAATGCCTCAAAATCTATGGGCCTGCAAGTAAATGAGGAGAAAACTAAGATGATGGCATCAACACCCAACAATAGAGTCAGGAACATCGGTCCCCAATTCACAGTTGAGAACTCTACCTTTGAAGTGGTGGACAAATTCACATACTTAGGCTCCCTGATCACCAAAGAGAACGCCATAACGGAAGAAATCAAGCGAAGGATAATAATGGCAAACAGATGCTATTTTGGACTGAGTAGATATATGAGAAGTAGAAACTTAAACCAAAAAACAAAAATAACCATATACAAAACCCTTATACAGCCAGTGTTGACATATGGATCGGAGACATGGACCATCTCCAAATCAGACGAAGATCTTCTGCTTATATTTGAACGAAGGATCCTGAGAGGAATATTTGGTGGCATCTGTGAAAATGGTGTTTGGGGGAGGAGATATATAACTACGAGATATACCACAGATATAAACAAATATTTGGTGGTAAAGACGTAGTATCTCTTATAAGAATAGGAAGACTAAGATGGGCAGGACATCTAGCAAGATCACAGCAGAACAACCCTCCTAGAAGAATCCTTATGTCACAACCCGTGGGAAGTAGAAAAAGGGGTAGGCCAAAACTCAGATGGAAGGATGGTGTAGATGAGGATGGTAGAAAGATAGGCGCAGCAAACTGGCAACGATTGGCAATGGATAGGACTGCCAGGCGTAATAGACTGGGGAAGATCGAGGCTCTTTCATAGGGCTGTAGTACCATTGATGATGATGAATAACTACTCTCCAAGTTTTCTTCAATATAAATTTAGAAATGAAAACAAGGAGATACAGATCCCATATAACTACATGAACTCTTCAATTTCAGTTAAAAAACTGAACAATGCATTGTTTGGCATGTCCTGTTAATGTTCTGAATCAAGTTTAAATACCGCACTACTTTCCAAAGTCTTGATCAGCATTGTATATTATCATCCCAATCCCTAAATCTCAAAAATCGAAAACAGATCCCCAATTCTATAGACCGATATTTTTAACTTCTTCAACGTGTCAGTTATTTGAAAAGATTATAAACCGACGACTAACATGGTTGCTGGAAAACCAGCAGAACGGTTTTCGCCAAAATAAATCAACGACTGATAACCTAGTTGATCTTAAATCCACAAATGATAAAGCTCTAATAAACAAACAATACTCTCGAGCTACTATTTGTGATATAACAAAAACCTAGGATTACCGATGAAGATAATATGATACTTATAACAAAAAGCTTCTCCCCTGATTTATTAATAGTCACTTTCTAAAATTTATTTAAAATTTCCCTTAACTTAGAACTCGAATCCAGGAAAACGGAGTCCCTCAAGTATCTGTGTTATGTGTTACTTTAGTTAAAGTTTACTACTCTTACCCCCCGCTACCCCTCCAACACTTAAAGCGAACGGCGATGTTGAGTGTCAGTTACGCATGTGAAATCAATATTAGATAAAAATTGTATCCACTCGACGGAAAAAATTCGATATCTTTTGATTAGGGTATCCCATCGACAAAAATTAACATGCATTTTAAAGTTGTAGAATACGGTTTTCGTACGCAATTTTTGTATTTTCTTGCAAGTAAAGGCAGTTTTTATAAAGGTGATAAATAAATAAAGGTTACGCGATTTTTGCCATTTTTTACGAATCTCATGAGATCAACTTTCAGTGACTATATAGTAACTAGTAATTTACATCGTAAAAGTCTTATGTTAAAACATTTTGCATGAAATTTAAGTTTTAGTTTTGGCAACAAATTTATGGTGTGTGGCATTTGAATTATGCCTAAAAAACGCTGATTTTTTTTTATTGAGTTTAATGCGTCGACAACTAATGGTCATTGGCATGGCACAGTGAATTTTTACAGTAAGGTACCAAGTGTAGTGTGTGTGTAGGTGTAGAGTAATTGTCTTGATACTTAGCAGAGTAGACGTCATTGTCTTTGCTAAGAGACGCTAATTGTATCCGAACGTCTGTGGTCCCTCCGGTGAGTACCGATCGCACAAGGATAGAAATTATTATCATCTATTAATTTTTAATAAACAAAAATTTCTCCACCCAGGTGAGATTCGAACTCACGACCTTTAGGTTCAACGGTAGGCGCTCTTACCACTGAGCCACAGAGGGGAAACGCTGAATTTAAACTTTTTCATTACAAACAATCAAAAACGTTTAAAACAGAAATTTTTTTAATTACTAAACTACGGTTTTTTAGATTACACAATTTTATCTACAAATATCTTTGTGGATCTGCGTTTTTAGGCATATTTCAAATATCATATTTGTGGTCAAAACTCAAAATCGAAATTTCGTGTTAAATATTTTATAGATTAGGATCTAATGGTAAAAATTCTACTGCGACCGGTCACTGGTAGAGATAAAGTTTATTAATTTCATGAAAATTGTAAAAAATGGCAATAATTGCGCAATGTTCATTTTGATTTTTGTCGATAGGTTAGGTTAGGTTAGGTTAGTTGCGCAATGTTCATTTTGATTTTTGTCGATAGGAAACTCTGATAAAAAGATATCGAATTTTTACCGTCGAGTTGATTCAAATTTTATTTAAAATGGATTTCTTGAGCGTAACTGACGTTCAATATCGTCGGTCGGTGTTGATTCTGAAAGAATGGTTCACCCTACAGAAAAAATGCCAATAAACATTTTTTTTTCAAAATTACAGCTACATTTTTTGTTTAAAATCTTTTTTCCTGTGGCATACAGATTCTTGGTAATTCGATTTCTTCCGTTTTCCCAACTACGGAGGGGATTTTAGGGAAGTCAAATGTAGGGTGGTAAATTTTTTGCATATTTTTTGAATTCCCAAATTTGACATTATCCGCATATTCAGATTGTTCGTATAATTTTTAGAGGTCAAATATCAGACAATTGGCTATGTATGTATTTTAACTATTTTTATTTTTTTTTTTATTTCTAGTTCTCTCAATTTTACTACGTAATTTAATAATCTTTAATAGTAAACGGTTTTTAATATCTACGGGTACTATTGCAGGAATTCAAACATCCGTAAATGTAATGTAATTATTACATCTTTAAAAAATCTCATCAGTACAAGGAATGTGTTTCATTGGTGAATGCACAATAATTTCTATGTACTTTAGAATCTGTATTATGCGACGTAGCCTGTCTTTATATATCCTGCTACTTCGGTAATTTTCAAAGCGCCGTCGCCTCTCCATGAATCGAGCTCTAAATCTATCCGTCAGAAAACAGCGCTATTATGTGATCCAAAGGGGGGATTGGAGTAAATTCAAACGTTATTTATCAGAATCAAAAAGTTTCCTGATAGTAAAAAAATATATTCAATGGAGTTGGACGAATAAAACTATTTTATAGAAATTATAGTATCCAATAATTTACAGGAGAAGACGGAATTGTTTTGTTGCGTGTGTTAGCAAAAACCTCAAAAATGCAGAGTTTGAAAATGATTAGATTTAAATTGGCGTGGAAAAGTTAACGAACGATAGACAACCTGTTCTTCCAAGAAAGCGAATTTAGTATATTCTTGTTTTTATGCTGTCTTAATTAATTCAATGCATATATAAGAAATATATATATATATATATATATATATATATATATATATATATATATATATAATGAAAGAATTGGATTATGTCATCATAAAATATTTCCGAATACAGGTGAGTCACAGCGAAAATAAACTTACTATACTCCAAATCATGAATGTGTTGCTTGTGTGAGTCCATTTCAAATAGGTAAAGAAATAATAAATAAGACTTACTCACAATCAATTTAATTTAACTATAAGACGACCGGTTTCGCTTTCTACAATATGCAAAGCATCTTCAGGTCTCGATACAAAGTTAAACAAATGCTGAAATGATAAAAACCCATATTAGGGTGTTGTCTAATAAAGATAAACAAATTAGATGTTATAAATTACAATAATTATGCCAATATTACATGTCTGTGGTTTTATTTTAATGATTGAGTTAAATAAAAGGTATAAAAATTTTTTTAAGAAGGTTAAAAAGACAAGGTAAGGCCCACAAATTGTTATAAAATCTCTTCTATTGTAATAAATTAATAAATGAGCAAATAAATAAATAAAATAAAAATTACTTACATGCCGGTACTCTATTAATAGATGGATGGTAGAACATGTTTGAAAC
Source organism: Diabrotica balteata (assembly GCA_918026665.1). Lineage (NCBI taxonomy): Eukaryota > Metazoa > Arthropoda > Insecta > Coleoptera > Chrysomelidae > Diabrotica > Diabrotica balteata. The sequence goes on from OU898281.1 coordinate 53,195,618, forward strand.
TACTTTATATTGTTGAATGGAGAACTCAATACTATTATTGCAGTTGTTTGACAGTAAACGGGAAGTTCTTGAGGAGATAGATTTGATCCAATGAATTTGAGATATATTTGAAAAAATATCTCTAATAATTAAAAAATACCCGGACAGATAACTCATACCTACATCAATTTCAAATAAAAAATAAAAAACTTTGCACAAAAAGCACTACATCATAGTCTTGGGCACAATGAGTTTTTTTATTGCTGTATCTATTAGATTTTAGTGGTAAATTTTGACAGATGTAGGTTAGCATGTGACAGTTCTTCTTCTGTTTCTCAATACTGTAAGTTAAGTTATTTGTTTCATAAAAGATGCTGTTATTAATGAATGTCTATAGAACTGTTTCAATTTAGATATATCAAAAGTAAATTGATGTGTTTAATATTGGCATACTTTAACAATCTTTAATTAATCAAATTTAATGTAAAAATATGGTTAATTGAAATACATCCTACAATATAACTAACTCAGTCTAATGTTTAACTTACTGAACCAATTAAAGTAAATTCTTTGGCAACTGAACATGTACATTTAATAATCAAATGTATAATAAGTTTGCAAAGTTTTTTATTTTTTATTTGAAATTGATGTAGGTATGAGTTATCTGTCCGGGTAGTTTTTAATTATTAGAGATATTTTTTCAAATATATCTCAAATTCATTGGATCAAATCTATCTCCTCAAGAACTTCCCGTTTACTGTCAAACAACTGCAATAATAGTATTGAGTTCTCCATTCAACAATATAAAGTAGTTTCAAACATGTTCTACCATCCATCTATTAATAGAGTACCGGCATGTAAGTAATTTTTATTTTATTTATTTATTTGCTCATTTATTAATTTATTACAATAGAAGAGATTTTATAACAATTTGTGGGCCTTACCTTGTCTTTTTAACCTTCTTAAAAAAATTTTTATACCTTTTATTCAACTCAATTATTAAAATAAAACCACAGACATGTAATATTGGCATAATTATTGTAATTTATAACATCTAATTTGTTTATCTTTATTAGACAACACCCTAATATGGGTTTTTATCATTTCAGCATTTGTTTAACTTTGTATCGAGACCTGACGATGCTTTGCATATTGTAGAAAGCGAAACCGGTCATCTGATAGTTAAGTTAAATTGATTGTGAGTAAGTCTTATTTATTATTTCTTTACCTATTTACTATACTCCATTCGCTTAGCTCGGGCATATTTTGACAGATTCATTGTCGGAAACCTACAACACAACAATTCCTACTTCTCAGTATTAATAGCTCAAGTAAACTACTAAAGTGTATACTAAACCTATCAAATTTTGGGTAGTATATATTTAAAAAATATATTTTAGTTGTTATAATTTAACATAACTATTTATTATATGGTGCAAATAAATAAATATTGATTGTCGGTAATTCGCAAAGTTCTATTTTATTTACTATTTAGTAAGTTTAATATTAATATTGGTTATGAGACGTGGGCTTGGTTATAACTCACTAACTAACTAAAAGTAACTAACTTCTCAAAAAAATAATTACTAAATTCACTAGACAGTTCGGACTGGGAATAGCGAACCGGGTACACTCAATAGGGGGAGAAGGGCTTTTTGGCCAAAGATATTTGTACATCATTCATAACTTGGGTAGATAATAAAAATTATTGACCTGCGGCCTATTGTTGTTCAAAAATATTTGCTATACCTACAAAAATAGGAGCAGGGAAATTTTTTAATTTTTGAAAAACTTTTTCCCATTTTCGCCAATTCGACAGAGTAAGGCATTCATAGGCAAAGTTTTCGATCCGTTTATAGATTAATTTTTTTGTTGCAAAGTCATACAATTTGGTTGAAACAGGGGTAAGAAATCTAAGGCGCAACCCCTAATTTAAGACCCCCATGCTGTGAGTACCGATAAGAACTGGCTGGCGGCATAGTTTCTAAAGTTTTTATTATTACATATTGTAGTATTGATTTATATGAGATTCATGTTGGGTCAAATATCGGCCTAAAAAGTCCCCTGGGCTTGAGTCTCTATAATTTTGTAGTTGTATTGATGACAAACCTTTAATAACACAATCTTCTGGGTCGAGAAACGGCATTTCAAAGCAGTATGTTAAATATTTTCCTACGTCACTGTCTTTGTCCTTGTATTAGGATGATAAGCCTAGTGTCTGAATCTTGAGCTACCTAAAAAAAATTTCATTAACATTGCAACTTTGCGGCGTATAAGAAATCTGTAAAAAACATAGAAAAAGACAAAAAAAAAAAAAGATTCAAATATGAGTTCTTACCAAGACTCTCCCGAATGAAATCGGCAGCCCTTGAATAAAAAATTATTTTAAACTTGATACATTACATTATTCCAAACACAATGAGACAAAAATGACTGCTGAATTGCTTCTTCAAAATCTGCAAATACTCTTCTTAAAGCGAGTTTTCATTTCATTTGCCAATTTGTTTTGTAAGGAATTTAAGTGCCAGTGTACGTTTTTGTTTAAAAGAAAACCAAAGGTATATATACTGCTCTTCTTTTAAACCATGGATGGAAACATTAGCTTAAAGAATTTTGGGTAATACTCAAAAGTCCTATCTGTATATCAGTGTCAAAATCTGTTAAAAATTGTAAACTGATGTTGAAGGAAAACATAACAATGTGGATTTCTATTTCGTTTTGTCGTCTCCGGGCGATAATTAATAAACGTAGGAAATTGAAATGCATCTCGGCGCTATAACCATGTTTACTAATATCTCTAACTATTGCGCAATATTGTGCAATATTACGTAGTTAGCCGGAACGCTCTAATTTGGGCATTGTCTTGAAAAAAACAATGCTGGTAGGTTGTAGGTACTTTAAAAATAAAACTCACAATTTCTAAGTAGAAAAAAACTCAGCGTCAGAGTCTTTAGAACTTTTCAGAGCCCTTCAAAGTGAAGAGCCCTGGGGCTACCCTCTAAGGGTAAAACCGCACTGATTGTAAATCCGAAAATGTCCCATATTTAAAGTAAAATTAACTTTTATATGAAATCTTTTCGATTTTTAACCAATTAAAATTTGAATAAAACTCCAGAAGGAAGGGCGATGAACATCGAGGTGCGTGATTGGTGGCACCTGATGACATCCCCCTGCTTTGGAGACTCTGAGGCTGATAAGAAAAGCTGATTTTTATTAACAACCTTAAGAAAAACAATTTTTTTACAATTCATAACTATAGAAAAGAAAAAATGCATGAAATATATAAAAAATGAATATGTCCATATTGTCAGATTTACTTACAGTTCTCTAAACACTTTCACTCACGTAGAACTCGCGAAACGCGCACTTGCACTGCACAAAACACTCACAGACGGTGGTCGGTGTTGTGGACAGCATCTGGAGAACCATCCTCGGTCGCTGTACACTTTGTCGTAGGCGTCGTCCCATTCTAGCCCTTTCGTTACCTTCAGCACGTCGCCGGTGTGTCGTAGGCGAGTTTACTTGAGCCTCCGTGGTGACTCTGGACCACATAATGGTAGGGCAGGCAGTGACTGGCTACTCCGGGGACCTCCATGGCATCAGATACAGCATCGAAGTAGGTGGCTCGTCGAAGATATCTGCACATCGACGGTTTCAGGCTGCAGAAGGTGGATATCGGCATGTTAGCGTGTGATGTACTAATATCCGATGCATCTCCCCGCTGTGTTCTTGAGTGGTTTTGATGCAGGCCTCGTGTTGGAACTGTTTTTGCGATGTTGGATCGCTGGAGCATGAGAACTCTGAACTCTCAGAGTCGTAGTGCGTTCGATTTTTTGTTGGGCGCCATGTCGTCTCCGGACGATAATTAATAAACGTAGGAAATTAAAATGCATCTCGGTGCTATAACCATGTTTACTAATATCTCTAACTATTGCGCAATATTGCGTAGTTAGCCGGAACGCTCTAATTTGGGCATTGTCTTGAAAAAGACAATTCTGGTAGGGTGTAGGTACTTTAGAAATAAAACTCACAATTTCTACGTAGAAAAAAACTTAGCGTCAGAGTCTTTAGAACTTTTCAGAGCCCTTCAAAGTGAAGAGCCCTGGGGCTACCCTCTAAGGGTAAAACCGCACTGGAAATCGGAAAATGTCCCATATTTAAATTAAAATTAACTTTTGTATGAAACCTTTTCGATTTTTAACCAATTAAAATTTGAAATAAACTCCAGAAGGAAGGGCGATGAACATCGAGGTGCGTGATTGGTGGCACCTGATGACAGTTTACCATTAGAAACTCCTCGATTTTTGTTGGTTTTCACTGTTGATGTTTTTTATGTGTTTTTATGTTAAGTATAGAAGTGACTTCTATACTTTTTGGCAATTTAGAAGAAAAAGATCGCCGGGTTTTATACATATTCTTTCGGGACTATTCCCACATGTCGTAGGTCGTTCATTCATCTGTTTTATGGCCTTTCGCTTTAAGGAGATATTTAAAATTTGACGATTAACTACATCTTCTTTTATATACTATGATTATGGTCATCTACAATTTGTGTCAATATGTTGATATTGCTTTACATTTTTCTTTCGTTTAAAACACAAATCCAACGCTTGCCATTATTTTTGAAAGACTTGTGAAAACCTGTGAGACATGTTGACCTCTTAGAATTACGTTCGGTTTTTAGAATTCATTGGAGCGAGGTGTATTAACTGAAGTAAAACGTGAGTCTTTCCACATCGCTCCAATGCCCCAAAATCCAGACCATCCCTTTCCCCCCTATAGCACTCTGATGCGCGATAGAAGCACTATCAGCCAAATGCTGTTAATGTGGTAGTCCTGTGTAATAGAACTACAACATAGTTCCCTAATCGACTTTAAATTCAGGACAGCATGATGGGGTATATTCCTGTAATTCTCTTTATACTGAATATTTTGTGGGGTAGTCCTTTTTATATTTGATTACACCAAATACGTAACCAATAAAATCATTTCTTTCCTACATTCCAGGTAACAACAATAATAATAAATATATTTACAAATACTTACAAATTACAAATCTATTAGAAGAATTATAATGATTGCGTTGATATGTTGCCGGGGACTCAATTCGACCATCTGAATATTCTGACCCAATCTCAATCTGAATTCAGGTAGACGGGCTCAACTTACCTATATCTGTCGAATTATTGACTATTATTATCATCAACAGAAACAATGGCATTTGAACATTTAAAAAACGCCAACTTGCATTTAGTACCCCATCATAATATTTGACAAAACATTTTTAACTATATTTTAACGCTCGCCACTCGCCCCTTTATATCTCAACCAAAAACAGCGCTATTATGTGACCTGTACTATATTTTCTGTACAGAAGCTTTTATTCCTTTATCTCGCCTTTCAACGTTTTCAGGAACTTTCTCATTTGTTCAGGTTATTCATTAACGAACTTGTGTTATACTCATGCTTTATCAGTCCCTGAAAAGTTAGTAAAAGCTTCAAATATAAAAGAGAAAATACAAAACTTTCAGGAACTTTGTATAAACGAAAAATACACGATGTGTGTACACGAATATTTTCTGAATTTAACCGTAAGTTTAGTATTAACAATTTAGGGGTTTCTAGGGCTTTAATTGCACGGAAATGGATAAGGGCACATTTGCATATATTATAATAGCTGAATAAATTTCATAGAAAAGTTTAATGTGTTATACAAGACTGGCTTGCACAGAAATTATGGGTGCAATGAGACCATGTCCCACTTCTATAGTTTAAGCTGTATACAGACAATCGATATTTGCCGAGTCCCGAATACTAAATATTTGCTATTTGGACACTAGTGAGTAGTGCATATACCATCGTCAATCAGTATTTTAAACCGAATCAAAGGAGGCAAAGCTTTCGAAAATAAGCCATGTGTATGTATACCATGTTTCGCATGTTTACCTGTCTTCAAAAGTTAATACGTATGGGTTTAAGAAATATCGCTCTAGAATATGCTTTTAGGATACCACAAGATCAATATGGAAAATGAAGTTACGTCTGGATATCTGAATCATAAACGAATATAAATGAACGAATATGAATATTATATTGATGGATCAAAAACATTCCTCTTTCTCATTCCTTGGACCATTGTCAGGGCGTGGTGACACTGTCAATATTGTTAACTCGTTGTCTTCATTAGCTCCCATACTGTTCCATATGGACTGCTTCATGTAGGGAATTTTTCACCAGAATCTTCATTTGGTTCGTCCATCGTGTTGGATATCTTACTCTTGGTCTTCGGCTTTCTACCTTGCCTTCCACTACCAATATTTCGTTGGTCTCGTTCTTCTAGTTATGTAGTCGAAGTATATTAGGTATGCTCGGTTTACTTTTTTAATAGCTAGTCTTTTATATAAACCTCTTCCAGAATTGACAGGTTGGTTTTATGTTCTGTCTAGTGCATGCGTAGAATTCTTCTACAGACCCACATTTCGAAGGTTTTACTCATACTTCTATCGATTTTTTTGAGAGTCCAAGTTTCACCTGCGTATGTAGTGTAGCTGTTGCGCTTCCGGCCATTGCTAGTTTACGCTTGATTTCTGAGGAGGAATCGCCATTTTTGGTAATCAGGGCGCCCAAGTATACAAATCTGTCTATAAAATCGCCAAAATTCGCCACTTGGTGTATGTCCGTTAGATTATTATTTGCTCTGTCTACAATCATTATTTTTGTCGTTCTAATGTAGATATAAAATCCAATTTTTTCGCTTATCCGGCTTAGGCTTTCAATAATGGTAATCATTTAAACTTCCTTCGCTGCTAGTATAAGTGTGTCATCGGCATATCAAAGGATACTGGTTTTTCTGCCTCCTACAGTGATTCCTTCATTCCATTCGTCTAGTACTTTTCTCGTCCTATATTCAGATTATATCGTCGGCTTGGCGCAAAAACTTACCAAGTCAAAATAAGTTCATTTCGAAAAAATGGCTAAGAAACTCGTTTTATGTTATTGAAGCCCTGAATAACATTATTTTTTAATTTTTTTGTGTGTTACTAGATAAAAGCTAATATAATATCAGATGTTTTATCACTAATTTTTTACCAGTTTTATTATTACTGTTTATACCATGGACGTATAAACATAGATGGACACAGCAATAAGATACCTTTAACACACAACGTTTTGAAGCTTCGATAGAATGTGATGCTTCCGCAATGAGCATAAGCGTGCTTGAATTTTTACTCGCGGGTAATTATTCAGATTTTAAAAATTGGAAGTAGTAATAATGTATAAAAACACGTTCAAAGAAATAAAAAAACGAGAGTTTAACTATTAACAAATCATGTCTTTATAGAAAAATTAAAATACAATTTTATTTGCTTTAATTTTAATACAATTAAATATAGTTGACTTCAAGTTAATTTAATAGGTATCAAAATAATCCAACAATAAAAAATCTTTATGTTTTCTCCTAAATTTGCTACCCAAATAGTTTGATCGTCAATATTATTTGGAAAGTTATTATTTGAAAAATAAATGAGTTTTATTCATTTCACTAATTTATTTGTATCCATGAGAAATATTAAATTCAAAAGGTACTAAACAAATCTTTTTTAATCAGATGATGTCTACTTACAATTTAAAAATGTCTAATAATTTCATGAACATGAAATTAGTAGACATTTCATATCTTATTCAATACATTAATGAACATGAATAAACCCAATGGTACGCCTATTAAAATGTAAACAAACACGCTTCCTCATTTCCTCATGTTAAATAATGTAAATTGTATGTACTTACAAATGAAATCGGGATGTAAATATTTCGTTTATTTTATTTCACTTTTTACAAATATCACTCAAAATACAGCCAAAATATCGAAAAACAACTTTTCCTCATCTACTGTAAAAAGTAAACAAACGTGGAACAGCAATTGAAGTTTGACGTAGATCCATAAGACAGAAAATGTAAACACTGGTTGCCATTTATAAATAGTTTTCAGTGTTTCTACATATAAAACAATTGATTGATATATATTATACGCTATTATTAAATGATAATGCACACTATGTGCACACTTGATATTTTGATTACAATTAAATATATTAATCTAACCAATAAATTATTATTTTGGTTTGATAGCACCTGTAGAGTATAAAATACGGAGTAATATTTTCAGCGACTCGCGAATAAGAAATTTTAAAACAAAACGTGACAACAGTTGTAGGTGCTGAGAATGTGACATATTCAAATAATTTGGACTACACAATTTTATGTAAATAACTGAGTCCATCTGTGTTTATACGTCCATGGTTTATACCAATAAAAAAAACAAAAAAAAAACTCTGACTCAGTGAGTTTTAAAATTTGTACCGTGATACTAAAAACGCGGTTGATGTAATTAAGTTTTAAATAAAATTGCGGTAAAAAAATTTTATTAAACAAAATATAAATTTTCGATATGGAAACAATATGAACTCATAAATAATTACTTTTCGTTTTCGAGATTTTCAGTTTCAGGAACAATATCTCTCTTTGTCGAAGATGTTGGTAGTAACCTGTACCACCCCTGTATTCATTTGAAATTACTTCCTTTTTGAAGAGTGTAATGAGATCTGCTGTTTTATTAATATGTACAGGTAGAGGACCTTAATATAATTTTTTGAGTTTAAGCTCAGTACAGTCAGTTTTTAGACTATTACGAACTCGTCCTTCGACGTTGATTGTTTTGTACTGTCCAAAATAGTCGTATCTGTGTTCAATATCATTTTACTGTACTTTTTTAAATCTAAAACATTTTACCTTTAGCCAATTTACTTTTGTTCGTCAAAATCCCATAACTTATTTATTAGCAAATGTCTGTGGACATCCTTCAAGTCGAGAAACTCATTAAATTTAAGTTCTTTGGTAATGTATGGTCCATAATTTTTTATTTCTGCTGCGGATAGATTTTGCCTTTTTAAACATATTAAGCCAGTCGGTTACAATGTATACAAGTTGATATTTTTTTTTTTTCAATGGCACTGTGCATTAAAACAACTTCCGTGTATGATTGGCCACTTTCTAGAAATTTATGTTTAATTATGTCGACTGAGGTTACTTGAAAAAGGTATAGAAAAAGAGCAACAATATTTTGGTTTTTATTCTGACCTTGACATATGTCAGAGAAAACCGTGATGTGTTTTACTTCGGGCTGTAATGTTTCAAACCATTTGTATAAACACTTACCAATTTTTGAGCTGCCTCAGATTGTAGAGTTTTATAAATTGTTAAATTGTACATGTTTACTTTCCTTTTATAATACATAGACGATACATCAGAAAATGTAATTTGCAAATCTAACTGTAGGTCGAATGTTGCAGAAATGAAAGACCGATCATCCTGGATCATTTTTGTCGATTACCTTAGCCTTTGTGGCATCACTTTTTATCATAATGTGATTTCTATAATCTTCTAAATCAGAATGCTTTTATATATTTGACGCTGTATATCGATCACACGTTTGACACTGGTTTTTTCGTAGTTTAAAAAAAGAAAGATTATACTGTGCATCAAAAATGTTTCTATGGACATGTATGGTAACTGCCTTGAAATAATTTTCATGGCAAGATAAAGAATAATGTAATGAGTAATGGCTTTCCATTGTAGGAAAACTTACAATTTGAGCCCTTGTTATATCAACATCGGAAGTTCTGTTTGCAGGTGGTCCTTTTCCCCGCTTGTCCTCACCTTTAAATACACAGAGAGAATTTCTGTTTTTGAATGCGGTCATGATTGGACCATTAATAATATTAAAGGTATTCATCAAAAATGTTTGATACGCTCTTCGTGTTTCGTTTCCGTAAAAAATAATATTTTTTGACATTACCCCTCATTTTACTGTTTTCGCCCTTTCTTGGTCTTCGAGTTTTTGATGAATTTACTGCAACATTTTGTAAAATAAAATTCATTGCAAATTGTTTTTCCTTCTTCGTTAAATTTAATGTTACATTTAAACCTTCACGAGTTTTCGCAAGAAATCACCTGGAGTACTTTTGGAGGTCTTATTATTCCTCTGGTTGATGCGTTTTCTTGACATTTACTAATTTGTTCTTTAGTTCGATTTGTATACTACCTCTGTGGGCCTCTTTTTCTCGATATAGTTAAATGTCTTTCGTCATTATTTGCAGGTCATCGGATATTTTCATCGAATCTTTAATTTCACTATCTTCCTCAGAAGAGTATGGTACGAGAACAGTTCTGTTAGGCATAGAATTTACAGTTCTGTCAACGACATAGTTGGTAACTTCAACGAGAAGTCCATTGTCTTTATCTATGGTATACTCCTTTTTATACTCCTTTGTTTTTGCAAAATTTGGAGTAGGTTTTACTACAGACTAGATACCTAAAATTACCAAAGAATAGCAAATAATATTATAATCTGCCAGGGGTTTTCTTGTAGACTTTCAATTATATTTAAATTTTTTTTACATAAAGAAAAATTAACAACCAAATAGTAGGTATGTACGAATTGGCTACTCAGCTGATTGATTCTTCGGTAGTGGCTGTTAACTGAGGTTTTTTGAGTTCGATTACAATACGTCATAATCAATAACTGTTCTGACAGTCTTATATCACCACTAAAATAATAAAATTTAGTCAAACTATGCACTTTAAAAGACATTTGTTTAGAATTCAAATTAAACAATATTTTTTAAGCTTAGAAAACCAACCGCTTTTGACAGATAAAACTCACTAAGTCGCGTTCGTTAAATAATGTTTACGCACACCATTGACTATGTTACTTGATCTCTACGAAGTCTTGATCTCTTGAGTTTTTGCATCTCTACGAACTGGTAAAAGGACTTAATGTGTATTTTGTTTTTTTTTTGTTTGTGATGACTTGGTAAGTTTAAGGTCTTTACAATCAAAAATAATGTTAATAGGGAAGAATTATACTAGATTTAGTAAAATATGTAAAGGTCTCAAAAGGTGTAAATTTTGACATAAAAAGTTTTTGCACCAACCCTACGATATATTGTGTAATAACGGTGATAGTATGCATCCATGTCTAGTTCCATTCTTTGTTTTGAACGTATCTTAATCTCACATTAACTAGGTAGTTAGGTACTTCCATCTGCAAAACAAAGTAGCATAGGTATGTTGTGTTCCCTAGCTTTTTCTATTATCTGTCTGGGGTTCAGTATCTGCTTCCGCGTTACTTTCCTGGTACGAAGTCACATTGTTCTTTGACTATCTTTGAAAGTAAAAAGTTCTTTAGCTGTGCCTTGATTATATGCAGCAGGACTTTGGTTGAATTAGAAATAAGGGTAACAGTTCTGTAATTCGAAGGGTCATTCGCACCACTCATCAGGCCATTCCCCTTTGATCCATAATATCTTACACATATCCAGTATTACATCTACGCCAATCTCTTCCATTGCTTTTAGAGTTTCTACTGGTATGCTATTAATTCCTGCGGATTTTTTGTTTCTTAGTTCGTTGGGAGCTTCTTCTACTTCTGCTCATAAGATTATTGGTTTTTCTTCTCTAATTGCATATTTCTTGTGCTCTGAGACTAATGCATCTTTTGAGGTCTTTTTTGTATAGTTCTGAGCAGTGATTTTTCCATGTCTCTGCAATGACTTCTTTGTCGGTTTTTACTCCTCTATTATGATCTTGAATGGCTTGTAGTTGAGGCTTGAACTTTCTGGTCAAATATTTAACTGTTCTAAATAGCTCATGACTTTCATAGCGGTTTGCACGTTCCTCCAGTTCTAGACATACGTTATTTATATGTTTGTTTTTATCTCTGGTCTATATATATATATATATATATATATATATATATATATATATATATATATAGACCAAAGGTTTCCCTTGATATCTAATGTTTGTTCTTTTGGATTTTACGCAATGTGCACTCTTTTTCTGCTAAATAAATTCAGCTTTTTATTTCATTTTACGTTTTATTTATGACTTCTAATATTTGTCGTTTTTCTTTGTTTATAAGTTTCATCTTAAAATGTTCTGTATTATTTACTCTTAGCTGTTTTGTCGGATCTATTTTTCGAGTTGTTAAAAACAGTAGTATTAAAAAAAACAATAGTCCTCTGAAATATTCCTAAAATAGATATTCTTGTGTATATTCACTTCTAAACGTGAAAACAAGTTTTTTCTGTTAAAAGAAGCAACAAAAAAATGGCATTATTATGCCTTCAATAAGATGCAAGGTGTAATTGTCCGTTCTTTTACAACTTTTACATTTCGTTATGAAAGGGCCACTGTTGGTAAATTGCTATGGAAAGGCTGACTGTATTATTATGTTCAAATTTAAATGGGAAAATTAAATTAAATTTTAAATGGGTACAAAATTTATTGATCTACAGACAATGATATTAACTGAATTAGTTTGTAAAGGTAGATGATAAGAGTTGGCATGCAAATAACGATTGGTATGGGTGGGTTTTCGGTAAACAGAGTTATGAAAACCTTGGGATTGATTTTTCTATATGATAACGTCGAGAAAATGTAAAAGAAGACATCAGATATGATGTCGAAAACTCGGCGCAGTGCTAATCGCCGTAGGTCAACTTGGAAGTCTGGTAAGTTTAATATTAATTTTTATAATGATATTTATCTTAAATATATATGTGTTTATATTTTTACATCTTTATACAAGCATACACCACGGGTCAATGGGGCATACAGAGTGCTGAACAGTTGTGCCATATGGCAAAAGATAAAATAATTCATGCCGCAGGGAGAAGAATCAAAAAGACAATATACTTCGTACTTAAATGTTGATATTAAAAAAACAATACAATTAGTAACACCAATTAATAGTTTGTTTCTTTCCATATTACAGCTATGTTTCTATTAACTATATAATATTGTTCCTGGCATAAAACTAAATTATACTTAAATGGTAATTAACCTTAAACCGTCAATGTATATAAAGAAAGGGAGTTTGGAAACTTTTATAGAGAACGAGAACAGCACCGGCGTTATGACACTGTCATTAAGAAGACGGATCACCTATTATGTCAGAGTGAGCCTTCTATTGTCGGATATAATCTATCATTCTAATAATACGGATTAGATCGTAAGTTTCCCATACGCGGACTAATTTGTTATAATCCTTGAAAGACATTGTAAATGTCGATAATTCTTTATTAGTTTTTGCTGAAAAAAATTAAGGCAAGAAAAACGTATTGAATTTAAAACAAACATTTAATTGCAGATATGTATTTATGTAATAGCATATATTGTATTTATAAAAACCTAAATTTTTTATAATTAATTTATATAATTTAAGGTATAATGAGCTTTAAATTAACTGTTAACTCATACAGCTTCTATAATTATCTGGTGATTTCCTATAATTGTTTTTGATTTGCACTGTACTGCGAAAGTTTGCATATTATTGATTTTTAATGTTTTTATTTTTTAATTTTCCAGTGGTTTTTCGGAAAATTTTATTTTGTTTAATTTACTGGTCTGCAAAAAAATGTTTCCCCGTTTTGGTTTTTACATAATCTTCATTTAATTTAAAAACGATATTAGTAGAGTAACAACTATAAAAACAGTTATCATGTACTTTATTTAAGGTTTACAATAAAAAATACTATTTGTGTAGATACAGGTCATAAAAGCTTACTACAAAATCTCCTTATAATGATCAAATCCAATTTATTTCGAAATTTTCTTTCTTTTTCTTGTTTTAGTTGGAGTTTCTCGGTAAATCGACTAGCATACAACAGACAATCGATCAACAGAATTGCTACTGGCCATTTTTCATTGTAGTCACTTCTAATGTGCAATATTACAATTAAAAGCTTTCATCATACAAACCATCTTTACACCTTACGGTACCCATATTTTCAGGAAAAAAATTTAAGTGTTATTCTAAAAATTGAGTCTTGAGTGACTTGTTGCATCCTAGACAAGAAAGGACTGTTGGATCCTCCTAGAAAATTATGGCACACTTCTATTAGAGCTGCACAAGCTTCTTTTGCTCTGTTTAACATCAAATTAAAAGCTACTGTTATAAATTCTCGTATTTGTGGACCAACAAAATCTCGTTCTTTCAACTTCGCGTCACTTATTCCCAGAAATTTCGGATAGTTTTAAGGTACTGAAATTCTTTATCGTTTTTATACATAACCTTTACGAAATTTTTGATTATTTCCAGCGTTATGTATGTAAAGTAGTGAAAGGATAACTTTTAGTCTAGTGCACTAGAGGTTTTGGATATACACTTTTAACTCCAGGTGTTAAACTTTTCCTTTTTGGCCAATTGTTCACTACGTAATGGTTATTTATTACACTGTCCTATTTACACAAAAAACAACAAAACTTGGTATATCCTTCCTGTAAGCCATTAAGTATAGCTATGACTTTCAGATCAGCATATTACTCCACAGGTATTGAAAATCTTTTATTTTCCCAACTAATATAGTAGACTCGCGATTATCCGCGCTAATTGGGACCACGTATGAATCGGATACAGAAAAAGTCGGATAACACGGAGATCGGGTATTTGCTTAAAATAAACGAAAAATCCAAAAGTTATGACGTATGTAATTGGTTTATAATGTAAAATTGAAGTATATAAACCTATATGCAGAATACATAGTTAAAATATATAGATAGGAAAACATGTACGTATTGGATCATCTACATGTTTAAAATAAGTCTTTGGTAGATTTTTGCGTCAACTTCTAGCCTCGTTTTAACGCTTCGATGTTGCGCCAACGCTGAAAATAAAGGATATAGGTAGGGATTTACTCTTTCTGTTATTTAATGTCGTCGAGACAGCTCCAATCACCTTCAATGCTTCGGAGTGAGATATTTTCTTGATTATCTCATTTTTTGTTATTTTCCTTGATATTGTGCGGGTGGATAACTATGTCGGCTATTGCATGATCAGTCAGTTCCATTTGCTGATCTTGCATATATCACTCGTTGATGTCTTCATCATTTATCGAAAGTTCCTTTGGTAACTGATTAGCGAGATCTACTATTTCAGCAATACAGTTACTGTTTTTTGTTTCATCACTTTTCGCTTTAATTTGAAAAAGATTTCGATATGTCTTTTGCAAAGTTGTTACTCTCACATCATCCCACGCTGAAGCTATCCAGTACGACACATTCTTACCGGCGATCTCTTTATGGGCAGCTGTCATAATCATTCCCTCATCCAACCAGATCATTAATACTTGGAGAAATCTTCGACGATAGTTCCGTTTCATAGCCTCTAAAACTCCTTGGTTCAGGGGTTGAATGAGAGATGTGACGTTTAGTGGCAAGACAAAAAAGCTTTAATGTCACCTCTAGTCAACGAACTTGTATCTGGATAAGATGGCGCGTTATCCAGAGGAAGAATAGCTTTTCTTGGTAGTTTTTTAATAAGGCCTCAACAACACAAACGAACCACTTAAAAAAACCAATCTCTGACAGTTTGGCAATCCATTCACGCACTACGTAGGTGGGTAGGCAGTGTACTTGAATATTTTTAAAAGCCCTTGGATTTTTCGATTTTCCAATAAGTAAAGGTCTTAATTTTAAGGATCCAGAAGAGTTGCTACACATCGAAAGAGTTACTCGCAGTTTTTTTGCTTTGGGCTGCCAGTGTGAAAGGGTTTTTTCGACGCATTCTAAAATTGAGATCCGATTAGTCACAATTAAAGATTTGATCTGAAGTAGGACCATGCTCTAAAATGAGATCTCCATCACTTGCAGTAAAATTTTTCTCGCCACTCTTAAACCGTTTGTGAAACTCGCCAGCCTTAGCTTTAAGCATGTGGCCACTTATTGAACTTCCCAACCCTCGAAGATTAGAAAACCATAAAAATGAGGCTTCAAAAGTCTGTTCGTATTCTCCTTGCTTCATTGTTTTTCGCAACAAATCCTTTGCACCACTTACAGTTTTATTAAAGCACTGTTCAATATCTTGTCGTTTATGTCGCCAATCTCCCCCAGTGTCTTCTCCAACACCTAGGTCATCAGCAATCTTCTTTACTGACTCACCCTTATTCAAGCATGTTATAGCATTTAATTTTGATTCTAAAGAAACCACAACTTGTTTACATTATAAACTCATATTGTACTTCAATATACTAGTACGTAGAAACTGCACAAAAAAAGATATGAATAAACTTAAAAAAGCTTACAGTGGGGCGAACCGAACAGCTAGCTGGGATGACTCAAACTGACGGGAGGGGATTGAGTGGGAATGCGGCCAGTAGAAGCATAGTAGCTAGAACAATAACACTTGCTAGTGACTCATCTATTCAGCGTACCAACAGCCAGCTCACACGCTTTCACTTGATCTCACTCTTCAAGCTAATTTATTACATAATTTGTTCTTTTTTAATTACCAACTCGGTTAATCCAGAGGTTCTGTTAGTTGAGACTTGGATAATCGCTAGTCTACTGTACCTCCAAATTTGTATAATCGTCCCTCATGTTTGTTGCAATGTTGCAAGAGGCTCTGAAGAGTGTTTATTACCATTGTGAAGTAAGACTGTTTTTAAACTAATCTTAAAAGCGTCAATAAAAAGAATCCATTCTTCATATTCTGAAAAATTAAGTTTTTGAAGAAGCCCTGAAGCCTTAATATAATACACTAAATCATCTCCTTTAGAAACGTAACAGAGAATGTTCTTGCCTTCTGTGAAAATATGAGATTCTCGTATATTTGTCTAACAAACTCCACTGGTTTAAGTCCTCAGGTTTTAAGTACTCCAAGTAATTTTGATAGCCATAAATCTCTAGCAAGGTCTTTCAAATCGGATTGCTTTACAAAATACGGTTCTTTTAATCAACTTAAAAATCCAGATAAAGTATACAAAGATGAGAAAGTACATTCAGATAGGAAGCTCGATTGGGTGTGAAGACCAGACATATTTTACCATCCATCTTCTCCTTATTTTTGGGAGGTGCTGGAAGGTACTGGTCTTCTTACATACGTGATATCCGGATATATAATTTTATTATTATTTTTTCTCGAGAATCCTCATGTTAATATCATACAAAAGTACCAATCATATTATGATGCTGAGGTTCACTCCAATTCGTTGGCATTGCAAAACGGCATGATTTCTAACTTTGTCCAAACCGACCTCTTAGCGTTCTGGACAACTGGTACAGCATAATTGTGGCGACCAATTTTTATCCCTTTTATCGAGGAAGTCTTCTTTGAAAGGCTTCTTTCACTAGGTCTTTTGTTATATTTCGTTGTGTTTTTAAGGTAATTTGATTGTAAATGTAAAAAACACAGTATTTAGAATTTTCATAAGTTCTTGACATTTTATAACCTAAAATAAGAAACAATTTATTTGAGAATAACTTTGGTATTTCTATTTTACATTTATTCTCTAAGCTCTTAAGTAAATACGTAAAGTACACATAAAATACTTTAATTACATTCAAAAAATATGGACTTTGTGCAAAACTTACCAAGCTATTCGATACAAACCGTAAACAATAAAAAGATTAGTTTTTAACTAGCTCCTGTCAAGTCAACAACGCCAGCTGAACAAAAACTGCACATGATCATATGCACTATTATAAAACTCAATTACCACTGTATCTATCTTTATTTTACTACTCGGTAAAACCCATTTTGTATGTATATACACTACATTTTGTGTTGATGCAAAAACCAAATTCAAAAAAAAACATAAATTTAAAATATTTTGAAAAAAAAAATTAATAACAGAATAGCTAGGCGTGGTAGAAAAAATTTATTAAAGGATATAGATTTGAGCATTGATAACTTTATATTTATGACAAAATTTGTAGAAGGAGGCTTTGGTTGCAGACCAGTGTTATTTTTCATTTTTTATAAGTATTATGCTGTCTTCCTTTTCCAGCAAAGATTTAAAAAAGATATTATTTTATAATCATTTAATTTGTTTATTGTTGAAGATCCCTGATAAGCAGGGGTCCAATGCACTTTAGTTGCTAACGGTTACCTCTTAAAGAAAGAAGTAAACATTAAAGATTTATCTCCAGCATATGACCAAAAAGCAATATGTACTAATTAGTAGCACTCGAAAATAAATAAAGATATTCCTGCAACAACTTAAAAATTTCAAACATAATCAAACCCCAAAATAAACTCCACGCACTATTTACGACCTGTTTAGAAGCCATTACTTTTTTGAAGTTATTTTTAAAAAAGTGCGGATCTAAATCATTTTATGTTTCCCCGAACTGTAAAATAACTAAAAAATATACATTTCTGTCGGTAATGATTTCTTCGTTAAGTACCATTTAGGTAAAGTTTGTTACCAAAATAAATCCAGCAGAAGCAGAGATGGATTTAAACTTGCGCTAAGATTGTACCTTGATTTTCAGATATGTGTTAGATATCAGTATTACATGATAATTTAATAATCATTTGAAAAGAAGCCAATAAAAACTTGAATTGATACCAGTAATACTATATATTTGCATTAGTATGTAACTTCTTCTTTGAATATAGTTAACCAGATTTAATAAAATCTACAAAGAAAAATTTGTAATATCTGTAATATATTTCATTTACTACGATAAGTCCAGATCATTTTGAATTTTTTTACAAGTTGATATATGTTTTTTGTTCCACATGAATATTTTAAATTTAATCTAACTTTTTTATTATTTTTCGAATCATTTATTAAATCACTCAGACTATTTTGATTTTAGAAAGATTTTTATTTATTTATTTATGACCAGCCTCAAAGGGTCATTGGAGTAGTATAATTTAAAGGTTTACAATGTACTTGTTACATTTATGGAATATATACGATGACAAATTTTTAATAAGTATTATGCCAAATTTTTAATATCAGTTCCGTCAATTATTATTGCTTGTAAGGTATCTGGTAATTTATATTGAATTCTCTGCATGCAATATAAAGGACACTCCTGTAAAATATGATTAACACTGTGCACAATTAATATCACATACGTAGCACTGTGGTTTGAATTCACTCTCCAGCAGATGTTTATGGGTGATGGCAATGTTACCTATTCTCAGACGAGATAAAATAGTTTGATGTAAACGCTTATTTGAGGTTGATTTCCAAGGTAATATCGAATGTTTTCCTTCTCGTAGTTTGGATGTTGATTGATTCCACTTTTTTTGCCAAGCATTCATTACTAAGTTCTTAATTATAGGTTTTACATCTACAATGTTTCTGGTTTCTACTGCTTCAAGACTTGAGACTGCTAGTTTTGCCACGGAATCTACTTCTTCATTACCAGTAATTCCGATATGTGAAGGAATCCATACAAAGTTGACATTTATATTCCTAGTTTGCAGTTGGTTTAATGCTGATTTTAAGTAGTAGACACTAAGATATTTAATTTATTTACGACAGTTACAGAACTTAGGGAATCCGTAATAATGACAAGGTTTTTGATATTATGTTCTACCACAAAATTTATTACATTGACGATAGTGGTTAATTCGCCTGTGTAAATGATTGTTTATTTGGGGAGTTTAACTAATATTTTTATTTTATTAAACATAAATGCTGCTCCCACTCCCTCAATAGTTTTAGAGGCATCGTTTTATATATAAGTTTATGGTTACTGTATGTTTGCATTATATGTCCTCCAAGAACCTCCAAGTTCTTGGAGGACATATATTGATATAATGCTTTGGGATGGTTACCTGATTTTTTATGTATAGAGAGTTTAATATTGTTAGTTAGAATGGAAATAGTCCAAGAAGGCACAGTGTTGATATTTGTTAAACAATAGGTATCTGGATTAGAAAAATATTGAATAAATCAGAATATTATTTAACCATCGCATTAGGAAATTTCTTGGCACTAAAGATATTGGAAAACAAAATATTTCATTTGGTGTAAAATTTAAATGGATCAGCGGCATATTATATAAATACATGTTTGAAGGTAAAAAAAAAATAAATATAAAATCCATCTTGCAAAGTCTTTAAGTTAGCTGGCTCTGTTCTTCTGTATCTGGAGATAAATACCAATGAAAAAAACATGTTAAGGGTATTGGAGGAAATCGGGATCCTTAATAATTGAAATAGGACAAGAGAGAGAGACCTGTGTTATTTCCGTTTTGTTAATTACAACTTCAAAAAACGCCCTTATTTTTGTAAGTTTAAATGAAAACAACTGTCGTTTTCTGTCTTCTTTTGTATATAAGATTTAAAAATTTTAGATGGAGCTTTGACTGCCACGGCTGCCTATGACGTAGTTTAATCTGGAGGTCCACTTTTCGATGATTTTTTTTAACACCCTGACTTTTGATTTTCGTGAAATCTTCCCTAAAGTAGATGAACACATATTCAACGGCTGTGCATGATGAATAGACTGATTTAGATCTTCCTACATGCTTTGCTCTACAACAGTATACTTTGGAAGCGTTGTTGAGGCGGGCAGCAGTCAAAATAGACGCCAGTTAAAAAAGTGTTGTCAATTTACATTGTTATACCCCTAAAATAAACACCCACCGTGTTAAATTCTTTTGAGGACATCAAAGGGTTCAGTCCATGAATCGATATTAATTTTCACTAAGAAAAAACGAGGTACTAATAAATTTTTATTACTTGTTGAAAACAAGTGAAAACTTCGTAAGACGTTAGTTTAATCTGGGCATTTTTCTGGAAATTTTTCTTCGGCAAATTTTTTTTAGAATTATAGTGAGAATTTTTTCTAACGGAATCGGTACCCCTCCGGATGCCAGAGTCAGTATCATATAATGAACAACTATTTATTTATAAATACAATGAAGTCGATTTAGACTTAGTAACAAAGCATATACAACAAAATTATTATTACGCTAAGAATATAGTATATATGGAAATAGTTAAAACTGAAAATGTATAAATTTGACAAATTTAAAATCTGAAATATTATTAATGTTTTTAAATGCCTATTTATATTATACTATTTTTCCAGTGCACTATATATCATTAAAAGTGAAACTGAAACAAAACCATGAAGTGGAGATATCTAGTTTCATCAACACCCCTGTCTCCATAATTTCTAAATTCATACTCAGAGTAATCAAGGACATTACTGGTTTTTCTCTCACTTTTTCCATCAAAAACTCATCCCAACTAATATTCAAACTCAATCACATCAATCTTCAACCAGATATGACCATGTTTTCATTTGACGTTAGCAATCTCTTTACTTCTGTACCTAAACTTGAAACTATTCAGTTAGTTCACGACCTTCTCACATCTAAATCAACTAAGCCCTCAGTCATCTCACCAATAATAGAAATACTTTCCTTGTGTCTATCACAAGATTATTTTTCTTTTAATAACACTTTTTAGCTGACCTCTTCATGAACCATCTAGAATCCACTCAAATCATGATTAACAATACAATTTTACACTGGTTTCGTTACGTTGATGATTGATTAGTATTCATTAGAAGTAACTCAAATACAGCTTCTTCCTTACTCAACACTATCAATAATATTCACCCCAATATTAAATTCACTATGAAATTAGAGTCCAACTTTTCTATCAATTTCTTGGACCTTTCTATCAATAGAATTAACAATTTCTTTGATTATAGCATCTACAGAAAACCCACACAAACATCACATGTCATACATTTCGATTCTAACCATCCCATTTCACACAAATTAGCTACATTTAATAGTTTTATTCATCGTTTAGAAACCATCTCATTATCCAACATTAACTACAACCGTTGATTAAATAGCCCAAACGGTTATTCAATCAACACTACAACCAAGAACTCAACATAATCAAACAGATTGCTTTCAATAATGGCTACAATCCTGATATCATCCATAAACTCATTTATAAAAAGAAACGTAAATTGCTTCAACAATCAGCTTACCCTGGCATTATTTCAGATTCCCCTTCTTAGTTCTCATTACCATTTCACTGTCCAACTCTCTCCGAATAAATCAAAAACACTATCCTGAAATCTGTTGAAAATTTTAAGATTTTCTTTAAAGTAAACAATAAATTGAGTAGACCAATATGCAATAGTAAGGAGTCTATTGACTTCAGCAAAGTCAGTAGAGTTTAGAAACTTCAATGTTCTGACTGTGATGCCACTTATATTGGTATAGCTTGTAGATCTCTGGTAACCAGGAACAATGAACATTCCAAGTTAGAGAATACTTCTTCTTTTTCCCATCATCTTAAATATCACAATCACACAATCCAGATACCAGATGATATTTCTCTTCTTCATAACATTCCAGGTAGAGATTATCTCAAACTTGACCTTTTTAAGGATTATCGTAAAGGAAAAGAAAAAAAGTCCCAATTGTGTTAATCGTTACACCAGCCTCGATAGAGACTTCATTTTACTACATCGACATTTATTCTCCTGATCCAACTTTCTTTCTTCCAACTATACATCGAGTTTTACTTACTTCTACATTGCTTTCTCTCTTTTCCTTAGCTTAATTATTGCCCTATATATCCTGTCATACTCAACACTATTCTAGCCATCATTAATACACTAACATCCTTATTCTAATATCCACTTTCCCATCCCCTCAAATAATTTCCGTCCTAACCAATCACACAGGTTTTTTTATAAATACTCACTTTACATTTATCTTTTCCTTATCACAGTCATTTTCAGTATCCCCAGCTTACATCTTCACGTTCATATCTCCTATTTCTTTTTCGTTGATTCATCTTCCATAATTTTCAAATTAACTTTTATCTCTACTTACTTCATATAATGAAATAATTAGGTAATAACATTCTTTTTTCACTTTTAATGATTTATTTTTCAATTACCTAATTTTGTCTTACCCTGATATACCAAATTTAATTTACATCACAGTCACTCATTGTTTGACATTCTCCCTATTGCATTTACCTTTGTAAATTCCACGAGGATTGTTTTTGTTGCTGATGCCCTTCTAGTTTTTTTCTGTGGCCAAACAATGTTTTTAACAACTTTTTATGTAAGCAGTAAAAAACCAACGTGTTCTTTATACATTTAAATTTCAACTTACGTGTTTTTAATATTGTTTTTTTAGTCTCTTTTTTAGTAATCTTTTGATGGAAGGATTTAATTCCGAAAAGATCTTCTTTAAAATAAAGTTTTAAGCTTTTAATAAGCATTTTTATACATTGTACCACAGTACAGAAAAGGTATGTCCAAACAAAGAATTTACACCCATGTTTTATGATGTATTATTAACACTGAATATATCAATCATGTACCTTGTTTTAAACCAGAGGTAAAAATTAAACAGATCCACCTCTGTTTTAGGAGCGCGCCCGAAAACAAATAACTATTGGGGTGAAAAAGAACGCGTAAAGAACAGACCATAAACAAGCAGGAGTGCACTTGTTAGTCATAAGGTCTCAATCCATCTGTAGAGTTGTTTACAAATTCAGAATAGGTAGAATTGCTCACTTGACACTTATTTATAGTTAGCTGTACGGGTTCTTTTCTTCTCGAGATCCAACTTCCTTTCAGTATTACAATCGTGTAACGTAAATGGTTTTTCTTAGGTACCTACGTGCTTTTTTCGCTAATCTTTAATACACAACGAGCTTTATGATATAGACTTCCTGCAGAACAAGCAGAAGAGAAATGTATTCCATTAATATCGATTAATATCGATCATATGAAAACATTTTATACGACTTTTTGTATGATGAGCTATTGTACTATAAGATATTACTTATTTACTTACTTTATAGTAAAATATGTAATATCACCCACAATTTTTTTTTATAAATTGCAATCAAGCTATTTTGCAACAAATTTACAAAAACATCTGTAGTAAAGCTCTTAAAAATGCAGACGCAAAATCGGAAACAAAGTAAAATTAGTACAGAATAGTAATGTCAACGTAATAATAGACTTTCGTTACCTAAAAAATCTTATTGGTAAAGTAACCATTGAAACAGAAAGCATATGGATTTAAAACCAATATCAAGGACATTAAATCGATAGTAATATTTAAATCCACGCGAAATGTCGAGAACAATTTGTCTAAGAACATTGGCGACCAGTCACGTGATCTTTATTTGGTCCGCAGTAGACCTAAAAGTGTAAGAGTGTTGACTCCATACCACTGGCGTAGGTTTTTAAGCCAAGATATTCTTCATCGTCCAGGATCACGTTTCCCTTCTATTTTTTCCTAAATAATTATTGGGACGTATTGGGAGCTGTCTGAGAGTTGGTCCACCATAGTTGTCAATTTCTCGAATGTGCTTCCTATAATCACGATATCGTCAGCGAATCTACGGTTGTTTACATAGTTTTTATTAATGATGATGCTCTATGTTGACCAATTCGTAGTTTTGAAGATGTTTTTTTAGGCTATATTAAACAGCTTCGGCGAGATTTCGTCGCCTTGTAGAACTTCTCTCCAAATGAGAATGAGATTTGTATTTTTGTCTAGTTGTACTATCACAGTTACGTTTTCATATATATATATATATATATATATATATATATATATATATATATATATATATATATATATATATATATATATATATTATAAATTAGTTGCCTATATCTCAAATCTATTCTACAATTGGACTGATGTAAATGGACTAATGTACTATATTCTTGGTGAAAGCCGACAAGTAGGAAAAGGCTGTTCTACCAATTGCTAATTTTCCAGTTTCTAAGTCAACCGTTTCTAGACAACAGTTTGTACACTTGACTGAGCAACGGTATAGCTGTAAAAATCGTTAGGTCATCTTTGGTCTCTTTTTTGTTGCAATATGAAACTGTTGTTCCAGTCTTTAAACATTTTCATACTGTGGAGACATCTGTTAAATGCCTCTGTTAGTATTAAGATTGTTATTATCGTGCTTATATACATGTATCTTTTTCCACAGCATTTAGACTAAAATCAACATTTTTTCAAACAATTTCAGAGAGGTTTTCTCCAACTATATAGGGAGTGTGGTAGGGAAGAAAATTTAGAACGTACACATGTAAATAATTATATGCTATAAAGCATTTACTTCTTTTTTTGTGGTTTTTATAAAAAAAAACGGGTGTGGCAGTCCAGTGGGACTGCCGGTAGAAGTTCTATACACGCGTTCGCCGTTACAAATTTATATGGGAGTCAATCTGCACAATAATTTCATATTTATTGCTATATTTAAGAGATAGAGCAGAAAGAGAAAAAGAAGTAGGTATATAGGTATATGGTGCATCGTTTGCTGTATACACATTTGACCTGTAATAGAAGTATAGTAAATGAAGGATTGAATTAATATTTTAATAAAAATATATATTTTTATTTTCATATATGTATAAAAGGAGTTGAATGCAAAATTTTTACACATACTCTGCAGTAAAATTTATTGTTTATTTTGTTATTAATATAAAAATACAATACAATACACTGCAACATAATATAATAATACAATACAAATTAAAATGCAATATTCATAAGTATTTAAAAATGACAATATCTGTAACTTAATTACGCATATGTTTAATTTACCATGATAGAAATATTTATAAAAAAAATAATAATATTAATAAATATTAAATATATTTACAAAATGAACATTTTTATTATCAAGAGAGAAAATATATCTTCTGTCGCTCTCTTACCAATATCTTACATATGTAATGATTCGAACGCACGTATAGAAGTATAACTTCAAAAGGATATTTCATCGTCATATACATTCTATTATTTATTCATTTCTATTACCTATATTAGGATTTTTTTAACTGTGCTGTATAATTATGACATAAGTGAAATATATTTACCGTGATAAAGTATTATTGATGACTAAGGCACTCACAGGTAATCAGGAATAAGAAACTTCTCCAGTCAGTTTTTATAATTATTATAGTTATTGTAGATTTTAGGTTGTAGATCGCCAAAATGGTCATTTGGTGTAGAAGACGTACTTTGATGAACTTTCGTAAACATTATAGTTACTACTTGTCGTGCCTATTGTAACCGCATGCCTTTATAGGGCGTTATGAAATCAGTCCAGAATATACCGTGGATACTTAAAACAAACGTAATTATTATAAAATTAAGTTTGGTTGGGGTAAATAATCTGAAGTACTAACAAAAAACATTGAACATGATTTTCCCAAGGAGGGCAGAGCCCCATATTTCTCTTTCGCCGGGTACCACTGGTTATATACATTATTGGTGGTGTTATGTATGTATGGAAATACTTACAGACATGGTCCATTCTTAAGGAATTCTGTTTTGTTCCATTATTTTTTTGATTAGTTTTAATAGTTGTTTGGTTAGATCTGGTCCTCCGTACTTTAGGAGTTTGTTCGGCATTCTGTCCTCTCCTGGTAATTTCCTATTTTTTAATTTTTTTAATCCTTCTTCTCAATCTCAACCTCTTTCTCCTCAATATTTATTTCTGTGTTTGTCGTCACCTCTGGTGTTGGTGGTTCATTATCGTCACCTTTAGCAAATAGGAATCGAAAGTAGTCTACCCATGCAATATATTTGTGAGGTGCAAAATTTTTATGTTCATCACCAATCTTAATCTTAAGTATGCACGATACATTTTACGTACAATTGGTATTATTTTTGATATTCGATCTGATATTGTACCTTTTCCATAATTGTAGCAAAACAGATCGGATTTTACCGATTTAACCGAAATTTACATGAAACCATCATTAAAAGTCTTTTATTCGCTGAAATGAGTATTCAGAAGTACCGTATTTATATTTTAATAATATACATACTTTTTTTAATTAAAGATACCAAAAAAACTGACCTGATTGATTAAGTGAATTATATTTTTGAATTCAGCCTGCACTGAAACTCTTGACCTCATAAAAAAAGTTTTGAAACGCGGGTCAAATATTTGTTGTATTTTACAAAGATTAAATTTTTTTAATAGAGAATAATAAATTATATTTTAGATAATATTACTTTAAGTATATTCGTTATTCTTAGTTACTATTCGTCAAATAATGTTTATTAATTTATACAGTAGATATTACCCTGTTGTATTTAATATTCTCTGTTTTTTATATTTAGTAGTCTTTTGTTCATCATAATCCTGAGACATTTTTACCCAAGTCATTTTAAGTTCTTCCGTTTGAAGCATAAAAAAGATAATTAAAATATTATCCAACCCTGTATTTTATTCTCGATCGCTACCAAACTTGTTCTTCTTTCGTGATATCAACTGCTGGAAGCGATACAGAAGATGCAAATAAAAACATGGTACTGTTAATGAGATAAAATCCCCATTAATTTCTACATTTAGTCTCGTGAACGGCACAATAAATATATGGCAGCGTGATTGTTGCTTGTGTAGCCCGGCTCACTCCTAATTGGATCAAGAAATAATTATTCAGGCAGAGTGGATAGGGGCGACCCAGAGGTAGGTAGGTCACATTTGGTAGATGATCTATGAATATATGATACTCAGGATATATGTATATATATATATATATATATATATATATATATATATATATATATATATATATATATATATATATATATTTGAAGCCTACACGGCAAAAACGATGAAGGTCACTTTTATTCATTTTGTATAAAAGTTAATTTTAAAGTTCAAAGACTAATTTTAAAATGTTTCTAATATAAATTTTAAATCACACTCTTTTTCAATGGATATTTAATTTATCGGTAAAATCGATAAAAATATTCTTAGGCTGTTTTTGTTTTTTTTTAATTTTTTTTATTTTTGATGATTTGATCGAAAATATACAAAAAAAATGACAATACCGGTGTATGTCATTAAAGCAATAACCAAAAGAATGCAAGTCAAAAATAAAATAATTATGTAACTACCTGTTACTAAACATAGCAATAATTGTACTTTCTGTATTATTTTTCTTAGTACTTTTTTTTTGCAGCCTGTTTCTTCTGTACAAGACTAACTCTTGTCCCTTGTTCCATTTTGTTGTGAGCGAGGATATCGAAAAAATGTTTGGCAGTATTACCACAAAACTGCTTAAGGTGTCGTTAGTCCTTTCACATTTCCAAACTAATTGGCAACAAATCTGAAAGACAAAATAATGAAGTAAAGTGGGTAAAAATAAGAATTTATTACCTCTATAACTTTTGTTGGGTAAAAAAAATTCTTGGGTTCCTGCCATATCATCACTTGGTAAAATTGTGTTGGTACGAATCACATAAGTTTTGAAAGGCCCATTGTAGCTTGTTCTAAATGAAATATATTGAGGATAAATGGCTTCACAAAATATTTTTCGAATGGGTCTAAAAGCAAATAGGCATGTTGTTTTAAAACTGGATGAAAGAAACTAAGTCCATTTACGATTTAAGGACTGATCTACTTCTATGACTTTAAATGAGCTAGGTTTTGTGTGTGCTGCCTTAAATTTGTCCAACCTATCTTCAACAGGTGATCTTCTTGATCACCTGTTGATGATAGTGATCAAGATCGGTGATCAGTCTTCAACATGATCCTTTGGATAATGAGTCCCATATTCCTATCACACTCCAAGTATGAATGACCTCTTATTGGAAAAATCATTTTAATTTTGTCAAGTCGTGTTGTGGAAATAACTACGTAATCAATAAATTTAAAGAGGTTATAGTTTTTATTTTGACCTCAACAAGAGTCGCAGAATATAAGTAAATTCCTTACACTGGAGTCTAGCTTCAAAAATTTAAAATTATGCAAAAACAAAATAACTTCCTCTGATCCCTTAGCTGCGAGATTTTTGGGGTAACAATAAAAGTAGGAATTGCCAGTCGACATCACGTGAATTTTAAAAAAATATTAAGTAAGTTTTCTTCTATAATACACGTCGTTGGTTATAATGTTTGGTATAGGAAGGTTTTTTTGTAAATTCATCGCTATTGATTCGAACTGTTTACTCTTCATACTTCTTTTTCTTGCTTCTTTGTTACGATCATAGAACACTTCGGCCTTTCGCAAATGCAATGCATGTTCTTTTTCCTTCTTTCTTAGTTCTTGGAGAATTTTCGTGTCATTTTATTGCGTCCTTGAATTATTTATACTTTTCGATAGTGCTGTTTTCTCAACAGTATATTTACCGCAACTACTGCAGGTATCGCTGCGTGTATATTTACATTTAATGTTGAAGTTATCATTAAAAATTTTGCGAAAAAACTCATATAAAATATCTGGAAGAGATAAAGCCTTATACATATTGTACATTTTTCTTATTGTTAGACTTTCTTTAGAGACTCCTGATTCGTTTGTAGAAGACGTCTAGTAATGCCATATAATGAAACAAAAGCTCTCATGCAAACTGGCACTTCAATACAGTTACTATGGTTATCAACCAGACGCTGAACTCTTACTTTATAAAAATATGCTTTATCGCGAAACTTGGCATCATTTTCATTTTTTCGTGGTCTGCGGTTCTTTATTGAAGTCTTGGATACAAGACTTGGATACAAGTATACAAGTGTTCTACTCATCTCTGCTCGACATTCTATTAAATTCCTTAATAATGATATTTCTCTCCAAAAGTCCACTCTTTTGAAGCATACGTACCGGGAGCACTTACAATCTGGCCCCATTTCGTGTGAACTTTACCTAAATTGCTTCAGAACATCACATAACCTTCCACTACTTCTTTTTCTCTTCTTAGATCCCACGTTTGTGTTCTACACAGTACTTTCATCACTGCTGTCAGAATTTACAGTCTCTGTCTTTCTTTCCATTATAATATTTTAAAACACACTACTACTTATTTGAAGGTGCGTCGTATAGCGACCGCGCAGAAAGACTTACAACGTTTTTGCAGTATTTTTGCTTGTGAATAACTCTTAGACTTACAGCGATAGTGCCAAGCAGTCCAGTCGATTCGAATCTACTTTTTACAAGTAGTTTTTTGGTGCAAAGTTCCTTTTTACCACAAACTGCCAACTATTGTATTATCTTGTAGAAACTGAATATCAATAAAATATCTATACGTCAAAATTCAAAGCCATTGAAGATTATTCATAATGAATACCATGCAAGATCAAGATATTGAGACCTAGATTGTTTCAGGGACGGTCTATTATCAAGTATCCTGTAGCCCATAGGTGGGTGTCTCTGTGCCTATGCTTATAGTGTCTATTGATTTGGTTAGATTCTCACTATAAACAATTAGCAAAAGTGTTCCTGGAACGGGAAACGTCCCTGCAGCAGTCATCAAATATGCACCTAAATTGTTACAGTATCATCTTTGCTTAAACTATTTCAGATCTGCATCAACGAAACTAAAATACCTAAAGAGTGTAAACTGTGTATAATTTCGACAAATTATAAAAGGCAGCCGAAGTGATTGCAATAACTACTGCGACATCTTAGTTTCTAGCACAATTACCAGATTATGTGTAGTTCCAGTGGTTGAGAAGAAGACAGTATTTAATCAAGAAGTTCAGTTGCTCCATGTGGTTAAAAAAAACGCATAAGACAGTGTCTGCTGCATAAAAACAATTTGGAAGGCACTTAGAGAAACTAATTTATTTATAGAGATAATTAAAGCAATTAAAATCATATATTTATCTACTAATTCCCCAATAAAAGTTAATAATACAATAACACAAGGCTTCGTAGTAACAAAAGGATTAGAACAAGGATATGGCCTATCCCCCATACTTATTATAATATGGCAATATGCCTAGAGAGGGTGTAAAGAACACAAACAAGGAAATTCCATTGGATTTAAATCTCCTTGGATAACATCTAACTTTAAACTTTGTGTAATGCAAATGATCAGATAGTGTTGTCACAAGAATATGATGATCTACATTATATAAGAAGAAAACTTATACAACAATATGTAGAATGGAGTTTGGAAGTGAATAAGAAGAAAACTAAATACAGGTGTATTGGAGAACATCAAAAACTACAGCTATCAGAGGCAAAAAGAAATAAAACAATGTGAGAAATAATTTAGGTTTTTAATATATACTTATATATATATATATATATATATATATATATATATATATATATATATATATATATATACATGAGGAGCATACATGCAAAAACCGATAAATCCACTTTTTTCCAATTTTGAGAAGATAAAGCCAAAAACTTGTACAGCAAAATCCCATAACAATTTAAAGATTGGAAAACATCAGATTGGAAACAAATAGTAGAAGTCATGTAATAAAATTCTAAAATTTTAAGAATTTTAATATATGTATTATCTTTTTTTACTGTTTATATTGTTGATTTTTTTTATTTATCGGGTTTTGCTTGAAAACAGAAATTTATCGGTTTTTGCCTGAAAGATCTTTGCAAGAGCATATTTTTGTTGCTAATAAAAGAAAATAAACGAACTAGAATGTAGAAAATTATTTTTATTGAAAGTATAAGTATTTAACAATTTGAACAAAGTAAAATCAAATTTGAAGCGTTGGTTCCTCTTCCAGGCAGTCACATGTCTCCTCTTCCTCTTCATCCTCATCCTTTTCTTGTGAACTTTTGCCATTAAGCAATTCCCGGTACCAGTCAAGTTCTTGTAATTTCTTCCAATCGTTATCGAACTGTTAATTTAATAAATGTTTAAGGGATTTTTTTTCTTTTCGGGGATATCCCGAGTCAATTCTTTTTCTGAGATGGTCAACTCAATATCGGAGAGTTTTAGTTTCAAAAGTTTTTCAAAATTTTTCAACCCACTGGTAAAATAATAGTTTTGTAATAATCGTATTTTTATGAATTTGCCATTGATAAATTTTTTTATTACAATCTTCTTTGTATCAGCTAGCCCTTTCACTTTTTTCAAGCTAACTTGAAACTCTTTCATATTAAACAATCTCCAATTAGTGCATAACTTTTTTAACAACTCCAATTTGTTTGTAAATTTCTTCATATTTCTCTCTAGAGGAAATTGAAGCTTTTTTACTCTCACAAATACCCTGTCTACTGACAAATACGAATAGCCCCTGACTGGAAATACAAGCCATATTTCTGTTACTTGAACTGGAGCTTTAAATCTAAGCCAAAAGTACAGCGAATGCATAATACATTAGTTTTTGTTTTGTCCATCGCATCCACTGCAAAAGAGGCGAAGTGTCGTATTATTGTTGTACTCTTAAGAATCCAAATAATTTACAAGTACATAACTTATTTCAATTGATCCCCTACCTGCCTAATCTTCAGTCCACGTAAAAAAAGTTGGATGTTTATACTGGCTATCAACGCAGCAAAAAAACATACATACTAATCTGTCAGTGACATCTTAACCAATGCTTATAATTTAAACAACAATTTTTACATAAAAGATTCATTTGATTTTAGTTCTTTCATTAATAATTTCCAATTACCACAAAATTATGTTTTAGTTAGTTTTGATGTAATATCTCTTTTTACCAATTTACCTTTAAATTTAATCATAAGTAGTGTTGAAAAACATTGGAATGAGATTTCGCAACATACTAATATTGACTTATTACATTTTAAAACACTCATCAACTTTGTCTTTGATTCCAATATTTTTATATTTAATGGTGTTTTTTATAAACAAATTTTTGGTAGCCCTATGGGATCTAGTCTTTGACCCATTCTAAGTAGCTATGTCATGGATGATGTTATTAGTGATTATATCAATAATTGCACTTTTTTCATTCCATTTATCAAAAGATATGTAGATGATCTAGTTTTGGCACTTCCTAAACACAAAATTCTTGAAACAGTCAACATTTTCAACAATCATAATCAACATATACAATTTACAGTTGAGGAAGAGGTAGATAATTCTCTACCATTCCTTGGCATGAGAATTGTAATAAATACAGACAATATGTTGAAAACTAGATGGTTCAGAAAACCCATATGTAGTAATAGATTTATAAGCTATTACTCTAATCATCCAAATAAGATGAAAATGAACCTTATAACAGGATTAAAGGAACGTGTTTTAAAACTTTCTCATCCAGACTATCTACAAGAAGATCTTCATTTGTTAAAAAATATTTTAATTGAAAACTCTTATCCTCCAGATATGCTACATAGGATGCTTTTTTCTAATTTATTAAATATAAATAACTTAACACCATTTTTTGCTAAATCTCAAAACACTGTATCCAACAATCAAAACATATATTATCATTCACTACGTTTTATACCATCATTAACTCCTAAATTAATACAAACGTTAAAGGTTATTAACAATATAAAAATAGCAACAAAGAACATTAAAACTATTTCATCTTTATATTCCAAAACTAAATATCCTATAGACAAATTAGATCAAACAAATGTAGTATACAGCATTGTTTGTACTCAGTGTGAAGCTGAGTATATTGGTGAGACTGGAAGAAATCTCTCAAATCGCATTATTTCTCACAAGAGTGATTGTAGAATTAAGAAACCATCTTGTGCTTTGGCAGAGCATGTAATAGACAAAGCCCATATTATGGATTTTGATAATATTAAAATTTTATGTAATGAAAGTAATAAATTTTTTTTTGAAAATGGTTTGTATTAGCAAAAGTGATAATAATTTAAACAAAAGGTCAGAAATTCAAAATTTAAGCAAAATTTATAATTATATTATTTCTATTTAATTTATATATGCAGTCAGTAAAATATCACATTTTGAATTTTCCATGTATTTGTTTCATTTTTTCGGGCATCTATCAATGGTGAATAAATCTTCTTCTTTTTTGTTACTAAACAAAGAAGAATTTTTTAAACAAAATTTTATTTTTGACAATATGTCAAAAATAAAAATTTTTAAGTTAGTATTTATGACATTTAGGCTGGTTTGTAGCTATTTTTGTTTACAAATTCAATTGTTTTTGTTAAGAAACTTCATCAAAATTTTTCAGAGAAACATTTATTAGAATAAGACATTTTTTTATTAATATTTTTTGTAATTAATATGTAAGCAGTAGTTTTATATAAAAAACTAATTTTATTTGGTGAGTTAACAAAAAATTTTTTATTTCTAGTTCAACTTTGTAAGATATTTTGTATTTTTTAGAAGCTCTTGATAAAAATTGTAATCACAATTTAAAGCTCGAGTAAAAAATAGTCAACAAATAGACCCTTTTATTGACTCCAACCCATCAAAAACAGTTTTATATATATATATATATATATATATATATATATATATATATATATATATATATATATATGTACATGTATATATATATATATATATATATATACATGTACATATATATATATATATATATATATAGATATATAATATGTATATAAATAAAATATAAAAAAATTGTGTATGAAGAAGCGCCAGCAATTTTAATCGTCTATGTAATTAACAGTCCTCAAGCGTATACAGTACTTGATGATTATCCTTTTTCAATTGGCTGTCTGTCGGTCGTATACGTAAGTGATCAACAGAACCGTTCAAAATGTTGATTTCGTCATCAATTGTATTTTAAATCCTTTTCCTATTATCATACAAAGTACCTTAAATTCTCATTTACCACTGTGTGTCAGTGTCTCACCACTGACAGCTAATACAACATTTAATAGATGTGACATACCATGAGTGGTTATTGTTAATTATCCAAAGAATGCGTGTCCGTCAAGAAAAATACGATTTATAATAAACCGTTCTTGAAGGTGTCGAGTTGTTAAAAATGTTTGAAATTTATTTACCAGAAATATACGTGAATGGATACGCTAGTGTGTGGCAACAAACAAAATTTTAAATTTATTGTTAGTTTCATATCTTTTACGACATATAACGATTGAAAAAAACATAAATAACACTAGATCTTTCTACAATAACAATATAAAAAAAAATTAGAAACGTTTCAACTTCAAATATGTTTAGCTTAATTGGAACTTTGACTGCTTTCAGTATATTCCTAGAGTTGTTACTTCCTATAAAAATTATTCTTTAATATATTACAGCAAAAATGAATACCAAAAATGGAAAGATACATTTCATTTAACATGTTATGTACATGATGGGGAAAACTCTATGATATGGAACCTAGGATAAAAATCTGAAATATTATTAATAAAACGGACTAAGAATATGAGAAAATACTGTCTACGTAATAAGAACAAATATTTTATTTATTTTATTTATTTATTTAGACACCTTACAAACACTATAGACTAATAGTAATTAAATGTATTAAAAAGTAATTAAAAAGTGTTTAAGACAAAACAAATACAATAAATGAAAGAAACAAACATTAATAATACAATAAGAAAAAACAATAAATCCCTTAAACCTAGTGCTGATGCGCAAGCAATGTTTAAGTTCACAGGTTTTTACATTAAATATATCCACATGAGTCAGTCTATTAAATACTTCATTATAAATGTTTAACATATTGTTTATTGGTGATATGTTCTATAGTAATTTGTAAAGAATAGATCTAGATTAGTTATCCTTAACCTACTCTTGGGTACTTTAAAGTAAATAAACTCAATTAAACCACAGTTTGTGTAGTTAATACTATTAACAATCAAGTATATGAACAGAATGGTCTGACTGTTTCTTCTAGTGGCAAATGACTGCAACTGAAATTAGTCTAATATTACCCTGTATGAGTTTAAAAATGCAGTAGGAGACCAGATGATTGAAGCATATTCCATCCATATGCGGTCTCACCTGGCCATTATAGAGATTTCTAATTGTGCTTTTTCTGAAATTTTTGCTATTTCTAATGACAAAAACCCAAAGTACGATAAGCTCTGTTAGTTATATCATAAAAGTATATTTTTTGAATCGATAAACCATTAAAT
Organism: Diabrotica balteata; assembly: GCA_918026665.1. Taxonomy (NCBI): domain Eukaryota; kingdom Metazoa; phylum Arthropoda; class Insecta; order Coleoptera; family Chrysomelidae; genus Diabrotica; species Diabrotica balteata. The sequence goes on from OU898281.1 coordinate 53,231,232, forward strand.
AACTGATCTTAGATCACCTTTCCATTTGACTGCATCTTTCTTATTAGAGATTATTTTAAAAGGTTTAAATTTATCGGCATACATTGAGCTGTTACAAGATTTAATACAGTCTGGCAAGTCGTTAATAAATAATCGTCAATCGTCATAATTTGCTCCCCTGTGGAACTCCTGAGGATGACACATATTGGTGAAAAAAGCAATTACCTACTTTTACTGCCTTCTTTATATCTGACAAATAAGATTTTAATAAATTAAAAGCTTTTCTTGAGAAACCAAACTGCACCACTTTATTTAAAAGTATACAAATCGTCCAACTATTCCCCTGCCTCAATAGCCTTAGCAGTATATTCAGAGAGAACACAGATTAGTTAGGTTAGGTTACTACTGTTGATTTATCTCTTACAAAACCATGCTAGAATTTGCTGCTTTTACTCTTAACATATACTTTCTTTCTTTACAATACTTTCAAAAATCGTAGCAATACTATTTAACAGGCTGATAGGCTTGTAGTTTTGAATGTCATTTTTTTATGTATTGGATGTTGCCACTTTTAAGATATCTGGAAAATATTCCTGTTTATTCGACATATTAAATGAAAACTCCAGAGGATTAGCCAAAGGTTCGGCAATTCCCTTATAGATATAGGGTGATATTTCATCAGGGCCTGTAGATTTTTTGGGTTTAAGTTTTTTAATACTATTTACATCTTATTCTGTGATATATTTAAACGCAAACGAACCCCACTCAGTACTTTGAGAATGACAATGTGTGCAGTCAGATGTTTCATACACTATGCAGAATATTTAGCAAAGGCACTCGCAATATCAAAAGGTGTATTAAACTTGGAGTTGTTTAATGTCATTTCTATGGGAATTCCACTATTCTTATATTTTGACTTACAGAAAGTCCAGAATTTGTTTGGATCAGCAAGTAGGTGGTTTTCAAATGAACGTTTTTATAAGTTATGCTCAGATTTGGTTTGGTTTTTAATATCAGTTCTTAAAAGCTGAAATTCAACAATATTTGGGCTCCCTGAGGCTTTATTTAAACATAAACGATGCAGACTATCTTTCTTTTTACGTTTATGAATCTTGGAAGTAGAGTTGCTGGTCCTGTTTTGGCTTAAGGAATAGAACCATTTAAAAAGTTGTACATTTGACTAATTTTATTGAGATTAATATTTTAATGTTTTAATGATTAATATATACGAGTATATTTTTAATTTTTTTTGATTAGCGATTAAAATTAATCTTATTTTAAAAGCTAATATGCTGGTTTTAGAGAAAATGATGTCATCCTTAAATAAAGTGTTAGAGTCAGTTAATGCCCTAAGTCTTTTCTTAGATGGCTTATATGATCGTTCTATTTCAACTCTTCTATTTCTTACCCCGTTTTTAATGTTCTCCACCTTGCATCTATGTCGTATATCTGTACTTCTAACTCTGTTCCATAGTGTCTTACCATCAATTTTTCTAAGTGTTTTCATCTTTGCTGTTTCTAACATTCTTTTTGTCCTCTCTGTATCAGGTCTTGTTTCTGCCGTATATGTCAATATTGGTCTGATGACGGTTTTGTAAAGTCTGCCTTTCGTTTCTTAACCGATATTTTTATTTCGCCATATTGTTTCATTAAGGCAGCCTGCGGCTCTGTTTGCTCTATTCACTTGATCTTCCACTTCGGTTTCGAGCTATCCGTAGCTAGATAATGTGATGTCTAGATATTTAATCTCCATCACTTATTCTATTATCTGACCTTCCAGCTTCAATTTACATCTTAGTAAATTTGCTATTGTAACCATGCATTCTGTCGGTTGGGGAAATTAACATGTTAAATTTTCTGGCGGTTATATTAAATTGGTGCAGCATACGTTGTAAATCATCTTCACTTTAAGAGAGTAGTATTGCGTTGTCTACATAGCAGATTATTTTAAGTTGTTTTTCCCAAATTTGGTATCCTTTTTTTGTTCTTACTTTTTTTATTATTTCATCCATAATCAGATTGAACAATAGAGGACTCAGGGAATTTTCCTGTCTTATCCCATTGCCAGCTCTAATAGGGTCGGTTAGTTCTTCTTCTACTTTTACTTTTATTGTGTTGTTTTGGTAGATATTTTTGATCGTTTTTATTATTCCTAGAGGTATCTCTTTTACATACGATAAGTGGATAATGTCTTTTAATTTGACCCGGTCAAATGCCTTCTGAAGATCCACGAAACATATATATGCCGGTTTATTGTATTCTAATGATTTCTCTTGCACTTGCTTCATTATAAATATAGCGTCGGTGCATGATCTTCCCGACCTAAAACCTTGTTGTTTTCTGCTAGTGTTATAATTTCATTCAATTTATTTTGTTTAGGATTAAACTTGAGAGGTCGCTGGTTAAATTATATCAGATAAATAATTATAACGAAAAATGCAATATTTGTTTGGTACATAAAATTGGTAAAAATAGCAACTATAAATGGTGAATAAGTTATGCATCAACTGGTTTACTCATTATTGTTGTTTTGTACAAAGAACAGACTTACCCTTTGGTTCTATTGATGAATTCGTAACAGGCTGAACAATATTGGTTGTTGGGCATCACGACGCCGCGGCCTGTGGCGCCGAGGCTATGGTAAACACGAGACCGGTCTCTGGAGGAGCGTTTAGTTCACTTCACTGTCTTACGAAGAAATGCCAAGTGCCAATGCGTTGATATGGTCAGAGCTAAGAATGAAACCCTCTAAGCGGTGGTCCGAGAGGGTGTACCAATAAATCATTCCATTGTATTGCGACCTTTCCGATAATTTTAGCTAATTGTGACGGTAACACGATACTTGTGTGTATATGTTTGAACCATACAAAAGAGAAGCCAAATTCTCCGTATTCACAACATCATAAATGAGATATCCAGTTTAAGTTTTATGAGACAACAGGAAACAATATATTTCAAAAAGGTCTTTTAAAATACACCACCAAATTAGATCACATTACAGTACCGTAACAGAAAAAATATTAACTGTAAAATTATGAAATGAATTCGCACATACTTTCCCAAACATATTTGTTATCACTTTTATTGTTAATTTTGGTGTTGTGTTTAATAAATTAATTCCTCTGTAATTTTCCGGGTCCGATTTGTCTCCCTTTTTGAAGAAAGGTATTAGGATGCTTGATCTCCATTCTTGAGGAATTCTGTTTTGTTCTTTTATTTTTTGAATTAGTTTTAATAGTTGTTTGGTCAGATCTGGTCCTCCGTACTTTAGGAGTTCGTTCGGTATTCTATCCTCTCCTGGTGATTTTCTATTTTTTAATTTCCTTAATGCTTCCTTTACATTTTCCTCCTCAGTATTTATTTCTTTGTTTGTCATCACCTCTGGTGTTGGTGGTTCATCATCGTCACCTTTAGCAAACAGGGATCGAAAGTAGTCTACCCATGTTTCCCTTTGAATGTGTTTCGTTTTTATTAGTTCGTTCATCTCTTTTCTTTATCCTCTGATCATACTCCATATTTCTTTTTGTGTTCCGTGGAAATCATGTTCCATCTGTTTTGAGAAACTCTGCCAGTGTTCCTTGTTTATTTGTCTATTTAAAGCATTCGTTTCATTTCTGATTCGTTTATAGTGGTTGTATGCCTGTTGGATTTGTTGTGTTCTGTATTGTAAGAAGGCTTTCTTCTTTTTATCATATTTTGTCTTCACTTCCTCTCTAAACCATGGTGTTTTCTTTTTTGATATGTTATTTTTACTTTTCTGGGCAATTTAATGATTTTAACTCGTGTCACTTTTCTTGCGGAGTGTGTATTTCTTCTTTTCGTCATAAAATTACATATTTTTGAATTACCATTAACTATGAACAATTCCTGAAGTAAAAGTGTTATTCCAAAATTGGTATTTAGTTCACTATCAATGAAAGAAAAACATGAGTATTCAAAATTAGCTTTAAGATAATTCATGCTAACGGTTAGTTTTAAATTAATATTCGTTGTTAATGAATCATGAAAAAACTTTCATTGTCTCTCGACTAAAAATAATACTCGAAGCAAATAAGTACAGGTGTTGAATGTTCTCACGTTCACTAAAAAATGTTGCAGCATAGAAAGTAGATGTTTACCATTAAACAAAAGACAGCATAAAACAAATCGTACTCCATTATCTTCATTTATCATTTGTTTTCACCGACTTTTTTAAACATCTCTATACAACAGTTACACGCAATGATTAATATTATAAAATCTGTTGATGTCCTAGTTCAATTTTTATAGACTTATAAAATGGGCAGGTGTTTTTTATTTATATTGCAATAATTTAAATTCAATGCAATAATTCTTAAGCCATACCTAACTGACCCCATTGTGTCATTTTTTGTTAAAATATATTGATCGTAATTATTTTTGAGATATAATAGCATTATAACCACGGTATTGACTCACAAAACCAATTCTAAAGAAACATAATCTCTAGTTCTCCTAATTTCAAAGGAACAATGACGTGATTATTATAAGGTAATTAAAAGATTTGGGTAACGTTGTAGGCTGTTAATACATGCAGTATTATTTTTTAATTATAGTCATTATTATTCGTAGCTATTCATTTGTGGCAATTCAAATTTGTTAGCAATATGTTTTACCGATAAAATAGTAAAAGTATTACATTAATTAAAAATTAAACTTTTTATACAAATGACCGCCACATGCCATCTAGGTTCATAGCTTACTGCTTTAACGAGAAAAGTCACACTGTGAAATATAACATATTGATCTTAATGTTTCTCTTTTTGCCGTCTCCGATAATAGGTGTAAATACTAGACGCTATCTGTTTTGTAAATACCATTCTATATCATGTGCTTTTAGATGACCTGATCTAAAATTCCTTTGGGTGTAGTAATTTGGGAGTATACGTATCGAACCCCGCAATAAACCCGCGGAAACAGAAGAAACATTAGAAAGTATTTGGCACACCTTCAAAACAACAATCACAACTATACTAAGAGAACAACTACAAGACAACATTAGAAAAACAAAGAATACATAGATAACAGAAGAAGTCCTAGAACTGATGGACATAAGAAAATCTTACAAAAATCGCAATAAAGAAAAAAATAAAGAAACCCAGAGAATCTTCTGAAACAAAATCAGGAAAGTCAAAGAAGCATGCACAATGCATTACTGCTACTGTCATTTATATTATCGAATTTCATGAATTGCCTTGTGCCGACTGCCTCCGATCTTACATAGGCCAAACAAACTGTAGAATCCAAAATAGGATTTATGAACAGTCCATTTCTGTTCGCATCTAAAATAGGATTTACGGAACAGTCAAATTCCGATTCAATCTCAGCTCTAGGTCAACACCATCTTCACAAAATTGATTTTAAAAACTTAAGAACCATAGCCCCTGTCTGCTTCTATAAGCTTCTATAAACCAAGAATTATTTAAGAAGCCATAGAAATTGAAATAAGGTCAAATTGTCTCAATAAAATAGATAACAGCACACGGATACCTTCAACATGGAGACCTCTGATGAAGAAAATATGTGATGTCTGCTTCACCTGGTAATCAAAATCCTACTGTCAGAAATGTTCGCTATTTAAAAGAAAATAAGAAAACAAGCAAATTTGTTTTCTTTCAGTTAATAGATAAGAGCAATGGATCTTGAGTAACCTAGATATATTTTTCTTAAACCTCTTCTAAAAGGGAAAATTTTCTAAAGCGTCGTACCAGGTTAATCCATCCCTAGAGATGGCTGGCGTGTGTTAGATTCAGGGTAGAAGAGTACATACGATCCCGTTTTTCACTAAAATGAAGTCCTGCAAACAGATTCCTTTCTGTTTTTCTGCCTACCTACTAAAACCACTTTCTTCTGCTTGTGCGCAGTTAACTGTCGTTCCGTATGTCGAAAGTAAGATGGCCTCTGTAAGGCTGACGACGCTTTATGAGCCCTTCCTTTTTTTATCTAGATCTTATCTCTGTCGCTGGTCCGGCTGCTGTTTCTCTTCTTCTTTCTTCTTAATGACTGCTTAGATGTGTTCCGTCGAGGATATTTAGCCACGAGAAAACCTTTGTTGTCTCTGTAAACAGCTGACTTTTTATGCTTAGGTTTCGTGTCAACATCATTTCGTAAAATGACTTTATCCATCTGAAAGAACAGATTTTGTCAGTGGCCCAATCACTATTCAACCAAACTTAATCTAACGAAGAAAGAAACCTGAAGGTTTAGAATGTGTTTTTCCCGTACATAATGTTTTCCTGTACATAAGTAGATGAATTAGCAAAGAAAGCTGCTACTGACGAGCAAACTGAAATTATGGCTACAATTCCATTCAGTGATATCCAGCTCAATATTAAACAGCACTGTGTAAAAAATTGGCAACAAATGTGGAATTCTAATAAGGCTAACCTTAAAAACGTGAAAACTAGGATTGGCACTAAACTACAATTTCCATAAAACAGAAGGCAACAAGTGATTATAAACCTTCTTCTTTGGGTGCCGTCTTCAATGAAGGTTGGCGATAACCTCAGCAAAATCATTTCTGTCCCTGGCTTTTCTTATTAAAGATTGAGAATCCAAACCAGTCCACTCACGAATGTTCTTCAACCAGGACGCCTGCCGTCTACCAGGGCCACGTTTTCCTTCTACCTTCCCCTCTATAAGAAGCTGCAGTAGCTGGTATTTCTCATTTCTGTATATGTGTCCCAAATATGAGGTTTTCCGTGTTTTCATTATTTTTAAGAGTTCTCTGTCGGTACCCATCTTGTGTAGGACCTGCTCGTTGCTCATATGCGCTGTCCAGGGGACTTTCAGCATCCTTCGAAATAACCACATTTCAAAACTTTCCAAACGCCTTAGTGAGTTGATTTTGAAGGTCCAGGCCTCCATTCCATATAGTAAGGTGCTGTAAACATAACATTTCAGCATTCGGTATCGGATTTTGAGATTGAGTGTTTGGGACGTAAACATTTGTTTCATTTTTAAAAAGACATTTCTTGCTTGTTCAATTCGCGATTTTATTTCTATGTCTGGATCTATATCTTTCGTTATCCAGCACCCTAGATATCGAAATTTCTCGACATTTTCGATAATGTTACCATTCACTTTTAAAGCCATGGGTGGATGGATGGATGTTTTGGAGACAATCATTGTTTTTGTTTTCTTGACGTTAATGCTGAGGCCGTATTGTTCTCCGATCGATCTGACGCGATCTAAGAGTGTCTGGAGATCCTGTGCGCTCTCTGCAATTAGGACCGTGTCGTCGGCGTATCGTACATTATTTAGAACTCTGCCGTTAATTTTAACACCTTCTCTTGATTGCTCTAGTGCTCGTGCAAAGATTTCTTCCGAATATATATTGAAAAGTAGTGGTGACAATACACACCCCTGTCGTACACCTCGCTTGATATTGAATATTTCTGTGTCACCGGCTTCTGTTCTAACTGCTGCCGTTTGGTTAAAATACAGCGTTTGGATAATTTTAAAATCGTTCTCGTCTAGTCCCTTTTTGTGAAGGCAATCCATCAGCTTATCATGTTTTACTTTGTCGAAGGCCTTTTGATAGTCAATAAAACATAAAAAGAGATCCTTTTTTTGGTCTCGACATTTTTGCAGCAGTATAATAAAACTGGTTAATGCTTCCCGTGTCCCAAATCCATTTCGGAAGCCAAATTGTTCATCACTGATATCCTGTTCACATTTCTTATAAATGCGTTGGTGAATAACTTTCAAGAATAACTTTAACATATGCGACATTAAACTAATAAGTCTAAAATCACCACACTTCTTTGCTCCCTTAGTTTTTGGAAGGGGAATAAAGACTGATTTTAACCAGTCTTGTGGAATTTCACCGCTTGTATATATTTGATTAAATAATTTGACGATTATATTTAAATGTTTCTCTTCCAGTAGCTTTATGACTTCCGTATGTATGTCATCGGGGCCAGGGGCTTTCCCATTTTTTGCGTTTTTGATTGCTCTCTCTACTTCTTGTTTTAATATAGGAGGACTGGTTTCATGGTTTTTATATATTATGTTGTTTAGTGGTGTGTCCGAGAATAGTTCTTCTATGTAATGTCCCCATACGTTGTTTAGATCGCTTAATTCCCATATCGTTTCATTCTCGTCGTTTGTTAATCTACAAGGGAGTCTTTGTTTTGTCATTCCAGCTAGATCTTTTATTTTTTTGTGAAGCGTTTGACTGTCGTGTTTCTTTATTAATTCTTCGATCTCTTGGCAGTTTTCTATCATCCAATTTTCTTTTGCGGTAGCTATTTCTTTCTTGATTTGACGATGTATCTCCCTATATTTTTCATTATCTTTATTTTTGTAGGCTCTTCGAGTATCCATCATTCCCAGAATTTTTTGTGTCATCCAGGGTTTAGATTTTCTTTTGTTATTAGTGTCTTTTATATATTTCTCGGCGCTAGTAAAAGCATTCTTGACTTCAGTCCATAAGCCTTCTGTAGTTGGTGATAACTCTCTTTGGAGTCTTTCACATTCCTCGTTGAGTTTAGTCTTTACCATACTTTGTATATTTTCTTGTTTAAGTAAATTGATGTCGGTTTTTCTTTGGACAGTGATTATAAACCGACTGGGTTTATAATCACTGTCCAAAGAATTGGACATACAGCGTTAACTCACCAGCATCTCATAACAAAAGAACTACCACCTGAATGTTCCTATTGTGAATGTCCAATAACTGTTCAACATGTATTGATTGAATGTCCTCTTTATTCCTACGAAAGAGCCATCAACAACGTACCAGAAGAAGCAAAGAAACTTAAAGATATTTTAAACAGTAATATATCAAATACAATTAAATTCCTTAAGGACATACGTTTACTACACAAAATTTAAGTTATATTATATGTATCTTTTTGTAATTTGCAATTTATTATTTGTAATTTAATACGCAATTTGTAAATAGTATATTTAATAACAACTGTAAAATCTGTAAAACCCGCTAATAACCTTTAATGGTTGATGCGGAAATTCTAAATAAAAAAAAATGTTTTCCAAAACAAATATTTCTAAAGCTATTAAATAGACTAAAGAAGCTGTAAATGGAGAGATTTTAAACTCAATCTGAATTTTACAAATGGACTCATTTTGAGTTCCACTTTGAATGCCACCCAGATTGTAATATTTGTAGGCTTTATGGGTAATGTAAGTTTATGGTATAAATTTAAAAAAATTAAGTTGACTGGCTCTCTGGATCTAAAAGTGCTTTACGATCATGGCGATTTCCCTTTGTATCAACTACATCTAACAAAACAGTAGAAAAAAGCAGTTTCGAACTGCTAAACTAAATGTGAAGGAAGACTGATGTATTTTTTGCAATGAAAAAAGTTGCAACTGTTTAAGTTATGCACAATTTAAACAGTTAATGCACAAATTAGATTTTTTAACTAAATTAATTAGATTAGGTAGACAACTTTAGGAATTTTGTATAAGTATAAATTTTGTGTTTTTGGACGATCAACAGGTACGGTTTGAAATATGAAAACTTCTTTCAACATGAGAATTGAAATTATTATTTGACAGTGCTAGTTTTAGATGATTATACCCATATATTTTGAAATAGATTTGCCTCTGTATTTTTGTTCTCCGTTTTCTGAGCATTTTTACTTTTTGCTTTAAAATGAGAGAAATATTTCTAAATTGAATGAATCATTCATGAAATTGTCACTGGATCAAGTTTGGCATCACGGAGGTATCCCAATAATCTTTAAATTATCCTAATGTCTTCAAAGACCTTACACGTTCTACCAAATGGCTTAAAATTTTAGATTTCATTTTACTGCATAAATATCGAATAAAGCTTTTATATGTACATGTAGTCATCACAAATCTGGGCATTTGGCATCTGGGCAGATTTGTGATGACTACCGGCTCATAAGCTTGATCAATCATGTCACTAAAGCGTTCACTAAGATCATTCACAGAAGAATATATGATAAATGTGAGTCAAATATTGATAGATCGCAGTTTGGTTTTCGGAAAGCACTTGGAACTAGAGAAGCAATTTTCGCTCTCCAGGTGCTTATACAACGGTGTAGAGACGTTGATAAAGACGTGTACCTGTGCTTTGTAGATTTTAGAAAAGCATTTGACAATGTCAATCATGAACAATTGATAGGTATTCTGCGAAAGACAGGTATTGACGACAAGGATATTCGAATTGTGGCAAACCTATACTGGGGTCAAACAGCAAGAGCAAAAATTGGCAACGAACTCACTGAAAGCGTGCAGATCAAAAGGGGTGTCCGTCAGGGGTGTATATTATCCCCACTCCTATTCAATATGTATTCCGAGGAAATATTTAACAAATGTATGGAAAATGCAAATGAGGGCATTAAAATAAACGGCGAGTTAACGAACAATATAAGATACGCCGACGACACGGTGATCCTTGCCAGTACCATAGACGAATTACAACAAGTAATGGAAAGACTTTATTCAGTTAGTGAGGAATACGGCCTGAGCCTCAACTTCAAGAAGACAAAGTGGATGCTGATAAGCAAAAAGCAACAACCTGCTCGACAATTACGGATAAGTAACATATTAATTGACCATGTAGAATCTTATGTATACCTTGGCACCAACGTAAATGCAAAATGGGAACAGACCATAGAAATTAAGGCGAGAATAGAACGAGCTAGAGCAGCATTTAGCAATATGAAAAAGCTCCTCATAAGCAAGGATTTGTCTCTTCCCCTAAAACTACGTATAGTTAAATGCTACATTTTTCCGATCTTGCTGTATGGCGTGGAGGCCTGGACGCTGACGGAGACGCTAACGAGAAAACTAGAAGCATTCGAAATGTGGGTGTACCGACGCATTCTTCGTATATCCTGGACCGAACATGTCACCAACATAGAGGTACTCCAAAGAATCGGAAAGGAGAAAGAAATCGTGAATACAATTAAACAAAGAAAGCTTGAATATCTAGGCCACATATTGAGACACGATAAGTACCGTCTGCTACAATTGATTGTCCAGGGAAAAATAGACAGTAAGCGAGGGCCAGGCAGGAGAAGACACTCGTGGCTCCAAAATCTGCGGAAGTGGTTCGGGCTCACATCGGTCGAACTATTCAGAAGCGCCGCAAACAAGATCAAAATTGCCATGTTAATAGCCAACGTTCGCAACGGACAGGGCACTTGAAGAAGAAGATATGTACATGTATGGACACGTTTGGTATGTACACCGGAATCAATTAACGGTGATGTAGAACAACAGTGGCAATTTTTTTAAAATGCAATTATCGAACCAAGTCACAGAGAACTCACAACAACCAGATGCAAAAAAGGTGATTGGTTAACAGAAGAAATCTTGGAAATGATGGAGGATAGAAGGAAAAAAAAAGAATATCAACATAACTCAGTATCAACAACTGCATAATCAAATAAGGAAAATAAGGGAAGATAAAGAGACTTATTTTACTGGAAAATATGATAACTTCAATCTACATAAGAAAGTTATGGATGGAAATAATATATAGAGAAATTATTCCATGACCAGAAATAGGAAAATATATATAAAGATAATCAGAGTAAAGACGAGAGACCCGAAATAACAAAGTCAGAAGTTACGCATGCAGTAAAGTCCATGAAAAATAATAAAGCTTATAAAATAATAAATTTCTACTGATGTCATGTAAGATAGATGAACCAGAATTGATGTTAAAATTGTGGTTGCTGGATACTAAGTGTTGACCAAAGCTTGAAGAGTTTGGTCTTTTCAAATGTTCAGAGACTCTAGTGGATAACTTTCTGATGTTTCTACCTACATAAGAGGCATCACAATCATCACATTTTAATTTGTAAATACCACTTTTATCAAGTGTATTCATCCTATCTTTGGTATTGATTAAGAAGGAGCCTAAAGTGTTATGTGATTTAAACGAGATTTTGATGTTATCAATTGTAGAAGTAAAAAGTTTAGATATTTTATTGAAAGCAGCATTTCCAATAAAATATCTAAACTTTTTACTTCTACAATTGATAACATCAAAATCTCGTTTAAATCACATAACACTTTAGGCTCCTTCTTAATCAATACCAAAGATAGGATGAATACACTTGATAAAAGTGGTATTTACAAATTAAAATGTGATGATTGTGATGCCTCTTATGTAGGTAGAACCATCAGAAAGTTATCCACTAGAGTCTCTGAACATTTGAAAAGACCAAACTCTTCAAGCTTTGGCCAACACTTAGTATCCAGCAACCACAACTTTAACATCAATTCTGGTTCATCTATCTTACATGACATCAGTAGAAAGAAAAACTATCTTGAGTTGGATTTATTGGAAGATTTGGAGATTACAAGGGAAACAAATGAAAACTCTCACTGTCTTAATACTCAAATTAATTTAAATTGTACTAAATTATATCCTATATTTAAAAACTTTATTACAGCTCCACCTCGTAGAGGGCCCAGCTCGACTGTTTAGACTTCATGCACTGAGTATTTACATATTAATTTGAAAGTTCTTCCATTGACTGTGGATTCAACTGAACTACTTGAATTACAACCCATTTATATATTTTGCTTTTAATTTTGATTTTAATTTTTAGCAATTCAACTGAATATTCAGATTTTCTTTTTACAGTAATGATAGCGCTTAGTGGACCATTTTATTGTAGTCAACTATCCACTGTCTAATATATTGTTTAGTCTATTTCTTACATTCATACTTTATGTCAACTTCAATTGCTCTCAAACTAACATCCTAATTATTATAGACAGGTTTGAGTGTGAGATCTGGATTATTCAATCTACATAAAAATATTAGATATAATTTTATATTTCTTCAGTTGATTTCCTATAGTGGTGTCAGTTGGACCTTTGGTCAATACTTAGTTTCATAGAATCTTGAAAGGCGCAGATCACTTATCTATTGTAACTGCCCTTCACAAGCTGTCATTTGTCACATGACATCTCAATATTTCCGCCTCCGCCAGGCTGGGAGCCATTCTGTCTCCGGCTTCTATATAAAATGTAGCTTCTCCAATTTTTAAATTTTTTTTAAATTTTAAAGTGTTTGTTTGTCTTTGTTTAGTGTATTTGTTATGTCCCAATTTACATTTATGACATTCTGTTACTGCTGGATAGGCCACAACTGACGAAGTAAGTCTATAAACGTTAATCACATAAAAAAACTTTTTTCAAGTATAAACTTGGAGTTTTTATCCAAGTGAATTAATTTTCCTTTTATAAAACGTTTCTTGGCTTATTTCAGATGCCCCTTAAAATGATCTTGTGATCGAAAGTACTTGGGCAAGATTTGATTAAATACTGTGTTCGATATTTGCCTTGTGTACCATCAAAGTTTATTAAATGAATCTCTAAATTGTAGCCACTCACCTGACAATGTCAGCAAATTACTTCATTACAGGCAGCATTACTTCTGAAGAATAAATGAATTTGTTATGATCTGAATTTGCAACAAAATTTATATTATCTGGAGTATTTTCCTCTACAAGAGCTTGTGAAGTTATGGAATAAAAATTATTTTCGAAAGTATCGTTTGTTTTATATTTATATGGCAAATCATCTTCTGTCACAAAGTATTTAATCTATATCTATACCAATAAAAATTTCGTTAGTAGCTTCTCAATATCGTCAATTAAATTGATTTGGTATTTGCATTTATGTATATACGTTTAATAACACACAGTCTTCTCAAATCTTATGATAATTGCATTTTGAGTAAACAAATAAACAACTGCTTTTTAAGAGAACAAATGAAAAACTTAAATATGTGTATTGAATTAAAAATGCTTGTTTGTAATATAAAAATAAAAAATATGAAACATTAAAAATTGAATATTTTTTCTTCAAGTTCTAGTAGCCCATATGAATATCGGTCCAGTGCCGTTCGACCTTAAATAGTGACTGGTTGGCTTAAATATGTTTTGCGTATTGATTCCAAATCCACTGTAGAATCGCTCTTTGGTAGTGGCTTCACTTTATAATCACTAATTATATGTATGTAATGAACTATGGAAACATTATCCGGCTCGAAGAACCAATTACGGAGCTGGGACTATTGAAGGATTGTGTAGTTACTGCATGAATGAAAAATGGTACTATAAATAACCATGTATTTATTGCATTAAATAACATGACAATTTTACTTGTCTTCAGTTCTGAACGTAATTTCTGAATGTTTGTACCAAATGCAAACGCATCTATGCGCACTGAATTTACATTTAATTTTAACGATATTGTCGGCTATAAGTACATTTCTTCTTCTTCTTCTTCACTCTCTTTACAACTCGGGGTGAGTCTTCGCCGCATCCACTATCGCCCTCCACCCTCTACAATCTTGCCTTTCTATTTTCAATTGTTCTACACCAATTCTAGATAAATCGGCTTCAACATTATCCTTTCATCCATTTCTCGTTCGGCCTACTGATCTTCTACCATCTGGTCTTTCAGAAAACACTGTCTTTAATACTCCGTCATCCTCTGATCATACCAGGTTACCTGCCGATCTTATTCGGTTTGCCTTGATATGTCTAACTATGTTTTCAGTTCCATACAGAGTCACCAATTCAGCTTTGCGGCGTCTTCTCCAATCCCCTGTGAATTCATCTCTTTGAGGGAAAAATATTATTCTGGTCGGTCAGATAGCTCAGCGGGCTGTGCGGCTGCCTCTCATTCGCTTCACTGTCGAATGGTTTAGTGGATATGGGATCAAGCCCAAGCTCGGTGTACAGAAAACAAAAAGTCTAACGCAGCAGTTTAAAATTCTAGATGAATCTGCGGCTTAGACTAGGATATGCTGGGATCTGATCGCCCTATGGTGGAGCAGTACGGCAAGAGATAAGGGCTTGCGGCTTGGTGATACTCCTCCATAGATCCCTACCGGACAGGCGTAACGCCTAAAAAAACCGGATATATATATATATATATATATATATATATATATATATATATATATATATATATTATTCTGAGAACCTTTCTCTCAAATACTAGGAGCTTATTGATTTCGTGCTGGTTGCGAGTCCATGTTTCACTGCCATATGTAATAATTGGGCGAATAATCGACTTGTACAGTGTTAATTTACATTTTCTTTTTAGCAGCTCTATTTCCCGCAGCTATCCTTGCTGAGACTTTTTCTTTCTATGTGGTTGTCAGCTGTGACTATCGCCCCCAGGTATTTAAACTCCTTTACTACTTCGAAGATATAATTATTAGTACTGATGCTCTGCCTAACTCTTGGTCTTGGATTTTTTGGTTACTACCATGTATTTCGTCTTTTCTTCATTTATTTGGATATCCAGACTACCTGTTTCCTTATCGAGCTGTGAAAACACCTCTCTCACGTCTCTTGTAGAATGCGTGACTGCATATATATCATCAGCAAAGGCCAACAAAAGTTTTGAGTCTTGATCAGCAAAACCTCCTGTCAGCTCAGACGATATTTTACTTATTGCATATTCTTAAGCAAAATTGAAGAGCAACGGTGACAATTGGTCTCTCTGCTTAAGTCCTGAATGTATATCAAATGGCATCGATATTCTACTTCCTATCTTTACTTGCGCATATGATTCTGTCACAAACATTTGCGTTAATTAAACTAATTTTCTTGGTATTCCCATTTCTAACATTGCTATCCACAATTTGCTTCTTTTTATGGAATCATATGCTTGATGGAAATCTATGAAAATTTGGTGCACAACGCGGTTGAAGTCGTAGTTTTTCTCTAATATTTGTCGGATGGTAAATATCTGATCTATAGTTGACCCTCCAGCACGAAAGCCGCATTGGTTGTCGCCTAGAATATCTTCCGAATATGAAATGAGTCTCTTGAGCAAGATAATTGATAGCACTTTATATGATGTGCTAATAAGCGATATGCCTTTATAGTTTCGGAATTGTTCTTTGCTTTTTTTCTTGTATATGGGAATTTTTTACAGTTTCTACAGTACATTATCTGATTTATCATGCAGAGCAGCTTCTTTCATCTTTAGCTTCCTTTTAACGCCTTGTCAGTTTTCTATTTTACAGTTTACACTTAATTGGAGATGTAGTACCCACTATTTGTAGTGTTATACGTAAATCGTTTTTCCTGTTTCCTAATTTGTTAAGAGTTTCCTCCCATTATTTATTTGGTGTAGGGAGCTTTATTCGACATTTAAGATATTTTTAAGATTCGGGAAAAAAGTACCTTAACTCTACACCATAGTATTGAAAATATATAATATCTTACTTTTAACTACTTTCACTAAGTTTTACTATTTGATCTAATAAAACTATGACAGGCTTGAGAAATAGAAATTCTTGCTTTTATTTCGACATCTTAAACCGGTGATATGTTCATTATAATCTCTGAATGGAACGTAACCTTTTCGCCAAAAACTGATTGTTTCATTCCTATTGTTTGTCTGTTGTAGGCTCAAGGTGATTAGGCATTATTCATAGTTCTTTTGATTGTGTTACACACCGACAACATTTTTTTAAACTAAGCAATTCTAATTATGTAAACAGGTTCTATTGATAGATTTTTCTAGCTACTACATACTACGTCATACTACACAATAGACACCAGTCATATTTAAAAAAAATCATCTTAATCTTGTCATTTTCTTTCTTTAAAGTGAACAATGGCTTGATTAGAGACTAATTAAGATTTATTGTACGAGAGTCACAAAAGAATATCTCTTTATTTGATCTAACAATAATAATTTTATTATGTATATAGATATTTAAATTGACCTAAACCCAGATTTGGACATTGATTGTGCTGGTAAAAAACTTATATTCTTGTCTTAATCCACGTATACAATGGCATTTGCTGCCCTAGGACATAATGGCTTTTTTAATTTCAATGGGAAGATTAAAATCCGGGACTTAAGTGGCGGACGAATGATTGGTTGAGAAGTTTATAACAAGAATAACGTAAGTTCAGTGTAAATTTTACGCAAGTCAGAGATGGACTCACTTCATTAAAAATATGTTATCGCCAACATACGTTGTAACAAAAAATATAACATATCTACACGGCATTATATGGATAAAAAGGAGTTTATAATAAATGAATTTATTAAGAATACAAACATACACAATGATTTTTGTACAAAATTACAAAGTAGGTTGTTGGTTAACTAATAATTGACCCTACGTTAGCTTATTTTTTCTTATAATCATGGATTTGGTTTTTTTAATGTCAATCCCAAACCTGCTACACCGTCTCCATACCTTTCAGATCCTGCAAAACTTTCGTATATCATGTGCTGGAATAAGTGTTCTAGCGTTTTGCTGGCGTACTAAAAATAAATAAGTTAATAAGGGTGGGGAAGTAACACTTATTCCAGCGCATGGTATGTTGTGCAGTCGTTCTCCATTTATAAGTATTCCCTCGTCGATATTAGTTAGTGCTAGGTTTATAGTGTGCTCTGAATATATATTAAATTATAATGAAAACAGTATACCTATATCTAGGAAAACATATATAGAAAAACATTCTCAAGTGCAGACGCAGCAACTAATCATAATCTGCTCTGTACTGGATTCAAACTAAAATTAAAAATAATAAAAACCCCGACAGCTCAGATAAAACATAATAATCGATTCCCAAGAAATGCCGTAATAGTAGATGAGTTCGCAAATAAGATAAATCATGAAATTACAAAACAGCTAGAAAGGTCTGAACAAGAAAATATCGGACAAACTTACTTTAATTTTCGTGTCTGAATCCGACTACAGTTTTTCTGTCCAATATCAGGCTACGTCTACATCCTTTGTATTTGCGAACCATAAATCGTCGAGGGTGCACTGTGATGGGCAAAGTCTGTTTTTACTCTCAGGTGCTTCATGTTCTGTATTTCCCTACATTCACAAAGTGCGTCGCTATCTGTCTTGATGCCCCATTTAATGAGGTTCTGTTTTACAGGGGCAACAACTGTGCGTATGCGGTTGAGTGTCCGCCAGGTTCTCCAGTCCAGGTTCATTCCATTAGGTCGTTCTGAATGTAGGGGGAACAGTTCGGGTGGTTCGACGCTGACATTTCCCATAAACCTTTTCCTTGATTTAAGTCGGCTGGATATCGGACAAAATATAGATATAATGAATTCCGCCATGGTTACCATAGCAAACGAAGTTTTCAAATCAGAAAAAGAGCCAGTAAAGAAAAAGGATTGGATGACCGATAATATACTGTACCTTATTCAGCAAAGAAGAAATTATAAAAATAAAGATGAGACTCGAAAAAGAGAAATATATCGACACATCGTATACGAGGTTAGGCGAGCAAAAGAGGGCTGGATGGAACAGAGATGTCGTGAGATGGGAGAACTTCAAAGAAAACATGACCAGTTTAATATACACAAAAAATTTAAAGAAATTACCTACACTGAGAGAAAAATAACTCCTCAGTTTATGAGAAACTCCAAAGGTAAAATTATTCTTGACTTAACGAAAAAAAGGAAGAATTGACCAACTACATAAAAGAGCTCTTCCTGGATACGAGGCCACCACTGAACACCACAAAGTATACGATCCTAGTATTTTAAAAGCAGAAGTAGAGAAAGACTTGATGCCAAAGCAAAAAAATGGAAAATCTCCAGGCACTGACCAAATACCATCAGACTGGCTCAAACTTCTAGACGACGACAATGTTTCAAAACTAACAAACATTTATAACCACGTATACGAAACTGGAATAATATCACAAATAAGGTTGGAGTCTACATTTATCCTACTTCCAAAAAAACCTAATACATTGTCATGTTAAGACTTTAGACTAATTAGTCACATGAGTCACTTTCTCAAACTACTTCTTAGGATAATTCTTAATAGAATCAAGCAGAACTGTGAAGACACAATGAGAAATAAACAATTCGGTTTCAGAGAAGGATTGGGAACAAGGAAAGCTTTGTTCTCAATGCTAACACTACTTCAACGATCATGGGAAGTACAGAAATCAATGTACGTCTTTTTTATAGATTTTGAGAAGGCATTTGATAGGGTCCAACATGGTAGGCTGTTTGAATATTTAGAAATGATTGAAATAGGTGATAAAAATCTGAGACTTTTACAAAATCTATATTGGAAGCAAGAAGCTTCTTTTCTGGTAGATGGCAAAGCAACAGACACAATTTGTATTCAAAAAGGAGTTAAACAAGGTTGTGTGTTGTTCCCAACTTTGTTTAACGTTTACTCAGAAATAGTTTCTAACGAAGCCTTGGAAGAGGAGTGTGGAGTTCGAATCGGGGGAGAAACTATTAACACCATCAGATATGCAGATGATATCGCAATCATGGCTGAAAGTATCGAAGAACTTCAATTCCTTATACATCGAGTTACTAAAGAATGCTCTAATAACGGACTAAGCATAATACAACAAAGACAAAGTTACTTGTGGTTAGGAAACAAGACCTCGGCGCTATACAATTAGTTGTCAATAATTAACCGATAACAAAAGTTAACTATTTTAAATACCTAGGATGTTCCAAGGATGGAGTCAATGCGAAAGGCGTAAATATCAACAGTATCAGATACGCCGATGATACAGTGTTAATTGCAGATTCCGACTTAGGTCTACAACGACTCAGCGACAAGACCAACTCGACCTGTGAGCAATTTGATATGAAAATAAACATTAAAAAAAACCAAAGTGATGTCAATCCGAAAAAACCAAAACGTACCTCAACCTTGCACAATAAATGGGCACATTTTAGAACAGGTCAATAGATTTAAGTACCTGGGATGTTGGATCGATAGCAGCTCAAATCCTGATCTAGAAATAACATCGAGAATAGAACAGGCCAGAAAATCTTTCGAGAAAATAAAAAACTGCTTTGTGATTCTCGAATAAAACTCGAAATTCGACTACGTTTATCAAAATGCTAGGTCTGGTCGGCTCTTCTATACGCAGTTGAAACGTGGACCCTTAAAACATCAACCGTAAATAAATTGGAGGCCTTTGAAATGTGGATCTATCGCAGAATACTCAAAATTTCATGGACATCGCATACCTCAAACGAAGAAGTGCTGCATAGAATAGGCAAGGAAAGAGAACTTTTTAACACAGTAAAAGTTAGAAAAACATCATACCTAGGCCATATACTGAGAAATAATAATTACCAATATGCCCAACTTTCGGAAAAGACTATCGTGGCTCAGAAACATCGGACAATGGACAGCGCTAAATTTTGAACAGCTAATAAGAACAGCTGAAGATAGAGAAGAGTTTAAAATTGTAGTAGCCAACCTCTATTAATGAGAGGGCACTTTAAGAAGAAGAAGAAGATGTTGGATAAACGAGACACTAAATCCGGATTAAGATATTAAAACTCGTATAGAAATTGCAAGAGGAATATCATGGGTTCAACACATTTCAAACAGAGAAGTCTCGAACAAAGTAAGTCAAAGTTAAGGTGACTTAATAAAGATGATAAAAAAAGAGAAAACTCGAATATCTGGGGCATATATTGAGAGGAAGCAGATATAGGATGATAATGCAGTTAATACTCAACGAAAAGATCGACGGAAAAAGGAATTGGTAGGAAGAAATACTCATGGCTCCGAAGCCTTCGTCAATGGCTTATCAGCAGATGAATTATTACATGCCGCGCAAAATCGAGAAAGATATCGGCAAATCGTCATGGAAGCTACCCACACTCAAAGCTGTGCACTTAAGTACAGCACTCAAAGAAGAAGAAGAAGAGACGGTGAAGGGAGATCTTAGAGACGGTGACTGGGTGAAGAGAAAGCTGTGTTTATGTATTAAGAGGTAAACGCTGTTGTTAATTGGTTATGAAAATTATTACTTAACTTAAGAGTGTGAGTAAAACAGAAGTTTTATGGTTCTAATCTCAGCCCCAAGTAGAAAATATGTTAAAAGTATTAGTAAGAAAATAAGTTAAAATCCAGAATAAATTTGCGATTTGGGTGAAACTGGGTGATCTTATTTAATTAATATCTACAAAAAAGTCGTGAAGTTGCTAGAAAAAAATTTTATTACTACTGTAATCAGTTGGCTCTACAGCCCTTTGCCTGCCTCAAAACATTCTTCCATCCTTCTCTGTCGATTCTCTATCTTCTCCATCCCCTTACTCAATCTCCCTTAAATTGTTGTGCACATCGTCCAGATATCTGAGTTTAGGTCGCCCCTTCTTCTTTTTTCGACTGGCCTATTTACCATAATTATTTTAGAAGGATCTTTTAATTCATTCGTATAACGTGGCCCACCCATGTTAAGCGATTAATTTTGATGATTTTTACAATATCTTCATCAACAAAAAGTCTATACAGTTCGAAATTATATCGCCTTCTCCACAGACCCTGTTTCTTAACTCCGCGATACTTTTGGCCTTCTCAATACTTTTCATTTCAAGATTTATAGTAATTCTTTATCTCGGGTCGTCATTGTCCACGTTTCCGATTCGTAAGTGATCACTGGGTATAATTTTGTTTTATAAAGTTTGCACTTTGTTACTTTTGACATATTTCTCGCTCTTAGTTAAGGCCTAGGCCAAAATAACAACGGTCAGTCACCCATATTCTTTTTCTTATTTCTTTAGATATGTTGTTTTTGCTGTCAACCAGCAATCCTAAGTTGCAGAACTCTTCCACCGATTCTATAGTTTCGTGTCGCGCCTCTATTATTATTTTGTTGAATGTGTGAAATCTTTAACTGTTTCATTTTGTTTTCTTCCAATCATCATCATCTTCAGTGGCATTCGTTATGAGCCAAAACCTTTTTGGGAACAATCTTTCATTCGCCTCTATCTCTGGAAACTCTTCTTTATGCTTTAACTCTAATGGAATTTAGATTATCCTCTATTATGTTATCTTGATACCTAAGTTTTGGTCTTCCTCTGGCTCGTCTTTCCACTGGTCCACTTCGATCGAATTTTTTTCTGATCGTTGCATCTTCATCTCGCCTAATAACATGTCCTATCCATCGAAGGCGTGCTAATTTAATACATTTTACAACGTCCGGTTTCCCAAAACTTCTGTATAACTCAAAGTTGTAGCGCCTAAGCCATAAACCCTGTTCTTGGACTCCTCCATATATTTTCTTTAGAATTTTTCTCTCGAAACGTTTAAGCAATTCTTGGTCATTCTGGGAAACTTTAATTTTTCTGGGTAGTTTTGAGGCCATCTGTTTCCTCAAGCCATAATAGCACTTATTTACAAGCACTATTCTTCTTTTAATTTCTTTGCTGACATTGTTGTCTTTGGTAAGCAGCGAGTCCAGGTAAACGAAGGTGTCCACATCTTCCAGTTCCAGATCATCAATTAATAGTCTAGGTATCTGGTTGCCAGATCTAGTACAATACATATACTTGGTTTTCTGTGCGTTTATTTAATCCCATTCTCATTGCAGACGCCCTTAATAATCGAAATGCTTCGATCGGAGTTTCTGTGGACCTAGCAATAATGTCTATGTCATCTGCATATCCGACCACTTGTACAGATTTACTAAAGATGGTGCCATTCGTATTAATAGGGCACTCTCGAATTATTTTTTTTACGACTTTTCTAATTAAGAGACACGACAGTCCATCTCCCTGTCTCAGTCCATTTTTACAATCGAAGGGTCTTGAAAAGTTGTTTTGGATTCTGACTACACTCTCTACGCCTGTAAGTATAAGTTCCGTAAGTTAAACAAGATAAAGCGGCATTTGAAACTCCACCATAGCCTGTAGAAGTTTTTGTCTGTTGACTGAGTCGTATGCGGCTCTGAAATCTACGAATATCTGGTGGGTGTCGACTCCTAACTCAAGCGTTTTCTCAAAAATCTGCCTGACTTAGAAGATTTGATCCGTTGTTGATTTATTGGGTCGGAAACCGCACTGGTAGTTCCAAACTATTTGTTCAGCCTGAGGGATCAATCTTTTGTACAATACGTTGGACAATACTTTATATGCCACGTTAAGTAGAGTGATGCCTCTTTAATTATCATACACCTTTATATCTCCTTTTTTTGAAGAGGGTGCATTACACCTAATTTCCAGTCTGCGGGCGTTTCATTCCGTTGCCAGATTTCGGTTAAAAGGGCTTTAAAAAGGGCGTCACCTTCATTTTTAAAGAGTTCGGCAGGCATATTGTCCAAACCAGGAGCTTTTTTATTTTTCAGTTTTGAAATGGCTTTTCTAATTTCTTCTTCGGTAAGGGGCGGCTCTTGAGCGTTTCTTCGTCTAGTGTCACTAAGCGGTTCTTCAAAATGATTCGCCCACCTGTTTAGTATCTGTTCTTGATCACTAATTATGTCACCATCTCTGTCTTTACATGCTGTTATTCTGGGTTTGAATCCTTTTTTGCTTCTACCTAATAAGTAATGATGGGTATGGACCACAATTTTTTGACCGAAAAAGCTTTTTGGTTTGTAACATAAAACACATCAAACACATAACATACACAGTAGAGAAATGAATCTTCTGGCATTGTCTTTGTCTTTGTTTTTGTCTTAACATATTTCCCGTCACCTCCCCTTTCATTTAACGTGTTACACATAGTAATCTGACTAAAATAACAGAGATACAATAAAGCGTCATTTGGCGCAATCTTTGCGTTTGCTATTTGGCTTAAGATATTCTTTACCTCCTCCACTTTCCATCGATATGCCATACATTGTTATACGTTGAGTCGTTTAGACGTTACAAGCTTAGTGTCCTTTTAGCAATACACCGCCATCCATGTTTTTTGTGTCTACGTGTTTGTTGGCCTCTCCTTTATATGGTTTCGGTTACGACTAAAGCTTGTCGCTCACTTATGCACTGCGTCCCTCACTTGTGCACTTCTTCGCGCTTCGCGAAGCGAAGCGCGAAGAAAAAGGTTGTTATGAATTTTCTTCATGTAGTTAAATATACTCGCGCGTATCTGTGCAAAGCAACGCGCTGCACAGCGAACAGAAGGGACACGGATCGCAACCGTAAAATCCTAGGCGAAGAAATTCTGTTCCGCGCGCTTCACGTTGCAGTGCATAAGTGAGCGACAAGCTTAACGGTTCGAAACCATGCTAAGTTGGTCGGTAATGTAAATCCAATGCTTACCGGTAATGACGTGACACTGTCTGGCCCAGGTGGCCCATACTTCTTCTGGTAGAATTTTTGCGTGTCTTTTCTATTGTGGTGGTTAACAATCTCGTTCAAAGCGTTTTCGTATGGCTCTTTCTTTTTCCTTCTAAACGTCCTTTTTTATCTCGTCTAAGATTTTGATAGTCTTCCACGTTTGATTTCGTCGCTACTGAAGTCTCTTATATGCTTCATTTTTCTGTTGGTTAATGGATCTACATTCTTCGTCAAAACAATCTTCGTTTATTTTACCCTTGTTAGGTTTTAAAAAGCCTTTAGCCGCTATATGGATATCTTCCTTGCATTTGGTCCAGTGTTCTTCTATACTTAAATTTCCTCTTTTTATTTTCCTCTTCATTTAAAATTTTCCTGTAGTTATCCCTAGCGTCTTCAGATTTTAGCAAATCAGTATTATATTTCGTAGATTTTGTGCTCTGGTCCTTCTTAGCGTTTGATATACGAGCCCTGAGTTTTGTTCTTACAAGGTAGTGGTCGGAGTCTATATTAGCACCTCTTCCAATCATCACGATATCAATAGTTCTTCCAGCTTTATTATTATTACATTTAGAATTTGTGGATTTATTAATTTTTGTTGTTCATATTTTTGATTTAATTTCTGTTGTCTATTATTAATTAACACTTTGTTTATTTACAGCTTATCGAACTATGCCATGTTGTTTTTGGTTTTTTCTTTTGTTATGAAATAATTATTGAACTATTATTTTTTTAAATGTTATTGTTTGGTGTCCTTTTTTATTTACTAAATACAACACTGTAACAGCACACACAACCGTAAGGAGCGTTTTCAATTACCACATCTTTATAAAAGGGACTTAAACAGGGCAAAGGGAGCCAGAGAGCAGAGCATGTTATCGAATGGAGTTCTCGCATTATAGAATCTCAATCTCAAATCCGGCGATTGTTCCACGACGGTATTCAATCTCCCGTCCTTTGTCTGTCTTCGCCGTCTTAATGATATATTTCTAACGTGATAGTAATACAGGTTCTAGAAGGATTTGTGGAGACTTAAAGCAGGAAATAAAGATATTAAAATGTATACATATATAGCTAAAGAATGTAAGTCTGAAACGTTGAAATGTTAAAGAAATACCTACCTTTATTTCCTAAAATTTATTATCATTGCAATTAAAAACCAAATTCAACTAGTTTTCTAGCCTAAGGAATGTTGATCAAGAAGAGTAAAATGAACTGGGAATAAGAAATATATAGAAGAAAAAAATTTATATTTATATAATGATAAATGGTTTGTCTCTGATTAGTGGACACCTACATTGGAACCGTATTTCTCCCGATCCGATATCGGGCGACGTCGGCCGACGTCGGATTGAAAACAAACTCATGGTATTAAATCATAGTGCCTATACTGCTTCCACGACGAAGCAGTATAGGCACTCTGATTTAATACCTTGAGTTTGTTTTTAATCCGACGTCGGACGACGTCGCCCGATATCGGATCGGGAGAAATACGGTTCCAATGTAGGTGTACACTTAGACGTATATACTAAATATGCCGGCTTAATCATAATTTTTAAAAACAAACTTACAATGGAACTTACAAATTTTAATTTAAGTTTTCTCAACTTGCATTATCATTATTAGCTCGATAATCCTGTTTTCCTTCTGCTTCTTGTATTAGTGTTCCTTATTCCTTTTCTTGTCCGATATTAAGGTTGTAGTCGTATTTTTGAAGTTAACTACCAGTTATCTTGTCGTGTTTTCAAAGGTCTAACTAGTAGTCTGGTATTCCGGCTAGACTCTCACTATCAATTCTTGTAACATGTTGGTTCCATGCCCATCTTTTCTCCCGTCCCCGTCGTAAAATATCCTGTATTTTACAGAGATCTCTTTTTTGGTTATTTGGTATTCTGTATTTTGTTGTCATCACTAAAGAAATCGATTTAGACCCAACTAGTCCTATATTGTATGTCTCAGGCGCTGTTTTTAAATATCTGTTCCATTTGGTGTACCTAACAATTGATACTTCTTTATATTCATGTGATTTCTGTCCCTATCCGACGTTGATTATCATTATAACTATTCATATGTTATTGACACAATTACTTCAAAATGATCCACTGAGCTGCAATTATAGGGTCCAACTCAAAGGATGCAATATTGAACGATTTTACTGATTGGTCTAAAGAAGGCGTTTGACATAGTAAGCCTCAAAGATGTAATCCATCTTCTGTATAATAAAAAGGTTCCCCTAAATATTATAAAAACTATCGAAAACATCTACCAAAACAACAAAATGGAAGTCAGAATAGATGGACAACTTACAGAAACTATAGAAATATGCAGCGGGATAAGACAAGGGGATTCATTGAGCCCCATGCTCTTAAATTTGATCATGAATGAAATCGTCGAAAGCATTAACAAAGAAAGAGGATACAGAATAGGAAACAAAGAAATAAAAATACTCTGTTACGTAGACGACGCAATATTGATAACCCAAGATACTCTGCAAAGACTGGTCCATAAATTTAACATAAGAGCAAAATAATTTAATATATCAATCTGGTCTCAGAAAACTAAAACAATAGTTAGCAAAGAACCAACCAGATGTAAAATGGAAATTGATGGCATCAGTATTGAACAAATAATGAAAATAAAATACCTGGGAATTACACTGTCTAGCTATGTAGACCTGGACAAAGAAGTAAGAGATCAAGTACAAAAAGCAAATAGACTGGCAGGATGTCTTAATAACATTATATGACGAAATAGACACAATAACACTGAGATGAAGTCAAGAATTTATAATGCCAATGTAAGACCAGTAATACCATATGCCTTAGAAACAAGACCTATCACAACCACACCGCAAAGGCTACTGAAAACGGCAGAAGAATTATAGGAAATACGCTGAGAGATCGAAAGAGAAGTAAAGACATTAGAAGAAAATGTAACGTACAGTGTAGAAATAAATGAACACAAAATAGAAAAAAAAGAATGGAATAGCCACATAAGCAAAATAGAGGAGACCAGTGTCTTTAAAATAGCAAGAGATAAGTCACTAACCTTCCATAGAGGTATTAATCTGTCATTGAACAAGCAGAATTGCTTATAAAGATGAAGAAGAGGAAGACTTAAAGGATAGACGGTTATCTAAAAATCAAAAAGTCGGTAATTTTTACTCAAAAATAAATTTATGGACAAATTTAAGTTCACAATGAACAACCTCTTCTTCTTAACATGCCATACACCAAAGTGCGTAGGCGACTATCTCATTACTAGAATTCTGTTCTTGGCGGCGTGACACAGCTCACCTGTATTGTGTATTCCTGTCCATTCTTTAATATTCCTTAACCAGGACAATTCTTTGCGGCCGACTCCTCCCCTACCTTCGATCTTCCCTTGTATGATTAACTGTGGTATTTCATATTTTGCTCCTCTCAATATGTGCCCAAGGTAACCAATCTTGCGTTTTTTAATTAATTCAAAGAGTTCTCTTTCCACGCCGGCTCTATTAAGGACGTCATCGTTTCGAACTCTATCCACCCAAGGTATGCGCATCATTCTTCCATGATGCGCATACCTTGATACAATGAACAACCATTTATCAAAAATAAGTGTGAAACATCAGTCATGTGGTGACCGTTTTAGACAATGAATTGCTGGAGGCGTTCTTGAAAGTTCGCGTAGACTCTCTCAAATACAGTTCTTTCAACTTGGTCGACTTCTACGCGAATTGCCTCCTTCAAATCTTCCAAACTTCGGATTTTATGCTCGTATACAAAAGGTGTGAGGTGTTCCTATAGAAAATAATTGGAGATTGGTGAAAGTGGGGACCACTGAGGCCACTGAACATCACCAAACCTGGAAATAAAACGACCACTGACGAGAATTATTATACAAAAGAATCGATAAAAACATCAAAAAAGCTATTCGAATAGCTAAGGATACACATCTAAGAAAACAGTGTGCAGAAATACAGCAATTGCAACATAAACACGGTTCATTTAATATGCATAAAAAAAGTTAAAAAAGCCGCAGGCTTATACAAACCTAGAAGAGTTGGGTGTTTGGCAGATAACCAAGGCAAACCACTGTTAACTGTGGAAGAAAAACTAGACACTTGGAAGAATTATGTGAATGTAACTTTTGCATATGAAAGACAGAATACCATTGAAGACACTGAATGCCAAATAGGACCCCCAGTTATCATTGAAGAAGTCACGTCAGCTATTAAAAGAACTAAAGATGGTAAAGCGGTAGGGCCTGATGAGTTTTGTGCAAAATTCCTAAAACTTATGGATGAACAGGGACTAAAATGGATAACAACTGTGTTCAACAACATATACGTAACCGGAAAAATACCCCAAAGCTGGTTAAAGTCGACCTTCGTAACCATACCAAAAAAAGTAAATGCCAAGACATGCGAAGACTACAGAACAGTTAGCCTACTGAGCCACTTTCTTAAAACGTTTTTGTGATACACGGCAGAATATACAAAAATACGAAGAACAAGTATCATGGACGCAGTTTGGATTCCGCGATTCCTTAAGCACCCGAGAAGCTCTATTCGCTGTACAAGTGCTTATGCAAAGATGCAGAGATGTTAACTGTGATGTGTATACTTGTTTTATCGACTACAAAAAGGTATTTGATAGAGTAAAGCATGATAATCTTGTAAACATCTTGAAAGAATTGGGGTTAGATGATAGGGACTTGAGAATCATCTATAATTTATATTACAACCGAACAGCCAATATTAAAGTGGATGACTAATTGACAGAGGCAGTCTCCATAGATAGAGTGAGGCAAGGATGCATTCTGTTCCCGGTGTTATTTAATATATACTCTGAATATATTTTCGAGCAAGCGCTAGGAGAACTACAAGAAGGCGTATTAGTCAACGTAATGCGTTTAACCAACATTAGATATGCCGACGACGCAGTAGTTTTTGCTGATAGTCTGGACGGTTTACAAAGAATAATGTCGCGTATATCAGGTATAAGTAGAGAACACGGACTTGATCTTATTACGAAGAAAACAAAGTACATTGGCTGACAAGGCTTGTTGCAACTCATTCTTCAGGGCAAGGTATTTGAAAAGCGAGGACCAGGGAGAAGAATAATATCTTGGCTTCAAAACCTGAGAACGTGGTTTAATACATCGACAACCGGACTATTCAGAATAGCAGCAAGCAAAGTTAGGATAGCCATGTTGATCGCCAACATGCGGAACGAATAGGCACCGTAAGAAGAAGAAGACGGACGAGAGGGCGAATAACGTTCAGCGTTGCTCTGGCTGTGAGGGAAGTTGCCCCATTTTGTTAGAACTACACACGTCGGAGTGGAACACGTCATTATCGTAATTCAGGTGAAAAAAAGTTGATGGTTATTTTAACATACCGCTTCGAGTTCAGGGTAACAGTATTATTATTGCCGTTTTAGAAGAAGTAAGACTAAGATAAAAGTGAGCTTCATGACCCATGAACAAAATGAGGTTCTTATTTTGTCTGATAACTGCTTCCATCTCACGTGCGAAGTTCATTAATTGTGCGTCTAGAACTTTAACTGTTGCACAGGGCTTGTTCGCGTTCCACATTTTCAGCAATGACCTCTCTATTCCACGTTGCGTCATTTCTTGTTTATGGATGAATGTCTTTGTGAGGGTCCGTATTTCTGAGAGCACATTGATTAAAGCGCTTCTGTTTAAGTTGATTGCAGTCTTCCATTTCAATCTGTTAGTTGATGCATTTAAAATTTGCTCATTATTATTTGTATAGATGTAACCCTTTTTTTAAGAAGAACCTACACACTCAAATAGAGATATTTAAATGTGCAGGAATTTTTTGACTGCGCAAGTAGAGATTCAAGAGATCTTATATTTTCTTGAAAAACGAATATTTGTTAATCTATCAAATCAATTGTAATACAATTGTTTATAATTATTTGGATACATTTATTTCTGTGGATTTTAAAGCAGTTTTACAAAAACGAATATTTGTTAAGCTATCAAATCAATTGTAATACAATTGTTTATAATTATTTGGATACATTTATTTCTGTGGATTTTAAAGCAGTTTTACAATTTTCGGTAAAATTACAAAATTTTACAATAGTAAAAATGTCCATATAATTAAAACATTAGTTTTAATAAAAATGATCAACACTAATTGACCTATTAGTCTAAGCCATGAATATGGCAAAAAATATAGACAAATATGCCCGACAACACCGTTAGATTTAAATTATATTATCACAGAAGTGACTCTGGTTGTAGACAGACAGTATTCTGTCTCCCGTATAATTCGCATAGGAACCGGCGCTGGTGATTTCCTGGCGTTTCTAACAGAAAATTACGATGATACCGTTGTGTATTGTAATAATTGTTGGTGCCTGAAATATTTTTTAATTGTATACGGTTTTGCCAATTAAATAATTGGAAAAATATTTTTAGAACTAACGTTTTTATAGAGGATAATTTATAAAATACACAATATGGTATTATAATTTCAGAGTTTAAGCATCTTTAACAACAAAACAAATATTATTTGGTTTTATTCCATCATCCTAATATGTCTAATATTTAGGATAATGTGAACCATTTTTTCTGTTTAATATATCCATATACAGTGCTTTTCAGATAAAACTATCCACCTTAAATAACTGTTGAACTTCTAATTTTTAGGAGAAGCACAAAAACACGTCCATTAATATTGGTAGGGGGATATATTATGTTATATTTAACATTTCTGGAAAAAGCACCTCTCACCGCCCTATCATGCCTTAATTTTCTTTTATTCTCCCTTTTTTTTATTTTATATTTGGATCCTACTTTTTATACTTATTTCAAAAATTTATAATAAATTCGGCTTGAAGTAATTAATTTATGAGATATCATTTTTTCTTTTAAGAAGGTACTGGTAGTATCTCTCTAACCTTAATTGACTGTAACAAATAGATTGTAGCATAATTTAAACTTTTTAAATATTTAACCATAATAAGTATTTGCAGTGCCTTTACAAAACCAAAAAATAAAAAACTTCAGTTTTTATTAAAGTTTTATCAAAGGTTTTCGATATTTGGACATTAATTTAATCGGTTAATAGTCTATGACAATTTGTTATAACTTGTAACAGACTATTTTGATACGTGTGCAATTTGATCGCTGAAATGGTTTACACTTTGCAAGAAAAAATAGAAATTGTAGGTTTATATTACAAAAATGATAGAAGAATTTTTAATTGAAACACACCAAAATAGACATGCAACTCATACGTATGTGATTGACCTGATGCAGAAATTTAGAACAACAGAGCCAGTAATCCAAGTCGCCGTTTTAGGGCAAGTTAGCCTAGGGGCTGAGTAATCTGTCAATAGTAAGCAGAGCAATCGATGTTTCACCTTCTACAGCCTTCTGAATATTCCATAAATTTAAGTTCCATCCATTTCAAATTAAATTGGTACAAGAGTTAAATAAAGAAGATTTTAATCGTCGTGTCGAACTTTGCGAATGAATGACACAATGAATCATTAATAAACCGCAATTTTTAAGAAATATTCGCTTTTTCGAGGAATGCTAATGTTCATTAAATGCCTTGGTGAACAGACATAATTGCCAATACAGAGCTGAGAGCGATCCACATATTTTGCGTGTGATATTCACGCACAATATATGCACTCTTAAAGGTTACACACACACACATCATCCTCAAAGGATAAACTTATGCTGTGGTATCTTAGGGGATTATCGAATCCGTTTTTATCAGTATAATCTTAAATGATGCATCGTATCTTGAGTTATATTACCTTTATAAGTTATATTTAATAACCTTGCCGAAGATTTGGTTGTATTTCAACATGATGACGTTCCTTCAAACTTTGCTCTATCGGTGCGACAATTTTTAAACGACACTTTTCCCGCTCGTTGGATAGATAGAAGAGGACAGACAATGGATTGACCATCTAGGTCACCGGATTTAACACTCCTAGACTTCTTTTTATGGGAGTACTTAAAATCAAAAATTTATGCTACTCAACCAGAATCTCTGGATGATGAATGGCAGCCATTTTGAACAATTATTGTAAACAATTTGTTCAGTAAAATGTTCATTCTAAATGTTAGTAATAAAATTATTGTTAATAAAATAATTATTTTTCAATTAAGTTTTCTTCATTTTGTATTTATTTTTCTCATAAACTAATTACTTTAAGCATCATGTGTTTTTTTTTAATCACATTTTTGAAATCTGTACAATGAGGAGAATCAAAATATCAAAAAAAAAGGTGGAAGTAGTATAAAACAGGGATTATATGGGGGGAGAGAGGTGCCTTTCCAGCAATCTTAAATATGACGTCGGGTCTCCCCCGTTTTGTGCTTTTCCTAAAAATTAGAAGTTCAAAAGTTATTTAAGGTAGATAGGTTTATCTGAAAAGCACTGTATAGTGCTAAGAACGATATACAGTATAGGTAAAAGTTTATGTTCGGTATGGACCTTACATGAGATGGAGTGAGAAACAACTGTTTAAAAAGAGAGAGATATATTAGGTGTCCGCCTT
Organism: Diabrotica balteata; assembly: GCA_918026665.1. Lineage (NCBI taxonomy): Eukaryota > Metazoa > Arthropoda > Insecta > Coleoptera > Chrysomelidae > Diabrotica > Diabrotica balteata. The sequence continues at coordinate 53,263,784 of OU898281.1, forward strand.
TTATATCACCGAACATAAATGAGTGGATATGGAGTGGATATAATAAAAAGGGGAAATTCAATGTTGCCAAACTTATTGGTTTTATTTGAACTGTTGTCTTTTTCGCATTTGAACAATGTTCCAAGATAATGAAATTTGGGCGAAATGGATTTAAATGGCAGCTTATTGTTTTTTATTGGGAATATGTCACAATTTTACTTTACAATAAGTGTAATATATCATTTTGATTTATACTTCGGAAATCGTTTTATATAAATAAAATTTATTAATGTTTGGTATTTTAAAAACGATTTCCGAATTAAAAATCTAAACATCAAAATAAGCTTATTTTAAAGTGACATTATGTCTTATTTCCAATAAAAATATTAAACTGCATATAAATAAAAAAGCTTCGTACAAAACTATTTGCCAACGTGGCGTGTCGCGTGGTCAAATCACCGAATCAAGGGGTACACAGGTATTCACGAATAGAGGTGGGTCATTAACGTCGCAAAACCGATTTTCGTAAACAAGTAACTATGATCTTTTAATAGTAGTTTCAAGTAAGAAACTACCTACATAAACAAACATAATGGCTATTATCGTTTATGTGTATATTTATTGAAGTGAAGGAAACTAATAAAAGATTTTATTATAATTTGAAAACTAAACTAAACAATACAAATAGTAAATCGTACCTACGTTTACATTACACGTTATTATTAAATCACGAATCGCCTAAATTGACATTTAAAAACATAAGTTTTTGTACTTTACTTCTTATTAACCGTGTTTTTCTTTTATTTAAAATTAAACCTGATTTTGTACATGTGTTCACATTTACAATACTTTATGAATATAGTGGTTAAGTTAGGAGATACATGGCGATGGTTTTTCCACCATTGTAATGGACTCTCGCTACAGGTGTACGTTTAGATGAGTCATGTCCAATTAATTGATCAAAAATACACCGTGGACTTAAGTCATCTTTATCGGTTTCTTTTTCTTATACTGGTTGATTTTCAATAGTATAATCTTCTTGTTCTTTAATTATAGAAGTAACCAGCTTCTTACCTCTTTCTTTTGTTTTTTTAGCGTCATTTTTATCAGAAAATCCCTGCACTTTAAATCGTGAATCCATAAACGTACATAATGACAATATGCCACTGTATTCTATCCCTCTAAATTTTTTTGCTAAAAAAGAGATTAGTAATTATCCCGTAATTAGTAATAAAAACCCGTACGTCGGATACTATGGATGTAAGGTTACTGTTTGCTAAAATTTTATTGCAAGATTTTTGCAGGCAGGGTACCAGAACAATCACTGAACTATCATTCAAGTATTTTTGGCCACTCATTGTACTTGTTATTTCTTTAAAAGACCGTAAAATTTGGGACAATTACGAAAAAATAATCTAGTCTTCATTATTTAGATTTGGTCTAAGTCTAAGTCTGTATTATTTAATACCGATGTGGAACGGAAATACACGCCAGTACACCGAAAATATCAAAATACAGAGAGGAGTCCGCCAGGGTTGCGTGCTGTCCCCACTACTTTTCAATGTCTACAGTGATCGGTATTTTAAGAAGCGCTCTCAGACTCAATAGAAGGTATATCTATCAATGGAGAAGTTTTGAATAACTTACGTTTTGCAGACGATACAGTAATAATTACGGATAACACCAATGATTTACAGAACCTAATGCAACGCCTTAATGAACGCTGTCATGAGTACGGACTGAAGATAAATTTAAAGAAAACTAAATGCATGATCATGACTAAATCTGCACAAATATCCAATTGACTATTGAAGATACTGCAATTAAGAGTGTTAATAACTATAAATACTTAGGAACATGGATAACATCAGATGTAGACCAAACCAAAGAAATTAAGACACGTATTGAAATAGCACGTACATCATTTATTAAACTTAAAAAGTTTCTTTGTTGTCGGGATATAAGGTTAGAACTACGCCTGAGAATGCTTCGATGTTACGTGTTCTCTACTCTTCTTTATGGTCTGAAAGTTTGGACACCAAAACAAGTTCATCTGAATAAGTTGGCCGCCTTTGAATTTTGGTGTTACAGAAGAATCCTACGAATATCATGGATTCAAAAAATGTCAAACATTGAAGTAACTAGAAGGATAGGAAATGAGGCAGAAATAATATTAACTATTAAAAGACGAATACATGAGTACTTGGGACATGTGATGAGAGGGCAAAAATACGCATTATTACAACTTATTATGCAGGGCAAAATCCGAGAAAAGCGAAATGTGGGAAGACGAAAAATATCCTGGCTTAAGAACTTAAGGGAATGGTTTGAATGCAGTAGTGCAGACCTTTTTAGAGCGGCAGTCAACAGAGTCGGCATAGCCATGATGATTTCCAACCTTCGATAGAAGATGGAACTTAAAAAAGAAGAAGTGAAACGGATTGCCTCTTCTAACTCAGTCATTCTTTTTAACCTGTAATAGGTGAAGTTCTACCTAGTTTCCACGTCTTGGATTGGCCGTTTGGGAACTTTGTTATGTTGTAATTAATACTTTAAAAGCCTTTCTGAAGATAAGGTACTTTTTTTTAATGTTTTTTGCAGAATTGTCGAGAAAAGGACTTTTTATTTTATCTATTATCAAATCAGTTTTGACATAACATTCCTGAAGTAATGAATCTAACAGTTTTTCTTGTTGGCGATTTATATCCAGGAATCCACCCTGCAAACTTTTTAAAAGCTGGTTCTTCACCTATAGAAAACGGATGAAACGAGTCTTTGCATAAGTTTAGTAAATCAATAATTTTAGTCAAGAAAAAGAAACTGATAAAGATGACTTAAGTCCATTGTGTATTTTTGATGAATTAATTGGACATGACTCATCTAAACTTACAACTGTATCGAGAGATATACAAGAAGTCGACATGTATTTGTCTGATAATATATTACCCACAATAAATTTCGAACGGAGATTGGAACTGTCCATTACCGTGGTGGAAAAACCATCGCCATGTATATCCTAACTTAGCCACTATATTCATAAAATATTGTAGAATTGTAACAAAATCTTTTCCTTGTGAACACATGTTTAAAATCTGGTTTAATTTTAAATAAAAGAAGAACACGGTTAACAAGAAAAGTAGAAAAACTTGTTTTTAAATGTCAATTTAGACGATTCGCGATTTAATAATAACGTGTAATGTAAATGTAAGTACGATTTAATGTAAATGTAAGTACTATTTGTATTGTTTAATTTATTTTTCAAGTTATAATAAATATATCCTTCGTTAGGTTCTTTCACTTCAATACTTATACACATAAACGATAATAGCCAATATGTTTGTGTACTCGCTAATTTGAATCAACTAGTTACAGTTTACGAAAAACGGTTCCGATAAAAATTTAAAAAACGGGAGGACCCACCTCTAGATTTTTAGATATATTAGGATCGGAACCAAAGAATATGTAAAATATCTCTGATCGGAACTATTCGTCTCACTAATGGCCAATAGGTGTTAAAAATATTTGAGGAGGGGAGACCAAGGGGAAATATGATTGTTATCTTTGTCTATTCGCTGAAAATATGATTTTATATCTGCGTTAGATATCCTGTTAAATTTTACCATACCGACCATAAAATTTTTCCTACACTGTATATATATATATATATATATATATATATATATATATATATATATATATATATATATATATATATAAAGTTATGATTTGTGAGGATGCAGTTAGTTTATTTGGCCCACAAGACAAAGAAAACTCTTTGACTTACTGTCAAGCTTTCGAATTTTCTTTAATTCTTTTTCAAGACATCTATAAAAAGAAATATAAATTAACTAGTTAAAATTGTTAACTGTCTTACTTAATAGTCGTGAGATTACAGTTGTTAATATTATTGTACTCTACAAAACAAACCATTATAAATATATTAAAAATTTTTTATTAAAAATAACTATATTGTCACTATATTGTCGGAATAAAAATTATTACTAAGGGTTATATTAAGAGATGATTCTGGAATTAATATTGGTAAGTATAGGAATGAGCAGGGTATACGAACAAAAATAAAAAACTAAAAAAAAAACGCTGAGAAATAATTGACTGAAGGGACGCTATTGAAATATTTCACCTTTTTTGAAGTTCCATCTACTCTTTTCTCTTAATCAATCTTTCTCAATAATTACAATAGTTTGATTTCATATCTAGTCTTGTAAGCTTTAATATTAAAATTACCTCACACAGTTAGAGAAAGAACAATTTAAAAAGTAATCCTAGTAAAGCCCTAAGCGAAAGTAAATCACACAAAATAAGGAAACTAAGAAACAAACAAACAGAGACATTCTAAAAAAGCTGCGGCCATTATGTTCTTTCTTCACCTTGTACACCATATAACACAAAAAATGACGTATGGCCAAAAGCTAAATACAGAATTGCAGAGAAATAGCAGGAATAAGAATACAGGGAAATTCACTTTTAACATAAAAATTATAGCAATTTAGTTATAGTCAAGTAAATGAAGCAGTAAAAAGAACAAAATCCAAAAAAATATTTTGCAGTTGGATGGACCTAAATGCAACATGAAAATATTTCAATTCAAAAATATTGGTAGATAATCAATCTAGACATAACTTCAAATTATTATAATCCCTGTCACGTTTTGAAAAGCGTTTTTTCGCCACGAATATTTTATAGCTTATAATACGTAGGATAAAATATAATGTTAGTTTTTCCCATTTTTAATGTTCTTGTAATAAATAATAAAAATTGTGCCAATACCCTAGGTTTAAATATTCTTCAAACATTTTGGATATTAACTCAACCCTATCTCTGGTTATTTATTCTATTAGATACGGTTTTTTGTTGTTAATGAAAAAATAATACCTATCTAAAAATTTTATACATTTTTAAACGTTATTTTTTTATTTAGATTTAGTGCCATTCCGTTATCAGTGATGGCAACAACAAATTGATTCACGAATCATTGTGTCCACTCTGAACACAGGTTTACATTGGGAAAAAAAGTGTACCAGTTTTATATGACGGGAAGTGTACCTATATTATTTTCATGAGCTTTATCGAATATTGAAAAGAATTATTCTATGCATTCTTTTTAAAATTTGGCGCTTTTATTGCAGTTGGTAGCATCGTCCTTGTGGTACCATATAACAGTTATACTAATTTTCCTTTTAGCTTTTACTCGCTAATCTGTTACATTCAAGGTGTAACATACTTTTTTCTCTTTCTTTTTGCTAAATATTCTTAAAAATTGTGACGAACATGCATTCTACATAGCTCATATAACAGTTGCATCTCGAGAACGATGATGGAGCATCTCGAAGGTTCCGGATGTATCGACCAGGGGAGAAATCAAGCCGTCAAACAAGTGAAATAGAGGTGGACTATTTCAGATTATTCTAGTACATAATAACTTGTATATATAAGCAGGGCTTTTGTAAGTTAAAGTGAGTTATTAGGATACTATTGTACGGTAAACTTATAAATAAATATATTTACATAAATTAGAACGGCTCATTTTATTTAAAACGATACAATATTCTAAAAAAAACTACTTGTGTATAAATCTAAGTAAGTTTTTTATTTAGTTTTGAAAAAAAAGAATTATGTTTATTTATTGCTTTGTTACAAGGCGGTTCAGTTTTATAATATAAAGCATGTTTGAGAGTTTAGATAATAAAAGAAATTCCATTAATAAAGGAAATATCGTCATAGTCTTTATACTCTAATTCTTAAAATTATTGAAGTTGTAAGTTTATATCTGTTGTTGTGGTCATCACGTGCCTTGAAGGCCATCGCCGACCTGATATTAATGATCAGCGACCCCAAAAACCCCTGAATAACATATTTCACTGATTTTGTATCGGATTTCCATAAAGCTTTAAAAAAGAAGGCCTCACCTGGCTCCAGGTTCCTCAAGGAGCATCGCCTTTATATTAGTATTTAGCTGCCCTAAAAATCCCTGAGAACTAATATTTAACTGATTTCCGATTATTTTTAGGAATTACGAATTTATCATTATTCATTACTTTGAATTGCACTTGTAAAATGCATTTTCCTTGTTTAATAACGCAATTGTTATTTTGACATTATCACTTTAGTTCACAAAATGTCCTATCACTCTTAAAAATCGAAGGCAATAAATTTTCATTAAGATCCATCCAACTGCAAAAATTGGGGTATTGCTATTGGTCGGTTTATTGCTTCATTGCCTCGCATATAGGCCAGAAAGTTTGGACAGAAAAGATAATTAAAATCGAAATAATCAATATAATGATTTTACAGCGTTTAGGAGTACACCTTTAATATTGATAAACCGTATAGTCATGTTTACATGCATATTTAAAAATGTGTACATACTTTAAATCGCCATATTCTCCTACGTAAATGAAAATTCAAGAGTCGCTACAATTGATAAAATATGTTTTACAAAAGTATACCAGATCGTTACGATTATCATCAATATTTTATTATCACCAACGCTTAGCAAAACAATTCTACTCTCTTTAACTGGACACACTTGACTCGGGTAACTATATAAACAATAAGAATAATGGGGACATAACAAGTAGTTACCTCCTACGTGTAAAAACAAATCGTTTTGAAACAGTATTAGAGAAAAGTATTTATCTACTTGTGATACGCCTCTACATTGTTCGACTTTCTGCGGCCGATATACCTTCGATAAGCCACGGTCGCACGGTTTTAGATAACAAGGATCTACAGACCGAGAGTTTGGTACAAATTCCTCGGCTTCGCGCAATCTTACTTGTAAGTTCGTGAACTAGTCGACTGGAGTTACAATTTGCCAAATTTAAATTATAATCGTTTCTACTCATTCATATTAATATTATAATGTATAATATATTACAGTTTTTAATATTGGTAATATTATTAAAGCTTTTAATATTATTTTTTAATATTAATAATAATATTAAGTAATTAAATATTGCGCCTTACTTAAAAAAAGTACGAGATAAATAACTCGTTTTTTTATATGAAAGGGCAATTTTCTTGCAAATGCCTGGTTTTTTTTATAAGATAATACAAATTGTATGAAGAGTAGCTAAGCGTTGGGTAGTCAGTGGCGAATCTAGAGGAGGGAAAAAGGATTTTCTGAATTTGTCAATACTTTGACTGAACATACAACCAAGAGAGGATGGAATGTTGTCAGAACATTAACAATATTGAAATATAACCAGTACGTGACAGGAAACGATGTAGAATAAATATGTTGTATGGATTAAATTTGAAAAAACACAATTTACGAGTGTGCTGATTGTGACAAAAAGCCTGGACTATGCATAGGATATTGTTGTCGCAAACACCATTCAACAAACAAATAGATTGCATTCAGTATATTAGTTTAAATAAAAATTTTATTTTCTAAAGACCTTTTAATTGTTAGCTGATGTCCCACTAACAATTTCTAATTGGAAAATATAAATATCTTAAAAACTTCCACAAATGTTAGGGATAATAAATTGAAATCCTTTAACAAAATGCTATAGCTGTAATTTGAATAAGCTGGTTTTGGCGATTTGACTTTATTATTACAAATTAGCATATTAGGCAGGTATTTTACAAAGTGACAATTCTCTTAAAGGTTTTTGTTTCATTGAAAACTGAACCTGATATTAATTTCTTGAAAATCTTTACGTATGCTAAGGGTAATAACTTAAAATCCTTCAAATCAAGACTATAGGTAGGTACCTATAATTTGAATAAGCTTTTTTTGCCCATACTGACTTTCTAATTACTTACTAATTTGCATAACAGTCAGATATTGTACCTGGTCACAATGCTGTTTAATATTATTATTTTCATTTCGCTTGTTGAAACTTCATCCGATATTAATTTCTTGGAAATTTTTATAAGGCTGAGAGTACTAAATCGGAATACTCGAGTATTGTTGAAAAAAAAATTGAAATTGAAGGTACTACACAATCGAAGAGCTCAAAAAAATTAAACATTTCCGGTATTCTTTTTCCAGATCGTATTTTGTTTTCGAGATAAATTTAAATTTGGGGTTTTTTTAGTATTTTTCCACTTTTTTCATGTTCTTTTTTAATTTAATTTCAGTGTATAAAAGCCTTTACAATATTATCCAAATTTTATTTGGAAGTTCATATTAATATTATAATCTTTTGCTAGGAAATGAAAATTTGTTTTTTTCCTTAGTTTTTAATTTGCTATAATATTTCTCATTTGATTTAATAAAAAATATTGTAAATTAATTTTTTTGAATAGTAATAACAACGACTCACATCCGAGTAGCGTAACACAATTAAAGAAAATATAAGGAATACGCTCACGACTCGGATCTGAGTATTTTCTTCTTGTCGCATAAAATATTACCGCATAAAAAATCCGTTTTGGATTTGGCTTTTTGCAAATGTTTTAATGTTCAGTCATGATGGTCTAATAGGACCAAAAACATTTTAAAAATTTGCAATTGGTTTGCATATTTTCATGATTTTACTAATTTTATAAATTTAATGAATTACACTAGAAGTTTTTACTTCATTGCAATTTTTTAAATTTCTTTAATTGCCTTTGTGAGACCTGCAACATTTTTATTTAAGTATGTGAAAAATATCCCGTCTTTTGAGTAAAGATAGGACAAACTATTTTATTAATTCTTGCTTTATGTGAAGGAAACGAAGAATTATTTTTTCAGGATTACCTAAGAAGTTTTCTTATAGAACATTATTTTGTTCAATCGTCAACGTTGTTGGCCAATTACTCTCCAATGACCAGTGAATTTTTTGATCTCCCATAAAGCCAAAAAACAAGTACATTTGTTTTAATCACCTTGTTACTCTTGTTCTTTATATGATATCTAAACCAAGAAAAAACACTCCAGCTAGTACCTAATAAATTTTTATTCTTGGGCAGGGATCCAAGCAACTCAGCTGCGTCTTTGTAAAAATTTTGGTCTTTTAGCGAATCTCTTCCTAGGATAACAATTTTGGTCTAGTGTCATCTTTAACACTAGAACTGAAGTCGTGATCGTTATACTTTACCTATGTCTCCTTAAGTCGCAGGTGTCTTTGGCACAGGTGATTCTGCGTCATGAGGAAGAGAACAAATAGCAGAAATAGCAATCGTCACTATAGTTCATTTGCTTTTCTCCATACAATAGGTTCCTAAATCAGAAACTTTTCTTTTTACCCTTAAACCAGTTTCTAAGTCCTTCACACATGTTTTGAAGGCTTTTTGTGGAGCCCGAACTTTGTATTAATTGTAAAATTTTAGTCCATGTTGCGAAATTATTTTGTAAACAAAAATGTGGTAATACCAACTTGGTAGTTGATATTATCTTATCAAGTTTAGAAACAAAACTGAGATGGCAGCGTACATATACAATATACGTTACACGCGCAAGTTCGAGCATCCTGTGTAAGACGGAAATAGACTGGTAGTACCTCCTAATCTGTAATGCAAATTGTAGTTTCTGTAGCCATAAAATATGATATTTATGTTTAAAAACGACAAAAGCAAGAAGATAGCTTAGTATTTTCTGAAAAATTCTGATGAGTCTGACATTTTCGTTTTTGGTACATAAGAATTAGTTAAAATTACTCAATAGTTTTTTGCTTGCAGACTTTTGTTATGCACAATATTAGGTATACAAAAAAACCTGACCACCCGAGTAGATTAAAAAAAGGTGACAAGAAATTTAGTAAAACAAAAAATATTTAAAAAATTATAAAAATTTATGGAAAGAATGAAATTTGGCAAACGGGATCGAAGCGAACTGTTTGTAAATTGTTTTAAAAAATAAAAAAGTACGTTGTAGTCTTGTAACCCATTTAAAAACGTCAAACTCGAATCCTTTTGTGAATGCGTTACTAAAAATATCTAACCAAAATATATCAATCACGCACCAAGAATTTGGAAGCGTTTAAGCCACAGCAACGAAGGCGATATTTCATTTATGATAGGAACACGCGTTGCTCTTAGTTTCTATTCGGATATCATTTTCCGATGGGTCGTTAGCGAGCGGGGACCCCAGCCTCACTTCATCGCTCTTGCTTGTCTGTTGGTTGGTGTCTTTGCGGTTTTGGCTAAGTTTGTGGATTTGAGATTTAAACCGTATTAGAGATGGGTTGTGTTTAGGTTTAAGTTTTTATCTTATATTAATTGTAATTAGATAATCGTCATCATGTGAGCTCAATCCTTTTAGTAATTCTGACCACTAGTTGTAAGAATCCGTTGTCAAAATACCTTCTTCTACTTTGTTAGATAGTAATTTTAAGTATGTTTTGATTATTTCATTCGACTTTTATAATTTTTTTTTTCCAAACTTCTCACTTACATAGCTCGTCTCTTAATTTGTTTCTATATCTTTATGCATGTTCTGGTAACAGTTCTGGTACTATATATCAATAATATTTAGTTCTAAATTTAATATTACTTATTGAATCTTAACCCAAGAAATACTAATATTATATATATATATATATATATATATATATATATATATATATATATATATATATATATATATATACATCATTATCATTCTCAGTCTATTCTACCGATTACGGTGCAGCCGCCTCCCTTACATAGTCATTCTTATAACACAGTGTAATATTCTAGTGGACCACCTATTATCAGTTCTCGCTAAATGACCCACCCACTGTCGTTTTAAAGATTTAATTCTGTGGATTACGTCAGTCACCCTAGTTTTCTGTCTCATCCATTGTATTCTTTTTCAATCTCTTTTTGTTATACCTAGTATGCTTTGCTCCATTGACCTTTGAGGGCCTTCGAGTTCCAATATTATCTCCTTCTTTAGCGTCCAAATTTCGCAGCTATATGTCATGATAGGAAGTATACACTAATTGAATACTTTTTTCTTCAGATAGAGTAGCATCTTCAATTTGAATATAACTGCATTTTTACCAAAAGATGCTTAAGTCTTGTTATATTCTTCTTATATTATTATATTCTTCTGCTGATTTCGTAATTATTAAAGGTCCCCAAGGATATCCTAGGAAAGAAAAGGATGAAAAAGACATTGCAAGCAACGGCCCCTAGTCCCTGGCAAGCCTTAAGTGGCCAAGTAGTGCTAAGAATCTCCGAGAAGAAAAACATTGCTCGGAAATATCCGAAAGTGGAAAAAACTCCAAAGCTAACACTGGGTACTTGGAACGTTAAAATTCTTTACACCGCCGGTGAGAGCCACACACAAGATCGAGAGGAAAATTCCAGAATTGTCGTCAACATCCACTAATTGGATAGGGAACCATAAGAAGAAGACACCGCCGGTAAACTAGACATCATAATACAAGAAATGGAACGATGCGACCTAAACATCATAGGACTTAGCAAAATCAGATGGCCCATTAGTGGTAAATGTACTAAAGAAAGAGCGACACTATATTACTCAGGAAATAACCTACACCATCATTATAACGGAGTTAAATTGGTAGTTAACACAGCCTTAAACAAATCAGTAAGGAACTTCGTGGCATACTCAGATAGGGCAGCACTACTACAAGTCCAAACCGATCCTGTTCACCTTAACATTATACAAATATATGCACCAACCTTGGACAAGCCGGAAACAATGAAATAAAATAATTGTACAGAGGGATTAAGGAGTTAATGAAACTGGTCAAGAAGAACCAGACTCTTATAATTATGGGAGATTTCAATGCGAAGGTAAGGCGAGGACTTGTTTAAGATGTCGTGGGTGACTTTAGTTTGGGAGATCGGAACGAGAGAGGTGATATGCTGATCCAGTTCTCTCAAGAAGAAAAATTAGTCATTGCGAATACCTGGTACAAACTGCCACCTTGTAGACTCTACACCTGGCAGTCTTCACAACGTACGCATGACAACATCGTAAGAAATCAAATTGATTTTTTATTGATTCATCAGAGATACAGAAATGGATTGCAAGGAGTAAAAACGTACCCAAGAACAGATGTCAGAAGTCACAGAAAAATTAAATGAGGCAATAGCGGATATCACGGCAAGATCGAAACAACCAGCCAGTATAGAAGACAAATGGAATTGTATTAAAAAGGCTATCGTAACCACCACCAAGTCTTTGATAGCTTCCCAAAAGTACAAAAAGAAGAACTGGATGACTGATAAAATATTATCAATGATGGACGACCGCAGATCATTTAAAAATAAAGACCGAACCAAACATCAGCAGATTAACCGACAAATAAATAGAGGGTGTCGCAAAGCTAAAGAACAGTAACTGCTAGACAGGTGTGCAGAAATGGAAGAATTGGAAGAAAAACATGACCACTTTAACATACATAAACTCGTTAAAGAAGTGACAGGTCATACAAAACCTTGCAGTTTTAACAGTATTGTGAAGGACAATAAATTAATTACTGATCTCAAAGATCTACTTCATCATTGAAGAAACTACATATAGCAACTATACTCAGACAACACTAGCAAAAACTCTGAATGTGAATACAAAAGTGAACTGTATCTGAAAAGGCAATCAAACAGAGAAAATGGAGAAAAGCACCAGTCCCAGACGACATAGACATAGAGGTTCTAACAATTTTGAGTGAAGATAATATAGACGCCTTGGTAGATCTTTTTAATGACATTTATGGGTCCGGTTAATACCACAGGATTGGCTTCATGTAGCTTCATGTAGATCTGGGTGTACCTTTATACTAATCCCAAAAAAAGCCAAACGCTACTAGTTTCGACCAATTCCGAATGATCAGCTTATTGAGCCACGTCCTTAAACTCTTCTTAAAGATAATTCATACAAGAATATACCACACTTGTGAAACAGACATTAGCCCCACACAGTTCGGTTTCAGACAAGGATTTGGCACAAGAGAAGCAGTTTATAGCTTAACTGTCCTACTTAAAAAATGCAGAACTCAGCAAAAATCTACATGGTTATCTACAAAGCATGTCTTTCATGCTTTGTAGATTACCAGAAAGCGTTCGATTGTGTTAATCATTCAGAATTAGTAAGATTGCTCCAGGAACGTTTGATAGAGAGAATGACCTTAAAATCATAAAAAACATCATATTTCTCAATCGAAAAAAGTGTATGACAGGGTTGTGTTCTGTCACCCCTTCTTTTTATTCTTTACTCTGAAACGATTTTCGATAGAGCTTTAAGTGACACTGAAGATGGAATCCAAATCAACGGAGAGACTATTAGTAATCTTCGCTATGCTGATGATTCAGTCATAATAGATGATAGCCAAGAAGCGCTACAACGACTAATAGATAGAATAAACACTGAAGGAGAACGACTGGGCTTGAAGATTAATACAGACAAGACGAAGGTAATGGTGGTTAGTAGAACACGAAATATCCAAATAAATATAAGAGTAAACAATAAGAACATCCAAAAAGGTCCCCAAGTTCAGATATCTCGGTAGTTGGATAACTGAAGATCTAGGTCCAGACATAGAGATACGTAGCAGGATTGAGCAGGCCAGAACAGTATTTACTAAGATAAACTGCTTATCTGGGTCATGTGTTTCGAAATTCCAAGTACCAGTTTTTAAAGCTCATTATGAAAGGGAAGATAGAAGGAAAACGGGGCATCGGAAGAAAAAAATACCCATGGCTTAAAAACATAAGGGACTGGACAAACCTTGATGCTCATGCACTCTTTAAAGTCACACAAGATCCAGTGGAGTACGCCAAAATTGTCGCCAACATCCACTAATTGGATAAGGCACCATAAAAAGAAGAAGTTGATTTCTGGGAGTAAGGAGCTAGATTTATATATTAATTGTCCCAGGTATACATACTGGTCTACTATCTTAAGTGCAGTGTTGTTTATTACTACATCTTAGACATCCACTAGCTCGTTGTATATGGTTCTTGTTTTTATTAAGTTCATTTTTAGACCAACTTCATTGCTAGCAGCATTTAGGTTGCTTATAAGTTCTTCTTCTGCAGGAAAGTTAACAAACAGAATGATTTTGTCTACAAATCTAAGATAGATGAGTTATTCTCCATAAATGGTTATTCCTTTGCTCTGAGCTGGTGTTGCAGTGAAGAGCTTTGGTATTACTGCATCTTCTAGTCAGATTGTCGGTATCAATAAAGTAGTATGAATTATTTTGGCTTATCCAGGCTCATCAGACACTTGGGCTGATACAAATTTAAACTCGGAAAGTCCAATGCATGTCTCCTAAAACTTGACCACTGCAGTGGTTAGCGTATAGAGGTGCCACCTGCTTTGGCTGCCATGAACGAAAACGATTTAATAATATCGTTTTCTGTCCTCTGGGCTATACGAAATTTGTTAAAAGATTAAATCTTTTAGCAAATCTTTGCTCCACCATTGTTGACTAATATTTACATTTTTCCAACTTCAGGTTCACTTGATCTGGGAGTACTGAAAAATTATCATTTTTGGATTTTGTTTTAATTGTTTGACGTGTACAAATTTTATGAACTTGGGGAAAGAGTTTAGGCAAGCTAACTTGTGACACATTAGGCACCTTCTTATTAACATTTTAGTTTGATGAGTCTTATTTACATATTTCCAGACTACTGTTTCACAAATAAATTCTCAATAAATATTCAATCTTCCAATCTAGTATGTCGGAAAGTCTACAATTGTACAAGTATGCTCTCTCTGATAAGTACTTTTAATAATTAGTACTAAAGCAGAAGTCTCGTTTGTTTCTTGAGCAGCTATTTACAGCTGCTCAAAACAGGTCTTTGGTTGTCATATTAAACCATGATAATGGGTTATTGAGCCAGTATATACATCTTCCCAAGTTTCTCTTATCAAATACTTTTCTTCTGAGGTAAACTGTATCTCTCTTTATTTCTCATGTGTCCTTCTTTAGGTGCTATGTCCGTATTCAAATGTTGGCCATCATCATGTTTACAATTTCCGGAAACCTTTCTCTATAGGCTAATGAGCGAAATAATTCTTCTACTATGGAACCACACTATAATAGTATGTATATCCAGATTACTCTAATTGTCGTTTATTAGGATAAGTACAGATTATTTTCCTGTTTTGTGTAGAAAATTAGAATTTGCCTCTCGATTGACTCATAAGATCTGCAGTGTTTACACCCAAGTTCCTCAGTGTTCGTCTATAACACAAAAGCTTAAGCCCAAGCTTCCATTCGATATAGAACATCCGAAATTATGTAGCATTTAATTCCTTTTTATCGTGATAAGCACTTTTCGTTTTTTTTTGTTAGTTCAAAACATTGTCGTTTTTTTTTTAATTGTAAATTTCTATTATCTGGATATATTTATTATAATTAAGTCAATTTCTAGTTGGTGGATCAAGTAGTTATTATTGAAAAAGTATTATTAAAATTAATGAATAGTGTATCCAAATCATTAAATGATGGTTGTTAACAATTATTAGAAAATAGAAAGAACTTCCCATCTCTAGTAACTCTGATACGTTACAATAATCCACATTACAGTCACTAATTTTTCATGGGTTGTACTTGATTAATACAGTGTTAAATCAAATCCAATCCACTTTGGCCAACTAAGGTGTAAGTTAGATATAATTATTAACAGTATATCACTTAAATCATTTACGAGTTTGTAGGTGGTTTATAATATCATCAAAAGTGTTATTTTATACCCAAAAATATTTTAATCCATCGACTTTAAAATAAGCCTAATTTTGAGGGCATGCGACGCATCACTCACAGCCTTGCACACTATATTTTTGATTGTTTATCTTTTTCCTATTCATAAAGATCAAGAGAAATAGATCTAAATAAAAATTAGGGCATTAAGTCAAGTTAATTTATAAATAAAATGGTATTACATTATTTTTTCGTGCAGTTGATAGTATCTACTTTTGACCTCACTAAATATGTGTCGTGTCAATAAATATTTTATAGCGTTTGTTTTGTTATTTTAGTAGACTTTGACAACAGCTAATTTGTATACATACCGTCACATATGTACACATATGTGAGTTTATGCACATTTATATGTATATGAACCACCTCTACAAAATTAAGTCACATGATAAATACCCAATACTAGGAAGAAGAGAACAAGAGCAGCATCATCATCAAAAAGATAAAGTTCCCGTCGAGGACGATTATCAGCAGCAGATGTTCTCTCTCTAGTTTCTACATTCACTCCTGGCTACTATCTGTGCCCCGGTCGACGACGCTCGTCGAGGTGTCATCGCGCCGCATACATACCAAGTGATTAATGACCTGGTGCATTAGCTATTGACAGGTTGCATTGTCATCACGCGATCGGATGCCCCACAACTCTTTTTATCGAAAGTTGCCCGGCCGAAATTAGCCAGATGTACCACCGATTATTTTTTAATAGAAGATTGATTCCAATGGCGATTATATCCATTTGACTATATAAAAAGCGCCGATTTTAATTTTAAGAGCACGTATCTCACTTAGTTTCGTAGGAATATGTTTAAAAAAACAATTGTTTATGAAAAGGAACATATACCAAATATTAAGTGAAAAGAAATAAATCACTCAAAGGAGTAAAGAAAAGCAGTGAAAGCAATATATAAATAAAATCTCCAAAGTTTTAAAGCTAATATTTTTTCTAGTTAAATAAAGTGAAAACAAATAAATCGCTCAAAAAAAGTAATGACAAACAGTGAAAGCAATATATAAATAAAATCTCCAAAGGTTTAAAGCTCCTATTTTTCTAGTAAAATAATAAATGAAGATGTAACTTGCAATGAAAAAAATCCTTCAAAAACAATGCATATGTAGTTTCTTTTTAGAAGATTCCAGTAATGAGTTTGGGTAAGGTTCCACGTAATGTCGCATGCTTCCTCCATCATTATAAATACCTTTAAAGATATTCTTGAGATATAAGTTTTTATTCTTATTACCACTTATTCCAGCTGATAGAGGGTTTGAAATGTATTCGGGTACTTTCAAATATTACATATTTCAAGGTTAAACCACTTTTTAATAATAATTAAGTCAATCTTACATAAAATTATTGGTAATAATTAAAGTGTGTGGTTTCGTATTATCCTGCATGTGTATGAAATCGAAATAACACTTTAAGCTGAAAGTGCAATAGGGTGAACATTATTAAAGTAACGTTTAGGGTTTATAGCTACATGAATGATGAATATTATAATAGAGCCGCAAACAAATCTTTGGACTTTTAGTATTCTAGCAACAGATTACTACTTACCAGGATGTTTGACAAAAGGCGTAGGTACTCAAAATTCAACATGTGTAAAATAAAATTTTTACTCACTGGTGAAGAGTCCTTGTGTTTATCCTCCTAGGTGTCAAAGAATATGCTTAATATGCTCACAAGCAAAATTTAAACGGCATATTTTGTGATTCTTTGTCAAAATGGATCTTGCCTTAATTAATTTTTCACCACCCGTTGGAAACATAATTCCATTAGACCTCCTTATAACAGTTGATAGATCACTTGTTATTAGAGTCACAGTGACAAAACCACCAGTAGAACTTGGTGCTCAATTTAATTCAGAATAGGATTCAAGTCTAGTCCACTATGATGCAGCATTTTTATCTTGTTCCAATCTAATTGAACGTTTATCGTAGTGTTTTTAAATTGTTAATCACATATATTAGTCCAACTCTTCTCAAACGGCATTTTAATATTTTATCAATCATATTATTTCTGAATTATTTTTTAAATTGCGTATTTTATGTACTAACTTTTTACGAATAACTTAAATCGTAAAATATAGCTAATTGTTCATCCCCAATACAATATAATTACGGAATCGGATTGATTTTTGAAATGTCAACTTTTGACACTATCAAAATAACAGCGTTCTTGTGTATCACTAGTTTTCGAACCATTACTCCTTGGTGTTCTATTTCGTGAAATTAATATATATATATATATATATATATATATATATATATATATATATATATATATATTGTTATGATATGTAAAATCGAGAAAAATATTGGTTTGTCTAAAATATTTCAAGATTCAAAAACATTAAAATAAGTCAGATAATTAGGATAATACCCAACAAACATTTCTAAGAAGGAAAATATTTAAATTTTTGGATTACCTGTATTAAACAAAATGTAAGCTAAGCATAAATTATTTCCTTTGTTATACTATACTTGAGTGACCCGCATAATTTTAAGTGAAATCCCAAAGACAATTGAACCGGGTTTTTCCAAATACATTAACACAGCGATTATAGACAATAGAAGAGAT
The DNA here is from genome assembly GCA_918026665.1 of Diabrotica balteata. NCBI lineage: Eukaryota > Metazoa > Arthropoda > Insecta > Coleoptera > Chrysomelidae > Diabrotica > Diabrotica balteata. Next base: position 53,281,958 of record OU898281.1, read on the forward strand.
TTGGAAAGATGTTTTTGTTAGTTTTTAAGAATTATAGAAAAATATTATTTGTAAATAAGTTTTAGGAAATTTTATAATTATAGGTAAAAATTTGTTTGTTGGAATTGTTTCCAATTCGGAAATCGTTCTCAAAATACAAACAGTAAATTTATTGTTTTTTGTTGTCAATTTACTGTTTGTATTTTGAGAACGATTTCCGAATTGGAAATTGAAACGTCAATAAACGTATTTTTATCTTTAATTGTGGCTTATTCCCAGTTATAAATAATACCTAAAATATTGTAAGTCATATTTTTCTACTTATATTCCAAGAGTCACTGTTCAGGCCAACGAGAGATTCAGTTTATCGTAAAGAAAAGATATTCCAAGAGTCATTTTTCACTCAGGCCAACGAGAGATTCAGTTTATTGAGAGAAGAAGAAGCTAGCATAATTTGAACGATTCGTGCATTTGAAGGAGATCATTAAGGACGAAATATACTTGCAATAATTTATTGTAAGATTGCTGATTACTTAGGGAGCGGTCACGAGGAAATAGTATAGTCTACAAATAACAAGGATTTGGACCACTCATCATCAGAGAGAGATAGTTTTGTTTTGTGTAGTTTTTCTTTCATTGATAACACAATTTTTACACTTAATTTAGAAAGGATATAAATATTTTGATTAGGAGATTTAGAGTAATACTTGGATTTTGAGATTTCAACTAATATTGTTTGTACCATTAAATTTGATTGTTCACGTACGTAGAAAAAAAATTTTGAGAATTATTATATGAGATTTTGTTAGTTGAAAACTTTTTAGTGTGAATTATTTCATTATTTTTATTTCAATATATAGTGTTAGATCATATGTGTTTTTTATTATTCCGGTATTCTTTGGACCTTACCTTTCACATGTAATAGCATAGATATTGAAGCACGAATTTAACCCTGAGATAAAAGAATTAACAATTGTGATAGAGTCATAATCATATCATTTAAATAATTTTAATTAATCAAAAAATTAATTAGCTAATCATTGCTTGGCGCACCAAGACTTTAAATATCACAATAACTGGCTTCCAAAACGTGGGGCTTGAAAATATCGCAGCTTTACATTTGAAGGAAGGGAAAGAGATCTGGAATAAGTACAGGTGATCCAGAGATAAAAACATATAACATTGAGGGAATTTGAATTTGAAAGTATTTTGACAATTTTTCCAGGGAATATAAATTTGATTTATTGATTGATCGTAGTTAGTTGATATTTACTGCTATTGAATTATTTGATTTTGTTTTACCAATCGTACATTTGATATTTATTTTGAATTATTTGAATTTTACTGATTGCATATTTGATATTTGTCGTGAAAATTTATTACAATTGGGGAGAAATATTGTCCTGTTCTGCAATATATAGAATGTTGTAAAATTTCACATTTGGCGGGGACAAAAACAGTAACGAAAAGAAACAACATGTCGACCACAAGGAGTCAAAGCAAAATGCAAGAAAGGAAGGAGGATAACAGAGAAGAGGAAACAATGTTTGAAGAAGGATCGGATAATAAAGGAAATGTTACAATAATAGAGGAAAGAAAAGAAACAGGGATGTTAGAAAAATTATTAGCAATGATGCAATTACAGACACAAAAAATACAAGAATCAACAAAACAGGCCATACAAGAGAATCAAAGGGAAACAAAACAAACAATGAATGAAACAGCAAAGAAAATGAAAGAGACAATAGAGAAAAACCAAAAAGAAACATCACTAAAAATCGAAGAAAACCAACGGAAAACAAGACAAGCAATAGAACAGAAATTAGAAGAAAATGATAGAAAAATGGAAAAGCGTTTGGACAAATATGAAAATGAAGTAAAAGTCTGTTTAGAAAAAGTTAGTGAAACAGAGAGGAAACTAGAGATGCAGAGAGAAGAAATGGAAACTAAAATGAAGGATATTAAGGCTGTCCAGAAAAAGGAACTGGAACAGTTAGAAGAAAAATTTGAAATGGCGTTACTAGAAGACAGGAAAGAAATGGAAAGGAAACTTAAGCAAAATAAAAAACAAATGGCAGAAATTGAACTAAGAGGGGTAGAGAGAAAAGAAGTTATCATCCATGAAACAAGCGAGGTGAAAATACAATTTGACGGGGATATTCGAAAAACACACCCAGTACCGTTTGTTAAAAATTTGAAAACCAAATTACAACATATTAGATACTTTGACGATTGCAAAGAAACTATTAGAAACCATCTGAAAGAAGGAGCAGCGTTATCGTATGAAAGCAAGGAAGATGAATTTGAAAATTGGACAGATTTTGAAAATAAATTTCTCAACTATTTCTGGGGAAAAAATAAACAGAGGGAAATCAACCAAGAGCTACAGAATGGAAAATATCACGAAAGAATGGGAATATCGGAAGAAAGATATGCTTTGCAGATATATAACAATTCAAAATATCTAGAATACAAATATTCTACTGAACAGCTATTAGAAATGATCAGCAGACATTTTGAGGAAACGTTGGAAGATCACGTGATTTTAAGAAACTATCAAGATATTGATAGTTTGTGCCAATTCCTTCAATTAATAGAAGCGAAAAGAAGAGAAATGAGAAATAGAAGACAACATGATCAATATAATGGACCGGAAAGAAGGTATTCATCAAATTATGACCAGAGAAACCGACATCCCAGATCAACAAACGAATATAGGTCGAGAAATTACAATAATTACAATAGACAACAAAATTACGATAACAGGAATGACACACAAAATAGAACATATGAAAATCACAACAGGAATAGAGATGCACAAAATCCTCCGAATAGAAATACTAACGAACAAAGGGATGATAGAAATAACCAGAGCTTCCAACAACAAAATAGAAGGGAGATGAATCAAGTAGCAATAGGAAACGAAAGACAAATTTCTAATTCTAATCTAATATTTTTAGATGCATTTATAAAACATAAAGCGATTAAAATTGTGATTGATTCTGGATCTGAGATATCGCTAATCAATAAAAAACTAGTAAAAGAATTAAATTTGGACAGATTTGTGTATAAGATTCCTAGGGTTGATTTAGTGGGTGCAAACAATAAAAATTTGACGACAGTAAACGAAGGTTTGGGAGTACAGATAAGAGTGGGAGACAAATTCCATACTATGAAATGTGTGGTGATTGAAGATTTAAATCATGATATGATAGCGGGAATTGATGAATTGAAAAAAAAAGATATCACCATAAATTTTTCGGAGAATAAACTGGAAATCAGAGCAGAACCAGACAACACAGAAGAAGAAAAGCAAACAGATAGGAAAACAAATTCTGGAAGGATCAATGCACAGGAAAAACGCAAAGAAATCGATATGACTGTGGAGGATAAACCGAAAGTACAAGAACAAAATCTAACAGAAGAGAAAAAGAGAAGGAAGAAAAAGAAGAAGAGTTCGAAAAGAAAGCAGGAAAATAAGATGGAGACAAGAGAAAAACAAGAAATAGAAGGTACAGAGGAATTGTCGGCAACCGACGATAAAACAGAATGGAAGCAGGAAGAAAAAGAAGGTATCATCAGAAGGAAGTCATCAGAGAAATGAAAGGAATAGAAACATGGTGCTCGGAATACCAAAGGGAATTAGAGGATAAAAAGAAAACAGAAGAAAAAATGGCACTGATGTACGAGAATCCAGAATTTTGTGAAGAAATACTATCGGCAGTGAACACATGTGAACAAAGGGAGGATGAAAGAAAAATAAATTGTGGAGAAAACATGGGAAAGAAAATAGAGAAGATTTTTGCAAACCATGGAGATCTTGTTAATGAAGTAAACCGAGTGGAGAAAAATTATGAACTTTCTTTTAAGGGAAAATACTTGGAAAAATTTAAAACGAAAATATATCCAATCCCGTATAAAGACAGGCAATATACGGGGTATTTTAACATTCACGACATTTATCAGTATCATAAGTAGATTTTAATAACATAGTGAAATAATTTGATCCTAGAAAACTTTTGTCATTTTTAAAATTTAACAAAGAGTTTTCGGCAGATCAAATGGCGGGGATTTGTTATGATATGTAAAATCGAGAAAAATATTGGTTTGTCTAAAATATTTCAAGATTCAAAAACATTAAAATAATTCAGATAATTAGGATAATACCCAACAAACATTTCGAAGAAGGAAAATATTTAAATTTTTGGATTACCTGTATTAAACAAAATGTAAGCTAAGCATAAATTATTTCCTTTGTTATACTATACTTGAGTGACCCGCATAATTTTAAGTGAAATCCCAAAGACAATTGAACCGGGTTTTTCCAAATACATTAACGCAGCGATTATAGACAATAGAAGAGATTTGGAAAGATGTTTTTGTTATTTTTTAAGAATTATAGAAAAATATTATTTGTAAATAAGTTTTAGGAAATTTTATAATTATAGGTAAAAATTTGTTTGTTGTCGGAATGAACAAATGGGGAATTGTGACGAGTTTTGATTGGCGGAGATTAAAAAAGGTGGGATAGGTATGTAGGAATGAAAGTTTAGCTAGAATTTTGAGGGAGAAAAGATAGTCAGTTGGTTTCCAAGGGTGCAAGGCGAACGGCCGTTGTTCTCGGGTAGTTTCCCAGAGGTAGGAAGCAGTAGCAGTGAAAGTTTGTGAGTTTTCGTGTAGTTAGTGTATCTGACAGAAGCTGATCCAGTAAAATATTGTAAGTCATATTTTTCTACTTATATTCCAAGAGTCACTGTTCAGGCCAACGAGAGATTCAGTTTATCGTAAAGAAAAGATATTCCAAGAGTCATTTTTCACTCAGGCCAACGAGAGATTCAGTTTATTGAGAGAAGAAGAAGCTAGCATAATTTGAACGATTCGTGCATTTGAAGGAGATCATTAAGGACGAAATACACTTGCAATAATTTATTGTAAGATTGCTGATTACTTAGGGAGCGGCCACGAGGAAATAGTATAGTCTACAAATAACAAGGATTTGGACCACTCATCATCAGAGAGAGATAGTTTTGTTTTCTGTAGTTTTTCTTTCATTGATAACACAATTTTTACACTTAATTTAGAAAGGATATAAATATTTTGATTAGGAGATTTAGAGTAATACTTGGATTTTGAGATTTCAACTAATATTGTTTGTACCATTAAATTTGATTGTTCACGTACGTAGAAAAAAAAATTTGAGAATTATTATATGAGATTTTGTTTGTTGAAAACTTTTTAGTGTGAATTATTTCATTATTTTTATTTCAATATATAGTGTTAGATCATATGTGTTTTTTATTATTCCGGTATTTTTTGGACCTTACCTTTCACATGTAATAGCATAGATAATGAAGCACGAATTTAACCCTGAGATAAAAGAATTAACAATTGTGATAGAGTCATAATCATATCATTTAAATAATTTTAATTAATCAAAAAATTAATTAGCTAATCATTGCTTGGCGCACCAAGACTTTAAATATCACAATATTATGTATATATATATATATATATATATATATATATATATATATATATATATATATATATATATATATATATATATATATTTATAAGGTTGCAAAAATATAATAATATATAGTGTAGCGCCAGCCCCCATGCTAAGCCCCTTATCGAACAATTTGACGTTCGATCAAGACATACCGCTGGCCTGATGTAAAAACACTTCCATTGGCTTTACCACTCTGGTGATATCTGGGACGAGTAGTAGGAAATGCTCATGACTTCGAGAAAAGAACACATTTGGTTATTCCAAAGAGCAGAGTAGTCGAAGTAATTCGGCAGTTATAATGACAATCTATCAGCAGGGCGTTTCTATGTAGAGAAAACCCTTCGAAGAATTTAGAAACGATTTTATTGGATAAATAGTTCCAACTACGTGAAAGACTGGTGTAAGAAAAAAAAAAGGCTCCTAATAATAACTCTCGACATTGCTAGGCCATTTCCAGAAAGTGAAAATGGTTGCAAGTACATGTTGGTACAAATTGGTATGCAATTCCAGACTAGAAAACCGCCATTATTACAGATATGTTGATAAAAGCGTACAGTCACTGATTTGGGGTGCCTTAAGAGATCCATAATGATCAAGGAAACAACTTTGAGAGCGATCTATTCCTGCAAGAGATAAATATAAGAAAGCAAGAAATACAGCATATTTCACCCAATTGGATGTAATGGTAGAGCGAATTATTAAAACAGTTGGCAAGAATTTGGCAAAAATGGTGTCCAATCACCAACGAGCCTAGGACCAGTACCTTTTGTTCTATGCAATGTCATACAAACCCGCGAATCAATGAGCAAAACGCCAGCAAAAGTTTAATTTGTTATGAGTTTGTAATGAGTTTTGATATTTATTAAACTTTGGATTCTACCTGTAGAATTTGTAGTTTGTAATGATTATGTAAATAAATTACGAAGAAGAATGGACGTTATATACGAATTGGTCAGCTTCCATCTTTAGATCGCCAGTGACTGAATAAAGAAACGGTACAATACGTAAGTCGAAAAGGGATGTTGTGAAGAAAGACAAAGTCTGGCTATATATTGCAAAGAAGCGAAATGGTTGTGCTTTTAAGTTGTAGCAGTTCTGGTAAGGTCCGCACCTTATTAGGGAGAAGATTATCGATGACATCTCTCGATTAAACAAGATTTGCAGGGGAAAATCGATTATAGTATACCATAACCGACTAGCTTTATTTGAAGGACACTAGGACGTAGATGAAAACGTGGAAGTAAACCAAGTCCAAAAAGTACCCGAATTAATGGGACAAATGGAAGTACCAGTAAAGCAAGACATGGTGTAACCAGGGAAAAAAGCAAGATCTCGCACTTCCAGATGACTACTCACTGAACCATATCATTTTATGCAGTATTAGGGCGCACAAGGATTATCATTCATCTTTAAAAGGAAGTTTGCTCGAGTTTCAGAACTTCAATGCTATCTACCAGCTCCCGAAAAAGCTTTGAAACACCAAGATGCATCACGTTACATTTTACATCCATCTCTTACACCTCTAGTAGGGAGCAATGTTACACCAGCTTTCGAAATGTGGCTTTATCGTTGAATCCTGAAAATGTCCTATACCGACCACTTTACTACCCAAGGCGTTTTATTAAAAATGTAAAAAGAAAAAGAGTTGCATTCCAACCGCAATAAAAACCAAATATCTTGGTCACATCATGAGGAATAGCGAAATATATGGATTGCTGCAATTAATTCTACAAGGAAACGTAGAAGAAAAACGGGGACCAGGAATGCGAAGGAGTTCCTGGCTGAAAAAACTACGTACGTGGCGTGGTTCAACACAATAACCACAAATCTTTTTAGAGCAGCAGTTTGCAAAATACAGATTGCAATGATGGTCGCCCACATCTGAAACGTATACGCACTACAAGAAGAAACTATACATGTTTTAAATATCGTGTTTCAGGCGAAATCCTTTAAATTAACAGTCAAAAATAAACAATAAATTCTTTTTCGAATATAACACCTGGAACTGAAATACGAATCGATTTCAGGTTGTATTAACTTTAAATTTACATTTATGGTCAAAGTGTAGTATTGCTTTATCTTAAAAAATGGTGCAATATTATACGATAAAGAACGATTTTATAATTTTGGAAATCATGACCTATAGAGTTACAAATCCTGAAGTAAATAAATAAATATAAAAATAAAAAGAAACTGCCTTATTTGGGCTTATATGAGAGGAAAAATATAAATTGTTCCAAATATTTTTCTTTTATAAAAGAGAAAACAATTATATTTTTGGTAAAAATACAAAAACCTTTCTACACCAAAGACCACCCTTTTAGATCAATAGTTCGCCTTGATCAGTGCTAACTTCGCCGCAAAGATGACTTTGCAGAATGACCTTTACAATAAACAACCTATTATCTATATTTTTCACTTCAGCGTTAAACAAATAACAAAAACAATTTTCTCTATTAAATATCAAGATTTATCGATTGACTATGGTAATAACCCGACTATAAATAATAGAATTATAAGCTTTTTTATTTGGAATTTAAAACTCCACCATTAATTTTATGTATGATTCGCATGATTAAAAAACCATAAAGATATAAAACTGCGACCTGCCGTAAATAAACACTCGTATTACTTATACAGCCCAACATAAAAGATCGGACATCTTTGTTTTTATTATTTGCAGAAAATTTTCGAGACGGTGGAGCATTCTTCAAAAGACACCTGAGTACGTTTTATGACCGTCATATTCTGTATTTTATTTCTGTTTTATCGTATTTCGCGGATGAGAAGACGAAAGCGCCATTCACTACAGGGGTGGACTGCCGAAAAAGAATGCCAGGGTTGGAAGATACTCAAGGAGCGTGTACGTTGCGCTAACATATAGACAATACAGACATTAAAAAATATATAGGTCAAACTAGCAACAGGTGTATGTTTTCAAAAACTTGATATTATGTTATATTTTTATTAACGTACTTTTAGCATGATACATACCATCTTCAGAGCTTCAGAGAATTTTTAATATTAATTACAGAAATCAAAAAACTTACGTCTTATAGGAGGTTATAAATGACTCATGGAAATGTAATTGCCAACACATTAAAAACATTAAAAAGGTCAAAAGGCATTTGTTATAGGGATTAAACCCTTTTAATATTTGAAGAAGCTAGAAGAACGGGCACCATGGAACTATTGGTAGTAGAAGGTAAGGTAGAAGGCCGAAGACCAAGAGGAAGATCTCCAATACGATGGGTGGACCAAATGAAGAGTTTGGTGGGAAAATCCCTACATGAAGCCGTCCATATGGCACAAGATCGCAGTCAATGGAGACAGCAGACTAATAATATTTAGGGTGTCACTACGCCCTGACAAGGGCTAAAGGATTGAGGAGGAGGAATATTTGAAAAATTACAATTGAGGTTTCTTATTCGACCAATTGCTGTCTGGTTAAACCATGAGGACGAGGACAGATTAGTATTAGAATGTTAAGAAGGCGGAAGCAAAGCTAAGCGACCTCTGCCAACAAATTATAATTGAAAATGACTAAATGTTACACGAAGGTTAAATTTATGAAGTTAATTTTTAGGAGGGAAGATTTAAATGTCAGAAAATTATCAAACCTATTAAAGTTTGACCAATTCTAGAAGGAAAATGTGAAAAATTAGAATCAGAAAAAGTCTCATTTGCTAATTTCAGAGCTCGCTAGCAACTATACTTTATCAACAGTGATGATAAATTAAATTACATCATGGTAAGATGAAAACAAAGAAAATCTTCAAAAATATAAGAGAATACAGACCATCGTCAGAAGAAAGATAAGAAAATCCAAAGAGAAACAAAAAACAGAACAATGTCAAGAAATAGAGGAGTATCAGAGTCGATATGATAACTTCAATGTCCATCGAAAGGTGAAGGAAATAGCTGGAAAGTTCCGAAAACGCAACAGCGGAAAAGTAACAGATAGTGAAGGCTATCTTGTCATAACCAAAAAAGATAAAAAGAAAGGATGAAAAGGCACCGGGACTTGATGAAATTCCAGCAAAACTGCTAAAGCTATTATATGCAGAATAAATAAAAACAATCGGTCAGATAGCCAAACGAGCTGGGCGGCCAGTTTCTCACTCGCTTCACTGCGAGTGGTTCAGTGGAAATGAGTTCGATCCCCAGCTCGGTGTACAGAAAACAAAAAGGCTAACGCAGCAGTTTAAACTTCTAAATGAATGAAAATTAATGAAATATACAAGGCAGCAAAAATACCAGTAGAGTGGCTCAAATCTGAGTTCGTACCATTGCCAAGAAAAACAGGAGCAAAAGTTTGTGAAGACGTTAGGACCATAAGCCTAATAAGCTATCCGCTAAAGCTGTTTTTAAAAGTCGTCCATAAGAGAAATTACTGGAAATGCGAGAAACAAATTGCGCCCAATCAGTTGGGATCTGTGAACACCGTTGGTACGAGGGAAGCTTTAACGTGCAGGTATTGTTTTAGAAATGTACAGGTGTCAGCTGTGACACCTCTACATGTTTTGCATGCCTGATCGATAGAGTCAGGCACAAAAAAATGATGAAAGTGCTGAAGAGGACAGGGATTGACGGAAGAGACCTAAAATTAAGAGCTAACCTATATTGGAATTAATTAGCGGTGCTCTGAATAGATGGAGAATAACCATATCAGGTCAAATTCTTAAGGCAGTGAGATAGGGATGCATCATTTGTCTCACCACTGAGACTATAAAATATATTAATGAAGGCATCTCAATAAATGGAGTCAAGCTCAATAACCTGCGGTATGTAGATAATTTTTTACCTTATTATACGAAGTAGAGGCCTGGACACTTTCCGAAGCTTCCTTAAGAAAACTCGAGGCATTCGAGATGTGGTGTTACAGACGTATCTTAAGAATTTCATGGGTGGATCGTGTGACTAATGTTGAGGTCCTACGTAGAATAGGCAAGGAATGCGAGATTATTAACACCATCAAAGAGCGCAAACTAGAATATCTTGTCCATGTTATGAGGAACAGTGAATGAACAGAGATACGGCTTATTGCAACTTATTCTTCAGGGCAAGGTATTTGGAAAGAGAGGACCAGGGAGAGGAAGAATATATTGGCTTCAAAACCTGAGAAAGTGGTTTAATACATCGACATCCGGACTATTCAGAATAGCAGCAAGCAAAGTTAGGATAGCCATGTTGATCGCTAACATCCAGAACGGATAGGCACCGTAAGAAGAAGAAGATGTAGATAATACAATAGTGCTTTCCAATACCATAGAAGGACTGCAAAACTTAATGAACCAAATAATGGAAACAGTAGAACATATAAACCAAGCTAATGATGATCAGCAAGAAAAATATAACTGAAACAAATCTATATATGAACTAAATGAGAGTTAAACGTGTCTCAACAACATAGTACAACTACTTAAGAACTATAACTAATGAGTCGTGGGATAAAACCCAAGAGATTAAATGTCGAATCGGAAATGCAAAAAGTGCAGTCTTGACTACGAGCTCTGTGTTCAAGAGCCATGACCTTACTCTAGAAACAAAAATAAGGCTCCTTAAAAATGTTACGTATACTCAGTGCATCTGTCCGGAGTAGAAACGTGGACATTGAAAGCGGAAACTATAATAAAACTTCAGGCTTTTGAGCTATGGTTATACAGAAGAATCCTAAAGATAACATGGACAGACAAAGTCACCAATGAAGACGTACTACGGAGGATGAACACAACCGTAGATTTTGTCAACATCGTGAATGGCCGTGAGGTGCAGTACTTGGGATATAAATTAAGAAATTAAGGCAGATATGACCTACTACAATGCATTTTGCAAGGTAAAATTGAAGGAAAAAAACGGCAAAAGACGAAGAAGAATATCCTGGCCTGCTAACCCGATAGCATGGTATAGAAAGACCTCGACATAGCTATTCATTATAACAACCAACAAAGTCATCATACAGGAATGATAGCCAACATTTGGAGCGGAGAGGCACCCTAAGAAGAAATGGTTAGATAAATTGGTGTCCACTTGACCAAATAACAAAAAAGCTTACCCCCGAGTAACTTGTGTACGAAATTTATGAACTTCTTATACTGCTCTATCTCTCTCGTGGGTAAATATTGCCTTAAGGTACTTTAGGCGTATGCTTGTTATATTAACAATACGAAGGCCTCCTTGCTCATTATCGTTTGGGGTGGGTATCAATATAAATAATAGAAAGAGAACAGTTTGAAAAGCACAAAAGGAATAAGAAATATGTACTACAAACGTAAATAGATAAATGGGCGCCAATAAATATTATCAAGAGATTTATAAAGAACACAAATTACGTTATAAAATTCATTACATAAACCAAATTAATAAGAATAAAATACCTATATAATGCAGAAAAAATAGTACAGTTCAATAAAGTCATAAAAAATAATAACCTTCAAAGAAAACTGGACTGAAAAATTGGGTATGGACGGTAATTTTTTGACAGAAAAAGCTTTTTGCTTTAAATTATACGCGTAATACACTTAATGACTACATGAAATTTATGATTGTATATAACTTCGTAATAAACACAATAAACGAAAATTTAGTGCTAAAGTATTTTTCACACTTAACTCTAAATTACCAGTTCAAAAATCTCAAGCTCATTGACTCCTAAGCCAAGTATCTTTTGAAGTGGAGAAAGGTAGGCCCGACAGACAAAGAGAGACAAAATTCTAAGAACTTACCGCTAATACGAGTTATCGACACAAAACTGTACTTAAGGAACTAGTTATTTAAAATTTCCAGCCATCGTACGAGACGTTAGGCGTAATAAAAATAGTCTACGAGATACGATGGGAATACCGTGGTACAGCATAATCAAAATTTAAGGGGAGTTATGACTAAAATAATGAAAACGCTGCAACATGTGGTCTAACCGTTACGTTGCTCTATCTATAATATCTCATTCTGGGCTCTTCTTCTATAACTATGTCTAAAGGAGGGAGGTCCGTTAGGTCCTCTATAGCCTCCTCCATAGTTGGTATGCCACTCATAGCCTCCGTATTCCAAGGCGACGAGTCTTTGCGTCTTGTTTAGTTTGAGAATGGCACTTCAACACCATATTTTAACTGAACTTACGACAGTCATTCCGTTTTAACTTTACGTAATAACGATCTTATGTATCCTAGGCTAAATTCCATATATTAGGAGAATTATAAGCAAGAAAAAGCAACTCTTATTCATGATATAGAAATACAGTAAAAAAAATAGAAATAGAAACTAAATGAAAACAAAATATATCAGCTGTGTCTCACAAAATTAATAGGCATAAATATGTAGCAAGTAACAAGTAATAAAAAATAAAAGCGTATGAAACACGGTGACAAATAAGATTAAAAATAAACATTTCATATAAGTATATTCTCTGAAAATCTATATTAAATTCTAATAAAGAACAATGTTGTAAGTGCAAAAATATTGTATATACAAGTATATCAAAGAAGAAATAATGCACAGACCTTATCAAAATTTATAAGTCCACTCCTGAATGTATACTTTCAGTCCCTCTCCTATAAGTTATATATCGACAATAAAGGAAACAGGACTTTAGTGTAGCTATGTCCGGATATATAAAATGTATGGAATAATTTATTTCTCTGCCACAAGGCACAATGAATGAAAAACTTTTTGGAAAATGGACACCTTATAATAAAACGGTACCAAAGGAGTATTAGTAAAGAAGAAAACAAGTCAATCTTATCAAAACGGTGAATGTATTAAAAAATATATGTTGTTATTTAAAAACTACTTCATTCATAGTATAGCAATTCTGTACCACTAGGTTGAATGTCAGAAAGACTTTTATAAGAATGATAATTTAAATAGAGGAGAAACCGAAATACAATTTCAAACTAATATGCATTAAAAATAATTATAAAAATCATTCAAATCATGCACATCTACCATCTGGGCTTAAGAAAAGAATAAATCTTAAAACAACTAGCATTGTATTATTAATATTCGTCATACCAACAGCATTTCTTCTGAGAAAGAGGTAACGCAAGTTGTTGAAAATTCTCATTTACTCTGCTTTTCTCAAAATTCCTACATTTTTGTCTAAACATAGACCACTCGTCTTAGAAATCATAGTTAAATTTCAATTGCGTTTTGTTGCACATATCAACGAAGTATGCGTCTTTTAACTTAAACCTATAGATAGCCAACAGGAACCCATTCCGGTAAGGTAAAACATAATGGAATAAAGCGCATGGCGACCAGCATTGACGCGCTCATCAAGCCGTGTCTATTGGAAAATAGAGTATAAAACCAAAAAACCTTATTCCAATAACGTCTACGAAACCTGCATTCATTCCAAAGAAGTTTTTTTTTTTTTTTTTTTTTTTTTTTTTTATTAACATTTAAGATTTTTTACAATCTGTTTTGCAGTGAAAACAATAAGTAAAACTTTTTGTCTTTACATGACAGAGAGATGTAAGGTCCAGTGACCAAATCATCACGACACAAGTTGGCTTTTTTACCGGTAGGATGCGCACATACACTGATACGCGAGCACTAAAAGCGGCACTGATCACAATGTCTGGGTGCTGTTGAGGGCCTAACTCCCACTACTGTAGGCTCTGTCAGGATCGGTGAGGTATGTCCAAGGGGTCATGTCGCTTCAATCTCTTCGCTTGTTGGTTGTTGAGAAGGTTGTGTGCCAGGGTATTAGGATGCACCCGCAACCTGTTTTGATATTGTTCAGAAGATTTTTTGCACTCTTCAGAGACTGTTAGTACCTGAAGATCTCTATGTATTGCATCATTCTGGATATACCAAGGTGCATTAGCGATTGTTCTCAGAGTTTTGGATTGAAATCTTTGTATTATCATAATATTAGATTTGCTAGCTGAACCCCAGAGCTGCGAGCCATATGTCCAAGTGGGTTTTATTATTGTATTGTATATCAGCAGCTTGTTGTCGATCGATAGGTGAGAGTTTTTTCCCAACATCCAGTAAAGTTTTCTGTATAAAATTCCCAATTGAAGCCTTTTCGTCCATATATGTTTGGTCCAAGTTAGACGTTTGTCAAGGTGAATACCTAAGTATTTTACGTCATGCTTTTGGGGCAAAGGATGTCCATTGAGGTTAACTTGTGGACATGTACCTCTTCTTAGAGTAAATGTAATTTGTGTGGATTTTGAGGGGTTTACTCTAATTCTCCAGAGTTTAAGCCATACATTTGTTTTGTTCAGATGTAGTTGCAGTCTCTCTGATGCTATTATTGGGTTGCTATGAGAGGCCAAGAAAGCAGTATCATCTGCGAATGTTGCAAGCGTTAGGTTATTGCTTATTGGCAAGTCAGCTGTATATATCAGGTACAGAATCGGTCCGAGCACACTACCCTGAGGTACACCAGATAGGATGGGGTAGAGTTTTGTATGGGCTTCATTATATTTTACCAGGTATCTCCTTTCTGTAAGGTATGATTGAAGCAGTTTAAAGTAAGGGTAAGGTAAATTTTTCTTTAATTTGTACAGAAGTCCTGTATGCCACACCTTGTCAAAAGCTTGAGAGGCGTCTAAAAAGGCTGCAGTACAGTATTGCTTGTTCTCGAGACTACTTCTTATTGTTGTGTATAGTCTGTGAACTTGTTCGATTGTACCATGTTGGTTACGAAAACCAAATTGATGGTCAGGTATGAGACACTTTTCGTCCAATATTGGTTTGATTTTTCGTAGCAGAAGTTTTTCAAAGACCTTAGAGATGACTGGGAGTAGACTAATCGGTCGGTATGAGTTGACATCTTTTGGATCTTTACCAGGTTTTTGAATGAGTATAATCTGTGCCACTTTCCATTGCAGAGGAAAGTAATGCAGACTAAGCATAGCATTGAAGATCATAGTGATTGTTCTGTAGCAGTCATTGGTTAGTTCCTGAAGGATCTTACCCGTTATGAGGTCGAATCCCGGAGCCTTATTGGGTTGTATCTCATTCTTTATTATGTGTTTTACTTCTTTAATATTAAACTTGGTGATTGGTAGTTCCATTTGATATGGAGCCTCAAGAAAAGAATTAAATGGTTCTTCTTGTTCTAATGGCACTACTCTGTTAAATGGACTAAATACTGTAGAAAGATGTTCTGCGAATGTCTCAGATTTTTCTGTGTCTGTTCTTGCCCATTTACCTTTGACATTTTTTAGAGGAGGTATGGCGTCTTGTGGACCTTTTACCTTTCTCGTCGCCTTCCATAGAGAATAATTGGTGTCTTTGGACGGAGTCAAATTTTCTAAGTAAGTTTGGATCCCCCTGTTTTTCTCTTCTTTTAATAGATTTTTAAGTCTTCTGGTAATTCTGTTTAAATTTTGTTTGTCAATAGGAGCGTGTGTGTTTTGCCACTTTTTCCTAAGTTTTCTTTTCTCATCGATCAGGTTTTTTGCACTTTGCGAACAGTTTATGCTTTCCTTCCATGTTGTTTGTTCAGGAGTAGAAATCCAACCTGCCTTTTGTATGGAGGTAGTAAGTTGTTGTACCGCATTTTCAATTTGTAATTCTGTTTTAAGTGGCAAGTTCGTTGGTATTTGTTCTGCTAGTGCGCTTCGGAATATTTTCCAATTTGTTTGATTATTGGTTAGGACTGGAGGCTTATTTCTGAGTATGATTTTGGAGTCTAGGTCAATTAGAATGGGAGAATGATCTGAAGAGAGGTCCCAGCATGATTCTATTGCTAAGTAGTTAAGAGAGATACCTTTAATCACACAGAAGTCTAAGAGATCTGGTGTTTTATTTGGATCTGTAGGCCAATAAGTTGGTTCTCCTGTAGATATGTGTTGTAGGTTGTTTCCTGTTATTGACTTCAGCAGTTGTCTACCCCTTGTTGTAATTATCCTAGAGCCCCAGTGATGATGTTTACAGTTAAAGTCTCCTCCTGCTATGAATTTGTGTCCAAGAGAACTAAAATAAGTGCTAAAGTTGTTTTCGTTGATTGGTTGACCAGGAGGACAGTAAACCGCAGATAAGGTAAGGTTGCCTAACCAGTCTTCGATGACAATGCTAGTTGATTGCAGGTACTTTTCACTGAACTTATTTAACTCATGGTGTTTTATATTAGATTTGATAATGATAGCTGTGCCACCGTGTGCCTTGTCATTTGGATGTTTTGTGTAGTAGACAATGTATTTTGGAATTTTTATATAGTTTTTGTCTGTTAGATGAGCTTCTGATACAAGCATAACATCAATTTTCTTCTCGTCGAGAAAAATTTTTATTTCTTGGATGTGGTTCGTTAGGCCATTTGAATTCCAGACGGCTATTTTAAGTCTGTGTTGCATTAGTGCATTTTGGAAATCATAGTCATAAGAAGATTAAGCATGGTGTCCATTCTCTCTACTAGTTTTGTCATCAGGTTTTCAAGGTTGGCAATTTTTGTTGAATGGTTTGAGCCGACATTAGTTTGTTGATTTGTGATTTCATCCGCTTGACTATTTCCTGAAGTTTTTTGAGCGTAAGAAACACCAGGGGTTACTCTTTGACTATTAGTTTCATAGGTGTCTGTTCTATGGGTCTCTTGATTCTTTCTGAGTTGGGGGAATTTTTCTTTTTGTATTTGTTTGTATACGCTGCAGCCCTTATAGTTGGCCGGATGGTTTCCGTTACAAAGTACACATTTTACGTTATTGCTGCGTTCTTTTCGTGGACAGTGTAAAGTAAGATGATTACTTGCACACTTTACGCATCTTGGAGGCATATGGCAGAATTTTTGTGTGTGACCGTAGCGTTGACATTTGGTACATTGGGGAACCTGACGTTTGGGATATGGTGGTTCGAAGGACACAATCATGTTCTGGAGTGCTCTCACATCATATATGTCTTTATTATTTGGCTTAGTTTTTAATTCTATATAAAAGAGCGGAAGCGCTATTTTTGATCCATTCTTATATATATTAGCTATGTTGGTTACTTCGTGTCCCATTAATCCCAGCTCATGTACTAAAGCGTCTTTATCTGCTGTCTGATGCATATTACGAAGCACAACTCGGAATGTTCTTTCTTCCTTTTTTTGGTAGGTGTAATAATGTGTTTTTTTCTCATTGAGTGCTTTGGTTATGATTCGGTAATATTCAGAAGTTGAGGGCTGGATCTTTACTTGGTCGTTGTAGAGACATTTGATGGAATATCCCAGAGGGGATATTGTTTCTAACAATTGTCGAAGAGGTTGTATATCACCTACATCTGAAACAAATATGGGTGGGGGTTGAATACTTTCTTTAACTGCATCAGTTCTGGTTTGGTTGGTCTCATCAGGTACTTCATCTAAGCTAGCAAATCTATTAGACGTTGGTGTGGGTGCTTTGAGCCAGTAATCGCTCATTATTGTTTGTTTTAGTTGTTTATCACCTCCAGGGCTGTCATTTCTTGCTCGTTTGTGGGCTTGAACAGTTTTCCATTCATGTTCTTGGTTTTCTTGGCTATCTTGTGGAGTAGAGATGTATATTTGTGACGGTAGATAAGAAGAAGAAGAAGAAGCATGATTAGAAAGAAAAGAGTTACCTGGTTGTTCATGTCGGTTCTCAGTTGACTCTGTCTCTTGGAGTAGTATATTGGTTGAGCAATTTACATTGCTTTGTTGTTCGCTAGACAAGGTTCTGTTGCTCGATGGTTGTTGCATGGTAGTTATTTGCAGATTAGCAATGTGTTTTTCTGAAGTTGGACATCTCGGCGGAGATCTGCTCACTTTGTTTGAATTTAAGAAGGGATTGTCTATGTCCATCCTGTATCACGATTAAATATTTTATACATCACGATCAATTATTTATGATACGCCTATGACTTTTATTTGCCGGTATTTGGCGTTTGGAAATACCACTTGTTTTATTTTGTTTGCGTTTTTAGAACACTGATAATTAATATTAGTAATTAACGATATAGTTTACAATAAGAACTGGTTACTATAATAATAGATATTTTTGTACTAGAGAAACAAATTTATGCGACCGTCTCCAGCAAAGGTTGGGACGAGACTCCCCAAAGAAGTGAAGTAAAAATAAGTGCTTATTTTATCGATTTGTTATAACCATTTTTAAAACTTTAATAAAAAACATCAATTTAGACAGAAAAGATTATAACTAAAAAGAGCTCAGGTGGTAAAAAAGAAGAAGATTTTGTGGTAATAAAAACTTTACAAAGGCCTCGTTGCTAAGAATCGAGAACTTCATTGGTGTGGTAAGGATATGACTGGAAGAAAAAAACATATACGTGACCGATAGATAAACGGTAGATAGCAATTAGGTAACAGTTTGACAAAAGAAAATCAAGAAATACTAAATTCTAGGACCTTTAAAATGGAGGGCGCCAATAAGTTTTAACCTGAGACTTACAAAAGACTCATATTAAACTAACCAAACTTTAAATTAACATTAAATCAAAGGAAATAATCTAAACTATTAACATTACCTGCTGTCATCGCGTGCCTAAGTCTATGGACCAATGAGCATGTCGATGCGCATCGCCCGCCTTTTATCTTCTAGGCAATTTACAATTGGCCAATTGACTTGGAAAGGCACATATCAATATGACAGAAAAATGTGAAAAGGGTGCATTCAAAATACAGTCACGGGACTATTCTCCCCACTCGTCCTTAGACTACATACTACTACCAAACTGTGTTTTATTGTAATAATTACATTACCTAAGGCACCAAATTGGGACAGAAACGCAGAGGAAATATCAATGGGGCTGATCGAAGCCCTCTGCAGATCACCTAGGGAGCAGATATGGGTTAATTATTGCCAATACATCAAGCTTTCTATGGTGACACTGCTTATTTATATAATAAAAAAAAATATTGAACAGTGAATTTACGTCTGCTGGCATTGTGACAGTAAACTATAAACTGACAGCCAAATCTGGGCGTTCAGGTTTTCTATACGTTTAGCCAGACTAATTAGAGTAGTACAGGCGTCTTCATTAGGTACATAAGAGGAAAAGTGCACAGCAGCATTCGCAGTACACAGATATTTTCATGGGAGGATACCAATTTTGTATCTTAAATCTTCGTCTTGTAGTTCCTTCTCCTATTGGAAGTTGGCTATCATCACAGCTATCCGTACCTTATTGGCGGCTGCTCTGAAAAGATCTATTGAGCTGCAACTATACCACTCTCTTAGGTTTCTTAGCCAGGAAATTATTCGTCTTTCTATGGATCTTTTACCTTTGATTTTACCTTCCATTATGAGCCTTAGTATCTCATATTTTGCACCTCTAATAATGTGGCCTAAATATTCCAGCTGTCTTGTTTTGATGTGCTTTATGACCTCGTCATCCTTTTATAGCCTTAACACTTCTGCATTTGTAACTCGTTGTGTCCATGGTATTTTTAAAATCCTTCTGTAGCACCACATCTCAAGTGATTCCAACTTCTTTATATTATCCACTTTTAGTGTCTAGCTTTCCATTCTATACAAAAAAGTCGAGAACACGTAGCATCTTAAGGCTCTTATCCTCAGCTCCAGAGGAAGGTCTCGATTAACAGACATTGATTTCATTTTTAGAAATGCTTGTCTTGCAATTTCAATGGGTGTCCTTATTTCTTAACCTTGGTCATTGTTTTCATTTACCCAGGTTCCCATAAATTTGTAGTTATTCACTCTTTCTATTTGTTTTCCCTCGATATCTAGCCTTCCTACTGTATGTTGTTTAGAAATAATCATGCACTTGGTTTTCTTAACGTTCACTTCGTAATCCATATTTTATACTGACTTAATGTAATCTATTTACTAAGCATTGAAGTGCTTCTAGACAGTCTCCGAAAACAGCGGTGTCGTCTGTGAATCTTATATTGTTCAAGATTTTTCCGTTTATTGATATACACTGTTGTTCCTCTAATATATAATTAAAACACCCAATCAGGCTACATCACAAAACTTTTTTCGGAATCTATATTCCAAGTCTAGGTGTCTAAGGTGTCTAAGTGTACGTGTATAAGACACCTAGACACCTAAGGTGTCTAGGTGTCTAAGTGTACATGTTTTGACCCACTAAAAATTTGGGTAAAAACCCGTTAAATGTGATTAATTTGAATTTAAGTTACAATGTTATGATGTTAAAGTTACAATTGGAATTGATAACATGGCAAAGTAAGATTATACTGGAGGTTGCTGGTCCTGAGACAAATTATCTATGATTGGGTGTTTTAATTTTATACCTGTTATAAAGCATTTTTAAATAATTTTTTTGTGATAGATGGTATACAGCCAGCTATACGAACTTAGTTTTCTTATGGATTTTAAAAGCCACTTTTGTTCCTAGTCCTCTTCTGAATCCAAACTGAGTGTCATCCATATCTTCTTTCTATTTTTTTGGTATAGTCTTTTATGTATTATTTTGAGAAATATTTTAAGTGAGTGGCTTATTAAGGAGCATTCTGTCGCATGTACTGACTTTGGTAGTGTTACAAACGTGGACAGCAACCAATCTTCGGGTATTACTCTTGTTTTATATACCTTGTTGAACAGATCTAAAAGTATATGCAGTGTTTCTTATTCAATGCATTTAATTAGCTCAGTGGTGGGTATCTCATCTGGGCCTACTGATTTTGCGGTCTTTTCATTTCTAATTGCTTGTTCCAATTCGCACATTATTATTTTTGATCCTGTTTGTTCCTGTGGTTCTTTTTGTATCATTCTATCATCGTCAAATAGTTTCATTATGTATTTTTGTCAACATTTTAGTTTATCTTTGATGTCTGCATTATCACCTTTGAGTATTCCATAGTGTGCTCGTTTTTGGTATTTGTTAGTTCTTTTATTTTTTTATGCATATTAAAGATGTCGTATTTTCTGTCATACTCTTCTATTTCTATGCATTGATCTGTTAAACACCTTTTCCCGGCCTTTTTTATCTCTACTTTCATTCTACTTTATAATTTTTTATATTTTGACTTATTTCTCCCTCTGGCTTTCTCCTCTCTTCCATTAATGCTAGAATTTCTGAAGTCATTCACTTTTATTTTTTATTTGTTTTTTCAGACTTTAAATTTTCTTCTTCAGTCTTTAGTAATGCCTTCTGAATATTCCTTCACTTTTTATTGACATCTTCTAATGTTAAGGTTTCTTCTGCTACTTCTGTGAGACAGATCAATATCACCATATTGTTTGACAATGCTTACATTGGTATAGGCTTTCATGACCTGTGCTTTACAATGGTAATGTATGTTTTTGACAGTCCGTAGTAATGAAGTTCAAGTTAGATATAGAGCTGGACTCGTAACGAGAGAAGCATTTTTTAGTTTGCAAATTCAGGAATACAGAGAACCAGGGTGTTAACTGCGACGTGTATGCATGTTTCATTGATTTTGAGAAGACTTTTGAAAGAGTCCCACTTGGGAAACTAATCGATATCCTAAAAACATCAGAACTCAATTGTAAGGATATAAGACTGATCTCAAACTTATATCTCCAACAAAAAGCAACAGTGCGAATTGAAAATGAACTATCCGATATCTTCACAGTCGAAAAAGCAGTCAGACAGGGTTGCAAATTCACCGGTATTATTTAATATATACACTAAAAACATCTTTAGAGAGGCCTTGGACGAATCAGAAGATGGGATTGTTGTATATGGCCAACTTATAAACAATATTAGATATGCAGACGATACAGTGTTGCTGGCAGATAGTGAGCAGGGGCTCCAAATGATGATAGATAACGTTGTAGAAACATGTAACAAATGCGGCCTAAAACTAAATTGCAAGAAGGCAACAATAATAATCATTATTAAGAACACCAACATAAACGCCCAAATTACAATAGGCGATATACCGTTAGAAAGAGTGGAAAAAATATGCTATTTGTGCTGCAATATTAAGAATACTTGGGATTAGAGCTACGAAATAAAAACTTGTATTGAAAAAGCCAGAAGCTCTTTTAACAGTCTTAGGAAGATTCTCTGCAACCTATCTTTAAGTATCAATATACGCATAATAAGTGTCCTCCTCTATGGAGTAGAAAGCTGGAGATCTACAGAAGAGACCATAAAACGATTAGAGGCATTTGAAATGTGGTGCTACCGACGTTTGTTGAGGGTCTTATACACCACACAAGTAATATAACTATTCTCCAGAGGCTAAGAAAAGACAAAAAATATTAACACTGTAAAGAACAGAAAATTGGCATACTTCGGCCAAATCATACATAATAATAAATACCGACTTTTACAGTTGATTCTACAACGCAAGATTGAGGGTAAGAAAGGCTTAGGACGTAGGCGTATATCCTGGCTGGTTAATCTTAGAAAGTGGACAGGTCTAACGTCAACTGATTTATATCGAGCTGCTGTGAATAGAATAAGATGGATTAATGTGGTCGCCAACATCTCTAGAAGATAGGCACATTAAGAAGAAGTCTAGAATTAAACGAGATGAGACTTAGTATCTTTCGATACCTCAGCAGATGAAGAGGTCACTGTGTGAATTCCAAACGTCAGGAACAAAAATTTTAGATTTTGTTTGCTATAAACTTCGAAAGCAATGTACTATTATGTGCTCATAATTTAAAAATTACACCTCATATGGTGCAATTTATTTAGCGCTTCTTTCGTCCTCATTCGCTCTTAACCTATTAATCAACTTTTTTATTTTCAGTCGTCAACCTAATTTTTTGGCCATAAACAAGTCAAAAAAAAATGGATAAATTAAGAATTTTTAAATTTTCTGTTTGGAATGTCTAGATATTTCTTTATAATTACCAAATTGAAATATTTCAGTAGGCAATAAAAAATATTTATACAATATTCATGACTACATACATTCAGAAAATTTTAAAAAGAACAATATTATCAAAATGTATCTAAGTAACTTTCCTTTTGAACGTAAAAAATCTCCGACGAGTAAGAATAAGTGTTGTCTTCCTGTGCACGTCAATTCGCAGGAATAAATTTGCGAGGTATCGCTTGTCATAATTGAGAATTATTTTTGGTATTTTTGAACTAGTTGCTGAACTATAATAAGGTCCATACGACAGCTGGAGATTTACAACCGGATGTTGTACAGTTGTCGTACATTTAGTCACTTAATACGATTTCGTGGTTATCCACAGAAGTCAAGTCGAACATGGGCGTCGAATAGTTGGTTAGCAGTCGTTGACAGATCAAAATTACGAGTACAAAGTAATTTAATATAAATAGGGTGACCTGGATTTATGAAATTTAAAGAGTAACCCATTTCATATAATTTGAATAAAAACACATTAGGAAACAATTGCTTTTCGTTTTATTTTTGTTTAGTTTTATTCCTACATAGTGACTATTTTATCTAAAATTTTATCTAAAATAGTCACTATGTAGGAATAAAATTATGTTTAGTCTATAGTCGGAATATTTACAAGCTATGGCGTACTCAGGTGGGGGATTTTGAGGGTTCAACCCCCCCCCCCCCCAGGACATATAAAGTAAAACGCTAATTGAATAAATAAATTACCACTTTAAATATGTAGAACACAATAATTATTGCATAAATACACAATAATTAATACACACTAATTAATAATATTTTTCATTATATTTAGATACCTAATATTAGGCTTAGGAAAAAGTAGATAGAACGATTCTGTTGCGAGTAGCATGCGCCTACAGTACTCTGCATGTGTTAGCAGTAGAAACGAGACATATCTATGAGAGAAGAGAGCATTTGACAAAAGCTATAACTTAAAAAGAAGAAAGGGTAAGATCAATGGAAAGATGATAAGAAGAGTTGAACAACAAGGAAGAAGTTGCCCAGTGGACCAAGATGCTGATCCCGAGCCTAAGGGACTGGGTAGATTGCCTGTTATAGGGCGTATCTTAATAGGTTCAGAAAGACAGATAAATGCCTATACTGCCAATATTCCGACATTGTTACTCACACAATGCTGGAGTGTAATATATGTATAGTGGAGAAAAACAAAATGTATAAAGAAATAGGTATGAACCCTGTGACTGTAAGAGAGATGATCGTGAAGATGACGGGCAGTACGGAGGGATGGAATAGTGTTCACAATTACATCCGATCAGTCACTAAAAAGAAAGAAGAAGAAGAAGAGAAACACCAACCGGCCCAATGACGGAGATAAGTTCTAATTACTATTTTAATGGGAATAAGCCGCAATTGAAGGTTAAAATAAGTTTATTGACGTTTGAATTTTTGATCTTTGATCTTGCACTGATAACTTGTTTATACTCCAACAGTTAATAGAAAAAAGAATAGCGGTTGGTACCGAAGTACATCTAGCCTTCATCGCCTAGAAAAGGCGTATGATACAGTTCCAAGATTTAAATTGTTGCAAGTTTTACAACAACTCGACATTAGTTCATACCTTTTAGGAATAATCACGGAAGTATACAGGGATAACACTACTTACCTAAAAATCGGAATAGACTATCAGAGCCAATAAAAGTAACTAAAGGACTAAAACAAGGATGCAGTATGTCACCCTTACTGTTTAATTTATATATTGAGGCAGCCCTCCAAAATTGGAAAAAACAGTGCCAGAGAATCGGAATCCAAATAGGAAATGACGTACTGTTCTCCCTAACTTTACGGATAACCAAGTCCTCCCAGCTCAAGATTCTTATAATCTAGAATTTATGATAAAGCGTCTATACAGAGAATATTTAAAATGGGGGTTACAAGTCAGCATAGAGAAAACAGAATATTTAGTTATCAATTCAGATGCAAGGTTTGAACTGTTGATAAACGAGGACGTGGAAATCAAACAAATGGAAAAATTTAAATATTTAGGTGCACTCGTTGCTAAGAACGGCTTGGGAGAAACCGAAATTAAACACCGAATTAATCTGGGACGTAAAATTGTAGGATGTATGAACTCCTTATGGCGGGATCGCAACATTTCCAAAAGGTTCAAAAAAAGAATAGGGCAAGCCATGGTTGAATCAGTTCTTTGTTATGGCTGTGAAGTATGGACAATTAATGCAGACCTAAAGAGAAGATTGTTAGCAGTTGAAATGGAATATTTGAGAAGTGCTAGGATATCAAGGCAGGAAAGGAAGACCAACGAATCTCTAAGAAATAACATGAATGCTATAGAAACGGTCATTGACAAAATAGTAAGGAAGAGGTTCAAAATGGTTTGGACACCTATTGAGAATGCCTGACGAACGTTAGCCTCAAAAACTTCACAAATGGAAACCCCTTGGAAGAAGAAGAAGACCTCAACGCTAATGAAATGAAGAAATTAGAAGAGCGATGGAATCGAGAGGTTTGGAGGAGGAGTATGCCTTGGACCGGGTGGATTGGCGGAGGAGAACAGGAATACGGCGATAGCCGTCTCCAAAATGTATTGTATTTACAAGTTGGAATAATGTCAAACGTCAATAAAATTATTTTAACCTTCAATTGTAGCTTATTCCCATTAAAATAGTAATTACTTTAAAATGTCACAAGAAAACAACAAGAAAAAGATCTAGATAAGAAAAGGGAGTGTTCCAAAAATGTCGTCAGCCATACAGCGGCCACCCCACTTTCGGAGTACTGTACGTGCTTTAGTCAACTGCGCACAAGTAAGAGAGGGAAATTATGTCACAATTTCCAATTAAACAAAATTAAGTGCCCCAATATTTTGTAGCTAAGAGCATATTTTTCTCAGTTATCTATCATTTAAATAAAAAAGGTAATTAATAAAATACCAGACCCAAAGGAAATGAAATGTTACTTCCATTTATTGGACACACAGTTGGTTTTCAACAATATTAATCATAGATAAATAATATAATATTAGAAATATATAGGCAACTTAATACATACCCTTTAGTGCCTCTTGCGAGTTCGTTACTAATTAAAATTTACTGGAAAATATCTTACTATTTTCTGATGAAATAATCTCACATATATTATTAAAAAATAAAAGGATATATACAAAATGCACATTTTTTCTAGAATATACGTATATTTATTTGTTGTTTAAGATAAAACAGATATGAACTAATTACATAATATTTATTACACATATTTTTAGAAACAAATGTTAAATACTATTATTGTTTGCTTCCTGAAAACTTCACTATCCTTTTTGTAATTGTTCCATAATTTTTACACAACGGAACAATACAATAATTCACCATGTTTCGGTTTTTACTAAGAATAAGTGCCAACGAAAGTTAAAGATAATAAAATAAAATTGAAAACTTGTAAACAAACAAAAGATCTGTCATTAGTTTTGACAGAATTGACATTGCGTAATTAAGCTTCGTTTGATTATTTTATTGACACCCCCAGACTATGTTAAAATAAATAATTGGTTAAAGTGTTTGTGAGGGAGATAGGCTGTCATTTTTCTGTATTAACTGCCTGGGGTCAAAGTGATGGGGGAATGTTCCAAGGTCAGGCATATAAGTTTCCGGGGCATGATATTAATAAAAACAAATGTATCTCATAAGGTGACGATCTAGAGTTGGTTTACCATCTTTCATATAGTGTGAGTATCCTTGTTCGAGTGCTGTCTTCCTTAATTCGAAATTCTTGCTTCCAAGGTATTTTCCAGATTCGAGGATAAAACCACAATTTGGATGCTTTTGGTTTATTTAAGATATAGTTTGCGGTTTTTAGCGTGCATGTCTTAGCTTCTTATAACTGAACATAAATAATATTTTAAAAGTTTTGGCCTTGGCTGTAGATTGAGAGCTGAATAGGAAAGAAGCTTCTACAGTCTAATGAAAGTATTCCTGGCTTCTAAGATACTGGTTCTTATTTCTAGTTTAGAATCAAGCGTATTAATTGGAGGGGATTATTAAATTATTTTTAGAAGCAATAGACCATTTTGAGTATTCTTGATTGTCCTCATGTATGCATTTTTTTCGTGTATTTTCATTGCGAACTCATGACAAGTTTCATTACGTTATATTTTGTAATCAGTCATAGTTTAAAATGGAATTAGTAATTATTTGCCTTTCTGATGCTAGATATTTGGATACAATTAACTTTTATTTCCGCATTCAATTTTTGTAGTGGAGGCTCTGGCAATTTCTTTTATATTATATCGTAGAAAGCTTTACTAAAATCTACGAAGCAAAGAATCTGCCCTATTCATAAAAAAGGAGACAAACTGTTGTATCAGAATTATAGAGACATCTCTTTACCTTGTTCGGGATGCAAAATTCTCACAAACATCATTAATCGAAGACTTCAACCTTACACGGAAAAAATCATCGGGGAATATCAAGCAGGGTTTAGGCAAAATAGATCTACCATTGACCAACTATTTACAGTTAGTCAATCAAAAAAATACTAGCCAAAGCATGGGAATATGACATTGACGTTTACAATCTCTTTGTAGATTTTAAACAAGCCTATGATTCAATAGATAGAACAATTCTACCTAATATATTGGAAGAATTTGGCATACCATCAAAATTAATACCACTAGTGCAAATGACAATGGCAGGAACAGAAGCGCAGGTATGTATTCAAGGACAGATCACTGATGAGTTTACGATAACGCAAGGACTGAAACAAGGCGACGGACTGGCTCCAACGCTCTTTAATGTTGTTCTTGAATATGTAATTAGACGGTTGACTGTGACCGAAAATACCATACTTACAAACAAATCTACCTAATTCGTAGCATACACAGATGATATAAACATAATGAGCAGAACAGTGAATGCAGCGGAAGAAATTTACGAAGGAATTTACGAAAATTACGAGTTGAAACAGAGTACAGAAGCAGTAGGGCTAGCAATAAATATAAATAAAACAAAACTACTCATACAAACCAGATCAAATAGACCGGCGCAACAACACTTTATTGGCGATATAGAACATGTGAATAGATTCACATACCTACTAATGCATCTGGTGACAAGCAATGAAGAAGAACCGGAAATAAATAGAAGGCTTGTGCTGGCAAATAAAGCCTATTTCGTCACATATTTAAATCACGAGACGTACACCGAAAAACAAAACTTTGGGTCTATTAAACAATAAGCAGGTCCATAGTAAGTTATGGCTGTGAAACATGGATGGTGACACAGAAATCTGCCAATGCATTAGATGTGTCTGAAAAAAAAAATATTACGTAGAATACTGGGCCCAATAAGTGAAAACAACAACTGGCGAGTTAGGTATAATAGAGAAATATACGAGCAATATAGCGAACCAACTCTAGAACAATACACTAAACTGCAGAGATTACGGTGGCCAGGGCACGTGGTCCGCATGCATGGAAAAGAGCAGCGGTAAATCGAAATGATTGGAAAAGCTTGTTGAAGGAGGCCAAGGCCCGATTTGGGCTGTAGTGCCATTGGATGGATGGAACTTTTATTTCCGCATTAAATTTTTGTAGTGTTTCTTTAAATAGTAATTTTAACTACAGGTTAAATAACATAAAAGACAACACGCAGCCTCGTCTTACATCCATACATTGTATGTTAGTACTGTTAGAGTCTTGGTTGTTAATTCTTCATTAATATTATCGGAGGTTCTGGTAATTTCTTTTATATTATATCGTAGAAAGCTTTACTAAAATCTACGAAGCAAAGAAAATAATCTTTTTGTAGGTCTTTAGAGTTTTGATTTACGGTTTGAATTAAGAAGATGACTTCTAGAGTCATAATGATTCCATCTAGTCTTTACAAACTGAAAGCTTTCCCTTCTTCAAATTTCTTATATCACCTACTGTAAAATATCTTTTAAAAAGTTTAAGATTTCTGGGTATATTTCGCCTAGTTCGGAAAGAAGATTCAAGCAGCTCACAAAAAATGCTTGAGGGAAATAGCAAAAGTGCTCAGATACGTAGCTGAACGCTTCCTGTTCAGAGACGTGAAGCAAGTCAGAGTGTTTGAGATAATTGAAGAAAAACCAGTAAAAAAGTCACTGAGCGTAAAAACTACCCAGATACAGTGACAATAGGGTATGATGTTTTTCCATAGATGGAAACACAGAAAACCAAAGCAATAAATAGCAAATTCTTAAACATATAATAAGATGACAAAATAAACACGTAGCTCTATTCGAAAAATACATGAAGTTGAAATTGTAAGAAGATAAATAGATTTAGACACCACCCTAAAAAAAATATTAAAAACACACAAAAAACAGCCTTGGCCAACAAAAAAAAACAGCTCAAACCACATAAAAGTATTACTAATAACAACAAAACAAAAAACTGGACGAAAGGCGCCGGGTCACCGAACTGGGCGATGATATATCAATTAAGATGGTAGCAGAATTATACATAGTTCTTTATGCTCTCCAGCCTAATTGGATCTCAGGATTCTCATTTGACAAGTATTTTGCCGATTTGTAACCTCTTTAGTGCATTAGGATGCTATCAGGCGTGAGGAAGTCTGTAGCATCAAGGCGAGCTGAAGTGAATCAATCCTCCTCACTTCAATGAATTGTATCACCTATATATCATTTTCTAATGGGTGTGCATGTTTCACAGGTTGGGATCGATCATCTATGTTATTCGTGCAAAAATTGACTTAATGTATAGAATATATTAAGAAGATTAACAGTTTATACCCCTCCCGTGGATTCGTTACCGTTTCGAATATAGAAAAACATGTGAGCAGGTTTTAAAGTCCTGGCTTTTTCATATAGTTTGACTTCGTTTACTCTTACAATGACCAGTTTTATTTCTTTCACTTTGGTTTTGATTTCCACAATTGTATTTTCTGAAAACAGTGAACTAGGATATACAATATAGCCCAAAATAAACAGTAATAAACTTGTAATTATTTTATTGTTTTAAAAAATACATATAATTGACACTTTATAACATGTTTTAAGTGAGCTCCTCCTCTATCAAGACAGATTTCATACCGATATTTCAGATTTCTCGTAATGTTATGGAATAAAGGTTATCTCAAGTCCGAGAAGAAGGCTCTAACGACATACTTTAACTCATTGATGATTTGTCGTGCCCGTTTAAAAAATGCAGTTTGAGCCATGCCTGAAATGTATGCGTCTGGAGATGTTAAGTCGGGAGAATGTGCAGGATAGGGGAAGTCAGTAAATCCTGAAATGAATTTGTTTTGAAAATATCCCTGAAGAAATTGACGAACTGCGACAGCAGTATGGCAATTTGCCCCATCCTGCTGAAAAAATTGGTCACGAAATGCCAAATTACGTGCAAAACAAAATTGAAGTATATTAGTGATAAAGCCTGTTAAAATGTGTATGTATCTCTGTGAATTAAGTGTGACTTGCCTACCATTTTCTTCGAGAAGTCTAGACCAATGATTCCGTGTCCCAGAACTGCACACCAGACTCTCACTTTTGCGCTATTTAAAGGATCTTCTTAAACTCCATCTGACCTGGCAAAGCCCAGAAATCGATTTGTGTGACGATTTACATGACCTGACAAATTAAAATGTGCTTCGTCTGAAAACCATACATTTTTCAAAAATTCAGAATTTTCAAACTGTAATGCAAGAATTCTGGCACTATATTCCACTTTACTGTGATAATCTCTGGGAAGTAATTGTTGATGTACCTAAATCACATACAAAAATGCATCCAGCTCCTTCAGGATTCTTGGCAAGGAAGTTCGTTTTAAGCCAAGATGCAACGCTGTTCTTCTCTGGCTGGCCTTCGGATTTTCCAAGATTTGCTCAAAAACACGTTCATGGCTACCGTTATTGTTAACGGTCCTGGGGTGTTTCCTTTTCATTCTCACAATCCATTACCCGTATTTCTCAACTTTTCAACAACCTTTAAAATTACAGCATTACTTGGAGAACGTTTATTAAACCTTTGTTGTGTGAATTGATCTTACACGTATTGCAGACTTGCACTATTACGTCGGCCGATTCCGTATGAGCGAAAATAATGCTCCAAAAGAAACACTTTCTTTCCTGTACTTTTGCCAATTAGGCCTTAATAATTAATTGTTTAAGGATTACTTGACAGGTCTATACTTACTAGTTAATTTGAATATGACAGCGCGCACAAAGAGACATCTACTTTTCAGTTTCAGTACTGTTTATTTTGGTTTTGTGTTTTCAATACTGTATTTATGGAAAAAGACTGATTTTATTGAAAAAGTATTTTATGATTGTTAATAAAAAAATGTATATACAAAGAAAGAAAACGGCCGACTTCAAGATGGATGAATATATATTTACTACGAATTACATACCAATAGAAAGACAGAAATCAATTTGCAACAATTATATATTGTATATATTTTCTACCTTACAATGTTACGAAGAATTCGTATAGGCCACACCAAACTAACACACAGCTTCCTGATGACATCAGATTTTCGGCCTATCTATCAAACTTGCCAGTGCCAACTAACAGTGAAACACATTCTTTCCGAATGTTATAAATACAGTGAATCTCAAAACGCAGCTAGGCAACATTCTCAGTGATCCCAACCAATTAGGCAGAATTCTTCAGTTTTTTAGAAAAATATCATTGTATCATAAACTCTAAAATATGTCTATCTATACAGCCCTTAACATCCATCCTTGGATATAGGCCTCCTCCTCCTTCTTCCATGCCTCTCTATCTTGGGCAATTTGCATCCATTTTGACCCGGCGTGTTTCTTCAGGTCATCTGACCATCGCATTTGTGGCCTTCCCCTTTTACGTTTGTGATTCCATGGTCTCCAATGTATAATTGTTTTAGTCCATCTTTCATCTTTCTGCCTTAGAGTGTGTCCGGCGAATTTCCATTTAAGCTTTGCTACTTGGGTTGAGACATCTTTCACTTTTGTTTTATTACGGATCCATTCGTTTCTTTTTTTGTCTTTCCATGGATCTTTCTGTCTTTGCTATTTTTTCCATATTTTCCTTTGTAAACGTCCATGTCTGAGAGCCATATGTGAGCACAGGGAGTATACATTGATTGAAGACTCTCGTTTTTAAGTATTGGGGGTATTTTGAATTCTTTAGAATATAAGACAGTTTTCCGAATGATGCCCAGGCCAATCTTATTCTTCTCTTTATTTCTTCAGTCTGACTTTCTTTATTTAATTTAGTGATTTGGCCTAGATATATATACTCTTTTACTTGTTCTATTTTTGTTTGTGCCACTGTAATTATAAGTTCTTCTATGTTGATTGGTCATGGTTTTTGTTTTACTATAATTCATCTTGAGTCTAATTTTTGTCGATTCTCTATCTAGTTCTTCCATAATTCTTTGTAATTCTTCACTTTTTTCTGTTATTAATACAATATCATCAGCATATCGTAAATGATTCAGATTTTGCCTGTTTATATTAATTCCCAAGTCATCCCAGTGTAGTCGTTTAAAACATCTTCTAGCGCTTGGTTAAATAACTTGGGCGAGATGGTATCTCCTTGTCTTACTCCTAGGTTTATTTTAATAGGCTCCGTTTGTTTCATTAGCTTAATAGTTGTTGTTGCCTTGTTGTATTAATTTGTAATTAAGTCGGTATATCGGTAGTCTATTCTGCTGTTTTGTAGGGAATTCTGTACTGCCCAGTGTTCCACACTATCAAATGCCTTCTCAAAGTCAATAAATGCCATGTATAGCGGGATATGATATTCGTTAGTTTTTTCGATTAAAATCTTCATCGTTAAAAGGTGGTCACTTGTACTGAAGCTCTTTCTAAATCCGGCTTGTTCTCTTGCCTGGTATCCATCTAATTTAGTTGTTAATCTATTTGTTAATATTTTGGTTAATAGTTTGTACATCACATTTAATAAAGTTATGGGTCTGTAATTCTTTAGATCCTTTTTATCTCCTTTCTTAAATAGTAACAGTGTTATTGCTTCGTTCCAACTGTTGGGTATTTGTTTTGTCATTAAAATTTTATTCATAAGTATGTACAAAACTTCTCTAGTTATTTTCCCACCATGTTTTAGCATTTCTACAGTCCGTCTTTTCCTGGCGATTTATTGTTCTTCATCTCTGTGAGTGCTCTTCTTATCTCGTTCTTATTGATCTCTGGCTGTAAGTCGGAATTAACATTTTTTATTTTTATTTGTAGTTGCTTAAGGATTTCTTGGATTGGTTTCTGTTTCGTATTGTAGAGGTTTTTATAATATTCTTGTGTTATCTGTATAATTTCTTCTACATTATTGGTCTCTGTACCTTCTTTGTTCTTTATACTATTAATTTGTATGGTTCCAAGCTGTAATTTTAAGCACTTCATGTTTTTATTTTGTTCAATTGCTTTTTCTATTTTTTTTTCCTGTACTCTCCTTTTATAATCCTTGATATTCCTTCTGATAGCTTTGTTTACCTCTTTGTAATCTACTGTGTTTCTCTTATCTTGTTCCAGTAATGTTTTTCTTTTACTCGTGAGATTTTTTGTTTCCTGGGATACATAGTTTTCCTTTTTTATTCTTGTTTGTGCTACCTCTTTTCCCGCCTTTGCTAATGTATCGGTTAATAGCTGATTTATTTCATCGATTTTCGACATCCCGTCGCCAAAGGCCCGTCGGCGGAGTTTCCTAAAATATGTACCTCCTGTAATATTATTTGTAATCGATCCCGTTGAAGTGACCATAGTTGATGAGCTCTTCTTCTTATAGTGCCGTGCAGGTGCACCTATTATAGTGCGTTGGCGATTTATCTTAAGGTCTGACGTCTAACTTTTGCGGTTTGCAAAAGCTCGCGAGTGTTATTTACGCCTCTCCAGTTCTTTATATTTCGTAGCCACGACTTTTGTTTGCGACCTATTCCTCTCTTGCCCTCAATCTTTCCTTGCATAATTAATTGAGGGTTTTGCGTATTTTTTCCGCTCAGGATATGGCCAAATATCCCATTTTTTGTAATTTTCCAAGTTGAATAATTAACTCTCAGTATTTGCCCTTCTTAATATTCCTCGTTTCTCACCCTATCTGTCCAAGTCCAAGTCCGAAATATTCTTCGCCAGGTCCACATTTCGAAAGCCTCCAACTTGTTAATGGAGGATATTTTTAACGTCATGTCTTCATGTCGTATAACAATATGGACCATATATAGCATTCCACCAGCCTGTAGCGGAGAATGAAGGAAAGATTGCGGTTGCATAGTAGCGGTTTAAATTGAATAAAAGCTTATCTTGCTTGTTCGGTACCGCAATTTATTTCTTGTTGAGGATCCATTGGTCATTCACTATCATTCCCAAATATTTGAATGTTTTCACTTGCTCGATTGGGCATTTTTTTTTATTGCCATGCATTGAGATTTTCCAGCATTTATCTTTATTTTTTCTTCGGTATTTATTTAATTTAACACCAACCGCAAATCATGTTCGTTGCCTGTGATTATGGCGGTATCGTCGGCGTAACTAATGTTATTTATCGGGTACCCGTTGTGCTTTATACCACACTCAGAGCCTTCTAATGCCTCTGCAAAAACATTCTCCATATAGAGGTTAAACAGCACAGGAGATAAAATACATCCCTTTCGTACCCCTCTTCAAATTTAACATTCCACTGGTTCATTGATTTGTTCATCCTCACTCGTGCTTTTTGATTTCAACAGAGATTCTGGAATACTCTTATGTTGATCAGTTGATGAGCATAATGTAAATTTAAAAAAAGTATATGAGTTAAAACATATGGAAAACAATATATTTTTACATATTTACATTCATTGCATAATTTTTATATTAGTTAATTTACCAAATTTTTAGTGTTTATTATTATTATTACCACTATGTACCAGAACAGAATGTTGGTACCTGATTTAGGCTTTTTAACTATTAATAATAGTAGAAAAATTTTTAACCACAAGAAATAAATTATTTCTAAGGGATCACATTCTAAAAATATCATTTAAACGACCGACCCCCTTCATTCTGTGGTTTTGCTACAGTTCCTCCTAATTTTCAACAATTTCACAGTACATTCTCAAACGCGCCACATTGTAATGACTTTAGTATTCATAAAACATTAGAATCATCTGCTAACTGAGAGAATTGAGCAATACAAGAATAGAAAATCTATTCTAAGATACTCTCAAGTCGTTTTTCGTTGTTTCCAACCCGAAAACAAAAGCGAATCTATGGGGCACTGACCCATCCTGTCCCCCACTTCCCACAACGCACATATTGTTGAGCATTAACTTTGTACACTGTAAAATATAATTTGCGATATAATATATTATTCTAAGAAAATGTTAAATAAAAGTTCTGATGTCCAGTATGTTTCAACTCATTTTGCTATGATACGTCCTTAAATGTTCATGATCTACTATTTGTCGCTATATTCTTTTAACCTGTGTTTGGAGGACGTGCAATAATTTCTCCCTTGTTAGATTTTCCTAATGAAAATGTTGTATTAACCAATTTAGTGAAATCTACTCTGTTTTGAGTAAGACAGATTTGAAAAAGAAGTTCGCAAAGCATATCGTAGCGTTTGTAGTCTCATTCCTCATATTTTCCGATAAAAGATGGCGTTTAGTAATATATTCGTTTTGCAGAATCAGGATTTTTTGTTATATTTATAATCCCGGTGTCATACTATTTTCAATGTTTTCTTCTTTACGTTACAGTGAGAAATACTGGGCAAACCCTTTCCATGGATGTCAGATTGTTTAAATATTGTACCTTCTTAAAATTCTTCCAAAGCTACTTTTTTACGTATATCTTTGCTTCTAAGAAATTGAAATCACTTTTTAATAATCTTGTCTATTGCAGATATTCCTTGCAGCTTCTACTTGAACTATCTGCATTTTCATAGTTAAACCTATAAATTGCTTGATTTTAGTTTTTTTGTACTAGGTTAACAACAAAATTTTAGCATTTGAAGCGTTTAGGAATACTCTTCATTGTTTAAGTGACATAGGTGTAGAAAAGAAATCTACCAATTTCAATGTGAAAGGCTTTGTATATTGTCTTCTCTCTAAAAAAGAATGATTTGGGAATACATTTTTTCTAGTCTGTTGAAATAATTACCAAAGAGACCTATGGATTCTAAAACTGTACCTGCAACGATATTGAAACAATACTTTGCCCAGGATTTTATTTCAGGCTGAATAAATTGTATGCTCTGTCTTTAAAAAAAATAGCATTGAAGATTGTACAAATAAGTAAAAGAAAAAAAATTGTCATTTATTGTAGAATTAATTCATCTTTAAGTCTCAAGTCACTTTACGTTAGACTTCCGTGTCCAAACGAAAGATCTTAACAAAGTAGAACTCCACAGAAGGCTGATTCTCATTCCCGATGTGGCGAATCACAATGGCTAAAAGGCAACGCCCTGAATAAGATATAAAGTAATAAACATTCACGGATTAACTGAGAATATGACATGATATAGCAGCCGCAAGTATGTAAATAACTATTTTCTTCTTCTTCCTTTATGTAGACATGACTCTGCTTGTTTTTACATTCTCTGCATTCTACTCTTCTATTTAATATGCAGTTTTTGATGTTCTACACGATGCATCTACATCATATATCTGTACTTCTAGCTCTATCCCATAGTGTTTTACTATCATTTTTTTAAGTGTGTAGGTCGTATTTCTGCCGCGTTTGTTATTGTAAGTCTGATGACTATTTTGTGAACTCTGCCTTTTATTTCTATCCCGATATTTTTATTTCTCTATATTGTTTCATTCTGGCAACCTACGGCTCAGTTTGCTTTATTTACTTAATCTTCCACTTCTGTTTCAATCTTTCTGTAGCTAGATAATTTGATGCCTAGATATTTAAACTTCATCACTTGTTCTATTATCTTACCTTCCAGCTCCAATGTACATCTTAGTAAATTTGCTTTTGTAAGCATGCATTAAGAAATGCTAAATGCATGGCAATAAGAAAAAACGCACTTTTAAGAATACAACTGCAAGTAGATGGTGCTCCAATCGATCAAGTGGAAACATATAAATACTTGGGAATGATGATGAATGGCAATGAAAAAAAAATTGCCGTATCAAACAAGCAAGACAAGCTTTTATCAAATTTAAACTGCTACTATGTAACCGAAATCTTTCCTGCAATCTCCACTACAGGATGGTTAAGTGGTATGTATGGTCCATATTGTTATACGGCATGGAAACATGGACGTTAAGAGTACCTTCCAGTAATAAGTTGGAGGCCTTTGAAATGGGAACGTTACGAAGAATGTTCCGCATACCATGGACAGATAGGGTAAGCAACGAGGAAGTCTTAAGAAAGGCAAATACTGGGAGAGAACTACTCAATTTGATCAAGGTACGAAAAATTGGATACCTCGGCCATATTCTGAGAGGAAAAAAATACGCAATTTATCAACTAATCATCCAGGGAAAAATTGAAGGCAAGAAAGGAGTAGGTCGCAAACAAATGTCGTGGCTACGAAACATAAAAAACTGGACAGGTATCAATAACACTGGCGATCTTTTGCATGCCGCAAAGGACAGACGTCTGGCCTTAAGATAATTCGCCAACGCACTATAGGCGCACGGCATTAGACGAAGAAGAAGTTTGTCTCTTTTAGGAAAATTAACATGTTAAATTTTCTGGTGGGTGTATTAAATTGGTGCAGCTTACGTTGTAAAGCATCTTCACTCTTATAGAGTAGCATTACGTTGTCTACACAGCAAATTATTTTAAGTTTTCTCGCATTTGGTATCCATAATGTCCATATAGCGTCCATACCAGCACCAACACTTCATGAAGTAAAGAATGCGATAGCATCTCTTAAATATCACAAAGCGCCAGGAAATGATGGAGGTATAAATGGAGAGTTAATAAAAAAGAAGGAAACGTTTTACATCAAAAATTGTATGACATTATTCCGAGAGTATGGCAACAACACAACATGCCTAGGGAATGGAATGAAGGCGTTATAATACCCATACCTAAAAAGGGAGATAAAAAACAATTTTGAAACTATACAGGTATATCGGTTAATAACACAGCGTATGAAGTTCTATCAATTATCTTGCTCTAGAGGCTCACTCCGTATTCATTCAGCAAGCATATGATTTGATAAAAAGAAGAAGACTATGGCTAGCAGTTCTAGTCATAGGAATACCGAGACAATTAGTGGAGCTAACTCAAATGTGCGTGACTCACGCACATACCAAAGATAAGAAACAGAACATCGATGCCATTTAGTATAACTTCAGGACGTAGACAAGGAGACTCCTTATCACCGTTGCTATTCAATTTAGCCTTAGAATAAGCAATAAGTAAAATATCGTCTGAACTGACAGAGGATTTGCAAATCGATGATGAAAACTATTATTGGCCTGCTGATGATCCAGATGCAATCGCTCATTCTATAAGAGGCGTGAGTAACTGAAAATCCAAGACCAAGAGTTAGGTAGAACATAACTATTAATGACCACAACTTCGAAGTAGTAAAAGAGTTTAAATATCTGACGACGGTAATCACAAACGACAACTACATAGAAAAAGTGATCTTGGCAAAGATAGCTGTGGGAAATATAGCATTATAGTCCCCATCATCAGTATTAAGATCTAAGCTGCTAAAAAGGAAATCTAGATTCAGAGTGAGAAGTCAATTATTCGGCGAGTTGTTACAAATGGAAGTGACCAATGAACCCTACATCAGCGGGAAATAAAGAAGTTGCTAGTGTTTAAAAGAGAGGCTCTAAGAATGATATTTGGACCCAAAAGAGACGAATTGACAGGAAAATGCAGAATGCACCGCAATGCTGAATTTGTGACTTTCTGTGGTACTGAAAACATCGTCAGATATATAAAAGCTAACCGGATAAGATGGGCAGGTCATGTGGTGAGAACATAGGAAGACAAAGATGCATAAGGCAGTGTTTTTTGAGAGACCAGACGGTAGAAGATCAGTAGGCCGACCCAGAAAAAGATAGAAAGATGGTGTTGAAGCTGATTTATCTAGGATTGGGGTACAACTATAGGAAATGAAAGCGCAAGATCGTAGAAGATGGAGGACTATAATAGCGGATGCGTTGAAGAGTTGCCTTGAGTTCTAAAGCCAGTCAATATTTCTAATTTTTAGCTCTATCTACATGAGGTAATTAATATTATAAAAAGATTAAATCTAGATAAAAAAGAAATTCTGCTAAAGACACCGGTTATTGTCTTATCAGGTGAAGTGTTAGACAGTCAGAAATTAATCATTTTATTTTAGCAGTATTGCAAATCATTTTATACTCGTAACTATGGATTTCCGTGCATTAGCGAATGTTACGCAGCTAACTTATCTTGTAAGAAAGGTTACATTACTTTCCTTGCAAAATATAATTCAACAACATAATATATTACAAAATATAAACTGATGGTTATCTCATAATATAATTAAAACACAAATTTCTGTCATACACAATCGTCTACTTTTTTTCACAATAAAGAGGAAACATTAACTTCTCTGTGAAGTTTTCCAGTGTATATTGCTGTGTTGAAAATAATCCAAAGAATCCAGCCGTTACTGCAAGTAGTGTGGATATAAGTGAATCTGTGAATAAACTTTGGCAAGGTGTCCCTTCCGGGTCGGTTTTACAGAAACCGTGGCGGCACTTGACTGAAGAGAGGAGCGGAAGATTATGAATGAACATCACGGGGACAGATTTAGTTTTGGAAACATCACGGCTATTCACGCATCTTAGCATGCTAATGTGGACACACTTATTCGCCCCGTGATGTCAGGTCATGCTACAGGACCGTTTTTTACAAAAATTTTGCTATTTTACCTACATACAATTATTATGAATGGAACCGAGAACATTCATTATAATCATTGAATAGTTCTTACCACCCAAATAATGTATTTC
This sequence comes from Diabrotica balteata, assembly GCA_918026665.1. Taxonomy (NCBI): domain Eukaryota; kingdom Metazoa; phylum Arthropoda; class Insecta; order Coleoptera; family Chrysomelidae; genus Diabrotica; species Diabrotica balteata. Next base: position 53,322,080 of record OU898281.1, read on the forward strand.
AAGCTGTTTTAGACAATGCTAACCAAATTAGAGTTGAATGTGTCAAAAGTTTAGACACTATTGGGAGATTTAAATTGGTTAAAAGAATTTAAGGAAGGAAACATTTAAAGGTATTTATTGATGGTATTGATGATAAAATTTTACCTAAAATAGAGACAAATCAAAACAAAAAAATCTTAATGCCTACACAATATACATGTAGATGCGTCTGAATATGCATCTTTACCAAATTAAAGAACCTTCTGTTTTAGTTTACAAGTGGAGGGGGCTGAATAACCTTTTTCATTTTGTTTGTTGACTATAATTATCAAGCGAGTGTCCATTAACAGTATCGCTCCTGTTTAATTTGTTTCCTGTATTTGTCAATTATCCAGCACTCGTTCCTTAACTTCTTATTGTCTTTCGCGTATAATCAGAGCTTTCTTTTATCTGGCTTTGACAATGATATATCAATATAATAAAAACTTATATTATTCCTTGAGACAAAGATTACCCTCGATAACCAAAAATTTGTTGTTGACATGTTGACACCTATTTTTCTTGCATTATCCTTCCATGTTACCTTCATGTGGAAGGCAACCGGGTACCCTTATCTCTTTTATTGAGGCAATTTGGGCGTTTTTTAATCTCTATGGCTTCTCGTATAGTTCTTGGTGTACAGAAACTGATGAGAGCTATCTAAAGTATTCAAAATTAATTTTATGGCCTGTATGAGGATATCTTTTGTTTTTATTTTACGATTGGTTTGTCCTATGTAAGGTTGTGGGCAGTCCGCACAAGGAATTTCATAAACTTTATGTTGTTCATTTATAATTTTGTCTTTGACTGATCGGACAAGAGCTAGGTCCACAGAATCTCTGATCGAAGCATTTCAATCATTAAGGACGTCTGCACTGAGAATGGGATTAAAAATAAACGCACTTAAAACCAAGTTTATGTATTGTACTAGATCAGGCAACCAGATATCTAGACTATTAATTGATGATCTGGAACTGAAAGGTGTGGACACCTTCGTCTATCTGGGCTCGCTGCTGACCAAAGACAACAATGTCAGCGGAGAAATAGAGCAAAATAAAATAGTGCTTGCGAATAAGTACTATTATTGAGGAAACAGATGTCCCCTAAACTACCCAGAAAAATTAAAGTTACCATATTTAAAACACTAATATTGCCAGAGTTAACATACGGCTCAGAATCGTGGGCACTTACACAGAATGACCAAGACTTGCCTTAACGTTTCGAAAAAAAAATTCTAAGGAAAATATATGGAGGAGTCCAAGAACAGGGTTTGTAGCGTAGGCGCTACAACTTTGAGTTATACAGAAGTTTTATGGAACCTGACGTTGTAAAATGTATTAAATTAGCACTTCTTCGATGGATAGGACATGTAATTAGATGAGATGAAGAAGCAACGATCACAAAAATTTTCAACCGAAGAGGACCAGTTGCAAAACGAGCCAGAGGAAGACCAAAACTTAGGTATCAAGACAACATAGAAAATGATCTAAAATCCATCGGAGTTAAAGCACGGAGAAGAGTTGTCAGAGACAGGGGCGAATGGAGGATTGTTCTGAAGAAGGCTTTGGCTCATAACGAGCTGTAATACCACTGATGATGATGATGATGATGATGATCGGACAAGAGATAAACATTTTTGTTAAGAGGTAAATATTGTCTTTGTTCTTTTTGCTTTAAGATATTTATTGATTTTGTAAGTAAAACATTTGGTGTAAGGAAGAAAAGTTTTTGTATGGTGAGGATCTGAGTGTTTGAGTTAGAATATGTTGTAGACGGTTGCGTTTGTATTTAATTCGAGTCTCTTACCAATGTCTCATTATCTTACACGTATTTTTGAGTTTACATGTCATCAGAGAGACTTGTAAGACGAACACTAAAACCAAATCCAAAGGCACCATCAAGTATGGTAATTATAGGAAAATAATTACCAGAGTATGCTTTTAGCGATCTATAACGAGGGGAGATGTAGTAAATGTCGATAGCGACCAAAGTAATCTGTATACCCGAGCTTAAACAAACCATTCAGAGCGATGCTGGGAATATTTATATTCCACTATGCATCAACAATTTACCCATATAAATCACCATCATTTTTCTACTCGTTGCGTCGAGTAAGAATGAAAACAAAATAAATATTTGTAGAAGGTTGCGTTTGTATTTAATTCAAGTCTCTTACCATTCTCTTATACGTGTTTCTAAGTCTACCTGTCTTCCGGGTTGAACCGCGTCAATTATCATTGTGCCGAGCTATTGGCATCCTCTTTGAAGCCTTCTTCAGGGTTTCCGAGGTCTTAGTCTCCTGAGCCCCCAGATACCAATACACTGATCAATAATCAATGCATTACTGCCGCGTAGAACAGAGGACAGTTCATTTATACCATCGATGGTGACTTGGTTTGAGTAAAGGTGACCTTCATGGTCACCTCCGCCCAACTAAATGGGGAGTTTCTGGACAACTTGAGGTTTATAGACGACATAGTCCTTATTGCAAACAGCGTAGATCATACCTGCCAACTTCTTAAAGACGTTCAGAGCTCTTCAAATTCACTTTCCCAAAACACAATCCATGTGCTCCTCCAACACAACGTGTCTTGAAGTATTCAGAGAATTAATAGCATAAATTACGACACTGATTTGGAAAAACTTATCTTGTCGTAATTGAATATGAGCACTGATGATTTCTGCTTGATCCTCGGAGCAAGCAAATCATGGTTTTTTATTATAAACGCTTCTTTATATTTCTAGTGATATTGCAGCAGAATCATGAATATATGCTTTCTTTTAAAATAACCTTTATTGAAATTAATTTTTCTTAAAGAAAAAGATGTTAATAAACAGTAAATCACTGGTGTTTTGCTGTATCATTTACTAATACTTATTCATGATTCACTACCTGGTACTATTTTATAGACGTCATTTGAACCGCGGTGAATCTTTTTGTGAACTCTAAATTACACCAGTCGACTACACTTACAATTTCTTTAGGCTTTTTCATAATTAATTCTTATTATCATTATCAACGGCCAGAGTCTTATTTGTAAACTGGAAAAGCAATAATTATATCTTACGTAGTTTTAAAAATAATTTTGATGTGCTTAGATAACATCAAATACTTTGCAAAAGAAACGGTCCTGCTAGCATCCCACAACTTTCCAGACACAGCTCAACGAAATCGAGTTGTTTTCTTTTCCTCTGAGAGAACGGATGTTGTCGCATATACGGGGACAGTCCGTTACTCGTTGCTCAACTCTGTCATAAATAATTTCATTCACTTTAAGATTTTCTAAGACCGTTCGCTAATAACTTTATTTCATTTTAGTTTACTTACAGTTCTATTAAGAATTTTACTTGTTTTTGTTGTTCACAAAGGAATGCAATACTATGAGTGGTAGATAAAATGGTTTCATGTCGTTATCAGAATATTAGTCTCCAATAGTTTTAGTTTCAGATGTATGAAAATGTTAGTACCTAAAACAGAATCAGAAATAATTTGTTTTTAAATAATTTTTGAGAGTGATTTTCTGACACCACAACGAATAATCAAACAATAACATGCAATATTTTGAAGTACGGCTGTTTCTTTAAATTACATAAATCTCGGGTCTGCGGAATAAAGCACTTAACTTAAAATAGGTTACTTTTCAGGATACACAAAAAAGTAATTTGTGATTTTTTGACATTAGATAACAGATAATTTTTTATGTTATTAGATACTTAATTGACTACAAACTATTACTACAATAAAATATAATACAAAACAGTTAATTGTTTTTTATTTGACTTATATTTATTGGGTCAAAATAAAATAATGTCTTATGTGTTTAACCCGTAACCGGTTACATCCGATTTTAGGAACATAACCGGTGACGTGGAGTCTCCGGGACTCATCATAAATATGCTGGTCTCATTCAAATTTAAATAATTATTTTATCACATTGTTTATAATAATCTGTTCTTTAGGCGTTTTTGCAATATCCTATTGCCTTTTTAGTTCTTTGTGTTACTGACTATTCTTATTATTAACATTTTTGTCAAAAGTTGCAAATAAATAAAGTACGGTGTTCCGTCGGAAAACTTAATTTCTTTTTAATATTTCTAAATTTGGTATGTACAAATGGTTTTAATATTAGGTATAACAAATATTGAATAATCTATGGTAATAAAAATTATCATCAGTAGTCTAAACGTAACGGAACGTGCAGGGGGTAAATAAGAACAAAAAAAGGGATTATTTTTTTTTATTCTTTTTGAACGTTACAGTTTCTGCATATTTTATGAGAACAAATCAAGCAAATTGGTTTTTTACAACAGACGTATAAATAAGATGTCTTCCTATGAAGTTTTGATGGGCAAATATAGCAATACTTTCGAACTGCTAACCGATCTTCTTGAATAGAAGGAGGTTCAACCACGCACAGTATTCGCTTTATGTTTTCTCTTATTTCTGTCGGGATTCTGCTGTTATACATTCGTTGTTTCATGTGTGCTTCAATTAAGCTTTTAGCCACTACCTTCATAAAATCTTCCCTGTCTAAGGGTTTGGATTCTCTATAACACTGATACATAACGAAAGCGTTAACTGTACTCATATCTAGTATTTTGTAAACTATAGCCATTGGCCAACGTTGCGTTCTTCTGGACGAACTGTAAACCGTACATTTTTCATCCAAAGCATCAACGCCGCTTTTCGTCATATTATACAGACTAATTATTTCTGGATTTTGTGTTTTTTCATCTATGGCTATACTATGATGCATAGAGGATAATAGTATGACGGCTTTGTTTTTTTTAGGAACATACGAAAGAAGGGTAATGTCTTTTGTAAAACCGTATCTAACTGAACCAATCTCTCTATGCCTTTGAGGAAGAAACTCAGGAGGAATATGTCTTTTAACCTTTTTCATAGCTCCCACATATGTTAGGCCATTAGATTTCAACAACTGAACTAGTTCTATAGACGTGAACCAATTGTCAGCTGTCACATTACGATTACTGCCAAATAATGGCTTAGAAAGCCGTAACACAGATTGAGTAGGTTTAGCAAGCTTTTTCTCAATTACTGAAAGGCCCATTTCGTCGGAATCTTGGCCTGTATATACATGCGCATTGTACACATAGTTGTTTCTTGCATCTGTTAATATCATAATTTTAAGTCCATATTTTCGTGGTTTGTTTGGAATATACATTCTAAAGCGTGATCTACCCCAGAAACCAACTAACATTTCATCAATGCATACATATTCACCAACAGAAAACTCCGTTTGACAGTTTTGAATAAAAGATTCAAATAGTTCTTGAATTGGTGCTAGTGGATTTACCGCTTTTCGTTGTTCTCTCGTCGAAGGGTCATCAAAACGTAAACAAGTCAGTACAACTGCAAATCTCATGGCACTCATTACGGACCGAAAAATTTCTCTGCCCGTTCCATCTGTAGCAAATAGACATTATATGTCTTCATCATTGGACTTCAATACTGAGGTGTAAATTAGTAAGCCTAAAAATGCTTCCATTTCGACCTGGTCGACATTTTTTAATTCCGGCCTCTTTTCATTTTTGTATTTGACCCTAACACTCGCCAATTTTACATTTGTCCATTCGACTACAACATTTAACATTTGATTTGTAAATAAACAGTTCCAAATTTCCTTTGGAGGTGCCGAAAGACCAAGAGACCGAGCCTTTCCTTGCAGCCCCGGTAAATGTACAATAATATTATGCTTTTGAGTACGAATATTTTTTGGTGCACTAGCTGACCACTTAAATCTGGTTTTACCATAAAAGTAGTTTGAAGATCTTGACGCCAATATATTATTTTCATCATCACTGGACGAGTCTTGGTTTAAAGTTTGGAATATTGTCTTCTGGATCAGATTCACTATCAGACTGCTCAGATGCCGACTCATGACTGCTTTCTATTACCGCATCACTGTCAATATCATCAATATCACTATATTCAGAGTCCAAATCATTGAACCAATTTAACACTTTCTCTTCAAACTTCGGATCTGTAACACTAACCAATCGTGACGTACTTGGTAGATGATCCATTATAGTTTATACGAAGAAATATAAAACACTCGATAAAAAGTAACTAACGGTGACGTTGAGTCTCGCTGTCTCCAATAACGTCTGTTCTCGCAAATGGCTAAACGTAAACTAATCAAACAAAAACGCTTGGTTTATGAACTATTTTTAGAAAGGTACTTAGCCGCAGGCCATCCAGAGTCGTCCGCTTCAATATTTTAAATCAGTTTTTAATTTCGCAAGAGTCTCTCAGACTCCACGTCACCAGTTACGGGTTAAGTTTACTACAGAATTATACATAATTTATTAACATAGTTACTTTAAAATTCGGGTTCGTGATTATCTTCCACAATATCTGGATTTGTGTTACGTAACTTTTCTGTTGAAGGTAAATGGTACAGGTTTTGTATAAGGGGTCGCAGCAGATCCTTGCGTTTCAGATTTAATAATTTAAACGGCACATCTCAATGTAAGCAATCTTTGAATAAGATAACACCAAAATATGTTTCGTACCTAAACCACTTTGTCTGTAGCCATTTAAACTGTTCATTATTTACATATTTGTCTTTAAACTAACGGAACTTTAAGAAGAGAAGAAAATCTAAAAAATATAAAATATGTCATCTTCATGTGAAATACGTCAAAATGGGACTGCTAGATTTTATTAGCTGCGTCCAGTCATGGGGATGGTAAATCTGTATTTCAGTTTTTTTCTTTTTCTTTTCAATTGTGCTATGGTCGATATCCACTTCTAGGTGACTATTTCCCGATATCATAAATTTATTATCTATTGTATCGATATTGAGTATTTGTAAAGCTCATGTGAACATTTCACTTACCTAGACTGGAACAATCGTATAAGACGAATAACAACAAATAGATTAATGTTGTTTTTTCATCTTTAAACAAACATATCAATAAAATCAAATAATTATATTAATAATATACATAATAATAATATTGAACTATGTTATGTATCTTTTATGTATATATATATATATATATATATATATATATATATATATATATATATATATATATATATATATATATATATATATATCAATCAACCGTTAGCCCAAAGTTCCCTCGTAGGATGGTGACCTTTGCCGAACTCTTGCGAAGCCCATTGAAGGCAGACAGGATCTAGAAAAGACTTGAATGGATTAGAAATAATATGTTTAAAGTTATGAGTCCTATTTATCGTAACAATATACATAAGTTTTGAAGTGTTCATGAGTGTTTGTCAGTGTTGATTAATCATGTTATCTCTAATCCACAGGAAATACCATTATTTCTTACACAAGGAGCCACTTATCTAATACCAAAGGATCAAAATAGCAACCAAGATCCAGCCAAATACCGCCCAATTACTTGTCTTCCAACTTTGTACAAATTGGTCACATCCTATGTAGCCCAGCGTATCTACCAACACTGAGCTCTAAACAATATCGTGAGTCCCAACGGAAAGGATGCGCTAAGAGTTCCATGGTTTGCAAAGAACAACTTATTATCGACTGAGTCATTTTTTCCCAGGCATACACAAATAGGAACCTTTTTACTGCCTTCATTGACTACAAGAAGGCCTTTGATTCAATGCCGCATGAATGACATAGATATATTGAAAATATATAAAGTCGATAATAATATTGTGACCTTTCTAAAACATATATTAACGGAGTGAAAGACAAAAATTCACCTTCAAATACCTGGTAAAAATAATATCGAAACTGAAAATATTCCAATCAACCGGGGCCTTTTTAGAGGGACCACTTTCCACTTTGGTTTAGTGATGAACCCACTATCTCAGCTGCTAAATTCCAGTGACTCAGATTTTATCATCAAAAATAATAATACTGTTGTGGCGAAGCTTAATAATCTGTTGTATATGGATTATTTTAAATTAATGGCTTCCACTCGAAACTACCTAGATCAGATGCTAAAAACTGTAGAAATGTTCTTAAATGATATTAGTATGCCGTATACTAAATATAGTCAGAGGAAAGGTTCAGCCCGGAGGTTTCGATATGTAAGATGGCCAGAACATCCGGGCAATGGGTGAAAATAATATGTACTTATACCTCGGAGTAAAGCAAGCGCAAAAAATTGACTATAAACTAATGAAAACCGAACTATAACTTTATAACTTTTAAGTTTGTGCGAAGAGTAAGACAGCCACATCGGTCATATCTTAATAGCAAAAATTTGTTTAAAGCATTAAATACGTACACCTCTTCCGCGCTTAGCTACTCATTTGGTATTATCAAGTGGTCAAAAACAGATATAGAGGGTCTTCAGCGTAAAGTGAGAACACTTGTCACAAAGACACAAAAACATCATCCACGCAGTGCAGTAGAGAGAACAACATTGCCGCAGTATCAAGGGGGAGATAGGGATAAACAGATTGCTAATTTAAGAACTTATTTTCTGGTACAGGCTGAGACATCAACTTTACATCGAGCAATTTGCGCAGTAGATAATACAACGCCGCTTAAACTGCAGGAGACAATGGAGAATAGAAAGTACCCAGAGAGTACCTATTATTCTATTTACTTCTTCTTCTAGTTCCATGACCGTTATCGATCGTTGGATATCATGTTGGCTACCATATTCGCTATCGTGACTTTATTGACACCAGCTCTAAATAACGATGTAGTTGTTTTTCCATACCATTGCCTTAGATTTTTCAGCCATGATGTTTTTCGTCTACCAGGACCACGATTACCTTGGATCTTTCCCTGAATGATCAGATGTAGAAGATCATATTTTTCAGGGTGTCTCATAATGTGACCGAAGTATTCCAGCTTGCGTTTCTTTATTATATTGACCAGTTGTGTTGTTTGGCTCAGCCGTCTAAGGACCTCCTCATTTCTAATTCTGTCGACCCAACTCATGTTCAGTAGTCGTCTGTATACCCACATCTCAAAGGCTGTCAAGCGTTTAAGCATAGCCTCAGTTAGATTCCACGCTTCCACTCCATACAGCAGGACAGGAAAGATAGCAAGATGTCATACGAACTCTAAGGTCAATGCTAAGATCGTGGCTGCAAAGTACGTTTCTCATTTTTACAAAGACAGCTCGGACTTGTTCTATTCGGCTTTTAATTTCTGCGGTTGGATCCCAGCTCTCATTGATATTACTGCCGAGATACACGAGTTTCTCTACTCTGTCCAGTGTGGCATCTCCGACTTTTATACCGTCATCCTGTATATAATTTTGTTTGCTAACTATCATATATTTAGTTTCCTTAACGTTGAATCCATACTGATCACAAGTCTGTTTTATTTTGTTCATTAGATTTTAAAGGTCTTCTCCGCAATTGGCAAGGACTAAGGTATCGTCGTCATATCTAATATTGTTGACGGTTACTCCATTCACAATAATACCTTCGGTTGTCTCCATTAAGGCTTCCTTAAATATTTCCTCCGAATATAAGTTAAAAAGTAAAGGCCACAATATACAGCCTTGTCCCACTCCTCTCTTTATATTTATTTCATTCGACATTTTTTGTTCAACCTTTATTCTTGCCACTTGATGCCAGTATAAATTTATAATTATTTGTAGATCTTTATCGTCCAGTCCAGCTGTTTCCAATATTTCTAGCATTTTGTTATTTCGGACTTTGTCCGACATAACAAAATATTTTGTCCGAATATTCTATTTACTACTGGTGTTATTCCCAAAAACCTCCTAGCGAACATAAAACAGCTGGGCCTAAATAAACATCTTTATAAGGCCATGCAGAAAGCTGTCCTCTTCGCGACGTCCAGCTGTGTACGAAAACTTTTAGAAGATACTCCAGCAAACCAAGTCACCTAGGGCTCTATAAAACGGAAAGAGTCCCACCAGAGCTCAATATTTTGATACCGTAGGTATCTGAGATGAGTGAATTTTCCCCTTAGAGGGAATATGGGCCGTATGGCTAAATCTAGGAATATACCTACCTACCAATATAATTAGGAAATTGCCTATTCGATTTTTTTTTATAAAAGTTGATTGTTTTCATCTGGAAAATAAATTTATCTGTTTTTCATAAAAGCTAAAGACATCCTAAGATTATTTGTCTGTTAATATGTTTTAACTCGTTTAGCGTTACATATTATGCATGAATGTGTATCGTCTGCCATTTATGTATATTTGAGCAAACAAAAATTTATTTCAGAGTAAATAAAGAAGTTATAAATATCTTACGCTACGCTGATGATACGGTTATAATTGTAGGTAATTTGAGTGATTTACAAAATATGACAAAAATGCTAAATTAAGATATCTAAATAAAACCAAAGCTACGAATATCACTAAAAATCCTAGAAATAGGAATAATGAAGTCAACCGTCTTTAATACATTAATACAAAAAGTAGAACAATATAAGTACCTTGCTTATGGTTAACTAAAGCGCAGAGAAATAGAATCTCGCACAAATAGTATAAGCCACCTTCTTGAATAAGAAAAATTTAGTAACTAATAGAGATACAACATTAAAATTAAGAACAAGTTTAAAACAATATTATATTTGCTTCACATTATTGTATCACGTTGAAGCATGTACTTTCAAAAATCAGACCTACGTAAATTAGAAGTGTCCAAAAGTTGGTGCTATTGTAAAATGTTAGGTATGTATATCAACGATAGACCCTATTACAAATTAACAAGTGTTACCTTGTGTAAGTTACAAGTGTAAGAATGAACAATGTATTGAAAGTAATGCCATGAATAAGAAAAAACTGAAGGACTTTGGTTATTTAATCAAGGAAGCCAAATATGCATTATTACGACTATTAATGAAGAGAAAGATACAGGATAAGGATAGGTCGGTTAGATAGCCACGCGGGCTTAGCGGCCGGTTTCTCATTCGCTTCACTGCGAGTGATGTGATTTCGATCCCCAGCTCTGTGTACAGAAAACAAAAAGGCTAACGCAGCAGTTTAAAATTCTAAATCAATCTGCTGCTTAGACTAGAATATGCTGGTGTCTGAAGGGCTTGCGGCTCGGTGATACTCCTCCATAGATCCCTACCGGAGGGACGTCAGGCGCCTAAATACCGGGTATATATATATATATATATATATATATATATATATATATATATATATATATATATAATAGGATCCAAACTTTCCATAGCAAATGCTTATACTTCTTGCATAAATAGGGTAAGCAATCTCCACTCAGTTTAACTATTGAGAAAATCAGAGTATGGAATACATTGTTGGAGAATATCTTACAAGATCCTGTGATGGTAGTTCCGATGACTTTCTGTTTTTAACTGCAGATTTGATAAATTGTATTGATGTCTGTTATACTAGTAATTTTTCTGCTTTTTTATGTGTCCAAATCGCCTTACGTTAAATAAATAAATAAATTCAAATTGTCATTTTCATATCGTAAAATATGTTAAAAAAACTTTCAATAGAATTATCACTTGCTACACAATCTTATTTGAAACAATTTTACAAAAGCTTCTTTTGCCATTGTCACAAAAATATGTTATTAAATAATCATAAAAACTATGCACAGGTGCGTCAGTTTAATTATCCAAAAATGTATTAAGTTTTATGGTGCAGAAAATAGTTGGGGTACGGACTGTATGGATGCGGTCTGTATATTTTATTCATAGCGTTTTCCTGAGATTTATCTCTTTAGAAATTATGTTCTTAAATCTGATCTGCAATTGATCTTAATTTAAGGAAACCTTCTTATGCCTTACCGAGTTCGCTCTTATATTATTTCCAGGTTTTTCTTTATTAATATGGCTAGTACTTTATTTTAAGAGCAGATGTGGAAAGTGCCGTACGGTAACTAAAAAACGACATAGTATGGAAATTATCAGTAAATTCATACAATTTATGACATAATTTGCCAACGTAGCAATTAATAAATAAAATAATTCTGATATGTTTTTGTGACTCCTTAATATAATTTCCTAATTTTACTGGAAACAAGTCACAATTTTACTTTAAAATAAATTTATTTTAAAGTTACGATTTCCACTTCGTAAATCGTTCAAAAGTAAGATTTGTTGCTCCAACAGTTACCTAATGAACAAGCGAAACATTAAAAAACCCCTTTCTTGTGTTACCAACATTGATGCCAAGGTTGTACAAATTCAAATGCCGTTTGTACATAATATTATGTTATCCATGTCGGCAAATTTGGAAAAGGATGGGTCTTTAGCAGATCAAATGTTAAAGTTTTTAATTCAGGATTCAGGATTCAGGACTTTTGCAGATTTAAGAAATTTTCTTATTGTTTCCATTAAATCTGGTCTTTTCAATAGGTTTGGAATGTTTTAATATAAGAATATCTGCCGCTTCATCTCTGCCGGCCTTTATGTTGTGATTGGAATATGTCGCACTGCATATAGGTGTCCTCTTTAGATTTCTGGAAACGCAGATTAAATTCAGAATAGAAAAGCTAACTGGGTTATTACCCTCTTCTTTACTGTTTTCATACAAATTGTACATTTTGTGTATGTAACTTCAGATTAGCGTCCAGATCATGCGAGTTTGTGTCAAGCCTACAGTAATGGGACATAACTAGGAAAAGCTTAATATTATTGATGGCTTTCGTTATTCTTTCATCGAGAAGTTAATTTAATCCCCTAGTTTTCAATCCTGGTAAGTCTTTTAACCAAATAATAGAAGATAACGACAATTCTCCAATCTGCTGTTTAGCTGTTATGAAATCCAATACTAGGTTGATACAGGATGTAAGTGTTTATTGCAAAATAAACTTCAAATGGCTGACTGTGCATTGGGTGGTTTTTAGCTTGAATGGGTAAACGTTTTTGCGTAAATTGCAAATTGAATATTCTCAAATGGTAAGTTAAAAGTTCACTTTAAATACTGATTTGACGTAAATCATTTTGGATTTTTAACTCCTTTTTGCATAACACCATCCAACAAGAACAGGAGAAAAACCAAAGTATATTTATAATTAGAAGAAAAGGAACATAATAAATACAAAAACTTACAAATACCAAAAAAGTGGTGGAAAGATATGACGAACGAAAAGCTGAAACTAGGTAAATAAATTCAGTCTTATTTAAAAAAGAATGAAAACTTGAATCCATATTGAAAAGCAGACCTATTATCAGAATAGCCTGCTGTATTATAAAAGCAGCTTCAGGAAAAGATGTATTATTAAACGAATTATAGCAAGTTTATTTAATCTGTATTTAGTGCCATTGATCTGATCCATTTTCCTGTTTGTTATTTTTATTTATCATATTCAATTAGGAATAAATGTGTACTATAAGTATAAATCAATTCGTACATGCTCACACGTGGTTTGATTCTCGATGAACAGAGTAGGAGTCATTAAAATACCGTGTGATATCATCGCTATTATTCGAAGTGAACTAATATGCTCGAACAATTCTATAACTCTGAGTAGAAAGCAAATGGAGATTGCCACAAGAACATTTAAAATGTCCCCCGCAAATGGAGGCTGCCATGCGAAAAATCCTCCTCGGATGATGATATTCTCAGAGCCCGTATTTTGTGAAAGGACATAGCTGTGTCGTAGTACACACAGCGAGTCTTCATTGCTTTGTAAATCGCTTTTAATAACGTTTTCAAAATGGACTTTTATCTCGTTAAAAATTGTGTAATTTGTTCAACAATGGAAAGAGCAACATGAACTACCCAGTAATTAAAATTTTGTGCAGGATACGGAAAAAATTGCGAGTTTAAGTTTGAATGGGATTGCAGGGGTCGCCTATTAACTTAACAACTGCAATCGCTTTCGGTGGCTTTGAACTTCACAGATAAAAAATGTACCGCTTGTGTGGATTCGCTAAAATATTTTTGATATGGTGCTTTATTCACCTCTTTATATTATTATATGCAATATTAATTAAATAGAATTTATAATATATATCCTGGGAATAATTGGATAACTTCAACTTATATGTCAGGTAGTAATTGATTATTTAATTTCAAAATGGAATATTACAAAATAATATTAAATTAAAAATATTCGAGATACTTATACGGTAGACAGTAAATATACGGTATATACTTACTTACTTACTAAGATACTTATACGGTATCGTTATTATACTAAATAACATGAAATGGAAACTACCTGTTTGTTGAGCACAGAATCTTTTAATTTTTTTTTTATTTTTTATCTATTTGTAAAATTGCTGATATCAAGTTGTTTACCATTTTCCTCTATTGTTTTCGTAGCATCCACTTTTTTCCCATTCTTCTCAACATATTGTCTTCTTCAACCGATTTCCTCCTTAGGATTTTCTTATTTTGTTCCTTTTCCTGGTGAGATTAGTTCATTGCAAATTTCTTAAGGAATACTAGTAATATTTACTAGATTGTACAGTAAATGAGAAACTCTATTCGGTTAAACCATTACGCGAGGTTGCTGTTAAATAACTAGATTGACACTGAGGCTTCAAAAGGTTTTATTTTAATTTCAGACATATTGACTTAGTATCATATTCAGTATACACCCATCCTGCGTCCCATCAAAGCTTAATAAGAATCTTCCATTCTCCTAAACTTCTTCCCAGTTCTAGAAGTTTTCTGTGCTAGTCACTTCAGAATGGCGCTTGCTCTTTCACCGATGTATCATTTATAGTGAAAAAATCTTATATTTTTAATAGTCATATTTTTAATATCAGGGCAAAAGAGGCTCTGAATATTCCCACAAGGTGCGGCATAAACTACATAGTCCCCACCGTAGTAGAGCTGGATATATGCATCTTACCTGTTCCTCATAAATCCTTATTTGTTAAGGCGCTAGAACCAGGGATATGCAGCATTATGCCGATATGCCGATGTGGGTTTTTGAGAGCGCTTTTTGTAGCCTGAAAGCCTATGGGAAATCTTCGATTTCCTCACAGAGGGTTCTCTAATCAGCATTTTGTCTTTTTTCGTAGACTTTCTTAAAATCTCTTGAGATTTTATTGAGAATAATCCCAATCCCCTTTAAGTTTAATGCGTTTTGTTGTAATAGAAACTGTTCTTGCTGTCTTTCTAAGATGTTCCAGTTCAGTGCACCACCAAGAGTTGATTTTGCGAATTTACTGGACTAACCTTATCGGACAGGATTTTTTATAAGCATGGCTTATTTTGTTTTTGATAGATACGTATACCTTTCCAATTTTGAATTAGTTTCTGGATTTGAAGCCTTTTCATTCCACAGAGCATCTTCTACGCGTACCAAGTCTGTAGATTTCTACATCCGTCGTTTTACGGTCGCGAGATTTGATAAGACCTTTTTGATATTTAAGCTGCTAGCGTGATATCTATGACTGTTTGGCTACGAACATTAATAAAAGTAGGTTCGGTGCCTCTATTTAAGATCTACAAATCTTTTCTAATAACATAGTCATAAAGAGACTTACCTCGAGCGTTTTTATCTCTGCTGCCCTAGCCTAGACGGTGAGAGTTCGAATCGCAGTCGATAATGAGTTCTACATTCTGGCTGAGACAATGGTCTACCAAATCTTTCATCATCTCCTTTGCTGGTGGTAGGATGGCTGCACCTGAGGGTAGATCAGCTGCACCGATGATAGTATCAACTCTCTATTTTTGCTCTTTCTCCATGATCATTTCACTTTAATCGTAGTTACGTCTAAGGTGCAAAACTGCGCTATGGGAGAGGCTTTGATTTTCCTGGAAACATATATGGCTGTTCTAGATTATCGATTGCTTGGTAAGCTGAAAATTTGACAGTTTAGACTGCTTAAACTAGGTATTTTGGTCTTAATTATCCAAGGTTCTTGGATTAGTGCCATTGCATCCTTCGTTACATCCAGGCGGCGGCATAGTATCGCTGTTGCCTTTTTTATGTTGGAGGTGACATTAAATAATAGTAACCTTATTTTTTTAGGCGTCCTTGTGACGTCCTGAGTGTCTCGGTCTCAGCAGCTGTCATAGGCTTTTGGGTGTCGGAGGTTCCTAGTTCCAAGGAGGTGTCTTTCACTTTGTTCGTGCTTGGTTTTAGTATCAATGAGGTGAACGTGTAGCTCAGACTTATTACCCTTTTTTCCTAAGGACAGCCATGTCCTCGTCTCCGATTCTGTAGATAAGCAGGTGTCCATTATGATCCCTTTTTACCTCACGGTGGAATGTTTCTGGGTCATCAGAAGTACTGGTAGCATCCTTCGGGATCGATAGAGAGGCTTTATTACGCTTTTGGAGCTTATTTTGACTAATAACAGCTAGTGATGCCTCCTTCAACGGTTTAAGGTTAGCTCCTTTTCCAGCAGCGTTTTTACGACTGCATTACTTCTTATGCTTCTGCGGCATGCCCTTCATGGAGAAACTTGGGTAAAGGAGCTTCACACCGAAGGCTGTCGGTCTCCGTCCTCTTTTGGTAGTTAAACCGTTGTTAGCCCTTTGATGTGGGCACCTTCACCTTTGATTTAGGATGGGCTGAAGAGGGATAAGCTTCTCCCGCGGGTGCTTTTCCCATCACTTCTCTGGTCTTTCTCCTTCTTTTTGACTCGACAAAATTTGAGATGAACATTGCTGTCCATCCTCATCTGCAGCTTCAGACTGAGGTGAACGTTTTGGTCCAGCCTCCGCTTCGGCTTAGATTGAAGATAAACATTGCTGTCCTTCCTCAAGTGCGTCTTCAGGCTGAGGTAAACATTTTGATTTGGTTTTGGTTTTCGATTTTTTTTTATTCATGTTCCCAAGAGTAGCTAGGGAAAGGTTGGTCGCCGCTGGGGAGAGAGAGAGCCTCGCATTACTAGGGGAAGGCTTTATATAATGGAGTTTGCCTAGTTTCCCAGGGGTATCGTTCACGATCACATATAACCCTGTGGCCATACAGCCATCGGCACGATTACCTCACACCTTAGCTTGGGTAGGCTGCTTCCGGGTAACTGAAGCAGTTCATCGATTCCTAGTCTCTCGACTGAGAGATTTCCAGATATTACAGAAAGCTAAGTGGTAACAGGAACTGCTCGAGCGTGGTCGTTCCATATCTTTCTACACTTCCCATTCACCAGGCTTAGCATGTTTATAAGGGATACTTTTATTCAACAGAGAGCTCCTTGTAAGGGAGATCCCATTCATTCACACACACATACTTGTTCCACTTCCTACTCAGACTACAGTCCTGTATGAACAGTCAGCATAATCTCCCGAACCTACTTCAAGGTCGTGCATCCCTTATCGGAGGTTTAAAAGGTGTATATAAAACCTACAGCATAAAATATTTTTATATAGTTGATTACTTTATATATACTTTAATTTAAAGCAAAACGTTCATACACTTTGCATTATTTTTAAAATTATCGCCACCATATTTTTGGTAAAATATGCGTAAAAAATATAGTATATAATAAAAAAAATTAACAATTTTTTCAAAACAAAAAATTAACATATATAAGACAAATATTAGATGGCTTCTTCTAATTAATCATCACCGCCACAGAAGTTGACAATCACCGTGGTCACTCTAAGTTTTGAGGACGTGTACGAAGTCATCACTTTATAGCCCTCCACAAAATTATTAGACCCCCGAGATGCAGTAAACTGATCACCGACATCCTTTACCCGAGATAGGTAAACTCATCACCGCAGATAGGTAAACTATTCACCAGAATTTTGCCCCAAATTACTTTTACCCCAAAGTTTTTATGATATCTGTATGACACAAATTTCACAAATTCGTAATTGAAAATTTCGTTCCTACTCAACTCTTTTAACTTTGAGCCTAGAAGCGTAGATACAAAAGTAAGGATATTGCTATGAGCATGGTAAAAACGGATGGAAAATGGGAATGAAAGGATTCGCATGGATTTATTGTGGAATGCATATCGTTAGACTGGAATGCCCAAATATTTAGAGGGACTCTAAATTAAAGAGACTTATTACTTATGTTTCTCTACCGTATAATCGGTTGCATTTTTATAGATGAAGGCTGGTTAGGGATATCTGCATGAACTTGTTGACAAAACAATCGTTAATTCGTTCTGGGTCCAAAAATGGCCAGCCAAATAAGTGGTGCAGCCACTTGCCGTTGGAATATTCCCTCTTTTAAGTGGTTACCAAACCAAGTTTTTGGATTTTGCGTAACCAACTTTGAGTCAAGTGAAATAAACACCCAATACTCTTTGCAGATGGCCAACGGCAATTACGGCCTTACAACATTAACTTCTTTGGAGCAACAAATTAATTGATTAAAGACCGTGACGTAGGTTTATATGCCTTTATCGGAAAGACACAATATAAGAGACACGTAATGTCCATTTAATAAGCTACGGATGGAAAATAATTGCAAGAAAAATTTTGTACCATATTGAAATATATCATCCACGTAATACCTATACCTATGCTTTCGCCAAGTAACGTAAATATTCTCAAGAATGGCAAAAATACTTAATAATATTTTGTTGCCAATAGTTATGCAACATAATACATTTATGACTGTCCGTCTTTAGATTAATCTGTCGGATTGCTTGATGCACTTTGCTGTTGCGTCCGGTATAGGTGGTATAAAAGGCAAACGATCGTTGCTGATATTCCACTGAATACAAGAGTTTTCCGTTGCTGGTAGGTGTTCTTTGAAGGAACAAGTTGCAATCTTTCGGTAAATAATTTTTGATGGCCTCTCCAATAAGTTCTCTTGAGCTTTCATCTTGCAAGAGCTGCTGATGACTTGACGGCTTAGTTTTTGAAGGTTGCTTACGTGAATGTGTCCCAAATCGCAGTGCAGAATATTTTCTGCAATTAAAATAATTATAGAAAGATAAGCACATACTGGTCATTTTTAGACAACTGGACATTATTTTATAACATAAAATCTTTAGTTTTATGGTTTTAATACGTTGTTTGCATATTGTTACGTTTCATATGCATATTTTGAATTCAAAAAAGTATTTCGATCTTCAGCTGGCATTCCAACTTATTATAAGAGTACAATTGCAATTCTATACAGATATTAGCTAAATAACTTAATAACGCTAATTTTTTTCTGTTTGATCAGAATGATCCGCCACCAGTGCGAAACAACTAAACAAAAACGGTATAAAATCTACTCACCAATTGTATAATATTTAGCCTTATATCCTCTCGTCGCACAAGTCCACAAAAGGCAATTCGATTTTAGAGTCTTTCGCAATTGAAATTTGAAATTATTGATATCTATCATTTTTCGTCCGCGTTGGCTCAAAAGTTAATCCATGAGCAGTTCACTATCCATGTTAAACGAACAAGTCCAAACGAAGAGAAATTTTTCTTTTCGCATAGTTTTAGGTAGCTAGATATAGAATTTTGTGGAATTCCCAAATTAAAACCAATGAATTGCATTTACATTTAATACATCTATTTTAGATTTATTATGTCAAATTACCAAATCTTAGCGGTTTTCAAGGGCTTCATGGTCGATACCTGCCACGGGCTGCAGGTAGGCCACTGATAAGTTTACCAATCTCTTGGGGTCTATTTTAAAATCCCTACTTTTATGGCGGTGATGAGTTTGTACTATGTACGAGGGTATTTATGCTAATTTATGATGAGTTTACGTGTACCCAGTTTCGAAGCAGCTGCGTGAAGAAATTGTTTGAGCTGTAAACATAACCTTATCTTAGTTTTCAGCTAATATACTTAATCGTCATCTTTCAGCGAGAATATAAAGTTTAACCTTGAATATCCTTGAATCTGAGGTGTATTGTATTCCTCAATACAACTGAATTGCATAGGTTATAAAAGTATCCCAATCGACTGTAATCTGTTTTAGATTTCCGCATTTTACTGGACGGTCCAACAAATTCTTAAGATCACTCATTTTATAATTCTATTATTTTATGTTATTGTGTTTTAAAACTTAACAGAATGAGCAACTATCGAATCCTTCATAATAAAATTACAGAGATCAAATGGGGATAAAAAGTTTATTGTACGGGTTCATATTTATCAAGTTGTCATTGGTCATGTTCATTTTTTAAGATCTATTTTGTAGCAGATTCTCGGCTCTTATTGATGTCTATGATACTAAAACGATAATTATTTAGCAAGAATATGTTTCGTCGCTGCTAAAAATATAAATTTTTGCTTTGTTACAATGTGCGTCATTCTGATTTTTTTCTTCTAGTCCGCGATATTTGCATATCTATATTATTAGCGTCCAAATTTGTTACGAAACCCACCTTGATACTAAAGTAGCGCATTGTTCCCTTTTGATCCTCTCGCACTTATTTCTAGGCACGCTGCGACACACGTGGGATTTCCATTGTCAATGTTGGCAATGCGCCTACCGGAAATTAAGCGGGGCGGGAGGGTGGTAAGAAAAGAGGCTGTTGTCTATTTCGAGATTCCCTCGCGGATATTGTCAACGATCTTTGAAGATTAATTTTAATAATTTTTGTTTCCAACACAATCGTCTTTTATTTGAAAAAGAAATGAAATATGTTAAGAAGATTAGCGAAAAAGTCATTAATATGACTAAGATTGTATTTAAATTACTTTTTTAATCTAGAATTGAAAACCATTACAATATATTTTGCCAATATTTTAAAGAATGTAAGATTGCAAATCTTGAATTTCTTCTAGTGTATTTTCACAGTAGGTATATTAATTAAATTGATAATTTTTCGACTGTTCTAACAACCATTCAAATTTCGTCATTTTGTGTCATGTGGAACAATTTCACCCAATAATGTCAACATTAGAGTGATAATTGCATTCAGTGCAATTTTCAATCCCTATGACAACACGATCGAGTTTGACAACTTCATCCAAATAAATTTCAAAATGTCACGTTTCACAACAAGATTATAAATATTATGCGTGGTAATAGATCTTCTATAGTAGAGAACAGCAACGAATCTAATGTTAACTTAAATTTTAATAATTGTACTTTCACTAACTGTACTTTTAATAAATAAATGTTTCGTTATGTTGAGTTATGATTTTTTTTTTTTTTTTCGAAAAGTTATCCGCCGAATATCCCTCGGACATTGATGAATGCCTCATAATTTCATGACCATAGATTAGAGGAGGGATAGATAACCTACTTCTGTACAAAAAAATGTTGTGATCATCAGCGCCACGTTGGAGTGTTCTGGTACTAATCAATATTTTTATCATGTTGGAGAGCTTGCTAATTGACAAACGCCTTGTGTAGTTGGTAATATTGTAAACGCGCGAAAATTGAATTTCTATAAAGCGCGGGAAATTTTGAATTTTGTCCTAACGTTCATTTCATATATAGGGTATTCAACCAACTTACGCCTCTAAAGGATTATTCATAGTATACCTGATTTATTGTCCTTATATTTACTAATCCTTTAAAGGCGTAAGTTGGTGAATACCCTATACTCGCGATTTGAAGAAAGCAGATAATGCTCAAGACTAGATCAACAGAGAGAACTCTAATCCTGTTTATATATTCGAATAAATGTGACAAATTAGTTCTGAAAGTTTTCAGAGACATTAGATTAGACCAATAATTTTCATTTAATCAAACTCAAAACATGTAGTAATTAATACATGTATTAATTACAAGCCTGTACTAACTTCTAACTTAACTTAAAAAAAAACAAATATCTTTATACCACGCCTTTACTAAACAATTAATATTCTAATCCTAAATACGATATCTCAATATTCTAATCCTAAATACCTAATTCCTTGATCTAACAGCACTTTTAACTAAAACAAAAAAAACAAATATTGAATTAATACTTAATCATCAACATCAATTAATATTCGACATTCGAGAATTATGACAATAACATTCGACAGACGCCATTTATGAAGACATCGCTATTTTAGCACAAAACATTAATAATGTTTTGTGATCTACAGAATCTACCGATAATAGCGCTTGGTGGTGTGTTCTGTAACTAATTCAATGATTACTTTTTACGGATTGAAGTTGAACCCCCCTGTTCATGACGAATTTCTCAAGCTCGTTGCTTGGTAACAGCACTCAGCCTTCGGCTTCGTGCTGTTACCAGGGAACGAGCTTTCGATTGTCATGAAATTATCTCGTCTGTTATCAATGTCCTAGGGATATTACTACTGACAATGTACTGTTTGCACAAACTCTCTATGAAAAATATTTTAAGTATTTAACATCCACCTAGATGAATCACTCTAATAATATTCCTTTAAATTAAAACTATATTGGTACTAAACGGCAACAATTGAAATAGAGCACACAATATCCGAAGATACACGAATCCGACGAGAAGTGCGACAAAGTTGTGTCTTATCACCGCTATTATTTAATCTATATTCGGAATCTACATTCAGAAAAGCATTAGACGTGGTTCAAGGTGAGATCAAGATTAACGGAACCAGTATGGACAACATCAGGTAAGCTGATGATACCGTCCTAATAGCAAACAAAGCACAAGAACTACAAAATGTAATAAATGCGGTAGTTCGTCATAGCGAAATATTCGGTTTACTTCTAAATGTTTCCAAAACTAAAATTCTAGTATTTTCAAAGGTACCAACAAACATAAATTTGTATGGAAAGGGACGTTGGTCAATGGATGAAACAGAAAAAATAATAGATGCCTTTAGAAATGTATATGCTCTTAGAAATGTATATATACAGAGAGATGTTGGGAATTCCATGGATACAAAAAGTTGTACCTCACCATACCAATGGGGAGGTACTTCGGAGCATAATTAAATAAAAAGAATTACTCAACATAATCAAAGAGAGAAAGATACAATACTTGTCATGTATTGAGAGGTGAAAGATATGAATTACTCCAAATCATATTGGAAGGTAAAGTGTAGGGCAAAAGATCAGTTGGAAGACGCTAGAACTCGTGGCTGAAAGACCTGAGGAGATGGTTTGGCGGCTCATCCACAGAAGTGTCCAAAGCTACAATTGAAATTTTGATATGTGCCAACCTTTGAAAGAACGGCGCAATAGAAAGAAGTAATCGAAACTTCGCTCACCAACAAAAATCAACAGTACGATAAGAAAATGAACTGTCTGAGATCTTCACAGTCGATAAAGGAGTTGTACAGGATTGCATATTGTCACCGGCATTATTTAACATATACTCTGAAAACATCTTTAGAAAGGCCTTGGACTAATCAGAAGATGGGATTACTGTAAATGGCCAACTTATAAACAATATAAGATATGCAGACGATACAGTGTTACTGGCACATAGTCAGCAGGGGCTCCAAAGGATGATGGATAACGTTGTAGAAGCATGTAACAAATATAGCCTAAAACTAAATTGCAAGAAGACAAAAATAATGATCGTAAGAATACCTTAGTAAGAACACCGGCATAAACGCCCAAATTATAATCAACGATACACCGTTAGAAAGAGTAGAAAAAATATGGTATTTTGGCTGCAATATTAAGAATACTTGGGATCACAGCTACGAAATAAAAACTCATACTGAAAAAGCCAGAAGCTCTTTCAACAGCCTTAGGAAGATTCTCTGCAACTTTAAGTGCCAATATAGGCATACGAATTCTCAGATATTACGTCTTTGGTGTCCTCCTCTATGGAGTAGAAAGCTGGAACCTTATAGAAGATGCCATTAAACGATTGAAGGCATTTGAAATGTGGTGCTACCGACGTACATTAAGGGTCTCATATATACACCACACAAGTAACCTAACTATTCTTTAAAGACTAAGAAAAGACAATGACAAAACACAAAAAAAACAGAAAATTGGCTTACTTCGGTCACATCATGCGTAATGATAAATACCGACTTCTACAGTTGATTCTACAGGACAAAATTGAGGGTAAGAGAGGCCCTGGACGTAGACGTATATCCTGGCTGGCCAATCTTAAGAAATGGACTGGTCTAACGTCAACTGATCTATTTCGAGCTGCTGTGAATGGAATAAGATGGGTTAATGGGGGCGCCAACATCTCTAGAAGATAGGCACATTTATAAAAAGAATCGAAACTTAGAATAACTATTATTATCGACATATTGTAAGCAGGTACTTAAAATATTCAATGCTTGAAAATTCACAATGCTACAAGAATACAGCAACATGAAATAACATAACACGACACTTATTTAAAATCAGTTTTTTAATAACATTCTTTCGTATCTTTCTCATCTATATGTACCTATATACTGAAAAAGCGTGCTACTTATCTAGCATAGATTGCCTTATATGTATTTAAACTACAGAAGCTTTACAGAACATCACACATCCATAGGTTATCACATTCATAAGTAAAATTAGGGTTTAGTAAATAATCATTCTCATTTTTCTGTCTAATAATTTGGATTTCATCAACATAGCGACATCAACAAGTTAAACGAATAAGAAATGTATCTGAGTTACTGTGAGATGTCACCAGAAGAATATCGAAAATAAATTGGACCACAAGAACAACCAACGTAGAAGTGTTGTGAAAGGTTAATGCTCGCCAATATGTGTTTAAGATTGTCAAAGTTAGGTAAACTTCATATCTCGGACATATAGTGTGCGACAAGGAATACAAACAACTACAATTAATTTTTGATAGAAAGATTGAAGAAAAACGTGATATAGGAAGAAATCGATAAAGATGTTACATAGGAGGAGGAGGAATTTGGATGTTATCAATATTTTATTGGCATAATATGTTATATATTGAATCGGTCACAAACATATGTTCAATATAAAACAAACCAGTGGAAATCCTTATCTAGGCTAACGATATCAATAATATTGAGAGACAGGAAAATGCTGTAAGAAAGGCGCTAATAGAAGCGGCTACAAAACTACCTGGCTGCACGCAACCTCAAATCATATGGTCACTTGTTATAGAAAACGATGTCATTGAATCAGTTAACGAATTTCCATATCTGAGAGCGCTAGTAAACACTGAAATTAACACTACTGAAGGGATAAACAGCAGAAGTTGCATCACCAACAGGTGCTATTTAGATAGATCTAAGAACAATGGGGCTACCCACCGACCCAACTTTTATGGACGAGCGTTCAAGATGGAAGCAAGTTGTGCAGTCCGCCAAGACGCACCCCCGGTTGCAGTGCTACCAGGAGAAGAAGAAGAACAGGTGCTATTTTGGGTTCATTTTCCTTCTTACATACTTAATTATATCGAGAAATACAAAAGTAAAACTCTACAAAACAATTATATACCTAGTCCTAACACACAGTTCAGAAACGTGGACTTAAAAAAGCTAATGAAAACGTTAGGATGTTTCGAAAGAAAAGTATTCTTCTTGTAGTGCCTATCCGTTTCCGATGTTGACGACCATCATCGCAATTTGTACTTTGCAAACTGCTGCTCTAAAAAGATTTGTGGTTTTTATGTTGAACCACGTACGTAGATTTTACCGCTAGGAAATCCTTCGCCTTCCAGATCCTCGTTTTTCTTCTGATTTTCCTTGTATAATAAATTGCAGCAACCCAGATATTTCGCTGTTTCTTATGTTGTGACCAAGGTATTCGATTTTGGCTGTTTTTATTATGGTTAACAACTCTTTTCCTTTTTGCATATTAAATAAAACGTCCTGGTAAGTAACGTGATTGGTATAGGATATCTTTAGGCCTCGTCGATAAAGCCACATTTGAAGAGTCCACGACAACAGTACAACTGTAACCCCATACAACAGTATAGGAAATATATAACATTGTAGTAACCTGATTTTTATGAGTACTTATAAATCATAGCATGTGAATAGCCTAGTCATTTTTTAAAATGCAGCTCTTAATTTCTCTATGCTATATTTTATTTCTAGGGAATGGTTCCAATTTTCATGACGTTCGTAACAAGGTAGGTGTATGTTTTTACTCTTTCTGTTGGTTGACCGTTCAAACTGATTCTTTAAATTTGCTGTTTCTTCTTGGAGATCATCACACATTTTGTTTTCTTAATGTTCAGTGAAAGTCCATATCTCTGACTCACTTCTGTGATTCTATTCATTAACTCCTGGAGGGCTTCATAACTGTCAGCGGATACCACCGTATTATCCGCGTATCTGATGTTATTGCTACATTCTCCGTTAATTCGAATTCCGCCTTCAACATCCTCTACTGCTTCATGAAAGATTTCTTCGAAGTATATGTTAAACACAAAGGGTGATAGTATACATCTCTGTCGGGCACCACAATTGATTTTGGTATCATCGGATTCTCCTGCCTCTGTACGGATATACGATGTTTGGTTCCAGTTTAGATTGCTAATAATTTTTTGATCACAGGTGTTTATTCTAATATTTGTTAATATATCTCCATCAGCTTGTCTGTTTTACTGGAATCTATGGAGCGTTGAATAACAACAAAGTGTTAAGAAGACGATACAACTGAGAACTTTATAGAAAGGAACCTGATATTGTAAAATAGATTAATAGGTGGATAGGTTATGTAATGCGTATGGCACAAATTGACCCAAGTAGAAAAACTCTCCTTGATAGAACTATTTATCAAAGAAAAAGAAAAATACCAAGAACAAGGTTCCTTGATGATGACATCGATGAAAACATGAGAAATATGGAAACACATGCTTGGTGGAGGAAGACGGTGGATAGAGACCACTGGAGAGAAATTTTTGAGAGGGCTAGAACCCACACAGAGTCTTAAAGCCGGAATAGTGATAATGATTTTATTTTTGTTTTATTGATTTTACGTCTTCTGTTTTGAGCTTAGTGATCAATATCCCCTAAAACTCCCTGAAGGTGTTAAAACTTAAAATCTACATAGAGAGTAATTTGTGCCGAGAAAAGTTACATATCCAGCTATAGGGGCTTTTTGGAGGATCTCTTTGAGAACTAGGTTAAACAAAATTGTTGATAATGCCTGGTTTAATTCCCCTTTTTAATTTCAGATAGGTATGCCAGTTCTTCGTTTGCTGTTTTTGACTTATGCAGTTTCATAGACATATTGATCGAAAACCTTAATCGAGAAGCCATTTAGGTGAAAAATCGATCATTTTGAGCTACAATTTTGAGGTCCATAAATTACTATTTTTTTTTTTATTTCTAATTCAGAAGTTCGATGAGTGCTTTTATATTTTATATTTGTACTTCACTCATAAATAGTTTAAATACATTGTGCCATTCAACTTGTTCTTTATTATTTTTATTGTTTATTTTGTCTTCACTTTTTTATTCAAATCTAGGGTCTCAAACATTATTTTTTAGTATGCTAGATAAAAAAAATTACAGAGAAATTAGTATAAAGCTTCGCGCTAGTCTACAGTACTGCCTACGGTACTACTTTTTTCTCCAATGTCCTTTAATATCATCTACTAATGTTATTTTTTTTTTCTTTTTATGGATTTATTACCTGTATGAGCCCTTTTGTTGTTCATAATTTATGTAATTTTATATAAAAATGTACCGTATAATAAAAATAAAAAGCTGTGTTGCATTGTCAGTTGGGCCACCTCATAGAAAATAAATAGGCACGATGCCAATACTTTTCGACCACCTCTGATGAACATCACGGTAGCAGCCAATATATTTAACGCCAAAAAGAACAAAATGAAACAAAAGATTTCGTTCGGTTATTGTGTCGTTCAATTAGAGAGGATTGTGCGCTATTCTCTGCCAGATATGCTTGTTATGCTTGGATTGGAAGTTAAGACTAGTAACAGATGCGCAATAGGTTTGAACAACTGCGAGAAATACTCCAAATAAACATAAAAAAAAAACAGAAAAAACTATTTTTAATTTTATGAAATTCATTTCTAATTCAAATTATTAACACACTAATATATATATATATATATATATATATATATATATATAAATATATATATATATACATATATATATATACATATATATATATATATAAATATAGATATATATATATATATATATATATATATATATATATATATATGTATATATATATATATATATATATACATATATATATACATATATATATATATAAATATAGATATATATATATATATATATATATATATATATATATATATATATATATATATATTGTTATGATATGTAAAATTAAGAAAAATATTGGTTTGCTTAAAATATTTCAAAGTTCAAAAACATTAAAATAATTCAGATAAGTCAAACAATAAACTACAAACATTTCGAAGAAGGAAAGTCTGTAAATTTTTGGATTACCTGTATTGAACAAAACGTAAGATATGCATAAATTATTTTCTTTGTTAAATTATATTTGAGTGACCCGGTTTTTCCAAATAAATGTTGTGCTGTAATTAGGACAATAGAATAGATTTTAGAAAGATATGTTTTTGTTAGTTTTTAAGAATTGGTAGAAAAAGATTAGTTTTTAAATAATGTTCGGAAATTTTTAATAGTAGGTAAAAATTTGATTGTGTTATCGAAATGAAGAAATGGGAGATGTATGACGTGTTTTGATTGGATGAGATTGAACAAGGTGGGATAGTTGGTTTGAGAATGAGACGTTAGTTAGTTTTTGAACAGAAAAAAGATAGTCAGTTGGTTTTCAAGGGTACAAGGCGAAGGGCCGTGGTTCTCGGGTAGTTTCCCAAAGGTAGGAAGCAGTAGCAGTGAAAGTTTGTAAGTTTTCGTGTAGTTAGTGTATCTGACAGAAGCTGATCCAGTAAAAGATTGTAAGTCATATTTTTCTACTTATATTCCAAGAGTCACTGTTCAGGCCAACGAGAGATTCAGTTTATCGTAAAGAGAAGATATTCCAAGAGTCATTTTTCACTCAGGCCAACGAGAGATTCAGTTTATCGAGAAGAGAAAAGGCTAGCAAAATTTGAACGATCCGTGCATTTGAAGGAGATCATTAAGGACGATAAACCTGCAACAATTTGTTGTAAGATTGCTGATTACCTAGGGAGCTGCTAAGAATAGATAATATAGATTACAAGGAACAAGGATTTGGACCACTCATCATCAGAGAAAGATCGTTTTGTTGTTATGCAGTTTTTCTTTTATTGATAACACAAATTCTTTCAATAACTTTAGAAAAGATATAAATATTTTGATTAGGAGATTTAGAATAATAATTGGGATTTTGAGATTTTAACTAATATTGTTTGTACCATTAATTTTGAAGGTTCACGTACGTAGAACAAAATTTTGAGAATCATTATATAAAAATATTGTTAATTGAAAACATTTGAGTGTGAATTTTATTTCATTATTTTTTATTTCAATATATAATGTTAGATCCTATATGTTTTTTATTATTCCGGTATTCTTTGAACCCCTTTCACATGTAATAGCATAGATATTGAAGGTACGAATAGAACCCTGAGATAAGAGAATAAAAAAGTGTGATAGAATCATAGTCATATCGTTTAAATAATTTTAATTAATTAATTAATTAATTAGCTAATTAATTGCTTATCGCACTAAGATTTTGAATATCACAATAATATATATATATATATATATATATATATATATATATATATATATATATATATATATATATATAGAGAGAGAGAGAGAGAGAGAGAGAGTATACGTTATATATATATATATATATATATATATATATATATATATATATATATATATTGTTATGATATGTAAAATTGAAAATAATATTGGTTTGCTTTTAATATATTTCAAAGTACAAAATAAAAGATATTTCGAAGAAATGAAAGTCCACTATCCTGGATTACCTGTAGTAAACAAAATTTAAAAATTTACATAAATTATTTCCTTTGTAAAATATATTCGAGTGACGTGAGTGAGCTTAGTGAAATTGTAAACAATGCGAGCGGATTTTCCAAATAGATTTGTACGTCGATATACAGTGAATAAGACAATAGAATAGAAATATTTAGAAAATATAATTCTTCGTTAGCTCTTAAGAATTTGTAGAAACCGATTAGCATCTTAAGCATGTACTCAACTCCGTACAACAATATAACATCGAAAAGAAAAGATATAACATCGTAATAACCTGATTTTTATGGGTACTGATAAATCATTGCATTTAAATAGCTTAGCCATTTTTGGAAATGCTGATCTTGCTTTCTCTATCCTACATTTTATTTCTATGGAATGGTTCCAATTTTTATTGACGTTAGTACGAAGGTATAGATATATTGATATCATTAGTTAATGACAAGGTAATTCTAGTTCTGTTAGGTTTGTTTTTGAGAATAATATGAGTTTGTTTTGTTTGGGAAAAAATGGTCATTATAGACCAAAGTTCAAAGGATCATATACATTGCTGAAGACTTTGAACCATAGTGCTAAGATGTTTTCCTTTGATAAACACGATCATGTCATCTGTGTAAAGTCTAGCTACGACTGGTTTCTAAAGATAGCATTCATAGCAATTAAATATAACGTTAGGAATGCATCCTTGTGGGGTGCCATTTAATTGCTTCTTAGTTTAAGGTATTGTACCGGAAATTCGAACATGGAATTTTCTTCGAGATTAAAAAATGCGTATGTAATTTATTATTGCCTTTTAGTCCATAGTGCTATAGTTTATTTAAGATGATTTTATGGCATGTAAAATCAAATGCTTTATTAATGTCAAAATAAATTGCTAGACATATATCTCTAGTAGCAAATGCTTCGACGACAAAATAGCTTTCTCCATTCTTTTATCAACTTATCCTACAGTTTATGATTTTCAACTTTTTCATCACTTTTTGCCTATGTTTCAGTTCATCTAGTTCTTGATCTTTTTAATCCGATTGATATGTATAATATTTTTCAGCGCTCATTTTTAGCATTTTTACTATTTTTTTAACTTTCTATTCAGCGCTTTGTAAGTTTCTTCCCGTTTAATAGTGCCAAAAGCTTGCTTGAAATGTTAAAAACTACTACCATACGTTTTGCACATCCATAAATTTTTGCCTGTACCTCACACTGTAAGGAATATCTAGTCTATAATATCCACTTACATTGTGATCTATTTCTTTTTTCAAACAGAGCCACCTCCAACTAATTTTAAAGGATACCTTTGTCTTATTTTTTTTTATAAGTGGTTTGGTATAAGTTGGTAGATCTGTTATATATTAGCACTCCATTAACACCCGATGAACCATTTATTTGTCTCTAGTATAACCTGACCTCTTATATCAAGACGACATCGAATACCAATATTACCCTTACTGTGTTGAATGTTCGCCTGTTAAAAAAAGAACTCTAATAAGGGTTATTGATACCTATTATATTTTTCTTTTTGTCAAAATTCTTTAAAGTTGTATGGATATTTACAAATAGCAGAAAAGAATAAAAGAATATAATTGCTTATTTTTTGAATCACTCTTTATTTGCATAGTATTAAACCTATTAAAATTATTCTGATACACGGGCTAATTTTCAACTAATTCAAAAGCACGATCAATCAAGCGCATCTAGAGGACAACTATTTAAGATGTAGCTGTCACAGAAGGTGTTACTGACTAGAAGGACACATAAAGACCAAAAGAATGAAAAGGTCAGATTACAGACAGTCTAGGAACAATCGGGTACAGTGCCGGAGTCAACATATTTTTGGCCGATGGCATAAAATGATCTTTTATTTCCTGTATGTTCTATTGTATTATTTTTATATTAATTAGAGATTGATTCGTGCTCTTATCTTTGCCTTTATGTGAAGTCAGTTTTCTAACTGAACATATTCATAAACTTATAACTTGTAATATATTGATGAAACGCTCGTTATTCTTATTCTTAAGCACTTCAAGGATTAGGTTTGCAACCTTTTCCGTCTGCTTTCCAGCCACCTTTTTCTTGGCCTACCCAATTTTCTTTTTCCTCGTAAGCTGTAGTTAATCACTTGTTTGTTTGACTAATCTGTCTTTGTCCATTATTTTATTGGTTTTTTCCATTTTAAAGAATTGTTATTTATTCTATCGTTCATTGAGAAGATGTTCAATTCGATCCTTATGCCACCATTTCTTATTATATCAAAGAAATACTTAACATTACATTACTTCATGTCTACTCTATTTCCTACTATCAACTCTTTCTTAAACTCATTTTCTTACTATTTTCATTGAATTGAACAACATATCCAGGATTTTCCTATAAAGATGTTTGTCATCCTGGCAATAGCACCTAGTCAGCATCCAGTAAAGGGCCAGTAAGGAAATACGGACCACGTCAACTAACTAACATACGCAAAACAGCAAAACCATTTGTTGAATTGACAACAATAATTTAAGTCTAAAACTGTGCTTTCAAATTGTTTAATTTTTCATAACCAATTAACTATTTCCATTAACGAGTATTACAATTTAATAAAATCACGTTTATGTTTTGAACGTATTTTTCTTTTTTGATAAAGATATCGAGACGATTTTTTTACAAAAATATTAAAAAGACTTTATTTTTACACCCCATATATGGTTGAATCGTTAACATTTCTCAAAAAGCATAAATACAGTAAATACTTAGAAATAAACCTACAATGTGAAAAAAATTCATCGAAATCCAATCAACGATTCAAGAAAGATTAAAATTTATATAACTGTTAAGTAGGTGCGGTAATTTTGGAGAGTAGAAGATCGGTTAATGCTTTGAACGTACTTTTTTTTTAAGGATAAAGCTATCTCGAAATACTAATGAGATGTAACGTTTGTTTCCAATAAATTCTACTGGGTGTTGCAAAATAACATTGGATACGAAAGTGGGTTCGGAAATAGTAGTTTTGAAATGGCGTGACAAGGGAGATAAGCTAAAAACTATACAGAATCGAGGTGACCAAATTCAAAAACCAGAAACTGTCAAGGAATATAATGAAGCAAAATCTTTTATCGATCTTTCGAACCAAATCAAAGCATATTCTCATTGTTTACGTAAGGGTACTGGTACAAAAAAGTTGCAGTGGAGTTTTTATTAGATTCAGCCACCATGAACGCTTACTTAGTATATAAATAAGTAACTAATTACCAAAAAATTTATTTCAAAGTTTGGTCTGGATCTTTGTTCAAAATATTGTAAATGTGGAAAACAATGAACATATTGTAGTAAAAGTAAAGCAACAAAGGGAAAGAGCAGTAAGTAACAGTAGTAGAATTTTGAGAAAACTCCACTTGTAATTTAGAAAGATGCTGTAATTTTCAATCTGATGATATTTCAGTTGTTAATTGTTTTTTTATGTATGTTTATGTTAAATACGAATAAAAATTTTCTTTTTTGTGGGCATAAGCAGTAAACTGCTCACATTTTTCTCATTGCTTGTGTCCTAGTTGTGCGAATGATATATATTGTTTCTTAACGATTCGCTTGTATAAATAATACTAATAATTACATATAAATTATACTTTCCCTTTAAACTCCAAAAATTTTTTGATGAATTCACTGTGCATAACTGCTACATTAAGATCACCTGGATGGAACCACACATTTGGAGCATGCTCCCGTCTGTAATGGGATATCATGGGATGAAATGATTCAATGTATTCGATGATTATGTGATGGCATTCTTTATTTTTTTATGGCTGTCTTCCACTCTTATCATTAGGTAGCGTTAAAGCTGATTTAGGAGTATTTGTGAGTGTGTAATGCACAAAAATGTCAATACTTTTCCTAAGGCCTAATTGTGTTGAGGAAAAAATCTTACAGACCACTTGTGTAATGTCTTTTAGTTTGTATTGGATAGACAGTTATCGCCTTTCTGTTTCATTGTTTTTATTTCTTCTTCAACCTTATGACATGATGTCAAAATGAAATGCTTACGTTCAGACCACGCGATTTTCCAAAACTTTTTGTTTGTGAACTCTCTTTTTTTTTGCAGTCATTTTCTGTTCAAACAAAAGCATGTTTTGCAAAAAGCATAAGCGTTTTCACACGGTATGTATTTTACTGCATGAGATATTTTTATTTTTTTATCTTAAGTTTTTTCTTTTCTTTGTAACTTAATTAATTAATTTATTTATTTGATTTTGTATGTTGAAATTGTCAATATGTTTGTCCGGATTGTCAGTACAATACACCTTCGTTTGTTTACTATGTTCACTTGCAGTTAGTAGAAATTCAACACTAGCAGTTAGCAAAGCTATATCTTCTTCCAAGTTTATATTATCATTGTTTGGTTGGACTACATTTGTAAATAGAGCCTTAAATACTTCAGATATCTTGAAGGTTAGTATGTGATTCTAAATAAACAGATTTACCAACATCAAATTCTTCCAGTGGATGCGATATCAGTGTATTTGTTCTAAGGTCATAAACTAGTATATAGTTGTCTGTTACTTATTAAAATATAATGTCAGGGAATATCACATCTCCAACATTATCTAATAACGTTACAGTGGAGCAGGATTGTTGAGGTCCTTCATTAGCTTCTAATAAATCACCGGAAGTATATTGTATAGTTAAAATTAGCTATAATTTCTCATTCTGTTTAACTCTTGTGTCAGTCTTTGTGCTTTTTAGAGCCTAGAGTCTTTAAAGTTTATAGTAAGTTCAGAACTAGTTGACACACTATTAAACTTTGAAGCACTCATGTTAAAAAACAAAAACTAACTAAAATTAATTTATATACTTTATTAACCACTGAATTGAAGGCAAGAGAGGAATGGGACGCAAGAAAATGTCCTGGCTCCGAAATATAAGGCAATGGACAGGGATTAACGACATACAATCTCTGATACATATTGCAAGAAATAGAGAGTTAATGGAAAATGTGATCGCTAACATCCATTAGTGGATTTGCATCTGAAGAAGAAGAAGATTAACCACTGCAGCGAAAAAAATATTGGCTAATTAAAACCTATACTACAGTAACATAAATAAAATGCAGTATGTACATCAGCTGTTTAAACAACCACTAAGCAAGACTGCAGTAAGTCTAGTGTACTAAGCATAAGCATGTGCAAAGAGTAACTACCGTCTTGGTAAATCTATTATACTTACTGCAGTCTTACGCCAGTCCTTGCTGTGCTGCAGTGATCTCAGTTTGGGAACCAAGATGCGGATAGTTAGGTGCTACATTCTTTCAGTGTTACTATATGGAGTTGAACCCTGGACAATGACGCAAGCCACAGAAAAGCGGATTGAAGCCTTTGAGATGTGGATCTATAGGAGGATACTAAAAATATCGTATGTGGACCATGTCACGAACATGAAGAAAAATATCGAATTCTTCAACTCGTTATGCAGGGTGAAGTATTTAGCAGGAGAGGACCGGGACGCCGTGATATTTCGTAGTTAAAAAACCTCCGACAATAGTTAGGGATGACCTCCACGCAGCTGTTTCGCAGAGCAGTCAAAAACACCATGATAGCCTTCATGATCACCAACATCCGGACCGAATAAGGCACTGAAGAAGAAGAAGTCTTGCTTACTATTTTGAAACTTTTGATATACATACTGCAAAAAATTCTTTTATATATCAATCACTGTTGGAGATACGCCAATTTTGAGTAGCACATTGAATTCTGCATGGATAAAAATGTAGGAAACTCAATATTCAATATTTTAGGACTTACGGTACTTTTCCTTAGCTGGGCAGTATTAAAGTGTGATTCCCCAGTCCACCTCCTTTCGATTTCCATTAGCAAGACTAATAAACCTGGTGCACAGGGTATGTTACCCAGAGATTGGGTGTGTTACATAAAGAGCAAGAATAGGTGCGACAAGCCCATTACACCTCATAGGTCTGAACTTGTTAATAAGATGTAGATGTAGGGTGTTGCAAAATAAAATGAAAAAACACATCTTTATTGATAAACCCCGTATATAGGTAAAACGTTGACATAAACGTCAAAGAGGATAAATAAAAATTATTTAGCGACGTAATAGCTCTAATAGGGAAGTACATCTCTGGCGAGATCGTCCTAGGAATAATTGTCGAGTGTTTTGTTTTCGGGTTGCATTCCAAACTGATTGATATTTTATTTATATATTTATTTTAATTGCTAAATGAATTTTTTTCAATCAAAATAATAATATTAAATGTTTTATATTTTTTTAATACAATATCTTAAATAAAGTCTGTTCATAGATGTAATAATATCCTTACTTAACGATGTGTAGTGGATTTGCGATATAAATAAAAAGAAATTTATTATAGATCCTGATACATTACCTGAATTGTATATCTAATTTAATTATAGTATTACGTAAGGTGAATTTACGTATAATTTTTGTCAAGACAATCACTACCTACATAAAAATTTAAAATTAATAATTTATCACGCTTTAAAATAATCGTATTCTTTTAATTTAGCTAACTACATACATCAATTTTCTTGAGATTGAGATTTGTATTTAATTTCTTGACGAAAAGTATACATAGTTTCAAAATTATTACTTTTTCCCCTTTTCTTCTTCACAAGCGACCCTACATATTATAGCTTGTTGAAATTAGACTATTAACCTTTCAGGGATAGCGCAACATGATGCTCCACAAAATGTAACGTCGAACTAGCAGTCCGCAAATCTAGAAAAGGTCCAAAAAACAAATATTTTCGGAAAAACGGTCTGAAAACTTTTAAATCTTTCACTCTTTCTACAGGGAATTGGTTGACGTAGAAATGTAGAAAGAGTGACGCACTACAACTACCTCGGTACCATAATAAATGAAGAATGGACCAAGAACTAGGAGATTAGAGCACACATCGAAAAAGCCAGATCCACCTTAAATCGGATGGAGGCCTTCTTCAAGTGTCCCAACCTCTCTCTTGATACAAAAGTAAGAATGCTGCGATGCTACGTCTTCTCTGTCCTTTTTTTATCGTGTTGAATCGTGGACCTTGAACGAAGTTATGTGCAGAAAACTGGAAGCATTTGAGATGTGACTATAAAGAAGAATACTTTAGAT
Source organism: Diabrotica balteata (assembly GCA_918026665.1). NCBI lineage: Eukaryota > Metazoa > Arthropoda > Insecta > Coleoptera > Chrysomelidae > Diabrotica > Diabrotica balteata. The sequence goes on from OU898281.1 coordinate 53,358,777, forward strand.
CCCGTGGACTCATCGAGTCACAAAGAGGAGGCCCTCAGAAGAATGGATAGAAACCGAGAGATACTGACCACCATTAAATCTCGAAAGTTACAATTCTTCGGACATATTATGCGAAATGAATCCAGATATACTCTCCTTCAAGCCATCCTGCAAGGAAAAATATTTAGAAAGAACCTCAGAATCTGGTTCAATACAACATATGTGCATATTTTCCGCGCTGCTACAGATAAGATAAAGATCGCCATGATGATCGCCAACATTCGTAACGGAAACACATCAAGAAGAAGAATTATAACTTGTATTTAAACTCATTTTTCACATTGTGAGTACTGTCAAAAACAAAAAAAAACCCAAATTAAACAAATACAAACAAACTATTTCTAAGAAATTAAACAAAGACTAAATAAAAAACAAATGTTTGAGATGCGCAAGGAAGGTATATACATGAACGGAAACGAGTATATGTTCGCTACTGTCTTCGAAAATAACCATTCAGTAGGCAGTTGCAGAAAATGCATTTTCCGTGTCCTAGGCATACAAATTTTTGGCATTTTTAACTGATATATCTAGTTGGATTATTATTTTGTCTACTACAGTAACAACAACCTGGATGATTAGGTTGTAGATTTGGGGCAGGAATAATTTCTTTTTCAATACGTCAAATTTCTTTTATTATTGACTTAATTGATCTAGGAATACGTTTATTTCAAAATCGACTTTGTGGATGATGGTTTACTAGTGCCATATATATTATGCCATATATTATATATATATATATATATATATATATATATATATATATATATATATATATATATATATATATATTGTAGTGAGAGCAGAAATGCAATAAATTAACATAAAAATATATACAATCAGACATACAATGTTAATTAATAAATTTATTCAAATAGTAATTAAAGACATAATTTATAAGATATATACTAGATAATATTATTAAAAAATAATTATATGAGGGTATTTTTAAGAATTTAGCATAAGAATTAAGTTTAAGAAGTTTTTTATCTTATTTTATTTAATATTAGAAATGTTTAATTCAGCCAGGTGCATATGCAACCAAACATACACTGTGTTCTTTGACGTTTAGATGGAAAAGTGGGGTTATTTATTTTTATAATGTTAATTTAGAATATAATTGTGGATGTAGAATAGTAAAAATTTATATTTCATATGAATGTTTAAGTTACATATAATAGAGTAGTTCTGATCTGGAGAGCCTAAAGTCGAGTAAATTGTAAATGGAAAGTTCTGGAAATGTCAATGGGACTGTATGCATAGTACATAACAGGCAAAAAAAGAATTCCAGAATTTTCAGATAGAACAAATAGAATGATTCGAACATTATTTATTGCAAGAGTATTCTGGAAACAATGAAAAACATATAAAAAGCCATGTAATTTGAACCAATGCAGTTAGAGTTCAGTTCAGTTAAGGTCGATTCAGACACATCATTCACGTCATCGTCACGGCACCGAACCGGTCCTGTTTGATCACAGAACTATCAACTATCTGACAGCTGGCAAACTGTTTGTCAACTGATGAGTGTGAATGCTGGCGCCATATTTGTATTAAAGAATATTTTGTATGACGGATTGTTCGGTTCGGTGCCATCACTGTGACGAGACGTGACTGATGTGTCTGAATCGACCTTTAGAGTTTAGTCAGTCAGTCAGTTATCAGTTAGTTAGTTTGTTACAGATTAATCAGTTAGTAAAGTGAGTCAGTAAGTTATAATTCAAGAATTTAGTTACAAGAAGATTATTAATTGAGTTAAGTGAGTTGGAAGAAATTAAATCAGTTACAAGATTATTATTGAGGAGTTAGTTATAACAATTTAAGGATTATTAAGTCAATTACATGTGATTATTAATTACAAAGAATAATTAACAAGAATTTATGAGGTAATGAAGAGATTATTAGCTAGAAGAAGGCATTGATTAAGTTAAATGAATTATTAAGTTAAATACAGTTGGAGATTAATTATTACTACAGTAATATAGTGACAGTTTTGAAGTTAATTCATTGATGTAAGCATTCAATAATACAACCACAAGATCCAGTATATTTGAAAGTACATTATATGGAAATTACAAGGATTTAAATTTATATATTTATATGGTAAGTGGAGATAATTAAGAAGGAACATATTAAAATAGTTAGATAACCAAGGCTGAGTAAGAAAATATCTAGTGGTGATAATAACTTTAATTTTGGAAAAACTTTAGGCGTTCAGTGAAAGAAGGTACCAAATTTTGTTAATAATTTAATAATTGTAAGAATTTCAAATTTTAGATAGATTGTTTTAAATTGATGTTGCTTATATTAGATAGATAGGTTTGTTTCATAATAGTTATAATAAAGATAATTTAAAAAAAGTACTTACAAACTAATTCTTTGAGAACCGCGATAAAAACCCTATACTTACATATATCATTCAAATTTACTCATAGCTCATACAACAACAAAAAATTATAACAATATATATATATATATATATATATATATATATATATATATATATATATATACATACATTTTACATATATATATATATATATATATATATATATATATATATATATATATATATATATATGTAAAAGATTAAATCTTTTAGCGAAAGGTGCTATTGCTTTATTATATTAAATGGCCAAATATATGGCCTAAGAGGACAAATTCAGCCTCATCAGACACTTGGGCTGATACAAATTCAAACTCTCTCAAGTTGGCTCTGATTAGAGCAGTTTTTGAAAAATGTGTCCCAAATTGTACTATTTACATTTATAGTACTATATTTATAATACTTTGATAGTACTTGACTATTAACGAGAAGTTAGAGTCTTTTCATGGGCGTTGCTCATTCGGGCGGTATATTCCAAACAAGCCCGCGACATACGGAATAAAAATAAAAATTCAGACCCTAGTAGAGTCCCGTACTTTTTATGTTTTTAATATGGAAATTTATGCAGGGAACTAGCCAGATGGGCCGTACCAAATAAGCAATAAGCCTATTGATATTGTCCACAGACTGATATCACCAATTGCTGGTAAAAATCGAAATATCACTTTCGATAATTGGTACCTCTTACGAAATTTTGCGTGAATGACATAGTTTCTTCATAGACAACTTCAGTGGGACCTCTGAGGAAAGCCAAGTAAGATATTTCCCCATAATTTATACAGATTAAGAACAGACAACCACAGTCCTCGGGATTTGCATTTCAGGAGTATATAACTATGGTATACTTTGTACCAAAAAAAGGGAATAACGTGATTTTATTATCATCACTTTTACCAGAAATAATAAGTTTCTATAACTTTACAAAAGGAGGGGTTGATACGATGGATGAGTTGACAGGAAGTTACAGCGTAGCTCTTAATTGTAGAAGGTGGCCAATAAGAATATTTTTTTCTGGAAGTTTTGGGAGAAAGTGACCAAGCTCCACCGAAAAAGCAGCGTACGGGACGTGGACGGTCCCGTACGTGGACGGTCAAAAGTGTTCCAGAAAATCTGACTGGAAAACTAAACAAACGTGCGATCAATGCCAAAATTTTTATTGTTTAGATCACCTTCATCGCAATTTTATTATTTTGTAAATTTTACCTAATACGCGGTCACATTTAATCCAGTGGTAAAAACTGCTGTTATTTATGAAATCTTAGATAGTCATATGAGATATTTAAAAAAATGAATTCGTGTTCGAAATGTTTGTTGAGTTTTTCCAATCAATTTTAAATGGGGTCAATAATACCCCCCTTGGATTATTATACACACATTTTTCACCTGGGTGACGCCGGGTTAATAAATTCTGTGATACTGTAGTAAAATCAATGGTTTTGAATTTTTTATAACACGGATCAGCTAAATAGTGTACGATCAGCTAAATACTATACTCATATTATTTTATCAACTGTTTGTAGTGATGACTGTTTTTACATTTTATTCATGTTTATGAAATGAACCAAAAAAAAATGTTCATTTCGTCCTTCGTGCGTCGATAAAGTCATTCATTGCTATATGAAATCGCTACACCTTTTAATTCCGAGTCCGTAATGCTCCTAATTTACGAATCAGATAAACAAAAGCAACTTCATTAGGTTCTCATAAATATTTGAGAGCAATGTTGTTAATGGGCATGGCAATATTCCCTTTGTGTATCAGCTTACCGCTTAATTCCAATAAAAACAATATAACGAAACGTTAATGTGAGGGTAAGAGGCAAAGATAGAGCTACGTAAGCCAGGGGCGTGCGAGTGAACTGGAGACTATATTTTGTTATTAGTAAAACTACTAAATTTATATTAAATATATTATTATATATTTCAATCGCAGAAAATAAGTAAAGAAGTAAATGTTATCAAACGAAGCGTTAGTAAAATACTGGTTAGAATATTAACAGTTCCTAGGTTCTTGTTCTTATTTTCAGCATTTCTTTATTCAATTTATGGGCTCTAAAACTCATGTATAACTCTACATTAGGTGCCGACAGATGTTTGTTTTATTCTGACACAAACAAAAATTGTAAAGAATTCCCATTGTAAATTTTTTCATTGTGATTTTTCATTGTAAAGGCAATGAAAAATCATCGAGTAATAATTTTCCTAGTAAAGCTCCTCTATTTAATCGAACAGAATCGAAATTAAAGTGTGATCCCAAATATCTCTGTACCTAATATAGATATATACGCAGAAATATATACGCAAAGAGCAGATCCTACCTGTCAGCTGCATTTTTGGTGATTTGGTTATCATGTCAAAATAGCAGAATGCATATAGACAGTCTTACTTATTTACTGTATCACATACATGGTACTTAAGTTGACTAGCATTTTGTGATGCTGAAGGTTTTGGCTGCATATATCATCGTCGGTCGAATTATTTGTTTTGTATATTCCTCATTTTCTTGCTCACTAACTTATTTTTTAATAGTTTTTTTTACACGGTTTATTTTATTTGCTGTAATTATTCTTTCTTTAATTTCTGTTGCTCTTTCTCCATTATTTGGTAATAATAATCCTAAGTACTTAAACTTTTCATCTTCTCTAAATAAATATATATGTCCTCCTAATCTAATCTTTCTTTCAAATTTTTTATTGTTTTCATTCCTTCTTCATTTTATGTAAACATGAGTTTGCTTTTCAATGTGCCTCCAGTAAGTTGTCTTTTCATCGTTTTCGTGATCATTCTACTACTAGTCTTCCTATTGATGAACTGTCCAGATTCTTACCCAGTCCTTGATGTTCTCCTCCTTGCATCTACGTCGTATATCTGTACTTCTAGCTCTGTTTCATGATATCTTACTATCAATTTTTCTAAGAGTTCTCATCTCTGCTGTTTCTAACATTATTTTTGTCCTCGCTGTGTCACATCGTGTTTCTGCTGCGTATGTCGTTATTGGTCTGATAACTGTTTTGTAAATTCTGCCTTTCATTTCTTTGGCGATATTTTTATTTCTCCATATTGTTTTATTCAGGCAACCTGCGTTGCAATCTAAAAATTTATTATTATAACCATGCATTTTGTCTTTTTTTGGAAATTAACATATTAAATTTTTTGTAGATTATATTAAACCGATGCAGCTTACGTTATAATTTATCTTACTTTTAAGAGAGTAGCATGCGTCGTCTGCATAGCAGATTATTGTTGTATTGTAAGTTGTTTTTCTCCCATTTGGTATCCTTTGTTAGTTCTTACTTTTTTTATGATTTCATCTATGATCAGGTTGAATAATAGAGGACATGGAACCTCCCTGACTTATCCCATTGCCAGCTTCAATTGAGTCAGTTGAATAACTGAAGAAGAAGAACTATATTATATTAAGGAAAAACTTACAAATAACTATACCTGTGATACCATAAATCAGAAAGAAATTGTTTAATAATTGCCTATTACTAAAAGAAATTAAGAATATTTCCATGAATTCCAAAAAAAATTTGGTACTTACCGGTTCTTGGCTCTCGAGAAAAAGAAACAGGATTTTAGATCTCTGGTTCATTTTTGTCCTCCGTTCTCCTGCTCCTTCTTCTTCATTACCCCAGAGATCAGATAATGTATTCTCCATTCTTTTTCCCTCTCATCATTATGTTTCTTAATTTCAGCCTGAAACCCATTCGCCTTTCGGAGTCTCCCCACTCATTTTTCCATCTGTTAAAAGTGTGCAGTTAAAAATGTGAGCGGTAGCGTCCAGCACCCCATAAACAGTATAGTCCGCTGAGGCAGAATTGCCAATCCTATTTGTGAAGGTGCCAAAACTACCATATCCGGTCCAAAACTACGTGAGAAAGTAGTCTAGTTTCCTGAACTTACATTCCTACCACGTCCTCAGATTAGGGAATAAGCTTCTTCATACACCTTGTCTTTCCGCTTCTCTTTCTATTATTCGCGCATTCTCTCTGTCACTCCACTATAGTTCTCTCTCTCTTTCCCATCTATATTTCTATCCATCCTCCTGCCATACACCCTCACTCATCGCTCCATTCACATACAGAGCCTCATTTTAGGCCGTTCTATAGGCGTTAGATACTCTGAGGAGCATTCGCCTTTGCGTGTTGAGAGCGTTACACCAAATTGAATTTGAACACTATCTACATTTCTTGTCTGTAGTTGCTTAAAAAATATACCAACAGCGGCCAATATTTTTGTGGTATACTATTAACCAAAAGAAAAGTTCATGATCTTTTAATGCTCTTCTAAAACTTTCAGCTTCATCTCAACGGATATCTCCATCAGATCACTCGTCAACTTTTTCATTTTCTATGATGTCTATGAGATTTTCACGTATTCAAAAACAACGTTAACTATACGAATAAATTCCATCCATAACAGTTCTATTGTCTATGCTATCACATTAATGTTTAAAAAATTCTGGTATGGCCGACAAACTATTAAAAAGATATTGCCTATTTGTAAATTTTCTGATGCACCATTCTGCATTATAATGTTTTAGCCCGTTACTTTAACAATATATAAAATATTAATTAGGATAGTTTTTTTTCATGTTGGGTTGTTGGCTCAGATAACATTCGCACCATCATTGGCTTTAACTTGTCAGGAGTTGGCAGAGAAATAAATCTAATTATTTTCTTTGCTGGCTTATAAAATGTTTTGCTAAGCTTAAATCTCAAAAAACTAAATATCATAATATTAAAAAAAATAACACTGAACTGATATGTCGCTGGTTTCATCACAGTAAATGGACAAGAAATATCTATTTTTATTATGTTGTAAAATATTTTCCACAAGTATGTAGCTTTCTATCTAAAATATCATTTTGTGTACTTTTGTAAGTATTAATGAATATAGTAGAAATGATTGTTATGCCATCGTCTAACTCTGAGGCGAAATTGACTAATATCCTATAAATTCGTCATCAGTTCTTTATGACCCTTTAGTCTCAGACCTCAAAAGGGGTAATAAAAAAGTTGCGAAATTTAACACAGCTTATCATCCGTTTTAAATGTTTTCATTTTTCATTATGTTCAACCATACATTGACCATTAGCGCATAATAATTGTGTTGCTATCTTTGTTTTAGAATTAATATTTGCCCGGGTAGTTCATGCTGCTTTAACTTGTATGCGAGATCTTTTACATATGTTCTTCATGGTAAAAACTATTAAATTTAAAACCAGTAGGTCTCCTTTTCTTGCGTATATTCTTAGGCATCTCCTTTTTCTTAAATAAACACTAATAGTTTTGAAACTTAATACAAGAATTATTTGTACAAAGGTTGTTCTTGGGGTAAAAAAGGACTTTATTGAATTGATTGTTTAAAGATTTTCATCTTCTTATATTCTTATGACTTTAACTTTTCTTTGACGAAATTATAGTAGCCCGTAATAAGATTTAAAAAATTTATAGCAAAATTATAGGATAGTTGAAGACTGGCGAACCAAAATACGTTACATTTTTCACGAAAAGTCTCCTATAGAATATACAAAAGAAATAAAATTTCTAGGGATGCAACTGGACTCAAAACTAAGTTGGACAAGTCATATACACTCGTTAAGACTATAGTGCCAAGCTGGGATAAACTATGAAATCTGTATCACATAAAAATTGAGAAGCAGATTTTCCAACTCTAATAAATTTATATAAAGCCTTAATTAGATCAAAACTGGACTACTGATGTGTTGTGTATAGCTCCGCAAACCAAACATTGCTCAAAACTTTGGATACTCTTCAGAGTTTAGCCGTTAGACTTGCTCTTGGAGCATATTGCACCAGTCCTGTGGACAGTCTACTTTGTGAATCTGGAGAGCCATCCTTAAACCTAAGAAGAAAATACTTAACTCTATGGTATGTCTTAAATATAAAATCTAAGCCAAATCATTCACCTCTTCATTATGCTGTTGCTAACAGGTTTTAGGAAGCCTATCAAACAAGAAATAGGGGTCCTGTACTTTTTTATAAATAGGCTAATAGATACTTATTATGCACTACTCCCCATTTATCCTACCTGTGAAATAAGTTTATGTTTTCCTTGGATTGTTCTGCTGTACTGCTCATTCAGTACAAAAATTACCATCTTATATACACGGACGCATCTAGGACCATAAATGTGGTAGGAGCATGCTTTGTGATATGACATGAACATTCCACCTATAAATTGTCTCCTGAGACAAGTATTTTTACAGCAGAACTATTTGCCATAATTAAGGCCCTAACTGTTATTCTAAAGAAAACTTCCCAAATAATATCTTATTCACTTAGTTGTCTGACTTCAATTTCTCAGATTTATCCCTCTCATCCAACATTACAGCGCATTAAAATAAATTTTATACCGTATATACCAAAACAATTTGACAGGAAAGTTCCTCTGAATACCGTCACACGTTTGAATAGATGGTAACGAGAACGCAGATAGTCTAGGTAGGTTCACAGTAACCAATAGAGCCGCATCAGTGGAAAATTTCACGGTGCATTTAGATTTAAAACGTTACTTAAAAACAAAATTGCACGATGTTTGGCAAAACCAATGAAGTAGAAACACCACTAAATTGAGAGAAATAAAATCTTCCGTCCTTCCATGGAACTTGTGACCTTCAAAGCGACAACATCAAGTCCTAATAACACGTCTCAGATTGGGACACACTTCTACACCATATTAATACTTGTTGAAGAGAGGAGAGTAACCAGTGTGTTTTGTTTGTGAATGTAAACTGACAATGAAGCACATTTTGATTGACTGTCCAATATACTCAGTTGAAAAACTATATCACAACATTCCAAAAACATTAAAAGAACTTCTAGGAGAATCTAAATACGTAGCTGACTTAATACATATAATTCTTAAAATCTATAAACTTTTTTAATAAAATTTAATACATCAATGCATCAATAATTAAAATATATATTGTATACAATATTATGTAATTGATATTTTGTATATGCCTATGTATGTCTTTATCACTTTTTGTATTTCTCTTATGCTAATAATCCTAAGTGGTTGAAGCAAAAGAAATTTAAAAGAATACATTGCTGCATTCATAAAATGTAAGTAGAAATGCTTATAAAACAATGGTGAATTTCTTAATTTAAAAAAATTTCTATTAGCTAAATTAAAAGAATTTTTAAAGTACTCTACTGTAATATTTAATATATTTTAAAAAATTATTTTTTTAAATTTATGTGTGTTATTGTATCCTATGACGTGATTAACACATATTTTGAATTACCAACAATCCTAATTTATTGGATTCAATATATTACGTTTAAATCATAATCATAAATCAATACAGTTGGTACGCCTCTGCTATCAAACCGTTCGACCTGTATAAACATCCCTGCACTTGAAAGGCTTAACGGGTTAACCGCATTATCCTCGAATCTGAGTAACAACATGAAATTATTCCCATTTGTCTCTTACTTCCCCCAACCCGCTCCCTGTGCTCCTGTATATTTTATGAACACCAGGCAAGTTATAATGAGGTTCTGTTTGAAGCAGTTTGCCTCAAAACAAATGGCGAATAAGAAGGATAGGAAATGATGGATGATCCATAGTACGATCACGTTTGAATGGTTTCGACTGTATTTCAAAAAATAGTTTAATCAAACAAGCATTTCGTATACATATAGGCGAAACAAGACAATATGATAATACATATTTAAACGATATATATAATAAGAATATATGAGGAGCAGACTTTCATATTGCACTTTGTCCATTTTTAACATTTTTCGGGAAGTGAGAAAAACTGCTACTCAATTATTAATAAAGTTAAAATTAATAAAAACACAAAATATGAAATGTACTTTTTTATTATCAATTTATCCTACTTATAAGTTTCATCAAGCTTTATTAGTTTTTTCAAAAAATAATATTGATGGACAAAACGTTACATGTACTTGGCTCTCTTTAAATGACAGAATATAGTTTGATTGCTGCGTGTTTGGAATACTCTATAGTAAAAGAACTCATATGACATGTATGCCGTGCTCCAGAAGACAACAACATTCTTCTCCATCTTTCACATTGATCGCAGGTATGGTCTTTTTCAATTGGATTTTCACAACGCTGCTCTTTCAAAATTGGATCTAACCAAGTTAACTCTGGATCTAATGCTCATTAATGCATAATAAACTAACTAAAAATTTTGATAAAATCTCCAGTTTTTTCTTCTTAACATCATGCTTCATTGGCAATTCCAGCAGTACTATGTTACTTTCTGTGGTTGAATTAAACTTAAAAACCTTTTTAGAAGAGTCATAATTTGTATACAATACCTCTGTTTTATACAAGATTTTACTTTCTCCAGCAGTTTGTTTGCCTCGAGTTATGATTATTCTTTTGGCTCCACTGATACCTATAAATTTTTTGAGTAAAGGTGCTACATGTTTTATGCCATACAAAGTTGAACCAGAGCTCAGCTTGCGTACTTGTCCTTTCTATACTACGTTCCACATTAAGAAAATAACATTGCGGAGATAGGGCCATATATTTCTTATGGACGATAGAAACGCGGCGTTGCCACGACACACACAAGCACAATTATTTAGGGTTGTATAATTTGTATTTTCATTTCCAAAAACATGAATTAAATTATTGTTTTTTAACGTAATTGAACAAAACTTCCCATTCGAAACAAGAGATGAAAAGTATGGAAAATGATTTTAATTAGATAAATAGTATTTACAAAAGATCATTTTATTTTATATTATTTTAATTATAGTAACGACAGTTTATTTGTTTTTCGGTGAGAATAGAATATGCCATGAATAATAGAAATCAGTAGAAAATATTGCTTAGTTAAATCATGCATTTTGCCACCTATTTAGCAAAGTTTTAAAAGCAAATAAACAGACCGCTTGGAATGCGTATATATAATTACTAATTGCAACTTAAAATAATACGATGTGCGTATGTCAGCGATTTTATGTCGTTCTCTGACTACATAATGATAATAAGGCTTTTATTTAGTAGTTATTCTGACTTTACAATTAAATGTTAATTGAAAATGAAAATTCAAAAATTAAGCAAAGGGAATATCTTGGACATCCGTGCAAAAGAGATTGCCTGAGAGTTAGGCAACACTGATCTCCATAAGCGTAATATTATTTTCTTAACTTGAAACAAAGAATAGATAGATTTCATAAAATTTGTCTGGTAACTTTATAAAAACATGGACACGTAACGACCAAAAACTTGATTAGCTGGCATAAATGAATAGCCACGAACGAGATAAGCTATCGAAATTGTTTTAATAGTTTTTGGGGCATTATTAATAAGCCGCAAAGTGAGTGCATGTACGATGGGGGAATTTTTATTCTGACCTCAACATCAATCCGAAAACAATCTTAGATGTTTAATATCTGGGTCAAAATTATTATTTTTTAGAAAGTCAGTTAACGCGGAACTTTTTTCTACCACACCTCTTCCACATTCATCATCTGTGTTAATTTGTTATCCTAAGCATTTTTATTCTTTTCTTCATTATCGTAGACATTCTGTCTAATGATTTTTATGTCGGGCAACAAAAGTTCGGTACATTCAAATTTTTTTGATTTATGAACACAATTATTTTCAAAATTTAGTATGCCTGGATCTAAATCTGAATATCTAAAATAAATAAAACAAATTAAATCACAAAAACACAACATAACCTGCAATGTACCTTATTTCACTCTTACGTTCTTTTGCCGTAGTATTTATTTTTCTTTTTCTCGTTCCTCTATTTTCATCACCCACAATATGCTCACCTCCACACATTTTAATATTATTATTGTAATCAAAAGCAACTTATATATTATACTGTTGATTTCTACAATGTCTGATAACAAAATAAAGTCGTTACATGCTAAAAAAGCATTTCAAGCAAAATAGCGCTATTTATTTGTCTCTCGCTACTAGACAAAATGCGTTTTATTAATCTAGGTGATTTTTGAAGCCAAAAATATACATGAATGATGTTTTGACGAATCCAACGTCACCTCGAAGTCAGAATGTGTTGTTTGTTTGTGTTTAAATGACTGCGGACACTAAATCCATTCGATAATCTTACAATTTGAGGTGTAGTGTGTGTGTAGAGTAATTGTCTTGATACTTAACAAAGTCGACGTCATTGTCTTTGCTAAGAGACGCTAATTGTATCCGAACGTCTGCGGTCCCTCCGGTGTGTACCGATCACACAAGGATAGAAATTATTTTCATTTATTAATTTTTTTAATAAACGAAAATTTCCACCCAGGTAGGATTCGAACTCACGACCTTTAGGTTTAAAGGCAGGCGCTCTGAGCCACAGAGGGGGTTAAGTCAGAATGTGAAAATATAGACCGTGCGATTTGAAAGTCTGCTCCTCGTATATATGCACTTTTGATCACAGCTGATCAGTTTGAGATTGCGGCTATTAGATTCAAATGATATGTAAAAAATCCTTATTGGTTTAAGGAACGAATAACAATAAAAAAGCTTCATCGGTAGATATAACTTTATTGCTAATGTTTGTACGTTACTTATTTCTTGTAGTAAATGTTTAGGAGAGTTAATTTACCAAAAAATGATTAATCATGATAGTAAATGTCAAATTGACATACAAACTTATGTTAGGTAAGTTAGTGACATGGTAAGGTATCTTGGTGATAGTGGTTAGGACATTTGGTGATATTATGGAAATTGTATATTTAATCAGATATTAAAAAATTTTATTTCATACAACGATCACATCTATAATAAACTTTTTCATCGGCGTCAGTATTTTCGTGGTATCTCGTGGTATAGTGTCAAACAAGATGAGCACTGAATCCATTGGGCTCCATTTCTGTTTTTAACATCAGTTGAATACAGGACTCCACACAGTCCGAACACACAGTCAGAAGCCACACTCCCAATCATCTATTTTACGTTTTTTGCTTTCTGAACAGATTTGTATGTAGTCGAGGGCTCTTGCTGAAGATTTTCTGTTACTGAAGTGTTTTCATTTATCGGTGTTAAGCATTTCGAACTTGATCCTCTCATTTCTTGACCTCTCTGGACGTTTTGAAGCTGTCGGTGTTTTCAAAATATGATCGACTGTGTTTTTAGGATTTAAAATAGAAGTTTCAGGTGCTGCGTCAGTTGAAACTGGAGAAACAGGAGCTATGTTAGTTAAAGATGAAGGCCGTAATGCTTCTTTTGGAAATCACATCTCCGTTTAAAGGACATATTCCTGTTTTTTTTAAAGCATTCTTAATGTTTTTCTTTGTAAAGGCGCTTATGTAAGCTGTATTTAAAATGGGATGGAAGTTAATACGATTTGGAGCATCCGCAGGGTTATTGCTCATATAATGAGTCATGCTATCGCGCCAATCAGTCTTAAGTTGCTTCAATAGTCCCACGTCAAGTGGTTGCAATAGATGAGTGCAATGAGCTGGGAAAGTAAATAGGTAAACTTGATTATCTTTCGCTATTTTTAAAACTTCAGCTCCAATGTGGGCAGAATGAAAGTCCATCAACAAGACTACAGGACGTTCAGGCGGTATCGTAGTGATAAAAAAATTTAACCATTCCAAAAACAATTCAGAATTGATCGATCCTTTAGGAGATAATTTTATAAATGCGTTGGGAAGGGCATCATTTTCAAGTATATCATTCCATATAACACCTTTAAAGATTACCATAGGAGGAATCCATGTTCCATCAGCACAAATGCATGCTAACATAGTTTGGGTTTGACCCAAAGACGTAGGATCTTTTATAAACATACTTTTTAGCAATGCCGTTAACAACTTTGGAAGGTTTCACTACATAGGATAATCCAGTCTCATCGCAATTCCAAATTAAATTCGGTTTGTTTTTTATATTGAGTTTCGTAAGAACATCATTCAGTTTCGAAAAGAAATCTTTGTATCTTTGTACTTTGTACCTCTACCAACTGTAAGAAAGTTGTACCTTCTTTTAAAACTATTCCACCACCATTTGTTTGCAATGCAGTTAGTTGATGGCAAGAATTTCTCCCGACCATCCACTTTAGCAAGATCATAAGCATATTCTCTAATTTGATACACGGTTAGTCCAAAACCCAATTCTTGCATTTCTATAATATAATTGTAAAGACTTAACTCTAAGTCACATGACAATGCAAAAGGTCTACCCAGTTTTCTTACCCAATCCTCTTCATTGGCTAGGTAACGTTTCAAAGTGCTCCATGGCACTTCCACTTCCTTTGCAGCTTTATATATAGTCTTACCTTCATTTCTTCAAATATATTTCAATCTGATTTAAATAATAATAATATAACATCATAAAAAGCTCCTAAAGTCATAACATAGCTCCACTTTACCTTTTTTAAAATACCAATGATACGCCCATATAAAAATAATTATGTACTAATGACAGTAAACCATGAGATTTCAGATATCAACTTTTATTTGTCAGTTCGTTAATGTCTGTGTCCCTAAACCCAAGAAACACTAATTCTATATTATATATATATATATATATATATATATATATATATATATATATATATATATATATATATAATGTTTGTATATACATAGGTTCCGAAAGATTTCCGCAATTAGTACAGAAGTTGACATGAGGATTGGCGCAAAGATCCCTAACAGTAGGATTTTGATTTACGGGTGAAGCGGACGATATTTTCATTATTGGAGGTATCCATGTCGAAGGTAATAAGGAAGGTAATTTTGTTTCAATTTCAATGGCTTCTCGGATAATTCTGGGGCCTGTAGTTATGGTTCTGGAGTTTTCAAAATCAATCTTGTGACCTGTATGAAAATGGTGTTGACCTAGAGTTGAAATTAAATCGGAATTGCGAACAGAAATGGAATGATCGGAGGCAGTCTGCGCAAGGAATTTCATAAACTCCATGTTGTTTATTTAGAATGGAGTCATTGATTGATCGGAGAAGAGATGAGGTTTTGTTGGAGGTTAAATATTGTTTTTATTCCTCTTGGTTTAAGAATTTTGTCGATTTTGTCAGTAACAGTAAGGAAGAAAAGCTTTCATATGATGAGGGTCTGAGTCTTTGGGTTGAGATTGAGTGAGAGATTGATGTTTCTGTACGCTCCTATTGATGTAATTTTCGCGGTAACCATTTTGGATGAAGACTTGTTTTAAACCAGAGCTTAGCGGGTCTGTTTGCATCATCGCAAAGACGTATTGATCTTAAGACAAGTATATTAATTACTGAATTCATTTGTGAAGTCGTGTGATGAGAATTAGCATGCGAGTAACGACTGGTATGGTTGGGTTTTCAATAAACAGAGTGATAAAAACCTTGGGCTAGTTTTTCTTTATGGTACTGTCGAGAAAACATATATATATATATATATATATATATATATATATATATATATATATATATATATATATATAAACTCAACGGGCTACCTGGTTAAATCTCGTCGATTATCATTGTGACGAGCTTTCGACATCCTCTTCGATGTCTTCTTCAGGGCTTCCGAGGTTTTAGTCTCCCGAGCCCCCATACATTACTACACTGACCACTAATCAATGCATTACTGATAGATTTACATAGCTGGTGCCATATATCCATGTCCATATCGGTTCAAAATTAAATTCTATTTATACAAAAGTATTATATTATATATTGACAGGGTAGATTGTCTTCCCAATAGCCAATACATATTTTTATGCTGAATGTTAAGCTGTTATCTTTTCTATATAACATGCGCCCTCCAGCATAGCCTATATTAGCATATGATAAGTATTACTTACATTAACACGACTGTGTTGTTTTTTCTTATTTGTAAAATTTATGTGCACTAACTTAATGTCGTTTAATTCAATTCGCCAGCGTTTAGTCCAGTTGGTAAGCCTGTTAACAGAAGTTTATAGTTTTTACTTATGGGGTCAATACATATGTTGATTTATTGACTGCATACACCAAATAACACTACTATGGTCTCCTCGTTGATAAGACTAAAAATGACTTCCGAAAAAAATTCATTCTCAACGATCCCGCAGTAAGGGATTTTTAATAATTTTACTTATTTTATGCGTAGTTAAAATTTCTAACAATCGCTGGTCTATCTTGGCAAACGTAAACAAACTTAAAACTTCCAGAGATAGCCAAACACCAATGCGGATTCGTACCTGGAAGAGGAACGCGGGAACAGATATTGAACACCAGACTGATAATAGAAAAAGCGAAAGACACATACCAATGCTGCTCTGTTTTGTAGATTACATAAAGCCTTTCGATTCAGTAAAATGGGACCTCTTTAGTATAATGGAAAATATGGGAGTACCTAAGCACCTCGTTAACCTAATAATAATTCTGTATGATATAAACTTAGCCAAAGTTAAAGTACACGGAATATATTCAGATACGTTCAAAACAAAGAGGGCTGTATACTATCACAATTATTAGACAACATTATATTCTGAATAGACGAGAGAAAAGTATGAGGATGAGAAAAGTACTAGACGAATGGAATAGAGGAATCATTATAGGAGGCAGAAGAATCAGCAACCTGCGATCCGCAGATGACACACTTATACCCGCAGCCAATAAAGTCGAAATGATTACCATCACTGAACGGATAAGCCGGGTAAGCGAAGAATTCGGACTTCAGATAAATACCGGAAAAACAAAAATAATGATAGTAAACAGAGCAAATAATGGTCTACCTCACATTCACCAAGTGGCGAATTTAGAAGTGATTTGCATACTTTGACTCTCTAATAACCAACAATGTCAATTGCTCCTTAGAAATGATGCATAAACTAACAATGGCCAGAACCGCAATATCTAAACTGATTAAAATATGAAAAGAACGAACAATAACAAGGAATACATAAATAGGTTGGTCAATGATTATTTTTCACGCATGGACTCTAAACAAAATCAATAGGAATAAGATGCCTTCGCAATGTGGGTCTATTGAAGAATTCTACGCGTGTCCTGGACAGAATATAAAACCAACCTGTCGATTCTATAAGAGCTTCATATAAAAGACAGTCAATTACAAAGCAAACCAGGCATCCCCAATTTACTTTGGCCATATAGCTAGAGGTACGGAGACCATGGAACTATTGATAGTAGAAGAAAAGGTAGAATGTTGGAGATCAAGAGAAACATCCCTAAAACGATAAGCATACCAAATAAAATGCCTAGTGAAAAATTCCCTGTAAGAATCCGTCCATATGGCACAGGATTGCAGCCAATGGAGACAGCAAGACACCAATAATATTTAGAGTGTCAACATGCCCTGACAAGGGCTCAAGAAATAAGGAGAAGAGGTGGTTATAAATTTCAATAAGAATGATTAAACGATAGTTTAGCGATCTTGAGCACTTGTGTTAGTATTGTTGTGTAAGTATTATTCCTCTGCCCAGATTACTACGGTAAGATCCTCTTATGACTTACTGTGAGAATCAAGAATGCTTGCATATTAGCTTTATCCGGATAATGTTAATTTTGCTTCAACATTTGTAAGTCGAAAACTGCGTTTTTGTATTGATCAGTTGTTTTATTTGAATTTTTGTAATATGCTTCTTAAAAGAAATTTGAAAAAATTATGGTTTGTTCTGAAGAATAAACTAATTAGATAATTAAAATAAGCAATTGTGCACAGTAAATAATTTGGAAAAAAAATAGATGTAGGTACCTATGTACTATATGATGATGTCTCTTTGACAAGTATTTAGTTTTTGGCGAAATCTTTGGGGATTTTTTAGGTGAACATGTATGTTTTAATATATTTGTATTACTATAATTATCAAAAAAATGCAAGATCTCATCATCCACCAAAGTATCAGAAATAGCAGAGCTCGTGGACTATAAGGGCTCCAGAAAATGGCAAACAGTCGGTGTTTCTAGGAGACCTGTCAGCAAGAAGACTACGTGGATTGCTGAGAGGAGTCAGAGCTAACCCAATTATATAGTGGTGCATTAAATATCATGAATTTCTCATGAAGGTTTCAAATAGGAGTGGAGCAATGCGAGTTACCGAGTTGAGAGGATTCCTTTGTGTGTGACAGAATTAACAGAGATTAGATCTTTGCATATTTCAAAATGATTAGGGAAACAAATTGCAGATAACTATGTACAAAGTGTTTTATGTTTTATTTGAATAATATTTGAATAATTACTTTATGTTTGTTATCTATTTTTTTTTGCTCCTATCGTAGTTGAATATGCTACAATTTGTTATATCATCCTAGCTATTGCAATATTAGTCCAAATAACAGCTCTAAGGTGATTTCATTAGAAATTTTTAAATAAATAAGTACTATATTCGTATTTTTCTACGTTTCTAGGTATATTTTATCGATGTATTGTCCTGAATTTCAACACCGTTGAATCAGAAAAAATATACGAAATGTCAGCCCAATAGAACCTAAAAAATTTATCTTGAAGTATATCACACCATATGGTAGTCAATCTTAATAGTTTACGATAAATGGCTTTTCCAATTAATATTAACGAGGATGAAAATAAACTCTTTTAGATATTCCCAAGAAAGTTTTGAACGAAACTGAAATGAAATGGACGAAATTTCTTCCTTTTTTACCAATATTGAAGAAAAAATCAACCAGTAAACAAGACGTGGACATGAAGTATGAAATATTCGCGTATTTAAGGTCTGTCCACAAAAAAAAAGAAGACAAAAAGAGATGTAGAAATTACATAGGTATAAGCATTGGAGATGATGTACATTTGATTGATAAAAGATCGAATCAAAAACCAATATGAAGAAATAGAAGATCAGAATGTATTCTGTGCTGGCAGTAGATCTTGTGTTAATATATTTATACTTGAACAAATTATAGAAAGGCCCATAATACAGTACCCTTAGTACTTATCTCCAAAATTAAATTAAATCCATATTTTCTCATTCTGTAAGTACTTTTTTAAGATCATACCTGACAAATCGATTCTTTAAAGTCAGAAGAGGTGGGAAAATCACTAACATGTTTCGATCATGTTTCGAAGTTCCACAAGTAAGCATACTAGGACACACCTCTTACTTAATATACAAAATCACCTACTTAAACTAGAGAGCTAGCTTAAACTGTGGCGAGTCAAAGTCAGCAGTTTTAAATTCAACACAAATAACGTTTATTAAAAAAAAAGGTGACGTGCCACCAGTTTCTAGTTTCTATAAACAACACTCCACTACCAATTAATACCGTTGTTAAACACTTGGGAATTCATTTGGATAGCAAACTTAATTGGGGCATCCACATCTGGAAGAAACGCCTTCAACTCAGCTTAATCTACAGAAAAATGTATTGGTACATAAGTTGAAAATCAAATCTTAGCCTGGAAACAAACTTTTTGTTTATTAATGTATTTTAAAACCCATATGGCTATATGTAGCACAAATCTGAGGTTATACCAACATACAAATATTCAACCATTCCAATCAACAGTACTGCACCAGATCTGCAATGTTTGGTACGAACCACAAACTACATTACGATCTACAGTTACTAACGAAGTATATACCGGTAATGCTTACTACCGCGAAGCAATATCTGCTGTCTACTCTGCATACAAGAGCAGACTATCCTGTCGGTCCAAATTCATACGTAAGAAGATTAAAACGACCAGACCGAAAAACGTCAAAAAACTGTCAAAGTTTAAATACCGTTTTTAAAGTTCCTCCTGATATTTAGAGTTTAGGTGCTCAAACGTTGTTGTGATAACATCGATTGCAGAAAAAATCAAGGTTTTTATAGATAACAACCCTTTGTTCGTAACCCAAACCCATCACATACATACATAATAGTAATAAAATACACGATACCGGTTCCTCCAGTCGAAAATGGAGCCCATTAACCTCGATCCTGACAAACCTCCTGACCCCCTGCCAGATTTAAGTGAAAAAAAAATAATAACCAATATAATATATATTCATATATACGATTCCGGCCCGTTCGAAGTATACGTACAGGGAAAGGACAAAAACATCGGCAATCTTCATATCTTAAGTATTGCTCAAACAATATTTAACCTTAACCTACAGCAAATTATTAAATTCAACCGTAAAGGGAAAAATCGGTTAGGTGTTGTATTTAAAGATTTTAAATCGGCAAATTTATTTGTGAACGATAAGAGATGGAAAAGTTTACAATATGATGTCTTTATCCCAAATCACAATGTCACCTGTAAGGGCATAATTAGAAACATATGTAAAGAAATACCTGAAGTGGAAATTAAAAATGTAATTGAAACAAAATTGGTCTCCTGTAAAGTAGTTGACATAAAAAGATTAAATAGGAGAATTCTTGAAGAGGGAAAAGAACAAAACTATGTACCAACAACCACCATATGCGTAACATTTACAGGAAAAACACTACCTAGGAAGGTGCTTGTGTATGGATTGCCCATGAGGGTTATTCCATATGTCAGCACAGTCCTAATGTGTAGTAATTGCCTGTTATATGGTCATAGTAATAATCAATGCAGAGGGAACCCAAAGTGTCAGAACTGTAACAGAAACCAACACGAAGAGGCCTCGAATTGTAAAACGTATTGCATACATTAAACGACAAAAAGAAATAAAAGCTCTAATGTCCTTCTCTAACATCTCATATTATGAAGCAAACATGCAAATACCAAAAAATGAAAACAGGGAGTACTCTTTGAACAAAGAGAATTTTCCTGTCTTGCATAAAGAATCTAGACCTAATAATATAATAGAAATCACAGAAAGAAGAATAGAAGCCATAAAGAATGACACAAATATACCAAAATATAACCGAATCGTCAAATCTCAACCCGTAATCAACAAAATCAACAAACCAGTAATTATAATGGGAGATCTGAACGCCAATCATGAGGCTTGGGATAGCCCCTGTAATAACTTCAATGGGAGAAACATCTTCCAAACATTAGATGAGCTTGAACTAGTTTTTTTAAATGATGGGTCATATACCAGAATATCACCACCACCAAAAAGATTATCAGCAGTGGACCTAACAATAACATCTAAGGATATTGCTACCAGATCATCATGGCAAATAATTCCTGACTTAGGATTTAGTGATCATCTCCCACAATGTGCAAAATTGGTGTCCAAAATATTACCATCCACATGCCACCTAGGAATAACAGAAACTTCAAAAAAGCCAATTGGGACCAATATACCTCAATATTAGAGTCATCATTTACATCATTTCCACGTGAGAACTACCAATCAGTTGCGGACTTAATAAATGAGGCTGCACAGTTGTCCATCCCATTGTACAAATCAAATGTCAATAAACAGTATCATATCCCATGGTGGGACGAATCTTGCGCTGAAGTCATTAAAGACAGAATTAAGGCAACAAGGCAATTTCAATCAACACCCAACTTACAAAATTATTTAATAGTAAAAAACAAATGTGCTATAGCTATAAGATTTCTTAAAGAAAAAGGGAAGAATAATTTTAGGAAATTTGCAGAAGGCCTTAATAGAAACTCGCCAATCAAGACAATATGGGATAAAGTTAGGAAAATAGCTGGATATGGTAATAGCCCAATTAACTCCCTTTCTAATCCTAATATGGCACAAGAGATACTGAATTCCTTGGCTCCCCCCAGTATACATTTACATCAACAAAGTATACAAACTAACAATATACGTCCCCCTTTTACCTTTAATGAATACAAATACATAATCAACTCTAAAAAGGAATCTGCTACGGGACTTGACCTAATTTCATACTCTATGATTAAAAATCTACCTCATTCAGGATCATTACTATTGTTACAAATTTTTAACAAATGCTTAAGTACAGGGACCATCCCGATTGAATGGAAACAGTCATTAATAATTCCAATTCTAAAACCTATGAAAGATAAACTCACTGCAACTAACTATCGGCCTATTGCCCTCACCTCTTGTGTAGGTAAAGTTTTAGAATCAATGATCAAAAATAGGTTGGAATGGCTTATAGAAAATAAGAAAATCCTCAGACCATTGCAGCTAGGTTTTAGAAGAGGTAAAGGATGTTTAGAATGTCTATCCTTTTTGACATCTGAAGTCCAAAAATCATTTAGCAATAATGAATGTACAATAGGAATATTCTTGGATATCCATTCAGCATATGATAATGTTAGTATTGACAAACTGTACTCTACATTAATAAATTTGGATATACCATATGATTTAGCTAACCTCATATATGACTTTTTTAAATGCAGAGAACTGTGTGTCAAAGATAACTCTGGATTAGTACATGGCCCAAATACCACTAGCACTGGACTTACACAAGGATCACCATTAAGTCCAATGCTATTCAACATATATACCTACTCATTACACGATGTGTTCCCAAAAAATTCCAAAGTCATACAGCATGCTGACGATTTTGTAATTCTAGTCAAGGGAGTGAACGTTAAAAATATGATATCAAAAATAAACAAATATTTGGCCAATCTTGAGGCCTGGCTGGACAATTATAATTTGAACATCTCTGTGGGCAAATCTAAAGCTATCTTGTTTACAAAGGGTAATACCAAAATAATGCCTGGAAACATCAGTTATAAGAGACAACATATAGAGTGGGTAGATAAAATTAAATACCTAGGAATGGTTTTACAGAAGAACCTTAAATGGAACGCACACATTAACCAGCTGGAAGTCAAAATAGGTAAAGCACTGAATGTAATGCGTGCCTTGTGTGGAACATGGTGGGGCAGTGACCCAAAAATATTAAAACTGATCCATGAAGCACTTATCCTAAGTCATTTGAACTATGGGGACCAATTCCTATCTACATGCCCTAAATATATATTGAAGAAACTAGATCAGATGCATTATCAAAGTATCCGGATTATCACAGGATGCATGAAGTCAACTCCAATCCAAGCCTTGTTATCAGAATCTGGAGAACTGCCATTAAAATACAAAAGAAAATGGCTCACAACAAAATTTTTGCTAAAAAACCTAAGTGTTAAAAACAATCCTGTCATTCAATCAATCGTTGAATTAGAAGCATTTTGTAATATGGATAATAAATACTGGAGAAATAAGGAAAAACCCATATTGATAACAAGTCTTAGAAAAATCCAACCTTATTTGCAGAACCTATATTCCAGCAAACTTCTTCCTTGCCATGAGTATGAACTGGAACTACAACTTCAACCATTAGGAATTCTGAATGAAAACACTACAAAAAATGAATTCAACCTTATGAATTTTCTAAACTTAGTCAAAAAATTCTTTTCAGACGGCTCAACGGACACAATGGGAAAGGTGGGTTTTGGAGTTTTTTACCCAGACATAAACTATTCATTTTCATCTAAACTACCCAGTCATACTCAAATATGTACAGCAGAGGTAATCGCGATCAATCATGCAGTCCAAATTATACTAGAACAAAATATCACAGAAGCCATTATCTTTTCTGACTCCAAAAGTGCACTACAAAAAATAAATAGAAAACAGGGTTTTCTAAAGACACAGAACATATCGTATTTAACGAAAAGAGGAATTATCCTAGCAAGGAACAATAATATCCAAATCTTACTAGCATGGATCCCAGGACACACTGGTATTACTGGAAACTACAAGGCTGACCAACTTGCCAATATCGGTCGTTCCCTGAATATTCCCATGAATATCAAGCTACAGTTTTCAAATTTTACAACCTACTTAAAAAGAGAGATTTGGTCTAACTGGGCAGCTGAATGGTACGAAGGATATGGCACAAGTAATTCATTCTATGTCAAAATTAATAACCGAATCCACACACTACCATGGTTCAATAAATTCGCATATATCAGTAGGAGACATTTAACTAGAATCATCCGTATGAGAACAGGTCATTGCTCATCCCCTCTTCATCTATTTAGAATTGGAGTCAAAGATGATCCTTATTGCGAATGTGGCCAAGTGGGAGGCTTAAACCATATTTTATTAGAATGTCGCTTAAACCAAAACCCACATTTCGACTTGTATGCCGAATTAACTAAAACTAAACTTCCCACTCCCATAAATATTTGCACAATCCTCGCAAATATTAATGAAAATACAATAAACACCTTATGCAACTTTATTTCTACCTGCAATATCAAATTGTAGACTATGATCTTCCTTCTTTCAGTCCTGGGTGTTTCTACTTTATCCGTCGGTAGCATTTCTGGTGTGTGCAAAGCTTGGAGGCTACCCCCGAGCGAGAAAAGTTTATACCTTTGTTGTGGTCTTACTAAAATTTTAGCCTGTGAAGAATATAAAAAAGAAAAATACCAACACAAGTATACATGTAGAATAATTCAAAACAAACAAAGGAAGAATATAAGTGTAGGTGGACACTGATTGCTGAAACAAGACAAAAAGTGTCTACCCCCAAGTAAACTGGATAAATTGTCTAGGACATAGCCCAAAAAAAGAACAAGAAGAAGAAGAAAACGACCAGACCCTTTGGATCTCTAGTAACTCTGGAGAAACAGAGCATAGTATCATAGTGCAGTGAAATAACAAGTTTTTATTCACGTTTTCTAAAAACTTTCTCAATTTTTTTAGTCTTGTAATACCCATATGTGTTGTCAGTGTTGTTTATCCGTATTAAACTTTGTTTGTTAAGGTAAAGTTTAAACTAATTATTTTACCGTAGAATAAATTTATAAAATATGTCTTACCTGGCTGCTCGCCACTGGGCGGCTTCCCGTTGTGTTATTGTACATAAATTATACATAATACACACACATTGCTAATTGTTTGTCATGAAACATATTGCAAAAAACATTTAATGTTAAAAAAATATTTATTGAAAGGCCATGTCATTTATGATCATGATCAACTATTCTGTTCATCAGTCTAAATCATTAGATTTTTGTGCCGAAATAACAGTATCATCCGCATAACTAATATTGCCATTAACTTTTATTCCAGCAGTTTCTACTTCAATAGGCCTTCTCAATTTTTTTTGAGTATGCATTAAAATAAATTAGTGACAGCATACGGCCCTATCTCGCCCCTATTTTAATTTCGATTTTTGCTTACTCGTTGTTTAAAATATAATTTTTTTATGATATGGAGGTCAGAGTAGACTATTTGTTTGACTTTCAAGGTATTCATAAGCTGTTTGTGAGGTACTTTATCAAACCTCTTATAATATATGAAGCAGATTTTTGTTTTTGTAAATCCATAATGAATTCTTGCATTGTTAAGTTTTTCAAGTGCCCAGTGTTGAATTAGATAAAACACATTATCTTCTTCTTCTTCTTATTTTTTCTTCTTCTTCTTCTTTCTATTTATAAGCAATTCTGCTTGTTCATTGGCGGATTAATACCTCTATGGAAGGTGGTCACTCCATCTTTTCCGCAGTCGTCCGATACTTCTTCTGCTGATTGGTGACTTATCTCTTGCTATTTTAACGACACGGGTCTCCTCCATTCTGCTTACGTAGCTATTCCATTCTTTTTTTCGATTTTGTGTACATTCATTTATACACTGTACGTTTCAGTTCCTTCTAATATCTTCATTTCACTTTCGATATCTCAGCGTATTTCCTGTAATTCTTCTCAGTACTCTGCCGTTTCCAGTAGCTCTTTTGTGTTGTGACTGTGTCGGGTTTTGTTTCTAAGGCATATGTCAATATTGGTCTTACACTGGCATTGTAAATTATTGACTTTATCTCAGTGTTAATGTGTCTGTTTAGCCATATAGTGTTATTAAGGCATCCTGCCAGTCTATTTGAGTTTTGTACTTGATCTCTCACTTCTTTGTCCAAGTCTCCATAGCTAGACAGTGTAATTTGCAGGTATTTTGTGTCCATTACTTGTTCAATACTGATACAATTAATTTCTATTTTACATGTGGTTGGTTCTTTGCTGACTCCTATTGTTTTAGTCTTCTGAGATGAAATTGGCTTATTTTAAATGTGTAGAATAGTCTTTGCAGACTATCTTCATCTTGTACTATCAATATTGCGTCATCTGCGTAACATGCAGACGACGTCGTCTAAGTATTTATGTTTTTATTCATTTATGTATTTATTCATTTATTCTATGAATATATTAAGAGCAGTGGTCACAATATGTACTAAATTACTTTCTAAAGGCGACTCTTCCATAATTTGTAATTGTCGAGTTTGTAAATAATTTTATACAACTGGGTTAGCAACTAGTGAAAACTGGGTGGATATGTATTATCATCTTTTTTTTTAATTAGCTTTACTATCTCATTATTTCAATCTTAAGGTATATTGTTTTATTCTTCCTATTAACACGATCACTCTAAAAATCTCTTGCGTACTCTAACTCTCTACAATTACGTAGTTGTATACAATTAAGGGTTCATCTGCATATGCGAAATTATTAAAGTAATTTCAGAGTTCTTAAGACTGTATCAGTAGGATGGGTAATTAAATGTAATATAAACAATGATTAAATTAGTTTATAAAACGCTTAACATTAATACTGTTGTCTTTGAAACTTTTGAATATGAATTAAATAAAACTTATGACTTCTTCAACGAGTGGCTGAATGAAAATTATTTTACACTTTCTGAACACAAAACAGAGGTGTGTCTATTTAGCCGAAAACGAAACATTGAACAGGATCATGTAAAACTGGGACCTTATAATTTTCAAATAAAAAATGTTGTAAGATACTTAGGATTATATCTAGACCGGAAACTGTTATGGAAAGATTGTATCCATTAAATAACAAAAAAGTCTGAAAATGCTATTAACATACTGAGAGCCTTTTGCTATACAAAATGGGGGGCTGAACCAAATATCGCCTTGTTATTTTATAGAACCATAATAAGATCAATCCTGGATATGGTAGTAATTTGTATGGATCAGCGGCACAAATTCATTTAGACAAAATAGAAACCCAAAAAAACAAAAGTCTAAGAATATGCCTTGGATATCTCAAGTCAACCCCAATAAATATTATGGAAGCAGAAGCTGTAGAACCACCGTTACAACTAAGAAGGCAACTAATTAGTAACAAGTTTATCACAAAAGCATTTGCTAAATCCACAAGTTATATAATTCCTATCCATGAACTGTCAATTTCAGTACTCACTCAGTCTTATTGGCTAAAAAAGAAAACTCCGCTAATTTGTGAAAGTTATACCACTCTTTCCCAATTCAGGTCGGTACTGTATACATCAAAAATCCAACCAATATTTTCAGAACATCCGCATGTCCTTTTTTCTAAAAAAATTAAGACGTTTCAGATTGACAAAAACGACCACTTCCTCGAAACGGTTAATCAACGATGGCCTGACTATTATCAGATTTACACCGATGGATCAAAACAAATTCGTACAGGTGCCACTTTTTACGATCACACCTCAAAATATCATGAAGAGGTTAGATTATCAGATGAGGCAACGATATAACAGCAGAAATGTTTGCAATAAGTGAAGCTCTAAAATATATACTCAGGACGTATAGACTCAAAAGTATTATATTTACAGATTGCAAAAGTGTCATAGAGAGACTAAAAAATATAAGTGCGGCCAAGAACTTAAGTCATCTAGAAGTAGAAATACTACGGACCAATCACGAAATACTTAGCTCGCAACGGGAGGTGCCAATAGTTTGGATCAAAGGGCATTCGGGTATTCAAGGAAACGAAATTGCTGATAAGTTTGCAAAATCCGTCTTAGACTTACACAGAGATTCTATTAACCAGTGTATTCCATATACAGATTTGAATTCCACACTTAAAGTTCAACTTAAGGCTAAATGGCAATAACTATATGACAGCAAACAAATAGGATTAAATTATAAATCATGTCAAGTCCAAATCCCAATAATAAGATGGTTCTACAACGAAAACAACAGGAACTTTATTATTACTTTAAACAGAATAAGAGCAAATCATGCAATGTCACCAAGCTATAAATATAAAATTGGTTTAATTGATGATTCCTCATGTTTATGTGGGGAATTTGGAGACTTAACACATATTCTACTTGGTTGTTCATTAAATAGTCAAAGCACAGATAAATTTTATAATGAAGTTATTAATAACAAAATTTGCTTACCCATAAATTTAAATTGTACAATTTTCAATAAGAATATTAATATATTGTACTGCTTATATAATCACACCAAACGGAGCAAAATGAAATTGTAAATTACTAACCATCTCTTTGTTAGCAATTCTGCAACTAGTTAGATTTTGTAATAAAAAGAATTAAAAAAAATAAAAAAAAATAAAAAAAAATAAAAAAAAATAAAAAAAAAACTAAATTCTACATACAAAAAAAACAACATACACTGCTCACACTTAACTTTAAGCACTACTAATACCTTCAGCATTGTTATTGTGAAGAAGAATGAGTTTTCTTTTAAAGTTTTTTTTTAATTATTATAGTTAAAAAATCGTCTGGCTAATTGGTCTTTACCAAAACCATCTAATTAAATAAAAAAAAAATTATTACTGTTGTATACACTCACGGTAGTATTATATGCAGTAAGTTTGTTATATGAGTTCGATTTGTCTACAACGGACTCGCGCTACTTTCTCACGTGTATACTTTTTTTTAATTAATTGTTATCACTAAGAGAGGAGAAGCCCATCGTCTTCGAGAACCAATAGTTAACAGAGCGTTTTTCAAAGACCTCACTACCACAACTTTTGGTACAAAGACATACAGTGGGTGATCAAATTATTATGATCAGTCACAAAAATTTAAGTTTTTCATATTTGTTTAGAAATTTTATAATAAAATTATATGCTGATATACGATTAAAGTATGCGAATATATTTTGTCACTGATAACCTTACTTTTTTTACGTTTACCGCTCTAGAACTGTCATTTGTGTCAAATTACGTGACAATACACATTGTGGTGAATTTACGCTTGGTGTTTACAACTGAATTTGTATGTTTTTGTATTGTTTTTGAAAGATTAGTATCGTTTTATCTTTGTAGTATGTTTTATTAATTTATTAGTGGTGATTGTGAGTGAAAAAAGAATATTAGTTTTAATTTTAAAGACATTTCCAAAACATTTCGATTTTTGAGAAGAAAATCATAATGGGTAAGGCTAAAGACGTCCCTGTGTCTAAAATGGTGGAAATAAAGACACTTTTATTGAATACAAAGCTTTCCCAACGTCAGATAGCTCAACAATGCCAAGTAGCGAAGCAACAGTGAGCAATATCAAGAAAAAAATTGAAACCAACAAACCCCTGATTCACCAGCGTGCCCAAAAATGTGGTCGAAAGCGTGTCACTACACCCAGAGACGAAAGAAAAATGAGGGATATATTCGTAAACAATAGAAAGAAGCCAAGAAGAATCCTCACGGGACTTATTCGTGAAGCTGGTATGCCAGTTTCTGACATAACAGTCCGCAGAAGGCTTACTGAGCAAGGTTTCAAATCATGTCACCCTGCCAAAAAACCAAAGTTGACCATCGTAATGATGAAAAAGAGACTGGAATGGGCCAAAGAACACCAAAAGTGGACAA
This sequence comes from Diabrotica balteata, assembly GCA_918026665.1. Lineage (NCBI taxonomy): Eukaryota > Metazoa > Arthropoda > Insecta > Coleoptera > Chrysomelidae > Diabrotica > Diabrotica balteata. The sequence continues at coordinate 53,388,637 of OU898281.1, forward strand.
TACTCCAAAACATGGAGATACTCATGGATAAGTCGGCCTTCGTCCGAAGGCGAGTGGGTGAAAAATATCATAAGGATTGCATAGTGGAGCGAGAAAAGAGTAACATCGTACCTGGAAAAAAGAAAATTAAAGTACTGAAGTGGCCAGGTAATTCCCCAGACCTCAATCCGATCGAAAATCTATGGGAGCTTATGAAGAGAGGGGTTGCCCAGGAAATTGTCACAAATAAGCAGCAGTTAATTGAGAGACTCATTGCCACCTGGCACAGAAACGATAAAATAAAAGAAAACTGCCTGAGAAACATTCAAAGCATGCCAAGGAGGATCAAAGCTGTCATCGAAGCTAAAGGAGGTCACACAAAATATTTAAAAAAAATGTTATTTAAGTTCAAAGAAAAAAATATTTTAAAATTTTGTAAAAGAACGTGTTTATGATCTATTTTTATATTATATTCACATTATTAGACACTCATATGTAGTTTTATTCTTTATTAAACAGTAAAATATAAAGTTTTTTGAAGTGATCATAATAATTTGATCACCCACTGTAGTAGACTGGTGTAACATACTCGCTGTTAGTAAAATAATAGGAATAACTGAAGAATCCTTACGTGTCCCTCAATCAACGTGAATGCCTAGACAATGTCTAGCTTACGTCAATAGAAAAAAAATAATCTTACATTGAAGTATTATCTTTTAGACATATGAAGTAACTGTGAAGGTTACAAATGCAAATATTCTATATATCGTAATATCCTAATCCTATCCTAATATCCTAAATTCATTTTGCTGTTCCTATAAGTTCGATCTACTTTTGATTTATCACTGTATATCTGAGAGTTTAATATTAGTCTAATTACTTTTTTATTTTACGACTATAACGGAATACCGTGGCAGTATAATTGGTATTATTTAGTCCAAATAATTATTCAACGACACCGATAATATGGCACCACTTAGCTTCCTGATAATGACTTTTATTGGCGCTCTACTAAACAGTTTTCAACTATAACTACAAACCAATTTCTATCGCTTAGACAAATCGTCATCTAGCATTATTAAGCGACTAGACTGTGCCTTAACAGTAATCTACAGTCGTCAGACATTACACTTTTTATGTAGCTGTATCATCATATTAATAAATCGATGGAGAATTGCGATACTCCGGTCTAAGGACTCTGAAGCAAGACAACGGTACATTATATAAGCCTTAATTGCTAATAAAGATGTGCAACATTGCGGAAATCGACCAGGCATATAATATATTTTATCTGGAGAATTAAGAAACTAATACTATGAAAGTTTAACATATGTTGTCTAGTTTAATGGCAAATTGTGTATTCGAATCGACGTAAAGATGCTAAAATATTTCTACAGAGGAAGTAACAACGCATTACGAATGTCGTACTTCAAATAAGTTTATTAAATGAAGTTTTGTTGCTAGAATTTAAACCTTTTTAAACAATATATAGCTAAATACTATTTTCAGTACATTTTTAGTTAAATGCGGTAATAATAAAATTCTTTCTACCATAATCACGACGATAATTAGCGGTTAGTAATTATAATACTATCCGAATTGGACTGTCAAAAAAATGTAGGTATTATAAACAAAACTACTTATTTCGATTTTTTTATGATAAATACATAATATTATAATGTATGGAGCGTTTGAATTATTTTATAGTTTATTTTTATGAACGAGAGAGTAATTAGCATAATTTTAACTGGTATCTCCGACCACTCCATGGGCGTGCTCAAGATTAATTGAAAAATTACTTTGAATAATTGTAAAAAATAAATGAATTATTTCAGTGTCATAAAGTGTTATGTGTATGTAAACAAAAGTGACCTCTTTTATCACACACTATATTAGAACTGGCTGGCCTACATTAAAAAGGGTTTTAAAAAATTCACATTTTTTTTTAATTTTTAAAAATTACAAAAGAGAAAAAGAGTTTTTAAAACCGTCTAAGGTATGTTAAATAGATGAATAAAAATATTAATATAAAACTTACAGCTACTTGTTACAAATCCAAATCAGATTCAGAAGATGAACTTTCAGAACCAAGATTTATAATAACTGGCTCGATCATTTTATCAGTAATATTGTCCAGCTTCCACATTTTTTCCTCTTCTTTAATAGTGTGATTTACTGCCTTTTTCCAGTTTTCAGGTTTTACATTATTTACGGCCTCCAAAAACAACTGTTTAACATCATAAATTTTAAAAGTGGTATTTTTTCTTGAAACTTCACTTCTTATCTGTGCCCATACCAGTTCAGTCGGGTTTAATTCACAATGATATGGTGGGGATCTAAGTACTGTCATTCCACGATTTTTGGCAATTTCATCAATTTCGTATTTTTTAAATTTTTCTTTATGAAGGGCACACAACGAATAAAGTTCCTTTCTTATTAAAAAATAAAGTACGTAATATTTTTTGAACTCAGCCAATTCTGCAAGTCTTTTTTTAGCCACTTGGTTGTGGGCAGTCCTTCTATAAGTCTGGAGTGATAACTTGCATTATCCATTACTATTACACAGTTCTTAGGAAGAAGATCTATCATTTGTTCGAACCATTCTTGAAAGACATCAGCGTTCATGTCTTCATGGTAGTCACCGGTACGAGTTGATTCAAAAGTTAATAAACCACCTTCAACAAAACCGTCTGAACTGCCAATGTGTACTATTATCAGCCTGCGTCCCTTTCCTGATGGTGGGTTTAAACCAGTAGATAAGTTATTTACAAAAGCGTGCCTTTGACTTGTAACAGTTTCATCCTGCCAAAATTTATTTGGTGTATGACCCTCGTTGATCCATGTTTCATCAAGATAAAATATTTTTCTTTTTTGGTTTCTCATTTCCTTCATGGTTCTTAGAAACTGTCTTCTCCATATGACAATATCGCTTCTTTCTAATAAAATAGACTTTCTGGGATTCTTTTTCCAGCGGAAGCCTATTTCTTTTAAAAGTTTCCATAACGTACTTCGACTCATTTCTGGGTAATCCTTATCATCTCGAACTGAGACAAGAACTTTATCCAATGTTGGAAATTCTTATCTAAAGAAGAATTCATGCACTTTCCGTCGGGGTCATTCTTTAAAATGATATTCTATTTGAAATTTTGGTTTCCCTGGAGCATTACGTGGCATTTGAAAACTATCACATTTCTCTTCTTTAATAACTCTGTAAATCGTAGATTTCCCAACACCAAGTGTACTGCTAACTAACTCAACGGTCTCATCAACACTTTTACATAAACGTTTGTCTGTAAATGATTTAAAACAATTAAATATTAATGTTTTTTCATTAACTCTTAAAGGGCCAATTTTTCGGCGTTTACACGGCACTTCCAAATTTTCCATAACACTAGTATACACAATAAACTGCACCTTGCAACTAAAGTACCTACTTTTAGTGAACTGTTAAGAATTTTGAATACGCCACTTGGACCTTCCTACAAAATGGAAAAACCCACTATCACATTTTCTGTGGAATAAGTTTAGAAGGTAATTATCTAGTCAATTACTGTCGTAGATTCTTGGAATTAAAGAATTAAATGTTTGATTGTTGAAACCCTTACTTCGTGGAATGCACTCATTTTAGATAAAATAAAACTTTTTATTTTATCTAACGAATTAAACTTTATTTTGCAAATAGGTAGGTACTTATTAAACTTTTATTGGTTATATATAACCAATAAAATAAACATCTTACATTTCTTGCAAATTCATTAGTACCTGTTAACAACCATCACTCCGACACTGCCAACCTTATTTAGGGATTAGTAACCCTCACAAGTATTGTATTCTATTCTGCTCCAACCTTTATACCTGGTGGTCATACTCAATTTAAAATTGTTTTCCTATATACTTCTGTAAACTTGTTGACAAATATCTGTTTTTCATTGAGTCACCCGTATCAACAGTTTAGGGATTTGTATACATAATTTATTGTTTTGTTACTCTCTCATACATAAAAATACACTATAACTATTGCTACCAACCTTACGAAAGTAAACGACCAAGAGGAAGACCACAGATGAGATGGGTTGATGACATTAAAAGAATAGCCGGAAAAATTGGAAATATGTTGCTCATGATAGAGACCGATGGAAGGAGTTGGGAGAGGCCTATGTCCAAACATGGACGACAGAAGGCTAAGAAGAAGAAGATTGCTACCAATCATTTAATGCAAGATTAATGCAAATTTTAAGATTTAAACATATTGACATTTTAAAATAGAAGACTTTAAAATGGTAGGTATTACTAATATTTTATCAGTTTTGTTCGCGGAGACAGTCCCTGGCTGGTTTCTGACTGATTCGCATGCGCAGTTCTGTTTTCAGGCGTTCGCGTTGTTAAAAATCCGGGACTTTGACAAAGAGTTCGATGTTGGCGGAGTGTTTCAAACTAGTTGATGATCAGTCCATTTGGGTCATGAATTAGAGTGCGGATTTTTAGTTAGCGCAAGCGCTATAGAAACTGTAAATTGTCAGATTTTTTGTTTGTTTTTTTTTTTGTTCAATCGTAATAGTAACGAACCTATTATTTTTTTTTGTTGAGACGTGGCAATATAATCTTTATGTTTCTACATCTTTAAATAAATAACTAAATATATAACTAAAACTGTCATCTTTTTAGCGATATAAATAAATAAAACTAAAAAGTCATTTAATATTTTATTGCAATATAAATATGAAACTAAAAACAGTACACATATTTATCAGTATTAAAAAATTATTGTTATAAGAATTTAGACGAAATTCTGGACGTTCAGGGTCATTGATATAAATTTCATCTCCGTAGACATCGTTCCGTCTTACTACACTAGTACCACAGAATAATTAACAATTTATTATTATTTATTATTGCTTATTATTAAAATTGTTTATTAATCTGTGCTATACTCTGTTTTTTAACCAGTAGGAGTAAACCAAAAAGACAGATTCACACCCAAGAAAGTTACTAGAAAAGTCACCAAATACATTTTCTTTTTTTGTTGATTATCTCGGCCTTGCGGTAATCGAGTAATCAATACCGGACAACCTTCCACGTCAATTCTAACCTAACTTTGTTAATTTATGTTTGAATAATATTTTTTTTTTCAATTCACTTCCAATAGATATTACAATTATTACAATAAAAAAAGGACGTTTTTCACATTCATCTAAGTTTGGGTTTTCACATAAATTTGTCTTTTAATTTGCAAATAGATCTAATAAGTATGCAACAAAGCTATGCAAATGCATGTATCAAAAAGTTAGAGAGAGTTCAAAGATTTCTGAAATACTGTTCTTTTAAACTGCGTAGACCATATTTTTATTTTGATATGATTAATTTCTTGAATATAGGTTTTTTTCTTACCAAAAGAGTTAACTTTGACTTTGATCATTATTTTTAAGCTTAATAATCCAATCTCCTGAATTGCTTCAGCCAATTTGTTTTACATACTCCTTCCCGTTCACTGCTTTAAAATTCACTTTTTCATCACAATGACGGTATTAGATCACAATGACGGTATTACATTTTGATTCGAGACAGAGCAGCTACAAGCCGCATATACGTATTTCGACCTCTTTAGGTCTCCTCAGTACGGTATAGCAACTACTCCGTATCGAACCAAAATATTTTCCCGTTGTAGACCATAGTTATTAAAAATAACTATGTACAGATGTAACTACGTCATCTAAGAACAAAAAGAGAAATCATACGATTTCTACCTGGCGAAATCGAATTCAAATATAAGCCACCGTGCTTCCTAAAACTAGCGAAGCAAACAACTTGATGAATAAACCGGTAAGGGAATCTAAAATTGCACTCCAAATGCCGATTTTGCCAGGTAGAAATCGTATGATTTCTCTTTTTGTTTCACTTTTTCATGTTTCCCATCACAGAATAAATTATGGTTCAAATATAGGTGTGATTCCATTTGGTAATCAGTTACCTCATTAGATAGATTTGTTTAACTTATGTATCAATATCTTTAGGTTCTATTTGAAGCACTATAATGCAAAAAGATACTTTGTGTAAATAAGTGTGTACCTACTTGCAATTTTTTTAATGCTGGATTCTTGTTTTGGATTCTTGAGTTTGTAACATTTGTTATCAATAAATAAAATTGACTAAAACTAAGAAATTCAATCTATTATGTTACATTCAAGCATAATTTTGCAGTTTTCTTGTGATTATCTACAACCAGGAAGAACAAAACCAACTGTATCAATACAATCAAACTAAAACACAACATTACTTTACTAGTGTTCTTTTATTGTGATGAAAACAAAATGAAAATGCTTCTTAACAAGTGTACGCTAAATTTAAAAGATAGTTGCCGTTTTTATTATGATAATTAGATATAAATAACATACATTTATAAATTTATAAACACTTTAAACAATATTTAGTATAAATATCATCAGTCTGCTTATATTCTTTGTTTGGTACATAGTTGAATTCGCAACATCTAAAATTAGCACATTACTTTAGTAAGTCTTGATTTTAATAATAACTATTCTGCAAAACTAACCTGCTGCCTGTTTTACTTTTGCTACCGTGGCTGTTATTTTCAATCCAGAATGGATTGTGTGGAGAAGAATAATTACCATTAGTACTTGGCATTGAATCCATATTGTTATCTTAATAATACTAAATAGTTCTGAAAAGAACTGCAAAGAAAAATCTACGAATGTAGGGAATAACGCAGAAAATACAAAAAATCGTCGATATAAATTTTGAATTTTAAAATTTCACAAATGTCATTAGTGTCAATATGTCATAATTAAGTGGAGTAAATTTGCCTGCGGTTGGACCAATTACAAACAAGAATTACTGCGCGGAAAATTTGAATTACTCCTCCTGGTTAAAAAACAGACCATAGTACCCTATTTTTTACTTACACATTTTATCAATATCGTTTTTAAAATAAATTTTTGTCAAACGTCTGTGTTCCTCCTTGTACATATAAACAAAACAACGTGTTGATGTTTTGGGGTTAGAAACAGTCAGAAACGTCCGGAAATCGTTCGCGGAGAATTGGCTGTTAAAAACTAGTAACTAATCGCGCCAGCGCACAACATTAATCCCAAATCGGTCAGAAATTTATCCAAAACTAGTCAGGGACTGTCTCCGCGAACAAAACTATCCAAGGAAAGAGAAGCATAGGCATAGGGAGGCGTAGAATGTCATGGTTGCGCATCCTGAGAATGGTACGGATGTACATCAAATGAACTTTTCAGAGCAACCGTCTGAAAAGTCCGAATAGCTATGATGATTGCCGACCTACGATAGTATTTTTGAGGTGCTCATCTGAAACAAATTTATTGGAGATATTTAAAAAAATCATTTCTATGTGTTCAAAATGTTGATCTAGCAATTAGTTGATAAGCACAATGTTATCGAGTTATGTTGATGATGAATTCTCAATCCTTACAGCGGTAGCAGAAAGAATGGGAATAATGTTAATCCAGATATCACCTCTATTGAGCAAAACTTCAAAGTGAACGGAGAGTTCGTCTGTCTATGCACATTGTTCCCTTCAATCAATAATAATGTTACGTTTTTCTGTGGGTTCAGGAATTAAGTGAAGTAAACCTAATTCTTGTAAGTGTCATAACAGAAAGCAGAGGTACAGACGACTATATTCGTATGAGGATACGAAAAGCTTAACAAGCATTCAGCATTCTCAACCCTGTTTGGAGATCTTGCGAGTATACTACAAGGACAAAGATCCATATATTCCAGTCAAATGTCATGTGTGTTCTACTCTACGGATGTGAAACCTGGAAAGTGACAAAAACCCTTACAGATAAACTGCAGGTCTCTATTAGTAAATGTCTACGACGAATTGTTCGTATTTTCTGGCATAACACTATCAGAAACGAATATCTACTACACTTGACCGAACAAAACAGGTAGAACATCAAATAAAGTTCAGAAAGTGGGGTTGGCTTGGTTGCACATTCAGAAAAAATAATTCCAATATTGAAAAGATTGCTCTAAAGTGGAATCCCCAAGGAAGAAGAAAAAGAGGTCGCCGAGTACAAATCAGGAGAAGATCCATCATGGACGAGATAAGAGGTCCAGAAAAGTCTTGAAATGAGGTGAATGTCTTAGCGATAAATAGAACCCGATGGCGCGTTTTCACTTAAGCTTCATGCTTCACTTAGGTGTTTAAGAACCTTATATATAAACCTTATTCAACTGCCTATGTTTAACTCGGTAAATAGCAAATATCGCATTAATAATTTCTAATATACTAATAAATTAACGCCTGCAGTGATATGGGTATCGCTTAAAAAATCACTTGTCCAATGACTGCCTATTCAAAGGACGCCGAACAGTATATAGAAAACAAATATATGTTCTAGAGATAGCCAGCGAAGGCACGAATGCCGATTAGCGCTTTAACTCGAGATTCCAGAAAAGTACCGATAAAGGAGTTCGAGAACTTTGGTGACAAAATGGTTAATTCTGCTTCTAGGATTACTTTTACGCCAGTGCCGCAATTAGAGCGTTGTGCCTTATAACATAGCCGCCTTCTTTTAGGCTGTTCACCCCGAACAGAAACTAAGTGGACCATGTCAGTGGATTATGCCCTTCATAAAGACACAGTCTCTCCAGGTGGACGATCTTCAACTTACTTCGTGGCATCTATATACAAGTTGCATTATATATACAAGGTCATTTAGCTTCTTAGTAAATAGGTATGGTCCCTGCTAGGGCTGCTTTAACTTGGTATTTAAACCTTTCCTTTGGGTTGGTTGGTAGAGCCAAACTTCATCACCTTTGAAACTAACAGGTGTGGATTTCTGATCAAACCTAACTTTCATCCAGTTACTGGTGAGTTGTAGCTTATTCCTGGCGAAATCGTGGACCTTAATCAGTCAATCCTTTAGACTGCTAACATACTCGGGAAGTGTTTTTTGGTTTGCTTCTCTGTCTGGTAAATTGCCATGTACGAAATTAATGGGAGCATCCATCTGGTCTTTATCTGGTAAATTGCCATGTACGAGATTAATGGGAGCATCCATCTCTCGACTAGTCAATACATTGCTTCGATAGGTTAGCAAAAAAGAGGCAGCAGTTTGTCCCAGTAGTTTTGGTTTTCATGTACAAACAAGGGCAGGTAGTTGTTGATGGTCCGGTTATGTCTTTCTACCATGTCATCGAACTGACGATGAAGCGGTGTCGTTAATTCCGAGCAAAGCCATCATGGTCATCCAAACTTCTGATTCGAAGTTACATCCGTGAATGAAGCAGAAATGGAACTTCATGGAAACGATATTCTTAAGCAGGGCCTCACCAGCTATGATTGCTTTTTGGTTAAGTAGTGCAACTACTTTCGGTCATTTCGACAGAAACCAGATGTATTGTTGGAATTTTTCCCTAATTCTCGTCTTGAGTCCCTTCTTGAAGGCACACAGGTTACATCGTTTGCAGCCACATGTTTCTGGCAATTAACCCAATAATACCTCTGACGGACTCTGGTCCTACTGATTCCAAAGCGCCCCCATCATGGAACTCCGCAAGCACATCTGAACACATTACCTAGGAAGAACGAGGCACTGTTTTTTTCTGTCTGGACTCTTCCATTTACGAGTGATGACGTCATCCCGCAAACACAAGGAGTCCCAATAAAGCCAATAAATAGTCTGTAGTTTCTCCAGTCATCGAGCTATGTGACCTTCAGGTGTATTGAAATTGAGGAGCCGTTACAAGGCAGAATGATCGGTTCTTATCAAGAATCTTCTTCCATAGTAGAACGAATGTTAGTGTTCTACTTCTTAACGACTGCCAATATCTCCTTTCTGGTGACACAGTAGTTTCTTTTAGCTTTTCCTAGAGTGTTACTGAAGTATCCTATGACGTGTTCCTGTATGACGTGATTCCATTTTGTGACGCATTCATAGCAAGCACGAAAAGACTCTGCTCTTTTGGATATGCTAGGATTGGATCGTTGTTAATTTGTCAAACCGTTGTCTTGCTTGAGTTTGGTGAAGGCAAGTTGGCAGTCTCGTGTCCAGTCAAATGCCAGGTTCCTCTCAGTCAGATTGTGGAAATGGTTGGCAATATTTTTAAAATCTTTGACGAAGCGACGATATTAACGGCAAAGGCCAAGGAAGTTTCGGAAATCGTGTTTGTTTCTTGTTGTGGATCATTTTTGTATTGCTTTTATTTTTACCAGGCTATGCTAACTGCTATGAAACTACATGTCTAACGAAACTAACTTTTTATTGGAAGATCCGTGACTTCTTGGTATTGACTTGTAAGTGAACGTTTCTAATTCTGAAAACTTCTTTCAAATTGGCAAGGTGTTCATCAAAATCCTTTCATTTATCGTTTAAACGTGGAAATACTACTTATGTTAATTTAACATGTTAATTTCCCAGAAAAAAGACAAAATGCATGATTATAACAGCAAATTTACTAAGGTGTAAATTAGAACTGGAAGGTCAGAAAAAAGAATAATGAAAATATCGGAAAAAAATGAAAAGCAGAATTGACAAAGCAGTAATCAGACCAATAATGTCATCTGCGGCGGAAACACGACCTTACACAGAGAGGAAAAAAACAGCAGAGATGAAAACTCTTAGAAAAATTGATGGTAAGACACTATGGGACAGAGCAAGACGTACATAACGACGTAGATATAAGGTTGAGAACATCAAGGACTGAGTAAGAAATAGAAGAGTACAATGGAACGATCATATACCACAATGGAGTAGTAAAGACGGCGAGAGATGGTTCTCTAATAGGAAGTATTAACTCATAAATTATTTTTAAATCTAAAGAAGCTATCTTACCCAATGAAATGGCTAATTAGCAGGTAGGAAGACTGATGACTTCTTCGATGACTTGATGGTAGATATTCACATCACACATTCTTGGTTGGATCTGCTTGGTCCATAACTAGTAATTCCTATTTACGTAGCGAGATCATCTAGAGGGATCTACTGGGAATATTTAAAACCACGTAATTGTTAAACTGTCTTAATCTCAAGCTTTCCATACAAAATTGTCTATGCATTTCCTTAAAAAATTTGATATTTTAAAAGCTATTGTTTTAAGTGTTCTTGATTAAAATAAATAATTTTCCAAAAAGTGGCTCTCAGATTCAACAAAAATATGAATATACCAATTTTACCATGCGAATTTAAAAAGCAGATAATGGAGAAAACAGAACAAGGACAATGAAATGAATACATAATTATATATCACTTTTAAGTTTATCTCAATATTCCTTTTGAATATTTTTCTTCTAGTACTTATTAAAAGAACCACATATTTTGTTATGCTTTGTATAAAAGGTATACTAAATTACAAAATATAAACTTCCATTAGGTACACACGAAAGAGAAAAATGTTTGCTGGAGCGTGATATTAATCCGAGCAAGAATAAAAATAACAAATGCATTTTTCATGTTTGTTTTATCAATCAATATATTTTTACCGCATTCGACGACGGCATTGGAAGGTTTGATATTTCAATAATGTGTAATCTATTTAATGGTAGTCATTCATTTTGTATCAGGTTTACCTGTATACTTTACTATACATATACGTACAGCTTTGTGGCGTGTAATTAATTCTACATACTGCACGCGTTTTGATTGGAGTGCTGGAACGTACTAATGAACATCTTGACGTATTTGTAGCCAATTAATTGTAGTCTTTCTTCCATAAAAATAGACACTATTTGTAAAATAAAAAGAAGATTTGAAATAAAGTAATGACTAGTAAATTTATATAATAAATCAAGGGAAAGGCTCAAGCATTCGACAAGATAGATGCAAAGGTTGGGTAATCTACCGAGTTCAATATTCTTGCTATTATGTTTATTGTGGCCCTATAATAATTCTATTTAATTTTATATTTAGACCTTTCAAGTGAAAGGATTCGCGAGAACATAGGTTACAGATTAACAAATTGTCCTATTAAGGCTCAATAAAATGACAAATGATACATTACGACTACCTTGAAACGAGAAAATAAAATCTATAATGTTATGATAATCCAATAGACCTGGTTAATCAAAATTTGATATCTAAAAGTGGCCGAAGAACACATAATTAATTGTGTTAGTGTGACAGTGTTCGTCTTTCGGCGCGCAGCGATGCCGCTTATGTCGGCGCAGTGGTAGTTGTGTGGTAGTTTGGAGATAGACTGAGAAAATAGAATCATACACGTATCGTTTCAAAAATTTTTATTCATTACTTTAACTGAGTTCAATAAGAGAATAAACAAAGAAAAAACAAATTAATTCTATAAAAAATGTCTGTATACATAAAATACCTCGTAAATACTTATATATATATATATATATATATATATATATATATATATATATATATATATATATATATATATATACAAAAAATGCATGTTGTAGTTTACCCTATACAACATGATAAATATATTATATACGTAATATACACAAAAAAATCATAACTGAAATGTATTATACGTACAGTTCTAAAAAAACAAAGTAGCATTAAATCTAAGATCTTTCTCGTTAATTAATACTAATCGCAAAATGAATAGAAAGTGTGTAAAAATTAGACATTGGTAAATCAAGCTAAAAAACATAGTTTTTACTTAGAAATCTTGGTAGTAACAGACTCTCAACTAGAGACAAAGTACCAATCGCTCCCAACAGAGTGGCTTCCCATATTATAGCAAACTCAAGAACTAAAAATACTAAAGTCTGCATGCCCGCCTACATCTGAATACTCTGACGAGTTTAAAAGAAATTATTTCAGCAATATCAGAAATTAAGTCTGGAAAAGCACCCAGCTTCGATAAAATTCATCCTTGTTACTCCACTGTGGTAAATATGCTAAGAAGTGGCTGGCTGATTTCTATATAGGTCTGTTAAAATCAGGAGAAATCTCCTATTCATTAAAAAAGGTCCCCATTATAGTCCTATTAAAACCAGGAAAGGCAAATGATCAGCCACAAAACTACCGTCCGATTGCACTGCTGAGCAGTGTCTATAAACTGTTGGAACGCTAAATCTACAAGAGAATTAGTAGAAACATATTTGAAATGATACCTATTAAGCAAGCACGGCTCAGATCTAACCGCAGCTGCACAGATCAAATCGTATCCCTTGAAGCAGATTTTCAAAGAAAGCAAAAAACATCCGTTGAGACAAGGACTAATCTGCAAACTAATCCTTGTCATCCCGTGTCAAAAGGTAACTAAACTCATTGAGAGTATGCTTACCGACACACCTTTTCAAGTCACAATGGGCAACTTTAAAAGTGTCCAAATGAAGCTCAGCAATGGACTGCCACAGGGATCTGTTTTGACACCCTTACTATTTAATTTATACATCGCGGACCTTGGGCAAGATTAAATTAATCACCGTGTTTGATAGTTGCCGATAGAATCACCGTCAAAGTTTAATTATTCGAACATTCAACCTTATGTTGATTTATTTGTATGTTTATAAGATGACAAGATATACGGAAACAGAACAAGTTCTAATATTAAACTTGCTTAAATATTTTCAATTGGAAAAGGAAGCTGGACAAACATTATTACCAATTTCTGCTGTTCGTGAAATAAGTTGAAAATTACCCTGAAAATAAATTTTTTTTATTTACTGTTTATTTCAGCGTAATGGAGACATTATATATTTGTATGGTATTTTTCAAAACACCATTCAATACACATAGTTTTTTCACCATATTGCGACCTTTGTATTTACTTGACCTAGTAGTTCAATGGTATCCTAATTGGATAACATAGAACACTATTGTCATACCATTCCACACACAAAATTTCATAAGTTTTGTCAAATCTATAATCATATGCATTTTTCTTTATTAGCTTACTCTTCATTAGCTTTCTCCATTACTGGACATTTTACAGTTCCTGTTGCCTTTACATTTTTTTGTGTCAGATATATCATTAGTTGATATGTCATGAAATGTTTTTTGAAAAAATTTCATTTGTTGATGGTTCGGGCAACTGTTTCAAAATATCAATTACTATTTTAGCTTCAAGTGGTCTATTTTAATAGTACCATTTGGTTTTTTTTTTTTCGGCAACAAACGTGAAAACCATAATCATATCCAGTGGAACCAGTTATCATCCAATTCTTATATTCACATCTGACTGGCTTCTCTCTAATTAACTGTTTAGCTAAGTTATGACCAAAATATTTGACCATGGAGTTGTCTACTAAGGAAATATCTTTATGGAAACATCCCCACTGGCAGTATTTTTCTATAATTTTATCTGCTAAAAGTCTAATTTTGTACATACAAACGTACAAAATAGAATTTTATTTTATTTATGTAATTAATTTATAAGTTACCTAATAATTTTTTGAAAACAGTCTTTTTTGTGTTACTTATACTATGGCCAAAAAGCAGTAGTGAGAATAGAAGATATAACATCAGAAGAAATAGAAGTACAAAGAGTTGTTCGACAAGGGTGTATTCATAAACTAGTATTTTTTAATATGTATACTCGGAAGACATATTAAGTAAGGCAATGGATTAACGAAACGAGGACATTAGAATTAATGACATGATCATAAATAACCTGAGATACGCAGATGATACAAATCTTTTAGCCGAATCACATGAAGACCTACAGATACTTCTTAATTAGGTGACCGCAGTAAGCGAAGAACAATATGGACCATCACTCAACAGAGCAAGAAATATATGATAATAACAAAGAGAACTCAGGACATTCGTGAGATACATGTACAGAATCAGCCTATTGAAATAGTAAGAGAATTCAAATTCCTAGATACAACTATTATTGAAAACAATGACAGCTCTCAAGAAATACGAATCAGAATCAAACAGGACAGAAGCGCATTTACAAGAATAGAAAAGCTTCTCTGCTGTAGAAACCTAAACCTTTAAGTTAAAAATACGACTGCTGAGGTGCTATGTGCTATCGGTATTATAATACAGGATGGAAGCGTGGACACTGAAGAAAATTCACGTAAGGAGACTGAAGGCATTCGAGATGTACCGAAGAGTATTAGAGATCTCATGGGTAGATGCAATAACCAACGTTGAGGTAATGTGACGTATGCATAAGGAAAGCGAAGTACTAACAATTAAGAGGAGAAAAGTGGGATATATGGGTCATGTGATGAGAGGAGATAAATATCTAACACTCCAGGTCATTATGCAAGGAAAAATTAGGAGAAAAAGATTTTGTCGTCAATTTCAAATTTTTCCATATTTATAAATTGAATAAACAATATTGTTTACTTTTTATTTTTATTAATATACGGTATTACCCCCTGTGGCTAAGTACGATCCTGGCATCTGTCAGATTCTTCAATAATTATATGAAATAATTCTCGACACACCTAATTCATTTTATGACGTCATAATTAATGTCGCACTGAAAAGTACCTCTGGGATGTACTTTATCTGCACCTCTTTGGTCATTGCAGTCCTTCTCTGTTAAGATATAGATAATGATAAGTATTGGTGTGCAGTTAAAAATAAAATAATAGATAAGGGTAGCATAACTAAATGAGCGGTTAAACTAAGTATATTATTAGGTCATTATTAATAATAGGTAAAGTGCGTGCAAGCACTCTTGACCATGGAGCTGCGCGAAGGCGGAGTCAAATTTACGTAAAGGCAGAAAGGTTCTATTGTAAGTGGAATTGTACATTGCATAGTACAATGCGTTTCGCACGGAAGTGGGGACTAAACCAAATTTCGTCTACTGCGCCGTGGTCAAGAGTGCTTGCACGCACTATAGTATGTTATGGATGCGAGACATGGGTGCAATGACAGAAGACAGAAATTGAAAGCTAGAATTCTTTAAAATAGAAGTACTAAGAAAGATATTTGGACCCATTAGCGAAAACGGAGTATGTAGATCCAGGTACAACCATGAACTAATTGTTCAAAGAGGCTACGATCTTAGAATTCGTTAAAGGTGGGAGGATGAAGTGGCAGTGGATACGCACAATTTGCTAGACATGAGAACCTGGAAAAGATTGACGCGGGACAGGCAAGATTAAAGGCATAGTTTGAAGTAGTCTAACAAAAAGCATATTCCAGAATGGAAAGCAGAAAATCCCGTTTAATAAGAGAAAAACAGAAGATAAAAAATTTGTTATTTAATTATTATGAAAACTCCGTAACAAGTACTATAAATTTCACGTGTATTCGCACATCATTGACGACCATAATAATAGAGGTTTGTCATAATTAAGTTTTTTTATAATCCATTACATAATTATTCTCTGCGTACATAAAAATATACTAATTATAATAATTGTGCTGTTGAGCTAATATTACGTTTGCACAATAAAAACGCTAGAATAGTTTAATTATCTACGTAATTAATAAAACATTTTTAACAGTGTAAGAAAAGGACTTAATGCCATATAAAGAAATGTCTACAAAAGAAAATTGTATGAAAATCTACCAATCTTCATACAGTAACCTATAATGGTATCTTATTGCAGAAATTTAAAAGAACTGAGAGGCTCTTCACTTAATGAAGAATGACGGCACTACAACAAATTAAGAACAAATATATTATTTATGAAATGAGTAAATAGACAAATGTCAAAAACGAACAATAGAATTCATTAAATGACTAAATAATATTGATTTTTATTATTGACCAAGATATTGATACCTTTTGGGGTCCATATTGCAAAGTAACAGTATTCTCTATTAGATATAAATAACTGTCCCTGCACTTGATAGTAATATGAATCAGTTCGTTTCAAATGTAACTGACCATCAATTAGTTGGCAAAATTGAAGTTTTTTTTGTTCAATAGCTTCTTCAGGCGTAAGTTCTCTTGCTTTATATGAACATTTAATTTATATTACATATTCCGTATTACATATTCCGTAAATCTATTTCCACAAAACGTTGGATTCAATATTGCTTCCACTGTTTTATTTCTGTCTGTTTTGTCTCGCAATTTACATATTTTTCCGAAATTGCTGGACGTTAATCGTTTTTGACGTTCAACAAACCATTGACGTTCAAAATAACCAGAACTGTTATTTTGACTCATTGTATTATTAAAAATCTCTGTTTTTTCTGAAATAGTTTTTTGTAATTTTTTTTTTTAAATTCCAGTTTTTTTACTTCAAAGTCTTCATCTGACAACTGAACTAACTCTTCTGAATTTAGGCCATAGTCTTTATCAGGTTGTTTATTACTTTGTTTTTTAATATATTTTTTTTGTCTTTTTGTTTGTTGGACCCATTTTTTAATTTTTTTTTTTTTTGAGTAAATAAATTTTGGTAATAACCAGTTGAACCTTCGCTTATATTTTGCAATATATTATTTAAATAATTTCCCCGAGAATTATATGAGACTGCTGCCGCCATACACCTTTACCGATAGCCACCTCTTCTGGTGTGATTTACACGTTTACCTCCTACAAATTTTGCTATAACAGAATTGAAGGTTTCGGCGTTATTATTAGTGGCGCATTTTATCAAACTTGTTGCATGATATTTGAGCCTATTGCTGAATGATATATTATCGGACAACAAACCACACTCTTGCATTTCAGGAGAGATTTTAAAGTTCTAAATGTTTATAAACTAGATAATTTCAAAAATTTGGCATCAGGATTTTTGATTATGATAAATCATTTTTTTATTATTTTTTAATACATATTGATAGTATCTTTTGCTTTCATTTGTCCCCCACAGCATTACCCTATCCTTATTATTTTGTGTCTTATTTTATTGTAAAAAAAGACCTCTGGGATAAACAAATACAATAACTTTTAAACTAATTAATATATCGGTTCCAAATTTTGAGGGTTTGTTAAGTATCCCAATACCCAACCTTCGCTGGAAATCTAAAGTAAAGTTGTTGTATTCAAAGTTTTTAACAAATATCAATTGTCACTTATTTTGCAGTTTGCAAAGCAACAAATTGACTTTTCAACTTACAAAAATCAGCATTTTGAAGCTTTGTCAATATTCTAAAAAATAAAATTTTGTAATTTTATGTCAAGTATTTAGCTTTCTAATGGAGTGGAAAAAATCGCGTTTCTTGCATTACATTAAATCATTAAAAAACGGCTCCGAACTTTAGGCAGGAAACAGGTAGGTTTTGTTCTTATATGTCTACAATAACTAAAATAGTTGTCAGCTACCTGGATTATTGATTGTCACGAGAAAATCCTTATTACTCTGGACTAATATGACTGGACAAGCAAGTGACGAAACAAACTTCATATATTATGTAAACTTTACTAACAAAAACGTTCAAAATAAATAGTCCAATAAATATAATTAATCAAATTCCATATTCAAATACTGCAAAATATTTGGGTATTACTCTGAGTTCATGTAAAGAAGAAAAGAAAATAATAATTCTGATTGAAATACAAAAAAATGTACTGACCGATTGACCAAAATTCTACTCTGTTTCTACATAATAAATTATAATTATATAAATAAATACTGAAACAATAGTATTATTATAAAACAGTATAAACATTTAGAAGGAAAATGTCACAAACAACAGAAAATATTCCTATTCATATAAAAATTTAATCAAATTATAGGTACTTACTGCTTATTTATATAAAATTTCCTCAATCGTCGTCGACTTTTTCGTCCGGAACATAAACGTCTTCGCGAACTAGGTACCCATTTTAAAAACAACAAAACACACTGGTTTGTCAAAACTAGTCAAAAGTCGAAATAAGCCCTAATAATGTTATTTAACATTATTTATGACCCTCCTTCTTTCTTACCTACTCGTCGGCGAGAGTCCAGAAACTATCAACAAGGACAGCTTGTACTGACCGAGAGAGAGAGTACATTTAGCACAATTTAACATTTTTTAAATAGTTTATATGAAATAGCTGCTTTGTGTTACACTTTATGTTTAAAATAAAAAGAGATTCGGAAAGTGGGTAAAATTCTGTAGTGCCCTATTTCAAAAAAAAAATTTACGTTTATTTTAACCAAAAATATTAAAAAAAAATATTGTTTAAACAATTTATTAATTTACAACCAAATAGTGCACTAGAACTTTTTACGACCTTTCATATAAAAAAAGAATCATCTCAATATCTGCCATAGTTTTTGCGTTATTTGATATAAACTTTTACATAAGAGGTACTTTACAAAGTACATGATGTCATAAAAGCTATTAATACAATAATAAATGAATCCAAATCCATTGTGATCCCGACCGCTTGGTTCTGAGAATTTGTCAAGTTAGGAGAAATGAGGTAGAAAACGGAAGGAAAAACGTAGTGTGTATACACTAGACAAAACGTACGTTTTGTCGTACGTTTTATATGACCTACAAAACGTACAATAGGACGTTGCGTGAAAACGGGCCTTTAATGATTCACCCCTATTGATTTTTACTGCAATTTTATTTAAACGGGACAGGCTTATATTTAAAGGTTCCTTTTCACGCTACGTCTTATTGTACGTTTTGTTGGATAGGACAAATCCTATACAATTAAACGTTGCATGTAAACAGCAAAACGTACGTCTTGTCGAATCGAAATGAAATCCAAACGGAAGGAAAAACATGGTGTGTATACACTGGACAAAAGGTACGTTTTATATGACCAACAAAACGTACAATAAGACGTAGCGTGAAAACGGGCCTTTACGCTGCTGCTACTCTCTAAAAATAAAATCTTTCATATAACCTCACTTTTTAATCAAAACGAAATAGGATTATTCAAAAATGTAAAATTAAATATTGTTCACAACATTTTATATCACTATTTAAAAAGAAATAGAACAAATAATTACTTACATCCCTAACTGCTTCAAATGGAAGTAATATAGATTGATGATCACATTCTGTCTCAAAGTATAAAATTGAAGAAATGACCATTTTCTGGGCAAAACTTCCTAAAGCTTTAGACATTTTTGAAAATTTATAAAGGTTTATTAGTTAACATTAACTTTGAAAAGAAGTTTTTAGTTTAATTTACAGCAAAAATTGAAACAAAAAAAATACATATCCAACACCTAACCGCAGAATATTGTTTTCTATTCTGTAACCTAACCTCCACTACAGAACAAATCACAATTATTTTCTGTTCTGTGCCTCCAGTTCACAAACACAATAACAAAAAGCCGAAATGCACTGGCAATATTGCAATATTTTACCAACCGATAATTCACTAAAAGTCGTTAGATTTATTAGAATCTATAGGGAGAGGAGCATAGGGAGTTTGCTGTATGGTTGGACATTTAAAAATTATTAGAATGTCATAACTTCATTCTTATCGTAAAAAAACTGTACTAATTTTTAATTAGGAGAAGGCTAGAATTTTAGTATTTTTTCTTTACAAAGGAAATCGGCTTTTCTAATATTAAACTCCTACATAAAAAGTCGTCAGATTAAACGTGAGAGACCTTAACTAAAAGCTTATGGTACTTTTGTACACAGAAGATGGCATAGAGACACAAATCTAAGGTGAGTGGATTTGATAGCACATATTTAACAGGAAATAGTACGAACTTTTTATTCTATCTATAGACATAAACTAAATTTTTATACGTATAAAAAAAATAGGCACGCTGTCGAAACAGCTGTAGTAATAATTGTTGAAAACAAAAAGTTTTCAGTGTTTTATTGCTTGGTGAAATAGTAACAAATGTGCGTAAAATAAAAAGATATATGAGGGGAGAAAGTAATATTACGATAGGCAAATAATAATATGCAAATGAGGCAGTGACAGTAATAAAAAACAAAATTGATCTTCATTTATCCTTACACTAATTTAATAGAACAACCCAATCTTTCTGCATGATGATTTTCACCTCTAGAAAAAAACGCTTGATAATATCGAATATACCTGTGTATACCAAGCTTGCAATGAATAAAGTAATTATCATTTATCATAAACCGGTTAAATATAGATATATTAGGTTAATTGATTTTAAACTGTTGATAGAATAAAGAAAACATTAAGAGCAATGGAAAGGGTTATCTTAAAACTTTTAAACCTTTTTAATCAACGGGCCATTTTAAATTTTAAAAGTAGCACTTATTGATAATTTACAACACTTTATTTATAATAAACATTACAATAAAAAATATAAAATAAAAACAGTAAAGATTGCATATACAAATTTTAATGCAAAATAAAAAAAAACAAGAAAAACAGATAAATGGAGTTGTCATGAAACACGCAGAAGATATAAATTTCTTAGGACTTTCTTTTGAACATAACTTAAACTGGGAAAGCCACATAACCAATCTGCAACGTACTTGCCAATCCAGAATTAATCTACTAAAAATGCTGTCAAATACCTCTTGGGGAGCAGATACAACAACCTTACTTACTCTATACAGATCACTAATACGAAGTAAACTAGACTACGGATGTTTATGCTACGATACTTCTAACAAAACATTTTCAAAAAAAAATTTGACTAAATTCAAAATATATGTTTGAGATTAGTTTTAGGTGCCACAAGAACTAGTCCAGTAAGTAGCTTACAAGCTAATGAACTGTCCTTAAGCCAACGAAGTCAACTCCTACCACTAAATTACGTTGACAAAATTTCAGCAAACAACAGCAACGTGTCCTATTCAATAATACTTTGCAGAACAAATATATCGTCCGATCTTTACAAAAACCATGCAATAAAAAAACTACCATTTCCTGAGCTAATAAAACGTATTGGTCTTCGTTTAGAACAGTTCAGTCTTACTATGCCTATTCAGGTAAGTTTTCCTCTTTGTATGATCAAATCTCCAAAAATAGACACATCTCTAAAAGAACTCCCGAAACATTCCACAGATCCTTTCCTTATAGGGCAAGGACAGCAAGCTTATAAAAATGTAATATCCAAATACCCAATAACCCATCAAATTTTCACTGATGCTTCCAAATGTTATGAAGGACATGCTGCAGCCTACATCTACGAAAACGTCAAGTCTACCATACAAATCCCAACAAATTAATGTTATATACTGGAGAACTTACGACAATTCACCAGGCCATGAAAAAATGTGGTTCTACCAATGAAAGAAAATTTGTTATCGTCACCGATTCAATGAGCGCATTACTTGGAATAAAATAGCTATATACAACTTACGCCATACTTCTCAAGATCAAAGAAATGCTATCTTATCTACACTCAACAAAAAGATATTTCCTTTATCTGGGTACCTTTTCATATGAGAATAAGTGGTAATGAGGAAGTGGACTCGCTGGCAAGCAATGCAACAACCGACCAAAGTATTGCTATCATAACTCAAATGCCTTGGACTGATCACAAAGTAAATATCAAAGCCCACATGTACAGAGCGTGGCAAACTACTTGGGATCATACTGCCAACAAATTCAAGGAATGTCCAAGTCAAGTAGGAACCAAGCTAATCTTACCAAGTCCTCATCAACCGACTCCGAATAGGGCATACTTTCTTTACCCACAAGCATATCTTCAACCAGGAGGCTGCTCCGATTTGTACCAAATGCAACACTCAGTAGTCAGTGAAACATATAATTGTCGAGTGTCCAGTGTACCAGAACGAAAGAATCGCGTGTGCACTTAGTCACAATTTAAAAAGTGTACTTACGTCAAACTTACAATGTTTATTACCCGTTTTCACGCTACGTCTTATTGTACGTTTTGTTGGATAGGACAAATCCTATACAATAAAACGTGGCGTGTAAACAGCAAAACGTACGTCTTGTCGAATCGAAATGAAATCCAAGGTCAGATCGTAGAAATGATGGGAGAAGCATACTTTAGCGGGAACTGATAGGATAAAACGTTACGTGTAAATACTTGTTCAGACAAGTCGTCCGATCTTGACTTCAGTCTCAGTGTTTCCAAACCTACCGAAAAATCGGTAGATGTTAAATAGTTGAGTACTGTAAAATAGTTGAAAACTCGGTAGATGTACCGATTTCGCCATTTTTCTACCGGTGTACCGAAAAAGACTTAAATTCTACCGAATTTTATATTCACATAGAAATTTTTACTTATTCTTAAATTTGAGAAGAAATAATAAGAAATAAAACAATTTTTCTTGCGATACCTGTAATTTGCATTGAGCATTTTTGTGTATTCATGAAAACGTGTGAAAATATTCAAAAATTTATTCTTACATGATACCTAAGCGGTACTTTACAAAGCACATGATGTCATAAAAGCTAATAATATAATAATAAATGAATCCAAATCCATTTTGATCCCGACCGCTTTGTTCCGGGAATTTGTCAAGTTAGGAAAATGAGGTAGAAAACGGAAGGAAAAACGTAGTGTGTATACACTAGACAAAACGTACGTTTTGTCGTACGTTTTATATGACCTACAAAACGTACAATAAGACGTAGCGTGAAAACGGGCCTTTATAAGTTATCTTAAAATGACTAAACTATATACTAGATTGCAAAAAAAAAATATTTTTCTTTTATCTAAAAATATGTATCTTACTGTTTGTGTATGTCCTCACGCTAATAAACCTTAGTGGTTGATGCGGGTATATTTGTTTAAATAAAAAAAAAACAGAGAAATAAATTGACTTGAAATTTTAAATGAGAAATTTGGCATTGTTTTTTCGATACAAGCTGATCTATATCAGCTGGAATTGATGAGATGAGATAGGATTTATAAAAAATTTTAATGTTAACTGAGAAAAATACATTTTTTAAATAGGTATTATTCTGCATGTCCATCAGTTCGATTTAAATGTCTTCGGGAACCGCTGTCTTCTCAGCTTTGAAGCAGTAACGTTTTCTTTTTCTAAATGTGGAAAGTGAGATACATTGTTTTAATTTGCACTCGAAGCACTGAATTTTATTACACAATTAGTGAATAAACTATCCTAAGTTCAAGATTAAAATCATTGAGATGCTGTCATGTCGATAAGAAACCCAAAATCGCACATCCATTCTATATTACCAATATGAGGAAAGGCATATCCCTTCATATCCAAGTTATTATATTTTGCTTTTTAACCTTCTATAACCTAAACGTTCTTCTATAACACACATCGTCATATTCAGTTTATCTTTCTTTAAATTCACGGTGATTGAACGCGCGCGACTTTATAAAATTTATTAGGTTAGCTATTGGTATAGGTTTCGCACACAAATTTTCCTGGTGAATTATAGAATGGTTATCGAATATTTCGCTACCTTTGATCTTCTTAATGTCTTTAAATAGCATTCTGGATACTCCTACCACCATGCTTAATATTGCTCATGCTCCATCTGTCGATATACCAAAAACCTTTTCTAATAAAATTGAAAAATTTTCATAATGATAAAGTAATGCGTTCGCGAAGCGTTGTTGTTATGATTCTCAATAGGAGGACCACGAAAACGATGGAACAACAACTTACTGGAGAGGAGACACATTGAAAAACAGACAGTCATATCTACATAAAAAAGAGAAGAATTGTTTTTATTTTATATTCGGTTGTATTTTATAACTGTATATTGATGGGAAAAAGTAAATAAAATAAATGCAAATTTAGAAATGCTTGGCTGGCGGCATAAACATGTTTAAAGGGCCGCGTATATCAGTAGAAAAAGCTAGAGAAAAGTAAAGAAAGTTCTGAAGCCATTTTCTTGTGGCATCTTAATGTAATTTACTATTTTCATTGGGAATAAGCCACAATTTTACTTGTGACTTTTATATTCTTTATTTACTAAAATAAATTTAGGTAAAAGAAAAATAGGTAAAAGAAATAATAAATACAACTTACATCTTCAGGTCTGTCGATACAAAGTTAATTAAATGATGCCGGTAAACGATTAATTAATGGTTGGGAGAACATAGTTCAAACTATCCTTAGGGACAAACAGAACACACTTAAAAGGACAAAACAGACATTAAATTTTAAAAAGGGGGACTTATTTTTTTTCTCAAAGAAAAAAATCTCATTTTCTCCAATTCAGAGATGTAGTGCTATTAAGTCCCCCTTTTTTTAAATTTAATGTCTGTTTTGTCCTTTTAAGTGTGTTCTGTTTGTCCCTAAGTGCCCTTAATTGTTTTAGTATTAATAATTTTAACATACTTCACTTTACAATCATTTGCCAAATAACAGTAAGCTAATTGAACTTTATTAGGAATTTGCACACCCACACAATTGTACATCTAATTTCATTCATTGTCATTCAACTATCACCTTAATAAAAATTTCAATAAATAACATACATTTCGAAAATATATCTCTTGAATAAATACAACTAACCTTTAAAGAATTAAATAATAGACAACATCACTTTCATTTAACAAAAAATCACATTACACCTATTTTCTACTTCATTGGATAAAATCTATCTCCTCAGGAAACTTCCCCGTTGATTGTCAAACAGTCGCCATAGTAAAAACTGAAGATCCCCATCATCAGCAATTACAGGATAGTTTTAACTATGTTCTCCCAACCAATAATTAATCGTGTACCGGCATCATTTAATTAACTTTGTATCGACAGACCTGAAGATGCTTTGCAAATTTTAGAAAGCGAGACCGGTCGTCTAGATAGTTAAATTAAACTGATTGTGAGTAAGTCTTATTTATTATTTCTTTTACCTATTTGAAATGGAGTCACACAAGCAACACATTCATGATTTTAAAATAAATTTATCTGAAGTTTCGATTTTCACTTCGAAAATCGTTCTCAAAATACAAAATATTAATAAATTCTAACAAATTTTGCTTTGTGTTACTTGGTAAAACATTCTTCTGATAATTTAATTTTATCTGACTCATTTATATTGACAACGACATATATTTTACATTTTAAAGAGACGAGTTGAGAATGATATTGCCAATAGTGTTAAGTTGCATTCCTGGGACGACTTTACTGTAAGATGTTCATTAAAAGAAAACCAACACACACCAGCAGATATCTATATTACAAATCAAATCACAACATCAGTATTAAAAAGGTAATCATTAAATACTTATACGATAGAGTCAAAACTACTTGTTTTAACGAAAATTTCTTAAAGGAGGATCACTTGTTAACATTTGTTTTATTAAATAAGAATTATTGTTTATAAACAAGGAATTTTCCATTTAATCGACCGAATGGAAGAGAACAACTTAGAACGAGATACTACAGCATACACAAGAAATAATCCGAGGAAAATAAGAATACCATACATAAGAGCATTATCAGAAAAACGTACAACGATAGGAAATAAATTTACCATTCAAAACAATAAACACATTGAGATCTATTTTATCTAAAACTAAACCTAACAATGATCCAGAAAGAACAAAGAATTGTATTTATAAAATACCTTGTGAATGCGATTCTTTTTATTTAGGTGAAACGTCAAGGCCCTTAAATGTTAGAATAACTGATCATAAAACTAGAGAATTTGATAGATCTCAAATATGTATACACGCATGCGAATATGAATATAGGGTTCAATTGAACGATTCAAGTAAAGTCCATAAAAGAACCAGATAGTAAAAAGAGAAAAATGAAAGATGCGGCTCTAATTATGCTACATGAGACTAATTGCGTCGCAAATTCCTCGGCAAAATGCACTATAATAGGATATGGTTACCAATATTAAAAGAGGAAATCAATAAAAGGAAAATACCACTATTAGTAAATCAGTAACATATCGAGGATACAGAATTCATGTTTTGAAATAATATACATATAAAACCAGACTGTGATGTTTATTGAGAGTAAAGTAAATGTAAGACCAAATATGTACTTACCATGTCGGGATAGTGTTATGAGGTTTTTTTTCCAGTAATGTTCCTTTTGATTTACTATGGAATCACTAACAGGAGAATTTTACTCTAATCGTCGCATGTGGTTGTCTTTAAAAAAAAATCGCATACTATGATTTTTCTGATGAGCGTTAAAAGTGATTTTATGTAATCGAATGATCTGAGCTGAGCTGAACTGTCTTCCAATAAAATTGTTGCAAGAACGCAACTCAAAAATATTGGCAATATCATTTTAAAGTCATCTATGTTACTTAAAATGTCAGATAAAATTAAGTTATTAGAAAAATATTTTACCAGTTAATAAAAAATTAAATTTATTTAATTTATTAATGTTTTGTGTATTGAGAACAATTTCCGAAGTGAAAATCGAAACGTCAAGTAAACGTATTTTAAAGTAAAATTGTAGTTCATTCCCAATAAAAATAATAAATTGGGAGAGAAATAAAAAAAAAACAAAAATTTCAAATTGCAATCAGATATGAATGATTGAATAACCAAATCATACATTGAAGATTTTGGACAACAAGACAGATCTAGTAAGGTTACAAACGCGATGGGCAGATGACCTCAAAAACAATAAGAAAAAAAATAATAACAAAAATAATATAAGAATTTGTAACCATGCGAAGGTGAAACACTAAAGTAAAAAAGAAATCAGAAATAAATGTTGAAGTTCAGAATATCTGAGTTAAAGATACTTTAAAGTATACTTTAAAGAAACAACTAAGATGATACTAATCTATAAGGAAACACAAGACCAGCAGAAGTAGAGGAAATTAAAATATTACAGACAATGTTTAAACCAGAACAAGTACAATATATACGAAAATTTTATGAAATGCAATAGAACAATTAGTGGATCACAATTAAAGTAAAGAATCAAAATATAGAGAGAAAAGCAGATGACTTGAAAATACCAACATAGAAAAATAATGGCTCAATAAGAAAGTACGAATATACTCATATACACTTTTCTCTGAAAATAAATCAATTTTCTTATCAGAGAGGACAAAAGATGAATTTAGTTATATAAATTTAAAAGTATTTTATTAGGTTGTATGGTAGATAACATTTTAATGTCGTCTTTAAAAGGCCAGTGAGTGTGAGCAATCCAGGACTGACGTAAAGTCATATTTTTAATACAATGCTTGCGTTGTATCGGTCCATTTAAAATCTGTTTTGGCATCTGGTTGGAAGACACACACAAAGACAATTAAATTAATAGGCGCTCTGACTCTTATGTAAGTGAACCTATTATCGTCACGGTCTTGTGGGAGTACCTCTGCAAGCCCCGCCTCCCCACAACAATACAAATTCGCGAGTCTTCTTGACTCGTATCTACCGCACGAACGAACAATTGGCAAAGGAGGCGTTCTGCACACGTGGGTCGCGAGGTGGGGCGAAGGCGTGATGAGTCGAAGGGCGGGGAGAGATGCTGCGAGTGCTGGACGCTAACAGACGCATCTAGACACGCAGTGCATACGCACGTATACCGCGATCGGGTCTCGTATTTGGTGCAGTGCAGTGTAAAAGTAAGTGTTAACAACGTCTCGCCTGTCGAGGACCACGACAGGTGCAAAACATCTATCGGACGTAGAACGGTCCAATCGAACAAGGGTAAACAATAGGTGTGAGGGGTTGCGCATAGGGGTAACGAGGGGTGCGCATCCATTGGATGCAGGTTCTGTTTTTGCTAGTGAGAACAGTAGTTGACGGACAGCGACAAAGTGGCTACTGCACATCTACCAGAGGTTCGCTCACCGGCGAATCTGCAATCATGTGTTGATTTGTCGTTACTCACACATTTGAGGTGAGTGATTACATAGTTTTTTATGCCCATCCCACCCAATTTTTGTAACACCCCGTTTTTACGGTAAGTCAAAAGAAAAGAACATAACAAATTGAATACTGAACTTTGCTCACAAATGACTTACTTAATAAACAACGTATATGATTGTAGTCATGTTAACTAAGAAATGGTCAAATATTTTTTACTTTCGCAAAAATGGTATGATTAGATAAAGTAATTATAAAGGATTTCAGCTTTTACGAGTACCTATTACCAATATCTGTTTTGTTGTGTTTTAAAATGGGTCATATTTATTTTATTCTTAGTTTCTAAATTCATATTACCTA
This sequence comes from Diabrotica balteata, assembly GCA_918026665.1. NCBI lineage: Eukaryota > Metazoa > Arthropoda > Insecta > Coleoptera > Chrysomelidae > Diabrotica > Diabrotica balteata. Next base: position 53,417,456 of record OU898281.1, read on the forward strand.
TCGGAAGTGTTTGTAATAATATAATGAATGACCGTGTTTAATAAACACTATAAGAATCGTAAATACATGTGTTAACTCAAATTACAATGAAACAGAATTAAAAATTGAAAGCCAAGATTATTTTAAAATTTAGATATTTTCAATAGGCATAAGCCTTATTAAATACTTCTTGAGTTTTTATGACAATTTTCATCGGACACTGTAAGTTCCGCATATAACTCCCAAATAAAATAAAATTGAAAAACTGTAAAATTGTAAATTTGTGTTTTTGATAATGTATATCTTTATAAATAACAGTCAAAAAAGTGTCTCAAATAGTCAGTAACTTAATGTTGCAATGTAGGCAAACAGATTTTTCATAAACTACCCTTAACAGGATATAAATATGGGAGTTATAGTCATGTTAACCAAGAAACGATCAAATATTGTTTGTTCAATTCGGTAAAATTGCGTGTTTGTAATATGAAAGTAGTAATTTACCTATAAAGGATTTCAGATTTTATGAAAATGATCAATATTTTGTTTTGTAATGTTTTAAACTTTACAATATTTATTTTATATTTTCTAAATATAGGTATGTCCTAAACACATATTAAATCAAAATAATACAAGCATAAAAAACTGACAATTTTTAACGAAATCAACAATGTAAAAGCTAAGTGCCTTCAGTCTTTTAAAATTTAAATATATTTTGAAATTTACTATTTACTTATTATTGAATAATTTTGAAATTTTTATACAAATCGTCGAGCATCACTTCCGCATATAACTACAAATTTTATAAAATTTAGTTCCTTTGCTGTAAATTCGTATTTTTAATAATGCGATCATATCCTTGTAAATAATAAATAGTGTAATCCAACATTCTGAATCCTGCGATCCAAAAAGCAATGTTTTTCTTTAGTTTTTTTGATTTTTTTCTTATTCCCACCCAAAATACTTCTTGAAACTGTATAAATTCTATACATTCAATATTTTATTTCTTCCTTTTTAGTTTTATAGTGTTTTGTTTCAAGACATGTTGCTTTTCATAATGATAACTTACAGGATGATTGACCTATCAGTGCAATTATTTTCTGTGACACTGACATTTAACGTGCTGTTTATTTAAGTAATTCTGTACTTCACATGCCCTCGAAAGTTTATTTTCGACGTATTTGGGGAAATGTTCAAGTTTATCTGACACTCAAGTCAGTTACTAAGCTGTCTTGGATGTTTTATTGGGGTGAATTTTAGGTTATGACTACTATTTACATCAATACATTTTATATTCACCTACTAAATCCATAGGATCCGTACATATTCAAATTCCAAAACCTGCTTGTCTAACGGGTTTTCGAACGCACCAAAATTAGATTAGTAATTTTGTTACCTATATCAACTAATTGTATGTTAGAGTTGAGAGCATAAAAAATAATTTACCTCAAATATAGCCATAGCAATTTGTGAATTAGAGCAGATATTCTAGAAGTGACAGTTTTCCATGTCCTGGGCTGGGAAGAGGGGGTTGTATTCGTTTGATTTAACCAATTGCGGCTGGGATGTTGTGCTGGAAAGTGACTTAAGATATATAAAAGGTTTTTCTAAAATTATCAGATATAAGAAATACATATAGGTCCTAAAAAGTAGGCAACATAGTATGTTAGATTCAAGATTTTTACAGCGAAAGCAAATCAATACAATCTAATCGCAAATATATTCTTTTTGTATTACTTTGTTTCCTTATTTCAATTACCATAACTAAAACGATGTCACTATGAAATTTTCCTGATTGTACGAAATATTGAAATATATTGTTTTTCTTTAATAAATTTGTATCCGTGACGTGTATAAGTTTATTAAATAATTATATGGTGCTCGTAATTGTTTGCTAAGGTGAAATTGCCGTTTCATAAAAAACTGTTAAAATAACAATTAAAGAAAGCTGACGTAAACAGACTCAGCCAAAGGTCGATAACTGAGAATTTGCGCCAACGGATACAAATGTTTTTAATTATTTTTTGTTTGCTTACAAAAACTGTTTTACATAATGCCTTTTTTTGTTATTATTCAGGATTGTTTTGATTTTGATTTGTTTTGTGAATATTATGAAAACTTCATTTGTCATAAAATTATTTATATTATACTCGATCCGGCGAATCTTTACACATGCGCTATTATTCAATATACGAATTAAATCAAAATGTTGATGTGAAAATAGGAATTAGGAATTAGGATAGGTCAAATTAATTAGAGCTTATTAAGTACGTTATTCCTGTTATTAGTTTGTAGATATGTCATTACCCCACGACATCTAACACTAAGATATTCGACCGATACTTTACAGCTAATGTGATTGTTTCTCGCACTGGTTCCGCGAATCTTTTTTCATCATTCAATGAGTCTTTATCCAAATTTCTTCTTCCCATCGCCTCTTCGATACCCTCTTTCCATATTTTTGCTGGACGTCCTCTGCTTGTTCTTTGTGGGACAAGGGTAATCTTTCTTGTGACATTCTCCTTATGTGGCCGTACCAGAACAGTTGTTTCGCTTTTATCTTATCTACTTACGTCGCTTATGTACCCATTCTATTCTAAATGTTTTCATTTCCAACACGGTCCAATAATGTAACGTGATATCATCTTCAAAAACCCATTGTAAATCGTATTAATTTTTCTTTAATTATTTTCTAATAATGTTTACAATTCTGCATCGTATGTTACCAACAATTCTAAGAACTTTTCTTCGTTTAATTTGACAATATTCTATTTTGTAGTAGACAATGGAACTTTCTGGTTATAGCTTTACCGAGTATACATCAACTCATCACCAAGCAACATAAATGCACCCGTAGATAGTAGTTATTCATCACCGCAATAAAACTAGGATTTAAAAACAAACCTTGAGAGATTTGCAAACTGATCAATGGCCTATCACCAAGTGGCAGGTAAAGACCATAAAATAACCTAAAAGCCGAGATACAGTACTTAAGCATTTTGATCCATTCTGACAAAATCAATAAATTGCTAGTCGCATTAAATTTAAATATTTGCCAATGAGGCCATAAATTGTAGAGATTCGCGCGTGTAGAGAATTTCACTCAAATTTTTAGATTTACTTGTTTTTCGGATATATTGAAGTTACCACTACTATTACTACTACTACTATCGGTTTACAGCGGTCTCCGACGCCTTCCGACTCCTAACCGCCATTCTTCTCTATTTAACCATAGGCCTGGATGGATTTCTCTTTCCACTAGTTCTTTTTCAATTTCCCCTCTCCAGCTTCTTCCTGGCCTTCCTCTTTTCCTTGTCCCTTGTGGTGTCCACGTGAAAATCTGTTTCGGAATCCTGTCATCTGGCATTTTCTGTACATGGCCGTACCATATTAACTATTTTGTTTTATATTGAATTTACCAATTGTGCAAAATCGTCTAATATTCCCAAAAAATTAAATAACGAAAATATGGTATTTCTAAGACCGAATGTATGCTCAACAAAGTACCCCTAGACCTCAACGAGGAATTAAAAAATGCAATGGAAATTAAATAACAAAGTTTGGGGCTCTTTCCGGAATAACCGGAAATAATCCCCAACCGGTATAACCAGAAATAGCACATGATCAAAAATATTTTTATTAGAAAATGAGACACCCGATATAAATATATCGGTTAAATTTTAAAGCAATTTGTTTAAAATACTCGTAATATCTGAATTAATAGATTTTCACGTAAACAAAAAGTGTAACAGGTAACAGGAATTCTTCCGCAGTCGAAACCACCGCCTTGAGGCAAAAATTCTGGTGACGAGTTTACCTATCTGAGGTGATCCGTTTGCAGGTATTCAAAGGATGCCAGTGACTGGTCTGCTATATTTCTAATAATTATATGAGGGGTATACCTAAAGTGATAAGTTCGTACACATCCACTTTATATCTTCCTATTTTGTTTTAACAATTAGAATAAAACAAAACAATAACATTTTTTTGGGAAAAAATATATAACATCAAGGCAGCAGAATGAGTTCTAAATAATACGAGAACTAGTTATAGATAAGTGTCATTTAACACTGACACTCTATATTCTGGTTTTTGAGTGTACACGATCATCCGGTGTTAATCTATGGGAATAACACCGAGTGTTGCTGTGGTGTATCAATCCGATACACCGACGTATTCTGGTTTACGTAGCAGACCCAGTTAGATTTTATACTACTATGTCGCGTTCATCATTCTTCTTATTTTCCTCTAAATTATTTTAATTTTCATCTTCCAAATCCGTCAATTCATCACTATCGGGTGGTATAATTGCAATATTCACATGGTTAGTGTCTTCGTTTTCAAGTTGCGTCAAACAATTTTTGTCTTCTACAATAAGAGTAAGTTCAGAAAATGTTAAAATTTTCTTTAAACCCATTTCTAATGTTATGCCAATAATCCAAAACTTTGACTCTACATTTATAAGTGAAAAACACTTACCCAAAATCTGTAATATATAATATTTCTTGACCCATACGTATAATTAAGTTTTTAAAACACTTTTTAATATACAGTTTTTTATTTAGAAATATTTTGACCACTGCGATATCAAAAAAAAACTATTTCGCAAGACGCTTTGAGGTTATAAGTTTCAACCTGAAGTTGCGGTTTTATAAATGGCGATAATTTAAAAAATTTTCATAAAGGTTTAGGTATTATTATTATTATTATACATAAGAATGGCAGAGGAATAAGTCCATATTGTGTTCAAAAACAAAGAAATTTCATTAGTAACCTACTAGTAAATTACAAAATTACAAAAAAAAATAACAAAATTACAATTTTTGGTTCTCAAAAACTCTATTTGGTAGAAAGTTCTGTCTTGATCTCGTAGAAAAGTTTTCTTTTTTTAGTTTAAACTGATGACCTCTGAGGCGTTTATCTTGATTTATGGAAAACATTTCATCGAGATTTCCAAAATTTAATTTTAATATTTTAAATGTTGTAATTAAGTCTCCACGTTGTCGGCGAAGTTCAAAAGAAGTTAGGTTAGCCATACTAAGTCTTTTAGAGTAAGAAGGTCTACTCGGTCTCAAAAGAATTCGAGTGGCTTTTCTTTGAACGTTTTCCAACAAATGTTTCTCTAGAAACCAATATCAGGATACCACGTTGGTCCAGCGTATTCAAGTATGGATCTTACTTAAAGAGTAAAGTTTACAGAATGATTGTCTTGAAACTCTTGAAAAAAACCTCCGGATAAGATACAGTCTGGAGTTCGCACGTTTACAAACAGAGGTAACATGGTCCGATCAAATTTAGGCTGCTGTTTACGATAACAGTGAAGCCGTTATACGAGAACACAGAATCTAATGGCTGCCCGTTAACAAATTACGGCACAAGTGGGTTATTTTTACAAATTCGAGGCACTATACTTTTTTCCGCATTTAGTAACCACAAGTTACTACCTTAAATGCGGAAAGGGAAAGGGAACAGAAGTTAAAATAGAGTCAAAGTTTAGAGAATTAGCATATATTTTTGTGTCATCAGCGTAGAGCGATATTTTAGTTGAAACATAGGAACATCGCTGGTATAAACCGTAAAAAGTAGAGGTCCAAGGACAGAACCCTGAGGCACTTCACCTTCTACTAATCTGTCTGTGACAAAGATTCGTCAACTCTAACTTTGTAATGTCTACTAAATTAATAAAAATTGAAAACGTTTTCCAAAAATAGAACATTGGCAGATAGTGGGGTAAGTTTTGAAGTTGATTTCATGTAATCAAATAAACTTTAGGTCCAACTCTATGAATCAACTAACTCCAATAAAGTCGTCCCAGGAATGCCCCTCAAAAATAAAATATCGATTAACTGTATAACTAAATTGTCATAATACTATCATTCGAAGTTTTTTTCTGAATTTTGAAAATTTTAGCTCAAAATATACATACACTTTCAGAAATTTTATTTTTTTTTTCTCTTTTTTTCTCTCTCTCAACAAATATTCAAAATAATTTGTTGATTGTAAATCTGTATAATTAAATATGTAAATGAATTATGTTGTCAATAAAATATCTCGTTTGTGGATACAAAATGATCCCTAAAGTAAAAATTCTATTTGGAGGAAGTTATTTCAGTTTTAACGGTACTTTAATAGACTGTGAATTCAGTCAGGCTTAAACAACCAAAAACAGGCTTCTTTAAAACATTTTTATTGACATTATTTGTTTATAATTTTTAGTTTGCAAATTCAGCGCATTCACGAGATTCGAAAAATAGTATTCATCTCCAAAAGTCATCGTTTCTTCTTATACACAAACAAATTCGTTACGACTTACATTTTAGTATTTACAAAAAATTGTATCTTCTAGTTCGCAAAAGACCTTACTTACATTGATTGACCGTATTTTTCAAGTATGCAGGTACACCTGAAATCCATACATTATACTATTATATCAAACTTGTGTAACTACAATGTTTACCATTGTGGTACAAATTAAACCAAAAGTGTGAATTTTAAAAAACTAAACCGAAACATTAGATATATCTAAAATATTCAATATATAAATTTAGATTTTAGTGAACTCTTCACCTTTTTCCATTAAATTATTTTTTGCATTATCAGCAAGTCAGGATTTATCAATAAGTTTATTTTTAGCCACACTCTTACTAGACACTGGTTGCAATTAGTTTTATTTTTAATTATGTTGGTAATAATTTATTCATGTGCACTAATATTATTTGGTAGGACGTATTTGTATTTTTTATATAAATAGTAGATACATTAGAATGGTATTTAATATAAGGGCACAAAAAACAAAAATTACACTAACTACGAATAGTCTAGCATGATAACTAGTAATGACAAAATAAATGTCGATTTTTTTAGATAAACATATAAAAACACTAAATAAAATGGAAATACAATACCTTAGAATAGTAGGAAAGGTCAAGCAAATTCATTAAACAACTGAATATAATATTGAAAACACCAAAACAATATTTGAAATGAGAAAAATGGAAATATTAAGTAAAGTAGTGCGAAGCAAAACCAGTACAATCAAGTAAAAAGGGAGAAAGAAGACAGAAATGAATAAAGTATGGTAGAAATCTTAGATTTTTTTCAACTAATACTCTGTTTTCATTTTTTACCCCGAAAAATTTAGTAGGTACCTATTTTTGTTTCCACGAATTTTAATTAAACGAAAAGAAACATTTTTTAAAATTTGTTAACAGATTTGCGGTGGCTCGCAAAAAATGCTTTTAATACGAAAAAATGTTTTTAGAATGAAACCCTAATAAATGAAGAAATTAACAAAAAAATTAAAGCTAAAATTTTTAAAGGAAATCTTTAGTACCTACCACATAATAGGAAATATAGAAATATTAATAGAAAATAATGAAAGAATTCATAAAAATAAATAATAATCAAATCAAAATCGCTCAACTCAGTTAAATGATATGATAGTATTCGTCGATAAAACTAATTAGCGTAGTTTATGAAGTTTTGCTTCTGGAGGAGAGATTCTTCTTTTTGGGGTGCCTTGTCTATCCCGGACGTTGGTCGTCGTCAATAGAGTACATACTTGCGGCGTAAGTAGTTCAGTTGACTTCGTTTCAAATTACTTGCGCAAGTTAAAAATCCAGGATATTCGTTTTCTTTCGGAACCTCTCCTATCGTCAATATTTCCTTGGGTAACAAAAAAACCAAGTAATTGCCGAAGACAGCTACGATCTTAGCAATATGGTGAGAAAACTGCAAGAAGAATATGAAGTGGCAGGTCTAAACATGAATATGACAAAATGTGAATATCTCTCAGTGGGAACAGATGAAATATGTAACCTAGTCTTGAAAGACGACAAAATCAAAGGCGTGCAATCCTGCAAATATTTGGGGGTCATTTTTAACAAGAAGAGAAATAGCGCAGATGAAATCAGGCAAAGAATAAACAAGGACAGAGCAGCCACCCGTGCCTTAAACTTTCTTTTCTGGCAAAAAAAATATTCGACATGAAACCAAAAAACACATTTACGGTAGTATAGTCCAATATTACACTTTACGGTTCGGAGGTACCTATGGGACGTCACCAAAGCTAACAGAAACAAACTTATGACTGACGACAGAAATGGATTATCTGAGACGAAGCTGCGGTAGATCGAAACTGGAGAGAGTTAGAAACGAACAAATAAGAACCGAAATAAAAATGGAGCGAAATATCAAAGATGACATAGAAAGAAAACAATTAATCTGGTTCAGACATGTTAAAAGAATGCCAGAGTACAGATGGTCTAGAAGAGTACTGGAATGGATCTCTCCTGAAAGAAGAAAGAGAGGACGACCACGGAGAAGTTGGCGCAACGATATTGATAAAGCAATGGCTGCAAGAGACTTAGAAGAGGCAACTGCATATGACAGGAAAAGATGGAAATGGTGGGCGGAGAAACGGCGACAGCCATAATCAATGCGTTATTATATATATACAAATAACCCTCATATATCAATTTGCATACTTATTTCACTTGTTTTTCAGGCTTATTTTTTGTTTGTGTTTTTATAGTTATTTCTACTTCTTACTTTTCCATATATAAAGTACCTGAAGACGATACTGCTACTGTGGTTTTTTGGATGAAAGTTCACCAGGTGTTTTTTTATATTTTCAGATGAATATTCGAACTAATATACATGGATTATTTTTATGTCAATTCCTGATCATTTATCATCTTATACACGCTTTTCGATTAAAGTCAAAACATAATATATTTCTGGATCTAAAATAATTTTCTGTTCATTCTGAACGAGGTCTTCGTTGTTCAGTTTCTATAGACGATATATTGCGCATATGAACCTTTTTAATTCGTCGAAATGAAATAACCATTAAATACATCAGTACGACCGATTAGGCATACAAAGTCTCACTATCAAATCATGGAATAATCATGGGCATCATCATCATCCAATCAATTTATAGCAATAATAAACAAACGTCGATATCACTCGCAACAATGTCTCTTATATTCCTTTAAACTAAACACCTTTGGGATTTTAATAGTGCCCTCCAGTCATGCAAACAAACTTACGCATTATTATCATTCGCCTAAGTAATATTACTTTCACATTTACATTCCCAGCTAATCAATTATACACTAATAAACAAAGGAGCTAAAGTTCATTGGTCAGTGGAATAAATAATCATTTGACTTCATCATACAAAGTTTCCTAGATATCAATTTTATTTCGTCGGTAACCAAAATGGTTTTTAGTTTGTGGTTTTAAAGCCTCATAAAATTAACTTGTTTTTAAGAAGTGAAATAAAATATGTTAAGTATTCACAGTACCTACAAACTAAATCCAATCCATGTTGTTTTTAAAATTATAAAAGTATATTGTTTGAGCTTTGCCTTGTGATTTGTAGATAATATTAACATTTTGAAGGTGATGCCAAATAATCTCAGATATTTTCGTGCGAGATCTGACGATAATTTATTCTAACTAGGACCTAATGACTCCTGTATTGGTGAAGTCAATATGAACGGACTTGAATAATTTGGATTCTATTCTTCACCACTTGATTGTTTTATTTGACTTACTTGTTAATTGGATTTTTGAAGTTGCCATATTGCCAGGGTTACATTGTCTTTAGCGAAGGCAGCAATAGTATTTTGACATAGTTCCAGAATCTTTTGTGTATTCTTATACCTAATAGGTACCAAAATTTTAGTTTTCTATAACACTTCATTCTGAACTTCAGTTCTAATCTGTTTTAAATTAGGATATACTTCCTTCTGCTTTACAAGCAGAAGATCCACAAACATCAGTCAGTTTTTATTATCCGTGTTTCTGTTATGTAGGAAAACGAAGGTGAAGAATAATGTGTTTACCAATAATAACAATTTTTTTCATTTGATTTTGGCTGTACGTATTAAGCATCTTCTATCTCTTCTCTTACCTATATTTACACATCTTCACAAGTATTTTTGTTTCTGTTATTTTATTCTTTTTTATTACTTCTACAGTGAGTCCCTCACTGTATGGGAATAACACAAATTAAAAAGGAAGGGCAAATATAAAAAAGATATGTGAAAAAATTAAGAAAAATAAAACAATGCCATATAGTAGTGGGAATTATAGAGCATATAGTTTAAAATTTGTTAATTCTCATCGAATTCGTTGGTGTGGCTACTTGATTCTAATGAGCAATTAAAGAAACACAAAAACTTGGTCGAAAATAAACCACAGAGGCCGCCCTAGGAAACGTTGGCTAGAGAGTGTTAAGAATGATCTAAGTATTATGGGTGTTCGGGATTGGAGAAGAGTCGTCAATGGCAGAAGGGAATGAAATACAATTGTTGAATAGGCCAAAACTCACAAAGGTTTGTAGGTCTAGAGAAAGAAGAAGAATAATTATCAATAATATAGAACAATGAAAAAATATGAGGGGATAGATGCAGGATGAAAACGGTAGGAGTGGTATGTTTTGTAAAAGGAAGAGTCAAATAAAACTGAAAGGCAAATTTTATAACAGTACTGTAAAAAGGGTCATGTTTTACTGTATACTGTACTGAATATTGTGGAGATAAAAAGATGACAAATCCTTCCCTTATAAATTAGAATGCTTAAATGGACCAGGGGAGTAACATAAAAGTATATATCTGAAATTAATTATAATAGTGTCTAGGTAAGGTACCAGTTAATATCATAAGAGAGCATAACTTAATATGTTTAAGATTTATAAATGAAAATTATCCAAGGCAATGAACTGCTGAGTGTAGATGAGTAGAAGAAAAAGGCCAAAGAAGATTTAATTCACAACTGTTAGTTAACATGTTCGTAGAGGAAATTAATATTGGTATGTCCCAAGATATAAACTTAAATTAATATCATCGACGATAACTTTTTTATATTTTAATTCTCTATTCTAATTCTAAAGTTGTTATGATTTAAAAATGTAGAAAAATTGAAAAGACAAAAAAATAACCCAAATTTTGTTTTAACATTGTTATTTCTACTTATAGATAAAAAGAGAGAAATAACTATATATATTGTGATTTTTTTGTTCGTGTTAAAAGTAATATAGCCTTAGTATAGACTTTATATGGCGAATGGTTAAATTTCGAATAATATTATATGTAAAATAAACAAATTTGTTTCGGTAACAAAATGCATGGGAAAATCGTTTAGTTGTTTTCTTCATGGCTTTAATAAACAAAATATCAGCAATAACAGAGCAGTTTCTATTATCGTTCGCATCGGTTTTAAAACCCCTGGGAAATTTAGAGGGAGGTAATTATGCAGGTTCCCTCTGAGTAAGTCCAAATTTGAGTGATTTTTTGAGAACTCGGGAAGTTTGGTTGTTTTTGAAAGACTAATTGGATGAAAGCAGATGATGGAAGGAGATTATGGATGGGTGATGAATTTTGAAAGCCGAGAAGAAGTTATCTGTTTCTGGCCTGAGAAAGAAGAACATCGTGTCCTAAGAAGTGATCTAATGCCAGTAATTTTAAACGGTGTAAAAGTACATTTTTTGTGAGTAAGAGTTTAAAAAGTGGTAGCAGTTCTGGTCTATGAGTGATGTTTGAGACAAGTTGCAGTAGTTAAGTTTTGTAGTCTTTGTAAGTACAAATAGGTTACTATTTATCGGGAGAATCATAGACAAGGATATTTTTGGTAAACAAAAAGATATGAAGCGTTGTTAAGATGTTTGATTTAGCTTCCATGTAAGTAAAATAAAAGAAAGGAGTTTAGCTAGAACGTTTTTGATAAAGGAATATCAGGGACATTTCAGAATTGAAAATTCACCGGTTTGTTTTTCAAGAACAATATTGCAGTGGAATAAAGTTTTGAAACAAAACAAAAATAAAATTTATTGTATACTTTTGTAACACTTTATCAAGTGTTACAAAGGCCAAAGGTCCTTTAATGTTAACACTTGATAAAGGGCCTTTGGCCCTTTATCAAGTGTTAACATTATATTTAATTGTATTAAACAAATATGAATTTTATTTATTTCTTTCTACTTCTGTTTATTATTGAACAATAACCCCAACCAAAGCCAAAGGTATTGCTGAACTTAAATAAAAACCCTGAGATATAATAAACATCTTGGCGTTTGTAATTAAAATTATCTAGATATACAGTGCGTCCATAAAATTTATTATTACCTATATAAACAAATTTTCAAATTATAATCTAATATACAAGGTGAGCCACCTTCATATTGGTAGAGGGTAGCAAAAATGTAAAAATTCCAAGTTTCCTATAAAATAATAAATGAAGGACAAACGTAATAAACACATTAAATGAAATTACATATTGTTATATAACTACTTTGCTTCTATTGTGCAATTACTATACAATGAGTGAACCGGCATTTATATTCATCTTTAACATCCTGTAACATTCTGTAGCGGGTGTTATGTTCTGTATTTCTTGTCTAATTCGGTCTTGCAGTTGACGAATACTATCAGTCTGTTTGTGTAGACCTTAAATATAGATTCTAAATAACCCCAGAAAAAGAAATCTAATGGGTAAAAATCAGGTAATCTAGGAGGCCATTCTACTGGTCCTCTTCTTCCTATCCACTGTTGTGAAAAAGTTACTGCGAAATGTGGCGGTGCACCATCTTGTTAAAACCAGATTCTGCTCCCTATTTTATGGGTATCTGAATATCAGGAAAAATCTGAAATCAGAAATTAATGTATTTTGTAGGAAATCTAGATGTAGTTGCTTCTGTTAAATTTTCATTAGAAAAATATGGACCAATAATTGTATTTCCCAAAATACCGGCCCATACATTTGTTTTTTGTGGTCTTTGCGTATGGGACACTTGCATCCAGTATGGATTTTCATCAGACCACTAACGGGTGGTTTGTCGGTTAACATGACCCTTCAAATGAAACGTTGCCTCGTCAGAAAATAAAACGTTATCAATGAAATTGTTAGGTTGGTTCATCATATACTACATTTTAACTTCATAGAGGTCATTGTATTTATTTGTAGGAGCGTTTACGTAATTTTTTTTGTTATTTTCGGATTAATTTTCACAATAAATTTTGCGTCTATCTGAACATCTACTAACTGAAATAATTTTAGTTTATATGTCATAGTAACAGAAGATCCTTTTTTATGGAATAATAATTAGACCAATTTACCTTCATACTTCTACTTGTACAGTAAAATATTGGTTGTAGCAATAATTCCAAACAGTCGTATATTCGTGGAATAACCTATACTTGCAGAATTCAGTTCTTCGGTCAAAGTCGTCTTCAGCCAATTCATAGATAAGATGTACTTTAGGATACTAGTAAACTCATCGCCAATTATCATGCCCCTGTTGTAGGTAGTACATACTCATCACTGCTATAAACCAGCGATTTTAAAATAGACCCGGAGATATTTGCAAAGTGATCACAGCTAGACTCAGTCCTGCACCCCGTTGTAGGTACAGAGCATGAAATGTTTGCAAACCCCTAAGGTTTAATAATTTGAAAGAATAATCCGGATATAATAAATACACATGCAATGCATGTGTATTTACACATGCAATGCACTCGTATTAGGGAAATCCACTAAAGTCTATTGATAGCTAGGTACCTAAAATTATGCGAAAATTTAAATTTCTTTCGAATAGGCCACTTAAGGGCCTCCGATATAAATAAATATATCAGTTAAAATTTAAAGCAATGTGCTTAAAACGGTTTCTGAATTTAATTAATTACCACATAAATAAGAAGTGTAATACATACTAGGCAATTTTTCGCATTAGAAACTAGTGTCTTGGATAAAAAATGCTAGTAATGAGTTTATTTATCTCCAAAGTATGCTGGTGATCAGTTTGCTCTATCTTGGAAAGTCTAATTAATAATTTTATGGGGCGTATAAAGTGATGGTTTGTACACAACCGTACTTTATAAGGATGGTATTTTCATCATCATTATCCAGCCGAATTTTCACATCCATTGTTGAATATAGGCCTCCTCCAAATGTCTCCAGTTCTCTCTATCTCTAGCTGCTGTAATCCAGTTTGTTTCTATCCTCCTTAGGTCGTCGGTCCATCGGGTGGGTGGTCTGCCTCGACTTCGCTTGTCGGCTCTTGGTCTCCACTCCAATAATCTCTTCGTCCATCTTCCGTCTTCCATTCTAGCAACATGTCGAGCCCACCTCCACTTTTGTTTATTGATTCGCAGTATAATATCGTCTACGCCAGTTCGTCGGCGTATCTCCTCATTTCTTACGCGATCTCTCAAGGTCAGGCCCAGCATTGATCTCTCCATTCGCCTTTGTGTTACCCTCAGTTTTTCGGCAGTAGCTTTCGTTAAAGTTAAGGTCTCTGCTCCGTAGGTCAAGACTGGTAAGATGCATTGGTTAAATGCCTTCCTTTTCAGGTGAATTGGGATATTTGTTTTAAAAATGTCTCTCATCCGTCCATATGCCGCCCATCCCAACATGATTCGTCTATTTAGCTCGCAGGTTTGGTTGTCTCTGGTTATTCTAATTTCATGACCCAAGTATGTGTATTTATCGATTAATTCTACCTTGTTGTTATTGATCTGTATCTCTTCGCTGGGAACCATATTGGTCATCATTTTGGTTTTCTCGAAATTTATCTCCAGCCCAGTTTCTTGTAGTATGTCATTCAGTTCTTGGAGCATGTCTTTGATCTCTCCCAGATTATCTGACAGAAGCACGATATCGTCCGCAAAACGTAGATGGTTTAATCTTTCTCCATCGATGGATATTCCTTTCTGTTGCCATGTTAGTTTTTTAAATGCATACTCAAGAACGGTAATGAACAGTTTTGGTGACATGGTATCACCTTGCCTGACTTCCCTTTTTATGTCTCATAGAATGATTCCACAATTTGTAACAAATGTTCTCTGTTTGATGTGATGTTGTCATTTCTATACTTGAGTTTGACTATTTGTTTATTTCCATTTGTGAGTTTGCGTCTCATTATTTTCATACTCTGGTATTTTACCGGATACCGTAAGGTAAAATACCATACGGATGGTATTTTACCTTGTTAAAAATTCTTGATACTGAAGACTTTCCAACATCAAAATCGCTAGATAATTCTCGCCCTGTACAGTGTGGATTTTCTACTGCTGCCAAAATTGTTTTGTTGAATATTGTCATTAATTTTTGGTATACCTTGCTTTGCTGAATCCCTCACATGGCCTCTAATTCTTTATACTTTTCCTCTATTTTGCTTACCGTAGATGGGGAAATAGGTTCACGAGTTTTTTTTTTTTTTTTTTCATATAAATGTACCTTTTGTAAAGCGTTCAGAATACAGATTTGTACTTTAAAATTTCTGACAGTTTTTAACGTTAAATGAAAAAAAAATTAAAAAATACTGTAAAATGTTAAAAATATTTTTATCGTTTAGTGACTTGGATCACTAATAAAAGCTGGTAGAAAATATATTTTACATTCAGTGGCTTTTTTCACTAACAAAAGCTTTAATAAAGTAGTTGTATAACCATATGAAATTTCATTTAATGTGAACATTTAACATGTAACATTTATTTTTTATCCATTATTTTATAAGTAACTTGGAATTTTGGATTTTTGTCACCCTGTACCAATGTGAAGCAACGTGTTATACATTTTTGTAATCAGCTTAGCAAGGGAAATCTGTAAATTGAAAAAAATGGTGATGACGCCATCATACAAAGGTGTTTCACTCTGTATATTAGATTATAATTTAACAATATAGTAACTCATCATAGCACTGGAACCTACGAACAAAAATTAAGGGGAAGGCATGTAAACAATTATTTTCTATAACGGATGTCTATATGAAAATAAGTAATAATAATGTTAAATTAAAATAATTTTGTATCAACTCTTGGCGTATTTATTTTGCAAAATAATAACCATAACGATTTATTCCTGTCAACTTTCAATTTAAAAAATACCTACAAACGAACACAAAGAGCGCGCATTTGAATAGAATAATACCTCGACGTATCGTAACTACTTAGGTAGCGAAGACTTATAATAGATTTTTAACAGGTAGTCTAAGCTTTAAAAAATCAATGAATCGGCATTTCTTTATTGGTAAATTATATAATTATATATCTAGTTGGTGGATCATTCAATGAAAAATTGAGGTTAGTTCGGTTCATTGCACGACAGCGATTTTTTGAGAAACGGTACCTGTTTCTATTGCCAGTTCATGACCTAATCTGGGTCAATTAATATAAAAGCAAATATTAGGATATGTCAGCAAAAAAAAAGATTTCGAGACTTTCTTTATCTTCTTTTTAGATGCCTTCTCAATTAATTAACCTATCTATCTTGAATTCTTCATATTTACCCGCATTTTGGATTTAATACTTTTAGCCTTTTATTTTTCTCTTGACAATCAGCTGCATATTGTTATTTGATCCATACTTCTGGCCATTTTATGACCTTAACTAGATATTTTCCTATATTTAATAGGTTTTAGTGTTTTTTTATTTGTGCCGAAGGTAAACAAACAAAAACTAATATGTATTTATTGTTCCTGAAACAGTGTTTGATAGGATACTTACACAGAAAGGGTCTGTGGTGGGTAGTGTACAGCCTACCATAATTATAGTAGACATGCTATAATTACACTCCTATTTCCTATGTACTATCACACCTTTACAATAATCCTTAAATCTATAATTTTCATGAACAATTTTTACGATGGAATTAATTTCTAATAAAATATTTCAATAAACAAAAATGAAATAACGATGTCGCTGAAATTGTGGTACTCAACAGTTCACGCTGTCAGATTCATCCTCTTCAAGATATCGTTGGACTAGATTCGGCACTTCTGATAAAATTAAAGTATATTAATCACAATTTATTGATTTACTGTAAACTGGTAAACTGGTACTGGCACAATTATCGTACTCTTCAGGGTTGAGAACATTGTTGGTGGGCACTAAATAAGAAAGTAGTCCCCAGTGAGTGTTCATGCTGTAAGATTCATCCTCTTCAAGATATTGTTGGACTAGATTTAGCACTTCCCATAAAATTAAAGTATATTTATCACGATTGTGATGATGTGATGTGAACTAGTGAACTGGTCCTGCCAAAATAATTCCACTCTCCAGGAATGGGATCATTGTTGGTGGGCACTTGAGTCCTCAGTGAGTATATGACTGCGAAATTTGTAGAAAAATAACTACTATTATGGCGGTGTAGGAGAGACTGACAAGTAGAATTGCATTGAGGCTCTTCTTCTTTGTCAACCATTTTCCATCCACTCCTGAATGTAGGTCTCTCCCAATTGCTTCCATCTTTCTCTATCTTGCGCCAATCTAATCCACCGTTTGCCTGCCACCGCTCTTATGTCATCTACCCATCTTTTTTGAGGTCTTCCCATGCTTCTTGTTGTCGTCCTTGGTCTCCATTCTAGAATTCTCCGTGTCCACCTGTTGTCATTATATCGGGCTACGTGACCTGCCCAGCGCCATTTGATTTTTGTAATTTCTTCCACAATATCCCTAATCTTCGTTCTACGTCGTATCTCGGTGTTTCTAATCTTGTCTCTTAGTGATATTCCCAGCATGATTCGTTCCATTGCTCTTTGCGTTGTTTCTAATTTTTTGGCAGATTTTTTGGTAAGTGCTACTGTCTCCAAGCCGTAGGTACAAACAGGTAGTATGCATGTGTTATACACTTTTTTCTTTAAGTTTATAGGAATGGAGGTGTTTTTCAAGATGTGTGCTAGTTTGCCGAAAGCGCCCCAAGCCAGTTGTGTTCTTCTTTTAATTTCAGCATCTTGATTTGGTTTTCCTAGTTTGATAACATGACCTAGATATACATAATGTTCCACATTTTCTATGGTATGATTTTGTATTGTTATATTTGTCTGGTCTCGGCTCAGTATTTTTGTTTTGCTGTAATTCATTTTTAAGCCTACCGCTCCTGAAACTGCATTTAATTGTTGTAACATATCATTTAGTTCTTGGATATTATCGGCTATTAAAACTATGTCATCTGCGAATCTCAAATGGTTTAAGTATGATCCGTCGACGTTGATACCCTTATTGTTCCATTCCAGTTTCTTAAAAATATCTTCTAGAGCAAGAGTAAATAGTTTGGGAGACATGGTGTCTCCTTGTCTTACTCCCCGTTGTAGTCTTATGGGATTGGTTTTTGTGCTTTCGTCCAGTTTTATATGCATTGTGGCATTTTCATATATGTTTTCAATTATGTTAATGTATCTTGAATCTATGCGTGCATTTTCTAGAGATTCAAGCACTGCCCATAATTCGATGGAATCGAATGCTTTGTGGAAATCAACGAACGCCATATGAATTGGAACATTATACTCGGTGCATTTTTCTATCAGTGTTCTTACGGTGTGCAAGTGGTCTATGGTATTAAAATGTTTTCTGAATCCAGCCTGCTCGATAGGTTGATAGAAATCGAGCTTATGTGTTAGGCGGTTGGTTATGATTTTAGTAAGTAATTTATACAGATGTGATAGTAAGGATATAGGTCGGTATTTCTCGATATTTGCTATGTTTTCTTTCTTGAATAATAAAATGACCTCGGAGTTGTACCATTCTTGAGGAATCTTTCCTTCATCAATTACTTTATTAAATAAAACATTTAATACCTGTTCCATTTTTCTGCCACCAATTTTCAACATTTCAACTGTAATCTTATCCTCTCCCGGACATTTATTCGTTTTAAGTTGATTTAGGGCCATTCTTATTTAATAGTCGGTTATGTCCGGTATTTCTTCTGAGCCGGTGTTAATTATTGTTCGTTGAGTACGTCGTTGTTGTGGTTGTGTATTTACCAAGTATAGTTTAGTGTAGAATTTTTCAATGGCCTCGCTTATTTCCTTTCTGTCTCTGACGGTGACGTTTTTCTCATTTTTTATTTCTATGATTTTTGTTGTGCCGCTTGAGTTTTTTGCTTTGAGTACTTTCATGTTGCAGTTATCTTGTATTATATTTTTTATTAGATTGTTATTATAGTTTCTATGATCGTTCCTGATTTCTTTCTTCACATTTTTGTTTAAACTTTTAAAGCTGTCCGAAGTTCGATCTGTTCTGTTTGTCTGAGCCTATTGAGGCTCAGTGCATAGTTATTCTAATAATTTTGTTAGCCGTTTTTGTGTAGAATGAACCGTTCTCTTAGAAACAACGTTTGAAGCGACTGGTGATTTTGACTGCCTGTCTGACTGCTTGCGAAATCAATTGTATCAACTTATAGTAAAAATTCGATGTCTTTTGATCAGAGAATCCTATCGACAAAATTCAAAATTATTTGTAGAGACGATGAGTGTGGCTTTCGTATGCAATTTTTGCATTTTGCTACAAATGAAGTTGGTTTTTATAAAGATGTTAAATAACTAAATAAACGTTGCGCGATTTTATTTTATTTT
Organism: Diabrotica balteata; assembly: GCA_918026665.1. Classification (NCBI taxonomy): domain Eukaryota; kingdom Metazoa; phylum Arthropoda; class Insecta; order Coleoptera; family Chrysomelidae; genus Diabrotica; species Diabrotica balteata. Next base: position 53,436,789 of record OU898281.1, read on the forward strand.
AATAATTTAACACCTTTATTAAAACTGACTTTAGTTGCGGTTAAACACAAAAACTGCATAAGAAAGCTGCGCTCTTCACCTTTAAAACGCTTTTTGATTTTTGTCGGAAGGACACTATGATAAAAAGATATCGAATTTTTACCGTCGAGTTGATACAAATTTTATTTAAAATTGATTTCGAGCACGTAACTGACCGGTCACTGCAAGCATTGTTTATGATAGAATGGTTTATTCTATACAAAAAGTGCTAGAAACATTTTTGTTCAGAATTGTCTTAGCTTTATTTTTTATTTGAAATATTTTCTCTACGATATATAGATTTTTAATAAATCGATTCCCCCCTCCCCTACGGAGGGGGAATCTTTTTTTAAAGGGGCTCCGTAAATTATCGTTTTCAGCAAAATTCAGCTTGTTCCTATGATTTTTAGAGATTCAGAGGTATTTTCGTCTCCGACGACTGAAGTGTTTGGTGGTAGATGCTGAAAGGAAATTAAAAAGAAACTGGAATCGACAAGATCAGATCAACGAAGACTGGAAGGCGGTTCTGCTTACGTTCTGGACCGAGGAATGTTTTGATCGTTTTGACTACCCCTCTTCTTCTTCTTTAAGTGCCCTGTTCATTGCGAACGTTGGCTATTAACATGGCAATTCTGATTAACATGCAGATTTTGCAGCCACGAGTGTCTTCTCCTGCCTGGCACTCGCTTACTGTCTATTTTCCCTTGGACAATCAATTGCAGTAGACGGTACTTATCGTGTCGCAATAGGTGGCCTAGATATTCAAGCTTTCTTTGTTTAATTGTGCTCACGATTTCTAAGACTACCCCCTCATAAAACAGAAAAAAGAATGTTTATTTAAAAATGGAGTTACTACTGCAAATAAGATGTTTGAATAGAGATATGATTATAAATAGTAATAATCTTAAGTGTCAAAATAGTTGTAAAGAACAAAGTTAAATTAGAGGAGGTCTACATATTGTAGCAATCGTTGTCAAAATAAGTAGCATAATAGTTTAAGATTATTAATAGGCTACGTTTTATGCTGATATGCTAACTTCTAAATACGAACAACTATTTGAGTTGCAAGTTCTTTAAAGGAGTAGGAAGAAAGACCAAAGACGACGACAAAGTAAGTAATAACCCTAGCCTGTATGTATTGGGAAGACGCGCTGAAAAGTTGGTAATACGGTTAATTAAACACAAAATTTTGATACATATTTGAATATGATTTGAATTAGTTCTGAATATTTTCGGGAAAAAAACTTTTGGCCATTATATATTATATTTTATTATAAGTTAATAAACAATGTGTGTACAAAAAAAAACAATCTCACGCAGGGTTAAGTAAAAATTAACAGAGGGCTAAGACTTTTGAAGATGCGTGTTCTGCAAAATATATAATAAAATGTGAGTATATTATGTTAAAAAGAATTATTCAGCATAATCAAAGGGATAAAAAGACAATACTTGGGTCATGTGTTGAAGGGTGAAAGATATGAATTACTCCAAATCATATTGGAAGGTAAACTACTGGGCAAAAGATCAGTTGAAAGACGCCAGAACTCGTGGCTGAAAGACCTGAGAACATGGTTTGAGCATTCATCTACAGAAATCTTTCGTGCAGGAATTTCCAAAGCTACAATTACCATTTTAATCGCCAACCTTCCAAAGGAGACGACGCAGTAAGAAGAAGAAGATACTGTGTAAAGTTTTATGGACAACTTTAGAAATAAAAATTGAAAATTGAATAAAAATTTTATTGTTCACACTTGATTATTGAAAAATAACGACAAGTAAACAGTTTTAATTCCGTGCTAAGAATGAAATAAAATTACTAATAGAATGTACATATTATTATTACTAATTGAATATATTCATCTAATATAAACTTTAATTGATGAATATCCGGGCCTGCCTTTCTCCTGTATGAAACTTAATATTAATAATTATACATTTAATTGATTTTGAACAGTAAATCACGCCATTACTATAATTTCGACTAGTTATAGGCAGCTCAAGCGGCGTCCAAGAAACTAGAATTTGGTGAACTCGAAGTTAAACTATAGTTCCGTGATGGAGGCTATTAATTTTCACCACTTATTTACTACCTATAAATTATAATATTAGTACCTCGATGCAATAAGCCATTTCTTTATTTATTTGCTTCATTACGTTTTTAATAAATTATTGACTCTTCTACATTAATTATGGATTCAGCTATAATTTCTCGCTAAACAAATTAGTATAGATGTATATTGATGAGTAATTTAAACTGTTAATTATTACTGGAAGCAATCTAAAGTTTCAATAGTCATAAAAACGCTTCTTCTATGCTTTCTGTAAAATAGGTGAACTTTTTTATATTATGATGATTTATTACCGACGGTTATACATTTATCTTTTTTTATTTTGAGATCAAATATTAAAAATATGACTTTTCACTCTTCTTTCCATTGAGTCCGCTTACATTCCAAGTTGTTATTATTCATCCTTCGTTTATTTTGGTACTTTCATATGTTGTTTTTTCTGTAAAAACAGATATTTGTCAACAAGTTTACAGAAGTATATAGGAAAACAATTTTAAATTGAGTATGACCACCAGGTATAAAGGTTGGAGCAGAATAGAATACAATAGTTGTGAGGGTTACTAATCCCTAAATAAGGTTGCCAGTGTCGGAGTGATGGAGGTTAACAGGTACTAATGAATTTGCAAGATATGTAAGATGTTTATTTTATTGGTTATATATAACCAATAAAAGTTTAATAAGTACCTACCTATTTGCAAAATAAAGTTTAATTCTTTAGATAAAATAAAACGTTTTATTTTATCTGAAATGAGTGCAGTAATTGACTAGATAATTACCTTCTAAACTTATTCCACAGAAAATGTGATAGTGGGTTTTTCCATTTTGTAGGAAGGTCCAAGTGGCGTATTCAAAATTCTTAACAGTTCACTAAAAGTAGGTACTTCAGTTGCAAGGTGCAGTTTATTGTGTATACTAGTGTTATGGAAAATTTGGAAGTGCCGTGTAAACGCCGAAAAATTGGTCCTTTAACAATTAATGAAAAAACATTAATATTTAATTGTTTTAAATCATTTACAGAAAAACGTTTATGTGAAAGTGTTGATGCGTTGAGTTAGTTAGCAGTACACTAGGTGTTGGGAAATCTACGATTTACAGAGTTATTAAAGAAGAGAAATGTGGTAGTTTTCAAATGCCACGTAACGGTCCAGGGAAACCAAAATTTCAAATAGAATATCATTTTAAAGAAGGACTTCGACGGAAAGTGCATGAATTCTTCTTTAGACAAGAATTTCCAACATTGGATAAAGTTCTTGTCTCAGTTCGAGATGATAAGGATTACCCAGAAATGAGTCGAAGTACGTTATGGAAACTTTTAAAAGAAATAGGCTTCCGCTGGAAAAAGAATCCCAAAAAGTCTATTTTATTAGAAAGAAGCGATATTGTCATATGGAGAAGACATTTTCTAAGAACCATAAAGGAAATGAGAAACCAAAAAAGAAAAATATTTTATCTTGATGAAACATGGATCAACGAGGGTCATACACCAAATAAATTTTGGCAGGATGAAACTGTTACAAGTCAAAGGCACGCTTTTGTAAATAACTTATCTACTGGTTTAAACCCACCATCAGGAAAGGGACGCAGGCTGATAATAGTACACATTGGCAGTTCAGACGGTTTTGTTGAAGGTGGTTTATTAACTTTTGAATCAACTCGTACCGGTGACTACCATGAAGACATGAACGCTAATGTCTTTCAAGAATGGTTCGAACAAATGATAGATCTTCTTCCTAATAACTGTGTAATAGTAATGGATAATGCAAGTTATCACTCCAGACTTATAGAATTACTGCCCACAACCAAGTGGTTAAAAAAAGACTTGCAGAATTGGCTGAGTTCAAAAAATATTACGTACCATCCCGGATCTATAAGAAAGGAACTTTATTTGTTGTGTGCCCTTCATAAAGAAAAATTTAAAAAATACGAAATTGATGAAATTGCCAAAAATCGTGGAATGACAGTACTTAGATCCCCACCATATCATTGTGAATTAAACCCGATTGAACTGGTATGGGCACAGATAAAGAGTGAAGTTTCAAGAAAAAATACCACTTTTAAAATTCATGATGTTAAACAGTTGTTTTTGGAGGCCGTAAATAATGTAAAACCTGAAAACTGGGAAAAGGCAGTAAATCACACTATTAAAGAAGAGGAAAACATGTGGAAGCTGGACAATATTACTGATAAAATGATCGAGCCAGTTATTATAAATCTTGGTTCTGAAAGTTCATCTTCTGAATCTGATTTGGATTTGTAACAAGTAGCTGTAAGTTTTATATTAATATTTTTATTCATCTATTTAACATACCTTAGACGGTTTTAAAAACTCTTTTTCTCTTTTGTAATTTTTAAAAATTAAAAAAAATGTGAATTTTTTAAAACCCTTTTTAATGTAGGCCAGTCAGTTCTAAAATAGTGTGTGATAAAAGAGGTCACTTTTGTTTACATACACATAACACTTTATAACACTGAAATAATAATTCATTTATTTTTTACAATTATATAAAGTAATTTTTCAATTAATCTTGAGCACGCCCATGGAGTGGTCGAAGGTACCAGTTAAAATTATGCTAATTACTCTCTCGTTCATAAAAATAAACTATAGTAGAATTTTAGACGTTTCTCGTCTCTTTCACGCTTTATTGGCTTTATTATTAGTCGTTTCCTTTTTCGTTGCTTGTTTTGTCGCTTCTTTCGTCGTCGGTTTACCATTACTGTTCATTATTAATGGTTTGGTTTGTCTACTCTGTTTTCTTTATTATTTTATTTTTATTATTTCTTATTTACCTCTAATTTGTTTACGCAATCATCCTGATACATTTTTGTATTTCTCTCTCTCACTGTGGTGTCATTTTTGATATAGTGTATATTTTCTCTTTTTTGTAATTTTTAAGCTTGAAAATATTCTTCATAACATTAATTTTTTTTCCTGGTGTTCTAACTGAATTTCAGTCAGGCAAGTTTTTTGTTTATTATAATTATAACTATGTATCTATTGCTAGACATCCATGACTACGTTGCTCTTCGTTCTTTGTTTTTCAATAAATTCCATATTCTCTTTGGTTTCTTTCAATTCGGCTTTAATTTCTTTATTTTCTTGTTCTGGGACCTTGTTCCCGTTTCTTAACATTTAATTTTCTGTAATGATCAGATCTATTGCTTTCTTCTGATTTTTGATATTTCTTTGATCAATTTATTTTTATTTTTCATTATCTTGTTGTTTTGTTCTCTCTGAGATTATTACTTGGTTGAATTATATTTGTTTATAGAAATGTCCTCAATTTATTTTGATATGTAACATCCTCAATTACTTAATATTAAACTGGGAATAAGCCACAATTAAAGATAAAAATACGTTTATTGACGTTTCAATTTCCACTTCGGAAATCGTTCTCAAAATATGTATTTTGAGAACGATTTCCGAAGTGGAAATTGAAACGTCAATCAACGTATTTTTATCTTTAATTGTGGCTTATTCCCAGTTTAATAGTAATTAATTTACAATGCCACAAGAAAATAGCTTCAGAACAATCCTCAATTACATTGTTATTATTTATGTTCATGCTGGTATTCTGATTTACAAGAATTGCAATTTCATGGTTATCTTGGATATCTGTATTTTATTCTTCGATATTTATATTTTTTGTTTCAACCACATTTTTTAGAAAGCCTTTTCCTCCAAGATCTTTTACAATTACTCTTCCTTTTATATTTCATTAAATACCTCAGCAGTTAAGCTTATAAAGTTTAAACCAACTTGAAAATCAACCCCAAACAGAGCTTTATATGGAGATAGTCCTATTATTCTATGAAAAGATCAATGCTTATGCCATTGTACATAATAACATCCATGTTGAATACTAATTTGTAGTATTATTATCTTTTAGCCAAGAGCGTAATATATATGTTATACACGGTCCTGACATTTGTATTTTTTCTTAAGAATTGACTTACCATTTTATCTCTACCACCATTAGCTCTAATTTTATGACAATCCAAAAGCTTACCCTGTAATTCTTCATATAAATTTAAAGTTATGATTGAATCTTGAAGAAAGTAGCTTACGGTTTATGTCCCTGTTCTCTTCAGAGTGGCTTTTGAAGATATGAGTTTAGGTACTCTAATCAACGGCAAAACAATAATACAAGATGTTCCGATGATACAGTCGTTCTTGCCAGCAGCCTGCCGGAACCGCAGAAACTTATAGACGGCATTGTAGAATGTAGAGAGTGCTTTGAGTTATATATGAACATCACCAAAACAAAGCTTGTTACAGATTCGTTTAACAGGTGTCATGCATCAGATACGTGTGTGGACTAATGAATAGTAGTTGCGATTCGAAATGAATTAACAACTTATTCATTAGGCGGGATCTAGACATGAGACTTTGAATCAGAATGCCGCGCTTTTAGATATTTCCAATTTTTCTATACGGCTGTGTGAGCTGGACTCTCAACTCTTCACTAGGAAAACGCATCGAAGGTTTTAAAACGCACCTTTATAGTCAAATAATACGTATTATCTATACTATGTAAAAGAATAACAAACACAAGTTCTTAACAGAGTTCTTGAGATCTTCAGATTCGGTGTATAGTGCGTAGCCAATTGGATCGTCAAGGTAAATTTAAAAAAAGACCAGTGATAAGAGTGGATGTATTTCTGATAAAGTACCATTCGTTAAAATGTCTAAACCAGTTACGAAAGGGCGAATGTAGGAGGGAGGGCATGAACTTTTTTAAGGGAGATACCGGGGCATGGGGAAAATAAAAAAGGGTTAGAATGGTGAGTTTTAAGGCACTTTTCACACACTTTTGAATGCAATAAAGACATTTACGTAATGCGTAATGAGACACAGCTCATTATGCTATAACTGTCAGTACTGATTCCTACACATTTCTTCGGATCCAGGTGCAGTCCTTTCAACAATTTTAAAAACATTTTTACCAAGGCTTCTCTTGTCAGTCCCTGTTCTTCCTCTCTTTCTTGATTTATTTTTATGTTCTCATAAGCGTCAATGAACTTGAAAAAAGTCCTTACACAAATGTTGTTATTGCGTTTGTATCTAAACTTTAGAAAACTGTTCCAAGTTGGATACCACGGTCGTTTCGTACAATATGACAGTAATATTTGCACTTTGAGCCTGATTCGTAATTTGTTCAATTATTTCTTCTGACATGTTATCAATTGATTTTGACTGACGCTACTAATGTATGTTGCTCGGGAAGATGCTGTGGATAGTTGTTGTTTAAGAGTATCATCTCCTGATGCCATTTTAGACATTAACAATTCCCTGAAATTTCCCTCCTTCCTAGGTCCAGCATCTTTGTCCAGAAGTAGAAAGATGACCTCTTGGAGGAATATTTTGTCCGCAGTAACACTATAGACTTTACTATTAGTCATAGCCTTTCTTTATTTTCTTCTATCTGTTAAGACCTCTTAGGGTATATCTGGTTAATGACTGACTTTTGCGGATTGCGATAACTTTGTAGAAAATCCAGTCCGACCTGAACAAACTCGTTGTGGTTTGATGTTTTTTCATGGTTTTTATGACTCCGTCTTTGCCCATGAGTTTGGCAGAAGATGTTAAAGCTTTCGTGGCAAGGCTTTGGGTGGTCAATCCTTTCTTGTGACCACATTTTTCATTAGAAAATAAAACGCATACTTGCAAAACAATACCTTTTGAATGTGCGAGAGTACCAACAATTCCTTTGTTCTAAGTTCTCATGACCCAAGTAATACTTAACATATTTTTGATTCTTTGTGTGTACAGAATATGGAACTTGATATGATTTTGTTGGCTGCCAAGGTCCTTTTACCAATTGTCCCTTTGTAAATTTATCAACATTTTGATTTAAAAAACATTCCAAAAGCTTCCGTTACTGCCTTTGTTCAACTTTACTTGTACTTTTGTTCTTTTGTCATCAGTACTTCCAACTTTAACATTAATTATAGGGACTGATATGGAACTTTGAGCTGACCTCGTCATGAGCTTTTACCAATTTCAAACAAAATGAGGATTGTGATATATTGATCCTTTTCCCATATGTTCATCTGTATCTCTGTCCAATCTTTCCTCTACTTTTTTTAAATAAGAACTAATTGGTTCATTTTTGACCGTTTTTTATTATGTTGAGATGCCTGAAATAATAATTGGTATAGAAATAAAGTATTGAGTCAAATCATGGCATTACTTGATTTGCATAAATTGTGGGCTTTTGGTACTAAAATATAAAGTCCGCAGGCGCAGATGTTCAGTCTATTGCTTTCTCCAACAGATCACAGTTGTGATATACACACAGAGCTTAGATCACCTCACACTTTACCTCGTTCAGCACAACCTTTACTATCCTCAAAACTAAAAACATTTTTGTCGTGGCAAGCGGAATATGTGTTTTGAACTACAAATATTTAAATTTATATTTTTTTAAATTTGCCTTTGCAATTCGTTGATTCTTTTCTGTGCTAATTTACATTTTAAAATATTTGTCAACAGAAATTTTGACTAATTTATTTAAATCCAATCAGATCATACATGTTGTGAAATTTAATTTAAGTTTACTTTACAATCAGCCTCCATTACGAATCACGATTTCCAAATAAAATTAATATGACCAATACGAAAGTATGGTTAAAGTAAAGTCCACACGAAGCTTTAAAGCTGCCAAATTCTTGTCTATTAAATTATTCTTACGACATAAATACCCACTGAATTGTAAATTAAAAATGAAACAAGTACCATTTAGTTATGCTATGTTTAATAAATGTGATTACTACAAAATATTAAATAACACATACATTATATTCTTTGGCGATTATGAATTGTTGTGAAATGCTGTATCCACGTCTGTAAATAAAAATTATTACAATGTTTTGTAACTGTACAAAGACAGGTAATTTGTTTATGTAGATATAATGTATGTGCAGAGGTTGGCAGGAATGGGAATTTGTATACAAGTACAAAAATGTTAATTGGGTGTTGCTTCTTAAGCCGAATATGGTATTTTATGATTTTGAACATAATATTCAGTGAAATTTATTAAAATTATTTTATTAAATATTATAATATTAAAATTAAAATTGTAATAACCTCTAATAGTCTCGGAGACGAAAAATGTAACTAATAAATCGGAAAAGTGGAATTTAAGAATGACCACATACTAAGGAAAAAAAGATTTTACAAAAACTTTTTCGTCTTCTTATATAAGACTTTGAACAGATTGTTGTCCGATATTAAGGCTGTAATCGTATTTGCGCCGTTGACTACCAGGAACCAGATATCTTGCCATCTTTTAAACCTGCCTTCCTGGTGATCTGTTGCGTTTTGGTTTAATCCCTTGCAATTTTGTGTTCGCGTCTCCATCTAATATTTGGTGATTTGGTATTCTGTTTTTTAATATTTCAGCCGCAATTTTCAAGACTTATTTTTATGATGTTCTAAATATTCTTTATGTACAAGAGCAACTTCCGGTTGCTCCGGCAACTATAAAAATATTTCAGGAAACAAAAAAACTTATTTTATTTATGAATAATGCTTTAGGATAAATATATTTTTTTGTAAACGGTTCATTTCCATCAAAATAAACGTTTTCATTTAGTTAATATATTATTATTTTAAAAGATTTTTTTTGATAGAACAACCTTGGATGTAATCATAGACATATAATGTTGTTAAAGTATGTTGTATAAGTTATACTGAGCGCTACAATACAGTTAGCGACAGAGAAAACTTATTCAAAGTAGTTCCTGCATCCCTTTCTCATGGATCGGGTTTATCAAACACGTGACCGTCCATTCACTTGTGTTTGGACAGGGATGGTCACGTGGTCCGAAGATTGCACTCTGTCACCTTGATTTTTATAAAAAAAAGACTTTATTTAAGTTGTACATTACTTTTTTCCATAAGCAAATTCAGACATTATTATTCTTGATTAACAAATTTTCCTCATAGAAGTTGACATATTCCTCTAGAACGTTCTGGCACATGTCAATAAGATTCTTTTTTTTTGCCGCTTTAATCAGCAATGTCCCGCTGTCATTCAAAGGTGGAAAACTCTGAACTTTTTTGCTACAGTTTGATTGCAGTTTTTGGCTAAGATGTGAGTGTTCCACGGCTTAAGGATATTGTCTTCCCTCTTAGTGTAATTAGTGTAACAGGATTATTCTTATTTATGTCGAAACATATATAGTTTGTGATACTGAACTTGGACTTTTCCATGAGTTTTTTGGATTTGTTTGTTCTTCTAATAATGACAAAATCCCTATTTCAAGGAAAGAAACTATTCCCGTTGTGATGAACTGCTGATCTACATTGGTCAAAAACTTACTTAGTGTTAAGTGTTGCATGAAAGCAATCATACGCCAGTTGTTACTTTGGCCTACACACCTGTCAGACCACAGCTTTATAGTTCTTATAGATATTTAAGGATGCAATATGCTCTTTTAGCTGAACCGCCCTTTCCACTGGTCTCATTCCAAAGCATCATGTAGGCTACATTTTTCCCCTGGTCAGGAATAGTCAAATTGTAAAATGAGAGTTGCTAAAAGACATTATTGTGCTTGAAATTTGGGCAAAACAGAACCTGCTGAAGGTCTGTGCATACAACTATATGTTCAGAATTGACCCCTCCTTACCATTTCTTAAAGGCTTATAGCCAGTTTTAGTGCACATGTGATGTAATTTGCTATTAGTTTCAATTTTTTGTCTGGTATGTTCAGCATAAGCACCAATGAGCTGGACATGGAGTTTGTTTCAATAACAACATATGTCATTCCGGGGACAAATTTTTCCGGGGTCATTTATTTCATTTTGCGGGACATTCATGTTGTTGGTTAATATCCTAGTGTATCCTTTTACGTCGATTTTAAATAATCTATGCAGTTTATCAGTAGCTGTGTCTTCAATCCATAAGTAAGATTTGATTCTAACGGTTTAAATTTAAGGACGTCAGAGTTAAGATGGAAAATTGCTCTTTGTGATTTTGCTTAACAAAGATAATAGTATATTATAAAAATAATGGTCTAGGGATTTCGTCCTTCCCTTATTTTATGTGATTTACTTTCTATCAAAAATTCTCTTTACTTATTACAATTTTCTGGACAAGACAAGATGTTCTTTGTCATCCAGGACCTTGTTTCTCTTCTGAAATTTCCTGAATAATTACGTGCAGTAATTCATATTTAGGATTTCTCAACACGTGGACAAAGTACTCCAATTTCTTCTTTTTATGGTATTCAGAATGGCATACAAAACACTGCTGAGGCCGGTCCTCACATACGGGGCAGAAACATACATTCTTACGCAGAAGAATGAAAGACTTCTGGGAATATTCGAGCGTAAGATACTCAGCAAACTATTTGGAGCTATAAACGATCAAGGATGGTAGCGCAAAAGATTTAGTTTCGAATTATGCCCACTATTTAATGAACCAGATGTCATAATGTTCATGTAAGCACAGCGACATAGATGGGCCATACACATAATATGAATGCTTGACAACATGGTTGCTAAAAAGCTAACGACAGGAACACCTATAATAAAAAGAAACAGAGTCCGACCGCGAATTAGGTGGTTAGATGGAGTTGAGACCGACTTAGTGATACTAGAGATCAGAAGATGGTAACACGTTGCCAGAAACCAAACAGAATAGCGACTAATCTTGAGCAGGCCGGGATCCACAGAGGATCCATATAGCAGAATGCGAAAGACACAACAATGTAATAAGTGCACGCCTGACAGAATTCCTAGTACTATGTTGATTAATATATTTACATTTTTTTAAATTATGGTTTGGCTGGCTTTATTTTGCATTTCATTTCCTGAGATAAGTGTCACTTTTCATTCACCCAACAGCCCAAATATTTGTATGATTGTACCCTCTCCACTATTTCTCCATTTATCCTGATATTAGTTAGATTCTTAGCTATATTTTAGTTTGTTGCTGATTACTATCCATTTGGTTTTTTTTTGTATTAACTTTTAAACCCATTTGTTGATTATGGTCTGTTATCGCTGATGGAAGTATCTGTCTTCTTCTTAGAGTGCCGTCTCCTTACGGAGGTTGGCAATCATAATGGTTATTTTTATTTTAGAACTTGCTGCTCTAAACAAATCTGCATTGGTACCAATTACGTAGATTCTTTAACCATGAGTTCTGCCTTCGGCCAACAGATCTTCTTCCTTGAATCTTTCCCTGTATTATCAGTCTCAAAATTTCATATTTTGGTCCCCTCATCACGTGGCCTAAGGTATTCCAGTTTTGTGGTTTGTATAGTGGTGATTAGTTCTGTTTCTTTACCAACCCTCTCCAGTACTTCTTTATTTGTAATTCTATCAGTCCATGATATTTTCAATAATCTGCGGTATAACCAGAGTTCGAAGGCCTCGATTCTTTTTAAATTACATTTTTTTAATGTCCAAGTCTCAGCTCCATATAATAATATTGAAAATATATAACAGCGAATGGTACGTAGTCTGATCTCCAAATTTAGATTTTTGCACATTAGGAGTGGCTTCATTCGTATAAATGCTGATCTGACAATCTCTATTCGTCTGTTTTTTTCTACAGTATGATCATTGGTTTCATTGATCAAAGTTCCCAAATACTGATATTTTTCTACTTGTTCTATCACGTTACCATTTATTGTCAATAGGTGATGTATATTTTGTGGCCTTTTTGTAATCAGCATGTACTTCGTTTTTTTAGCGTTTATAGTAATTTCCATCTCAGCACTATTTATACTCAAGCTTTCGATAAGATGTTGTAGATCCTCTATACTCGTTGCTATGATCACAGTGTCGTCTGCATATCTTAAATTATTAATTAATTTTCCGTTAACGGTGACTCCCGCTTCGATATTATTGAGCGTGTTTTGGAAAATTTCTTCAGAATATAAGTTAAACAAAAGTGGTGATAACACACATCCCTGTCTAACTCCTCTACAGATCCTCATTTCTTCTGAGTGTTGCCCATCAATTTGAACTATGGCATTTTGGTTCCAATATAATGTTTGCACTATATTTATGATTTTACTGTCAATGCGCTTGTTCATTGTATCTGTAGATTATGTTAATCCGCTAGCAAAGCTGTGTCATCATCAACTTAAGTTGCTGATGACTACTCCATTGGAAAATTAAATTTTGAATATGAATTTCAATATTAAAAATATAAAATTGGTAAATTTTTCAGAATTAACGTGGCGCAAAAGATGTATGTCGCCTCCTTTATATCTTTTATTGATTATTGTTTACAATTTCATATTTTATCTTGTTATCGTTGTTTCCTTTTTGAGTTTTAAGATATTATTCTGTACATTAATTTCTTAGATTTTTCTTTTTTTTTCGTAATTGCCTCTGATTTCAATTTAACAAGTTTTATTTTTATCTTTTTATTAATAATTTTATTTGTATTTATGTTTCAGGTAAGCCCCTAATGCTTTTTCTCTTGAGTTGGTAAGTTTATTCATCATTAATATAATTTAGAAGAATATCTTTGAATAGAAAATCGCCAAAATAAGTTATTTTATTTTTTTCTTAAATTGAAACAATTAATAATTAGAGGGAGGTTAGAAAACAAACAAAATTGTAATCAAAGAACAAATAGTGAAGAAACGAAACCGCAGGGTCCGCGGTAATAAATGAAATGATCTAAAAAGAACAGCTAATGACTGTTGAACGTCGTAAAAAATAACGTGGTTACAACTAATATTTCTTTTGCCAAGTAACTAATGACTATAAAGATAAATAATGACAGGCTGTCGATCTACCCATTAGATTTTTTAAAGCTATCGAATATTTTGAATTTCATTCACGATTCTTTTAGACAAATTATAAAAACGAAGAAAAAGTGACCGGCAAGTTGGGCAAATTATTAAATTACCGTTATACGTTTACATCACTTTTCTTAAAAAAAAATCGTTTGACGTACAGGGTGTCTCAATATTGAACTTATATTAATTAAGGGGTAATAACTTATAGGGAAATTAATCACTCAAGGAAAATGTTGCATATTCTCGATATACAAGATATGTCACTAATTGTTTGTTGTTTCGTAAAATTTTTTTGAAGCTGTTCATTTGTGTTATCTGCGATTTTTATTTACTATGGTAAACTACCAGAAAAATAGTAATTATTTAGCATGTTCAATGCGTAAGTGCTGTCAATATTTATACATTGAGCCTCATAAAAAGGTAAAGGTGCTAATAGAAAAAAAATACTAAACCTAACTATCCATTACGAACTATCGAAAACGTAACTATCCGTTACGAATGTTGGCGATCATCATGGCAATCTTTATCTTATCTGCAGCAGCGCGAAAAAGGTGCACAAATGTTGTATTAAACCAGATTCTGAGGTTTTTTAAAAAAGATGTCCTTCTTCTTCCTGGACCTCGTTTTCCAAATATTTTTCCTTGCAGGATGGCTTGAAGGAGAGCATATCTGAATTCATTTCGCATAATACATCCGAAGAATTATAACTTTCAAGAGTTAATGGTGGTCAGTACCTCTCGGTTCTTATTCATTCTTCTGAGGACCTCCTCATTTGTGACTCGCTCAGTTCACGGGATCTAAGTATTCTCCGATATAGCCACATCTCAAATTTTCCAGTTTTCTGCACATATCTTCGTTCAAGGTCCACGATTCAACAACATTAAAAAGGACAGAGAAGACGTAACATTCTTACTTTTGTATCAAGAGAGAAGTTGTGACTCTTGAAGAAGGCCCCCATCCGACCGAATTGTTGGTCCATTCTTCATTTATTATGTTGAGGTAGTTGTAGTGCGTCACTCTTTCTACAGGGGATTGGTTGACGTAGAGTTGACCTTCTGTTATTCTTTTCTTGCTAATTATCGTAAGCTTTGTCTTCTTAACGCTTATATTGAGACTATATTGTTGACTGTAAATGATTTTGTTAGATAAGAACTTGTAGGTCTTCTAAGTTGTCTGCCAATACTATGGTGTCATCTGCATATCTGATGTTGTTTAGCCGGTAACCATTTAGTATAATACCTTTTTCAGTTTCGTGCAAAGCTTCGATAAATATTCTTTCAGAGTACATATTAAAGATTAGAGGGGATAAAATACAGCCTTGCTTCACTCCGCGCATGATTTTCACATAGTCAGTGCGTTCACCTCTTACCTTTAGTATCTTGTTTCTACTTTCATAAATGTATCTTTTTATTATCGAATTTGCTCCTTTTAATAAAGAATCCGACGTAAACGAGCTGGGATTAATTTAATTTGGATTAATAGTGGTCCAGTTATTAATTCGAATTATGAACCTACGTGTGGTCTGACTACTCGAAGGCGTGCCGTTAACTCCTATGTACTCTTTACACTAATTTTACGGAATTGAAGAATGGACGTTAAAGGAAAGAACCATGTTACGTCTATATTCTTTGAGATATGGCTGTCCTGGCAGTTATTGAAAATACCGTAAATAGAGAGGGTATCAAATGGTCGAGTATTGGAAAGAATATAAGAATAAATACAGTTTAAGAACTATTTACAATAGTTTCTGCAGGTGATCGTTTAAATAAATATTGAAGGAAGACGATGCATCGGATAAAAAAAGTTCTCTTAGCACAAGTTACAGAAGAATTTCAGTTAATGATTGCCAAGTTCCGATGAGGAGAAAATACATGCATTGCAAATATGCTATATGATTCCGACTTGGTCCACATTACCGTTCACAATATCCTTATTATCAATTTGCGTTATAACAGTTGAGGCAGGTTAGTTCCTTCCTAAAAACAGTGACACACTAGACCTAGAATAATTAATATAAATATAGAGGGTAGAAGTAATTATTACATAAGACACAGAATATAGGAAATACATTTTTTTAAGCAGACATCTGCTATGAGCTGTTGATCAGCTATCTACAGCCTATCATGTTAAAAATGTATTAAAAGAAAGAATCGAGAAAACATTAAAAGTCATAAACGAGGTATATAGAGGTACAATCATAAACTATTGACTCATAGTGATAGAAGAATAGCTTGCCGTCTAAAATGGGTACAGGTGAACTTATCACTAATTAGCATAAATGCCATCGTAGATAGTACAAACTCATCACTGCAATAAAAGCAGGGATTTTAAAATAGACCCTGATAGTTTTGCAAACTAATCTCTGGCCTACCTGCACCTCGTGGCAGGTAAATGGTTGCAAGGTTTGACAATGTAAAAGAATAATCCAAGTTGGAATGCAAATAAAATAACGAATTTGGGGACTATTTCAGATATAATCAGAAATAGCACATGCTCACAAATTTTTTTATTAAAAAGTTCACTATTACGAACCTGTGCAGCTGAATTTTCAGATTTCAAATCCGTTTAGATTGGCAGATACGTCTAAAAGGCCCACTCGCCGAGAGGCATCCAATATAAATATCTCAGCTAAGTTTTAAAGATATTCGCTTAAAATAATTTCTGAATTTAATAGATTACCAAATAGTACGGAATAGACGAAGGCATCCTTCTAAATGGTGAAAGAGTAAACAATGTTAGATATGCCGACGACACCATGGTGATAGCAGATAGTTTAGTTAGAGGGACTTCATAGGCTAATGGACAGAATAAACGAGTACAGTCAACAGTACGGACTAACCATTAATTCCCACAAAACGAAACAAATGATTATCAGCAAGGAGAATATAAACGGGGCTTATCTATACATTAATGGGACGCAGATAGAGCGAGTAAAACAATATTGTTACCTGGGAACTATTATTAACGAACAGTGGAGCAATTTACAGGAAATAAAGTGCCGCATGGGAAAGGCAAGAACGGTCTTTAACAAAATGAGCGCCATCTTCAAAAGTCACAACATATCCCTTGATACAAAAATGAGACATTTGAGATGCTATGTTTTCTCTGTGTTGTTGTACGGGGCGGAGGCATGGACGCTTACAGACACCACTATTAAAAAACTTGAAGCATTTGAGAAGTGGCTTTATAGAAGAATGCTGAGAATATCATGGACGGCAAGGATCATGAAAAAGGAAGTTCTAGGAAAAATGAAGAAGGAACCAGAGATTGTGTTTACAATCAAACGCATAAAATAGCAATATCTGGGACACGTTATGAGAAATGAGCACCGTTACTCCCTGCTACAGTCTATATTGCAAGGTAAAGTCAAAGGTAAGCGAGGACCCGGTAGAAGGAGAATATCATGGCTGCGGAATTTAAGAACATGGTTTAAGAAAACCTCAACGGAGCTGTTTCGAGCCGCAGCGAGCAAGGTTATGATTGCCAATATGATTTCTAACATCCGAAACGGATAGGAACCAGAAGAAGAAGAAGAACCAAATCAACAGGAAACGTAACAGGTAACAGGCCTTGTTCGGGCAAAAATACTGATGATGAGGTTAATTACCTGTAGTGATGAATTTACCGATCTCCAAAAGATGGCAGGGATCAGTTTGTTATATCTCGAAGGTTCTAATTTTATGGGAATATACATAATATCACAAACATAAAGAATCAACAAAAAAACTAAAGAATGTATTTTAGAGCAACTACATAACGTTTAAGAGTATAAATACATAAGGACGATGAAAATGGAAAAAATTAACACACGGAAGCAATTAAAGCAAAGACGGAAATGCATTCAACAAAGTGGAATTGAAGCTGAGACATAAACGATATTACAAATGTAGTGGAAGATTATGGAGTTTATAGTGAAAAAGTGTCTTGAGAAGTGTTTTTAAGACCAGCTTTGAATAATAATGAAAGGGATTAAGGGACTTGATTTGATCTCCATCAAAAAAAAAATTTGAATGGTGCAGCTCTGTCAAAAATAGAAATTGGAATGGTGATTGCCAATTATCTTAGAGGAGATCACCTATAATGAAGAAGGTAAACTGAAACAAAAAAACAAGTTAACAAAATTAGAGTTTTTAATAAATTAATATCGAGTTATAATGATTGAACAATAAAAGGCAATTAATCAATTTATAAATCTTTTAAAAAAATGTTTTTGAAAACGCTTTTGAAGTGGAAGTCGAAACGTCGAAAACAAATTTAAAATATAATTTTTATTGCAATCAATTGTGGTCAAATCCCAAAAGAATACAATATAACAAAAAACCCCATAACGATTGACAAAATCGTAGTTTAGATACGAATGATGTAGACAAATATTTTATGGAAAACGCTTTTGTTGTACGTAATACGGATTTTTATATAAAAAATTTGAACAATTATTAAGTTATTATAAAGCCAATATAAAGTTAACATAAATAAATCTCAGGAGCTTTTACAATGTATTAGAAGTTTGCTTGAAAAACTCCTTGAGTGACATCTGACTTTCTTAGCTCATTATGAAACACCCTGTAATTATCACAAACAATACCCCAAACACTTCTGAATAATTTTAAGATCAGCGGTCAGTGGATCCCTCCCTGTATACCTACAATTAACAGGTTGTTTTTGTAGCGACTCTCATCCTCCGAAGAGAGGACAATTGTTATGTTAATCGCTAAACCGGTTTGAAATTTTGAAAAGGTTATTCACTTTTTGAAATAGCGATGATGGGAAATAATCGAAGAATCCTTTCATAATTATATGCAAATGTTACTTTTAGTTGTTCATTATATAATCGAATTACCTCGTTTATTTCGGAATGATCTATATACATCTGAACTATCAATTACTAGACATTCCTATCAGTTTCTCAACCAAAAATTATATTTTCTTAATTATCACAGGACGGAAAACACTGGGGGTTTTATAGTCTCATATTACATATTTCAACATTAATTATATAAAAAAAAGTGTTTTTATAATAATTTTAGTTATTTTTCAAACCTGTTCACGATTTTTTGTTTCTCACAAATTATACAGAGTTGAAGTAATTGATGAATTCGACCATAACTTGATGGAAATTCATTTTATGTACCAATAAAACACTGAATACTTTGTTTTCAAACTTCCACAAAATTTATTTTAACTTATCACTACAGCTGTTTCGGCTGATTGCCTTTCTCAAGTGATCTATTTTTGGCTTGCATTTACATTTTATAGTCTCTAATGTAATAGGTTGAAGACGGGAGAACTGTTTGTCTCAAGTCGGTCATTCAGAATTATATCGGTGTTTTTTTATTTGTTGATTTCCATAGATTCTAACAAGGATAGCTTAAGGCCTTTTTTGGCTTATGGGTTATGAGACTTAAAAACAAACATGACTCCTCCATATTTCATAAACCTACCCATTCTGACACGACTATACACTATTCATCATCCCATCCAACACAACATAAACTGTCCACCTATCATAGTATGTTACATAGATTAACAGAAATTCCGATGTCAAAATACAACTTTAAGACAGAATTAAGTATCATCAAGCAAATAGCAGTAAACAACTGATACAACGAACAAACAATTAATAAAATGTTAAATCAAAAACTACACAAGAAAGCCCTTAAATTAGGATTTCCACCACCAGAGAAAAAACCCAGTACCTTCTACTCGATTACGTATACAGGCAAAATATCAACTAAAATAGCCAAACACATAATAAAGAAAGGAATAACACCAGCATTTCGAACAAATAATAACCTAGGCAAATATATCAAAAACAACAAGAGCCAAAATAAAAAACACTTACACAGTGATGTGTACAAACTTAAATGTGGCGACTGCCCAAAAACTTACATCGGTCAAACTGGTAGAAACTTTAATAAACGAATAGCAGAACATAAAAGGGCTTTCAATAATAAAAAAACAGATTCTACATACGCACTTCACCTTCTAGATCATAATCATTCTGTTAATGACGAATTTAAAATTCTTCACATTCAAAATAAAGGCCTTAAGCTATCCTTCTTAGAATTTGTGTTAAAAAACACAGATATAATTCTGAATGACCAACTTGAGACAAACAGTTCTCGCCTCCTCAACTTATTTCATTAGAGACTATAAAATGTAAACGCAAGCCAAAAATAGATCACTTGAGAAAGGCTATCAGCCGAAACAGCTGTGGTGATAAGATTTAAAATAAATTTTGTGGAAGTTTGAAAACAAAGTTTTCAGTGTTTTATTGTTACATAGTTGAAGGCTTTGATTATAAATAAAGCACTAAACTATTGTTTTTTGAACTTTTCAGAAACATTTATTATTTTTTTTTTGATGGTACACAAGGCAAATATCGAACACAGTATTTAATCAAATCTTGCCCAAGTACTTTCGATCACAAGATCATCCTCAGGGGCATTTCGTCAAATGTGGCCTATCCAGCAGTAACAGAATGTCATAAATGTAAATTGGGACATAACAAATATACTAAACAAAGACAAACAAACACTTTAAAATTTAAAATTGGAGAAGCTACATTTTATATAGAAGCCGGAGACAGAATGGATTCTGTCTCCGGCTTCTATATAAAATAAGATGCGTAAAGAGGCACTAGACGACGGGAGAAGGTATATAGATATGTAGACGATACAATACTTCATGCGGAAAGCAGAGAAGGGCTGCAAATTTTGGTTGAGCGTATGTATGGAATGGCTCTAAACACCAAAAAAAAAAAACAAAAAGCAGTCAGTAGGGACAATTTTGAAGACGAAGGAAAAAAAGAAAAATCTACAATAAAGTAAAAGCTTTAGAGAAAAACACCCAGATAAAATTACTAGGGATGTGAGCTAAATGAAAAATGGGACCATAGCCTTGAAATAAAACGATGCATTGAGATAGCCAGCAGCACTTTTAATAAAATGAAAGCATTATTATCCAATGGAAAACTGGGAATAGAAATTTAAACTAGAGTAACGATATGCTACGTATTTTCTGCACTTTTATATGGAGTTGAGGCCTGGACAATTACAGACGCAACTAAAAAAAACATTTGCCAGCGTTGAGATGTGGTGTTATCAAAGAATATCGAAGAACAAACACAAGAAAGATTAAAAAAGAAAAAAAATAAACAAAAAGAAATCAGAAACTCGATCAAGAATGGAGCAATCAAGGGGAGCTTTTGAAGACTAGGTAATTTCTAAGTCTGCAAATCCGATATCGTATGGTAAAATGTTATATCTACTCTATTCTTCTCTATGTTGTCGAATATTGGACTGTTAATTTTGGTTAATGAGAAAGTTGGAAACTTCTGAGATGTGGCTTTTTAGAAGAATTTTGAAAATACCATGGAATACATGGATATTACGCACGAAATGGTGTTTCACAGAAAGGGAAGAGATAGATATCTTTTTACCACCATTAAAAGAAGAAAGACAGCATATTTGGGACACACACTTAGAAATCAAAAGTACGAGTTGTTGCAGCTGATTATGAGGGGTAAAATCGAAGGCAAAAGGGGTCCTGGTACGTGACAAATTCCTAGCTAAAAAACATTTTCGATTGGATCGGGTTAACCAAACAGACGGTTTTAGAAAAGCATAAGATAGAGACGAATTTACAATGGTTATAGCCAACATTCAATAGTGAAGTCGGCATTAGAAGAAGAAATCATTTTAAAAAGTTAGTACCAATTAAAAATATACTGCTGTTTATTCTTATATAATTATTTCCTTTTTTCGGATATTTTTACTTCCATATAAAAAAATTTAGTAGTAAAAGGAACACAAATCAACTAAGACCAAGGTGAGGGCTGAAAATTCTAGTTTGAATTTGATTGAATAGGATGAGTTTGTTTGCATAGGAGAGATCAATAGCGAAGCGCTAATTTGAACAGACTGTATTTTAGCAGTGAACAAGAAAGATCGGTAAATGTTAAGGCTGTTTTATCGGTACACCAAAATCTAGATACAGTGTTTTCTCTGTTATTTACCGACAAAATATCTCGAAATTTGGACACGTTATTCAAAATTATGTTGCCTTTAAACTGATGGTTTTACTTTTTTAATTGTTTTGAAAGTTCTTTTGAAATATCGGATTATACAGTTTAAGGTTCTATTATAACCAAACTTTTTACGCCCATCACTTGAAAGAGTTTTTTTTTTCTGTAATCGTTGTTTTTTTTTCACCTTTTTGTGTCCAGTAATAATCGAGAAAAGCGTGTTCAAACTTTGAAGAAAATTGCTAAAAAATACTGAAATCTAATAGTGAAACGTGTTACTCATCATTGGCATTTAGTTTCACCGTTATCGGCTGCGTGACGTCAAATCTCATGAACGTACGGTCAGTTAGTTTGATTTGAAATCAATTTCAAACTATAACGGCGAAATTGTTTAATTGTTTGTGACAACAAATTGTATTTTTTTTGATAATATTTTTATGTTATTTTAAATTTATTATAAATAAACACCATGATGTTTTTTGCAGTCACGTTTCACAAATTTATATTCGATACTATATTTAGCTAAGACATATAAATTAAAAATGTGATAATTATTTTTAAAACATCTACGATAATCAAACAAAAAAGGTATTCCCGACAAAAGTAATTTGAATGGAGAATAATGCATTTGTTGTCATTAAACCACCCGCCGGCCGGCGCCACTGCGAAAACAGCTGTACCCGTCGTCGGCTGGCTTAAGCAGTGAGGAAAAGTAAGTGATACGCCCATTTCAAATCGCAGTGTGTTTTGACTGCTAAAACAGCTTTAAAAACAAAAGATTTATAATTTTTGTTCAACTTCCATTGGTTAAATTAACATAAGTCAAATGAAATAGTTCATATTCTTTTTATCTCGTGAGATATATTCTGTTGGGCGGTAATCTGATATAATTTTCCTCCGTTCATTAATGTGTCAGTAATTTCTCTATTGCCTTTGGTACCTTTATTTCCTTTTATAGCTTTAAATTTATTTCCATAGTGTTTTATTAGGTACACATTTTTTTAGATATTTCAAAATTGCAAGTTTCCTATCAAGGATAACTCCGAAATACCTAAAATCTTCCTGTCAAAATCATTTTTCCAACCTACAGCAAAACTGCCTATAACACAAGAATGTGATGTATCACATTCAGATCAGATGCATAAAAAAGTATAATTGTCACAGCCAAGATTTACAATATGCTCCACTGGTCAATGTTAAAGATGACGACAATAAAAACTAAAATAATTGTCTATTAATAGACCAGGTTATTTAAATTCTTTATATATTTTTTTTATTATTCGCTTGTAACGTTTATTATTATCTGCATAAAGCAATAAAAACTATTTTAATATTAAAAAGATCTTCTTACTAATGTATACTTAACCTTTTTAATGGGTTTTGTTGATGATCATGTGTAGCAATTGAGTTGCTCAATTGCAATTGAAAAACAAAAATATGTTGGATATAAACTGCATAATTAAGAAAAATAGGAGTTGCTTATAACTGTTATACCTTTCAACTTAAATATTTGTATGTCAATATTATAAAAAATTAGGTCCAAGCCGAAGGCCAAAAAGTTCAATAGGTTTAATTTTTTTTTCTTTCCTTGCATCATATTATTTTTCAAAATTTCTTCTGATGAGTGAAATATTCTAGCTTCTCTTCATTCATCTTTTCCTTATTCATTGGAATATTTTACCCATGATCAATGCCTATTTAACATTAAGGTTTTGTGGTACCTACTTGAAGGAAGAGCTTGACAAATGACAGATCTGTATATTGTTAAAAGATGAGACCTTTGAAATAAAAATTGACATGTTTAAGAATTTTCACAAAACCTAATGAATATTACCAAATATCAGGGTGGATTCGTTTGAGTGACCAACCCTGTATACTTTTGTATAATAAAAAGAACACAGGTAGGGCTGTAAAACATTTAGAGATACATATTTAAAACGTTGAATTTATATTTTAATGATTAATATTTGTTAAAAAATGCATTAAATACTAGATTAAAATTAGAGTAAGTCGTAATAACGGAAGGATGCATTAATAATGTTTATATTGCGCAAAATTAAATGCTACGGTGAAATCATTATGTCTAAGATTAATGTAATAAGCAGTACATCATTTGTTCTGAAAATAAATAATAGCTTTCTTATTTTGCATTGAAATTGTGTAAACCTCAATAATTTTTTTTTCGAGAATATGACGAGAATATTTTAAAGCACCTTTTACTAACTCGACTTATATTCAGGTAATCAGAACACAGGTGATTTTAGACTACCAATAACTTACAAAAACCTAGTCTAGAAAATATTAATGAACATACACAATTAAACTAAAATTAAAAGGTAATCAATGTTTAACAAAATATTAATCCACAAAACCAATTATCTCAAAAGTATTTTGCTAGAAAAATTGAAAAACATTTTTTTTTAAACACGAACGAGTTCCTTGTGTTCTTTTTCTTTCGTGCTACTTTTTATTTCTTATTACACAATTCAGTCTTGCAGATTTTATCAACACCTGTTATTATTTATTTTGGTGTTTTTTTATACGCATATTTTTGCATGCGTTTTTATTATTTCTAAAGCAGGACATTCACATTTCGATATATACTCCGACTTGTGGTCCAATCTCCGAAGTTAGATTCGATATCGGACCGTGAATGGGCTTGTTGGATTGTTGGAGATCTAGTTGTACGAGTCGGAACATTTAGAGGGACTATTCGAAGGTCCAATTTTCAACTGGCAACGAAGTTGGTGTGTGAATGGAGGAGTTGGAAGTCGGATCAAAATTTTCCCATAATGAACAGTGTAGGAATTTCTGAATTTATTGATATTTACAGAAATAGTCTCTGTTTGTGGGGCACTATTAGTGCTCTATAAGCGAACCGAAATGGGCGGAAAACAACATCTGCTTGATGAAGTCCAACAACACCTGCTTGATGTGATGTTCAAATACTAAAACACTGCTAACATAGAGCTCTGCAGTAGTTTCTGTAATCATCCTCATCAATGACATTTAGCAACTTCATGTCACAATAGCTAACACGATCAACGAATAATTTCTTCATCTAACATGTTTTTCCTTCTTTTCAAATGGTAAGGTTAAGCTAGCAGCACAATGCTACTGCTACTTTTCCCTCCTCCTAACTATACTTTGCGTAGACTTTACCTTACACCACCGTGAAAACAGACTAGGACTGAAGATGGAGCGCTAGTTTGAGAGCAAGTCGGAGCGCGAGTGGAGCCGAATATCCAACTAGTAGTCCTACTAGATGGGACTTTAAATCGAAACGTGATTGCCTCGCTTTATTAATTTCTACCCATTTCTTTGATACTCTCTCTCTCCCTCTCTCGTCTCCTTCTTTAGACTGCGTTATGTTTTTTAGACCTCTTCCATGCTTTAGTTGTTTGTATTTTATGTGATCAATCATTTTGTTTTCAACGTTCATAGATCCTCGGATGTCCTCATCTTTTGACATGATCTTTCAACTGATCTTCTCCAGAAGTCCACTTCCATGACAAGAAGTTTTTTTCTGTTTTAAATTTTAATAGTTAAACTTATTAACCATATATGACAATACTTTGTATAATGATCTGCTATATCCTTATTTGGGTTTCTTTGGAGATAATTTTGACCCACAGCATCCCGTTTATTATTTTTATGGCTTTTCTTCTTTTCATATTTCTGTCTTATATATTGCTTCATCCAAGATCATCTGCCAATTTCATTCCTAAATATTTGTAGGTTTGGTTAAATTATATACGTTCTCCATCATTAAGTATCCCATCTCTTCTTCCTCCTATACACATATATTCATTTTATTTTGTTCATATTTATCTGCAGGCCCGATTTTTTTATTTTTTGATTACTTGGCGAATCATATAGTATAGGTCATCATCTTCTTGTGTTAATACCACTTGCTCATCCGCAAAACGTGGTGTATATATGTAGATACAGATCTGATACTGTCCAACTAGCCATAAATATGCATATTCTATTTTGAGAAACATTTACATCTTGTTTCAGTGTTGCTGAAGTCATGTGACTAACTTTGTTAGGTATGGTATGTCTATATTCTTTGAACTGTAAAGTTATAATTTTTCTTACCTATGTTTATCAGCGTATTATTGTATTTATATCTATAAGCTTCTTAATAGAATAGTTACTAACCGACTGGGACCTAAGCTAGGTTTTCACCAACCACTAGAGCAAGCCGAATTTAGGAGTGGCGTTGGAAAGAATGACCACCTACAAGTAATAAAATTCTTGATGGAGAAAAATATAGCATACAATGGCATATTGATATTATTATTTGTAGGCTTTGAGAAAGCATTTGACTCAGTCCAGCAGAGCTCCATGTTAAGAGCTCTTATAAAGTTCAGTATCGATCATAGCAGGTACACAACTCTTCTTCGGAATATATATCTTCTCCATTTCCCTTGGAGAAGGCTATTAGGTAAGGAGACACCATATCTTCTAGAGTATTCACCGCTTTATTACAGAGCGGTATGAGAAACAATAATTAAAGAAATAACATAAACGTGGGAGTCAACGTAAATGGGGAGTTTCTGAACAACTTATGGTTGCAGCTAACAGTCCTTATTGCAGACCGGGTAGATCATTGCCTGCCAATTTCTTCTTCTACGAGGTGTCCTTAAAATTAACTTTCCAAAACACAATACATGACCAATCTTGTGCTATTTAAAAACATTTCAACTAATGGCATACAAGTGTATACCTATAAGTATCTGGACCACGAGATTAAATTAGGTAGCTACAATCAAACAACATAGTTAAACAGGAGAATAGGACTAACATGGGCAGCTTACGGAAAACTGATCAGATATTCCCATGTTCTAGAAAATAGTATTTGATCAATGAATACTTGCAATTCTTACGTATCGAGCAGAAACTGTGACTCTTATGTGACATAGTTTCCAATCAAATAGGAGAAAACGGGTGTTAGGGACACAGTTAAAAGAATTGCAACGATGAAATGAAACTGGGAGTATGTGTTGCCAGAGTCAGACATGAACAATGGACCAGGAAATTTTTAGAATGGAGACCTAGTCACGATGCTTATCGTAATCGAGGACGTCCTCCACAGAGGTAGTCAGACAACATCAAGCGCATCCAGCACAACAGAATTCAGGGTGCTCAAGATTGGATGCAATGAAATTATTTACGAGAAGCCTATTTTTAGCAGTGGCCTTAAAATGGCTAATCATTATAATTTTAGTGATTCATGGCTTTTCATTCATTTTGTCTCTTTTGTTATCATTTGGTCTTGGGTAAGATGGTGGTTCTAACTGTATTTTTTCCTGTCTTCTATCTGCTATCAGTACATATATGTTCATTGGTATTTGCTATTTCGTTATTTTTCAGTGCTTGATAATGATCGTGTTAAAAAACCGGGATTACCATGGATACTTTTTCTCATTCTCTTATGCCTTTTTCAAGGATCAAGTTTTTATGTAGTGGGTGTGTGTCTCAAGTAAATGCCTTGTTAATATGTAAATCAACTCCATTGTCATTATAAAAAATTGATTATTGTATTGGAAGCACTGTGCAGCTTTGAGAAAGTACCGACCTCAACAGACACCTTTCACTTGGAGATTACTGCACTAGCATGTGCACTGCACAAAGAGGTTTTCGAAATTATTGTACTGCAATTCATTCAACAAGTCATTAATTGATCCGTTCTGTTCCGGGTATGAAGGTACAATAAAGCGATAGTGATATTCTGGTCATTATAACAGATTTCTGAGCCTATGAACAAAATATTTCTGCCTTATTAACTATCAACTTGCCATTTCCGAGAGAATAGCTAGAAAATAATTGTTTTCAAAATAATGCTACTAGGAGTATATAATCCACACGATCGTTAAAATTCATTTTTAGATGGACCGAAACTTAAATTTATTACAATGTCGCAACTCAATATGAACATTATCACAGGATTGTATCCCATGCCAAAGATTTCTGTTCTACTACCTTGATTCCAGCCCAACAAACAGTTTTAAATAGTTCCTAAACAAAGCCAATAGAAATGTGTTTGAAAACATAAAATATTTTATTTTGTAGGAAAAGTAATTCGTGATGACGTATAGTCTGGACTGCATCTATAATTAACGTGTACTTTTTTAAAGAATGGCAAATTAATTTCTGGTGCACTAGGTTAAGAATTCCAACAAACAGAAATTTTAGACTTTTATACAAAACCGTTATACAAAACTCGCAAATTTTCCTGCCAAAGATTTCTACTATATCAAAATATGTATTTTAACTGAATTATTTACTTTCAATTCAAATTATTTTCTTGTTTTAGCCATAATTATTTACTTCCCTTATATACTGCCTTAATTACTGACACCCATTCAATTACTTGAATGGATTCCATACTATTTTATAGCCCTGGCAATCCACAAAGAACTTAACATCATGTTTACCACCCAAATTAAGGTTCAAACTTCATATTAATCTTGTAATTTTCTTTTTCTTATTTATATAATATTTTAGCATATGACTTTCAGTTACTATTATTTTGTTATATACAATGTATGTAATGTACAAATTTGTTAATCAGACTTTATCAAAATTAAACAACATAACGAGCTCACAACTCTTTATCAATTAACTTATTTGTTTATCGTCTACTAATTTTTTTTGTAGAGCATACCCACTTTCTGCATTTAGGTAATATAAACAGTTTCTGATCTGTAAAGCGAAAAGCAAGTGAAGAATTTATTTTATAGAGATCAGTCCTTTACTTTTTATAATACAAGTGGATGAGCTTACCAATATTTACAAAACGCAAACTAAAGACGTGTGATGAATTCATAATTTATATAAAAAAATGCTAAGAGTAGTAAAGAAAGACAAACTATGGAACTTAATTTTATGCCAGATCTGGAAAAATATTCTGTACGGTTCAGACACGTGATACTTATAACGTATAATAGGCAAGTAAACGAAATTTGGAAAACAGGTATTTATAAGAAAAGAAAACCGGGAAGGAAAACACGAACTTGGATCTAAAGAATAAAAAAGAGTCTTAAAAATAAGCATGAAATTGGCAAGAGCCAAAATTTAGTATTAGATAGATACAAAACATAGACTAACCGAAACTACATATGCGGTTTAAGAGGTAACTATAGTGAGGACTGGATTATGTATGTATAAGTATTTGTCGAGAAATTACTTCCGATCTGGAAACCGAAATGTCAACTGAAAAAACATTTATTAAGTAGTCAGTATTCTTGAGGTTCGTTGATATTTTACCTTAAGTTTTAAATATTAAATTCGATATAGTTAATATACTGTCCAGGAAAAAGTACATTTAAGTTGAAAAAAGAATCACATTCACCGTGAAGTGTAATGCGGCATGAGCTGTGTGACACATAGCGCCGTTCTGTAACTCAGGCCAAAATAAGTTAGTTATCATCAACAACGTTCTCAAAGAATTATGGATCGATGATGCAACCAGTTCAAAATCCACACCAAACACTGACTTTGGACTGGATTGCTTTCGTCCCAAATTCGACAATTTTGTTTGCTGACACACCTATTCCTCAAAAAATTTGCCATATTGCTAATAAATTTTTCTAAGAAAATGAGGGTCAGTTTCCATCTACTCCACAGCCTATTTACTGAACACATGTCACTGTCTGTAGTCTTTCATCTTCAGTTCCTAAGTCAGTTGATGTACAGAGATTATGTACAGAGCAGACCCAAGTCACGGCGCACAATTCAACAAGTTGTAGTCTCTTAACAGCAGAGTCTTAAGAGCGACGTACGGGTATTGTCTGATTATTTACTAAACAGTTGAACTCAAATTTATCCACCACACTGGGACTAGTTCTATCGGTATGACCATTATAGCGACCGTAAAATGAGCAAAACGTTGCCTGAAGGGAACACCCAATTTTATAGATCAATTTTACCATTTGCACGTATTGTTGTACGTTTTATCCATCCATGGTGATTTGGCAAAACAGACTGAATAAATGAGAGCCAATTTGACAAATGTAACTTTAGTGGTATGAACCGATACCAACTGTTAAAAGTTCGGAAGTCCCTATTGGAACACCCGTAAATTTTATTTATCTTAATTTATACATTTTGAATGTAGAAAAAAGTGGTAAAATAATTATTATACAATCCGGATTAAAAATTATAGCTGAAAATGACTTGATTTTCGCTTGATAATAGCCGTAATATGAAATTTTATAAAAAGGTTTTTAACTCACTTTTTAATCTGTATCTGTAAATTTTGTTTTTGGTTATTGCATTGGGATGTTTTTTTACATCCTTTATTTATTGAAATCTGTTTCTACAAATAAAAAAAACAATAATCAATATGTTTATCAAGTAATTAACATAGGGGAAATCAGTCCAGTGACAGAAATCCTTAAGATAAATTTCTAATATATATAAATATTTGAAATATAAATAACAATTTACAAAGACATTTTACTAACATATTAAAAAAAATAGCAATAGTTAAAATTATAACAACACACACAATTATAAGTTGTAGGTATATGTAGTATCAGTTGTAGCTATAAAATGATATATACGTTTATGTATATAAAGGTATAGAGAGGTCTAGAGGATCACGTCGTTTTAGTCTTCCTCTCCTTGATCGCTTAAGTAGGTCTTGGGCAAGTGTATTTGGATGGTTTAGTAGTCTATTTTTGTAAGTGCCACTGAGTGAGACAACGGTGTCTTTGATATTTTGGATCTGAAGATCTCGGTGTATAACATGATTGGGCACGTACCACGGTGCATTGGTAATATGTCTCAAAACTTTAGATTGGAAACGTTGAAGTTTCAGTAAGTGAGAATTAGATGCTGTACCCCATATCTGTATACCGTAGGTCCAAACTGGCTTTAGAACACATTTATACAGTAATAATTTATTATGTAGACTTAGTTTGGATTTTTTATTCATGAACCAATATATTTTCCTGTATATTAATCCTAGTTGCAGTCGCTTTGTCCAGATGTGCTTTCCCCAATTTAGTCGGCTGTCAAAATGTATTCCCAAGTATTTAACATCATTTTTTTTGGGTATTATGGTATTGTTTATGCACACAGATGGTACACTCTCTTTGCGTAAAGTAAATGTTATATGTGCTGATTTGCTGTCATTTACTTTAATTCGCCACAGTTTTAACCATTTCTTTAGTTCATTTAAATGAATTTGTAAATTTTGACAGGCTGTAACAGGAACCGAGCTAGAAGCCATTATCACAGTATCATCTGCATATGTAGCGATTGTGCTGTTTACTCTTGTGGGAATATCTGCCGTCTAGAGTAAGTATAAAGTTAGTCCCAATATACTACCCTGAGGTACTCCCGATAGAATTGGAGATATGTTTGATACTGCTTCATTGCATCTGACCTGGAAATATCGATTGGTAAGATAGGATCTCAGAAGAGGATGAGGAAAGTGAGTTTTTATTTTAGATAGTAGCCCCTCATGCCATACTTTATCAAATGCTTGTGAGACATCCAAAAAGGCTGCAGTGCAGTATTCTTTCTTTTCAATCGCATCTCTTGCTACTTTGGCAACTCTATGTACCTGCTCAACTGTTCCATGTTGTTGCCTGAATCCAAACTCATAATCAGGTATTAACTTTTGTCTGTCGATTATAGAATTCATTTTCTGAAGGAGTATCCTCTCAAATATCTTAGAGATAATGGGAAGCAAACTGATTGGACGATAGGATGATAGTTCTTGTGGATCTTTATTTGGTTTCAGCATTGGGATGCAATTGTTTAAATTTGCACTATTGAATTATGTGGAACATTTTCTTATTGCTGTTACATAAATTATGCTGTTAAACCCTATTCCAGGAAACTATTCAACACAATTATTTGCTAATTTTCAGACATTATCATAAACTGTATATGCATATATCGCAACTGTGTAAAGTGCCAATTAATTTTAACAACGGTTTTACGCTACCTGTAAATATTAATAAACGTTTAACTATCACTTACATTCTTTAGTAAAAACATACGGACATTATAGTGTCAAACATTAGCTATTTTTAGTACCAAACATTCAGTATTTTGGTGCTATTAAGAAACGGTATTCCTTCTTTATTCACTATATCATTTATGTTTTTTGCAACGTAATTATATAAAAATCAGAACCATAAAATGTAAGTGATCTCATTTATAGTTATTATATAGAATCATATGCTATTTGTATTGGATTCGACAAAAAAACACTTCCCAAACCAATTTGTTATCGTCGATAATGTTTTACGTCACTACAGTCAAAAATTTCTCTCCTTTTCTGCAATGTGGAGTGTAAAAAAATTAGCATAAAACTTTGCTAAATCAATTATGTGGAAACATTAATTACTCTCGACCACAAAATTTATTAAACATGTACAATTAGTCATAGTATTTCTGTAGAACTGTAAAAATGTTTGGCATTCTTTGATTTGTTTCCTTGAAAGTGTTATTATCATAGCTTACTACTAAAATATTTTAAATAATAATTTGTCATTCAAAAGGCCACTGCTTAATATAGATTTTAGATGGATTTGTTTTACAATTGGAAAATTACAATTGCCCTTGTTTTAGGGTTATTATATTAAATTGTTTGATTTTTTTCTTCTCTAGAAGCTGTCTGTTATACGTTGGTCATATATATACACAAGGATTTCCACAGTTTTCACTGTATTCCTTCACTCAACCGTTTTCTCCAATTTTTCCTGTTTAGCCAGTCCCCTTCCTGTAGGTTTCTTCTTCTCATTGCTTCGTCCACTTCATCTCTGAAAGATCTTCGGGGTCTGCCTCTCTTTCTTCTTCCTATCGGGCTCCACTCTATTTTTCTATGTATCCACCGATTTTGGTCTGCTGTTCTGACATGTCCGTACCAGGTTAACCTCTTCTGTTCGATGTAGTCTATTATGTCTGAGTTCATTCCCATTCTCCTCTTAATGTCCATGTTATTTATTCTATCTCTTCTTGTTACTCTGCAGCTTCTTCTTAGGAATTATATCTCTGTTGCTCTTATTTTGTCTTTGGTTTTCTTATTTATTGTCCAATTTTCACACCCATAAGTGAGGATACTTCTTGTCATGGTATTATATATTTTTTTCTTTGTTTTCATGCTGATGTTCTTATCCCATAGTACCGAGTTCAATTTTCGTATTCAGTCTCTTGTTTGTCCCATTATATAGTCTAATTATTATAGTCTATTTTTTATATCTTCCTCCGTTGTTCCTTTGTTTGCTATTATGAAACCTAAATACTTATACTTGTCTGTTCCTTTGATTTGTTTACCTTCGTCTACTTCCAGCTGTTTTATTTCTGTATTCTCCGTTGTTAGTTATTCAGTTTTCTTTAGGTTTATGTCCATCCCATTCTTTGTATATTCCTGCTCCAGTTTTCTCATCATAAAACTGAGTTCATTCTCGTCTTGTGCGATCACTATTTGGACGTCAGCAAAACTTAGCGTATATAGATATTCGTTCCTTACTGGTATACCCGTTTCTTCGCACTTTCTTTTTCATGGTTTCAGGGTTTTTTCCAGGAATATTTTCAACAGGGTGGGGGATGTGGATCAACCTTGTAGTAGTCACTTTGTTGTTTTAAATAGACTGCATATTCTATTGCCCGTTTTGATAGCTACTTCGTTATTCTTGTAGAGTACTTTTACCGCGTTTATTAATCTTCGTGGAACTTCGATGTCTTTCATTGCTTCCCATAGCTTGGTTCTAGGTATTGAGGCATATGCCTTCTTAAGATCAACAACAGCCAGATGGACGGATCTATTTTTGGCCATTCTTTTTTCTATTAGTTGTTCGACCGTGTAAATGTGATCTAAGTATGCTTTCCCCGCTGTGAAACCTGCCTGGTCTTCTCCGATTTTATCTTGTATATATATTTCTAATTTTTCCTTTATGGTCTTTCCATACAGTCTGCCTATAGATGATATAATGCTGATTCCCCGATAGTTTTCGGGTCACTTGTATATTGATGTCATATATGCTTGGGTCCATTCTGCCGGTAAGTCTTCTCCATTCAGTGCTCTCTCAAACATTTTGTGTATCAAACTGTATATACGTCGGTCATACTATAATCAATTGGCCTTATTTTATACTTTCCAGTAACTATTATATAAATCCTTGGAAATTCTTTAGGTGTGTTATGTATAAGCTCTTCACCAACCCCCGCCTTTGACGACACGAGTCTCCTCCATTTTGCTTATGTGGTTATTTCATTCTTTTTTTCTATTTTGTGTCCATTCATTGAAACACTACGTTACATTTTTGCTTCTAATGTTTTCACTTTTCTTTCGATTTCTCAGCGTATTTCCTGTAATTCTTCTCAGTATTCTCATCTCTGCCATTTCCACTATCCTTTGCGTTGTGGCTGTGTCGGGTCTTGTTTCTGAGGCATATGTCACACTGGCTTTATAAATTCTTGATTTCATCTCAGTGTTAATGTATCTGTTTCGCCACTTCTTTGTCCACGTTTCCAAAGCTAGACAGTGTAATTCCCAGCTATTTTATTTCCATTACTTGTTCAATACTGATTCCATCAATTTCTATTTTACATCTGGTTGGTTCTTTGCTGACTACTATTATTTTAGTTTTCTGAGATGAGATTGCCATATTAAATTCTTTTGCTCTTATGTTAAATCTGTGGAATAGGCTTTGCAGAATATCTTCTTCTTGGTCTATCAATAGTGCGTCGTCTGCATAACATAGTATTTAGATTTCTTTGGTTCCCATTCTGTATCCTCTTCCTTGAGGTCAACTCAACCTGAATAAAATTATTAACTCTAATAAAACCAGGGGTAATACGATTAACGATTTAAGTGTGGCACTGGGTCTATTACCGTCCTTGTATTTCGAAGTTACAAGAAATAGTAGACTACTCCGCTCTGCTATACTCCCAAACTGGACTATAGCGGTATAAAAGGAGGCTAATATTTTAGACTTAGGACGCCTGTAATCAAATCGACATTGAATACTACTATCGAAAGCGGACTCACCACTCTACTCGTTTATTATAAATTTTTATTTGAAGACTCAGAAGAGTCACTGATTTTTGAGTCCTGATAGGTGCCATAAGAAGAAGAAGCAGTGGGAGAAAAGCAAAGTTAGTTATTCTTCTTCTTCCAAGGGTGCTACAGTCAAAATGAAGCCTTCGCCTCCTGTAATTTCTTTTAGCCACATCTTTTACGCCGTTATTTGGGTCTTCTGAGATGTATTTTACCATCTAGAGTTTTTCTCGGCAGACTTTCATCATTTATCCTTACTACTTTTCCGGCCCATTGAAGTTCTTTGAAGTGATTCTGTAACCAATTGATAAAGTTCATAACTATATCTACATCTCCATATACCATTTTTGAGAAATGATCCAAAGATTTTTTTGGAATGTTTCTTTCTAAAACGTATATCTTTCTGCTTGTGTTTTCTTTGTCATCATCTCCATGTGTTATATTCACAACATACTATTGGTTTAATCATGCTTTTATTTTTTTATAGACTTAAATCATATATTTCCGATATACCATGTTGGAGCGAAATATGTCAATTAGAGAAAAATAGACTTTGTTCTATATATTATTTATTATTCTGTATAATACCTAAAGAATGGCTCCAATCAACATTCATACTGCTTCCCAAAAAAGCCAATGCAAAGGAGTGTAATGTACATCGAACCATAGCCTTAATGAGTCATGTCTTGAAATTGTTTTTAAAAGTAATTCACAATAGAATACATAAGAAATTAGATGAAGGCATAAGTAATACACAAATGGGATTTGGGAAAGGACTGGGAACACGAGATGCACTGTTTGCAGTAAGTGTTCTTTCGCAGAGATGCTTAGATATTAATCTGGAAGTATATGCCTGTTTCATTGATTTTGAGAAGGCATTTGACAGAGTGCAGTATAATCGACTTAAAGAAATTTTATTAAATAAAAACATAGACAGTAGAGACATTAGAATCATCTGTAACCTCTATTGGAATCAAACAGCAAAAGTGAAAGTTGAAAACGAACTGACCAAGGATATCCAGGGTGTATTTTATCACCCTTGTTATTCAATTTATACAGTAAAGCCATCTCAGAATTAGCTCTTGCCGAGATCAGTGAGGGCCTTATAATAAACGGTGAGCCACTTAATAACATAAGATATGCTGACGACACCGTCCTTCTGGCAGGAACACTAGAAGAACTGCAACACCTTGCTGAACAACTAAATATATATTGCAACGATTATGGACTAAAAATCAATTTGAAGAAAACCAAGTTCATGGTATTTACAAAAGCACAAAACATCAAAGTTAAGCTAGTACTAGATAATACAGGAATTGAACAAATATCTACGTACAAATACCTTGGAGCATGGATCACAGAAGATACTGATCAGACAAAAGAAATAAGATGCCGCATTGGAATTGCGCGGTCAACTTTTAATAGAATGAGAAAACTTTTTTGTAATCGCGATATCAATATATCGCTCCAGATAAGAATGCTTCGATGTTATATTTTCTCTACCATTTTGTATGGAGTTGAAGCTTGGACACTTAAAAAATCCAACATCAAAAACCTAGAAGCATTCGAAATGTGGTGTTACCGACGTATTTTGAAAATATCATGGATGGATCGCAAAACAAACGAACAAGTTCTCGAACAACTAGGAAAACAATGCGAAGTTTTAAATTCCATAAAAATCAGGAAATTGGAATACTTGGGGCACATCATGAGAGGTAAAAAGTACGAACTACTAAGGAATATAATGCAGGGTAAAATCAAAGGTAGAAGAAGCGTAGGAAGACGTAAAATCTCGTGGCTACACAATCTCTGTGAATGGTTTGGATGCAGTTCAATTGAACTATTCAGGCGAGTAACCAATAAAATTATAATTGCCAGAATGATTTCCAATCTCCGATAGGAGTGAAACTTGAAGAAGAAGAAGAAGACTTTGTTGGCCTCCATTATTATTTTTTAATTTTCGGCTTTTTCTGTTCTCTTTGTATTTGATTCAAATACTAGATATGTGAAGTTCTTTACTGCTTCAATAACGTCCTCTACTCAAATTTAGTTTCTGGTTCTCTTTGTTCTTGTTTGTATTAGTGTTTTTTTTATATTTATTTCAAGTACAGTCTCCTTGGCCGGTCGTTTAAGTTATGAATATGTTTTTGTCGGCTCCTTCACTCTACGGGACATGGTGCTGATGACAAGTTATACTGTTGTACCGCGAGTTAGTTATTCGTTTGAAAATATACAGATTATGGCTGTCTTAACTTTTGGAAGGGTTTATTTTTGCCTCAAAAATTCAAAGTTTACACTCAAGTGCAAAAAAATTCAATCCACGCATATTTTATAAAGAATATACATTATTCGAAAATTGAAAAAATTTAATTATTAGCTTTGCTTTTATTAATACATAGTATTTCCTTATCGGGCTTATAACAGCTTACACACGTCTTGGCATTGTGGTAATTAAATTTTGAACTTGAAGTTGATCCCATTCATCTCATATTGGCTCAAGAGCGGCACTAAGCTCAGGTAAGTGGTTTGGGCGGGGTAGTCGATCTTGAATGTGTCTTTCCACTATGCCACGTAGATGTTCTATTGGATTGAGGTCGGGGCTGAAAGCTGGCCGATTTATAATCATGGTCATAAAACAATTATTTCCACTATATGTAATATACCATAAACCAGTATATGTTCTATATGTTCGATCTGGACTAATACGTACATTTATGTTATACATAGTCCATATACGCCGCCTACTATAAATTAAATTACACAAAATTTAAAAGTTACAGCAAACTTTAAAGAGTAATTTACTTAGGCTATTTAAAATTCTCGACGTTTTTTAAGCTGTGTAACTGTGTAAACCATTGGAGAGATCACAAAGAAAAAAAATTCCATGAACAAAAAATCTAGGAATTGCAATGTAAATGATTGAAGGATATGAATCATGATTCAAGAAGTACGCGAAGAAGAAAAAATGTATTTTAAAGATAAATAAACCTTTAACTGTCAGTTTTTATTTAAATTGTTGTAACTGTATATACCATGCTATACAATGCTATAACTTACGATTAAAACTTACATCCGTACGATTAAAAGGATTAATAGAAACCCATATGTTTTTAGTAGGTACATAATTTCTCTGATTATTAAAAAACCTCACGTCAAATATTTAAATTAACATATTTAAAAGAAATTAAGACATCTAGCCCAATTATCTACATAAAATCAGTATCAAACTGTTGTATCAAAATCATTGTTGTAATAATCACACTGTCATAAATATAAAGTTATCTTCTAAACTACTTTCTAGTTGTTAATTCTCGAATGACTAGAAACACATCGTGTCTGCGTTTGTTTCTTTTCTAGGCTGTCAACTGGAAATGTAATACTTAAATGTGATTAATCGCCTTTATAAGAATTTTAGATAATTATTTCCAAATGTCTGCAAATGGAGATTTAATTAATATATTTAGTTTCATAATATACAGTTGTACTAGATAAAAAGACCCATATTTAAAAAATGTTTTAGCGTGGTTACAATCCTTTAAGTTGTTTCTTGTTTTTGTTTTTACAGGAAATTTAGGACGAAGTAGTACGTGATAATTTGGTTGTCCAACTATACATACAATACGACCTTATAACTTAAATTTTCTCATAAGGGTTTTCTCTTTTTGGAATTTTGATCTTTTTTTTTCGAGATCTATGTCCAATTTTTTATTATTAATATTATAATCGTTCGATATTTTTCTCAGATGGCCGTAAGGAACGATTTGAGAAAAATCTGTGTTTTCTTTAGGTTTTGTAGGTATCTAATGTTTCAACATTACTTTTCGCTATTCCATTCATTGTTTATAAGAATCCAGCAAATTGCATTGAACTCATCTGAACTTACTCCAAAACTAACGGTAATTATTACCCTAAATCATTATTATCATACACCATTAAGTTAAGCAAAAATTAATATAGAGAAGTCAATAAATTCAAAAACGACAAACGACCGGTTGCTGGATAGACCTCTGGATAGAGTTGAGACGAGAGATCTAACCAGATGATTGGGTTCTTGATCTCGTACCATAAACAAAACTTTTAAAATGTTTTTGTGGTGTTTTTTTATTCCCTGTCTCTTTCGTACATTAAAATTGTTAACTGCATAACTGCAGTCATAAAAGATAAAATCGAGGAAAAAGCGAACATGGCAGATGAACATCAAGGCTTCCGGAAGAACCGCAGCCCAATAGATGCAATTTTTATTATCAGACAAATAATAGAGAAGTCTATTGAATATGTAAAACCAGTATACATGTTCTTTGTAGATTTAAAAAGTGGTTTTGACAGTGTGAAGCGAAATGACATCTTAAATTTATTACAAGCTGAACAAATAGGCCATCAGATAATAAGGACAATTAATTAAATTAACAAGAACAACAAGACCACAGTTATAATGCCAACAGGAGAAACAGAATTCATAGACCTAAAGGAGGAATCCACCAAGGAGACTTGCTGAGCCCATTATTATTAAATATGGTGATGAATCAAATAATTCACGAAGTAAGAAAACGACACGGACACCACATGGGAGCGCATAATATCACGATACTATGCCATGCCGATGATGCAGTACTAATTGCTGATAACGAAGATGACCTACAAAGGCAGCTCCACACCTTAAATATCACAGCAAACAAACTTAATATGAGAATATCAGTAGAACAAACTAAATGTAAAGTGATCAGTAAAGAGCCGCGTAGATGCAAACTAGAAATAGACGGCAAAATTGTAGAGCAAGTAATGAAATTCAATTACCTAGGAGTAGAGATCACTAGTGACAGGGATATAAGAACAGAGTCCACAAGGCATGTATCAAAAGCGGCAGGAGTAATTGGTTGCTTACGAGAAATCATATAGAGAAACAAATATCTGACCACTGAAAGCAAAATGGAAGTATACAAGACCAATCGTAACATATGCAGCGGAGACAAGGACCGATAAAAGAAAGACGAAACAACTAATCAACAATATCGAAATGAAAGTATTAAGATCAATAACGGGCATATCATTAAGAGACAGACAAACCAACAAAAGTATACACGAACAATGCACAATTCGAAATATTAACAGGTGGATAAAAACAAGAAAAAAAACTGGAACGAACATGTAAACCGAAGGGGACCAGATAAGTTAGCGAACATCTGTAAAAACAACAAGCCATATAGCAGAAAACCCATTGGAAAGTCGTCAAAAAGGTGGAAAGATAATGTACAGTCAACAACGACTGAAACAGAATAAGAGGCAGACAAACAGGAGTGACCCTAGTCGCACGAACAAGAAAAAGAAGAAGACTGTATTTTTTATGTATTTTTCAAAAAGTTTTTTAACGTTTGAAGAAAAAATTTTATATTTTTTGACCAATGGGATCTCTAGTCTTTTGTAGTATGTAGTTCTTTTTCAATTTTGACTATAGCTCTGACGATGGCTTTGTAGGACGAAAGCACTGAGCTAGGAATAAAATATTTTACACACTTTTAAAAGTACTTTTCCTTTTAATTCATTCATTTGTCATAAGTATGTACAAAATATATCATTCTTTTACATTTAATAAATAATGCTCCGTCGCCTCAGCATATATATGAAACAGACATTCAAGAAGAATCAGTGACTTTCGCCGAACCTCGCACCAACTCGCACTGTCGCATTACCTCCTCAGAAGTCTGCCATATTTCGACGAGGCATCACGAAGCACACCTGATTAATTTTTATTTGAATTCTTTCGCGATCGAATCCAGAAGCTATCGAGATCGACCGGTCGATCATAATAGACATTTGGGCACCGCTGCCTTAAGCGGTAGGCTACACTGGAAGGCAGATGCTAAAAAGAAAATAGAAAAATCCAGTATAAAAATTGTATAAAACCACGTATAAAAATATCTATTGGTCTGTTTAGAAATTTCAAGATTAAAAAAGAGTTATTTTTTTAATCGAAGCTTCTATACTTGCGTTGTTTTACTTTTTTCTCTATAGTAAACTGTTGAGGCGAGCGTCACGGAAGTAGCGCCACGAGAAGGCGTCATAAGTAGCGTCACGAAATAGCGGTTCTTCACATCGATTCACTACTCTTGATCAATTTGTTTCTATTGATCATATATTTATTCTAAGCAGGTTTAAATTAAAATTCGTAAATTTCATCTAATTAATAACAGCATTAGTCATGTGTGAAAAGAACAGTATGGGATTGTTCTGCTACGAATATAGTATGAAATTAGTACCGACATAGCAGTTTCTTTTTAACAGCCAATAGATTGAATTCGGTTTTGTTAAAGTGCCATTTAGTTTTGACAGCGGAAACCTAAAATATACGTTTATTTTTTCATTAGTAATAATTCTAATTTTATTCTCACAAAAAACAGAATAAAGAAATTGATATTTCTGATAAGTTAATAGTAACCTTTACAACTGAACATAAAACTCAAATTACTAAATGACCCCCTCTGTGGCTCAGTGGTAAGAGCGCCTACCTTTGAACCTAAAGGTCGTGAATTCGAATCTCACCTGGGTGGAGAAATTTTCGTTTATTAAAAATTAATAAATGAAATAATTTCTATCCTTGTACGATCGGTACTTACCGGAGGGACCGCAGACGTTCGGATACAATTAGCGTCTCTTAGCAAAGACAATGACGTCGACTTTGCTAAGTATCAAGACAATTACTCTACACACACACTACACTCTACACTAGGTACCTGACTGTAAAAATTCACTGTACCATGCCAATAACCATAAGTTGTCGACACATTAAACTCAATAAAAAAAATTACTAAATGGCATTATTCTAGAAGCTTTCATTTGAAGACCCTGTACCAACAAAATCTACAATTCACAACAGTATTTTTAAATTTGAAAAAAACTGGCTGTGTAAAGAATTGTAGAAAATGCACGAATAGTGATGAAGATAAAAATCAACTAACTCGTGTTCTTAATGAAGAACGGGAACAGCGTGAAACTGTCATATTATGCAGTCTAGCTAAAATCAATCTTCCATGTCACAGCACCCTTATTTCAAGAGAAACTGGTATTAATCCTAGAAGTGTACGAAATATTTTAAAAAGAAACATGTAGGTACCATAGCTATACATTGCAAAAACCTCCTTGAAAAAATTTGCCCTGCTGATTATGAACGACGGATGGTGTTTTGTGAGGACATGTTGGAACGCGCTAATCATGACGAAGATTTCGTGAAAAATATTTTGTTTACAGATGAGTTTTCTGTTTCTTTAACTGGACATCGTAAGCCTTTTAGGTGACAATGTAATTGGCCCTTTTTTCATTGTGGACACTTTGTGTCGTAAATATCTAGATTTCCTGAGGAATCACATATTTCCAGCAGTTTGAGCATTACCTATTAATAGGGATGAAATTTGGTTGCAGCAAGACGATTGTCCAGCTCACAGTGATTGGAAGATGTTAGATTTTTTAAACATTACGTATCCAGATAGAGTTATTAGTACAAAAGATACCTTAGAAGTGCCTCCTGGCTCTCCTGATCTTGCATCTTTAGACTTTTTCGTATTGGGTTATGAGAAGCAACACATTTACCGACATGAGCATTTAG
The DNA here is from genome assembly GCA_918026665.1 of Diabrotica balteata. Classification (NCBI taxonomy): domain Eukaryota; kingdom Metazoa; phylum Arthropoda; class Insecta; order Coleoptera; family Chrysomelidae; genus Diabrotica; species Diabrotica balteata. The sequence goes on from OU898281.1 coordinate 53,479,292, forward strand.
AATTCATTCAAAAATCATTCAGGCCTTTCAAATCATAGCACCCGTAGACATTTATACAATAGATTGGGCAACTGCTTGACTGAACGTTATGGACTTTTTGAAAATTTAATTTAAAACAGTTTTAATTAAAATTATAAAATTGTTTTTTTAGAATAAATTGATTTAATTTGTGCCACAAGAATTTACCATGTTATTTTTTATGAATTGAGATTAAATAAACTGTTGATTTAATCTAAAATATGAATCTTGTAATAACATCGTTGAAATATTTCCCCAGACCATCTAAAAAATAAACTTTCGGTAATAATGTACAGACAAGACTGTCCATATTGTTTACGGGTCTACCACAGACATGTGGCAACATGTTATTCTCTCGGTCATACTAGTTTATATAATCTTTTTTCTCAGTTGTTTGCGGGTCTTAATGTCCTATAGTCAGATAATTTTTTCCATACCTGTATATCATTTCCTTTTTTACTTTATATAGATTTTGAAGCCGTAAATTGTTGTTATCACTTTTAGTTGTCTTGCAATACTTTGACTCATTTTGTGCAAGCTATCTTTTCCATAAGAATAGATTGCATGACAGACTAGGGTGTTTAGATAGTATCTTAATTGAAATTATTGAAACTAAACGTTCAATCTTATTCCATATATGTGAGCAGCAAGAATGAGCAATAAGTCGAAAAATACCATGTAATTAAATCCATATAGATAAGAATAATGAGCCTTACGTCGAAGGTTTGTAGTTGAGTATAGGAAATACGGAAAGAAAATAATTATAATGTGAAAGTACGAGTATTAGTTTCTATAAATAATAATATTATATTAGGAATTATTTTAAATTAGATTTTGGTATTCTGTCGCCACATAATTATTATTTTTGATGACGAAATACAGATAACAGTTTCTTTCGTTTTCTATCACCCAGCAAGAAGTGAAACATTTTTTAATGAACAGCCCAATACCATTAATGTCCAAGGGGTATCAACCTTACCGTCAAAATGCGTTTTCACAATCGAAAAAAACCGGTATTATTCCTAATCTTTTACGAGCCTTTAATAGGCCTTTTTATTATCATGGACGTCCAAATTTTTAATCAATCTGAAACATCGTCCCATTCCACATTTGAATCAATTTATTTAAATAGGAGCCAATTAATCGTTTCGAAATCAAAATGTACGTTATTTAGGGATTAAGTGAGCGATTCAGTCTTTTGAACTGAACTGTTAATTTTGCATTTAATGCTTTTTAACATTTCATTTATGTTTTTCATTATAGTATAGGTTCTTTTTTTCCATTTATAATAATAATTTTTCATGTGGTTTATCTTAGTCATGTCATTCTTGTCGCGATTTCTTCGTAGGATAGATCGGAAAATGATTCTATTTTATTGTTTTCATTCTATAATATAATCTCTAGGTTTCTATTTCTTTAATTTTCTTACCTAATTTCCTATCTTTATATTCTTTTTTGTTTACTTCCCTTTACTTTATTACCTATCTCAGCCGGTTTCTTGTAGCACTTAATTGGGTTTTGTTTATATTTTTGTAAGTAGTTATTTTTACAAGATCATCTTTTTCAACATCAATTTTAGTATTCTCTATCTAGGAAGAACAGTTTTCTGTTTGTTTTAATCTTTGCTTATATTTCCCATATTTATCTTGGGCTTTTTCATTAACTGTTTTGTTTTGACATTTTGTCAGAATGACCTTAAAGTTTCATAAAACTTTTCTACCGGTGTTCATATTCCGCTGGTATACTTCTACTTTCATACTTAATTAAATGACTATATTTTGTTGATACTTTAGTTTGGAAGTTGTATAATTAACTAATTTATTTCAAAAATCAATTAAGGAACAATTTTTTTTCTCTAAATATAGATACTATTTACCTTGACAGGTGCAAATATTTTTTCATTTTTACTAATTTAAATAAGCCCACAAAGAAAATTAAAAAGTTCACTTGACTGGTTTCTGCAAAAAATTTTTTCGTTTATATTTTAACGTTTAACAAAATATGATCAAAATTATTATTTTTCCTCCTTTAACATCAGCTAATTATTCATATTCGACTTTTCTGACTTCTGCGTCAGTTGTAGGCCACTCGAAGATGGGATTGTAAAAAGCTTCGTAACCTAACAAACAGTCCTTCAATTTGTTCAAATGTGTAATTTTTTTCCCTGAAAAGTAAATTTATCATCTTTCCTTATATTTCTGCCTGTGGTTTGATCAGATATGGTGAGCTTTGACATTTTGACACCGTTCTTTAAAGTCAAAGATAATTACTTTTTGAACAGTAAAACGGTGGTTTTTTATCGCCTTCAGTATCAAATCTGCCTATTGTTCAGAAGAATATATACAATGGACCTTTTTTATGAGACGTTTTATGGGGCCGAAATCCCTATACCAGGGAGAGAAACATTATGTCCTCGGACTGGGAAATCGTGAACGATGGAGTCAAAAGCTACCAGTGTCGCATATATTCATTAAAAATCTTACCAAAGAGCTTTTGACCGAATGGTCCGTCACTGAACAGAACTAGGTTTTTCACTGTGTCAGAACTTCTTTTTAACCTACTCCAGTAAAAAGCTACATACCTCAGCTGGTGTTTTATTAGCTTCACCCTCATAATAAAGATATATATTTGACTGTCCGTTTTCCATTATGAATACTAAAACGTTTACTCACAACGATCTCATATAGAATATCTCTTGTACAAGAACATTTGGTAGTGGTACATTTTGCATGTATGTAAAAGTAGATTGCATTCTCTGAACATTTACATGGTAGACTGGCTGGTTTTGTTTTCTACTCTACTTGCTTACCAGATTACCACACACGTTTTACCCTTCACTCTACCATTTCGAATAACATTTCACTTGCAGCTATCTTCATTCGCAACATTTCGTCCTAATTTAGCGGATTCTGTGTCTGATATTTTATAATTCAAGCTAAAACTCTGAAGACTAAAACTCTACTAATCAAATCAATTTAAACACTCACAGTACAGACGAGAAGTTAGACGAGAAGTTTACTTTGGCACTATTCAAGTTGGAACGAAACAAATCACTAAATACAGCGCTGTCTGTTGCTGCAAGCATATAAGCAACTGTGACGGCACGGCGCTTGTCTGCTTTTTGTAATAAAGTTAATTTTTCCAATAAACAATCAAGACTAAGCGTGACTTAACTTGTTTTAGCACTAAAATACGTACTTATGTCTGTAGAACAATATTTGATCATAAACTCGTTTTTAAAATTTTGGCCCTTAACTACTTTCTGCTGATTTCTAAAATAAACCATTCAATTACCATGCTCGTTCTTGAACTTATATTACATATGTAAGTGTACGCCCAGTTGAATTAAACAACCATAGCTTATAACAATTTGACATCTTGGAATCTCTGTAGAACAGGTGTAACAAAAATAATTTTATTTGATTAAGAATATTGAAATGTAATATAAATTTAATTAAGAAGGCAATTAACGTAAATAGTTTATGACTCTGTCAGGAAGATATGAATATGTATCATAAAATTCAAACAGAAAGAAATTAAAATGGCGATTATGGAAAATAGTCGTTAATTAACGGAATTTAAAAAGAGTCTCAAGTTTATCAGCAATATACAAATGTTGAAGGTTGAATTATGTATAAGACCTCAATGAGCAGCTAGTTGAACGTTGTAAAATGTATATACATTTTATTATTTAGGTTATATTGTTTATTTACGTGGTTGTGGACAACGTTTTCGTTCACACTACTGATAAAAAATTTATTGTTTGTCCATTTTCTCCAAATGATTTTTTGCACGTTCAACATTTGTTTTTTCGGCTTATTTACTTACCACTTCAGTTAGTTCAGTTAACTCCAAATCGTCTTATAATTATTTCAATTCTGGATTAGAAATAATGAATAGCTGTATTTCAAATATGTCATATCGTTTGCTGCTGTTTTCTGATGCCGAATCGCCACATTTCTCTGTCCATCCATCCATCCACTGGAAGGTTGGAAGAAAACCTTCCAACTTGCATCCTATCGAATTTCTTCAACCCAGCTTTTTCTGGTTATCGCTTTTTTATATCCTCTAGATTTGCATATTAGGTATTCTTTTCTCCGTCATTCTTTAAGCATAGTTTTTTGGTATTAATTATTATATATTGTATTAATGAAATTGTTCAATAATGATATTGCTTTTCCTTAAATACATCTTTTATTACTTTTTCAATTTCTATTTTATGCAAGCCAAATAACACCAAATTAATTTATCTAATAAAGTAGAGCTCAGGGGATGCGCTAGTAAAACCAAGCTGTAGCATTGAAGTAGTACAAAGGTTTCAGAATAGAATAGTAACGAGCAGCGTTGATGCTCCATGGCACCTAAAAAACAGCTGCCTCCACCGAGATTTGCAGATGGAAAGAGTGGAACAAATAACTGCCAAATCCAAACGTGCCATCAGATATGAACAACGTCTACTTCAACATGTGGATATCAAGATCATCCAACTTCTCTACAACATGGATATAAAAAGAAGGCAAAGAAATCGATTCGAGATAGTGAAGTGAAAATAGTTAGTACAAAAGAACACATATACACCTGTACAAAAGGGTACCTATAAAACATCTCTATGGTTCTAAAAATGACAACTGTAATAATTTAAATTAAAATATAACTGCTCATTGATCTTATTCATCAGATTGTAGTACAAAGTATAATAAAAAATAAAAACATATGTTTAGGAGTTACCTAATTCCCGAATTATATACAAATTTGGGAAAATTATTTTGTAACTTCTAGAAGTAAATAATGAAAGTGAAAGTAAAGTGAAACATGTTCAGAAATGTTTAGCAAGTCAATTTTTATTCATAGTTTAATTTGATGTTTTTAGCGTTACATTCAGTAATGTTATTTTCTTCTAAACATCTTTTGTCACTATCGTTAATCAGATCCTACTACGTTCTACTAAAGAATTGCTACGTAATATGCTTTATGTCTTAAAATAAGAGCAATGTTTATTTTTTTTTGTTTTACCATTCGTTCCTTTCTGTTTATTGTGACTCAACCTTGTTTGCAGTTTGCATACATGAGATCTACCAAATATTCTATTTTTACCGCAATATTTCATAAAATAATTCTATTTATGGTGAATTCCAATAAATATAGTAAGTAGGTAACAAAATACACATATAGTTTCAAAAGTTATGTATTACCCAAAATTTTTGCTATTTAACTATTTTCCGAAACTTCTGTTAGAGATCATTTATAAAAAAAATATAACGTTGACATATATTTTTTGACTTAAAAAAGTATATTTCTCAATTTTAATATCGTGTATTTCCACCACGGGCATCGATGCAAGCCTGGATTTGAGCTCTTATACTGCTAAGAAGTCGATCAATAATTTTCTGTGGCAGATTCTCCCATTCTCCTCTAAAGACAATTGTAAGTTTATGGTGGGTTCAAGGAAGATTCCTTCGGGCATAAACAGCTCTGGAGAGCACATCCTATGCATGTCCAATGGCATTCATGTCTGAAGACATCGCAGGCCACTTCAAACGGCGAATACTCAATAATAGTCTTAAGATAGTCATTAATCTTAAATCCTATTTGGACGGGCGTTATCATCCATAAATATACAAATTTCGTCCACATCTCCTCGCCATAATCTCGCATGAGGTTCTAAAATCCGTTTTATGCACCTTTGTCCTGTTTGATCTCGTCAATAACCGTCAATTCCGCGCGTCCATCTGACCTGCCCAAAACACTGCTACCAGCGAATAAAAGTATGGGACTGGTGTGAGCTAGTTGTGCAGCTCTTGTCAAATACGAATTCGCCGGCTATCACTATTTAAACAGATTTAATTTCAGTCTGAAAAAAGCACAAAATACCAAAACTATCGAGAAAGCTGTCTACTAAAGGCGTTTCAAAACATATCTAGATTGTAACTGAGAAACTCTTATTGGTCCATCACTCCCCAAATATGACTCTAAAATTTTTCTTCTTATTGTAACCAACGATACTCTTGTAGAGTGCCTGAAGTCTATTTGGAGGGTTAGTGCAGACATAGAAGAATTCTCTGAATGGAAATTCTGATATATCTATTCTGTTCCTCATTGGTAACTCGGCGTCAGAAACCTATTCCATATCGATCAGACAACACTCTTCACTCTGTCAACTACGAACCGCCGTAAATGACCTTCTTCAACTAAATAATTTTTGCATGATCCTACTCAGAAATTAAATTACGATTCATTATAAAAATCACGTTTTCCCAGATTTTACCAGAATAAATTTTGCAAGTGTTTGCACCTTGTCAAAACTAGATTGATTAAATGTCTATTTAAATAAAATGAAATACTAAAAAGGGTGTATTTTATTAAAAAAAAGCATATTAATGTCATAAGGATATGTTCACACATAGTGTGTTTTCAAAAATCTATTTATGGCTATACTACATTAATAACCCAAAAAATCCAAATGCATGCCGAATAAAACTCCCATTAGCATTCCCTCCTTGTAGTATCGATAATATTTAGCCTCGGAGGTCACCTTTATCAATACGGTATTTATTTTATAACAATATACATTAGTATGTACGCGTAATTTACAATATCTTAGAGGTTATTTCGGGTACTTTTTATCAACTATTTTGAGGAAATCTTTGTTAAATAATAATAATTGTACTATTGTTTTCATTTAAATGTATTACAAAATCTAATATTATGTCTGAACAAAGTTCACACGTTTAAAGAATATAGTTGGAACATTATACAGTGTGAGTCGACAATATTGAATTCAAATATGATTCTGCCTATGTTTAAAACGAGATGGAATTAGGACATTTTAACCTAATTATACATTATAACCTAACATGACATAACGTTAACAAGTTAATTTAAATAAATATTATAGAAAGTTAAAACTGCATTTAGCACTAATAATTTTAAAATTGACACTTTAGTGCATGTGGAACATTTAATGATAAAAATATAGTCTGCTCTTGAAGTTAAATCACTATACATTTGTATGGTGTGAGTGAATATCAGAATTAAAAATATATTTTTACTAGAAGAAAGAAGTCATCTTCTTTTTCTTCTTTTTCGTCTTCTTCTTTTATCTTCTTCATAGGCAATTATTGCCTGTTTCTCTTTTCTTCGATTGTGCCTTTATGTTGTCACCCCATCTTTACCGTGGTGGGCTCCCACTTCTTTTCCCCAACGGCGATTTGTTTCTTGCTATCTTAACTAGTCTATCATCTGTCATTCTGTCTATATGATTCTTTCATTCTCTCTTAATACTCAGTATCCACTCGCCTTTTTATTTAGTATATTTTCTACTTTGCATGACGTTATAATTTCGTCACTTATTTTTCAATTCCTTAGTGTGTTTCCTGTGATTATCCATCGTACTCTCATCTCTGTTGTCTCTAGCATCCTTTGTGTTTTGAATGTATAACTCGTTTCTGTCGTATATATCATTTTTTTTCTTAACCGCTTTGTAAATTCTTGTTTTAGTTTCCATCGTAATGTGTTTTTTCTCCTCCATATTGCGTTGTTTAGAGATACTGCTGCTCTATTGACTTTCTGTATATGTTTTTTTACCTCTAATTCTACGTCACCGAGCACAACAGCATGGCTATTGCTTACAAGATCGAAGCCAGTCACCCATCAGTTTTGAAAAACATAACCTGCTTAACATCTTTTTGGTTACATTTGTAAAATAATATTTTTTAAAAAAGATTTCCAAAGTAGAAATCGAAACGTCAAACAGCAGTTAGAAATTTAATTTTTATTACAATCAATTGCAGCTTAATCCCATATAAACATACATATTTACTAATATAGAAATCTCAAAATATTTTATTAAGAGCGTAGGCGCAAGATTTTAGGCCAATGCTTTTTAAATGCATTCATTTTTTTAATCCTGAGAAAACTAATAAGTATTTTTGAAAGATTTTAACGCAAAATGAAAGATTACATTATTACTGACGGCCGAAAGTCTATGAAAACTTCTATAAATGTATCCATTTAAAAATCATTGGCCCGGAATTGTGCGCCTACGCTCTTGTTACATGTGAAATTTCACAAGCTGAATCCTGAAACTGCTGGTTTTCAGAATTCGGTTTTCTGTCTCCCCTATGTTTCTGTAATCTGGGTCTACACATGTTCGGTATTAAATATCGAGTTTCAACATTGACCTACCCCATAAATTAGATAGAAAAGATTACCGTCATATATTCATGGTTTTCATGGTAATATAATGTGGTTAAAATATTTTCTAGAAAGTGTAATTTGGCAACATTGTTCGAATAAATTGAGGCTCTTGGGTTATTAACAGAAGCGTATTTAAAGTTATACAAAGGAATTCATTAATCTTATAAGACAAATACGCGGAATATCATTAACATAAAATACTGAAAAAATTTAGGGAACAAAAACATTTAATAGTTCTTCGGCAAAATTAACTTATCATTTTTTTGAGGGATTATGACATTATGTTACAGTTTTGCAGCGTAAGGGTTTCGCCGTTCTGGGAAACTGAAATCAACGTTTGAACGATCCTTTGCGGTTCGCGGTTCATGCATTAATTTGACGGAGCAACGTGTCGCGATCACACAGTTCTTTCGTAAACGCTAGACAGCGTCATTCATAGGCATGACTCATAGGGTCATTCGAACGGTAGGTCACAGAATGTGATTGTATCAATCACGGGTCTTCGAAAAGATCAGATCTTTGGGAACACACGAATTATTAATACAATTATTAAGATCCCCTGACCTGCAATTACCCAGTGTAAATTTCAATATAACGTCGCGATGTCTTATAATTAATTCATTTGTTCGACTGGACTGCTTCTCCAGTCGATATTTTTCGACTGCTGCGCACGTGCGCACCTTAATAATACGACTAATAGTTGATTGTGTCGGTATTGGCCTATCTTCATACTCACAAGTAAATAAATTTATAATATCACGGTACGAGTTGCCCCCATAATACCATTTTAAAATTTGTACTTTTTCTTTGTTTGTATACATGGTTTATGGTTAGAAGCACTACTTTTATTTCATCTTATGGCGTTATAATGAGAAGCAAAGCAAAGGGCATGTATTTGTTTTGCTCGGCCAGTGATGTTCCTTGGGACTGTTGCCAAATCGATAGATACCTTCGGCAAAAATCTGTAGATTTTGATGTATCATATACATCCTTTTAAATTTTAAATTATCAACAATATTTGGAATAATAAATATATTAAACTATACACTAACCAATTCAAATAATATCTAATGAACACAAAAAAATTGTTATTAATAAAACATTGTTATTATCTGCACAAAAACACAGAAAATCAGTGGACGATAGACAACAGTGTCGACGTACACCTGTCGAATACGCTACTAGAAATCGCCAAGGAGTAGCAATCCAGTCGAACAAACAAATTAATTATAAGACATCGCGACGTTATATTGAAATTTACACTGGGTAATTGCAGGTCAGGGGATCTTAATAATTGTATTAATAATTCGTATGTTCCCTTTTGAATCTTCCAATACTGTATATATAATTATTACTTATAATTTTTATAATTGAAAAGCTTGGAATAAAAGGGGTCCAGTGCAATTTTTTCAATATTGAGTTAAGTACAGATTTGAATACCTAAAGTATAGTTTTATTCATTTTCAAATAGATCTACGTGATTTCATACATAGCATAAAAAGCTTATAAATAAAAATATAGAAACCTTCAATCTAAAATTGATCCAGGTGCAGTGGTTCCGTGGTGTAAGAAAACACACAGAAACATAATAGTGTTATCAAGCATATAACCAAATTTCCAACATATATAAGTCATTATTCAAGGAATTCAAATTTAAACACAAGTTAATTAATTCTGGATTTAAATTTAAACAAAATGTACCAGTTATATGTTCAACAATGTGAAGAACAACATGAGGATCCAGTGAAGCTCTCATAGATATCAAAGATCAATGTAGTAGATGTGGCGCCTATAGAAATATTATAGAATATTCAGTAGGTGCAAAACAAGTAAAAATAGCCAAATTTGATCAAGAGCCTTCATCCGCTCCGAATGTGTTTTGATATTCAGCAAACCATTCCCACTCGTTTAACAACTCAACTACTTCCAAGGCATTTTATTTGCGACAGCTTTGGACATACAATTTTTGTATTGTAACATTGTAAAATTGTTTATGTGCTTGATTAAATGTACTTATATTTAAGAGATTCACCACAAGTTTTTGGAACCAGGCCACACATTTATGGAATGCAACAGAGATTTTGTAATAATCGAAAAAGTGAAGCGTAAGACTCCACAGGTATTTGTTACAGAGCATTGTGCTAAGCTAATTCAATCATCTTGTAAAAAGTTTAACGTACAAATTTTTACGGTCTTGAACTTTTAATCAGAGTTACAAGTGATCATAAAAAAAGACACTACAAGTGTTCTTTTTAAATGGAGACCAGTGTGGTACTTTTTGTATGAAAAATCTTCAAAAACATTTTTGTTTTCTTTGAAGAAAACCTTCAATGAAGAGTGTGTATTTTTTAAATGTATATCTGTACAAAACGAAGCTGACGTTCTACTATTAACATGGAGAAAAAGAAATACCATCAACGAAGTTTCTGAAGAAGGATCAAGAAGAAACTAAAACGTTGGAGTCGGCATCAGAACAAACTAAGTTTGGCGAAGATATGGAAGATATTGCAGTGCTGGACTGATTATGACTGAAACCTGCTTAGTGTCGAGTTAAAGATATTGTTGTCGTTTTTTCTTTATTTTGCATCGTTTCCTATTACAAACAAATAATTTACTTACTAAAGCTATTTTTCAGAAGTTACTTTGTTCTGCAAAGATCCTTAGTATATATTTTAGTCCGGATCCGGATATTAATTACTTGGCCTTTCAGAATAAGAAGGGTCCGAGTGCAATTTTTCAAAATACAGCCAAATTTGTTTTTTCTTTAATTTGCGTCGGTTTTCTAATCCTTTAATAATAAAATAATATGATGTACGACGTTAATGTACAAGGAATTTTAATTATCCAAAGAACTTTAACCTTAAATATCTCAAAACTAGTAAAATTGCATTTAGATTCGTTTTATTCTAAACCGCTCAATTGTTAGGTAATACCTACCGTTAACACGTTCGACGCCATGGGGGTCACCGGTGACCAGCAGCTCTGACGTCCCATTGCGCCGTGGGGTCACCGGTGACCTCCGCAACATAGCATTATACAAAGTTGTTTTCTGTGCCGGCGGTTTATCGTTTCGTTAATATTATATATAGAAATGACCGTCAAGGCGCTGTAGGCTAAATCTTTTGAATGGGACAAATCTACCTACATAAGTAAAAAAAATATAGAATGAGTTTTGAATTTTTATATAATGTTATTGAAAATGTCTGAAATGACCGGCATTGTGACCGACATTGTGATACAACGGAAAAGTTAATTAATTTCTAGTCAATGGTGCCGCGGAGGGCACCGGTGACCTCCACGTGTTTTTTTTGTATTTATGACGAAAAAATACGCTCAAAAATAAAAATAAATATTATATCTATTTTTAACACATAATATCAGATATATACACTAAAAATTTTTATATTAAATTTTTTATCGATGTACCCATAGCGTTTAACGTGTTAAATTCAAAAATAATATTATACCTTATCAAGACATAATTTATTCATTTTTTTAATTTGGTATGAGCAAACCAAATGCTCGTGTTTTCAGATTACCTTCTAACATATCAGGAACAATCCTGCGAGAGGCACATTCCTGACTGTAACAGGAAATAGCAAATATTCCTGCGACTGCAAATGAAGAAATTCTCAAAACACTAGTGGCGTTTTCATGACCATTTTCTTTCAGCAAGCTTCCACGTGGGGTTTTTTGGACCTCTTCGAATTGCCGAAGAATACAAACACAAATCGCTAGAAATTTTAGGTTTAAATAAACAGTTAAAAATTCTTAAATAAAGTTCTTACTGTATGCCCTCAGGCTGTTTCTTCGTCGGAAATCTCTGAGAAAATACTTGGAAGCTTTTTACAATGCTTTTCTTGCACGTTGCACTCGTCATTAAGTAGGTAAAATGAAAATGAAATTATGGTATTAATGTTTGTTTGATTGTTTAATGAAGCATTTCCGACGTGGAAATCGAAATTTTAAAATAAAATTCTTGCCTATTCCCAATAAACAAAGTAAATTGCATTAACATGCCATAAGAAAATAACTTTAGAACAAGTAACTAATATAATACAATTAATCTTTTTCGAATAATAGAGGGTCATTTTTTAAAGCACCTAAAATTAGTTGTTTTAAAAAATTATTTAAAAAAAATTATTTGTCTATAATTACATATGTCATAAATATAAATTTAAAATTTTTTATCTTGATATCGTCATCATAAAACTATAACTCGTTAACATTAATATTTAGTAAAATTACAAACTCTGATAATAGTACTAGTTGAAAAATAATCGATTTCTGATTGCTTTAATCAAATAATGGATGTTTGTACAAAATCACCATGTTACCATGGTTTTTAATTTAAAAAACTTACGTACTATCTGTAGACAACGTCAGTTTAGAAATGAACTCTGCTGTTAACTCCTGAAAAACTATTTCCTACTATCCTTTGTGTGCACGGATTTTTCCGTGTCACCCATGAGCGAGTTAACAATGTTCAAAATCATGTCTCCGTCTGTCAATTTGATCAATGAGCAGACTTTGCAAATTTTAGGTAAACTGCTATGAACCGAAAAAAGTGAAGAAAAGTAAAGGAAATAACTAAGCCTTGAGCTTCTGAGGTCTCCAGTTTATATATGTGTAACACCGAAATTTTTAGTATTTAATTTACATATACTTTTTTTTAACCTCTAATTTTTGCAGTGTAAATTTAATAACCGAGTTTGTAAAAAAAAATAAAAATAAAACCTTTTATTGAGATTTCCCGATGTACAGGAATGGAATTATCTTTTTTAAACATTTTATCTATGGAATGCTTGTATTTCCTATAGGTATAATACGTCCCAATTAGTATTTATTAGCTTTATTGCAGTTTATTCGAATATCAAAATGAAAGAGGAACATAAAGCCAAATGTTGGTTTCCGTTTATCTCGAATAATGCCATTTAGAGGCTTCTACTATATGACGTCAATAAAAATCTACTATCTGAATCGAATGTGATGTTTAGAGTACACTTCTATCTAAAAATACACCTTCTCCAAAATTGATTTATTTATTCATAGTATAGATAGACCTGTTTATTCTCTTTCTTCTTGTCTTTGCTATTATGTAAATATCTTTTATTTATGTAACAATAAAACACTGAAATCTTTTATTTAAGTCATATGATCTGATATATTAGAACATATCCCATGTGGTCTTCGCTTCTCTAAAATGTTCGCTAAGACCGAGATGTTTTATGTTCTTTAGAAGGCTATTTGCTAGCATTTGAAAGAATAGTAGGTATCGTCTAAATACTTTTCACTCTTCATTGCCAAATTACTGTTTTTAGCTATTGCCTTCTAAGTATAGGTCATTTTGTGAAGGTAGTTTGTGTACCAATAGTTTACATATTATTTTTTCTCCCTGAGCCTCATGTGATCCAAAAGATGTCTGTCTGATGTGTTCTTGGTATGTCCTAAATATACCAGTGATTTTCCATGCGTTTGTTTTACGATTATTTCTGATTATCGCTCATGATTTTCTCGGCACCAGTCTTCTACAGCCGTATATACTGCAGCCTTTGGTATTCCCAGAGTCACAGCTGGTTTGTTTGATGTGCACTAACCTTTTTTGCAAGTTGAGCACAATATCAGTATATCTTGTAGACATTGTTAGCATACGCTCAGGGAAATTTTGATAATAAGGAAAATGGTTTGAAGAAGTTTAATGTTTTTTCTACTATCTTTTGACGGAATATTTCTCCCACCGAGTCACTTCAGCTGCAGGAAATGGCTTGCAACACTCTCTAAGATGTTGGAAGGTTTCTTTAGGATTGTATCGGCATTTATCGTTTTACACGTGAGGATCCTTGTCGTTATATTTCATGTAATTTTTATTGCAATAACGCGATATCAGCCAACCGAGTTGACTGATGTTTTCGGTAAGACTCAGACGTAGTCTCCGCTTCGAGTAGAATTCAGTATTGTTCTCTTCTGTATTTGTTGAGTAGGAAGAGAGAGTTAAGTTCCACGGCACTTCGGCCACAATTGACAAATTGTTCATCCTCCCAGGGAGCTGTAGTCCTTAGCTCATTGTCCATCCTGCCATTTCTAGGAAGATGGACAAATCACCAGGGAACATTTCCCTTATGTGGGCAGGCGTGGACCAGGACTCGCCGAACGCATACTCTCGTATTAACGATAACTCTGGTAGTTAAGTTAAAAAACCAAGATGCTGACTTTTTATGGTTATTTAGTGTTACTCTGGCAAGGTTACAGCCTTGCCGTTCTTCTCATCTTTTCGCGGTTTGCTTAAAGGAGTGACATTTGACAATTTCCGCGATTGTTGTAGTTGGCCAATTAAAAGGATCCCCAGGTCCTAAGAGTCCTAGGCCTGCCGCCTTCCTAGCCAATTGGTCAGCAATGCGTTTGCCTTTATTTCTATTGTGTCCTTTAACACACCTCAGGATGATGATATTACCATGCGAAGCTTGAGTTAGTGATACGTGACACTCCATTACTAACCCTGATGTGACACGTGGTCTATTGAAGGTTAGTAGCGCTTGTCTGGTATCTGTGCAGATTAATATAGTTTTCCCGGCTATACCTTTTTGGGTATCTCTTTTGTATCTATGGATATACCAGTCAGTTTTGTTTAAACTACGCTGGCATTTTTACCCACGCCTCACTTTATTTTTAGGTTCAGTGATCTGAAGTATAGCCCGCATCCTGAATCTTCTTCCATTTTGGAGCTCTCGCTATATATGCAATATGCATTTGAAACGTTTTTCTCCCTATACTGTCTTGTTTGGATTTTGTAGGGTTTTTTAAAGACAAACTTGCACTTTAATTGAGTCGCAGCCTCCCTGTAGCAGGAGTAGTGCATCTAGCTCTCCCCGCCAGAAACGAGTTCTCAATTGTCCCATTCCTTCATCATGGTTTGCACCAGCTGAGCGAAGTCGCATCTTCTCATCTCTAATCGCATGTCTAGAGGCGTGATGTCAACGTATTGTTCCGTTTAAGTTAAATCTATTAACATCGACTTCATGTCGTTTCGTTTTTAATTTTTAATACAATATTTCACCTTTATAATTGGTTAGTTTCAAGTTATCACTGTTTTCACTGATGATAGTCTAATTATACCGAAAACATCATGATACAATTTTAATCCGCCTAGAAATTTTCATTTTTTAACCTACCATTTTAGAACAGATTTTTTTTTACTTCACAGTAAGTTTATAATAATTATTGATTTATTTAGCTTCCATCTTTTAAAACCCATTTGTAATCCTACTTTCAATTTTGTAGTTTTCTAAATTTTTCCGACTTTGTTTTTTTATTTAATTTTGTTGTTTACTTCGAGGTTTTCCTAAACGAAGAAAACAAAATCGTTCGTCAGATACAGAAAGAGATAGTCAAGTGGTTCAGTTTAGGAAAGCACACATGTACACAAATGCAACACACAGAAATATAAGAAAGGAAGGCTTTGTTTTATGCGAAGTGCAACATCTGTTTTAACTCAAAGATTAGGCACTCGACTTCGACTGCCGGACTTAATGGCATACGAAACTAACAGACCACATGTGTGGGTGAACTGGCAAATGATCGACCTGGTTTTTAGAAATGCAACTTGAAAGTAGGGGAGAGTGAGAAATTCGGAGATCCGATTTTCACGTTGAGGGTTTTAAAATCATGTGTCGGTGTGTGTCACAGAGATATTTCTCTTTCCTGCAAAAACAATGTTTTTTTTCCTACAAAAGCAGGGTTTTGTAGCACCCTTTTTAATTTTAATAATCCTGCATTTTTTGTCAAGTTATTATTAGTATATATAACTATATTTATGTTAAACCTAAAGCTAAGATTAATATTAGAAACATTAATATTAAGCGGGTATTTTTCTCTTCAAGAAAAGGATAACCTTACTATTACAAATAAGATAACAATTTTGGATGGTCAAATGATTGTGAAAAGTAATGGCTAGTAAAGTATTTGAGATCGTTATAACAGAATACGGTAAAACACAAGTGTGATAGAAAAATCTGTTACAAAATGTCGTAAAACGAGCTATAATGTCTTCTTCTTCTTAAGGTCCGTGCATTGCTGCGTAGGCGTCCACCATACATCGTCTTGTCAGGTGAGATGTTAAATAGTCAGAATTAAATAATTCTGTTTTTAGCAGCATTGCGAATCATTTCATAGCTGTAGATTCTTGTCCATTGTCGAATATTGCGCAGCCATGACATTTTTTTACATCCCGGACCTCTCCTACCATCTATCTTCCCTTTGAGTATCAGTTGCTGAAAAGTGTATCTTCCTCCTCGTAATATGTGCCCAAGTGCACAAGTATGCAGTCATCTTACTTTTTACATAACTAAAAAGTTCCCTTTCCTGTAAGCCCGCTCTTCTGAGTACTTCCTCATTTCTGACCCTGTCCGTCCATGATATTCAAAGCATTCGACGCAGGCACCACATTTTAAACAATTCAAGTTTGTTAATGGAACTGGCCTTTAATCTCCATGCTTTCATTCCGTAAAAAAATAACAGGCCACATGTAACACTTAAGCATTTTGTATCGGAGGTTGAAGTTCAATTTGCGATCAGTCAGAAACTTACGAAGAACTTATTTTATCATCAATTCGTTTTTACATTATCAAATGCTTTCTCATAATCGATGAAACAGACAAAAACATCCTTTCTTTGATCTAAACAATTCTGTATTAATGTTTGCATACTAAAGATCGCTTCTCTCGTGCCAAGTCCATCTTTGAAACCAAACTGACTCCATCCACTGACCTCTTGACATTTCTTAAACAATCTGGTGTGCAGTATTCTCAGGAAATGTTTTCAAAAATGACTCATTAGGCTTATTAGTCGGTGGTCCTTGCAGAAGTTCGCACGTGGTGTTTTTGATAGAACGATAAATGTAGAGCGAAGCCAATCTTTTGGAATATGGCCCGTATCGTAATGTCGTTAAAGAGCTTGACAATAATGTCTAGGCTTTCTTCATTAAGTAACTTGATTGTTTCTGCGTACATATCATCTGGTCCTGGGGTTTTGTTACTTTTTAATAGTTTGATAGCGTGTACAGTTTCAGCTTTCAAAATACTTGGGAAATACAAATGGTCTCCCAGTTGTGGTGGTTTTTGTGTTCTGTCATCACTGAAAAAATTGGCTGTGTACATAGCTGTGTACAGCTATAATGTACGGAATTGAACGATAATAATTTAAAAATAAAAATGAATGTATGTAGCTAAAATGAGAATGATTAAGCCGGGACGTCAAAGAAAGTTAAGCGGCGTTTTTCATTGGTTCACAGATGACGAAGAGGAATAGAAAATACGTAATATAAAAATTAAAATCTGAAACCAAAATATATGAACAATGCGTGTTACTGGTAAAGACATACAGAGCGGAGACATTACCGGTAATAAAAGAGATAGCGGAGTAGCCTGGAGAGCCTTGGAAAAAGTCATGCTTTATCAGGATAATTGGCTCGACAATCATTTGTGGATCTTAGTTTGCTCGCAAAGAAGTCGCCTCTCCCGCCAATCCATAGCAACTGCCCTTCATCTTCTGACCGTTCGAATCTTGGGGCTTTCTCCAACATCATCAATCCATCTTCTACTAGGTCGTCATCTACTTCTTCGGCCCTCTGGGTTTGAGAATGTCAATATCTTCGTGTACCCATTATCTAAATTCCTAACAATGTTTTTACCTCATTTTAGCCTCTGCAACTTAATAAATTTCACAATATCTGGATCTTTGTTAGCTGGTATATTTTAAAGTTATATCTTTGACGTCTTAGCCCATTTTTATTTATGGTTCTATAAATCATTAGAATTATTTTTCTCTCAAGTCTCTTGTCGTTTTGGGATCAAGTCCATGTTTCAGCCCCATATATCAAAATCAGTCTTATTAAGGTCTAGTAGATGTTAAGTTTTACTACATGTTAAACGAGTCACGCTTGGAATCATTCAACAACAGACTACTCAATAACAACATAAGACAAAGATTAAATGTCAAAGACATAGTGAAAAATATAACTTTAGTGAAATAGAGATAAAAATGTAAAGTTCTTGTAACCTTCTGGCTAAGGTCTATTGTTAAGTTTTCCAGGTCGCTCAAGCGTCCCTAGCATGACTTAACGACTACTCTCGTAGCCGGGATCGACGGCTTTACGTGCCCTCCGAAGCACTATGACAGCTCAGTTAAATTATAAATTAAAAATTTTATCGGTGCCGGAATGAAATAGAGATAAGCAGGTCATGTGGCGAGAACATTGAACGACAGGTGGACTAGAAGAATATTCGAATAGCGACCAAAAGCAAACAAACAAAGCATAAGTCGACCACCAACGCATTGGAGCGACATAGTAAAAATAGTTGCTGGAAACAATATGATGACAGCCCAGAATCGACAGACATGGTAGAGCGCTAAGAATACCTATATTTAACAGTGGACAGTAATAGCTACATGATTAATCTGATGCCATGTAGGAAAATTTGGAATGGGTTAGTAAAAAACGAGGATTAAATGGCATCAAACAAAGTAAAACTAGTTGCGCTAGGTAGAAAGGTAATGGCTAAGTCTTTTGTATATTCCTAATTTTTTCAATTATTGTACCTTCCAAACAATAAAAACTCAAGTTTTTTCAATCACATTGTTCAATGTTTCATCAATAATTGGATTCTTATTTTAGATTGTTTTCCTAGAAGATCTCGCATTTTTTCAAATTTGATCATGTAGAAGTTGAAAGAGGTCAAATCTGTCAAATTGGGATAATATCAAGAAAGATTTATAATCCTTAAAACAAACTGAATTTTAACACTCGTAATCATTGTTGTGACGAATAATTTCTTCTGGTAAAATAGCATATTAACTTTTACCTGCCGAACGGTTTATCTCCAAGAAGTGTTGCTCCAAGAAACGTTCCAATGACTATGATAGAACTTAGAACAGTTACTTTCCAGTCGATAAAATTATCTGCGGTCTCTTCCCAACAATCACTAGCTTCTACCGGCTGATAGGATTGCTGTTTTTATCCAGGACTAAAATCCTGAACCGATCTCGAATGGCATACATGAAAAAAATTATCGGAAAAACTTTCAAAATACTAATTCATTTTGTTTGTGTAATATTTAATTAATTTTTACAATCAATATACCTATTATTTATTCTAGCTGTAACTTCAGTTCTCTCTGCTATCTATTTGTGACACCATAAACTGTATTTCAAAATATATTTGCTCTTTTGTGTAAATATGGTTTGCGGAAATGGTAGAAGACAGAAAAACTTCAAATATTTTCGGATTCAGATACAAATTAAAAAAAAACATTAAAAAATTATGCTGGTCATGAATTATTAATGTTTAATCAACCATTCAATAAAATTCGGCAAATATATACCGCACAAAAGCCTTTTCATCTATTGCATATTTCCTCTTATCAAAAAAGCTAATAAATTAGGATTTTATGACAGAGTTACACTTCCAATACCGCTGTCAACATCTGCCTATCGAAAATGACTTACAAAATTTTACGTTTAACGGATGTGGACCACTTTTGAAAATGTAAAACTCGAAACCCGGTGTTTATAAATGGTAACCAGATGTGTGTTGTCTTTTGTTTCAACCAAAAATCCGAACTTAGTTTTCTAGTCATCCATCCATGCACTCACATATCTATTGTAGATTCCATATGGTCGGGTATCACTTTACATTTTTTCTCGCTGGACGAAATTTGGCTTTATGTTGATTTATGAGTATTGGGTCATTTGGAATAGGCATTTGTTTTTTAATGGGATATGAAATCCAGCCTGTTTCTTTTAACAGATTTTCTGAAGGAGTCGTGATTGTTTCAGCTGGATTATACCGGGTACTTCTTAAATTACAAGGTATTTTTTTATTTGTTAGATCAGATAGAATATACCATTATAATATAATATCCATTTTATTGGAAAATAAACTTCATTTTTCTCAAATCAAGCTTTTTATTAAATTTTGAACTTAATTTTCGAAATA
Source organism: Diabrotica balteata (assembly GCA_918026665.1). NCBI lineage: Eukaryota > Metazoa > Arthropoda > Insecta > Coleoptera > Chrysomelidae > Diabrotica > Diabrotica balteata. The sequence continues at coordinate 53,499,495 of OU898281.1, forward strand.
TATTTTGAGATTTTACATGTTTTTTGATTCATTTTAAAGGTCGGTTTGCAAGAAATCCAGAGCAATGTATTTATTCATAACTATAATAAAACGCATCCATCTAAACTAAAAAATCTTTATAATGAAAATGAGGGCCCAAGACACGGTAAACGAAGAAAAAAAGATCAGATTACAGAAAAAGATGAAAATGTAAAGGAAAATCACTTAAAATATGATATGAAAGAAGAAAGCCAAAAATGACTCGGACAGATAAAGCACATAAACATAACAACACGAAGTCACAATGTATCTTTCACACACCAATTTCAATCCTAAGCGTATTCCATCACCAGACTTCGGTCAACTAAAAATTAGTACAAAAAGATTATCAACCACAGAACACTATTAATATATAATTGTGCTAAAGACGCAAGCAAAAATCCACTAGGCTCTAGAAAATCTAGAAAGAGTAAAAACTACTTCAAAATTCAATATAACCAACAAATGAATCGATGAATCACCTAAATCCCACACCAACGAACTACATAACAGAAGGTCCTCTTGGATCTAACTTAAACCTGGCCTAAACACCACTCAAAACCTGGTGTACATTCCGCATCAGGACTTAACACCGTTGATTTGCACATCTATTACACAAATGGAGTAAACAGCCACCTCCCTTTAAGTAAGGTCCAATCCTTTTAACAGATAATGGAGCGTGTCACTAGCGATCATACGAAGAGAGTCTCCAAGATTTCCTGTTTTTGACGCCAGAGTCGATAGTTTATTTAAATAACCTCAATATTTGTTTGTAAATTTAATTGAATGTTTGCTTTGTATATCATCAATTAGCCAATCGCGTCCACTGCTGGACAAAGGCTTCCCGCTACACGTTTTATATCATCGGTCCATCTAGTCGGTGGTCGTCTTCGGCTTCTTTTATAGTTTCTCGACCTTCATTCCATAATACTTCTTGTCCACCGTCCATCTTGTGTTCTGGCTAAGTGCCCTGCCCAGTTCCACTTAAGCGTCGTGGTTCTTTCGATGACGTCTTGAATTCCTGATCTTTGCCTGATTTGTTGGATTGTTATGTGGTCTCGAAGGCTCACGTTCAACATTGCACGTTCCATGGCTCGTTGTGTAACTCTGAGTTTATTCGCAGATTTTTGCGTGAGTGTTAAAGTCTCTGCTCCATAAGTTTGTACAGGCAAAACACACTGGTTATAAACCTTTCGCATGAGACACATGGGAATTGAACTTTTTAGAATATGGCTTAATTTGCCAAATGCTGCCCATGTTAGACATATTCTCCTCTGTATTTCATGTGTTTGATTGTCTCTGCTTATTTTGATTTCATGTCCCAGATAGTTGTAAGTGTCTGTTGTGTGGTATTATTGTTAATAGTTATATTTCCACTCATTACGAGATTTGTTATAAGCTTAGTTTTCTCAAAGTTTATCTTTAATCCTGCTTTTTCAGACAGACTTTTAAGCGAATGCATCATAGAAACTGTATTATGTAAGTTATCTGCGATTAATACATCATCTGCAAACCTTAGGTGATTTAATCTTTCTCCATCTATATTGGGGCCCATATCTTGCCATTAAGTGCTCTTAAATATTGACTCTAGAGCTACCGTGAACAATTTTAGTGAAATATTGTCTCTTTGTCTAACTCCTCGCCCTAAGCTGAATGTTTCTGTGTCTTCGTGTATCGTCGTATACTTGATGTAGCGTTTTCGTAGATGTTTTTGATTAGTGTCGTGTACCTGTAGTCTATTCGACTTTGATTTAGGGCTTCCAGCATTTTAGCATTCAATGCTCCTTTTGGTAGCCTATCCTCTCCCATTCTTATCACATATCCAGCCCATTGCAATCTTTGTATTCTAATGAAGTCTGATAGTGGTGCTTCCTTATAAAGTTGATAAAGCTCGTTGGTGTATCGACTTCGGAAGATTCCGTTTTCCCTCACAGGTCCTAGTATTCTCCTCAGTTCTTTCCTTTCGAGTGTGTTGAGTTTGTTTTGGATGTTTCTTTCAGGACCCATGTTTCACTGCCATAGCATGATATTGGACGAATTAAGGCTTTATAGATTCTCATCTTTGAATTTTGGTGGACATTTTTTGACCGAAATATATGGGAGAAGGCAAAATAAGCTCTGTTTGCCTGCATTATTCTCTTTCGTATTTCTCCATTTTCTGATCCGTCGGCATATATTTCTACTCCCAGGTACGTAAACTTTCCAACCGTTTGATAATGCCATCTTCATGTATCATGTTTTGTGGGACTATATTTCTTCTTGTCTGTATCATTATTTTTGGTTTTTTCTGTGTTAATTTCCAGACCTAGCGTTTTTGTTTGCGTTTTTAACTCTTCGTATGTTTCCTGTGCTCCTTTTGAATGTCTACTCAAAATATTAATATCATCGGCATAAGCGGCCAAATGAACCGTTCGGTTGGTCAATAGGTTTCCTCGTCAAATTTGCATTTGCCTAACCGTATACTCCAGTGCCAGGTTAAACAAAGTTGCGGCCAGCCCATCTCCCTGCTTTAGTCCGTGCGAAATTTTAAAAAAGTCTGTCCGGTGGTTTTTATCCGATTGGCAGTGTACGAATCCGGTGGATTCGTACACTCGCCGAGTTTCATCCATTGTGGCTTTATTGAGTATAAATAGGTTGTGTGGTATTGACACTTCAGCCAATGTATTGTAGACTTTGTTCCTTTTGACTGAGTCGTATACCTGTTTGAAGTCTACAAACACACATGACGTCAATGTCATGTTTCCATAATTAACTCAAGATCATTGACTGTAATTATTTAATCCATTGTCGATCTTTCCCATCGGAAGCCCGTCTGATACTCTCCAATAATATTTTCTGCTAGTGGTTGGAGCTGCTGGTTTATAATATACGTGAGGACTTTATATGCTGTACATAGTAAAGAAATTCCACGGTAGGTTTTGCACTGGAGTTTGTTTCCATTTTTATAGATCGGGCATACTATACTTTTCTTCCAGTCGTTGGGTATTTTCTCTTCTTGCCATATGTCTTTGATGAGCGCGTGGATGTGACTTGCTAGGTGGTCTCCACCAACCTTATCATAGGCTTTGATTCCTTAGTATCCTCAGCTAAATGCATAAAATAAGGACGACGAACCTGATTTTAGGGCTGCCATTTTAGCCTATTCAATTTTTCTTCAGACTTCTTGTCGACACGTAGTTCTTATTTGGTGATCGGCTTAGGATCCAGGATTGCCCAGCACTCCTGAGTCTTTGATGTTTAATATAACTTTAAGGTCAAAACTGTTGGGTCTGAACGGTGTGACAGCACAAGTTATGATTTGGGAAGTTCTTCTGTCTTTACAGCCTCCACTCCTATTTTTATATTTCTACTTTAACTGAGCCATCACCGTGTTTCGGTAGGCAACCTAATCTTTTTAATTTTCTCCCTCGAGATGGAAATAAAAGTTTAGGCGGTATGACTACCTTGTCAACATCTTGATTTTTCATGGTCCTGCGATTCCTTCTTTGAGCACTGGATAAGCACTACTGAAATACCTGGAGTATCTCGGTGTTTCTATAAGAGAACTAGAATGCCAGATATGCCTGTATGTTAAAATATTATTAGAAAAGAATAAAAAATATACTAGAACCACCTTTGTTAAGAAAACATATGTAAGAAGTTTTTCCAAAAATAGAATTCCAAAAGATAAAGAGTTCTATTTTTTATTAACTAGACCATTACATTCTGTTCTTTTACTTATTTCAAACTATAGAGTAACTTAATTTTACAGAAAATGAAAACCGGAAATTAAAGTGTGTTTTTTTAAGTTATATTATTAGTTACTTTAAAACAATAATAATCAAAAATATTCTTTACTATAACCAAATAATTAATAAAACATAAAACAGGTAAATGAATTCCACGCGGCTTGTTCTGCAAAATTGATAATAATAATCCATTTTTAAAAAATACCAGGTTAACTGCTGGTTTCAACGAGAGATCAGGTTAACAGTTTGCAAAAAATAAAGAATAATAATACAGTTTTGTTCTTTTATATTAACAAATTATATGTCGCGATATGGGTAACGTTATAGAGCTTGTAAAACAGAAAAAGCATTCATTATCCATATTACATCAGCCGACATTAACACGGTACTTCTGGTACTACTTTTCAATATCCCGCGGCGGTTTCAATTTGGATCTTACAGAATATGACTCACATTATTCGGCAGATTACTAGTAATTTCGATGGTGTAAAATATTGGACTTTATCGAATATGCAAAAAACAGATTAATAAAAATATTCTTACAAAATTTTTTGGCAGTTACTGAATGTTCTTTTCTGTCCTAAGACATTTAGCTCTGCAATTTTTGCAACTAATCATTTTATTGGTTGTCCCAAGACACAGAACGTAGGTTAAAAATATTGAAAATATTTCGTAACAAAATCCATTAAAGTTAATTTTAGAACATTACCTCTTATTAATTAATCAATTAAAATTTTACTATATATCTTTATTAGCAATGGTCAAAGCTTTCGATTTATTAAAATAAAAGAAAATATTAATATGGTCAATTCTATCCGAAATTGAAGTTCGCCATTCGCTGATAACAGATTAAAAGTTTTTGAGTTGCTGAAAAGGCGAATCCCTCTCGAAAAAAAAAACCATCCAAATAAAATCATCTATTAAAAGTAACCTCAACAGCAATTAGCATAAATGAGCTCGCAGATAGTACAACTCATCACCGCAGCAAAACCAGGATTTTAAAATAGACCTGGAGATATTTACAAACTGATTACTGACCGACCTACCTACACCCCGTGGCAGGTAAGGATCGTAAAATGCCAGTGAACCACTAAGTTTGGCTAATCTAAAAGAATATTCCAAATACAAACGGATTAAATTCAAGGGTTGGTTGGTATTTGGGAATTCCACTAAATTCTTTTGATACAACTATGCAAAAAAAATTTCTTTTTATTTTCGCTTGTTCCTTCAACATGGACAATGAACTGATCATTGATTATATTCTGAGCAAACTCGGATGAAAAATGATGTAGTATTCGCGGAGTCTAAAAAAATCCAATTGTTTTTACCATTTCCATCAAAATATCCTCACGTTTGTATCCCCGCTGCAGTGTTTAGTCTACTTTAAAATTGAGTTCTTAGTTTCAAGTTTTTGAGATATTTAATTTTTGCAGTTTTTGTCAATGATTTGGAAACTTTTACCGATTTATAGGAATCTGAAAGTTATAGCCAAACTAAGCTATTCTTGGCCTTGTCTTGGGTCTTGACCTGTTCCAGAATTAGTCTCCCTCCATTCCCCCCTATCTTTCGCCCTGGCTTTCCAATTTCTGACCCACAGATTCCTCAAGTCATCTTCGACTTGAGTTTTAAATTTAGATCTGGGCCTGCATCTCTTCCTGGTTCCTACTGGCTCTTGATATAATATCTGTCTTTGGGGGTCTCCAGTGTCCATTCTTTCAAGGTGTCCGAGCCATTAGTCTATTAATTTTAATAGACCGGACGATGTTGTATTTTTCTAAGCATTGATACAACTCAAAATTGTAGCGCCTGCGCCATATCCCGCTTTCTTGTACACCACCGTTGTTGTGTTTAAGTATTCTTCTTTCAAACCGGCCTAACAGTTCTTCGTCGCTGTTTACCTTATTATCCTAGTTGGATAAATTTCCTTAAAAAATTTTCCATTAAACTAATTAATGCTCGATAAATGTTTGTTTTTATTTTTTGAAAAAGAGAAACATACCGACGCACACATTATTTCGTTGTGCCATTTAATTTATATAAATAGACATCATCGACTGATTTATATTAATTTAATTGATTCTATTTCGGAAAATTAAAATAGCAATTTCGTTTGACATTAATAAATAAAAACGAAATCCTACATTTGTGGCATATTTCAAAACAAATAGACACACATTTATTTTCCTACAGTTATAATTGATGATTTTGTGTGTCTTGATAACTAATGAATTACAAGAGAGGTTGTGTTATGGAATACTATGCGTTTATTTCTTCTCCGGACTAACTCTTTGTTTTGGAATTAAACAGAATATATTGACATGTATAAATTTATTATATTAGAGGATGAAAATTACACTGCCTGTTATTTCTTAAAACTATGAATTTATAAGTTCTGTTATCTACAATTATTTAACGATGTTTCTGGATGGATTTGAGTACAAGAGATTGGACTCAAATATTAATATTAAAATAGCAAATACGGATAGCTTATCGAACAAAGAAATAAGAGAAATAAATTATTATTATTCCATAGATACGAAGTATTAGGCGAATAAACTAGCGAAACTTATTTATTCTAAATAGGAAAATATTTATGAAGAGTATTGATTCTGATTTCTAACAGCAAATAATTATTAGTGATTATACATGAGAACTTTTCATAATTGTAAATAACATATACCAGGTGACTAAAAACTATATAGAAATACATAGATACTTTAATTATCTTACATGTGAGTAGGTAGGTACATTACACCTCCTTTTGTAAGAATGAAAATAATTGTAAAATGAATTTTCATTTAAATGGTATGAAACATTTGTATACATTATTATTTTATTTTAACACATTTAAATAGTTTCTTTTAGTCTCGATAGTCTTTCACTTCGTCTTATCGGTGTAGTCTCTGTGAAACTAGTCTCTTCACACTTTTTGGATTCACTATAATTATTGTCTTTATTATGTTTACAATCTATACTTAAATCTGTCTCATGTACATGTTTTCGTTTACTTTGACATATATTTAGTGTTAAACAATTTGTAATTTGTTGACAACTATGTGACGGATTTCTACGAAATCGTCGGTAAAAATATTTAATTATCCTGTATAAAATATAAAGTAACATACATTTTATCAAAAATAAGATTGCATAAGTGAAATAAGAACTATTTTTTATTGTGTCTGAAAAATTAATATTTGTTTCTGAGGTCATTTTCTCTAAATTATCTAGTTTATGGCTTGCTAAATTTAATGCATCTCGATCGAGATTATTTAATTGTAAGGGAACAAGGTGTAATTTGGATTCATTATTTATCTTAATATCATCACAACAGACTTCTGGAAGGGATAAATCTGGAATGATAGACTGAAAATTACTTTCTTTTGGATTTGAGACAGATATCAAAATAGTTGATCCGGTGTAAGTTTTGCAATTATTCGAAGTAGAAAAAATACCTGTGTTTGAAAGAACAATAGATATTGGCGTACTAGTCTGACAGCTTAAAGTTAAATCTGTTGGTTTGGGTAAAACATATATCCAAGAATTTGGTTTGTTTAATTTATGCCAAATTTCATATTCTGTTTGAATTATACGAGTATCGCAACTAGATGGTATGTTTGTTATTGAAGTTAACAATTCAGTTTCACAAATTGGATTAGTGTGTGTAAATCGGAAAGTATCAGGATTTTTGCAAATAAGTTTTTCTTCATCTAATGAATAACAGTCTTCTAATGTATCAATAGTAACATAAATGTTTCTATTTTCTGAAAGAACAAGATATTTGACAGATGGAAGAATAAAGGTAAGTCTCTTTAATGTTGGATGAATTATAGGAAGAGATATTAGTTTAAAAAGAGAATAAGGAGTATTACTAACCAAAGGTATACTAACCGTAATTAAAATCTTGTTATCAAAATATATATATTTAAGTAAAATGATATCGAAATATTTATGAGCATAATCGATAGTCAATGGAAATGGATAAGTCGATGTACTAGGTAAATGCGTTACCGTTTTAGATAATTCTTGAATTAGTTGCTCAGGTGTTATAACAGAAGGATGAAGGTTATTATTTCTTGCAAATAGAATAACGTTTATTAAAGTAGAATATTCTTGTTGTAATTCTGTTATAAAGAAAGTTAGTAAAGTAAAATGTTCTTCAATTTTTTGTTTTAAATCTAAATTAAAATATTTATTATTCATTTTATCTGTGTAATTGGTAATTGATTCAAAATTTTTATCAAAAATCACTTTGTTTCGGTCTAGATTTGTAATAGAGTTATTAAAATTTGCAATCGTGGCTTTTACTACATGAATTTGTTGTTTTAGTAAATCAAGAAGATGATTTTCGTTACTTTCAGCTTTGTTAATAGCATTATTGAAATTTTCAGCATCATCACTGTCTAAGGTACCGAATAAGGTCCTGAAAACAGATCCAATTGCATTAAATAGAGCGCGTTTTGGTCTAAAATGTTCATGCAGAATTATGTTTTTTAAAGTTTGTTCATCTTGAAAGAGTCTAGGTATGATTTGTCCTAAGAGTTTTAGTGAAGTATCACATAATCGTAATTCAATAAGAACTGGTTTGTTTTGACACAGTCTTAATGTTTTTTGATAGGTGAGATCTACAAAATTTAATTTGTCTGTAAAAGGTTGTAAAGGAATATGACTTAATATGTTCCAATGAGTTTCAATAAATTGAACATTTTTTATGTGTTCGTAATAGATTCCAGGTGATTTGTTGATAGGAGTATTGGTATATTTCTTGTGAATTTGTTCACTATTTGTCAGCCATATTATTGCATACCTGAAACAAAAGCATGTTTCAATCTATTCATGTGAACTTTTATTGGTTTTTTATTTACTAAAATTGTGCAATTGACAGGAGAATTTATCTCTAGAATTTTATAAGGTCCATTATAATTTTGTGTAAGTTTTTTGGTTTGACCCTTCTTTGTTTGCTCATTTTGGAGATATACTAATTGTCCTTCTAAGAAAACGGTGTCATTAATCTTTTGGTCATAATATTTTTTACTGACTACTTTAGATTCTAATAGATTCGTTTTTGCTAACTCATGAGATTTTCTAAGTTTAAGTGTTAAATTATCTAAATAATCTTCATATGTATATTTGAGTTCTACTGGTCGTATTATACTGCTAGGTAGATTAGGTGTATATCCAAATATTAGTTCATATGGTGTGAATTTGGTTGAAGTATGATTAGTTGTATTATATGAAAACATAGCAAAATCTAGCCATTCGTCCCAATCGGATTGATCAGCTTTAATATAATGTTTAAGGTAGTCTGCTAAAGTAGCGTGACTCCTTTCTAATGCGGCATTTGATTCTGGATGATAAGCAGTACAATTTATATGTCTGATTTTAAAAAGCTTGGCGATTTGAGAAAATAATTTGGAAGTAAAATCTCGGCCTTGATCAGTAACTATTATATCGGGTTTTCCAAACTTGCAAATAAATCCACGAACCAGATTTTCAGCGATAGTCTTGGTTTCATGATTCGGAATTGCGTAAGCTTGAGAAAATTTTGTTAAGTCATCTTGTAATGTTAATATGAACTTATTACCTGACTCGGTTAAAGGTAAAGGACCTACTATATCTAAAAATATTTTTTCTAATGGATTTGAGCTTGTTGTTGTTATCTCCATGGGCTTTACGAATTTTTTTCTAACGAGTTTATTTTTCTGACAAGATTCACAGGTTTTTATAAAGTTTTTAATATCATTTTTCATATTATTCCATTTGAAATGTTTTTTTATACGATTGTATGTCCGATGAAAACCAGAGTGTCCAGCCGTAGGACTAGTGTGATTCTCTTGTAATATTGTAGTTATTTCCTCAGGTTCAGGATTTGTTAGTATATCATGATAAATGATAATAGATATATCAGTTTTTCTAAAAATAAATCTAATCATAGATCTAATTTTTCCCCAACTTAATTTATCGTAGCTAAAAGTTATTCTGGGTAGGCAAATTTTTAATATTTTATCGTTTAATAACCAGTCTCTTAATTTTATTAGGGAATTAAATATATCTTCATAAGAGGTATTGTCCCAATAATTATTTTTTATAAATATGTAATAAAAGTTTTTATTTTGATCAGAAATATATATAATGTCATTTAGTCTTGGATTTTTGGCTTTCAATTTTTCTATATGACTGAATTGTTTATTTATTTGTTTCTGAACGATCTCATTAAAATTTAAATCTACGGAAACAAACAATGCTAAATTTTGTGAAAATGATGTAATCTTTTCATTTGTTTCTTTTATATTATCATTTGTTATTAATATAGTTTCGGATTTAGATAAGAACTGTGAATAAGTGTCATTATTTTCTTTACTCATTTTGTTTATTTGTAAGGTGATTGTTGCCGGGTTTTTGTTTTCTTCGCAAATATTTGTTTCAGATATGGTTAAAGGAGGACGACTTAAACAATCAGCATTTTGATTTAATTTACCTGGTTTATAAATAATTTCATAGCTATATTCTTCTAATGCTAATCTCCACCTAACGAGTCTTGATCCGGGATCTTTTACATTAAATAGCCATGTGAGTGGTTTATGATCCGTATAAATGAAAAATTTATTTCCGTACAAATATGGTCTAAAGTGTTTAACACTCCATACAATTGCAAGTAATTCTTTTTCTGTTGTGCTATAGTTTGATTCCGCTTTGTTCAAGGTACGACTAGCATAAGCAATAGGTAAATCATCTGGTACTTTACCTTGAGAAAGTATGGACCCTATTGCATAATTACTAGCATCCGTTGTTAAGACAAAGGGTTTGGTAAAATCTGGATACTGAAGTATTGGTTCTGAACAAAGTATTGATTTCAGGTTCTCAAATGACTGTTGTTGAATGCTTGTCCAATTAAATTCAACATTTTTCCTCAGCAGTTTTGTTAAAGGTTGTGTTAAAGCACTGAAATTTTTTATAAAGCGTCTATAATAACCAGTGAGACCCAAAAAGCTCTTAATATCTTTTTGTGTTCTGGGTATAGGAAAATCTGTAACAGCACATACCTTTTTTTCGTCCGGTTTGACACCAAATTCAGTTATTAAATGTCCTAAATACATTACTTCGCGACGAAAAAATTCGCACTTATCTGGTTGTATTTTTAAGTTGAATGTAGACAATTTTTCGAATACTTCTTTTAATCTTTTATTATGATTTTCTAATGTATCGGCATGAATGACTATATCGTCGAGATAGACAAAACATCTGTAATTTTGTATTCCTGAGAGGACAGTATTCATTAGCCTTTGAAAAATACTGGGAGCATTTTTTAATCCAAATGGCATTCGTGAATATTGATAATGTCCAGACGGAGTTGAGAAAGCAGTCTTTGGAGAATCCTCAGGATCCATTTTGATCTGGTGAAATCCTGATGTTAAATCTATTGTTGAAAAATATTTTGAATGACCCAATTGGTCTAATATATCGACTATATTCGGAAGTGGAAATGAATCTCCTATAGTAATATCATTTAGTCGTCGATAGTCTATAACAATTCGCCATTTCTTCTTTGCTGAAGCATCGGCCTTTTTTGGCACAACCCAAAGGGGCGAATTCCATGGCGAAGTTGATTCTTCGATAATACCTTGATCTAGCATACCTTTTATTTGAGTTTCGACTTCATGTTTGTGTACTTCAGGATACCTGTATGATTTAGTGCTAATAGGTACATTAGAATTTAAAGGAATTTTGCAAGTTATGGCATTTGTACTGGTAAGTTGATCTCCTTCCAGATAAAAGATATGATTGTACTCCTTGCAAATAGAAATTAAAGATGATTTTTCTTCACTATTTAAATGATCTGTTCTCAAGGCATTTTTTAATTTAGCAATTCTGTTAGAATTCGTATTATCTTTATAAGAAGACATTTTTCGTATATTTGCATTGTTTTGTAAATTTGGAATTTTTTCTATTGCTACTTGAATATCGTTTAATTCAACATCCGTTTCAGTAGTGTTTACGATTGAGGTTAAAAAGAAATCATTTTTTACTTTAACAACACTAGGACATAAAAATACACCTTTAAAGATTTCGCGTTCGGGACATAATCCTTCGCTTAATTCATTATTTATTACTTTAATTTGAACAATTGTTTCAGTTCTTGCGGATAGAATAGTTTTATTACTTCTTGAGTTAGAATTAGAGTTTTGATTTAGTATAAGATCGTCTGAGCAGGATTTTTCTTCTGAACAAGATTTTGATTTATGATTTCGTGAAGAGTTACAAGTTTTATTTGTGCATATCTCAGTGGATTTTACACATTTTGGACTTGAATTTTCTTTGGATTTAGAGTTAGATTTAGATTGAATTGGATTGGATAGTAGTTCTTCACTACTTAAGGTTATTTGGATATCATTGGTTTCTAAATAAGAATGATCCTCTATGGATTTAGCATCATAAGGAAATATTTCATCGATATTAGAACTTGTCTCGATATTTTGATCTCTCAGAAATTCGTCATTGTCATTGTTTAATGGAGATTTTATATATTCAATTGGAATAGAACAATTTTTAAAGTTTAATTTATTTTCTTTATAATCAATTTGGCATTTATTTATTTCAAAAAAATCGCTACCTAATATACCGTCGAAATGAAGAGGAAAATCGTCTTCTACGACATAGAAAACATGAGTTTGGACAAAATCTTTTATCTTGAAATTTACGTTACAACTACATATAGTTTTATTTGGATTTAAGACATTTTTATCAATGCCTCGTAGAGTAATAGACTTAGAATAAATTTTTGGAATGTTTAGTATTTTTGAATATTTAATTAAAGAAATATCTGCGCCTGTATCGATTAGAAACTTGCAAGAGGATGGATTAGAATTATTTACTAAGGGTAAATCTACATAGGAAGTGACTGAGAAGTTGATGGTTGTGATACGGCCTGAACTGAACGAACTCCTCGAGAATCGACCGTTGGTTGTCGAGGATTCTGGAAGTTTAAAGAATTTGTTGGATTTTTGTTTTTATTGTTAAATTCGCGTTTTCTACATTCTTCTATAACGTGACCTGGTTTTTTGCAGTATCTGCAAAAACGTTGGGAAGTGTTGGTATTTTCTTTTCTTAAGTTTGGAGGAAAATCAGAATTGGAATTTGAATTTGAAGGTTTATAATTTTGATTTTGAGAATTTGACCTTTGAAGATTTGAATTAGGATATTTTGGGTTTTGAAAACTAGAATTTTGAAGATGTCTAACATTTCTATCTGAATTGTTTTTATATCGACAGTTATTTGAGGAATGGTTATTTCGTTTGCAAATATTACAGAATGGTCTGAAAATTTCTTGTCTTGATAACTGTTCTTGTTCTTCGGCAATTGCTATAGCAACAGCTCTTTCTAAGGAATCTGGATTTCGGGCTTTGATTAAAATAGAGAGGTCTTTGTTTAATCCTCTAATAAAGACATTTAGTGCTTGAGTTTTTAAGAGTTTAGTACATGCATTTCTTGCATCTGGAGATAAGTCTGGATCAAGTGTATTTATTAATTTTATATAGCAATTTTCAACTTTATTTGCAAATGACATTACATTTTCACTGGGCATCTGACGTAAGGAATGTAATTCCAATTGCCACTGACCTTCAGTTCGGCGTTCAGAATAAGCATCTAATAAGAAGTCTTTTAAATCTTTCCATTCGTCAAATGTTCTGTTTCTAGTTATGGCCCTAGCTTTATCGGTTAATTTAGTTTCTATAATGGCTAATAAGATGGGTTTGGATTGCGGATTTACTAAATTGTATGCTTTATCACAATTGTCTATGAATTCGTATAATTTTGATTTTGTACCATCAAATCTAATGAGAAGTTTTTCAGCTATTTCAATTGATACTGACATTTTATTTGAATTAGAAGTAGAAGAATTTGAAAGAGAATTTGAGTCGGGAGAAGGTATTTGTTCGTCAAATAAGTTACTTATATCAGGATATAAAGTAGACATACGTTTACAAGATTTTTAAAATATGAGACAGAATTTAAGATAGAATGTACTTACAAGTAGAATATTGTTGTTGGTCGCATAGTCTATTATTCCACGGGTTCACCTCTACTTCCGATGGAACTACAATTGGGTTATGACTGGAACTGGATTTCGAACTGGATGTACTGGACCCCAATGTAATTAGTTGTAGTGGCGATTTTTCCACACTGACAGTTTTTTTTGAATGATTCCTCGAAGGAAACAAGTCAATTCAAAAATTCCTCAGCTCTCCTTCTATCAGCAATCAGAGGAACTCTGCTACTAATATCCCACGTTCTGACACCAAATTTTGTTATGGAATACTATGCGTTTATTTCTTCTCCGGACTAACTCTTTGTTTTGGAATTAAACAGAATATATTGACATGTATAAATTTATTATATTAGAGGATGAAAATTACACTGCCTGTTATTTCTTAAAACTATGAATTTATAAGTTCTGTTATCTACAATTATTTAACGATGTTTCTGGATGGATTTGAGTACAAGAGATTGGACTCAAATATTAATATTAAAATAGCAAATACGGATAGCTTATCGAACAAAGAAATAAGAGAAATAAATTATTATTATTCCATAGATACGAAGTATTAGGCGAATAAACTAGCGAAACTTATTTATTCTAAATAGGAAAATATTTATGAAGAGTATTGATTCTGATTTCTAACAGCAAATAATTATTAGTGATTATACATGAGAACTTTTCATAATTGTAAATAACATATACCAGGTGACTAAAAACTATATAGAAATACATAGATACTTTAATTATCTTACATGTGAGTAGGTAGGTACATTACAGTTGTAACCTCGTTGAAATTACCAAAATATTGGGAATGGTGAAAGACATGATTGTTTTTATTATTAATAACGGTTACCGGAGTCATTTGACGTGAACTGAAGAAACAACCAAATAAAATAAATTTGAAAGTCCTTTCTTTCAAACTACAAAAAACCCTTTAACTTTTAACTTTCAGTCTATTGTATAAGGATTAAGAGTATTTGGAGCTATTTGATTATTCATATAAAAAACAATAAATCCTAAGATATCAATAATATCATATCTCCAGGTTTGTATTTTGTTAAATTATTTTTTTACAGCTGCTATTTTTTTTCAATAGCGTATGTTTCTTGGCGTTTCGGGTGCACTCGTAAGTCTGTTAATACATTTAAACAACTTACCTGTTGGATAGAATGTCTCTTCCTAAGCTTTTGAAAAGCTCCAATTGGCACCTCGTCGGTTATATTACTTTGTCATTTACTTCTTTAATACATGTTTATTAAATGTTGCTACCTAAAGTTAAATATAAATCATAGTAATGCCTACTATTAAGTAATCTCACTGCTATTTTGGAATTCTGTTGGATAGTTTTTCTGTTACATACACTTATACATTTTTTATAACACTGACTTAGTAAAAGAGACACCTCATATTCTCAAAGAGACCAAAACAGATAAAAGAAATACATACTTTAAACCTTGGAGGTTAGACACTTGAATATGTAAATACAATTAAATATCTAGGTTTACTATTTGATCAAGCTCTAACCTGGAAGGACCACATCAAATATATATCAGCTATATGTTAAAAAAGACTAAACCTCTTGAAATGTTTTTGTGGTACGAACTGGGGAGCAGAAATTAGAACTTTATTCATATTATATAAAAATCTGATCCGCTTCAAGATCGATTATGGATGCCATGCTTACTCGTCTGCTTTAATAACAACTCAAAAAGTTTTAGGCACCATTCAAAATAACGCTCTTAGAATAATAAGCGGTGCATTTAGAACAACCCCTATCTTAAGTCTTCAGGTCGAACTCGGTGAACTACCATTAGATTTAAGAAGACAGGAATTAATGCTCTCATATGCATCGAAGTGGTACTCTTTACAATATTACCAAACCATTCGCTGCTCTAATATTCAGCACGCAAAAATCCACATTCCCTTTTACGAAAGATGCAGACGAATCTTAAATGAATTAAACCTTAAAGTCCTCGAAATTATCCAAGTAAGATACCAACTTCCCCTACTTGGCTAATATCTTCTCCTCATATAAATTTGGATCTATTATCGGCAAATAAGGAAGAAAGCAATCGTCATCTAGTTAATTCTAAATATCAAACATTAATTTCTCAATTTTCTTTCTTCAAACAGATATTCACAGGTGGATCTAAAACAGAACGTTGTGTACCATCTGCCTTTGTAACAAAGGATGAAATAAAGAAATATAAACTAGCGGGCACTAATACTTTTTTAACAGGAGAACTCTTTGCAATATATAAAGCGATATGTCACGTTACAAAATGTCCTGCACTAAGTTCTCTAGAAATCATCTCAAAAATCTATTGTTCCCATCCTGTGGCCAAACTTATTAGACAATAATTGCACAACCTAAATCACAGAAACATTGATTTCCTGTGGGTGCCATCTCATATTGCAATCACGGGAAACGATCTGGCGGATAAATATCCACGAGAAGCCTTAGAGGACATGACTATTGCGTTCTATCCAAAAACTCCAGCGACAGATCTCAAACCGTATTTTCACAGCAAAGTAGTCAACATATGGAATAGCAAATGACTCAAAAAACAGGCAAAATTACTTGAGATAACACCAATATTTCAACCATGGTGTGATAGTTATACCAATCGTTTTTCTCAGGTTATCATCACACGACTGCGGCTTGGTTATAGTCGCCTTACGCATGGACATCTGATGACAAGGGATCCCTAACGAGAGTGTTATGCTTAGAAGACCCGCTAACAGTAAAACACCTTCTAATGGAGTGCCCGTTACACAGTGCAGAAAGATGTAAATTATTTGGAATCCCGAAGAATTTGAGTTAACTATTTTTAAAATGCAATAAATTATTTATACAAAATTTAATTGTTACGCTATTCAATTATTGCTAATACTTTTTCTTTTTTCACTAATAGCCCTACAGGCTCATGCTAGTTTGTAAAAAAAAAATTGAACGTTTACGTATTATTATTTACTTGGTTTCTGTATATGGTTCATATGCTAAGCTATTTCTTGCACTTCCATCTTAATAACCTGCACATCTTTTGTAAGGTCAACCACTTGCAAAGTTTTTGTCTTTATGGATGCTTTCAAAGTTTAATAAGGAAAGCCCAAAATAGGGAAGACTTTGCAGAGGTCATTCGCTAAGAAGACGGCAGCCAAAGAAGAAGAAAGATCTTTGCTTATTTTAAATAATTTGTAAATAAAGTGATGATGTATATGAGTTAGTACACGAAACGTTTTCAATATAAGGATATAGTAGCTTATATCCTTTCTTTTATTCTCCAACCTTGACCGAGAACCATCCACTATCATAGTGAACTACATTTAGGATATAAATGTCAGGAAAAGAATCATTAATTTAAATAAAACGGTTCATTTTTAGTCGAATAACTGAAGTTTCCTATTTCGATAGATACTACATTTAAGACCAATTAGCCTAAAGCCCGATCGGTGGATTTCATAAATTAAAAAGCTAAGTATGTGTTTGCATCAGGTTCCCAAACAAATAAAAGCTCATTTATTTTCGTAGCTACCAATCTCGTAATCAGAATTAATGAATTTGAATTTCTCAGTGTCCATTTAGCCGAAGAAGCTGTGGGAGACTTATCTATGACAAGCCAACATTGAAGAATCAAAATGCGCTATGTATCAAACGCTTTAACTATCTGAAATGTCACTTAAAGAGGAAGTCCCCGCGTTTTATTAATATCTCGGTTCAGATGTAAATAAAGACATCAAATTTGTTCTTCTCAGGTGCGTTGTCACAAAAAAAGACACCTCTTTTGTCGTTCTCGCTCTCAAGCCGACACGATCAAAGAAAATAATTTTACTAATATTAATCACGTACGGATTAGAAAATATTGAAGTGATTATTTAAATGAAGATTGAAGTTCTTTGCGATAATGAAACTCTGTAAGAGATTAAGCTTAAAAGAGAGGTTTTATATCTTCCACATCAGAGGTCTAGTTAGTTTTTCAGCATTAGCATAACGATTTAACAGTTAAATAGATTTTCGAGAAGATGCAATTATTGAATTTGTAGAAACGGACTGGCACAATTAGACTTAGCGGTCAAAGTTTCCAAAACTGAATGTACACTAACCAAAATATTATTTATGTATCTAATGTATCGTTAATAACTCTATTGATGTTTCTTGATGGTAGATCTTTTTTATTTTATCATTATTAGGAATTCTCGATGAAAAATTAAAGTAATCTTTGATGGTCTTTATATCAAAATAATCATTTCAATGGTGAAGTTGTTTAGTTTCAAAATTCATATTTTGATTTATTTTAGTTCTGTGAAATGTTTATGATTTTTTTTAAGCTAATATGAATCGGCCCTGTCTCCTGCTCGTAGATCTTTCGCTGAAATTGTCTTTTAAACTCCATTAAGATATGTTGTTTTCGGTCTTCTTGGTTTTTTTTTCGCTCAGGGTGGTCTCTAATCCAATATTACCTTAGGTAGGCGAAGGTTTGACATTATTTGTTATAAGATTTACTGTATTTCTTTTATAATAATGGTTGTTCTATCTATGATTTGTTTTATTAGTTCAGTTGTTACGTGCATCAATCTTGATATACCTACTGATCTACGCCAAAAATTCCATTTCCAAAACAAGTAGTTTCGCATCCATAAATTGCATCGCTTTTGAAATTGTGTACATTTCTTTTTATATTTGCCTCCAAATAGATATATTCGGGACATGACGCAATTACATTTCCATCTTCTAAGTTTTATCATCATCACGTAGCGCTACAACCCTGGATGGATCTTGGCTGACTATACAACTTTTTTCCAATTTGTCTGTCAAATGGAATGTTCATTTTCCGGAGATCTGCTTGGATGTTATCTCTCCATCGCATTCTGGGACGTCCGAGTAGTCTTTTGCCTGTTTGAATCTCTTCCCATACCAGTTTTACAAATCTCTCGTTATGCAGTCTGTGCACGTGGCCTGGCATCTTAGTCGCTGTGATTTAATTTCTTGGACAATATCGGCATCATTGTAGAGTGCTTTTAATTCGATATTGGTTCTAATCTTATACTGGTTTGTGGTGATGTCATGGTGAGGTGAGGAAGTATTTTTCGTTCAAAGCGTCTGAGCTTTTCTTCGTTTGCTTTGGTCATGGCCCACGTTTCGCATCCGTATGGTATTACAGGTCTGACGATGGATTTATAGATTTTGATCTTTGAACTTCTTGTAAGATTTTTTGATTTGTTGATCTTCTAAGTTTAGTTAATCGTTTTTAACTCCACCTAACCACATGTATCTCGTTGTTGAGTTAATATTTAGTACCCATTCCTGTATTAATAGTTTTGTCATGAATTGCTAATCTTCCTGATCCTGGTAATAATATAATGATCTATCCTTAGCCTTTCTTCTTTCATTTAGTTGTCTCGAAATTGTCAAAGTTGGAATCATTTGAAATCTGGTACTATAGAAGGATTTTGAAAATATCATGGACCCAACGAGTTACAAATGCAAAAGTGTTAAGAAGGCTACAAAAGTATTGCGAGGTCATAAAGCACATTAAAACAAGAAAGCTGGAATATTAAGGCCACATTACCAGAAATATAAAATATTAAGGCTCATAATGCCAGATAAAATCAAGGGTAAAAGATCCATAGGAAGACGAAGAATTTCCTGGCTAAGAAACCTAAGAGAGCAGCCCAGTAGGTATTTCCCAGATCAGCCGCTAATAAGGTACGAATAGCTGTGATGATAGCCAAACTCCGATAGGAGAAGTAACTACAAGAAGAAGAATTGTCAAAATCTTTACCATTGACATGTATGTAACTCCATCTAGTAAAGACTAGTGGTAGCCTCTAATGCCGCTGTTCCTGTACTTTTCAGAGCTCTTATGTTATTCAGGAGCACTTGTCTACGTAATATAATATTAGCTATACAGGTCTAGCTATACACGTCTATACTGTCTACCACGGTACTGATCAACAGCGATTATGATTATATGGGTGTACAGGAGTACATTATATGTGAGTATTCGAAGTAAATCATTAGATCCGAAGATACTTAGCCTTATTGGTTCTAAACAGTTCCTCTTAAAATAACCTAAACTCACCTAACTTTTAACAAGGCAAACAAGTTAACAAGGCAACTAGTTTTCTTTTGGAAGAGTTTACAGAAAAGCTCTCTTGGGCACTATTTTTCTATGTAGCTCATTGCATGACGCATCTGACTCGAGGCATAACAAAAAATCATACTTTAACGACCTTGGTAACTAGTGCGATATTGTCTGCAAAACTTTATATTCATATTCTGTGATTTTAAAGCCCTTAGATGGTAAGATTAGCTAGCTTTACTCCTAGCGTTTTTGCAGATATAATTCTACATTAAAAAGTGTAAATAATCATGGCGTTTCATAAGTTACTAGGCACTGCTCTGTGTATAGACCTACTGCAGGCAATATCAAAACACACTCAATGTTTAAGAATTCAACAAAGGTTCTTTTTGGTGTAAGGCCTTCTTAATAC
Source organism: Diabrotica balteata (assembly GCA_918026665.1). Taxonomy (NCBI): domain Eukaryota; kingdom Metazoa; phylum Arthropoda; class Insecta; order Coleoptera; family Chrysomelidae; genus Diabrotica; species Diabrotica balteata. Next base: position 53,519,772 of record OU898281.1, read on the forward strand.
TGGACAATAGAGTATATTTTTTATGCTTCCCAGTTTCATAGTCTATGGGAGCAAGTTATCAGAATGGTCTGCAAGATTCTTATTCTTGATTAGCCATTTAACGATTTTCCATTGTCTTTGAAAATAAATGAATTAAAGTTGAATACCAACTATCTAATAACTATAACAATATAATAATATTATAATAGTATAATTAATATCAATAGTGGTTTAATAACCAGAAAAATCTTATGAGGAAAGAAGAAATATTTTAAAGCTAAAGGAAGTTAGGTTGCAGCTCCAATCAATTATTTAGTGTGAAGTTGTATGCAAGACATAAATAGCTAGAATGGTAACCAAAGTTCTGATGTGAAACAAAGCATAAAAAACATCAGAAATTGAGTATTTTACTTCATTTAATACGAATATAAATACAAGAATGTAAAGTTGAATATGTTACAAATTGTAATCAGGCATGAGCTAGATATATCGACCAGTACGAATCTGGACAGATTACTTAAGAACATCCTCTCCACTGGACTCCGAAGAGTATTTACAGCATTAGCATACCGCTTAAAATAAATTATAAAAGATGCAATTATTATTATAATAAAGAAAAAGTTACAAATTGGTATCTGCTTGTAACGAATGTCTTTACATTCGAAAGGAATTCTCGATTGCAATTGCCATAAGAATATTTATGTTTAATTAACATATCTATTTCAAAATAAAAGAACTAATACGGGTATCTCTATATTACTTGAATATTATATCAATGCCATTGGTGACAAAAACATATTCTGCATTGAATAAATATGTTAATGAAGATTTGTAAGTAGCAACGAATAATCAAGTTTTACAGAAGGAAAGGTTTACTCATCCTATTTTTATTAATAATAATCCGCATTAAAGAGTTGCAGCGTCTAATAAATAATGCACATACTTCTAATGCAAGTCAAGATAATTAAAAAACGATATAACGGCCAGCGGCGTTACATTTACAATACAATATAGTAAATTTATGATTCTTATTCCTTACTGCATTGATTATGATGTAAATATTCGGTACAATATTCTGTGTACTTATCACCGCATATGGGTAAACTCATAACCGCACATAGGTTAACTCATGCATTTTTGTCCCAAGGCGCTGGTTTCTAATGCGAAAGTTTGCCTGTTATAGGTAATGGATTTTGACAAGAGCTATGACCTTGTAAATAACAGGTAAACTTGTGTACTGCATCGGGATGACTCATAGCTCTTGTCAAAATCCATTACTTTTACCTGTTATACATCTTGTTCACGTGGTAATCTGTTAAACTCAGAAATTATTTAAAGCAAGGTGCTTTAAAATTTAACTGATGATATATTTATTATTAGATCTCTTATGGTAAGTAGCCTATTTATTTGACGTATCTGTTTTAAGTAGCCATCAACAGAATTTAGAGGAATTCCCTCATACCAGCCAATGCATTGCATTTGTATTTAATACATCCGGATTTGGAATATTCATGAAATTGCTTTAAAATTTTTATGAAATTGGTTATGATTTTTAATTCTAAATCAATGAAACTGATAGATCCACACTGATAACCGGATGAAGGCGTTCTTCAAAAACTACATCCTCTCTCCTAGTATAAAAGTAAAAACTCCGCGATGCTACGTCTTCTGTGTTTTGTTTTATGGTATTAAATCGTGAACCTTGAACGAAGATATATGCAATTGAAACGTTTAAGGGGTGGCTGTATCGTAAAATACTCACGATCCCCTGGACTGACCGAATTACAAGTGAAAATCCTCAGAAGAGTGAAGAGAAATACTTGGAAGAAAACGATCATAGTAAGTACCTCAAAACCTGGTTCAACACAACATCTGTGCAGCTTTTTCGCATTGCTGCAGAGACAGTTCAGATTGTCCGGATATTCGCCAACATTCGTTAGGGATAGGCTCTTCAAGAAGAAGAAGAAGAAGAAGTACTTTTTGGGACTGGCATCTAAATACTTTAAACTCGAATATTAAAGTTGATCGATCGCAAAAATAATGAGGTGAGGCATCTCAATAAATGGAGTCAATGGAGATAAGCTCAATAACTTGCGATATTCAGATGATACAATAGTGTCTTTCAATACCATAGTAGAACTGCAAAACTTAATGAACAAAATAACGGAAACAAGTAGAACATCTGAACTGGATATAATTATCAGCAAAACCAAGCTAATGATCATCAGCAAGAAAAACATAACTGGAGCAAATCTGTATTTGAACCAAATGAGACTTGAACGTCTCTCACAGTGGGAACTATAATCAATGCGTCGTGGGACAATACACAAGAGATTAAAGGTCGCATTGGAAAGGCAAAAAGTGGATTCTTGACTATTAGCTCTGTGTTCAATAGCCATCACCTTAACCTAGAAATAAAATTAAGGCTCCTTAAATGTTACGTGTACTCAGTGATTCTGTACGGAGTAGAAACGTAGACATTGAAGGTAGAAACTATCAAAACTTCAGGCTTTAGAGCTATGGTTATACCGAAGGATCCTGAAGATACCATGGACAGACAAAGTTACCAATAAAGAAGTACTGCATGGGATGAACACAACCGCGGGTTTGGTCTACATCCTGAGGGGTCGTAAGCTGCAGTACTTGGGACCTATAATGAGAAATTAAGACAGATATGGGCTACTTTTACAAACGAAAAAGAAGGCCACAAATGAGATGGTCAGATGACTAAAAGAAACACGCAGGTCCGAAGTAAGCACAAACTGCAAAATTTTACAGCAAGGTCTGTATAGATAGATAGATAGATAAGCTACTCTAATGCATTTTGCAAAGTAAAATTTAAGGAAAAAGGACGAAGAAGAATATCCTGGCTTGCTAGCCTGAGAGTCTGGTATAGAAAGACCTCAACACAGCTATTCCGTGTAGCAACCAACAAAGTCATCATAATCAGAATGATGGCCAACGTTCGGAACGGACAGGCACCCTAAGAAGAAGAAGAAGAATGAACTGTAATACTAAAACATGTTTAAAGCAAGAACGCAATGTCATTTTGACTTAAAACTTTACTGACGTAAAATCTTACTCACTCACTGTACTTATGTGATTAACAGAATCAATCTCCGATGCACAGGAAAAGAAATTAGGAAAATCTTCACATAAATTAAATGATTTAGAACTAGTTATATAAAAACAATTATGGTAAATGTATTTGAAAGAAGAAAAAAAAATTATTATTACTACAAATAATCTTGTTTACTGTATTATCCCGTTAATTTCGTTTATTGACATTAGAGTTAGTAACCGTTAACACATAATGGGGTAATAAATATCTAATGTATTTATCCTATGGCACATATTAATTAAATAACAGTCAAATTGATTAGATTGGCTTTAGATGTATCGAAATGGAAAAATATTCATAAATTTCGATCCTTTCAAAAGGCTTTCGTCGATTTTCAGTCCGAGTCCCTTGTCGCCGATATTGCTATTGATCATCACAAAATTGAAATTGTTCAGATCGCTCCTATATACAAATCGCTGAAATGACGGCGACTGAAAGAGAAACAGATTTTGCTATGCAAAGCGAAGGATTATGGTATTATAGCTATTGAGGGATCACGTCCCGTATAATAGAGATTTACAAAGACCATCAAAATGTTCCTGTTGTGTTTGTGCAGTGTGCTTTATATCGTCAGCATTTCAATTTCAATTATCCCTTACAACCGTGGAATGTTTGTTCGTCATTTCGATGTTTACATATAATATTATTACCTGTTCGCCTTTTTTTCTCTATCAAAGTGAAATATACATTAGAATTACGGAAAACATTATATTGTTAGTACACTCGATTCACCGGTGACAAGAATTTTAATATTTTACTTTTGCATTGTTGGGTAAATTGGAAATATTCATTATTCTCTTTACTTCTATCCCTATGCGGGATCGCTTTCCTTAATTTTTTTTTAAACAGTTAGTGATACTTTCCCAAAAATGTTGATCACTCCTGGTCTATTGAATGATCTTAGTAAGATATCGTCCTTGTCATAATATAATAACGTATAAAGTATGACTATTTACTCCATAAAAGCGTATTTTCAAGCTTTAAAAAACCGTATTGCATTAAATCAAACAAAAGCATATAAATATAAACCTGTTTTTGCCACTAGCGACTTGGAACACCACTTTTGCACTACATTACACAATTGAAAAGACGAAAAGTGTAATTTGGCTTCGGCCTCTTATTTATATATCTACATCCATTATTTCTGGTCAACTGCACCACAATAAGCGCCCGAACAAAAAAAACGATAATAATTCAGAGAATAAAGAATCACGTTTTATGTATTCTGATGCTGGCTCAGTTTCCTATATACGGCCATCAAAGCCTATTTATTTTCCGCAGAAGATCCGGTGAACTGTACAGAGCCGTATTCTAGAATTTCCATTATTTTTTACGATCTACAAAATCTTTATTGTAAATATTATTTAGAATCTTTATTATAAATCTAGGTATCAGTATTAGTTCTGTATTCTAAAAACTTATGTTAAGTAAGAGACCAAGAGACGAATAAATCAAGATAGCTTTCACCTAATATCATTAAATTGTATGCATTTTAACCACGAATGAATCGATCTACAGCGGGATGATGTTCTGAGGGAATCAGACGCACAGTTTATTTTTTACATCGAGATAATATACTAAAGAGGGAACCTATGAATAAATTTTGTTAAAATCCTTTATAAAAGGTATATAAAAATGCCTCAAACGGGCTATCACAAACACATTGCAAAACGTTTTCGGATTAAACAATCCATCATCAGTGCAAACCTGAAAGTATATAACCACTTTAATTAAAAAGAACGTTAAATGAAAATGTTGACAAAGGTTAGAGCAGAATGTGGTTAATACTTACGGTTGTACACGCTAGTAGCCACCAAAATATATGGGTAAAAACCCTTTAAATGTTATAAATTTGAAGTTGTTTTACATTATTAGTATTTCTAATTTGTGATGGTTAAGTTACCGTTGGATAGGTAACATGGCGGCGTATGACTCTACATGAATAAAATGGTCCTGGGCCTTTTGTTTTCTTGAGTTATAACTCGAGCAATGTAGGAACAATATCACACCTAACCATCTTTCAGCCATCAATTTTCTTTCAGTCTGGCATACTTGCCCACACACATAAACAACCTACCATCTTTACTTTACACACATAACCAGTAATTCATGTTCACTTAGTTATAACTTAAAAATCTATTTTTATTTATCTTTACTAGGTACCAAATGTGGTTTTTTGACATAGAGGGCCCTCCATACTTAAGTTTTAAGTTGAGTACTACATGAACACCACATTATGATCACATTTTTGTCATATTTACATTTCAGCTCAATAACATATCTAAACACACCTCCACCCATTACATCAATAATCAATAATATATCTTTTAGGACCCATCTTCCCACATGTGCCTTTTTACCATTTTCTAGGTACCAAATGTCTCACAACATACAGGGCCTTTTGACAAAATCTCTAGCTTAAAATAAATATATCCTTACACATGTATAGTTGGTTGCCTATCAATCCTACAAAATTTCATAAATTCTAGTTGACCTACATTAATTTTTAAAAAACCAATTTTCAATGTTACAAATGTACCTATCTGATTAATTTACAATACAGATTACAATATTGATGGTTGATACTGTTACATTATTATAATTTTAACTTTTTCAATTTTAAATAAGGCTGACATCTGTCAATTTTAGACAACTACCGTAAGTTACACTGACTGCTCTGACACAACATCCGTCCTAACTTGTCAACAATGTCATTTTGATCAGTTGTTATCAACAGGTCCTCGTAGACACTTCGTCTCAGGACCATTTTACTCATGTAGAGTCATACGCCGCCATGTTACCTATCCAACGGTAACTTAACCATCACAAATTAGAAATACTAATAATGTAAAACAACTTCAAATTTATAACATTTAAAGGGTTTTTACCCATATATTTTGGTGGCTACTAGCATGTACAACCGTAAGTATTAACCACATTTTGCTCTAACCTTTGTCAACATTTTCATTTAACGTTCTTTTTAATTAAAGTGGTTATATACTTTCAGGTTTGCACTGATGATGGATTGTTTAATCCGAAAACGTTTTGCAATGTGTTTGTGATAGCCCGTTTGAGGCATTTTTATATACCTTTTATAAAGGATTTTAACAAAATTTTTTTGTGATATATGGTATACAGCCAGCTACAGGAACTTAGTTTCCTCGTGGAATTCTATGAATAAATATTTGCGGTCAAAGTAGTCGATAATAATGACCGACTGTTGTTTCCGAAATAACAGTGGTGTACGAAAAAAAATCTTTTGGTACATATAATACATAATACATATAATACATAATACTATAACATGTTTTGTTATAGTATCATGCATATAATATGTACAATAATTATTTATTTCGTTAATATTTACATTTAAATTAAATATTTGATGACGTATAATATTGTAAAATTAAGAAATATATAAATAATAATTTTTATAACATCAAAACATATTTCCAGATACGTAGTTGCGCATCGTACACCAATGATGTGACTGGATGCAAAATATTAAAAATTTAACGAATTCATTGACTTACCAAATAGAATACGTTTAATTATTGACATAACACATAATGCTAACTGTTTAACATTAAAATATCGGGGATAACTATGTTCACATTAATCACCTGTCAAATTCACCTCGGAAATTGTAGTCGATAATGTGACGTCAGTTCGTATATTATATCGATGATCTTTTACACGGTAATTACGATTAATATTCTCCTTAATATAATTCTGCAATTATTTTCTAACATTGTGAAGTATTTTGTGCGAATATTATTAAAGTTGGGGTATATACTGCTTATACATCAATGGATATGTCAATTATAGGTTAGAATTTTAAATGTTTCTTACATGTAGGGACATTTTTATGATAAAATAATGCAATACGTGGCCATTTTGGTATCATGATCCTAATAAAAAGTTCCATTTTGAAATTGAAGAGTTAGTGCTAAGTTTAGAAAGTAAAAGTATATGACACCTGCGTAAAAAAGGTTGATTTAACGTAACGTAAAATTTAAAGAACTCAACATACAATAACAGAAAAACGGTCAATATTACTAAAAATAATTATAATGTTTTTGTCAAATAAGAAAAAGGTTCTCAGAAAATTAATATGTTGTAAGATCGAGAAGACAAATAATCAGAATTGATAATAATTATAACAAAACGTTACGTAATACTAAACAGTACGAAGTGCCGATACGATTCGTGTGCTATGTCCTGACCTGCTTCTAAACCATTTTACTAACGGATCATCTCACATGGGGTTGTAGGACAAAAGTGCGACTTGTTTAGAATTGTTCTGGAAAGACAAGGCGATATTTCACTGAAGGCGGATGTTCGTTTCCTTAAAATAACACACATGATAGTTGTTTACAAACCAAAGATCGTTCATCATCTTCCTGAGGTCGTATCGCGAGATTCCCGTTTTATTGAAAAAGGAAAATGGATGAATTATTGAAGAATGTTTAAAAAGTTAAATAAAATTTGGGAATCAATTGGAAAACTTGATGGAATATGATTTATGAAAATAATAATACAGTTGTGATTTGTATGAACAAAACTAAAATATAATAGTAAACTTATTTTTTTATCAAGACAACTTTGCAACACTTTAGTCCCTGCCTTCAGTTAGTTTTACCAACCGTTCTCATGATATTAAGAGAACTCCAATAAAAACATCACTGAAATAGGGCATACAACAACAAAATTTTAATTTTTTAACAGTTTTTATTTATAGTAAATATTGCAAAATCTTGGATTTTGTAAATATTTTCATTAGGATTTGACCTTCCAGTACTTTAATTGTTGTAGTGTAGTTAGTAATATATCACTAAAATGGTGCAAAAGATTCTAACTAAACCGATTAAAGTGGAAATAAAGATTGGTCCCCAAAGCGGGAACCAATGCAATCTGTTTACAAGCATTAGCCATTAGTTAAAATGTTTTTGGCCAGTACGAAGTTGGTCATATAATATGGCTTTTTGTAAACTTTAATTTTAAGGCCAACTCATGTACAAGAGCTCTAAAGGTCTTAAAGAAGTTGTCAGTCATGATCTACCCGGTCTGCAATAACGACTATGTCGTCTTCAAACCTCAAGATGCTCAATATTTTCCAAATATTATTGGAATAAGTGTTTCTCGTAGCACTCTGTAATAAAGCAGTGAAGAGTTTGGGAGAGACGATGTCTCCTTCCCTAATGGCCTTCTCAAATGGAAATGATCAATACTGCACTCTGTGAGAGCTCTTAACATGGAGCTATGCTGGACTGAGTCAAATGCTGCTTGCCCAGTATAAAAATATTAATATTAATGGGTTTTTGTATTCTATAACTTTCTCTATCAAGCGTTTTATTACTTATAGGTGTCATTACTTTCAAAGCCACTCCTAAATCCGACTTCTTCCCATCATCATCATCAACCTGTATCCGTCTTACTTCTTCTACTGGTTGGTAAAAATCTAGCTTAGGTCCTTAGTAAATATTCTCATAAAGAGTTAATATAAATGAGATACCAAGCTGATAGGCATGCAGTTTTCAATTTCTGTTACATCTCATTTTTAAATGCGATAATATCATAATGCCACTATTCCATTTTTCTGGTGTAATTCCTTCAAAGAGGCAGGCATTGTAAATTGTTTTTAAAGCTGTTATTCGTATCTTAGTTTTATCATTTCACTTACAATGTCAGATATCTTCTCCAGGTGTTTTTTTTTGTTCTTCATACCTTTTAACGCTGATCATACGACTACATCGAATAGCATCATCTATCATATTAATCATAGCATGAGTCTTAGATGCCTTTTGATGCTACGCTTGTCCCTCATTGATCATTATTTTCAACTATACTCATTATTTTAAACATATTGAACTGTGGCAACTATGAATCGGATAGAGCTAGTGGCTAGTGGCATATCTTACGTATTTTCTAGGTTTATCGAGTTACCAATGTGGAAGTACTGTGCAGAAGGAAAAGGAATGTGACATTCTGATGACCATCAAATTTAGAAATTAGAATATTTGAAGCACCTAATGAGACATCGAAAACGATATGGCCTTTTCCAATTGAATCTCTAAGGTAAGGTAAATATGGCAAAAGCAAGTGTGCAATAGTGTGCATATATTATTCTTCTCATATACTTTTTAGGCACTCTTGTGATTTAATGTACCTAATATAATTGGTTAGCGAAATGACAAATGGACGATAAAGATCTACAAATAATTACAAATCTATAGCGGCAAGAATAACGGTTGAACAAGAACTGTCGGATGAAATAAATATAAAAAGAGGAGTGAGACAAGGCTGTATATTGTCGCCTTTACTTTTTAACTTATATTTGGAGGAAATATTTAAGGAAGCCTTAATGGAGACAACCGAAGGTATTATTGTGAATGGAGTAACCGTCAACAATATTAGATATGCCGACGATACCTTAGTCCTTGCCAATTGCGGAGAAGACCTTCAAAATCTAATGAACAAAATAAAACATACTTGTGATCAGTATGGATTAAAACTCAACGTTAAGAAAACTAAATATATGATAGTTAGCAAACAAAATTATATACAGGATGACGGTATAAAAGTCGGAGATACCACACTGGACAGAGTAGAGAAACTCGTGTATCTCGGCAGTAACATCAATGAGAGCTGGGATCGAACCGCAGAAATTAAAAGCCGAATAGAACAAGCCCGAGCTGCCTTTGTAAAAATAAGAAACGTACTTTGCAGTCACGATCTTAGCATTGACCTTAGAGTTCGTATGATATCTTGCTACATCTTTCCTGTCCTGCTGTATGGAGTGGAAGCGTGGACTCTAACTGAGGCTATGCTTAAACGCTTGACTGCCTTTGAGATGTGAGTATACAGACGACTACTGAAAATAAGCTAAGTCGACAGAGTTAGAAATGAGGAGGTCCTTAGACGGCTGAGCCAAACAACACAAGTGGTCAATATAATAAAGAAACGCAAGCTGGAATACTTCGGTCACATTATGAGACACCCTGAAAAATATGATCTTTTACATCTGATCATTCAGGGAAAGATCGAAGGTAATCGTGGTCCTGGTAGACGAAGAACATCATGACTGAAAAATCTAAGGCAATAGTATGGAAAATCAACTACATCGTTATTTAGACCTGCTGTCAATAAAGTCACGATAGCGAATATGGTAGCCAACATGATATCCAACGATCGATAACGGTCATGGAACTAGAAGAAGAAGACAATGACAAATATATCAAAACCAAACAATTTTAGGACAAAAAAAAATAGGAATAATTATGTATATAATCGAATATGCTATATGACTGAAACATTAAAGCAAGATCGCAGAAAATAATAACACTAAGAACAAATGCGTTAGACAAAAAATAGAACATACGATTATAAAATATATCCACTGACGATGGTAGGAACCAGATTGTAATCAAAAGAATGAAAATAAAAATTAAAAGCAAAGAAACAGAGTGGAAGAACTCAAATGAATAGTGAGTTATCAAATAGTTTGAAAAAAGTTAATAACAATGGAATCAAAATCCCCACTCGTGACCAGAGAGACAAGAATATAAGAAAAAGAAAAAATTAAAGATTTTATAACATTAAACACAAATCATGAAACCAACAATAGCATTACAGTCGTTGTACCGTTCTGCTGCAAAATATAAAATCCAAACGCGCCTTTCTCGAAACTCATAAAATATTTTTATCGGTGGGAATTACATAAACGTAAAATTAGTGTTGGTAAATAAGTATCAGGTATACGAATTTACAATGTAGTGAAAAGCAGCTCTGTTGCTTTAATTTAAGAAAACAAGCTGCTCCGTAGCAAGGTAACTAACGCAAAGAGATGTTGATCTTCAACTTGTTTTATTCAATCGTACAAGACCAGATTGTAAAATATAGACAATCACTTGCTACCATGGGCGTGTCTCGGTAGATTCTTCGAGGAATACAGTAAATATAAAAACAAACATATTTAAACTGGACAAACACGTAGATTAGTATAACTTTTAGGTATCTTTACTACCACTATATCAAGCTAGACGATTCAATATTATTTCGATTGTCCTATATCTGCCGGGTAAACTACTTTCGTCGATACGTAGACCAACATGCTTCTACTGTCTTAATTGATTAACTACTGATTCACAATTCGTTGCACTAAGTTGTTACATACCAAACTAATAAATTGTAATACGGCGAAAACACAATATCAAAACAATAACGAACGGGATTGCGAACGTGTGGGTCTCCGTACGGTTTTTTACAAAAACAATATTATCCTGAAAAGTAAAATTTACAACTATGGCGGATCTGAACTTCTGTAAAAGATCGAAACGGAACGGATTCGCTTAGATTATTTAATTCAAAACGCAGAAACGAAAAAAGCTACAAAAATTAACCACTCGAGTTATTTCGCGTAAGGTTGTCAAACTCTTCAAAAAAAGGCGCATTGGTTTTAAATGTTTAATTATATTAAATACCAATAAAGTTCGAACTTTGAACACTTCGAGGACACATCTGAATTTATTTCACTGAATATTATGCGAAATGAATCCAGACATATCCTCCTACAAGGCATCTTACATGGAAAAATATTTGGAAAGCAAGGTCAGGAAGAAGAATATCGAGGTTCTCTCTCTTCAATCCTGACCCTCCGGAGGGAGTGTAGCGGTCATCGTGATGTCGTCTATTGTCTGTTTCCAAAAATCTATGTCTCTGGTCATTTCTTTTAACTCATGCAAAGGACTTTTGCATATTCCTGTAATTTAATCTATCCATCTTGTGATATTCGGTCTTCTTTCCTTAGATAATAAGTGCTTCCATGGTTTCTGTGTCTGCTCTTATAACATATCCAAAGTATTTTAATTGTTGGAGATGGACTTTGCTGGATGGACTTTTAGCTCATTTAAAATTTAATTAAATGTCCTAAGGTCGGTACACGGAATTTATAGTATTCTTCTCCAACAGAACCATTTCAGTGGCGTCTATTATTTTCTTTCCGCTTGTCATAGGGTTCAAGATTCCCATCCGTATTTCAGTACTGGGAATATTAAGCAATTGCTCAACCTTATTGTGAGAGTTCGTGAAGATTAAGAGTTCTTCCATATTTTGGCCATCTTTCCTATGGCAACTTTAAAGCGATATCCTGGTAAAGAAACCTTAAAACATGGTTTAACATAACGTCTGTTAAGCTTTTCAGCGCTGCTACAGACAAGGTAAAAATTGCTATGATGATCGCCAACATTTGTCACGGATAGACCCACCAAAAAAAAGAAAAGGCAAAGATCTACCGCTAGAATAATATGTTAACATAATAATATGTTTTAAGATTGGAAGATTTGTGGATTTTGTTTTTCTTGGCTTTCTTCAGAAAGAGTTTTATGTGTTCCATGTTTCTGCCATTGCCTACCATTTGCTTCAATCTAGCATACTATAGAAAATTAGATTAAGTATAAGTCCCACATCCTAATAGTGATTAATAGAGTGTAGAAGTCAGTGAAGAAATGGACTGTCCCTAAACACAAAAAAGACACAATTTATGGTAATTTTATTACAAAAGCCCAACAGTGCCAAGAAAACAACGATATATGGTGAACAAATTAAAAAAGTTAAAAAATATAAATATCTGGGTACAGTAATTACCGAAACTAATGAGTACACAGAAGAGATTAAGGCAAGAATAGGACAGGCACGAAATTCTTTCAACAAACTGAAAAAAGTGCTCTGCAGCAGGGACATTTCAATTTCTTTAAAGATAAGAATTCTGAGATGCTACGTGTTCTCCGTATTATTTTATGGGTTGGAGGCTTGGACATTAAAGAAAGATGTTTCAGACAGGTTAGAAGCCTTCAAATTATGGGCCTACAAAAGAATAATAAGAATAAGTTGGGTGCATTGAGTCACAAATGTCGAGGTGTTGAGAAGAATGGGAAAAGATTAAATACAATTAAAGTCAGAAAACTGCAATACCTGGTTGCAAGGAAGAATACAGGTTAGAAGGAGTCGCAGAAGAAGACGCATCTCCTGGTTAAACAATTTGTGAGCTTGGTTTAACTGCACTTCTACTGACCTCTTGAAAGCAGCGGAATAGAAAATGCGAATTGCCATGATGGTTGCCAACTTTCTTAGAGGAGATGGCATATAAATAAGAAAAAGAATGATTAATGTGCAGATGTTGTTAATAGTCTGTACGATCATCGTTTTTTTTTCTGTACTTGTATCTTACACAGCGTAGACAAGATATGACTATGACTGTGAATATTTTTTGACATACTGTTTTATTATTATTGTTTGCTGCCGGTTAAAACTGTTTAATAGGATCTACATTTAAGTTAATTCTAGATTTTGTTGACAGTTTGTTTTGGAATATTTTATAGTACGCTTTTTTAATACAGTAAAACCTCCGTTAACCGAAATAATTGGGGGGGCCGTTTTGAATAACAAGAATTTCGGTTAAAAATAAGATTGTTTTTATAGTATTCTTGGTTAAAGTACTGATAATAAAAAATACTAGGAGATGATTTCCCAATCTTTTCTAATAAGTAAATACAGAATAAAGTAATAAAATTAAGGAAAATGAACAAGTTTAACATGCTTTTTTAAAGAAATCTTGTACTTTCTTTTACGTTATCGTTTGACAACGATGTTTTGCAGCTATATATCTCCATCGTTCATTTACAGAACGTCGTGAGTTTGCCTCATTTTATCGTTCGTCGAAACGTAAAGCAATCTGAAAAGTACAAAACTTTATACAATGACAACAAAAATTAAGAACCTAGTCGTGTCCCTAACTAATTAGACCTACTGTATAAAATTCTCATCCTTAAGACACTGAAAATCTCGTCGGCGTTCTCATGCTGCCTGCTGTCTATTGGGTCATCGACTGATATGCTCAGGTTGTCTGGACGAAGAACCATATCAATGATGTCCTGAATTCACTTTATGAGTCATCGGCTGCTAACCAGTCACTTATCTCTTCTTGGTAATTTCGTCACATCCCGGCAATTTTTTTCGTTTCTTTACCATTTTCTTCTTCAGGATCGTCAATCAACATCCAATCAAAAAGTTAGTTCCAGCAAAAAATCAAAAGTTAGTTTTCCAGAGTTGATCTTGGTCCAGAACTCAGCACACCGATAAATAACATGTTTCACTGTTGAAGATTTGAGAATTTCGGGAACACTTTTGGATTAATTCATCTTCTGTAATAACATATGTCTCTTGAATATCATCATTGAAACAAAAATCTGACAATTATCATCATTGTGTAGATTTTGAGGGTGAGTTGGCGCATTGTCAACAGGCAACAATGCTTTGATGGGAAGTTTTTTTTTTCATTTTAAACAGGATTTTACACTTAGGATGAATTAATTTTCGGACCATTCTGAAAATAAAGTGGTCGGCATCCATGAGGTTTTTTTTTTGACTTCTATAAAAAACTGGAAGTGATTTTTTCCCAAATATCTTTAGAGCTCTAAGTTTTTTTATTTTCCCAACACACGTCGGCATGAATCGGTGAGTGAAATTAAGAGAATTGTTTACGTTTTGCGATAAAAATTTACTTTTATTGAGGAAATTATTGAAACTGTCAGCCGTTTCGGCTAAACGATGTTTTGGTTAAATAGGTTTCGGTTGAAGGAGGTCTTACTGTATATCAATATTTACACATTAAATTTACTTCTACGAATTATTAGAAAAAAGAGTATTAAGTATAGCATGTGTTACCTATTACTTATGTGACACGTACGACTATGCAGAGCTCTCTGTTATGCGTACCTAGTTTACAACGGTACCAGATCCCGATTCGTTCTATAATTATATTTGTGTAATTGTATAAATTAATTTTATAAGACCATATTTTTTTATATTTCCTCGTCCAACCTTCTCTATCCTTTTCTCTGCTTGACATCGCTAATTATTGTGAAGATAATAGATTTGAAAAGTATGCTAATATCGAGGTGAATATATATTTTATTAACTGGTTAGAAGAAACGACTACGTTATTAATTTACTGTTTTTTTATTCTCTTCTTCAGCCTGTTTGCATCCACTCCTGGACAAAGGCCTCCCCATGAGTTTTTTTATTACTTCTGTTGAATGTTATACTCTGTAGGCCATATTTTATCATATATTTGTAATTGCTATTGTCGCCCTGTGCTGTACACAAACTGCCGAAATAAATAGGTTCTTTTTCCAGTGAGCTTTACCTATAGTTAGTTCTTGGTTTGAAAACATCTGGCTAAAGGTTCAATTTATACATTTTTAAGTCAATGATGTTTTGAGTTAAAATGAGTACGTTTCTGGTTTTATCTCAGGTTTTATAATATTCCAATATTTTTATTTTATTTCATTTTATCCTTTTATTAAAAATAAACTCTGGAAAAACGTAAAAATGTTTCACTTGTCGCCAGAAGTGACCAATCAGGACACATATTGTTACTCCGGCCGGCCAATAACAAAAGGTTTTAATAATTGCTCTGTTATTGGCCTTCCTACGGAAGATCTCTGCTAAATTCCAAACACGAAGTGTATAAAAAAGCAACACATCTTCCAATCGGGATCGAGTCGTTTTACAGCACTAGCTCCTGCTAGACTTTGTTGGCCGAGTGCCTCTTGAAAATTCAACGTTTTTTGTTATTACCCAAGAGTGAACCCTTGTGAGAAGACTTCGTTTGAAGATGAGTCGGTATGCTTTCGTAGTCAATACGTACCAAGCTTTATCGACTACGAACTATTTAGAGGAAGGTATAGGAACCAGAGTTAGTGACTGTTGGTCATTCTTTCGTCGAGGTGAAAAAACTAACCAAGTGCTCTAACTATAGAGGCATCTCCCTACTTAATACGGCGTACAAAATCTTATCGAACATCCTATTAAGTAGACTTACACCTTTTGTAGAAAATTTCATAGGGGTATACCAAGCCGGATTCAGAAAAAATAGATCGACCATAGATCAGATTTTTACTCTCAGGCAGCTGCTTGAAAAATGATGGGAATTCAATAGAACCATTCATCATCTCTTCATAGATTTCCGACAAGCATACGACAGCATTAAAAGGGATCAGATGTGGAATGCAATGGCAGAACTTTTAGTTCCAAAAAATATTATCCAGCTCGTTAAAGTTTGTGTAAATGGCTGTAGATCTAGAGTGCGGATAGGTAACAAGCTCTCAGAGTCGTTTGAAATAAACAGTGGACTGAAACAAGGAGACGCGCTGTCACCTCTTCTTTTTAATATAATCCTGGAAAAAGTAGTAAGAACCGCACAAATTAGAACAGAACTACTGACAGTAAATGGACCAAAATTACTACTAGCATACGCGGATGACATTGACATTGTAGGAAATAGTCACCAATGTAAAAGAAACCTTCAATAAATTAGAGAGAGAGGCAAAAAATACCGGTCTAAGGGTCAATGAAGAGAAAAGCAAATATATGTGCATTAACAGACAAAAGAGATGAGATAGAATAGGACAAAATGTAACAATAGACCCCTATAACTTTGAAAGAGTGGAGAGGTTTAAATATCTCGGAGCGACTATCACCACAGATAACGATATCACGGAAGAGATAAAAGGGAGAATTCAGGCAGCAAACAGATATATGTATAGCCTCCACAACACTATTAAATCCAAGAGCCTAACACGAACATCAAAAATCAGGATATATAAAACAGTAATTAGACCGGTGCTCATGTATGGGTGTGAGACGTGGACGCTGACAAAAGCAATGGAAAGTGAACTCAGATGCTTTGAGAGAAAAATCCTCAGAAAGATCTTCGGTCCCTATCACGATCCGAATACTAATCAATACCGAATGAAAACAGATGCCGAGGTCAAACAAATGTATAGTGCTAGCGAGTAGTCCAAGAGATTAAATCCCAACGTCTAAGATGGGCTGGCCATGTTCATAGGCTCCCTAATAACCGCCTTACCAAGTTAATCTGGGAAGAAGTCCCGACAGGGAGAAGGCCCTTAGGACGTCCACGAATGGGATGGAGAGATAATATATGGTCAGATTTGAGAACAATGGGGCTACCACTGACTTAAACATCATGGACGACCGTTCGAGATGGAAGCAGGTTGTGCAGTCAGCCAAGACCCACCCCGGGTTGTAGTGCTACCAGAAGAAGAAGAAAATATTAACAGTAAACTTATAATCACCTCACGAAAGAAACTATCAGCTCGGAGTGAACATTCCCTGCCCAGGTAGGCATCGATCCTCGAGATAGGGAAGGCGGTGTGTCTTATATTTATTTCGGATCGTGCCGAACTGGCTTTATGTTCCACTGGACCACCGACGGTCAAGAGTGAACAGAAATCCCAATTGGGCTTAGAATTACTCCTCACTTGGTGGCCGAGCTGAAGTAGCGTTTCGTCGAAAGGAACCTTTCGACGGAAACAATCTTTATCATTTAAAACATCTTTACAGGACGTAAGCTTGTTTCTACAGGGGATGGCGTACGAAGTGTAGCACCAACGTGTAGTCACCACTCCGCCGGTGTTCCTACATACCTCGTGGAGAGTGTACTCGACCACACATCGAAGCGTGAAGGGCCGGCATCTCTGTGAGATCCAAGGCATCCACCGTGCTCAGAATACCAATAATTAATATATGTAAGAGAAAATTCATTGTCAAGTAAGAACCCCTCGAACTGTTAGGTATTCGGCATTGCCGGTGAGCCCTTGTTGACTACAGAGCCACTGGTGAGCTTTTCGTAGAGTGTGGTACGAGTACATAGAGATAACCACGGGGTAGAGGATGGACGCGAAGAACCTTTGTTTTGCCTCACGAGCGGCGATAGAATCACATCCAGATACACCGAATACCTCGGTGGGTACTTCGACCGTACGACACACTATGTCAGATATTACAAATTCATAGTTAGTAGTTTTATTCTTCTATAAATCTATACAATTAGACATATAATTGGTATTTAGTATAGTAGAGTCTATAATTGTATAGATTTATAGAAGAACGTACACATCTCGGACAATTGAATCTGGAAGATTCAGTGGTATGACACCGTGGCCGCCTAAATTTTAAGCAATGTATAAAAATTAAAAATCACCAAACTAAAGATAATTTTGAAGAAAATGACACACTGAGAAAGTATTTTGCATTTATTGTAGGAAAACGTAAATTTTGCACATGCTGTTTACATGGACAATTTCTACAATAGCTTCAAATTAGCAAATCATCTTCTTGGTGCTTAAACCCATTCTACTTGGAACTCTTAGAACAGTTGATAGAAAAAGTAATCCAAAAGATGTTACAAGAAAAACACTAGCTAAAGATTATGGCGGACGTGGATCATCAAGATCAACTTGTTGCTTAGTATCTTCTTTCAGAGTCATCTAAAAAACGCCAATTCTGAAGCAACCTGTTGACAAAACGTCAAGAGCAGAGTAAAAAATGAAGGGTTATGCGAAAAGGAGTGAAAACTTGTTAATGTTTTTTTTCTTTTCAGATGGAAAAGTCTGAAAAATAAATTTTATTTTAATAGAATAAAAGATTTTTTGTTTAAAGGCTTTCATTCGTTTAAATTCAGTTCTATGTACCCACTTTATAAAGATATCTGAGTGAGCAATCTCCAGTGAGGACATTTGTGATTATTCCGAGTTCAGTCTTCTGCAGCTCAAGAGTATTTTTGCCTAGAGTTGCAGAATGTTGCATAGCCTTTTTGTGTACTAGTACTGAGTGTTATATCTCACTTACTATTCTGCGTTACCATGCTACGTTCTTGATATTCTCAAAAGTTCCTCAATCTATTCAATATAATATTGTTTCATAAAAATATTTTAAACTTGATTAAATCGCAGAAATCTTTATGTTTTCAGATATATTTGTTATTAATATAAATTCTCCAATGCTCCACATCTCGAAATATAAACAAGAAACAGTTAATTACCATATTTAAGTATATTTTGATTAAACAAGAATTAATGTCACATATATTTGAATTATTCTTTTAACTACTTTAACAAATTACCTATTCAGACTTTCTCGTAGAATATAACTGATATACAGTAGTAAAACCTGTCCAGCTATCATCCAGCTACAGTGGTTCTCAAAATGATTTCGCTATATACCAAGTGATCTTATACCTTTAGCATGTCGTTTTTCTGTGATAGTATGTGAAAAATATAATTTAGCAGATAATAGTCAAAAGCTGTAGGTGGAAAGAAAACGAAAACTGGGGAAATATTCATTATAATCATGTTACTCAAAATCTTTTTTTATTGGTTAAAATTGGTTTAATGCTGCAAATAATTATTTAACTAATTCGCAGAAAGTATCAGGATGCCAGTCGATTATGAGAAATACACACTTTTGAATCTGAACATATTAGCTTATAGTGCCCAATAATATTTATTTCCAAAAGAATTAAAACACACCTATTATAACAATTTGTCTGGTACAGCTCCTTCATATTTAGTCATTTAGCTACTTTATATTTAGTCATTTAGCTACTTAAGCGGAAATAATACATGTAATATATTCAGCGGAATGCATAAGACCGAATTGGACATAACACTAAAAGACCACAAGAAGGTTTCTCTTCTCTATGTGCAGGCTAAATGATCTGATTGAATTAAATATAACCTACCTAATCCATCCGATATACCTAATTTAAAGAAGTTTTGAGAACCACTGTTCACGACATCATTTTTGGCAATAAAATTAATATATTAATATAAATGCATCTATCTCACATATTTCTCAATGTTAGCAACATTTGGGAATATAAAAAGCTCTATTAGCATACAATCACAGCGCGAATGGACGACAACTGTTTTAGGAAATAAAATATGTTTTTTATTGAATTTCTAATTCGATCCTTCAAAAAGTACAAGAAGTTTTTTTAAACAATATGTACACGTGTACTTAATTTGAATAAACATTTCGTTTTATTATTATTTTGAAACTAAAGAATTTCACGACGGTATGTTAAAAACAAGGTGGCCCAACTGCGGTTGCGTTTAAAAATACTTGAAGTATTTGTTAACTTAAGAATACTTGACTTAGTACAAAATCCCAGTTATGAAACAACAAAATGTGGGGCAATAAACATGAAATATTGGCAAAAGATATTTTAAAATATTTATCGCGATTCTCATCATATTTTATTTTTTTAGCGCCAGTATTCCTTCATATTTTTGCTCAAAAATTTGGATTTACTGGAAACAGCGGACGGTTCATTTATACCGTCGATGGTAACATGGTTTGGGTGAACGTTGACGTGGAGGTTGGAGCGGGGGTTGGCGCGGAGGTTGGCGCGAGCATTTTTGACGGCTTGATTTTGCTTAGATGGTGGAGCGGACGATATTTTCTTTATGAGAGGTGTCCATGTAGAAGGTAACCGGATGCTGCCATCTCTATTATTGAGACAATTGAGCCTTTTTTAAATTTCTATGGCTTCTCAGATAATTCTTGATGAGCTGGTGGTGTCTATGGTTCTGGAGTTTTCAAAATTAATTTTGTGACTATGAAGATGGTATTGACCTAGAGCTGAAACTGAATCGAAACTGCGAACAGAAATGGAAGGTTTATAAATCCTATTTATAGAGAGTTGGCATGCAAATAACGATTGGTATCGATGCGTTTTCGATAAACAGAGTAATGAAAACCCTGGGATTGGTTTTTCTTTACAATAACGTCGAAAAACGGTTGGACTGAATCAGTTTTCACCTCCATTGTGAACTGGATAATAGGATGTCTACCATTCAGATGGGTTTGAAAAGACACCAAAATATCGCTGCCGTGAGACCAAATGACGAATATATCGTTAACATATCGTAGCCAACATGTGGGTTCGAGTATTGATGTGGATACTGCTCGGGTCTCGAGTCTTCCACAAAGATATTCGCAGTTACTGGAGATAGTATGGATTCCATTGAGGCGCATTGAGCAAATAAGTGTTGAGACTTGTTGGATTAAAATTTTTTCTACTCAACATTGAAAGTTCGGAAATGGAATCAACAAATGAGTTATAACCTAGCACTAATTTCTCAATGTAATAGTTATCCAGTAATACAACCGTGACTACCAATTTAATAGTCATAGATATGCTAAGGATTTTGGGTCGAATATCTGCTACGATTGAAATTAAAATTCTTGACTACCCGGTTTCGGATCATGCAAATCACACTCGACAACTTTTTCATACTTATAAAAAACCTCTGGTACTTATAATTAAATTTTTGTGTTATTTATCTATGTTTTCTATAGGTGTTGGCAACTTTCATATCTTTTTTGCACTCTTTTTACTTATTTATTTTAGTTGCTATTTTTGTTGATCTAATTTGTTTTACAATTTACATAAAATTTTTTTTGAAAGGTCTTGTAGTACAGTAACTAAGCCGTAATTTCCTTTTTGTTTTTAACTGATAACCCTTTTGCTGCCCGATTTTTTGCAACTTTATTAGTTGATCCATGCAACAACCATTCTTAAGTCAGCTTTTTTTTATTTCACCATTTTTTCTGTACCTTAATAAATTATCTTTAAAATAATCATTTTTAAATGACCCACTTCTAGTCAGTTGCTTTCCTTTCCTTTTTTTTGTTAATTTTGGTAAACATATTTACAGTTTTATATACCATGACATTTCTATTTGTCTTATTTTAAATGTATTCAGCGAGCGGATAATTTTTGGGCGAACCGTATAAACACCTGTTACCTTGCTGTACCAAATTTCCATAATGCTCACAATATGCTGCGTGTTATGTTTCAGATTGCCTTTTATCAAGAAATCTCCATTAAAATTATAATCTGACTGGGCACCTTATTGGAATTTTATTAATTTGATTTTGATAGGTGTACATTCTTAAGAGGATTCTAAATTTATTTATTTATTATGGTTGACGTTAATCTAAAATATTGTGCTTTTATATTTTAATATATCTTTTTCTACGAAACTACGTAAAAACATATTGTTGATATTTTACGGTACAGTGGTACCGGGTGTCCCGCTCGATAGGCTTATAAAACATAGTTTGATTGGAATTCTTTTGAGATCGGAATTGGATTATTACGATTAGGATTTAATGAATAAATCTAAAATATATATTTCATGTTGTCTATTAATGTTACTCACTAGATTCGGAATTGCGCAGCCATGAAAGTTGTTGTAGACATCGACCTTCCAGATCCTCTCTTACCCTTTATTTGTTGTGTGGCACTTTATTTTTACGGTACATATTTACAATATGTCTCTTTGCTCTGATAAAATACATTTTATTTATAACATGCACTGTCCTCTAACAATTAAATACCTGCTCAAGATCCACCTGTCGAATGTTTCAATGCGGCTTAAGATTCTGATTTAGGAACTACGTTTTTTCAGCATATAATAATACGGTCTACACCTATTATCCTCGTGCGTTGTTAATAGTCTTTGAAAAAGCGAGTCGCACCGGGAATTGTAAACGTTTGAATTCGAATGACATATCTGTAGGGATCATTGGGATATGTGGCAACAATAAGTCTCCACAATTTTTCAGTCAAAATTGTTGCCTCGATAACACTATTTATCATTTTTTTTGACTGAAAGTCTGGTTTCGTTAAAAAGTCATGGTGGATTTATTTTTCGAAAGAGATGTATGTTCAGAATGATCAGTACGCTAATTTTCAATGTAAGAACGTGGGGTGACATGGCTGACAAATCAAGAGAATTCAAGAATGCAGTTGGATAGTTAACAACTTCGTCCTGATTCACCACATGGACTAACATGTTGTCATTTCGCTAAGTATTCTATTCTGAATGGTGAAGTTGCTGGTATTGGCATAGATGTATTTGATCGCTAATATTGCACGCTTACTGAGCCACTGATGATTTTTGTAGTTCTGTGCAATGTTTGGGACAATTTTTACACCAATTTGACTATGGTTCCTGTGACGTTACAGAAGTTTGCTGGAACGGGAAAAATCACCAGATAATAAAATATGAGAGCACCACCGAAGATCCGTGCGTTTCCTCTTAAATCTCGCAGTGTATGATCAAGCATTTCTTTTCATGTGATCATTTCTCATTTCATCTGATCATTTCTTTCTTGTGAGACATTGTACATTCATCCCATATGATAATTTTGGACACGTTTGGAGTACTATTCTTATTTCAGAGTTTTTTGTGATATTGCCTGACGGTGTTTCAGTGTTTTGCAAATTGGTTTTTTCTTCTTTAAGTTCCATCTTGTATCGAATGTTGGAAATCATTATGGCTATGCGGACTCTGTTGCATGCCGCTCTAAATAGTTGCAATAATGCGTATATTTGTCCTCTCATCACATGGCCTAACAATGCAAAGTTACAAACAGCTTATATCAACTATAGTGCCAACACAATGCCTTTTATTGAAGTTGTTAATACCGGAATAATACATTGTTCCATTTTTCTGATTCAGGCCATTGTATGTCGCTAAGCCCCAGTATGTTAACCTTTATTCTTCACATTTCCGATACAGTGTTATCTAGTTTGCCAGATTGGTATAAACTTCTTACGTTCTATGTTCAAATTTTCAAGGTTATAGTTATTCTTATTTGTTTGTCAGGAATTTACCTTTATGACGACCTGAAACGCCCTGTCTTCTAAATCTGATTGCCTCTTGTGCAGAATCTTGGATTCCGAGCTCCATGATCATTATTAAGTAAATTATCGACTATTCTTCTCCTCCTCTCAAAAACTTTTAGTGGCTCTTCTCTGAAGCATATAGTGCTATTGATCTTACGGTCGTTTTGTAGATTTTCATTTTTGTGTTTCGGAACATATAACACTAAACAGTAGTAAATGATGAACTCTGACAAGAAAGAGGCAATCAGGAATGGAAAGCACCAGAAATGGAAAACCTTAATAAAGAATTATGTCCAAAGGACCTCTTAATGAACATAAATAATCCTCTTGATTGAGTTGAAAGATACATTTACTTTATTTTCGTTTCGTATCTCATTCTCATTATGTTATTTGTTCCAATTATTCTTTTTTATTTTAGGGTCTTGTAATTTGAAATTAAAGATTTCAAATAATACCAAGAAGGAAATTAGATACTTCTTCTAAAATATAGTCTTAAAACGTAGTTAATGTTTGTATTTTTTATTTTCATTCATATTATAGAGACTAGGTCTTTGCTCTGATTTTGTAAGATGTTTTCTTAATTACTGAAGATGGTATATAATCATATCAGTTTGTTGTCTATGCTACTCTGCACTTCGTGGTTCCGTTATTGCTAAATCTCTTACACATTTTAGTCAACACCATTTTATGATGACTGGTTTTCTTTTCTTTTAAATTGTTTTTATTAACACAAGAAATAACACAGTGTATCGTTTTAGTCGTTAAAAATATGTTTTTAATTTTGAGAATCATAGTATTATACAAAGTAACAAAGTCAGGTTGATTAGATTCCATGCGCGCACATATCGTCCATGTTAACATTTAAAAAATACTCCCGAGAAAATAGCAAAAGTTGCCGTCACAAAGACGCTGTAAACATCCCAAGTATTTACTCGTTCGAAAGAAAAGAAACGTTGTTTTCATAGAACAAAGACGAACTCCGAACATTATTCCATGAATGAAAAAGGAGCTTGTGAGCAGCGTCGCTTCTAGTCTCTCTCGGTCGGTAATGACGTCTAGCGAAGAACAATAAATCCCGATTGGGTCAAGTGTATCCTCAATATCCGAGGAAAATGACTTCCTCGATGAACAAGCGGACTTGATGACACGCATTGTAACAGTCATTATGTAAACGTGGAGTTTTATTATGTGTCTCCTCTAGGAAGAGGGGACTCAATGAGACATGCACACGTAATAGTCGGGGAACAATAAAGCGCCCTCTGTTATTACAACACAGAGTTGGACTAGAACATTATAACCATAAGCTCTTATTAACCCCATCTTTAACACGTGTCTGCGTTATATCTGATACGAGACAGGACAAACAATAATTTATATAACTATTAAATAAATAAAAATTTACCAAAAAGACAGTACATTTTTCTTATTTTATATTTGAAAAAGCGATCAAAGTGACTTAAAAATGGTCGAACTTAATAAATAAAATTGCATTGGCCATAATTGTGGCCATTAATTATAATACGTTGGACATTATTATAAGGTACTCTTCATCTTTAAGGTACTCTGATTGTTTTAATTTTAATTATCCACATAAATCGTTAGAATTATTAGGTACTGCTTCATTGTCTTTACAAAGAGGTGCTTAAAAGGTCTCATTGGTATCTTGGGCGAGTATCAATCCGATACAAATGAGAACTTCTTCGTTTTTTTTAACAGGGAAATTATTTCCTTGCCCAGCCGGATTCAAATCTACGACTAAGTTTTAAGTAAATGTAGTATTCGCAACGCTATAGGTACTGCTGCATTTAATCTAAAATCCACAAGGAAAACAATTCCTGTAGCTGGCTGTATACCACGTATCACAAAAAAAGGAGGTTAGTCTTCGTAAGTGGGTATATTTATTTAAAAACCCTCAAAAAGGGCTACATCAAAAAAACAAACGTTTTCGGACTAAACAGTCCATCATCAGGTTTAAAATCGCTAGGTTAAAATGCCTGAGCCACCAAAAATACATGGGCAAAAACCCTTTAAATTACATATAGTTATAAAAGATTATACATCTTGATGTTAAAAAACTGTGATGTTCAGTATTAAATTAAATTTGACTTCAGGTAACATACATTGCAAAAATTGAGTTCCAGAGCCGGGGAGAAAACCTCTACGCACGGAGAACAGCTGGAACCTCAGTTTCTTCAGAGCTTCTCAGCTTCAGAGAGGTTTTCTCCCCGGCTCTGGAACTCAATTTTTGCAATGTATGTTACCTGAAGTCATATTTAATTTAATACTGAACATCACAGTTTTTTAACATCAAGATGTATAATCTTTTATAACTATATATAATTTAAAGGGTTTTTGCCCATGTATTTTTGGTGGCTCAGGCATTTTAACCTAGCGATTTTAAACCTGATGATGGACTGTTTAGTCCGAAAACGTTTGTTTTTTTGATGTAGCCCTTTTTGAGGGTTTTTAAATAAATATACCCACTTACGAAGACTAACCTCCTTTTTTTGTTTTATTCTAGTATGTCGTAAGTTATCTATTATATTTATATGAGATTAAGCCCCAATTGATCGTAATAAAAATTGCATTTTTAACTATTTTACGTTTCGATTTCTACTCGAGAAATCGTTTTCCACCCCGGAAAAAAAATTATTTAAGAAATTGTGTGAAAAGAGTATAACCAACAAGTTATTGGGCGGGTTATATTTTCAGAAAATTGTCGGTTGACTTACTTGGTCACGGTCTTATAAGCAACAACCATGCTTTTAGCTGAAAAAAATCTGAGAAAAAATTTTTTGCTCCCAGGACATCAAATTCTGATTATTTTGTGTGTTTCTGGATTATTTGTTTGTGTATTATCCTGTGCTCATTGTCCCAGGCGTGTTTGCATATCTGTGATTTCTCGAAGTTTCTGTTTTTATGTTTGTTTCATGATCATTTATCCTGACAGTAGTAGTCTTGCGGTTTCTCCCATATAAAAATTGTTGCATTCACAGTGTATTTTATAGATGCAGTTTTATTAACTCCCTTGTGTGTTGTTAGCTTTGTTAGTTAGTATCTCTCATTTGGTATTGTTGTTATCTTTGAATCCCTTCTTGTGAGTATTTCTGGATTTCTTATAGTGTTTTTATTTCCTTTATTTTTCTTACAGATTTCCTTGTTTATAAATGAAAACCATCATCAGTGAAAACATCTTAATAGTAATTTAAACTAGCCACATGGTAAGGTCTAAATGACTTCAACTATAAGGGGTATATTAAATTCAATAATAATAATAAAGGACAATCTCAAAGAACTTCTTATGCGGAGCTTCCAGGATTTCTGGATCAGTTCTGGAGGCATGAGACACGCTAGGCTCCACATAGTGGGGCCCTCCAAAAGTTTTACAGCGCACCTTCATTTGCTTAGATAACGGTGCCGTCTTTGTATTGAGGAGGAGGAAAACTCCAAAGGTTGCATATCCTGCAACCTCTTTATGCTTTATGCAACCGAGTCAAATAAGGGGGTTACCGTTAATGAGAGTTAAGACTTTATAGGAGGCCACAAGGTTACTAAAAGATTAGACTTTCAGAACGGCAGCAAGGGCTCAGGCTTAAAGCCCCTCCTGCTGCTAATGCCGATATTGCAGAAACGCTGAAGACTAGGTCTTTATGAACCCATTCCGTATGAAGTGAATGATAGAAGTGATGCAATGGACCCGTCTTAGGAGGTCTAAGTATCTAACGGGCTCATGAATGCGGCCTGTATTTACCATAACCAATGTCTAATAACCCTTAGATTGCACATTGAAATCCTTAAATTCTAAAAATTTATGTCACACGAGATATTAAAAAGATTTTATCTTAAGGAAACGTACTGATCCCTACTCGAAACAAGAACGTTAGTGTCCTGCGGAAGATATGGCTGGTATCTTTTTCAGGACACTAATGTTTACCGATCTGCAGAATTTTAGAATTATTTCTGTACAATATAATTCGATAACAAAATAGCGACAGTATTCATGTATAAAAGTAGAAGCCAATGTTCTTAAAACGATGATCAATCCAACCCTGTACAGATGCGATAACAATAGTTGCGCGGTCTATTATTAAGGCTTCATTGACAGAACTACAAATCTGCAGCGATTATGTCATTACAAATCTTTATTATGATGGTTGTGCCCTTGTGCCCTTCGAACTTGTCAAAGACATCGAAAGCATGTGTTAGAGAGTCCGAAAAATATTTTCATTACTGTAATAACTTTTCGTCAAGGACCTATATTATTTTGTTGTGGGGTGGCGGTCGGCTGTCTTTTGATACTAAATATTTGCGAGAGGGTGTTGGAATATTAACTTTTTGTATAAGAGGTGAATAAAAGACAAAAAAGTCTCTTGCTTAAAAGAAATTATATTCATTCTTCCAGTATGTCTAAATATGTTCTACTGTTCCAATATTTAAAAGAGAGATCGAGAAAGACGAAAGAGAGGAGGGAGGAAAACCATTTTTAAATATTTAGTCAACGACTATCACTACACTGCGTTTGTGTTTATATTACGCACCTTTATTTTTAACTGATATCTTACTGTACCATTAATATTATTATCTTTTAATAACTAGCCGGAAAATACTTACCTTATTAATACCAACGTTGCTGGTCTCACACTGGATAGTGTTGGAAAAGTCTTACCTAAATATCAGCCATTGAATTTTGCACTACTCCAGAAACCACCTTTTGCTTCAGAAACTGTTCTGTTACGTCGATTATTTTCAAAGACTTTGGTAGGTAGAAAAATTGGATTTATTCATTTCTGGATGAACGGACTTTTCTTTCTAGCAATTCCTTTTCTCTTTACATTCCCAAGATGCGGCCTAGGTAGCTCAAAGGTGAGTACATCCGCCTTTGTTGCTGAATAATATGAGTTGGATTTAAGCTACAAAAATCATACGTATTCCTAAGGCCATGACAATCCACGAAGTTGTAATCTGTCTAATACAGCTCCTCTACTCTTAGTCGCTTGGGTTAGACGTTAAACCCTTATTTCTATTTAAACTGAATGATACACAAAGTTGGGTATGGCCAATTAACAAAAAGAATCTCAAAATCGAGGTCGCATGATAGGTAAAAATACCCACTTACCAGCAATTTGTAATTTATTTCTTCCACATTGAAGTATGGAGATGAGGTAACACTTTTCGGTGGTAAGTACAGGTGTAGGTAACGCCTTTAACAGATCAAAACAGATGACAGGCGCGTTTCTATTTTTTGCCATTTCGATGTCCCTTTTTAGTGAACCAAGTTGTTTCGTTGTGGCTTCATTAGGTGAATTTATTTGGATATTAAATTAATCACATTTCTGTCAATAGTCAATTATTGGTGGATTAAAGTGTAAATTATATTCCTTGTTGGAGGTTTTTCGGAAACTAAAGTAGGGCAGATAATTCTGTATCTCATCTTTATATAGCTGATACATTTTAGCAAGACTCAAATCTAGAGGGTGGTATTTCCTGTGGTTGCTTTTTTCTCTGCAATAATGATATTCATCGTAGGAAATTTTTTCGATGAATTCCGTTAGTTCATTTTTCTTTGTGTCAGCTGTTGGGTGGTGGGTGTTTGCCGAGTTTATCAGATGATGATTGTGTTTTTATTGATTTGAGTTTCAGCAGTATATCCAAACTATCACCAGAAACTTGAAACACCGTCAGAAAAAATGGTTTGCTTACTTTATGCTCTAATTTAGGTTTTTCTCTCTTGTATTCTGGCTTGTGACTATAGGTACTGAACTTATTCACGACTTCAATTGAAAGTACATACATTTAAACATCATTTTATTAATTAATAATATAGTAACCAAACCATTATATAATTAAGTAGTAAAACAATATTCTTTTTATCTTCCCAAACATTGGAAAACTTAGAGTGCGTATCTGGACTAAAGCATTAATTTTTAGTATGTTTTTATTAAAGATAAAATATTTAAGGAAAGTGGAAGCGTACAGGTATGCAGCAGCAGGTCTGTATGCGCATCGCGGCATCCTTAAATACAAATATGATTGAGAACAAAAACTACCCGCACCTAACAATTTTCTGCATCTACCTTCTATATATGTAGCCAGCCGTTTCTTGTTTTTGATACGGAAGACGATAGAGAACACGACAAAAATCTCAAAGTTCATATTATTTATCAAGAAAGTGATGCAATTTAAAATCGCCCATTGATTGAATAAAGCTTTAATGGCATCCAATCATTCATATTATCAACATCACCTAGATTATGCCCTTATACGTACACTGGTAGTTGCTTGATAAACAACTACTAATAAAATGCATTATAATTGGATTTCTTGTACATTTTATGCATTACTAACATTTTCCGCTTTAATGTTTGTAAATTGTTGAGTTAGAAAAGACGACATACACTTTTGTTGTACTCGACTGGCTATCATTTATAAATTTTTTTACCGGTTGAACCAGATCTCGCTAGATCGTATATGATGCAGCGTACCAGCACGCGCGGTACCGATGCAATGTTCTTCAGATATTACATTATCGATGTTTCTAAATATTGTCTTTGTTTTTCTTCACCGGACAACGTTGAATCTGTAAACAATATTTAAATTATTTAAAGAGACAAATAGGTCACATTAGTTTTATGTCATATACGTCATTTTTGACATGATATTTACCCCAAACAACCAAATTACTTCCATTCTCATTATAGTGATCCATTTTAACTCAAAATTATTATGGTATATTAATTTATTAGTTTTTAATGTGTAAAAATTGTAAGTGCTGTGCTAGTTTTTGTTGATGTATTGTGCTGTCGAGATTTTGTTTGTAGTTTGTTGTTTTGGATTATAAGTCTTGCATGATTGGTATGACGTGTTTGTAGGCCATTTCAGGATTTTGGACGCAGATTTCTCTGAGGGCCTACCATAATTCCTGTTCCGACCGTTATTAATGTTCGTTTATGGTAAGTGAGACTTGTGATGTTTGTGAGGTGGTGAATTGGTTGTGATCTGATTTTGTAGGTTTTCCTTGGGATTGGGAGGGATTGTTTTGTCTTTTGAATCTAGTGTGGGGCATGTCTAGTATTGTATTATGATCGGTGTGAGTAGTAAGTGTATGGAGTACAATATGTAAGTCTATGAACTTGTGTTTTTAATGGATGTGTAATGTATGGAAGGTAGTGTAGTAAGAATAGCAAAGGTATCTTTTGGTGTTTGTGTTCGTGGAGTTTTTTTGTGTATGTGATAGTAAGTGTACGGAAATGTAATGTGTAAATGTAAGAGAACCAAGGGTCGATACTCTCTTTTCACCTATATTTTCCAATAATAAATGATTCCAGAGATTCTCAACTTTTTGGTGCCATGCCCGAACGTTTCGATACAGGGATTACAGGTTTTGCTAGTCCCTCATGTAGCTCAACAATTCCGAATCTAAAGTCATTTTCTGGTGACCATTATTATAGTCTTCTGTTCTTCTACTCCGTGGACCCGTTTTATGGAACTGGAGCTGCTTCTCTCCTCCGGTGGTTGCGACGTGTGCGAAGTCAATCCATGCCGCGGTGATACTTGAGTGGTTTAAGCAAGCAAGCAATTTAATTAAACCTGGCCTGTGAGACATGTTCACCACTAAGAATTACGTTTGGGTGTAACAATTCATTGGAGCGAGGTGTATTAACTCAAGTGAAAACAGAAGTCACTCCACCGCGCTCCAATGTTCCAGACCATCCATTTCCTCACTATGGCACTCAGATGCCCGATAGGGGCACAACTATCAGGCAAGTGCTCTTTATGTGTGAGTCCTACGTAATAAAACTTCAACATTGTTCCTTAACCGAATCAAAATCAGTACAGCGCATCCTGTTATCATAATGTGGCTACTCGAGTGATTCGAACAGGACGTTCACTTTTTATAGACAGGTACACTTCAGCCATGCTCCTGACTCTATTGGTAAGCCCACAGAGTTTTGGTGATAGGTAAAGTGTTTATAAAAAGCCTACATCCTCAAGAATCGCGGGATATACAAGAATCCACCTCATGCGCCATCTCAACACAATGTTGGGCAATGGTGTTTGAATGTAGATTAACTCATAATCTAGGGTTGTAGATAACTAGACAATCACCACTATGTAACGCTTTATAACGACTCGATTTCTAATTGTTGGTCACCTCTCTCGAAGTATGGTTAGTATAAGGTAAGAAAGAGTGACAGATTCCTGGGACTATATAGGGAAAATTCGATGCTGCAAAAGTTTGAACTCGTTGGCAGTAAGCAAAGAAATGTATTTGGCAGTGTAAACAGTCATTTAGGGTCTTTCAGGTAAACCTATGATAAAGATTGTCCTTTATTGATTTAAGAAAGAAAGCGGCAGGCAAAAACACCCAAAGAAGGGGAAAATTAATTAATTTTCCTATTCTGAATTGCTTTGTAATTTTAAAAGATAAGATAGCCAAAGAGGTACAAAATAATAGAGAAACTAAGTAGAATGTAATTTAAAAATTAGTTCAATCCACAAAGTAACCGATAACCAGCCATGTTTGTTGATCACGTTAGCAAATACCACTAATAAATATCAAAGGTTACTTTGTCCTTAAGTCTTTATTTATATCCATTTAAAGTAAAACCCGATAAATTATGATTTGCATGAGAATTGACCATCAATTATTGTAAAGCAACTAGCACGTTGTTATTTATTGGCTCGTAACATTTTCACAGGAACAACTATATTATCATTTGACTAGGTTTTGACTTACGACTGATTAATGAATTAACTTTCTTTTTACATCGGGATTAACTATTTAACCTATGATTTAAAATTAAATATGTAGAAACTTACAATAGACGTATAGATTTGTATGAATAGCAAGAAGTTACGAATTCCGCAATACCTGAAAAACGGGACATACTGTTTAAATATAGAAATTTCTCCTTTTTTTAATTAATCATAATTCTGGGTAGTAAAACAAAAGTAAAATAAAATACAAACATTTTATTTAAGACTTAGTTGGGACATGTATAAGAAAGTCAGTTGGTCACGATTACAAAAGGGACTAAAATTACATCAAAATTTTGTAAAAAGTTACCAAGAACAAATGTTATTTACAAAAAAAGATAAAAAAGTTATGATTGAACATATTGACCAATATAATTGGACATATTGTCTTATATCGATACTATGCCAGAACTGATAGCTTAGAAGATATTTATAAATTCGAAAAGAGACCTAGCCGAAATAGACACATTATTTGCTGAATGCGACACGTAATTACTAAATACGAATAACAATAAATGATTAGATAAATTATTAACAGTTTTCCCTGGTTCACTCCTTGATATAGGCCTCGTCTTGTGTTTTTCATGTTTGCCTGTCTTGAGCTACCTGGAGCCTGTTTCTCCCTGCCTTTTCGTTAATGTCGTCGATCTAACTTTTTTGTAGTCTTTTTATGCCTTGTTTATGTGCTCTTGGTCGCCATTGTATTAGTCTCTTTTTCCACTTCTCTTTTCTTTTTTTGCCGTATGTCTTGCTCATTTGCACTTAGATTTTGCGATAGAGTCGATAACTTCCACTTAGGTGTTGCTTTGTAGATCTTCGTTTCTCATTCTTATATTTACCATGATTTTCTGTGTTTCTTATATGATCTCTTAAGCTTACATTTACCATGATTCCCTCAGTAGCTCTTCTAGTTATTCTAAGTCTATTGAGAGATTGGTTAGTAGGTTAGTAAGTGTTATGGTCTTCATTCCATTAAGTCATGACGGGAGGGACAAATGTCTCAAAAACCTTTAGTTTTAAATAAATGGGATTTCTGGGTCTTTTATAATAAAACTCAGTATACTCTTACTGTTATCCAGATCATTCTTATTCTTGTTGTAATTTTTACAGTATAATTTTGTTTGCCTTGCTTTATTTTATACCCTTAGTACATATATTCTTCTACTTTTACTTACAGTCTTTTTATCGCCAAGAGTGATATCCACTTCTTCAGTTAACATTACCTTAGTTTACTTAATAATTATTTTTATTCCTATTGTCTCTGATACTGTTTTAACACTTAATATTTATTGCAACTTCAGTACACAAGTGCTAAGCAAAATATCATTTGCAAATCGCAAGTGATTTTGAGTAGCGTTCATCTATGTTTATACGCATAATTATCATCTCTTATGTATACTATCTATTTATCTATTATACTTCCTATAGAAAATCATCTATAAAAAAGTTCCATAACCTACTTATTTCCTTTTTTTATTTGGCACTGGAGCATTTTTAAAATGCATGAGAATAAAAATTATTGAATATTAATACAAATTCGACGAGTTACACAAATTCAATAAACTGAAACTCTAAATACCCTTTTCATATTCTTGAAATATTTGTTTACAGACTAATATTACACTAAATTAGTTTATATTCCTCCAAAAACGATATATTATCTTTGCCTTTCCCTTATTAGAAATAGAAAGAGACTTCACAATATCGCCCACTATCTCTATCTCGTTCCTTATTATCTTGTTATACGTCTCTCATTTCACAACTCTGCAACTGAGACGAAAACGTGAAATATCACGATTTGGAGATCAAACCGATTTGCGGAGACCGAAATCACAGTATATTTTTGTTATTATTCACAGGTGGTGATTGTTATCTATTTCATTTTTTGTTTGGCCATTTGGATTTATCCATGTCCACGTTCTGTTTTCAAGAAATAGTTCATACACTACAGTTGGTTAGGTAACTAATAATGTAAAAAAGTGGTTATTAATTTCTAATAGTAATACTTACATACCTTATTCTAGGGAGAATAAAAAATTAATAAATCAACAATCCTTGAAAGTGATAAAAACTTAATCAATAACAAGAGAAATGTGACAAAAAGGTGCTCCTTATTTCTTAAAATTGACACTGAAAAGGGATCTTAATAAGGAGTACGCTTCGCTCCTCCTGGTAATGTTTTGGTTCTGTATTATCTGAAAAAAGAGGAATTGTACCAACTTGGTACTTACATCAAAATCGTCTTGGAAAAAGTATATCCAAATAATATATTATTGGTAGTTTCTCAATGCAATTAGATGTTCATGTTTATATGTTATTGATTATTTGGTATTTCAATTTATCCAGAGCTTTGAATGAATTATATAATATTTCCGATGACTTAAATTAGTAACTTACATCTATCAGTACTAAATTCTTCCTTAAAAACTAATTAGGTATTTCTGCAAATATTTTTTTAGGTTTTTAATATTAATATCTAATACTAAGCCTGTTATATTTTCAGTTAAAAACAGCTATAACTCAGAGTTATAAGAGTTTTTATTATATTTTTGCCAACGTGCTGTCACTTATTAATTGTTATGTCTTTCACGTACTATTTTCTTAACACCGATGAGTGAGACGTTCATCAAAACGAACTTGTTATATTTATCTGCGTCTAACCCATCTAGTATTAGAAATGACATATTAATTACAAATCCAGTTTGGAGTTTGTGAATGCACTCCTAATGTAATTAACCGTCGTCTAAAATTAGCTGCAAAGATTCGAGACAATTAAAATAATGAGTTGTTTCACAATGGTTCTCGTTCTATTATCTGCATCATGAATGAAAAATTAATCTGTCTTCCTTACAGAATTAGTTTGTTAGCCAAAGACTATTTATACAATGAAAAGGTATGTCCTCTTTGTACTTACTTGAAATAAGATCTTTTGTTGGTGCGTTTTCAGATGTTTTGTCTCTGGAACAATGTGTAGCTCAAGGTTTTTTAGTACCTTTTCTTTAACAGGTCAGATTTTGATAATTATTGTAGTTCGAGAGGAGAATATGTTCGGAATCTCTGTAAATAAATACATAGACCTTTATAAAATCTAGCACGTTTCATATATCATAGAAACATAATAACTAAAATAGTGAGATAAAAAAGTACACATGTAAATATTTACAAAAGAATGTAAATAATAATGTAATACCATTAATATTACCAAATAATAGT
Organism: Diabrotica balteata; assembly: GCA_918026665.1. NCBI lineage: Eukaryota > Metazoa > Arthropoda > Insecta > Coleoptera > Chrysomelidae > Diabrotica > Diabrotica balteata. Next base: position 53,555,408 of record OU898281.1, read on the forward strand.
TAAGGTGTGAATATGACGACTAGGAGGAAAATATAAAGAAATATAAATAAATCGAATAATAAAAAAAATCCGAACGAACACTAAAGAAATAGAGAACCAATACATGCATTTTAAATCAAGACATACTTGTTTTCATCCAATTGTATCGATTAATTCTCTCGCAAATCTTTCACACTCCACTCAATATTACTTCTGCATTTACTTTACTCCAGTCGTCAGAGATGAAAATACCACTGAACCCCATAAAATCATACAAACAAGCTGAATTTTACAGATAACTCTAATTCTGGGACCCTAAAAAAGATGCAAAAAATTTTGGGATAGTTCTGGGACCCTAAAAAAGATACAAAAAAGGTCTGATCAAAAAACTCCGCCGCTCTGGACTGCCAAGCACATTTCTAAATACATTAGACTCCTATCTCTCCAATCGAAGCATCCCCGTTAAAATTGCTGATTAATTCTTCACAAGCTGGAGTGCCCCAGTGTTCAATTTTAGCACCTATCCTTTACACAGTTTATAACAGCGACCTCACCCGCCCAACAGATTACTCCGAAACCATCATACTCTATGCCGACGATACTAAACTACATTCCTCATGCACAGGACAGAATCGTCAAATGGTACAATAAATGGAGTGGTACTCTAAATCCAACAAAAACACAAGCCATCCTCTTCAGATATCCGGACACTCCCTAGTATAAGGATGAGGGTAACCGGATAAAGCTCTACGTAGATAGACTTCCATTTCAAAGGTCGGTTCTATTTGTACGTTCAATTTTAGAGGAACTTCAACTGAGACACCGAACTAAACATCGCTCGAAACAGAATGAAAAGGAGAGCTAGAACCCTAGGAGCTTTATCAGGTAAATTCAGCAGAACCCAACACAGAACTCTCCTACAGACGTACAAAACCTATATAAGGCCAATTGTTGAGTGCAGGGCGGTTCTTTACGCCTCGCTTAACAATCGTCAAATAAACGCTATCATGGCAACTGAACGCAAAATCCTAAGAATAATCATGAGGAAACGGACATACTATCCATCGGTATTAATCCACCAACTGTATGATATTCCCATAATACAGAGCAGAATCCGATCTCTCGGCAAGAAATACGTTCTAAGTATAATAAGTAGCTCCATCATCAGAGCAAAAGAGGTTATCCAATCATCATGCCATCGCCTAGGGCGTATACTCACCAGGCTCTCCCGAAAGAAAGGCTCTCAAATTGGCTGGAAACGAGCTTCCTGATGAGTACTTGGACACCCTATAAACGACGCCATCAAAATACCGCACATACTAACAAGCTGCAAGCCAATAATGCTCAATCAAAAGAGCCGTTCAGATAAATATAGCTGGTAACATGCGAAGGTACCCCTCACTAGTTCATGGCTAACAACCCTCCTCAACCACCAACAATTCTGCCAATTGCTTCTTAGCAGCCCACTTATCTCCCTAACTTTCCAAACTGCATCCACAACAGTTACATTCGCATATATATATATATATATATATATATATATATATATATATATATATATATATATATATATATTGTATTTACCTATTTCACTCCCTGGTAAGGGAGCTGCCACACCTTGAAGAGGCTCGCCGCCTAAGCGAGGTATAATAACGATGTTATTCATGACGATAAAAATTCGATATCTGTTGATTAGAGTGTCCTTTTTGATACATTTTGACAAAAATCAAAATGTGTTTTAAAGGTGAAGAGTGCAGCGTTCGTAATCAATGTTTGAATTTTGTAGCAAATGAAGTCAGTTTTTATAAACCTGTTAAATAAAGAAACGTTCCGCGATATTTGCCATTTTTTACGATTCTCACTGGATACTTATAATAAAACACCTTAATAATACACCTCGATAGGTCTTTGCAGATCGGAGTTTTTAGTTAATCCTTGTATGGAAGCTTTAGGATTGTTTGCATAATTTAGTCCTGTCATATTTTTTTAGTGAATGAGTTTAATTGATCCGCGTTTCATCTAATTAATACATGTCTCCTTCCTTCTGTTTGTGTTTTTAAATATCTCCTAAATACTAGCGTATCCCACTTATTATGTCTGCGATTTTCTCCGAGCTAAGATTTTTAGAAATAGTATAACATAAGTAATGCATTTTAAAAAAGTTTAGTTGTTTTGAAATTTTGTCAAATACTGCTTAAAAACTAACTCTCTGAAATTGCATGTGATTGATCCGGCTGTTTTCTGCACATGTCTGTCATCGTGTTCAAATCTCGAAAATTATAAAGTCGAAATTTTCGGAAAACCAATACCTACATTTACAAATGTGCTTAAGAATTGGCCTGCTCCTAATTTATAAAATTTTTATACTTTATATATTTTTATATTTTTATACTATTTTTAAATACTCATTATAATTGCAAAACTACTTCAAAAATATTAATTAATTCGTCCGGATTGTAGGTTGTAATTTATATACATGTGTAGTAAACACATTCTTGATAAACTATGCCACTGTACGATTGAATACCGATTAGAATTTTTAAAGATTTAGCGTGGTTTAAGTGATATATAAAATATAGATATGAAAAAAAAGAAGAGTATTTAATTTATTTCTCATCCTCGTATTAATAAACGGATATTCTGTAGAAAAAAATTTAAACCTATTTATAGAACTTTCTGTCAGCCTACTGCTGCCATAACAAAGATTTTAATGTAAAAATATACTATTGATTATTAATGAAATAAAAAGGACATTATTTTTATGTCCCCATCTGACAATGTGATTAGCTACTCTGTTTCAAAAAATTGTTTAGAACTTCATTGATGCAGACAATACGACAAACACGCCGGCCGTGGGTGCTGTTTTATTCGAAACCTAATTATGTAGGCATATACAAAAAAAAGGAAAAACGAAATTATAAAAGCATTTTCCATTCCCCAGAATAATGGAGAAGCGGGAGTGAATGGAAAATAAAAATTAAAATTCTCTTTCGCAGAGGCAAAGAAATGATAATATATTTATTTATTTCGAAGCTTAATGATATATTTTTACGAAAATTCCGACTACCTATAGAAAATGGCAGCAATCTTCAAAGTCTTTATCGATTGGTAGTGCAAGGCCGAAGCAATTTGTACTCGTACAAAGTGAGAACAAATCTAATTTTCCAAATAAATATTTTCGCCAGTGCCGGTACACAAAGATGTTAGTAATGCAATTACTATTTTGAAGTCATGAAAATTATGTAATTCTAATAAATATTTATTATTATAAATTTTTATATATATATATATATATATATATATATATATATATATATATATATATATATATATACCCTCGTTAATCTTTTCTCCTTCGTAAGGATGTAGTGGCGTCATGTAATGTGTGAGACTATTTCTGTAAAATTATCTTCTCTTTCTCTTCTTGGTTCCATTTGGCGCCATTCATAGAGTATTGCCATTCCTATCATCTAATCTTATTATACCTCCATACATATTTAAACATTTCTTCTTCTACGTAGCTTACTATATTGTTATTTATTTATTTTAATGCCATCTTCACTTTTATTTTGTCATTTCTAATGCGGTTCAATCTTGTACTTTACAGTTTCTCGTTAAATCCATTTCGGGTTATGTAATTTTGTCGTATTTCGTTTGCTTATTAACTAGTTCTCCCCGTATTTCATTATACTATACTTTTTGGTGTGTTTCTAGTAATCTGTATATCCCATGTTATTCCGGTTTTGCTTTTGATACATGTTCGTATCTGATCAATCTGCTGATAATTTTCTCCTCTGGGGTTCCGATTTTTAAAGGTAATAATCCTAGGTACTTTTTGCACTACCGTTCTTCTTCTTAGGATGCCTGTCCGTTCCGAACGTTGGCGATCATTCTGGCTATGATGATTTTGTTGGTTGCCATACGAAATAGTTGTGTTGAGGTCTTTCTATACCATGCTCACAGGCTAGCAAGCCAGGATATTCTTCTTCGTCCTGGGGCTCTTTTTCCTTCAATTTTACCCTGCAAAATGCATTGGAGTAGCTCGTATCTGCCTTGATTTCTCATTATACGTCCCAAGTACTCCAGCTTACGGCTCTTCACAATGTTGGCCAAATCCGCGGTTGTGTTCATCCTCCGTTACTACCGTTAATTTTCTTATTTTCCTCCACTTCTTGGTGTTTACTGGTTCTTATTTTGTTGTTCGGTATTCGGCCTTGCGTAGATACATATACTAAATTTTCTTCGTCTTGTCAGTTACAACTTAGCTAAAAGCGCAACGAGAGTGTCAAAGCAGCTGATTTTTAGTAGAAGTAAGACTTTTATATTTCAAGTATTTATTACCGGATTTAATTATTACCATGTTATTGTAGCGATTGTAATAGCTTCTATTCATATTTGGGATATTCTGATTTCTTTCATTGCATTCCATATTTGTTTTTAGGAAACCATGTCATTTATCTTTCTTAAGTCGAATGATAGTTTTTTTATTAAAATGAATTGTTGGAGTATAAATATGTGGTATGCGCAAAACTTCCCAGCTGTAAATCTTAGTTCTCCTCGATATTTTGCTTCTATTTCTTCTCTTACTCGGCGTTCTTTTTCTTTGTTCTTTTTTGTGTGTTGTGCGTGCTTTTAAGCGTTGACTAGCATCGTAATAACAAGCTCATGAAATGTTTTCAGGACGGCAGCTAAATGAAATAATTCGTCGACCGTTCGACCTGTCCATTGTCTAATGTTACAGACCGGACAGTTGTTTTCTTTCGGACCAGCGTTTTCCTTCGATTTTGCTCTAAATGATCAACCAGAGTAAGCGATATTTTGGTCGTCTCATTATATGGCCGAAGTATTGGACCTTTCCCATTTTGATGATGTTGATCAATTCTCTTTGTGCATGATCTTTAGAACACGTTCGTTAGATATGTGTGCTCTCCACTGAATTATAAGCATTCGACGGTAACACCACAACTCGAACGCTTCCGATTTATTAAACTTTCACCTTTTTTGTCCAGGTTTTACATCCATAGAACAAAGCGGACCAGAAGTAGCACTTCTGGTCCGCTTCTGGTCTACTGAACAATACAGAACGCCAGTTGGTAAAGCTTTTTCGTGCAAGTTCTATTTTGGTCGAAATTTACTCGTCACTTTCAACCTTGCAGTCAATCCAATTTCCCAGATATCTAAAGTGTTTCACCCTTTCCAGGATTTAGTTATCTAATTTTAGTATTAATACACTTCCATTTTGTTTTCTTTGCGTTTATTGTTAAGCCCTTTTCAGTGCATTCATTGTTTACAGCATGTAACAGGGTCTGAAGATCTTCTAAGGTCTCTGCCAATATGGCAGTATCATCTACGTCTCTGATTTCATTAATAATTTCACCACCTATTTTAACATCTTCGCGACAATTATTAAACGCTATTTCAAAAACTGGTTCAGTGAAGGCATTAAACAACATCGATGACAAAACACATCCCTGTCTGACACCACGCTTAATAGAAATTTTAGCTGTAACCTGCTGATCCACCTTGGCGTTGGATGCTAAGTAATGATGCCGCTGAAGTTGAGTAAAATATGTTTTCAACCATTTTGGTATTTATTTTAGATTTATCGCATACTGCTGTATTAATTTTTGTTGTGTTGTCTGTTTCGTAGTTAATTAGCTTGTTTAATATATCACCTATTCTCATTGATTTATTGTATTTTTTTTAGTTTGTATGCTTTTAGTATTTTCCAATAATCCGATTTTCTTGTTTTCCCTAAGGTGTGCATTTTCCAAGCTTGCAAAATGTTTGCAAATGTTTGCAAATGATTGCAACTGTTAGCAAACAATTTTATTTTTGTTGATGTAGACAGATTTCAGAACTCTCCCAAACAATTGCAAACGTTTGCAATTGTTTGGCAAGGTTCCGTCGGCTGTCGGTACTTCAAAGGGGTTCGTTGTTCGTGCGTGTTTGTTGGAGATACTAGATTTTATAGTCTGTCATAGTAGAAAGAAATAATTTGTTTTCGGTGAGCGATTAGTAATTAGTAGATATTTATTTGTTTTTTACAAGAAAATGGAATAGGATAATGAGAAATGTTTACAATAAATTGCATTTTACAAAACTAAACCAGAAATATGGAATGTCAGTCGTAAGCTATACTACACTAAATTTAAAAAATTCGATGCCTTTTTATACACACATCTTCTCGGAGCCATTTTGTACAAATAAGACGGAACGATGACAAATATTTGCAAACTTACTCAAGTTCTCTAGTTCTTGTTTTTGACAAACTGTGCCAAACATGTGTTTGCAAACGATGGCAAATGTTTGCTAATATTTGTGAGTAAATGTTTGTAAATGTTTTTTGGTAAAAATGCACCTTTATAAAATATTCAACGTGTGCGTAGGTTCCGTGTCATTCCTTGGCCTTTTTGCCTTCTTCCTTATGCTTCTAGGTACTCACACTTTCGTGTAAAATATTTGGGGTTTGATTTTCTTTTCTTCGGGTATCTGTAGGAAATACAGCCATCTATCTATAGGTAGCTTTTGGATACATCAAGATTTTATCAGCGCTAAAATTAAATAGATAACAATGGTAAATATCTCAAATTATGATTAGAAATTATAAACTTACCTAATTAAAGAAGGTAAAATTTATGACAAACATTAAGACGTTTCCTTAACAACACATTAATTCAGAAATTTTTACCACAGCTACATTATGGAAAGCATTCACTGCGACAGAAATCGGTTTTATTGATTCTTGTAAAAAATAACTAACTTATAATGTAGAGAATCTTAAGTGATAAAATTTAAATCTTTCACACGCATGTTGTTTAAGTGTTTATAATATGGGAGCCAATAATAAAGCGAATATGTTGAGAATTTCTTGGTGTGACGTATTAGCTTATGACTACTAGAACATTTTTTAATATTTTGTGTACTTTGTCTGTAATTTCTTTATTTTGTAATTTATTGGATAATTGGGCAGTTTATTATAAATCTTAATAAAGTTTTATGTTTGTGTTACATTCTCTTTATTATAGGTGCATTTTTCTATTTTGTTCTATTTAATAAGCCTTAAACATTTCTTTTTGTAAGGATATAACAACAAATTAAATGGACAGATTACTTCAAAAATATGGTTAACCGCGATTTATTTAAAGTTCTCAACGAAAGAAGTGGAAAACAAAGCTTGGAGCTGGGTTTAATAAAATAGACTCATATAAACTAATAAAAGAACCGGATGGTAGGGAAAATCTGCAAGATCCTCCTTTTAAAAGAGCAAATGGCTTATATATTGTACAATATCGAATAGAATTTAAGAAGAATAAACAAAGAAAAATAAGCTCGTATAGATAAATGTCAAAATTTTTCGGCAGAATCCTAAAAAAAATGTGTACCTTTTATTCAATAAATTATTAAAACAACAAAATTGTATGAACACGGTACATTTTGTACAGTTATAGTGTGATTGTAAGCTCGTATAGATAAATGTCAAAATCCTTCGGTAGAATCCTAAAAACTTGTGCACCTTTTATTCAATAAATTATTAACACAACAAAATTATATGAACACGGTACATTTTGTACAGTTGTAGTGTGATAACTATCATCTAAAAGAGGCTACAAAAATTATTACGGGAAGCCACTGTTCTTCGTCTGCTTCATTATGTTATTTCTGTTTCATTTCGAGAATTTGGAGGAAGAGATGTCGCCTTTTCTTTCTCCCGCTACGCCTTTATACTTATTATTTTCATCTTTACAATTCGATAATGACATTTTCCCTACAATAAACACAAATATAAGTCTGTAAAATACCAATCAAAATTGATTCGCTTCTGTTTAACTTCCCTTTGACGAGAGCACCCAATTTGATTCCTGTGAGTTTACCTAATTGAATACAGATTTTATTTTGGAGGGGAGTAGGGTGGAATTGAACATGCTTTTCGAGAAGAATGTTGTTTTATTTACGTAGAAATTCGGATTTGTATATTTTCTTTTAACCAATTAATCATAAAGGAACATAATCGATTGTATTTATTTGTTTACTCCGAACTTAATCATTAAAGATGGAAAAAACTACGTAAAAAAAATTAATGGAGAATAGAAAGAACATGTTTTAAGTCACAATTAATTAATTGTTCAAAAAACTGCTAGAAATCTAATAGCCATATTTAGTGGATAGTGTACATTATTAGTTGATATAGAAAAAAAGATATGGTAGAATAAATAAGATGTGAACAGTGGACTAGTCTATGAGAAATTTAAGAGAAAGTATTTCTCCTACATTTCTTTGATGGCTCAGGAGCTCGATGGAAAATCGAAGGACCACTCGTTTTATAAAATAAAACTATTAAATTCATCCTTCAAAAATACCTTACAAAATGTATACCCTAACTTTAGCACGTTTATTAATCCCTGTGGTTTCACAAATTTAAAATCTTAGTACGTTTCACATTTGCGAATACAAAGATCCATAAGGTTTATGCAACTTTCTAATAAGGAGGCATTTTTTGGCGGAGGTGGCGCTCATGCTCACTCTACCTTCTGTTCTTTCGCTCCAGTCCCCTTTCCTGACTCCAAAAATACAATGTTCTACGCCATCCTCCACCCTACACATGATGCATGGATCGTCTTTTGTCTGCTTAATTCTATTTTCCTAAAAAAAAACCTAAGCCACCAATGGTCTGAAATAAAAATTGGTATGTCTAAACTTGCCGTTTATCCATATATTTATGTTGGAGATGAGCGTCCTCGTCCAATTTGCTTCAGTTCTTTCTTTGAATCTCTCTCTCGGCCACTGCCTCACACTACTTTTTCTGATTTTCTCCCTGCTCTTCTTTATATAAACCTTCTCTTATTGTCAATAGTGACCTTTTAATTTACGATTCCTACTACGGCTTGTACACCAATTATTGAGGTTATCCTATATTCGCTTAGCATCCTTAGTAGTGGTTTTCTTTGCACTCTCTTCCTCATTTCCATGTACTGTTTTTTCTTCAGTACAACGAAGGAGTTACTATTTCTGAATACATATTTCTACTGTATGAACTAGGCCCCCTATATTTGGCCTCTCCTCAGCTCTCTTGACAAACCTCTCTAGATGTTTTGTGAAATCGGTCATTCAGTTTTAGGGTGTCAGTGAATAAAATTAAAATAGCTTTGAGGGTAACCAAAGTTCTAAAAGGACATGGTACATGAAGAAAAAGAATCGTTGAACCCCCAGATACCTCACCTCTATTTTCAGTACAATTTTAACTTTAGATTGACTCTAGGTTGAACCCCTTATAAAGTCCCTCTATCTTTTCTTTTTAGTATGGCCTCATCTGTCTTCTCCGCCGCTAATACCAATTTAAATTATTTTTAATCCATATGGATGCTTTGTTTAGAATATAACCATGTTTTTTTCGATGATGCCAAAATTTGTAGTATCTTCCATTATGGTATGTTTTTCCCAGGATATCCAGCAAACAAATTTGTCTTACCGAATTTATCTCCTCCATTGACAATCCCAGTTTTAATAATAGCACCAGGTTGACTAGTTTTAGTTCGTTGTCTGCTTAGCAGATAAACTAAAATCAGCTGATATTAAGCTTACAAATAATTTTTAATTAAAAGTCGGAATTATGTAACAAGCGAGCAACCTTCTATAAAGGAAGCTAACCAACTACTACTACTACTTTAGATTTTGAGTTTTTATCCAAAAGTTTCTAACAGAAATTTGGAAAATCCCAACCGATATTTTCTGAGGTCAGAAAGTAAGTTTTTTGATAGTAAACAAATTTCAACATTATTTCATCCAAAGACAAAATTACTGTTTATTGTTTTATTCTCAAAATCCGAAGAAATAGGTAATCTCTTTGCGTCAAAACCACGAAGAAAAATAGCCAGGGACGTACTCTTTTCTTTTTTCACGTTGAAGAAATTATTAGGCAAAATTTTTCCAGTAAGCTCTGGTAAAGCATCATCAATGTCCACATTGCTAGTTCTCATAGTCCACATTGCAATAATAGTTCTTTTACTTTTTTTAGAAAGTGTTTGAAATTTTAGTAAAATATTTTATAGGCATTGGCTAAATTAAACATAAATATTAATCAAACAACAGCAACTCAACAATAGTAATAAATACGCAAAAAAATACAGATAAAAGAAAAATGTGAAGAAATAAAACGTCTTATAAGCAATACAATAAGTTTATATCGATAAAAGTCATGGAAAGAAGACATTTAGGCCAAAACTAAATAATAAACGAAATGAATAAGCCACACAAATGACAGTGACTGAACACAAATTCTATAGCAGATTTTGACAATGGTATCGAGAAACTAACAATGGGCGAGAAATCTCTTTTCAAGCTAGAAATCAGTTAGTAGAAATCCTAACAAGTTGGTATTCGAAGTTCGAGTTCCTCTAATATAAGCTGAAAATTAAGGACTAGAAACGTGTGGCCTTAAAAACATTCAAATTGGAAAGTACAATGGTACACCGTTCTGTTTGTATACTGTTTTTAATTTGGTCTCTATCCAGATTTAAGAAGGTTGAGAGTTTGCGGAGAACTTGTACTAATTACATGCAGAAGTAAATAGTCCATAATCTGTTTTCATATTTTCTAAAAAGAACATTGATATTCTTCCTTCAGATCTCTAGACTGAACCCAATTGTATAGATACAATTGATCAAAAGTTTACATAGGTCAGACAGGAAGAAGTTTCAAAAATAAGATAAATGATCATAAAGCTGGTTTTGTCAGCAGAAATCTTATATACTAAAATGCTACGCCCTTTTCTTGTCCACCACTTTACTCAAAAACCATATTAGATAATTAAAATATTTTTTCGGAATATTATTAGTATTACGTATGAGATTGTCAAGATATACTTTTGGTACAAAAATTCACTTCCGGTTTTGAGATGACCGGAAGTTAAAATTTACTTTAAGTTTTAGACCCCACAATGTAAATATGGATCGAAAGGTCTCGTCGAGACGAATCTAAATATGTACTTCCGGTTGCGATCCGACACCGGAAGTGAGCCGAAACGCGCATAAAACGTCAAGATAGCGCAAATCTGACACCGGATTCGTAATCAGCATGAAAAATTAACTGCTAAATGATATCCATGTCGACATTTGATGAACTAAAAATTGCATTCCGGTTTTGTGGTCAACTTCCGGTTTCGTTTTTATTAAAAGGTAAAAAGTAAAAATTTACATAACTCCCGGTGCCAAGCAAAAGTTTTCAGAAAATGGAGACATTGTAACAAAAATCATTGTTTTCGACGAAATATTTCGTGATATTTAATACACTTTTTACTTGCATTATTATTGATGAATGTTATGTATATTTTTGCTTATATTGTTTGTATCGATCTCTTAATTTTTCTCGGAAAATAAAAATTTATAATAATATATAAACTATTCACGTAATTATATAACCCATTTTGTGTTTAAAAGTAAAAAAATTACGAATTTTAAAACTTTGAACCATAGCTTTAAAATGTTCCATAAAGAATATAATATAATAAAATGGACTTCAAAAATTCGAAATTTGAGAAATTAACCATCTTAAAAAGGACTTATAATGAATTCTCAAATAGATCTATTAGGTGTTGGGAGATGTCAGCGAGTTTTAGCTTTATAAAAAAATTATCATTTTTCTGAAGAAGCTGATGTTTCAGCGAACAATATTATATTGAAATTTAAACAATATTATATTCTATAATTTAAACAATGTATATTGAATATGTATTTTCCATAAAGTATTCGTCAATTCAACTAACGAATAGACACTAAACAATACATTTAACAGATCATGACTTAAGACTTAGGATCAATACCAAACATATCGACTTAATACTTCCGATCTGGGGGGCGAAAACGTTGAAAAATGTGGTTCCAAATATAAAACTATTTAACCTTTTGATAGGGGTACATTAATAATTACAAACATCTCTCTGAGTGTCATAGCAGCAGCCTAAAGGAACGTAACTATTTAATACTTAAGATTACTTATGTTTAGCGGTAGTAGTAAACGGTCGTACACATAACTTTTAAATATAAAAATTTTATTATTGTAAAAACAATTTACAGTTGCTAATTGGAATTTGAAATAACTATCTCATTATTTTTGGCGTCAGTTTTGTTGTAAATATTCCGTTAAATATATATTTTATAGTCTCGACAATTGAACAATCTTTTGTTTGTCGTCAAACTGTAAATTACTCAGTATTATCAGTATAATAAACCTTGAAGATTTAAGTAATAATTTACTAGTGTTTAGAGCAGGGGTGGGCAAGTAATTTTATGTGGGGTGGGTCCGGATACTAGAAAAAAATTTGAACAAGGTCCAGAAGAAAAACAATTGATAACATTATTAATGACAAGATGTTTATTATTTTGGTACATTCTTAATGATAAAATAAAAGATCTTAAATTAATGCGACAAATTGCACCGATGGTCTTGAGCTAGTTGTTTGTAGTCTGATTCTTGAGTCGAACAACAAATTCGAGGTGTATCTTCGAGGTGGGCGTCCGTTAATCGGGAGCCATATTTGTTTTTCAAAAAATTCATTTTTGAGAAAGACGTTTCGTTTTGTCCATTCTGTCGCTGCATCAATTTCAAATGGTGATTTTAGAAATGAAGATAGTCTGCTTACCTGTGCAAAGTCTTGGAATCTTAAAGCAAATTCGTTCCTAAGATGGTCTAGAAATTTTACGAACACTGCAATGTCTTCTTCGGAGTACTCCTTATTTTTATTATATTCAAGAATAGTTAGAAAATAAATGAATTTTTATTGTGCAATATCTTTTCAAAGATATCCAGCTTACGACGAAATGCAGACCCCGCTTTGTATCAGATCACATACTAATTTTCCATTTCCTTGTAACTCTGCTAAGTGCATTCAAATATTTTAAAATATCTTTTAGAAAAGTCACATCCAGCATGTTGCGCCCGTTTGTCATATACTCAAAATGTGCCCTGGTTTCCTGCGCATCTATATTTTGTAAGGAGATCACAATGTTCTTTTATTAGCCAGAAACGTTCAATAACTTGGCCTTTACTTAACCAATGAGCACTATTGTGTTGTATTAAGTCAGAATATGCTGAACCACATTCAGAAAGATGAGATTTCATAAAATTAATTAACTTCATAACTTCTTTAAGTCAAGCGCTAAGTTTTTCACAAAGGTCTGCCTGGTGTATTATGCACTGATATGTTATTAAATTTGAATTTTAATCTCCGATCCTCTTTACTACACCTTTTTCTTTGCCAATCATTGCTGGGATACCATGAGTAGAAAGCGAAATCATTTTATTATACCTGATGTTAGGTTTAGAAATTAATTCATCAATAACCTTGAATAAATCTTCTCCTCGAGTGGGACCTTTCAGCAGCAATATTGCTAGCAACTCTTCCCTAAAAACCTGACACGCAATATCAAGAAATCTTACAAAAACAAACATTTGTTCATCATCACACAATGTCACATGATTCGTCAAGTGCTATGACGTAGCAAGGTGCCTTTTGCAAATGATTAAGAGAGTTTTTAATATCCGCAGCTAAAATTTCCGTTCTTCATGTATTACTTCCCGCTGACAATGAGATTCTTTGAATTGCTGAGACAAGATCTTTTTTCGTCAAAAAGTGAGTTAGCTACTGCCAGCATACATTCGTTCACTATCTAAGAATCAGAAAATGGTTTTTGGTGTTTAATAAGTATCCAGCAAACACGTAACGCTGCCTCTGTGGATTTTTCTTGGTCGCTCATGCAGCGAACTAGGATTTTTGTGCTTTTTTCGTAAGAATTAAGATATACGCGAAGTTTTTCTTTACGCGCTCAACTGCCAAGAGGAAAGTTTTTGTGGAACTGCTGATGAGTTGTTTCGTAGTGTCGCGTCAAATTTCCACTTTTAACTAAGGGCGAGCGCCCACCAAAGTGGCGTGGCAGTGGCAAGTAGCAAGTAGCACGCGTCTAGCATAATAATGTAACCAATCCTAACGAATGATTAGAATGAATGACGTTACTGTCATTTTGGTGTAAACTGAATCATTCGTTTTCATTGGTTACATTATGCTAGACGCGTGCTACATGCTACTTGCCACTGCCACGCCACTTTGGTGGGCGCTCTCACTTAGGGCGAGCGCCCACCAAAGTGGCGTGGCAGTGGCAAGTAGCAAGTAGCATGCGTCTAGCATAATATAACCAATGAAAACGAATGATTCAGTTTACACCAAAATGACAGTAACGTCATTCATTCTAATCGTTCGTTAGGATTGGTTACATTATGCTAGACGCGTGCTACTTGCTACTTGCCACTGCCACGCCACTTTGGTGGGCGCTCGCCCTAAGGGAGAGCGCCCACCAAAGTGACGTGGCAGTGGCAAGTAGCAAGTAGCACGCGTCTAGCATAATGTAACCAATGAAAACGAATGATTCAGTTTACATCAAAATGACAGTAACGTCATTCATTCTAATCATTCGTTAGGATTGGTTACATTATGCTAGACGCGTGCTACTTGCTACTTGCCACTGCCACGCCACTTTGGTGGGCGCTCGCCCTAAGGGAGAGCGCCCACCAAAGTGACGTGGCAGTGGCAAGTAGCAAGTAGCACGCGTCTAGCATAATGTAACCAATGAAAACGAATGATTCAGTTTACATCAAAATGACAGTAACGTCATTCATTCTAATCATTCGTTAGGATTGGTTACATTATGCTAGACGCGTGCTACTTGCTACTTGCCACTGCCACGCCACTTTGGTGGGCGCTCTCCCTAAGGCGACAGTTATTGTATATAAGACACACGGAAACCGCTTGCGGCCTATCAGGCAGTGTAAAATAATATTGTTCAGTTCATTCTGCCAGAAATCTCCTTTTCCGATCCATATTAACGTAGGTACAAAAAGATGTTTTATGAAACGAACGCAAACGCGAGTAAATCACAAAACAATTAACGGTAGTGCGCTACGTGCATGTCAGTGACCAACTAGCATAGCAACTATTATAGTGACGAGCGACTGTCACTGTGTCAGTCAGTAAGCAGCAGTGTTGCCAGGCCCATAAATTTTTTTCTCATAATTGTGTCTTAAAAGTTGCCAGATTTTGAACAGAATTCCCCAGATTTGTATATTTCAGTTATTGTAAACATACAATATTATTATAAAACAATATTTTATCACTTATACACAATTGTTATTATATTTATTTATCATTTCACTTTCTATTTGAAAATTAACAGCAGTTTTATTTTGAACTTGATTGACTTAGCAATCGATATTTCGCAGTTCGGTCCGCAGTTCAACCTTCGGTTGAATCGACCGTTAGTGTAGAGGAAGCAACTAAATGCACAACACATTTTCCGGAAAAATAAACACAAAATAATATTAAAACAAATTATACTGTTTGAAAGTACAATGTATTTATACAATATTATGTTATAGTATAGTATAGTATAATGCCAAATACAATGTTATAGTATAGTATAATGCCAAAAACTATCGTGAAAATCTTGAATCGATTATAGTAAAAATATTACTTGTCATAGAACGCAACCCTGTTTATTAACGTTCAGGAATTGCGCACTGTACGAAACATGCGCACCTCTATGTCCAATTAAAATGAAGTAAGAGCAATCTCCTTGTAAATCTCTTAGTAGACCAATTTTAAGAACGAAAAAAAGAAAGAGACGATAGCAATATTACTATAAATAAACGGAGTTACTTCTAAGACTGCAGTGGAAAATAATTCCATTGCATCCGTGATTCCTACACATGCGAGCTTAGCACTTTTTGCAACTATGTATGTCGTTTGCTGTATTATTTTGTTCCAGCAAACTAGCGCAACATAAGTAACTATCACTAATTGCTATAAACTTGCTAATACATCGTTAATTTTTATAGGCCAAATTAGAGCTGACATATGACTATCGCCTCATCTAATAATTAGCATGGATTGAATCCATTTAATGATGGAGGGTAGTACACCTTTTTCTGTTATGGTAGTGTTAACAGACTCCAATGAGTGCAATCAAATACCCCATCTACATATATCTATGAAAGCACATAACGCTATTTCTTTTGAAGAGATGACTTTTTCAAGATCCTTAACAAAAACTGCAAGGTATCGATTGATATTGTGGATTTGCTGATTGATAGAAAGAATTTTCTAGCGCAACATAAGTAACTGTCAATCTAACAACTATTACATATGACCAAGAGATCATTTTAGGTTTCAGACTCCATGCCATATTTGCGAGGTGTGCATTGTACGTCAGTTTTCTATCAAGAATAACTTAACCTCAAACTAGAGTCTAGAGTCTAGAGATACTTAACCCGTTAGTGTTGTAGTTGTTGCTAATTTCTTCGTATTAGAGAATGAAACAAGTTTTATTTTACTATCATTTACAAAAAGTATTTCTTTCTAGTAGCAGGCAGTTACGATAAATTTGATAAGTATCCACTTCTTTATTTATGTATTCTGATAGCTACATACACACTATGTACATTATGCATTTTGTGGTAATTGCAGTAGCCTATGTGGCTATTTACTTGGTTAAGTAGTTTTAGATTCATAGGATTAATGTTCTTAAATCATGAAATCCTCCTGCCTCTATTCTTTAATCTTTCATTATTGATGTAATAATTTCGACAATTTCTGCCAAATGTTTTCTGCGTTTCTCTTGATGTGCAGTTGCACAAGAAGAATTAGTTAAGATTTGCGTCTTAGTCATTGTTTGCTGTATTTTTAAATATTATCATGTAACGATGCGTTTCAAATAATAATAATGGCTTCCAAAAATTATTCATGCCGACCTCACATGAATCCTTCTATTATTTTATTCACAAACCGTGATTGTGATACGAAAAGTTGTAAAATGATAATGTCTGCTTGACCTCATTGATCCGTGATTGTTCTCGGGTAAACATGGACGTAGTAATGTAATATACAGAAAGGATTGAGATGGTATTTGATGTACTTATTACTAAATAATATTATTACTATAATTGTTCTTTCCTCTAAGTAAATAGTGATAGAGATAGTGTTTTCAAAGATGAATTGTAAATGCATACTGGAATAAAAGATTATTCCTAATATCGTTCAGAAGCCTCTAGTAAGAATCTTTGAATTTTGCACCCATTCACACCAAAATTTGGACATAGGTTCTACATAGGTCCTCAAGTTTAAAGTTGACCCTGTGTTGAAGGGTGCTTTTATCCTGGTTGGAATACCACCCCTTTTCGGGGGTAAACATTTTATTTTAATATAAATAACTTTTGTCATGCCTATACTTTTTTACTGAAAGTCAATACTTTTCGACTCTCGGTGTTTTACGAATAACTCAAAAAGTACTGCATTTGTTAAAAAAATCGTTCTTTTAAAAAGTGTAGCTTATAAAAATACAAAAGAATATAGATAAGCAATTGGTTCTTCTTCGTCAAATGCCAAAATTGATAGTTCCAACGTGAAATATGGAGGAAATAATGCAGTTTTCGTGAAAACGCATACAAGCTTTTTTGTAGTGAAAAAATCTTTATTTTTTTTTTATTATAAAAGTCGCTAGGGATTTCTAAGGGACTAAGCCAATCCAAAGGGCTTTATGACAAAAATAAGGTCCGTATTTTTTCCAACGACAAAAACCGTGAAAACCATCTCCTGGTTACCATCCTAATTAAAAATCATCGTCCCTTCGTTACAATTCACTTTAATATACGTACTTATAGTATAGTCTCTAAGTTTGACTGGTTAGTTTTGAAAAATCCTAAAGTGAGAGGAGGATTTTTGTATTTTTACAAAAAATTCATTTTTTTTTCGTATATATATATAGATATATTCTGTAACTTTTGACAAATCGAATAGAAATCACCAAGTCGAATCGTAATTACTCGAAATCGGAATGTTGGATATCTATCGCGTCGTTTTTGTGTTTGGATTGGCATTCTGTAACTCACATCGTAATCGGTGTAAATCGAAAACGTCAACTTCTACTTGACGCGCTCAGAAGTTGGTGGCAACCCCGCATTGAAACGCGAAAGAAGTGTTCTGTGACGTTAAGTTACTGGAAAGGCTAGTGCTCGCGAAAAATTCATCAAAAAAGAAGATTTTATTTCACGTCAAGTAGTTTTGACATGTTTTGGTTAAGTTTGAAAGTTCGTTACAAGAATACAAAATGGCAAGCGGGAAAGCAAAGAAAAAGACATTTGATCAGTTAAATTATTTAGTAAACTTTATCTAAATAAATAACACCACAGACTAAAAAATGAAGTAGCTACAAAAATTAATCAACCGCTATTAGATCAAAAAGTCAACAAATAAATGTCAAAACAACCAATGCGCAAGCGTCAAGACCAATTTCGATGTCGAAATTTGATCTCGACAGAGCTTGTCTAGTCGAAATCAATTTCTACACAACATTCCGATAGTAGAGGTCGAGATGAGTTACAGAATACCGATTCCTACCAATTCCGATCCGACTTGCTGACTTCTACTCGATTTGACTCATTTCTATTCGATTTGTAGTTACAGAATAGGATTCAATATCATGAGAGAAAATTTTGCTGGCAATATTAACATCGGCTGGTATGAAAGTTTGTTGCCTGGCAATTTTGACAGTAAATCACGAGTGGTCAGTCGAATGGTTTTGTCAAAATTTCATGAACGCAAATTGCCAAAAGACAACAAACTTAAATAAAACCAGAAGAAAATTTTGTCCGTAAATAATTTTTTCTCGAATGATATTCCACAAGACTATTTCACGAGACAATTAATGCACCATATCAACGAAACATAATCTTTATTTATTTGTTAATAATATTAAATGTACAATTTGTATAAGCTATAGTCTGCCCATTCTTTTCTACCAAAGGATGATTTTGTGTATATTATTGACCTGTAGCATTTGAGAACTCCAGCTTCTTCTTCTGGTGGTAACTTGAATCTAGCTGCAGATATGGTTGTAGAGAGCATGAATTTGAGTGACCCGTAAGTAAATAATTCTTGTTTAGAAACATCTTGCTTAAACAAGGCTGACACAGCTGAAGATCGATGAAAATGGTTTGTTATTTTATGTTTTTTGTGTCTAATCCAATTTTTTCAACTGATATTTTTGTCCACTTACATTCGGTGTTGATTCCAAGTGGACAGTTTTTGAACCCAGATCAATTCTTCCAGTTCCAGTTGGGGTGAACGGTAAGAAAGAGTCTGTCTGATAAAATCTTTCTTCATCTTTTTTCCATTAATTTTAAAAATAATCTAACTGGGCATAAATTTTCTGTTAATGAATTTCTTTCCAGCCATTTGCTGCTTGCCAAACTTTTCGAACCGCCTTGATTTGTTTTGGAAAAAATGTTGTTGTATTCAATTCGGCCCGTAAATTCTCCCATAACATCAAATTCCTTCTGGAAAAAATGAATCTTGCAGGTTACGGCCTCATTGCATCTCCAAGCAAGTTCAAATGAGCAAAGGTGAAAAAACTTTTTTCTGTTCCATCGGGGGTTTCCTTGTAGCTTTGGATGATTTTTAATACTTGTTTGGTGAATAATGCTTTTGAACCGAGTTTTCTTTTTTCTTGAACACTTCGCCTCCGAAGCTTCTCTGAAGCTGCCTCCGCTTGGTATCTCTGGCCAATCTTGGACAATTGAAAGATATATCTCTGAAAGGGTGGATTTTATGCCTTACTCCGTAAAATATTTTTCTTGTAAAGTTTTCGCTGTAGCATTCCACATTGACTTTGCAGACGACTCTTTATAGTCTTCGCCATCGTCTTTGTTCATGTTAAAGGCATCATCCTCGAGAATTTTTGCTAGTTCCGTTATGGTAGTACATCTTTCAAGCTTAAAATTTCTCACCCGTATGATTTCCGAAAATTGGATCCAAGTAGAGCTTCTGGACCTCTGCGTATTCATTGGGACATTTTCCGAAACCAATTTTTTTATTTTTTCACCTGGCTGGCATCCAAATCTTGATTTTTCGTCTGGATTCATTATATCTGTCCAAAATTGATTACGCCTCAATTATGTTTTTTAAGCTGACAACAATCGAATTACCAGACACCTTCGTGACGGATTTGTCATAATTTTGTCGCTGAGGAATCACAGGCAGGAGTTTTGTCAGTAGGAAACGTGGCGTTGCTATGCCGTTTTATCAGTTAAATGCCGTTATATTTTTAACTTACTTCGTGGTGCCTTTAAACGGTCACAGTGACAGAATCGAATTTTAATTGACAAATTAAATATAAACAACTGTCGTGTAGAGATATTATTTTCAGTTTTAAAATTTTCTTATATATTTTAAGATGATAAAATAACCAAGAAAAAAATTTCAATGCTTTTTATAAGTGCTAATAATTTTTAATTTTAAATTTTAAACAAGCATTTGATACAGTATGCAGAGACAGACTGTGGACAGCGATGCAGGAACTTGGCTTTCCAAAAAACTAGTCAGGTTGATACGGATGTGTACGGAACGGTTACGATGTAAGGTGAGAGTTGGACAACAATATTCGAAGACATTTGAAATAAACAATGGACTAAAACAGGGAGATGCACTTTCACCACAACTCTTCAACTTAGCTCTGGAGCACATAATCAGAAGTGCAAGAATCAAAAAACCTAATACAGTATTTCATCGAGAAAGACCAAATTACTACTGGCATTTGCAGACGATATCGATCTAATAGGAAACACACGATTAAGAATGAAGGAGACTCTCGTGAGGTTCGAGAAGGAAGCAGAGAAAATGGCGTTCCAAATCAACGAAAACAAGACGAAATATATGTATATGAGCCGCAATAACCAAAGCAGAGACAGAATCGGTCAGAACATCACCATCGATGACTTTAACTTTGAGCGCGTTAGAAAATTCAAGTATCTTGGAACAACAATAACTGAAAACAACAACGAATCACACGAAATAAACAACAGGATTCAGGCCGGCAACAGATGTCTTTTTGCTCTCCAAAATCTTATAAAATCAAAACAACTAACACGACATACAAAGATACAGGTCTATAAAACAATCATACGACCCGTTGTGATATATGGAAGCGACATGTGGGCAATAACAAAGGCAAACGAAGAGAAACTATGTGTTTGAGAAAGAAAAATCCGTGGAAAAAAGGAAGATCTTTGGTTCTGTGCTGGATAAAGCATCAGGATAATATAGGATAAGAACTAACGAAGAGCACGAAAAACTTTACCCAGACGCCAACATCATAAAAGAAATAAAGTCCAGAAGACTCCAATGGGCAGGACACCTCAGAAGACATTCTGACGAACGAACTGTAAGACGTGTGGGACGAAGTTCCAACTGGAAGGAGACCACGCGGACGCCCTCGTCTCCGGTGGCGAGATAATGTAGCAGGAGATCTAAGCACTATGAGCGTGGAGAATTGGATGGAGGTTGCTCAAGACAAACAGTGGAGGCATGTTGTCGAGTCGGCTAAAATCTACGAAGGGTTGTAACGCCACGGAGTAAGTAAGTAAGTAATAATTTTTAATTGGTTTGTCTAAAACAAGAGCTTCTTTTACTTACTGGACATGTTTTACTATTCGATCAGTCCTGTTATGTATTCTGGGCCATGGAAGGTAATGCAAATAATATATCATGCTGGGAGAAGATTGATCTTAAGTATTCAATGCAAAAAAAGTCTTTAAGAAACGACCTGAATTATACGCCTAAGAAGAATGTTTATGGCTGATTAGATAGATATATTTATATTTCTGGTTAGTATCTGTTTATGTGATAAGAGCAATTATTTGTTACCACCCTAAATTTTAGATCACAGTTATATTAGCTTCATATTATCGGTTGTATGTCTACGCCTCTGGTAGTCCCATCCGCAACGAACTATTCGTATGTGTAACACTAAAACGAGCCTGCACTCTTGATCTTTAGATTTTGATATCAGTTCGTATTCAAATTCGAGAAATGTGATTACTCTTGGGACAGTTTCGTTAATTCTATTTGCATGTGCATATTTATTAACCGGAAATGGAAAATTGCGAAACTCTAAATAGATGTCGCAATGGTATATACTACATGCCGTATAGGTGCTGATGATTGTGGTTCGGTGGTTTTAAAGTGGATTTTCGATTAAGATTGGTAGTTAATTTCAATAAGGAAAAGGAAGAAACGTGGGTGCCATGACTTATAATTAATGTTATTTATTATAAGTATGTTAGTTCTATGAGAAAATTGTGTTTTTGGATTGTTTTAACCGATTATTAATAAAATAAAGTGGTTAGCTTATAAAAACAGGTAAGCTTATATCAAAAGAGGAGTTACCCATTCTATCAGTAATAATGAATTCATATTATAATAAAACCAACGTTTTAAACTTATTATTTTTAACAATTAAAATGGACTTTATTCGGTTAATTATATATTTTATCGTCTACCTTCAATAGCGCTATGCATTATCATAAGGATTTTCAGAAGTAAACAAACTTGTGAGGCAGATATCAGACTTTATCTACCGTCAAAATATTTATCAACAAATGTGACTGAATGAATTAACTGATCGAATATGGACCGTGTATACAGTGTAGGAAAAATTTTATGGTCGGTATGGTAAAATTTAACAGGATATCTAACGCAGATATAAAATCATATTTTCAGCGAATAGACAAAGATAACAATCATATTTCCCCTTGGTCTCCCCTCCTCAAATATTTTTAACACCTATTGGCCATTAGTGAGACGAATAGTTCCGATCAGAGATATTTTACATATTCTCTGGTTCCGATCCTAATATACCTAAAAACTAGAGGTGGGTCCTCCCGTTTTTTAAATTTTTATCGGAACCGTTTTTCGTAAACTGTAACTAGTTGATTCAAATTAGCGAGTACACAAACATATTGGCTATTATCGTTTATGTGTATAAGTATTGAAGTGAAAGAACCTAACGAAGGATATATTTATTATAACTTGAAAAATAAATTAAACAATACAAATAGTACTTACATTTACATTAAATCGTACTTACATTTACATTACACGTTATTATTAAATCGCGAACCGTCTAAATTGACATTTAAAAACAAGTTTTTCTACTTTTCTTGTTAACTGTGTTCTTCTTTTATTTAAAATGTTACAATTCTACAATATTTTATGAATATAGTGGCTAAGTTAGGATATACATGGCGATGGTTTTTCCACCACGGTAATGGACAGTTCCAATCTCCGTTCGAAATTTATTGTGGGTAATATATTATTAGACAATTACATGTCGACTTCTTGTATATCTCTCGATACAGTTGTATGTTTAGATGAGTCATGTCCAATTAATTCATCAAAAATACACAATGGACTTAAGTCATCTTTATCAGTTTCTTTTTCTTGACTAAACTTATTGATTTACTAAACTTATGCAAAGACTCGTTTCATCCATTTTCTATAGGTGAAGAACCAGATTTTAAAAAGTTTGCAGGGTGGATTCCTGGATATAAACCGCCAACAAGAAAAACTGTTAGATTCATTACTTCAGGAATGTTATGTCAATACTGATTTGATAATAGATAAAAAAAAAGTCCTTTTTTCGACAATTCTGCAAAAAACATTAAAAAAAGTACCTTATCTTCAGAAAGGCTTAATTACAACATAACAAAGTTCCCAAACGGCCAATCCAAGACGTGGAAACTAGGTAGAACTTCACCTATTACAGGTTAAAAAGAATGACTGAGTTAGAAGAGGCAATCCGTTTCACTTCTTCTTCTTTAAGTTCCATCTTCTATCGAAGGTTGGAAATCATCATGGCTATGCCGACTCTGTTGACTGCCGCTCTAAAAAGGTCTGCACTACTGCATTCAAACCATTCCCTTAAGTTCTTAAGCCAGGATATTCTTCGTCTTCCCACATTTCGCTTTTCTCGGATTTTGCCCTGCATAATAAGTTGTAATAATGCGTATTTTTGCCCTCTCATCACATGTCCCAAGTACTCAAGTTTTCGTCTTTTAATAGTTAATATTATTTCTGCCTCATTTCCTATCCTTCTAGTTACTTCAATGTTTGACATTTTTTGAATCCATGATATTCGTAGGATTCTTCTGTAACACCAAAAGTCAAAGGCGGCCAACTTATTCAGATGAACTTGTTTTAGTGTCCAAGCTTTCAGACCATAAAGAAGAGTAGAGAACACGTAACATCGAAGCATTCTCAGGCGTAGTTCTAACCTTATATCCCGACAACAAAGAAACTTTTTAAGTTTAATAAATGATGTACATGCTATTTCAATACGTGTCTTAATTTCTTTGGTTTGGTCTACATCTGATGTTATCCATGTTCCTAAGTATTTATAGTTATTAACACTCTTAATTGCAGTATCTTCAATAGTCAATTGGATATTTGTGCAGATTTAGTCATGATCATGCATTTAGTTTTCTTTAAATTTATCTTCAGTCCGTAATCATGACAGCGTTCATTAAGGCGTTGCATTAGGTTCTGTAAATCATTGTTGTTATCCGTAATTATTACTGTATCGTCTGCAAAACGTAAGTTATTCAAAACTTCTCCATTGATAGATATACCTTCTATTGAGTCAGAGGACGCTTCTTAAAATACCGATCACTGTAGACATTGAAAAGTAGTGGGGACAGCACGCAACCCTGGCGGACTCCTCTCTGTATTTTAATATTTTCGGTGTACTGGCGTGTATTTCCGTTCCACATCGGTATTAAATAATACAGACTTAGACTTAGACCAAATCTAAATAAAAAACACTGGATTATTTTGTTCTCAGCTTTCCCAAATTTTACGGCAGTTTAAAGAAATAACAAGTACAATGAGTGACCAAAAATACTTGAAGGGTAGTTCACTGATTGTTATGGTACGCGACCTGCAAGAATCTTGCAAGAAAATGTTAGCAAACGGTAACCTTACATCCATAGTATCCGACGTAGTACAATTACTAATATTGGGTTTAGCAAAAATATTTAAAGGGATAGAACAGAGTGGCATATTGTCATTATGTACATTTATGGATTCACCATTTAAAGTGCAGGGTTTTTCTGATAAAAATGAAGATAAAAAAATAAAAGAAAAAGTTAAGAAGCTGGTTACTTCTATAATTAACGAACAAGAAGATTGTACTATTGAAAATCAACCAGTACAATAAAAAGAAACCAATAAAGATGACTTAAATCCATGGTGTATATTTGATCAATTAATTGGAGATGGCTCATCTACACGTACACCTGTATCGAGAGTCCATTACAACGGTGGAAAAACCATCGCCATGTATATCCTAACTTAACCCCTATATTCATACAGTATTGTAAATGTGAACACATGTTCAAAATCTGGTTTAATTTGAAATAAAAAAAGAAGACGGTTAATAAGAAGCAGGTATAGTAGAAAAACTTATGTTTTTTAATGTCAATTTAGACTATTCGCGATTTAATAATAACGTGTAATGTAAATGTAAGTACGATTTACTATTTGTATTGTTTAGTTTATTTTTCAAGTTATAATAAATATATCATTAGTTTCTTTCACTTCAATAAATATACACATAAACGATAATAGCCATTATGTTTGTTTATGTAGGTACTCTCTTACTTGAAACTACTTTTAAACAATCATAGTTACTTGTTTACAAAAATTTAAATTTTTAAATTCATTCATTTTTTTTGGAATCCTGAGAAAACTAACAAATATTTTTGAAAAATTTAAATGCATAATAAAAGATTACATTATTACCGAGGGCCGAAAGTCCCTTAGAATAAACAAAAAGTTTTTTGAATGAGATATTTAAATAAAATTAAAAATCATACTAATTTTTTTTTCGCCCTTATAACTTATTAAAATAAACATTATAGAAGTTTTCAGGGACTTTTGGCCCTCGGTAATAATGTATTGGTTCATTCTGCGTTTAAATTTTTCAAGAATATTTATTAGTTTTATCAGGATTCGAAAAAAATGAATGCATTTAAAAAATATTAATCGCTCTTACGCTCTTAACGATAAAATTACCACGACCCACCTCTACTACCCGTTACTCGGTATTCTGACCAAACGGACGACGTTGCCAAATAAATTATTGTGTGTGAATATTTTTTAATGTGGTGTTATTGTATGCAGTTTATTATTTCATATTGGGAATAAGGCACAATGTGACTTTAAAATAAGCTTATTTTGATGTTTAGATTTTTAATTCGGAAATCGTACTTAAAATACGAAACATTAATAAATTTTATTTAGGTATATAAAACGATTTCCAAAGTGGAAATCAAAATGTTATATTACACTTATTGTAAAGTAAACTTGTGGCATATTCCCAATAAAAAAAAACAGTAAGCTGCCATTTAAATCAATTTCGCCCAAATTGGATTATCTTAGAACATTGTTCAAATGCAAAAAAAAAAACAACAGGTCAAATAAATCCAATAAGTTTGGCAACGTTGAACTTCCCCTTTCCAGGCATGCCTGTTTGGCGATATAAAGGGCGGACCTAATATACCTCTCTTTGTCTAAACAGCTGTTTCTCACTCCATCTCACGTAAGGTCCATACCGACCATAAAATTTTTCCTACACTGTATATGGACGAGAGTGTGTGGGTCTGTCTCAACGTTTCGCACCCTTGCTGGATCCTTCTTGAGCCAGAGGGAAAGGCTTTTAGCCACGGTAACTCACCTATCCAACATACCCAGAGGCAAAAACCAATGGTGTAGGGGAATTCACGATGCATGGTACCTTAATTACTCTCCCAATGCAGAGGTTAAATGTGAATATAAATTAAACAATCGTCTGCTAGCTTTGACGTAGTTCAATATTTTGTTACTCTTTAAGATATCAGAAATGGCGAAAATATCACTTTACTTTTATTACAACCAAGATTTTTTATTTTACATCTCTCTTTTCTCAGCAATGTACTAGTAGTTCACTCTTGCTAGATTTTGAATAATAATATTTCTCCATATTGGTTTGGTATTGCTTATTTTTATTAACACTTCATTTCTGTTAATTTTTATCTTTGAAGCAATTACTTTTTAACTATCTATCTAATCCTTCCTCATTGCTTGAGCCCTTGTCAGGGTGTGGTGACACTCAAAATATTGTTCGCGTGCTGTATCCACTGGCTGTGATCTTGTACTAAATGGACGGCCATATGTAGGCATTTTCCCACCTTCGGTCTTAGTTTAATCTGCCCATCGTGTTGGGATTTTCCTCGCGCTCTTCATCGTTCTACCTTTCCTTACCTACAGATGGGTAGACAGACAAATAGCGAGACGATTTTAATAACTTGTTGAGTTCTTAAGGTGCAAGCTACCATACCTCATGCCTCGAAGTAACACTTTCTCTTTTATCTCTTTTATGGTCTCTCTGGATAATCCTACGAAAGGAAGATCTTGTTTAAGATGATTGTCTTCTGTTTGGTCCAACGGTCTCTTTCGAAAACATATTTGTTGATGTTTATCCCTACTTCTCCCTTCTGACACATAGATACAGTACTGACAGAATTACTTTGAACAAAAGTGATAATTTGAAATAAACAAAATATATTGGTTGTAGACGAAAAGAAGTCAAAGGAATGGAATTTAATTTTTTTAATAGGAAACGTCTTACCTTTTCTTTTATAACTTATTGAACACTTTTAGCATACAGTCAATAAGTTTTTTTACAGCTTTCTGATATTTGCTTCTCTTCTCGCCACGTCTGGATTACATTCTTAACAAATTTTGCTTTTGTATGAAATACATTTTACGAAGTCTAGTTTTTACAACTGATTTTAAGTCTTATTTATTTTCAATTTGAAAATCCAGTGACTTCCCTGGCTTATTAAGATATGATCTATTTTTATCCTTGAAGTATTTCATAACTTTGGATCTCATATTGAAACGAATCTTATTGGAAACTGTTTTGGCATCAACTTTCCTTCAGATTTATATTTGAACAGTTCTCTATGTTTTTAAGTTTGTCTTGTCTTTTATCGGAAAAAGAGATGTGTATAATTATAAGAAAACAGCCCCAGAATATCTTTTTCAACGGATGTCTCACCGGTTGATCAATATCAGTTGCCAGTAAGTTCTTCCTTGTCACTCAACATTATTCTCACTTACTCTCTCACTCACAACATCATCGCCGTTCTTGTACCAAAAAAATGACTTTCATATGAACACAACTTCTAGAAGTGGATTGGAATAATAACTTGCGTCTTGTTGGAAGTT
This sequence comes from Diabrotica balteata, assembly GCA_918026665.1. Taxonomy (NCBI): domain Eukaryota; kingdom Metazoa; phylum Arthropoda; class Insecta; order Coleoptera; family Chrysomelidae; genus Diabrotica; species Diabrotica balteata. Next base: position 53,583,531 of record OU898281.1, read on the forward strand.
CTTGGCTTGATTTTCTATCGCAATTTATCTTTCCTTAACAAACAACGGTATTACTTGCTGTTCACTTACTTTGTATGCCATCTTTTTCTTTTCTATTTTTCTAGTTGAAATTAGAAAAATTTTCTATTTGTATTATGGAACTTCCTCGGCCCGTGTATTGTTTTTTGTTTAAAATCCATATCTACAGCTTTTAAACTTCCACCACACATCGTGTCAGAATCTCTTTAAATCGGTGATAAGGGTTTACTCACAGTAATAATATTAGTGCTCGTTGTGGGAGTAATATGTATCTTAAAAGATTAGCAAATAATAAAGTCTCAGTTCAGCTGACTTAAGTAAGAAACTTCAAAGAAGCATAATAAAAACACAACATAAATGAAATGCGTCTATAACTAACTATGTGTCATTTGTCAATGACTGTTATGAGTTGTCATTACTTTTATATAAACGTATAATCAGCTGCTAAAAAACAGTAAAACTGTCAACATAATATGTTTACAGTTGTACTATTCAAATGTTGTCATCATCATATTCTGATCAGTTCAAATTAATTTCTTTTCTTTCTAATACACTATTTACCATAAAAAACAGCACCATAATCTAAATAGCTAAGGAATTATTCAAGAAAGTTGATTATACAGGTATATTAAGCATACTTGTCTGTAGTTGTCAACTGTCATTTATATTCTGGTTAAATCCTGTAAATAAATAAACACTTTCAGTAATACTTTCATTATAACACTAGCAGAAGAACAACAAGGTTTTAGGTCGGGAAGATCATGCACGGATGCTATGTTTATAATTAGGCAAGTGCAAGAGAAATCATTAGAATACTACAAACCGGCATATCTATGTTTCGTGGATCTTACAAAGGTATTTGATCGGGTCAAATTTAAAGACGTTATCCACTTACTGTATGCAAGAGAGATACCTCTAGGAATAATCAAAACGATCAAAAGATCTACCAAAACAACACAATAAAAGTAAAAGTAGAAGAAGAACTAACCGACCCTATTGAAACTGGCAATGGGATAAAACAGGAAGATTCCCTGAGTCCTCTATTGTTCAACCTGATTATGGATGAAATATTAAAAAAGTAAGAACTAAAAAAGGATACCAAATGGGAGAAAAACAACTTAAAATAATCTGCTATGCAGACGGCGCAATACTACTCTCTCAAATGAAGATGATTTACAACGTATGCTGCACCAATTTAGTATAACCGCCAAAAAATTTAACATGTTAATTTACCCAAAAAAGACAAAATGCATGGTTACAACAGCAAATTTACTAAAATGTAAATTTGAGCTGGAAGGTCAGATAATAAAACAAGTGATGGAGTTTAAATATCTAGGCATCACATTATCTAGCTACAGAGAGCTCGAAACCGAAGTGGAAGATCAAGTAAATAGAGCAAACAGAGCCGCAGGCTGCCTAAATGAAACAATATGGAGAAATAAAAATATCGGGAAAGAAACGAAAGGCAGAATTTACAAAACAGTCATCAGACCAATAATGGCATACACGGCAGAAACATGACCTGACACAGAGAGGAGAAAAAGAATGTTAGAAACAGCATAGATGAAAACACTTGAAAAATTGATAATAAGACACTATGGGATAGAGCTAGAAGTACATAAACGACATATATTCAAGGTGGAGAACCTCAAAACTGGGTAAGAAATAGACGAGTAGAATGGAACGATCATATAAGCCGAATGACAACAAATATAGTAGTAAAGACGGCAAGAGACGGTTCCCCAGTAGGAAGACGATCAGTAGGAAGACCACAAAAACCATTGTATGACAGCTTACTGGAGGTACATTGAAAAACCGACAGTCATGTCTATATGAAAAAAGAAGAAGAAGAAGGCCTAAAGAAAAATTTTTTATTAGAACAGTATTTCTGGCCATTTACGCTTAAGGTATTTAAATCTCTTTATTACAGAAAGATATAATGTGTTTTTAGGTACTCGTAATTACTACATCAGAATTTGTCATGACTAAATAGTACTGTCCGACTAATAATGCTTTAACAGTTACAGTTTTTACTGGGAAGTATTAACCATTTTACTTAAAACCAATTGTATTTAACGTTTCGATTTCCTTTGGAAATCACTCCGAACATTTCCGAAGTGGAAGTCGAAACGTGAAAATAAACTTATTTTAATCTAATATTGTGGTTTGATAAACTTTTGGTTAAAAAGATTCATTCTATGCTATTGGCATTATTTGTTGTTCGTGAATTTATGTGGTAAGAATATCAAACTATTTACTTTGATATTTGATTTGATTATCAAAGATTAAAGCTTTAATTATTTTTTACTGCATTTCAAGGTGTTTTATTGTTATTTTTACCAGAGTTATTTTAAAATAAATCAATAAATCATGGAATTTATTTACGAAGTTAAAAATTTGTTACATTAATGGTTTATTCTTTTTTCGTTGCTAGTGATTTTATCCTGTTAAATACTAGCATAAGCTAAGATATTGGTTTTTTCATAGTTTAGGTTGTAATATAACATTCTGTGGAAATCTTTCTATTAAAATTCCATATTGAGTATTTAAAAAAATGTTTTTTGAATGTTGTAATAGTTGTTGACTTTATTTGTAGATCTGGGTATATAATGGCTAGTAACCATGTGTTGAAGATATTCAGTATCAGTTCAGTATATTCAGTTCAAAACTACTAGTACCTATTTAAACTAGGAGAAAACGAATATATTTAGTCTTTTAGGGAATAAAATCGCTAGCACTTAAAAAAGATTAAAACGTTAATTTAATTATATTTAACTTCATAAATAAATGTAATGATTTATTGAATAATTTTAAAACCCGTTTTAACCCCGTTAAAAACAACAAAGAAATACCTTTAAATATAGTAAAAAATAATTGAAGTTTTAATCAAACCATAACGTAACCTTAAAATATGAACATTCATAGGTAATAATTATTCAATTAATCCTTTGATATTCTTACCGTACAAGGGAGGCTCTGTTTGCAATGAACGTTCTCTCACAGAGATGCTTAGACATGAACCAAGAAATTTACGCCTGCTTTATTGATTTCGAAAAGGCCTTTGACAAAGTACAACATGAACCACTAAGACAAGTTCTAATAAAGAAAAATATAGACAGCCGAGATATTCGAATTATGTGCAATCTATATTGGAATCAAACAGCAAATGTCAAGGTTGAGGGCAGACTAACAGAAGAAATTCAAATCCGTCGAGGAGTCCGGCAGGGATGTATCTTATCGCCACTTTTATTTAATCTGTATAGTGAAGCTATCTGTGAACAAGCAGAAGATCTTGGTCTGATAATAAATGGTGAGACGATCAACAATATAAGGTATGCTGACGATACAGTTCTCCTAACGGGAACGCTAGTAGAACTACAACATCTCGTTCAAAGTCTCAATATATACTGTAACAGTTACGGCTTGAAAATTAATTTGAAAAAAACTAAATTTATGGTAATCACGAAATCAAAGAACATCAGAGCTAATCTTGTAATAGACAATACAACGATTGAGCGTGTGCCCTGTTATAAATATCTAGGTGCTTGGATCACAGACGATACTGATCAAACAAAAGAGATTAGATGTAGAATAGAAATCGCTAGGTCAGTCTTTAATAGAATGCGCAAACTCTTTTGCAATCGTGATATCAATATAAAGTTACGAATACGAATGCTGCGGTGTTATGTCTTTTCTACCCTGTTATATGGAGTTGAGGCTTGGACACTAAAACAGTTGACCATAAAAAACATCGAAGCTTTCGAGATGTGGTGCTATAGGCGCATTCTCAGAATATCATGGATGGACCGCGTCACTAACACGCAAGTACTCCAAACTTTAGACAAAAGATGCGAAATTCTAAATGAGATAAAAACTAGAAAGATGGAATACTTGGGGCACATTGTGAGAGGTGAAAAGTACGAACTTTTAAGAAACATCATGCAGGGCAAAATTAAGGGCAAAAGAAGTGTGGGAAGAAGAAAAATATCGTGGCTTCGTAATCTACGTGAATGGTTCGGGTGTAGTTCGATTGAACTTTTCAGGCGCGCTGCTAACAAAGTCGCAGTGGCCATGATGATTTCCAATCTCCGCTAGGAGTGGCACGAGAAGAAGAAGAATTCTTACCCCACAAAATCACGATCAACAAATAAAACCAATCGCACAGAATGAATGTTTATAAGTTCTTATTTATTCTTCAGAAAATTTTAAAAACCAATATTTCCAACTTCGTATGGGACAAATACACACAAATTATTATAAATGTTTGGAAAGGTTTTTAAATCCCCGCCCATTGTGTCAGAGCTTAGATAGTCCATTCCCAGCAAAAATAGTAAATTATATTAAGATGCCACAAGAAAATAGCTTTAGAACAATATTAATATTAAAGTGGATCGTAGTTTATATATTGTATTTAAAAACTGGACCAGTAAAAAAGTTGAACACATTTCTACGTAATAAAATTACAAACTTTAACTATAAAAACCTTGAGATAATAACTAACTTAAAAATACTGTTATAATTATGAATGGCCAGCTTGGAGTCAATAAATAATCGCGTCTAATGTATTATTTAATACTAGAAAACGTTTGTCAAATTAGTCTTATCTTAATTGTTAAATAAATGTTGAAACAAGAAACAAGTGTTGTTCAAAGATGAAGCCATCGCTATTACTATGTTGTTATCAAACCAAAAAAAAATTTAATTGTACAATCGCATTTGTGGTATTTCCACAAATACGGTCACTTTGTTGACTATTGTGAAACGATTTTGGAGTTAAAAAATGTTTCTATAAATAAACTCCAGCTTTTTATTTAATAAGATCTTATTTTACATAATCACGTTATTGATAATATGTAAAGGAGTTTTAGTTTCATAATATCTCGTTGGATTTCGGCCTGATGACAATCTTCTACCTGAATCCATTCTGGTTCTGTGTATCGCAGATTCTTATTAAACTGTTTTTTATTTGATCTGTATAGTGTCACCCCGTTAAAAGTTCTTAACATTCCAGCTTATCATTGATTCTTCTTCTTATAGTGCTTATCCTTTACGGATCTTGGCGAACATCATGGCAAACTGAATTTTGCAAATTGCTGCTTTGAAAAGATTTGTGGTTATTGTGTTGAACTACGTACGTAGATTTTTCAGCCAGGAAATCCTTCTCCTTCCTGGTCCTCTAGAATTAATTGCAGCAACTCATATCTTTCACTGTTCCTCATGATGCGACCGAGATATTCGATTTTGGCTGTTTTCATGGTGGTCAACAACTTTTTCCTTTTTGCATTCCTAATAAAACGTCCTGGTTAATAACATGGTCGGTATAGGATATCTTCCGGATTCGACATTTCGAAAACCTCAATTTTCTTGCAGGTAGCTTCAGTGAGAATCCACGACTCCGTACAACAGTATAGGAAAGATAAAACATCGTATTAACCTGATTTTTAGGGGTACTGCTAAATCATGACATTTGAATAGCTTTGCCATTTTTTAAAATGCAGATCTTTCTTTTTCTACCCTACATTTTATTTCTTCTATCATTAACTGTTTCGTTTAATTCTTTTAATTTCTTTCTACATTTCCGTGTAAGTATCATATACTTTTTAGGCTAATCTCAGTTTTCAAGCTTCAATAGCCATTAAATCAACTTGTTATAGCTGTCTTGATATCATGACTTCATCTGAAGATGATGACAACTTTTTCTGGCAAAAACTCTGAACTCGGTAATCTTAAGGAAATTACAAGCTTTCTATTTTATTAGAACTGTATCTTATATGAAGAGTAACTAAAATTGTCTTGTCAGAAGTAGACGGGCGTCAAACTGACTGATTTATTTGGCACACAGATGTAAAAATTTTGTGGAATAGGAGACATTTCCTTTCAATACCTATTTGTATTATGAGTGACCAAAAGAAATATCGAAACCCCATTTGGTGATTTTAGTTTCTGGTTATTAAATCGCTTGAGGTGAAGGACTCGATGACTTTAGTTTATACTGTCACAACACGAAAAACAGTGTTATCCTGAGAGCTTGTAATTAAGCCTCTGCTAGAGATTCGTTAACGATTATAAATTAACTATGTAGGTTTTTTTTCCATGTTGTAATAATTTGCTGTTTGGTTAGCTAAGCATCATCAGGATCATTCGAACTGTAGTTCGATCATTCGTGTTCCGTTTTTATAGGTTTTAATGGCTTAGGACACAAATAAAATTATTTTTCGAGCCATTATCCAAAGAATTTGGGAGCAGTAGCCTCACTAAAATACATAAAACCATCCAGCTGTTCTAAATTTTGGTTTAGGAATCGCTCTTTTTCTTATTGCAAAATTGGTAACTGAATAAAAATGATTGTACGTTTCCTGAACATTACAACTCAAAACTCAGCCACGTACTTTTTCATGTCTTTCTATTTAATAATTTAGTCTGAGAGGCAAAAGTGATAGTGTATTGATTTGACTTTAATTGATAATTTCATTAATTACCTTTCTGCATTTTTGAATGTGCAGTATAGAGTTTCTAGAAAGTTAATTAACAAAGATACATATTTTTACATTGTATAGTTTTATTAGGGTAAATAAAAAAGTTCAGTAAGTTCATAAAAAAGAGTACTTATTACTGATTTACTCTTTGACATGATCAGACTTTCTATATTTACTCATTGATTGAATTGATAATATGGTCAATAATTGGTAGTTATTTCATACATGTGAACCACTTACTCTTCTTCTTCTTCCAATGGCGCTACAGCCCAAATTGAGCCTTGGCCTCCTGTAACTTCTGCCTCCAACAAAGGCGATCCCGCGCCACTCGTCTCCAAGCCCTGACGTTCAATAAGTTGTGCGCATCTGCTGTGACTTCGTTCTCCCATCTATTACGTGGTCTTCCCTTTGGTCTTCTGCCCTGCATTTTACCATCCAAGGCCTTTCTCGGCAATCTGTCGGCATCCATCCGTACCACATGACCAGCCCATCGAAGCCTTTGTACTCTAGCGAACTCTGCAAAAGGTGCTTCTTTGAACAGTTGGTAGAGTTCATGGTTATATCTAGATCTCCACATCCCATTTTGAGTGATGGGTCCAAAGATCTTCCTTAGGATTTTTCTCTCGAAAACCTCTAATCTTCGTTTAGTGCTTTCTGTCAAAACCCATGTCTCGCATCCATAGCATACTATCGGTCTGATGATAGTTTTATAGACCTTAAGTTTCGATTTTCGATGTACCGTCTTGGAGCGGAATATGTTAATCAGGGAAAAATAGGCTTTATTTCCCTTCAATATTCTCTTCTGAATTTCGGCCACTTCTGTTCCCTCCGTATTCATTTCGACTCCCAGATAAGTAAAACTCTTCACTGTTTCAATGTCATCCTCTACTTTGATTTGATTTCTTGTTCGCTTTGTCCGCGTCTGTGTTAGTATTTTTGTCTTCTGTGTATTTATTTCAAGTCCAATCTCCTTGGCCGTTTTTTTTGGCCGTTTTGACCACTTACTCTTATATTGTATTTATCTCATATATCGCCACGTATATGGCGACACCGCCATAATTGAAGACCGTCAACCCTGTTGAACGCTCCAAAGAATGAATGCACTGAAAAGGGCATAACAATCAACGCAAAAAAAACAAAATTGATGGTGTTCGGAAAAATTAATATCGAAGACTCAGTACTAAGATTACATAACAAAATTCTGGAAAGGGTGGAAAACTTTAGATATCTGGTTAGCTGGATTGACTGCAGGGTTGAAAGTGACGAGGAAATTTCGACCAGAATAGAACTCGCACGGAAAAACTTTATTAACTGGCGTTCTGTATTATGCAGTAGAAGTCTGTCGTTAACCACACGTCTAAGAGTATAAAGTGATCTGGTCTGCTTTGTTCTATGGATGTAAAACCTGGACAGCAAAAATAAAAAATCCTAATAAATTAAAAGCATTCGACCTGTGGTATTGCCGTCGCATGCTCAGAATCCCGTGGATAGCACACATATCTAACCAACGTGCGCTAGAGACCATGTGCAAAGAGCAAGAATTGATCAACATCATCAAAATGAGAAAGGTTTAATACTTCGGTCATATAATGGAATGACCTATGTATCGCTTACTCCGGTTGATCATTCAGGGCAAAATCAAAGAAAATCGCTGGGTCTGAAGAAAACAACTATCCTGGCTCGTTAACATTAGACAATGGACAGGTCGAATGGTCGAGGAACTGTTTGATCTAGCTGCCGCTGACAGAAGAAACATTTCATCAGCTAGTTAATACGACCATAGCCAACGCTTGAAAACAAGCACGGCACACAAAGAAGAAGATGAGACGTATAGATCTGGATCTTCAGCTTAGTAAGTGGTTTTGTCTTACAGAGTGCTTGGTTAGATGATCATTTTCGCAACCATCTCTTTACTTGTACTTTTATTGTATCATCGTTCTTCCTTAAAAATTTTATTTGCTATTTTTATTATTATTGAGTTAATAGAATAAACAAAAGTTAACGAAATTGTATCACAGAGAATATTATTATATCTAACTGGATGACAAATGGCAAAAGAAAGTTAAAAAAGTATTAATTGGATATTATTATTCGGACCAGATCTGTCAGTCGTTTCTAATGAGTCGGCCTCTTCATGCATATATAAATATAAAAAACATATTGGTACTTAAAAGCTGTATTTTTAAGTATCTTCATACATCATCCTTTTTATTGACAGATTGACAGATTGGCAAGAACAAAGATTGGCGCAGAAATGTTTGTTTTAAGTTTGTCCTGTCCGAATACTATTCAGTATATTCTGGATTAATTTTTGTCTCAACAATTTGTTGTTACAAGACTTTTAAAAAAAATATATGATAATTTACATTTAGTTTTTTTCTTTTTTCAGAAACATGTCCTCAAAACGAAAGTCCCCACCAACAAAACTACACGAAGGCACCAACTCAACAGACCCCACGACACCAGGAGTTCAGCACACCGGCAGCGGCAGCGAAGGAGGAGGTCTCACCGACCTGGACGAGACGAGCAGCAATAACCTAAGTGATATCTGCGAGGAAGACAACAATACTATGGTTCACAACTCTAACGCGTTCTACAAACTATCGGAGCCATCTTCGCCGGGCAGTGTCTCCCCCAGTGAAGGAGAGGACCTTGAGGAGGATCGCATGCCTCCCAATAAATCGGCCAGAATGGGTGAACCTCACATATTCGTTTCTAGTAGTATTCAGGCGTTATCCTTACATACGGATCACGAAAGACGACGGAACTCTTCGGAGTGTAGTAGTCCCAGTGCTGATATAAAAACGAACAGTTATAACAATAATAATAATAACAATAGTTTAGTTAATAATAACAGTTCCTCGCATCCGCTGAAACGGACTATGGATGACGTTCTTAAGAGGCTTACGTCGAAGATAAATCATAGTACGATACGGGAAGAAAAAAGGCCTACTCCGTGTTCGACGCCAAATTCTGTGAACAATTCGTAAGTTTTTCTTTATTTTATTAAACAGAAAGAGAAACGAAGGAAAATAATACTCATTTAAAAAAGTTCATTTTGCATTACATTTTGTTTACCCTTTATTATTTTTGAATCATTATTATTTATTAAGTTATTACAGTGAAAATACTATATGTGAAGAATATGTTTCTTCCTTCTTGTCGTAGTTTCAACAAAGAAATAATACAGAAAAAAAATTACAACAAAAAATATTATCAAAAGGTTAAAGAGTAGGAAGGATAACTGTAATGGGAGAAAATTTAAAAGTATAAAAATCTTATAAAGCTTAGCTAAATAGAGTAGCTTTTTATTCGGTCGATTGCGAAGCCGAAATAATTTAGTCTTTAATGATTTATAACAACATTGTATCTTTTTATATTTGACTGTAGTTTATATATTTTTTATAAACTGCCTTTACATCCGTAATAATACAAAGAGAGTAATTTTTACCAAGTCACAAACACAGTTTTGTTTAAATACAAAACATACTTTATACTCATACAATAACAACAGTCGGTACAGCAGCGTAAGAACCGTTTATATTAAAATTCCTTCTCATCCTCAGTTATCTGAAATAAAATCCCATGAAAGCTCAGCATTCTTTTGAACAATATCGTTTCTTCTTTTGATCGTTGTGTCACCATCTTAAAAACCACCGTCTCGCGTGTACGTTTTGTTTGATCTTTTGAGACACTCGCATCCTAACGATGCTGCGTTTAATTTTCTTGTACGATTTAGATCTATAGATAAGAAACATTTTTGTGTGGCAAAGATGTTGCTATTCATCAGAGTTTGCATGAACATTGTATCCAGTTAAGCGCAAATATTATCTTTAGCGAATAAAGAGTCTTTAGTACAGGATATATGGCGGTTTTTGGATAATACTTCTTTTAAATCTTATTGTAATAATGGACATAACAGGAAACATATTATGCTTCATTTAATAGTGTTTGTTTGTCATTTATCCGTCATAATCCAACCATTTCATTATACCTTGCTTGTTTTATGCTATCTCGTTCCCAATTTCTTTTCGATTGTATGGTACTTCTTCTTGAAGTTCCTTCTCCAATCGGAGGTTGGAACTCATTATGACGATTCTAACTTTATTCACAGTTGTCCTAAATAATTGAGTTGAACTCATATTAAACCATTTCCTTAAATTCACTTGCCCTTTATATGTCCTTTCATTATTAGAGGTAGCATCTATATCATTATATGACCAAAGATTGTATAGTACACACCGTAAATATTTCCTCGCCTAAACTATCCCTTTTGAAAGACAAGTGCATTACTCACTGAAAGTAATTAAGGTAATTTGTTCATTCAATTTGACCAACACTTGTGCATTACTACAGTATAATATTTGTTATCTAGTGAAATATACTTTTTCTATTCTTATTCTGGTCCTCCTCCTCCTAAGTGCCTTCTCTATTGAGTTTGGCGATCAATATGGCAAATTTCTCTCTGTTCTGGGCTTGGTGGATTAAGTCATTTCCTGTTGTGTGAGTCCAATCTCTGATGTTTCGGAGCCAGGATTTTTTCTTTCTTCCTATACCCCTTTTACCCTCGATTTTGCCTTCTAATATTACCTAGAGCTGCTCAAATTCCTTATGGCGCATTATGTGTCCTAGATATGACGTCTTTCTAATTTTGATTGTATTAACCAGATGAGGTCGTGTGTTCATCATTTCCAGTACCTCTTCATTTGTAGTTTTGCTGGTCCAGCTTATTCTTAGCATTCGGCGGTACATCCACATTTCGAATAAATTCAGTTTGTTGACGTCATACTGTTTTAATGTCCAGGTCTGACAGCCATATAGTAGTAGAGACCACACATAACACTTTAGTGTTCTTAACCTTATTGTGATTGATAGCTTGGGGTTACAGAGCATTTTACGCATGTTCATGAAGCCAGATCTTGCTGTTTCAATACGTCTTCTAATTTCTTTTGAGTGGTCTAGCTGACTGTTTAGCTCTCTGCCCAGGTATATGAAGCTTTGGGAGCTCTGAAGGGTGATACCATTGATTTGTATGTTGGGTGTAATTTGTTCATGGGGGTTCTTGTGGAATACCATGATTTTGGTTTTGGACAGATTAATATCCAAACCTAGTCTGTGACTTTCTTCTGATAGTATGTTCATCAATATTTTTAGTTGGTCTTCTGTTTCTGCTAATACTACGGTGTCATCGGCATATCTTACATTGTTAATGATGATTCCATTGACTCTGGCACCTTCATGGCGATCTGAAAGAGAAGCTCTGATGATATTTTCGGCATAGACATTAAATAGAAGAGGGGACAGAATGCACCCTTGACGCACTCCTCGTTCTATGTTTACATAATTGGTATTTCCGTTGTCTGTTCGAACACATCCTGTGTGGTTCCAGTATGTATTGCTTATTATAGCTATGTCGTGTCCGTCCAGCCCTACTTCTTTTAGCACCTCAATCAATTTTTCGTGTCTAATGCGGTCGAAAGCCTTTCTATAATCGACAAAGCACACATACAGCTGTTTTTGAACCTCGAGCTACCGTTCTGCCATTAGTGTCAATCCCATTATTGCTTCTCTGGTGCCTGTACCTTTCCTAAAACCATATTGAGAACGACTCAGGTATTCTTCACACTTATTGTGAATGCGGTTATAAATTACTGGCATAAAAATCTTAGCAGCATGACTCATTAGGGATACAGTTCGATGGTCTTCACATTTCCTTGCTTTTTGTTTTTTAGGAAGAGCTACATATGTGGATGTTAGCCAGTCATGCGGTAGAGTGCCATGTTCATATATAATGTTAAAGAGGTAGGTTAATTTCCCGACAGCATCATCACTCAGGTGTTTAAAATGTTCGGCTGTTGTTAGATCTTCGCCGGCTGCCTTGTTGTTCTTTGCGTCTTTTATTGCCCGCATAACTTCTTCGGTTAGAATACTTAGTTTTCCATCGGTATCTATTTGTGGGGGCCCTTCTGCTCTCCGATCACCAAACAAATCTTTAAGATATTGTTCCCATATTTCCTTCTGTTTTTCAGGGTCTAATTCCATTTGGTTTTTCGTGTTTGTTACAATAGATAAATGTTTGGGTTTCCATATCCCAGCGACTTCTTTCACCTTTCTGTGTAATTCTCTATCTTTATGCTTCCTTTGCAGATCTTCTACCTCTTTACATTTTTCTTTCATCCACTCTTCCTTAGCTACATTTATCTTTCTCTCAATTTCCCTGTTAAGCTCTTTGTATCTTGTTGGGTTTTGGTTTTTACCATCCGTCTCCTCTCCATAATTTGTAATATTTCGTTTGTCATCCATGGTTTTCTTTTTTTACGGTTTTCTTTCTGTATATTTTGCTTTGCTGCCTCCAGGACAGTATTTTTAATTTTTCCCCATATGTCTACAATGTTTTCTTTTATTGTCGTCTCTTTAGTGGGAGCTAATGTCTTAGACTCTAACTGCGTGTCTACCATGTCTTTATACATTTGTTTTTGTCCCTGGTCAGCACTACTCCATGCTACTCTCTGACTGGGTTTAGCCTTGCCTACTCTTTTAAGTTTTATTCTGACAGTTGCAACTACAGGATTGTGGTCTTATTCTGGTAACGGATGATAATCGGGAGCCGGATGTTTTTAGAACGCACAGTACAAAGCTTGAGGGGATTACATTCTTAAAAGGTCAAGTGTAGTGTGCCATTGATCCGACTGGCATTATTGTGCCATATTTTTTCTAAGAGGCTGGCCATACCGTCACCGTTTATTCTATTCGCTACGTTGATACGATCCAAGATTCTTTAGCTCCAGAACTACGCAGAAAAGGGATAAACCCAATGATTATGTGATTTCACAGGATGGCGCCACGGCACATTCTGCACAGGCTTCAATGAATATTCTCCGTGACGTGTTCTCAGGACTACTCATTTCATGTTTCGGAGATTCGGAGGCCGTGGCCTCCAATGTCTCCAGACCTGTTTATTTTTGTCATTTTTTTCTATGAGGGTATTTAAAGAGTCGTGTAATTTGATCGAAAGGATTTTATAAAGAAAATCGAAAACTACATCCAACTTTATGGCATTTTTTTCTATACTTAATTAGATTGTAAATGGCATACTATAAGCTTCATTTTGATGTTAATAAAATAGTATTTTCTTGCAAATTTCTTGCGTACCATTTGGTTCAAAATCGTCATATTGCCAATTGTCGCCCTATATATCTTACCATTCTAACTTCTCTAGCCAAGTCAGTTCGTCAAAATGGTTGTACTGTTCAACTTGTTGTCTTTAAATATATTTTTTTCATAATCACTTATTAAATTTTGTCAGATCGGTGTAATATCAACACTTGTATGATTTTGTTGAGCATGAGTTCGATTATATTTTTTTTATAAAGTTTTCTATTTTTTAATTACAAAAGCTCGTTTTAGTGAAGTAAAATTACGTTACTAGTAACTATTCGCTACTAACCAGACCATTACGATATAGTCCAGGAAAATAAGAATATTGGCAACACTGACATAGCCAGGCAAACGAGAGGTGTTTTCAGATGGTCAATTTCCGCTTTTTTCGTCTATCAGCAAAAAGTGAAACACTGGAAATAAATTTGAGAATAAAAAGTCTATATCTAATATAACAACGTTCAAAGTGGCATTTTTAAAATGTTTCTATTCCTATTTGATGCGTAGAAAATTGCAAAATAGATCAGAAATTTTCATTTTTTATAAATGTTAATCACTTTTTTTAATGAAACTTAGATCTTCATATTACATGGAATGTTGAGTCTTGTAGAGCTTAAAATATGATCAAAATTTCAAAGCGATGAGTCAAATAGTTTAAAAGTTATTTTATTTGTTTATACCAAACTATTTTTTTTACAACACAATGTAAGTCAGACAATGATGTACTTACAGTAATTCTACAGATTGCTTATGAAAGAAGAAGGTTCATTCTATAAATATTATTGGAGAGAAAAAATGGAGAGAAACGATTTGAAAAATTGTAACAATAAAACACTGAAAACTTTGTTTTCAAACTTCCACAAAATTTATTTTAACTATTATCACTATAGCTGTTTCGGCTGATTGCCTTTCTCAAGTGATCTATTTTTGGCTTGGGTTTACAAATTTATAGTCTCTAACGAAATAGGTTGAGGAGGGGAGAACTGTTTGTCTCAAGTTGGTCATTCAGAATTATATCTGTGTTTTTTAATTTGTTGATTTCCATAGATTCTAACAAAGATAGCTTAAGGCCTTTATTTTGAATGTGAAGAATTTTAAATTTATCATTAAAAGAATGATTATGATCTAGAAGGTGAAGTGCGTATGTCGAATCTGTTTTTCTATTCTTGAAAGCCCTTTTATGTTCTGTTATTCGTTTATCAAAGTTTCTACCAGTTTGACCGATGTAAGTTTTTGGGCAGTCGCCACATTGAAATTTGTACACACCACTATTTAAGTGTTTTTTATTTTGGCTCTTGTTATTTTTAATATATTTGCCTAGGTTGTTATTTGTTCGGAAAGCTGGTGTTATTCCTTTCTTTTTTATGTGTTTGGCAATTTTTGTTGTTATTTTGCCTGTATATGTAATCGAGCAGAAGGTACTGGGTTTTTTCTCTGGTGGTGGAAATACTAATTTCAGGGCTTTCTTGTGCATGCTTTCTTGTGCATTTCTTGTGCATAACATTTTATTAATTGTTTGTTCGTTGTATCCGTTGTTTACTGCTATTTGCTTAATTATATTTAATTCTGTCTCAAAGCTGTATTTTGACATCGGAATTTCTGTTAATCTATGTAACAAACTATGATAAGCTGCCAGTTTATGTTGTGTTGGATGGGATGATGAATTGTGTATAGTCGTGTCAGTATGGGTAGGTTTATGAAATATGGAGAAGTCATGTTTGTTTTGAAGTCTGCTAATTTTTATATCTAAAAAAATTTATGGATTGATTTTGTTCTGTTTCTATTGTAAATTCAATATGAATATGAAGTGAATTAATATACGATAAAAATTGGTCGAGTTGCCTGTTAGTTCCTGTGAAACATACCAGTATGTCGTCTACGTATCTCCACCAATATAAAAACTGTTTGAATACGGGATGTTTTGAAATCTTTGTCACTAGATGATGCATAAAAATATCTGATAGCAATGGACTTAGAGGATTACCCATTATAAGTCCTGCACTGTTATTTCTATATAATTTATTATTAAATTCAAAGTAGTCCTGGTTTATACAAACTTCAAGAAGATATAAAATTTCAGATGTAATTATTGGATTTGTACTATTTTGGTCTAAAAGGTTTTTTACTAGAATACAAGTTTCTGTAGGAGGGATACTAGGAAAAAGATTTTTTACGTCAAATGAAATTAATCTGGAGTTGTTAGGTAATTGAAAATGTTGTATTTTATTAACTAGTTCTATTGTATTTTTTATGGTAAATTTAGGTGAAAATTTAGTGTGTTCTAAAATAATCTCTAGCAGTTTTTTTGAAAGTTTATATGACGGAGCTGTATAAAAAGAAACTACAGGTCTTATTGGATGATCCGGTTTGTGTAGTTTAATGAAAGAGTATAATTTAGGAGGCTATGGGTTCATGATATTTAGGTATTTCTGTTCTGTTGGATTTAGCCCAAGACAAACAGTTTTCCCCTCCTCAACCTATTTCATTAGAGACTATAAATTTGTAAACCCAAGCCAAAAATAGATCACTTGAGAAAGGCAATCAGCCGAAACAGCGGTAGTGATAATAGTTAAAATAAATTTTGTGAAAGTATTGAAAACAAAGTTTTCAGTGTTTTATTGTTACATAAAATGAATTTCTATCAAGTAACGGTCGAATCCATCAATTATTTGAAAAATTATTTTGCAAAAACATTCATTACAACACTACAACAGTCGATCTTTTGCTTATAAATGAGAATAACTTTGACTATTACCTACAGGAAAATTATTTTTTCATATTTGGAAATCTTGCATTTTTTTAACAAATTTAGGGAACTAAAAGATCTAATTAGCGTCATTTAAAGAATATACATAATAGAAGGAGGGGTTAAATATTATCACTGTTCTTGTTTATGGACTTCGATGTTTCTATTATTAATTTATATGTACTTTTACGGTATTATGAAAATGCGATATTTAAATAAATTACGTGATAAAAAAATAAAATGTTAAATAAACCATCAAATTTGTTTTAACAATTTTTATTAGTAATATTCGAGGTAATTTTTAATATAAAACATAAATATTTATGATTAATGTAGTTTTATTTCTTTAATATCCTGTGTAAATAATTTAATTAAGTATACCTAATAGATTTTACGAAAAAAACAAATGCGTATTCAATAATTTCTAAACACAGTATTGATTTATGTATTGCTTTGGAAAAAAAATCTCATAAATGACGTTTTCTTTCTTGTAAACATGCTATTATATGAATGAAAAACCGAAGTTAAACGCAAGTCATTCATGTTGGAGATCCGATCAACAGACCTTTTTGTACCAACTTTTTATTAAAAAAATAACCTGCTCTTGCAAAACTGGCTGCAAGAAATTGACCTGTGGGTGTACTACTCAAATGTATATTGTTCATTTTGAGGGAGAGGTAAGGGATTATTTATTTGGAAAAGGATGAACATGTGTGAGTACCCGTTTAGGATCTTTCGATCCTCTTCAGGTTAGCTTTGAATGTGTTGTTTGTTAAGCAAAACAGCCCGAAGCGTACACTGTGGTAGTGCACTGTATGGTGGAGCATCTTGGCAGCTGTTGAGATGGAGTTACTATTGAATCAGAGGTGAAAGGCTTGCCTAGATGATATGTTCTTTCCAGAGTCTAGTGTATGTGTTTTGAGTTAGATGTGACAAGAACCGAGTCTCTAGTTACTATTGTTCTTGCAAGCCGTTGTTACCTCTACATCCAACTTCAGAACTAGGGTATTGCACTAAATTTTGTTATTGGATGTTTGCGGTAATGACCTCGTCAGCTTTCGAGGAGCGGTTTGCCACAGGTAGCCCAGTGTGACTGTGTTTGTGATAGCCTGACAGTAATGGGCGCTACCATTTCGATGTTACTTTAGTTCCGTCAGTCGCCTAGACAGACCCTACCGACCCCGAAATTTGTGGCAGGCACAAAATTCTGTTGTCGGCCGGGTGCCCCAGCGACCAGGATACTTAGGTAGCAGAAAGAGGACCCTTTCACTGTCATGTTAGTGTGAGTATTCTGTGTTTGAGTATGAATGTGTGCGAGACTAAATCATCGAGACGAAAACCGTGTTCTTTAGTGACCATTGTTCCTCCAAGCCGTTTATACGTACTTCTAACAGTTTCGGCATCTGCCTATTCAGGTTAGAAAATAGTTGCGGCTTTTTTCTCAGGGACGGACAGATATCATTGAGTAGTGAGATTGGGAAACCGTA
The DNA here is from genome assembly GCA_918026665.1 of Diabrotica balteata. Lineage (NCBI taxonomy): Eukaryota > Metazoa > Arthropoda > Insecta > Coleoptera > Chrysomelidae > Diabrotica > Diabrotica balteata. The sequence goes on from OU898281.1 coordinate 53,601,416, forward strand.
AAAAACCAATCTCCCCCTGATCGGGATAACGAAATGGATTTGGCTATAGATGGGTGCGGCAAGCTAGCGGTGTACCTTCGAGGATTTCGGCGTATTCACCCGGGAGTTCGTCAACACAAGCCTGCATTATAATGGAACAAATATGAAGATTTTGACTTGGGATCTTATGTGTGGGTCCTATACCTGTGGGTGTAAAAAGTCCAGGCTTTTATTGCAACAAGTTATGTGCCGAATACACTCTTCGAGTGCGCAAATTGGGATTCAATAGATAGCTTAGATGTAGCAGGTAGTTTAGAAAAAAGTTTAGATAAACCTACTCAAACTGAATGCTTGGAAAACGAGGATAATTTTGATGTATTAGTATTTATGTAAATTTTGTAAATTATATAAATAAAATTTAATAAAAGTAGTTATATATGACGTTATATTTCCTATTAAGGAGAAATTTTTTTCTAATAAAGGAGAAAAATTTTAATACTAAAAAACAATATCTACTGAAAAATGTTCTACAATTGATTCTGTAATTTTAGTTTTTCGTTTATCTAATTTAATAGCATGTTTAGCAATCAATAAAGCCTGGTTTATTAAAGATTTTTATTTCCAATGCAATACCCAATATTATTTTTAGAAATAATTGAATAGGATAATTTGTTTTTTTTATATAAACTCTATTATAGGTTTATTAAAGAAGTACATATTAATCATAAATATTTATATTTTACGACAAAAATTACCTCAAATATTAATACAAAAAAAAAAGATGTAGAAAAAATTGTTTAAACAAATTAAATGGTTTATTTATAAATTTAATGGTTTATAAATCCATACACAAGAACCAGAGTACAGTTAACAGCTCTTTTCCCTCCAACGCTTCCGCGAGTTTCAATGCCGACCGATTTTGAGGACCATATTTTGAAGCTTATGGACAATTCCGTTGAAAGGCACTCTTTTTCTAATTTGGAACATTAATTAAAACTTTGTATGTTCTTTCACATGACGCTAATTAGATCTCTTAATTGTTATAAACTAAGATGCAGTCAATAAAAAAAGGAACTCTGACTTCATCCCAAATGGTCCTAGGACAACTTCTTTAAATTTGTGAAAAAATGCAAGTTTTTCAAGTATGAAAAAATAATTTTCCTGTAGGCAATAGTTAAGAAGATATTCTAATTCTTTATTAGCAAAAAATCGACATGTTTTTGCAAAATAATTTGAAATATTTTAAATCGTTTTTTTCTATTTCCTTTTTCATATACAAATAAAATAACTTAATTTAATTAAATTTTTATTTAAAAAAAAGTTATTAACATTTATAAAATAACGAAATTTCTGACATATATTGCAATTTTCTAAGCCACAAATACGAATAGAAATATTTAACAAATGCCTTATATAGGTATGACCACAAATCACCTATCTCTAGATGCTTCACAATACTTTATTAAGATATGAAATTCAGCGCTCCATGAGATTTGTATCGGAACTAATTCAAGCAGGAAATTACGCGGGAATTTCAAAATTTAATTTTGGTGGGAAAATTTAAATAAAGCTTAAAATATTTAAATATAATTTTGTATATTTGAAAAAAAAATTGCATTTGAAATTTTAAAAGGTGAAAATATTTTTAAATTTACATATATAAATAACAACATTTACATGTTTTTAGAATTATTTAGAATACGGAAATATGCTTTATTACCACTGATAATTGTACAATTTTATATACTACAATAGGGTATCTCAAATGATTGAAACATGTGTGTAGATTGTGCATCTCTACTTCTTAAAGAACTTTCAACTAAAACGACATGTTAATATAATAATTTATACCACGATTCATTTCAAGTAAAATAATTTTTATTAATTACATTAGGGTTGCTTACTTTATATTTCATTTTCTTCCGCGCACAACATTGAAATACTTCTGGGATGTAGATTAGAAGAAGAATCCAAAATCAATCAGCTATTTATTCTCGGAAATAGCATTTTTAACAAGCTATGACTTCATGTAGAAGCAAACTTATCTTCATATTCGTTTTGTTTTAAAAACTGTAGTGGAATTGTGGAATTCATATCTAAATTAGGATTTTTTTTATAACACTAAGCCACAGGTTAATGCTAACAATAACCAAGAGATATTAAACTAAAGTTTAGTTTGATTTCTTTGCAATCAAATCAAACAATTTAGACAAATTATAACCATTTGAAATCTAATTATATAGGCGCTAATCAATTACTGATAATTGGCGATTGACAATTATAATTTTTAGTTTGGTTCTAAACCTAAACTGCAGATTATAAACTGTATGTGGAGTATAGCGACATCAAAAGATTTGTATCGGTAGTACAAATGACATGTAGTTTAGTTTGACCTTGAGCTACCTACGTGAAACTTCTAGTTATTAGTGGTCTGTGGGTATGACATAAGATTAAAACTCTCAAATTTATTTCGAGCGTGTCCCCTTTTGCTGACGAAAAAGGCAAAAATTTACCATTTTTTTACCTTAATTTTTAATAACTAATTAAGACCAAAAATCGACTACAGGAAACATATAAGCTCTTGTTATAGAGGTCCATATTCAAAACAACTGTCGTTTGCCGGGTAAGTGTAACGAGAAAATTTGTATTATTTCCCTGGACTATTTATTAGGTATCCTTAATTGAAAGAACACCAACGCTTCGAATCATCAAATCAAGCGAATCTAATTGAAGTATGCAAATGCATTAAAAATTAGTTTCTGCTATCTTTAAAATGATTTACAAACCAAGTTGTAATAAAAAAACAGACTTCTAACAAAAAATAAATGAATACTCAACTCTTCTTCTGATCCACCTCCTTATACGTAAGTTTTCAGACTCTGTGTACCAGATAATTTTATGTAGATCGAAAAAATTTACATTCTGGAATAATATAACTACGGAGCTACCGGTAGGATTATTATATTGATGCATATATATTAGCATTAAAGGTACAGATCAAAGAAACTAATTTTCTAGGCATCATCTAAGCATTAGACGACAAAAAACTATATTATCACTTGTCAGACTGTGTACAGCAAAGTTGTTGAATCTTGTTATATAACTTTGGTTTTTTTATTTCAATAAAAACTTGTTTAATTATAATATAATATTTATCGAATGGCGGCAGAAAATGGAACATATATAATAAAGAAACTCATAAAAACAATACAAACAGAATATTGAAAAGGTAAAAAATAAAAGTCAGCGTAATTTTAGCAGGCCATTCCCCTCTCTCCTACCGCTACCTACATGAATGTCATTTTTTCGTTATTATTTTTTTTTCGGTGGGTTGCAATCAATTTAATTTTTTTTTAAATTCACACGCATAGTTGAGGCTTCTCCAAGACCTAAGATTGCACCATACTTCCTAGATCTCCCTCAAGCAGGCTCCTCTCGGCTATCCATCTATCGCATACCAATAGAGTGTATGAGACAATGTCTGATATTGCACAGCATAGACATTTGTCATTTTCTGCCTTTCCAAATTTGTAAAGGTATGCCCTGAAACAAACATGTCCTGTGAGCATCTGCGTCAGCAAGAAATCCCAAGTCCATTCATATTCTTAAACCAGGAATCAGCGACTTCGTTCACTGCGCCGCTCTACTTATCTCGCCCTATTTTTCTTGTCGTAATAGACCACAAAGGACCTCTCCATCTCTTCTTTTTTTAAACGTTCTTTAAAAAAATGTGGCACTTCACTAGCACGTGCATCAGAATCCACTTGGTGATAAATCCCAGCGCCTCGGCAGAGACAGGTCTGTATGCACATGCCACCCTCAACAGAAAACTGCAGTACCCCAGACAGGCCGCCAGTTGCAGGAAGATCGATTGCATGACAAAATGAATCGTTCTCCTCCCCTCAGTTTTGGGTCCTGCGATGTTGGGCATGATCCTCCCCAATGCAGCGGATCTCACCGCAGCTCTTTGAGTTACCGCCATTACGTGCTCTCCGCACCTTCCGTTTTGACTCAGAATCACACCTTAATATCTTACGCATATCTTTGGCATCACTCTCTTACCTGCACATTCGAATGTAAGATTCGAAGATAAGATCCTTCCTGTCTTGAGCCACTACTAGCATAGCGGAGTCGTCCATAAATGCGAAAGAGGTAACATCCTGTTTGCATTGTTGGCTCACAACCCCGTTGCATATTTAGATTATATTAAAGTTCCTGTACTCTATTCGTCATATTCAGAGTGCGCTCTTGCTATACATCTCTTGGTAGTTTATGGTAGAGAGTTTTAAAAGTTTTGTCTGCCAAATTTAAATATTTCTGCTGATAGGATGTCCAGATGATTTGTTTTTAGCTAGAGACTGAATTGCTTTATCTTTTACCAGACTGAACTACTAACTCGAGCTCTATAGGGTCCCTAATATCACCTATATGTATTGTCTCCATATATTAACGTACTAAGAAATTTCTGTCCCCTTTTCAGATCAGATTAACTTGTGGCTTGTAAGCTTTTGTCTGGTGTTAATTGGTGTGTAATTTTTTTGTGTTCGTGATCTCTGTTTCAGCTTTCCAGTTCCTCAAATTCTTTATTGATTTATTTTCTTCTTGTTTATCTTTTTCTTGTTTTGGTTTATGTTGTTGTTTTTCCATTCTCTCTTTTTTAAGTAATATGCTTTAACATTGCTCCTAGTTCTCCCTAATGATCATCATAAGATACGTCTCATTTTTCTGTCTGGTTACCCAATTGTTTTGTTGTTGTTTAGATACCACATGAAATACTGCCTATGCTGTCTCTTGAAGCATGTTTTTTAAACGCTCAGTTCGTGTTAAGTTCTGTACCACCTGCATCACTTCTGGCTGGTCCTGCTAGTGTACCATCTAAGCATCTTTGACTCATATCGCAGTCAAAACATATATTCCGCTAAAACTTAACCTTGAAATAGCCTACTATTAATAGTATTAATGTTGTCATGTCGGGTCCTTTATATAGTAATCGTGTAGTCTGGAATATCCTCATAACTTCAAAAGGCTTTTAGAATCTTCTTAGTAAGAATCTATTCCTAGATTCTGTGGTCCATTTCAACATTTCAGTTACTGCTCGCATAGCGAACACCTTTCATGAAATATCATGATTTAGGTTCGTTAGAGGACAATCTTTACATCGCTCCCTACTTTAGACTGGTATCTTTTTGTCTTTCTCTCATATGGTTTTTGGCTACTTCGTGCTCTCTACTGCCTAAGCCAATTTTTTGCTAACGTTGTACGTTGTTTGTTATTCCAGAAATGCATCTGGTACTGTTGGATAGGCTAATATGATATACATGCAATATCGGATTTGAACTCCTGTAGAGAATCATATGACTTCTATTTCCTGGACCTTAGTTTGCACTTAGTGCAGTTACTACTTGTGGCACCAGAATTTGGCTTTTGAAGATATCAGAAACTGCTTTAAATAAACTCACCAATCATTTGTACCATCCAATATCGGTAATATAATTTTAATAAGAGTGGACTGAGGAGAAAGTTGAGGAATAAATTACCGAAGAGATATCTTGTGTTTGTATGTGCACATGTGTAGTGATCTCACCCATCACACTTTGCATCTCTATGCCCAGCTAAATATTTCTTGGATCCTGACGGTCAGAATGTGCTTCACTTAACTGTTAATGGTCAAGAATAAACGTTTCTTTAAAAGTTCTATGCAGTGTATATTGGACTCCAAATGGAGATTGATCTATATTTATAATATGTAAGAAATATGATACCGAAACAAAACCTTTAGCGGATGTAATTTTTTTAAAGCTCTTTTCTCTATTCGGATTGCCGAATATAGGCCTCTCCAATTCTCGCCATTCATCCCTGTTGTTTGTAAGACGTTTCCACATTGGCCCTGCAGTTCTTTTAATATCGTCGCTCCGTCGCATTTGCAGTCTTCCTCGTGGTCTTTTGGCTTCATATGGCCGCCAATTCCCGATTTCTTTATTCCATGGGCCATCCGTAAGACGTTCGTTATGTCCAGCCCATTTTAGTTTAGCTGCCCTGGAAGGGGATGGAATATAGCGGATGGAATTTTTTTTAACCTATTCTCTATCCTTCCATTGTTGGATATAGGTCTCCCCCAGTTCTCTCCATCTTTCCCTATCTTGAGCAGTTCTCTGCCATGTGGGACCTCCTTGTTTCCTGATGTCATCTTTCCACCTCATCTGTGGTCTGCCTTTTGATCTCTTTGCATTGTATGGACGCCACTTTCCGATGGCATTGTTCCATCGTCCGTCTTGGAGACGTTCATTGTGTCCAGCCCATTTCCACTTCAGTTTTGCTGCTTGTTCTATCGCGTCTACTGTCTTTGTTCTGGTTCTGATCCACTGGTTACATTTTCTATCTCTAAGTGATACACCCAACATTTGTCTCTCCATCGCTCTTTGTGCCTTCCTTATCCTATCCAAATTGGCCTGTGTAAATTTCCATGTCTGTGCTCCGTAGGTGAGCACTGGTATGATACAGGAGTTATATACCTTGCTTCGTAAGTATAGAGGGATTGTTTGATTTTTTAGAACGTAAGAAAGTTTGCCGAACGCTGCCCATCCCATTCTTACTCGTCTCAATATTTCGGCTGTTTGATTTTCTCTATTAGCTCTGATTGCTTGTCCTAGATAGATATACTCATTTACCTGTTCTATTTTTTCTGTTTTTATTTTTATTGCCTCTTGGTCTTCCGTGTTTGTCATTACTTTTGTTTTGTTGAAGTTAATTTTTAGGCCTTTTGCAGTGATTTTTCATAAAGTTCATTCAGCATTAATTCCAGTTCTTGTCGTTCCGAGGAGATCAGGAGTATATCATCTGCATATCTAAGGTGATTTAGGTATTTTCCGTTAATACATATTCCTCTGTTTTCCCAATTTGTTGATTTTATTATGTCTTCGAGGGTCAAGGTAAACAGTTTAGGTGAAATTATATCGCCTTGTTGGACTCCTCGTTTAACTTTTATATTATCCGTTATTAATTTGTCGTCCAGAATTACGGTCATGGTTGCGTTTTGGTAAATATCATGTATCAATTGTCGGTATCTTGAATCTATTCTACTATTGACTAGAGCTTCTTCAACCGCCCAGTGTTCAATGCTGTCGAAAGCCTTTTCATAATCTACGAATGCTAAGTACAGCGGAAGGTACAGCGGATGGAATATGTTATAATAATTCAATTTTAAAATACCTACAAGGTAAAAATTAAATTAATGGAAATTACATTAATTAGATTAATTGAAATTAAACACCAGATATTCTTGCACAGGCCGCTATCAAAAAACCTAATAATAGCAGTAAAAATTTTGGAATGGATAATTCGGCACAGGTATCTACTAAAGCGAAACTGCAGTCTTGGGACACATTATACCTACCATCGAAATGTAAGCAACGATATAACATTACATGGCATTTTTAAATAATATTTACATTCTCTAATTAAGAGCGCCATTGCTTGCGTAAGATCATAATTATTCTAAAATTTTTTTTATGAATTCCATTAAAAATTATAAATATTTAAAATAATAAATTTGTATAAGATTTTAACCACAACACGTGTCAAAACAAAACGTGGCCAGACTAGAAAAGATGTCGTTTTATTGTGACTAAATCTCTTACATAAACAAGTTCCTTGTAAGATAATAATTTTATTGATTTATTGTAATTCAAAAATACTATGTAATATGAATGACTGGACTGCTCCGATAAAACTATCAATGCAACGTTGCCGAAACATCGGCTTTTGTAAGTTGCTTGATACTTCATGCTATCAAGCTTCGAGTCTGTCTACTGGAAAATCCTTATAAAATTGAAAATGCGCAACACCTGACAACGCTGCATAAATTCCCAAGAAATAGGTTAACTGTCTTATCACCGACAAAAGGTCAAGGCAACAAGACCATTATAATTACTTTTTGTTTTTAATCTAAAATTACATTTTATGACATTGCGTAGATTTTGTAACAAGCGTGGCTCATCAAACGTATTGTTTATATATCCTTTTGTAATAGTTATTATAGCATTATCAGACTATCATGAATTTTATTTTCTGTTTAACAAACATGCAGCATGCAGCATGTGGAGAAACATACCTATGATGCATGGACAGACAACTGTTAAAATCCATTTTAACATTACATTTTAACAGTAAATAAACAAAAATATCTGAAAATGTATCTATTGTTAAAATTGTAGCGTTACTCCTTTATAAATTGGGATTTCGAATGACATACAGCACTGTGTGCTATGTTATTACTTTTGGTTATGGTTATGGTAGATTGGGCGGGGCTCATTTATGAGCTACTCAGCACTTAGAGCTCCTAAGGTGGGTCTATTGTATCACTCTTATCATACGGACTAGGCCTATAAGGACCTAGTTGTCAGCGCTTCTGGGGCCAAGGCTGCTAAAGGCTCCCATATCTGCTAGAATAGGTAGAGGCTCCAAATCTGAGCTGTTCCTACCGTTCCGAACGTCTAATCCTTTAGTAATCTTGTGACCTCACAGAAAGCCGCAACTTTCTTTAGTGGTAAGTTACTTATTTGGCTCGGTTGCATAAAGGCCGAACCCAGTATTTGCCACTTCTGGCAAGTCATAGCCGGGTTTCGGTATGAGGTTTCCTCCTCCTCACTACTTAGACGTCACTATGGCCATCCGCCAAACCGAGTAGATGAAGGTACTGCCTGAGTCTACAATGGTCAGGAAGCATAATGACCACGAGAGAACATCTTCTGTGTCCAAAAAAATGAAGTTGGGCGGAAGTCATAGCAGGAAGTATTCTAGTGGAAACAAATTTCTAATGCACTGATCATTCGTATAAACCTACACCAAATGTTAAGTTCATCTGTCATTTCAGTCTTTATTTCTACAACGTTCTGTTGTAATATTCTCTATGAAAACAGGATTAGAAGCTATCGAATTTCGTAAAGAATTGGTAAATGTGTTTGACAATCATGCGTCTTCAAAACTATCGTCTGTTTGTGAGCTATAATTTTAATATGGTCGTTTAATTTTTAAATGTGATCAATCTTTTGGAAGTCTAAAAATTGCTACTACTGGAAAAATGACTAACTCTGTACATGGTATGATTATGGATAATAGATGTTCAACCAAGCGTAAAATTGCGGAAGCTATAGACGTCTAATCTAAACTACATATTTTTTAATATTATTACTTTAATGTTTAAAAAATTTAACGAAGATTTCTCAGTTGAAGCTCTTGGAACATTGATACGCAACTATAAATGACATCTGGTTTTATTACATGATCCTGAACTGCTATATTAAACTGCAGAGTAATGTCTGGTTCTCTAACGTGTTATGGTTCTCCGAATAACCGAGGATCTCCAAAGCAAATGGATGACTCCGAAAAAACTTCAAACTCGTTTAAGAATATGCTGTTAGTTTTTTAGGATCCAAATGAAAATTATCTTAGGTGATTATTTTTAAATTGGTGAAGCAATAATGTTTGGCTATTATAAAAAGCTTTTGACCAAGTACCTACACAACAAATTCTTAAAAAAAGACCTGCATTGCAGAAAAAAACTCAATTCTCACCAAACACCACATGACTGTACACTTTTGATTGATACCAGCGATGTTATAAAGGTAAATTAACGTAAAATTACGAATACGGATGGAACATCCATCCAATTCACTAGATCGGACACGCCCTGAGTTCCGTATTTTCTCAAACCTAAAGAAATTTCTACATGAAAATCGTTTTTTGTCAATAAAGTTTTTAGCAGTGGGTGGATATTTTAAAGTAGTCCAGTCCAGACAATCACTCCAGAGATGGTGAACTTAAAAGATTCTTTGATGATATGATAAGAACTTGAGTTCTGTAGTTTCTCAGCCTAATGCTTAGGCATATAAAAATACAAATCTTACAAGTAAAACCCCTGGGTGCATAAATAACTATTTAAAATCATTTTGAAAATCCTTAAAACGTCTTCATCGTTTAAGTGTTTTTAATCTAGTTTGCTAGGTATCGTTATACTACACAAGTGCACACATTATGATGTAGTGCTTTTAATGCATCGAAAGAGTTAATGTAGTTGGGTTGGTAAATATTAGTTACCTACATATTATCACAAGACTTATTTTCTCAAAAGGTCACACGACTTTTTGCTGTCTTGGATAAGATGATTGATTAATCAAGATGACGTTTAAAGCACATGAATATCATCATGTGATATTAGTGATAATGAGATAAAAAATATTCGTCAATACTGTATGCTGAAATCATTGTAAAATAAGGACCAATTTGTTTCTCGTTTTTACTATTTATTTTGGATATTTCTTTTCCCTTGTTACTATTGGATTTTATTTCTGTTTATTTATATCTTGTATGTTTCTTTTTGTGTGATAATAGTCTGTATTTTACAGAGATGTCGAACCAACAGCTGCCATCCAACAAGCGCTTTCGGGTGACAACATTATGGAAAAAGATAGAAAATTATCTGAATTAATTTTCCAACTCCAGATGGTCAGGGAACAGCTCTTACAACAACAACCAGAACCTAATAAGGTAAATATACTAAATTTTGTTGTGGAATCACACTAAAATTTTAATTGATAAAATACTACTCTTCCTAAGATTATGATTATGTGATGATGTGGATAAACTTCAGCAAGATCCTGATATTTTTATATGCGTACTAAACAGATATAATTATTAAAAACTATTGAATTTTTTAAAACAAGACTATTGGATCGTTCTCGAAATTCTGTCACTTAGCGTACGTTACAAAAATGTGCTTTAATTGAATAGAGCATTGAATAATTAGTTAATGAGATGACAATAATGACTTGATTTTGGTAGGAACGTTCCAGCCACGGTTCTCCATTTTCACCTATGTAACGAGGTTTTCTGGCCAAGACCTGCTCAGTTTTCGTTCCTCCATTAGTGGATGTTATAATTCACGGATAATTTGGCTATGGTGCATTGAATTACAAATTTTAGCCTTGTTGGCGTGAAGTGATACGACATATTTTACGATTGGTGCTCCTAGATCATTGTGGATGGTTGCATTGCTCACATATCAAGGGGCGTTAGCTATACACAATGGTTTTGATTTTAAGGTCTGCAAAATTTTTGTGTTTGAAGGCTGCCTACAGACCCAGAGTTCTACGCCTTAAGTCTTAAGTATTTTGTTTCCCAATGACAGTTGTTACTTTCTGCCCAAAAACTAATTAATTTGTTTCAATTGTATATCGAACTGAGTATTTTTGGCGTTAATGTGTTGCTGCTTTCGGTCCAAATGCAATCCAAGATATTTCGCTACGTCTCTAGCAGGAATAGGAGCGTTGTTTAGACTAACTTGTGGACAGATGTGTCTTCTTGTTGTGAATGTGATTTGGACCGATTTTTCGTTGTTAACTTTAATTTTATATTTTGTCAATCAATTATCTAATATATGCAAGTAATTTTACAGCTTTTTGGCAGCTATGTCTGGGTTTTTGTTTGAAACTAAAACGGCTGTATTATGGGCAAAAGGCGCCTCTGTGACGACATCTGTAATAGGTATGTCAGCAGTAAAGATTAGGTACAGAAAGGGATCGAGGACACTTTCCTGCGGAACTGCAAATTGGATGGAGTGGTAGATTTCGAAACCATTATTAAAATGTTTCTTCATTAAGTTCATTAAAATGGGACTTCAGAATGAAGTACATATCGTTAGGCAGTAAAGATTTTAATTTATATAGCAAACCGTTGTGCCAGACTTTATCAAAAGCCTGCTGAATATCGCGAAACACTGAGGCACGCATAATCTTTTCTTGATTTTGTTTACTATTCTATGACACTGTTGAGTTTTTGGCAGATGCAAACTGATATTCGGGGATTATGTTCTCAAGTGGTATAGATTCGCTTATTTTATGTAGCAGAAGTCTTTCAAAAATCTTGAACATCAAGGGTAACAAGTTTATCGGACGAGAGGAAGAAGGTTCTACAAGCAATTTATTTGGCTTACCAATCAGTATAATATGAGCATATTTCCGCTGGATTGGAAAATAGCTTACTGCGCATTCAATTGTAGACGATAGTAAGCATGACAACTGCATTAGATACGATCTAAACAGAAAATCTAGAAATAACTATAAATACCTAGCTATAGGATTTACTACATTGGCCACATTAAATGGAGTTTTATTGAAAATACAGTACACCCCCTACTCCATAAGGTATAAAATTAAGCATTTCTTTAACCCGGAATATGTGAATGTAAATAAGACATAAAAAGCTGGAAACACTAGTTACATTGTACAATATGGCAATCATTTTAATCATCAGTATCAGTTAGTTATATTATAGCAGGTAATTACTCATTTTTTGTTCATCAATTTGTAGTGTGTGGATGTGTATATTGTGTATGTGTTTCGACCGATGTTTCTGGACTTTATTTGCTTCAATATTAAAAATTTATATTGGTTCTTTCTATCGTATTATTCGAAATTCTTTAAAAACCATACATTTTCGGTATTTATGTATCTTTACATGAAGTTTAATTTATATTTTTCATGTAACATTTAATTATATATTTTATTACTTTTACACATAATTGTTAATTTTCAAACCTGTTTTCCTAATAACGTCTAAGTGAAACAAATAGCTGTACAAGTACACAAAACACTTCGAATTCATCCAAACAGTAGTTCAACTTTTAACTTGTAGGATTTGATTATTTAAGTTATTTGATTTTGAATCCAGTTTGGATTTACCTATATACACGTATATTGGATTTACGTATATTCTGCAACATTTATTTATAATGCTAAACGGTTTGGCACTGATCGGACATATTTTCGTTTCGCCATTGTGCCGAAACCCAGCAAACAATATTATTATCCCACCTGTCAGCGAGAGGGCAGACAACAAAAGCGAAGTCATCCGTCACAATTGGAATGACCAATGGACGGGACCGCCGTAGAGCGCTGGCCAATGGTGTACGCCTTGCGCGTGGGAGACGTCACAATCAGTTCCGCGACAATCACTCTTGAAACAATGCCCATTTTCAGACTGAGAGAACGTGCCGCTCGGTTGCGACGGATTACGATAACACGACGGTGAAGTATGGGTGTAGGAAATCGACCGGCCTTGCTATTGTTCGGCGTTTGGCGCGCGCCGTTCCTGCAACCGGCCTACGCTGGAGTCAATTTCATAAGGTAAAGCCTACCGGAACAACTGGTAAACTTAACGACAGTAAAATATGTACATAAACTGCTTTTATAGTTTCTGGCAACGTTTTTAACTTGAAGTAAAGCAAAAACAATATATTATATAGATTAAATAAATCTACTAACTCAATTTTTAATAATTTTCTTCACTAAGTTGTAACTGACCGTTAAATTATAAACACGAAATAAAATTTAAATATTTTTAGGTAAGTATATTCCACTGTAGAAACTTTCAAGAAGAGGTAATACAGCAAATTACTAGCAACATATCTTACCGTTATTTTACCATCCAAAGTTATTATATTTTTTGTTGTAACTTTATGTTTAACTGAAAATTTCAAATGCTCTGTTTTTGTTTTACTAAGTTTTAAATTATTTTTCTCTAAAGCTTATCTACATTGTTTCAGTTTTTGTTCCAAATCGTTTTTAATATTCCCTACTAATACTACATCAACAGCATACATTAAGCCCCACAAAATATTACCCTATAGTTTATCTGTTATCTCAATAAATCAATATAAGGTTGAATGTTCGAATAATTAAACTTTGAGGGTATACAAGGCAACTATCGAACACGGTGATTAATTTAATCTTGCCCAAGTACTTTCGATCAATAGATCATCTTCAGGGGCATTTCGTCAGTTGTGGCCTATCCGACATAGTAGAATATCATAAGATATATAGAATATCATAGAATATCATAGAATACTCAGCAAGATTCAAAGCTGCGACCGTCCATACTTTAATTTTTTCAGATATATAAACCAATTCACAGGCAGGAAATCTAGAAGTACCTTGGTACGACAATGTTGCAAACAAGAGTGACAGGCTCCGAGATTTCGTTTTTGTAAACTGACCAATTAAGTCTGTGATATACATGCTTACCAACCACTTTTATTTATATTTGTTTTTTATTATTCTTCTTTTTCACCACCATAAATACATAACTCGTTAATGTACGTTTTTATCTAATGCTACCGTTATATTCTGAATTAATTTAGTTGGCATGGATAAGTACATACTATACACATACACGGTCAGCTATTCCCACTAATCGAAAATTCTTCAAAAGTGCCGACGGTTCGCTCTCAATAATAATAAAATCAACTTTCTATACTCCAAGTATATTCATAAAGAGTCTAAAATGAATTGAACCCATCTGTGTCGACCATCAAAAAGTGAATTTATTGTCATTCTACCGTCAATCGACCAGAATACCAGGAGCGTACTCGGGTTAATTTTCATCGCAATCTGTTAGGCTTTATTGAACTAAACTAAACCTAGCTATAGTATAAACGCATTGCTTCATTGAAGTAGTCTTGGTTATGATATATTTCCAGACAAAATGATACCAGGTAAACTAAACGCATCGTACAGTGGAGACCTAGGTTACATAAGCGAGATGTGAGTCGACCTCCATAAAGATTTCTGGACGGTGTGATAGAAAAGGCGGAGAGACAATGGCACCAGGTAGCTAGAGACATCTTCTTCGTCTAGCCATTCACGTCCACATCTGAACATAAGCCTCTTCAAGTCTTCCTTTCCATTGTTTTTTATTGTACGCTACTTGTAGCCAATTTTTCCCGGCAGTCCTTTTCAGATCATCTGTCTCCAGGTTAAAATTGATCTGTGCCATTTGTTTAGATCGCTCCTAGCTACATGTCCAGCGTATTCCCATTTCAACTTTAATGATTTTTGCACCACATCGGTGACTTTGGTGTTCTGTCTTATCCATGTGTTTGTTTACTTGTCCTTAAGTGATATACCTAGGATTGCTCTTTCCATCGCGTGTTGAGTGACTCTTAAGTATATTCATATTGCTAGAACATATTGACATAGAGCTAGAGACATATTGATATGGAAATGGCAAGGGAAGGCTTACGTCCAGGAGTGGACAGTCAAGGACTGTTGACATAAGAAGACAAAACAGAATTATATAAAACAAATTAAAAATATCTTTAGCTTAGACAAGTGTCGGACGTAGCTCAGTGGCTATGGTAAAGCCGGACGCCTTAAGCTTGGTTCCCGGCAGAGACACCAAATTTAAATCCACGGTGTTTTGGATGGCACGTAAAGCCATCGGTTTCATAGTCGTTGACCCTAAACACTAGAGTAAGAAGGTTACAGGAATGAAAGATATACAATCAGCCAATTGGTAAGTATAAGTAAATTAAAAGAAGTCTTAGCTCTAGTTCAATATATAGACTGGTTAAGATAAAATTGAGTTGTACTCATATGTACCGCTGAGCGTCTGAATGCTTTGCGATAATCTATAAAACAAATGTAGGTATAGTGAGGAATTGAATTCCCTAGATTTTTCTCTGATTTATCTTTGTTCATAGGGTGTTCTCGAGTACCTCTATATATTTAATGGCTATACACTTCAGCGTGGGGTTAAACCGCGAATGCTTTCTAGATCCTATTTCTTGGGTGGATCAGTCCCTTTTGGTTATGTTATCTTTTTGACGATATCTCTCCATTTTTTCCTATCTCCAGTTTTTCCTCTCCATGCACTGACTCCTGTCCTTTGGAGGTCTTCTTCAACTTTTTGCAGCCACTTTGATCTTGTTCTTCCCCTTCTTTTTCTTTCTATTGGATTCCATTCTATAATTACGTATGTCACTGCTTCATCTCTAACCTAACCATCCAACTCTGCATTGCTTTATTTTAGTCACAATGTCTCTTTAGGTTCTTCCTTAATCGCTGCATTTGTTCTGATTCTATATTCATTTTGATCTATTCTCATTGGTCCCAGTATGGTTCTCATAATCTTTCTCTCCGCTTTTCTTAAGTCTTCTTCTTTTTTTGACCATCGTCATTGTTTCTCTTGCATATAATAATATTGGAGTAATTATGGTATTATAAATGTCCATCTTAGTTTTTTTATTCAGTGTTTTGCTTTTAAGTAATATTTTGTAAGTAAGCAAAATAAACTTTGTTCGCTGCTAATATTTTTTCTTTTATTTATTTGGGACGTCCTTTCTCCGGTTTTGCTTATTGTAATTCGTAGGTATTTGAAGTATTTTACTTCTTCAAACTCAGAACTTAGTATTTTGATTTTTTTTTCTTTCATTGGCTTTTTCCCTAATTTTAATATTTTTGTCTTTTCTTGGTTTAATATTAGTCCCATTACCTCCCCTTTTTCTTTTATTTTTTCTAACGTTTCTTTCATTATTTTTCTGTTCTTTGCAATAATAGCAATATTGTATGCATATGCGAATATTTAACCACCTCTTGTTCTTAGATTTCCTTTACTTCTATTTTGTAGTACATATTCTAAGGCTATATTAAATAGCGTTGTTGATACGGTATCTCCTTGTTTTATCCCTTTATTTATACTGAATTCCTCTGGCATTTTCTCTTCTTTCCATATATTTTTCAATAGTGCCAGTATTTTTCCTCTCAGCTCCCTTCCTCCGTATGTTACTAGTTACATATTAATTCCATCTCTACCAGGGGCTTTTCCATTTTTGCTTCTCTGTATTACTTTCTCCAATTCTTCTAATGTTTGTTTTTTTTTTAATTTCGATGTCTACTTCATCTGCTTCTTCTGCGTGCACCGCTTTCTCTTCGATAGTTATTTCTTCTCATGTTGTTTTCTCCGTCAAGAGTGCTATGTAGAAATCCCTCCATACTTGCTTGTATTCTTGATACTCTATTATCACTGTTCCCTGTTTATTTTTTATTCCGTTTATTTTGCCTTTGTATTTTTTGTTTTGTTCTTTAATCTTTGTGTAAAAATCTTTTTGTTTTGTTTTTTAATCTTTTGCCTTATCACTTTCTTAGCATTCTTTCTTCATTTTTCATATTCTTCTCTGTCTTCCTCTTTATCTGTTCTAAGCCATTTAATTCTGGCTTGCACTTTGTTTTCCTCTCGTGTACCTCTACGTTTGATAAATCCAGTTTGCTTTTAAGGTATTTCTCTTTCTAGGAAAGCTTTTAGTCTCTCAGTGATTATGTGTAGGTAGCATTATTTTGCTAACATGTGAGATAATGGAGATGGTTCTATAGTTGTCGCTTTTATGGTAATAAAGTGACACGTAATATGACCATAGAAAAACACAATGTAGTTACGTAGTTTGTTTTAATCTTGTAACCATATTAACTACCGTTTTCTTGCAGGTGGCCGTATTTTATTCAGCCCTGTACAAATGACGCATCTGAGTCCTTTTCATTTCTTGATTTTAAAATTGTGTTAACAATTTTCCATTACGTGTTTCTTCACTTATAATAATATGTTGGTTCTGATTAACTACTTCTAATGTGAATAAAATTTATCTATCTATTTAGAAGATTTAATTTCTTCCCATTAATATCTACTTTAAAAAATTACTTAATATTTTTTTTATTTCGGTCTTATTCAATCATTTTGAATAGAGCTTTTTCTATTAAAATTATCACGATTAAGTATTTTATAATTAATTTGTATGATATGTTTTCGAATAAAGTCTTTTGATTATGATCCCTCACAGGCCAATGTTAAAACTAAATTGTTATCTTAGCCTTTTTGTTTCTTGTAAAGCTAAACATAGCCTTTGATGTTTTTCAAAAAAATGCGTTACGCCTCTGTCTCAAGATTCTAAGTAGACTTTCTCAGTAGATAATTTAGGAAGGCCGCGGGATATAAAAGTGGATTATACTTTTATACTACAATGTATACGAGCTGGCTAGACCATAAACTTAAACGGAATATCGGCAAATCTGGGATTTAATTGTAAATGGATATCGTAAAAATGTTGTCATATTTATGGAAACTTTCTATGTATAGACGGCACACCGTACACAAATCATTTACTTTTGAATTCTGTCTTTTATTTCATTACAAGTTTACCGGTATAGCTATATAAAAGATTAGTT
Organism: Diabrotica balteata; assembly: GCA_918026665.1. NCBI lineage: Eukaryota > Metazoa > Arthropoda > Insecta > Coleoptera > Chrysomelidae > Diabrotica > Diabrotica balteata. The sequence continues at coordinate 53,619,445 of OU898281.1, forward strand.
AGAGTATGGACCATAAATATCGCGTACAATGTGATTAATCACAACTGGTATTACTACCGCAGGTTAAGGAACAATATATTAGTACCTGACGCAATATTAAGGTGCTCAGAGACGGCGTAAATTGTATCTAAATAAAAACAGGTGTTAACTTGAATTACCTTAATAAATATAGATAGCAGCTTAATACGTATAACGTCAAATACCATCTTTATTCATGATTATTCATTCTCTGTGCGTTTTAGTCACACGCGTCTCCCTTAACTCTATGTTTGGCAATATTTTCTTCTTTGATCGATGTAATGTTTAAAAGAAATGACTACTAAATTGCTTTAACTTCCATTACGTAAAGTTTATGTCATCATTCCTATTTTATTGTTAGCAGCTATTGCTTTTTATTTTGTATTAAGAGAGAGTAAACTTCAATTGTGCAAGACGCATATAAAATGCACAAAATATTTTAACAAGTTTCATAAACATTCACAGGCCAGTTCGACCCGAGCTACATTTATTGTTATTAGCAGATGGTTGATTTTGAATGTGTTTAAAATATGCATGAAATACAAAAATAATTAAATATTATCAACAAAATATTTTTATTTTATTTGTACATCTTTATGAAATATTTTTATATTAGATAAAATATTATATTTACTTACATGACTTTTGTACAAGAAATAATGGAACAATCTAGTGAACTTGCAGTCCTCTTCTGGGTTAACAATAACTGATTGGGCGGTTTTTTCTAGAAAACGAATAGGTCTTTTTCCTGAATAATAGGTTTTATATATTTCAGTCACTTGTGTGCATTCATCTTCTTCGTCAACTGTTCCCTTTTCAGCTGTCTCTTACTCTACGACCCCCCATTGCTGCCCCCCCTCATTGCTGCATCATTTTCTACATCTAAACCGTTCTCTCTTTAGTCATCTGCTACACAGTCCGTCTCCTTCTCGGTTTGCCTTTGCCTGTATTACCCTTAACTTCTGTTGCAGTCTTTGTTCTTGAAACTTTTTTGAGGCTGTACTCGCCTTACTCTTTTCCTAATCACTTGGTTTTTGATCCAGTACCTTCAGTCTTACCCAACATCCACCGTAAACATTTCCATCTTAGCTACCTACATCTTCTTTTCCTGAATCATCTTTGCAGATTCAATTACACATACATACATTACACATACAAGTAGACGTTCCCACCATTCCTGTTCCTTCCAACCAGATATACTTCTTTTTTGCCCTGATAACCTTAAGTCCTCCTTCTTCAATAGCCCCACTTACACTATAGCCTGGATGCAAACCAACCGTCACTTCCTCATACATATCCTTTACGAGCCTTCGTACTTTTTAGGAACTCGTTTCTCTCTCTTACATCTGCATAGCTCTTGCTTGGGAACTATGTCATACGCCTTCTCATGATCTATAAAAACCAAATGTAGCTCTCCTTTATTCTCGTCGTATTTTTCAACTGTCTCAGAGCAAACAAGGCAACCGTTGTCCTCCTTCTTGGCATAAACCCAAACTCTTCTTCTCCTCTCGATGTCTCTCTACTTATCCTTTACTCTACTGTTCCCCCAAATTTTCATTTTGTGCGATATTAACTTTATCCCTCTATAGTCCTTACAGGCCCGAATATCGCGTTTATCTTTATACAGTTATTGCTCTGCATCATTTCTTCCTCATAAATCCTACTCATCATTTGATGCCTCCTATCCTCCTAGAGGCTTCCAAACCTCGACAAGTTTTTGATCAGCTCCTACTGCCTTACCATTCTTATTTGATGCCTTGACAACCTCATGTCTTGTTATTCCCGTTATTACATTCTCATTTGGGGTCTCCCATCCTCTGTCTCTTTCCTGGTGTTCTTCATTTAACAACTTTCTGAAGTTCTTATACCATCTGTGCTTTATTTCAACGCTGGATCTTAACTCTTCCTCCACACACCGTTACTTTTATGTATTGAATTATTTAATTGTAAATATTCGTTTATACAAATAGTCATTATCATCTTTGGCTCGACAATAGTCGCAACAAGATTCGTCGCATTTAGTTTTTGTCGACCTGTTGCCATTTTCTAAATTTTAATATTCCCAAGTCGGTCTTCCATATAACCACCTAATTCGCGACGGTCTCTGTTTAGTCTTCCTACAGGTGTTTCTGTGGTTAACTTTTAAGCAATCGTGTTGTCTGGCCTCATAAATTCCTGATAAATGTGTCACGTTTATCACGTCGCTCGATTGGGGAAAACAGATTAATTAGTTTTCATCTATAATGATCCTACGAACATAAGAGTTTGATCTTTTTCGATTTATTGAAACTTTGGATTATGTTTTTTAACGTTAAATTTAGTTTTCGTAGAATTTTCAAAGGATATCTCTTCTTATTTTAGTTATATCTTCTCTCAATGGGCGTTGATGGATTAGTTTTTTACTGTTTTGTAGCGCCGTTGGTTAACAGGGAATTCCTTATTTTCTTATTAAATTAACTAGCTATACTTCTTTAGTATGTTATGTTCACTTTTTTTTTAATTACGTACTATGTGTATCTGGTAATCTCTACTACGTTATGGGTGTTTGCGGATGGATTCCGGTGATTATAATCTCTTAGTTGGAGACCTAATGAATTGGGAGTGGAAATGTAGCTAATCTATCGTCCCATAGATACAATGTTTGTAAACAGCTTTTAGAATCAGTAGGTATTAACTTATCTGTTAATACTTAAGATTCGATTGTTATCATTCGTTCTTTGAAGATTATCAAGAAGAACGATGGTGAGACTATGATCTGTGTTAAATAAAAAAAAAATCTGCTAAACTTTAAATAACAATCTATGATTGTAATGTAGATTGTTATAAAAAAGCTACCACCTTTATATAACAAAAATACCTTTATATTGAAAATAATCTCAAAAGTTAATATAAAAACATATTTAAGACAAAAAATGTTCTATAGAGTTTTTTTCGAAAAAGACTTTTTAAGACTCATGAATTTTAATTTTTCTTATGTTTATAATCAATTTTTAACGAATAACGAATAACTCGTTTTAATAGCTTTATTTTTGTAATAAGTTTTAACTCATTGTAATTTTACAGGAAACGGTCAATTTTACAGTAAAAATTCATAGTATCTTTGTTGAACACTTAAAGCATAAAAATGGGAACTTTCTTTGTAGAACTCTTTAGTATATGAACTAAGGAAAGTACGAAAATAAGGTCGATTTCTATTTTTTCGTGAAAAGAAATACAATATTTAAGGAACAGTAATGGGGTCTAAAAGTTTTAAAAATTTAGAATGAACAGTTTTGAAAAAAATTATGGTACAATGCAAAGTGTATTTTTGGTATTTTCAAAAATACCATATTTCTTCAAACTCGTAACAAAAAGTACAAACTGTCGAAGGTACGTAACATTTAATGCAAAATAAAAAATTGGGATTTTTGTTCCAAAAATTTTTTTGTTTAGTTTTAGCTTGAAAATTAACTTATAATCTAAAGTTCGCATTAGCTTTTGATTAATACCGTTTTGGTGCCCTTCACAATGGGTTTTGATCAATTGACTAGCTCTAAAATTATGTGAGATAAGAAGCACAAAAGATCGTATATTTTTTTAAATTTCAGAGCAGGTAGATTTTTGAGTATAGGAGAAAACATTTATATTGTACTAGCTGACCCAGCGAACTTCGTACCGCCTTAGATAACGTGTTATAAGTTCAATAAACTCCTCTTTCGAGTCTGTGAAGTAACAGAAATTTGAGTGAGATGAATCCGGTCGACGACATGTCACTAGCGACTTTACCATTTCCAATGTCGTAATGAATGCTTCGAATACACAATTGCTCTTTGATCTTGCTGCAAAAACACTCGTATGCCAAAATTGGAAAGTCCTACTTTAATTAATTTTTAAGCAGTTTGAAGCGTTAAGAAATATTCTCTTCAAAAACCAAAAATTTCCAAATCGTTATTCGCGTGCAAAGTAAAGAAAAGTAAATATACGTATTGATAACTACGGCTTTAGTGACTTCTACCCATAGAGTATAATGTAACTTTTGTAAGGGATTTTTTTTTAATTTAAACCTTCCTTTGGACTTCTACAAACATTCCAAAATTTCAAAAAATGACGTTTTCTAAACCTCATTTTATGTTTATTTATATAAATTCAATAAACTACCTCTGTAGAGGTGGAGTCGTTAAAATATTTTGTATAAGTCCATAATGTAGGTTACTGTCTGTATGGGGACATAAAACTATTGCTTCTACAATTTTCTTTCTAATAGCATTATATTTTTCCATCTAAACCTTCCTTGGATTAACAAATATTTCGAAATCAAAATTAGCCAAATATATCCAATATAGCCAAAATAGCCAATATATCTCGAATTATTGTAAAAAAGATTGTACAGTAGGTTAACTAAATAAAAATGGAATTTGAGTATAGTTTGAGATGAATTTATAACAAATAACGTTAAAAATGTACATTTTTAACTATGTATATCTTGTAGCTAATTAAATGAAATATTTATAATGTTTTTTAACGGTATCTCCTTTCTGGACGTTTGTTAAACATCATTTTATGTTTATATATGAAATAAATGAACTAAAACTGTAGAGGCGGAGTCGAATAAAACATGTTAAATTTACAATTAAAAAAATTAAAAAATATAAGGGCCATTCATCGAGATAATAAATATCCTATCTCCTAATTTGGATCAATAATTACACTTTGATGAAATTTTATTGGAGTAGGTTCAGTGTTTTCGGATATTAAAGTGGACAAACACCATGCCGCGAGATTTCTATAGGTATAGAATATATATATATATATATATATATATATATATATATATATATATATATATATATATTAATAAAGTATTCAACTAGTGAATTCAGAGGTTTATTCGGTCAGTCAGGTTGGCAAAATAAAAAACAGAAGTCAACTACTTCATAAGTTCATCGAAGACGTTTCGCTTTATATTTCTAAAGCTTCATCAGTTCTCTAAAATACAAAGATGACACAGAGTTTATAAGAAATACAGATCTAATAGTTTATTACTTACAACTCAATATGTAGTATTAAAGATGTTATCGTATATGTACTTAAGTTTACTCATAAATTTCGAACTAACTTAAAAAAAAATTAAACAGAAATATGCAAAAAATAACATTCGCAGAAACGAAGATTTACAAAAACTTTAAACGTACATTTGGCTTCATTTAGAGATGGTTCTCCAATGAAGACAAACAAAACACTGATTTATTGCAATCTACGCAAAAAGACGTGGCGCGATACCGAAAATGTTTTTCAAGGGCCATATGTTCAACAAATTCCAAGGTTTGAGACAATTATGAACTTCTACGGGGGTCATTGAAAGAATAGTTGGACGGGTGGATTTGTAACGGAAAAATTTGATATGATTTTTTTTTTGTAATTTATGTTTTAATGAAACTTAGAGCTTTGGGATGATTATGTTATTGTTTTGAATTTAAAATCCGGCTATTTTAAATTATGAATGTTGGTATTATTTATTTCGTAAGATGAGAGAGTGGTAAACCTGGCTCAAATTGTCAATATCGGTTCTTTTGTTTATTGCAGATGGGTTTTTTAGGATCTCACACATTTCAATAAAGGAGCGTTTTTGATGGTTATTTTGTTTGGCCAGTATTTTAGTATTTGATGTTGATATTTGGCCAGTATTTTAGTATTTGATGTTGATGTTGATGATGATATATATATATATATATATATATATATATATATATATATATATATACATTATACGTATATTTAAAAGGTGAGAAGAAGTTAATTGAGTTCATTTTTAAATAATGCTGTAATATTTTATTGAGGTCTATTGAAAATTGTATTGGTCTATTGATTATGTTATAGTAAACCACGAAAGCTCGATAAAAATAAAAGACGTGAGAGTAAAGCGAGGCGAAGGATGCGGCATAGATCACCAACTAGTAATCGCTTGGATGGAATTCCCCTTCATATGGGCCCAACAGAAACCGATCCAGGGAGAGTCGGGCCAAGTTACGGCCCCGGCTACACTTGTCAATACGTGCTCAACACAAGAAAAGAAATTCAAAATCAATTTATTAGAAGAAGACTGAATAAAAGACCTACATAAGCGAAGATTGGACCAAAAGCTAGTAGAGTTTCGGTATGAATCATTAGAACAAACATACGAACACATAAAAACCTGCATGAAGACAGCAGCCCTAGAAGCTCTCGGAGAAGTGGACCAAAAATACACCCGCCAAACCACGAAATTAACCGAAGACACACTAACATGCATAAAAGAGAAAAAAACTCCATATAAAATACCTGAACACAAAAAACTATGAGGACTTGGAACTATACAGGAAGAAAAATAAAGAAGTGAAAAGTGGCAAATGGAAAAAATGAAAGATGGGAAAAAACATGCACGGAGATAGAACAGCACATAGGAGGAACGAGAGTTTCAGAGTCATGGCGCATCTTAAAGTCGCTCCAAAGAAACAAGACAGAGAAAATCAAGATCGGTCAAATCAAAGAAAACGAATGACAAGAATACTATAAAAAAATTACTAACCGAAGACCGCCCCGAATTCAAAGAATCAGAAATAGACGGAATAGAAATCTACACACATGACAAAATCGAATTAAGCCTAGCTGAGGTAAAAAGAACGATCAAAACTCTAAAGAACAAAAAAGCAGAAGGTCCCGGCGGAATACCAAATGAATTGATAAAAAACGGATCGGAAAAGTTATTCCGTATGATACATAAAATTTTTAAGAGAGCACTGAATGGAGAAGACTTACCGGTAGAATGGACCCAAGCATATATGACATCAATATACAAGAAAGGAAATAGAAACAACTGCGAAAACTATCGGGGAATCAGCATTATATCGTCCATAGAGACCATAAAGGAAAAATTAGAAATATATATACAAGATAAAATCGGAGAAGACCAGGCAGGTTTCACAGCGGGGAAAGCATGCTTAGATCACATTTACACGGTCGAACAACTAATGGAAAAAAGAATGGCCAAAAATAGATCCGCCCATCTGGCTTTTGTTGGTCTTAAGAAGGCATATGACTCAATACCTAGAACCAAGCTATGGGAAGCAATGGAAGACATCGAAGTTCCACGAAGATTAATAAACGTGGTAAAAGCACTCTACAAGAATAACGAAGTAGCTATCAAAACGGGCAATAGTATATGCAGTCCATTTAAAACGACAAAGAGACTACTACAGGGTTGCTCCACATCCTCCAACCTGTTCAAAATATTCCTGGAAAAAACTCTGAAACCATGGAAAAGAAAGTGCGAAGGAATGGGTATACCAGTAAGGAACGAATATCTATATACCTACGCTAAGTTTTGCTGACGACCAAATAGTGATCGCAAAAGACGAGGATGACCTCAGTTTTATGATGAGAAAACTGGAGCAGGAATATACAAAGAATGGGATGGAAATAAACCTAAAGAAAACTGAATACCTAACAACGGAGAATACAGAAATAAATAAGTATAAGTATTTGGGTTTCATAATATCAAACAAAGGAACAACGGAAGAAGATATAAAAAATAGACTAGGACAAACAAGAGACTGCGTACGAAAATGAAACCCGGTACTATGGGATAAGAACATCAGCATGAAAACAAAGAAAAAAATATATAATACCATGACAAAAAGTATCATCACTTATGGGTGTGAAAATTGGCCAATAAATAAGAAAACCGAAAACAACATAAGAGCAACAGAGATGGAATTCCTAAGGAGAAGCTGCAGAGTAACAAGAAGAGATAGAATAAATAACATGCAGATTAAGAGGAGAATGGGAATGAACTCCGACATAATAGACTACATCGAACAGAAAAAGTTAACCTGGTACGGACATGTCAGAAGAGCAGACCAAAATCGGTGGATAAATAGAATAACAGAGTGGAGCCCGATAGGAAGAAGAAAGAGAGGCAGACCCCAAAGATCTTTCAGAGATGACGTGGACGAAGCAATGAGAAAAGAAACCTACAGGAAGGGGACTGGCTAAACAGGAAAAATTGGAGAAAACGGTTGAATGAAGGAATACAGTATAAACTGTGGAAATCCTTGTATATATAATATTTTATTGACACTATCGATGTTTGATAATAAAAGTGGATACCGTAATTGTAGCAGACTATCTATTATTTTGATATTAAAAAAACTTTGCATTACTAATTGCAAAGGGTTTTAAAGTAACAAATTAATAATAACGAAGTATATAGACCTACTATAAAACTGTCATCCAAAACGTTAGGAGCGTACAATCTCACTCAATAATTAATTAAGGCGTATTCACCCTTGGACATCACAAAGAATAGAAACTAAAATAAACTCCTTTAACATAGTTCCAAATAAACTTCCCCAAGTCGAGTACAAGTTGATTCTCTTCCATTTCGATAATCACCTACATAAAATCTGTTCTCAGTGTTCCTCCCTTCGCATCGGCAAATTCATTCATCTAATTTAAGTTGTCCAGAGGGCGTCTATAGTTTATTCAATACGGTCCCTCGTACTCTCTATACTCTCCTCCGCTCCGTTCTTCTATCGAAGGCCTCTGGACGACATCATCAAAAGAGCAAGACTCGCTAGCTAGAAGTTGACCTGAATGCAGATCTGGGACCCTCGAATGTAAAATATGCAACGCAAACTTCATGAGCGCAACACAAAGGATTTTGGTAATGATTACATGGGCGGTGATATTATTTTATAATATTGTCTGATCACGTATTGTTGTTTTGTTTATTTTTTAGTTTGATCTATTTACTACGAATAAAACACTTTGGCGTAAATAAAGAAAATAGGTAATACATGATTTTAAAATAGTATACATATATTGCCGGAAAAAACATGCGTGTTTCATCGTGTATTATTAGTTCGTATTTACGAAACACACGATAAGAATTTAGAAAAAAAATTGATGTCAACCAATAAGGGGGAGACTGGGGCTAGTTGCCGCAGCGGTAAATTCCCATAGTAACTTGTCCTTCTAAATATTGTATTTAGCAACGATATTAGATGTGCCTACGTGATCCTAAAAAGCAGCTGCTACTTTATAGAGACTCTCAGTTATGTTAGTGCATCAGGGCAAAGTGCACGTTCGAGTGTTCGAGTAAAAATATAGTAAAAAGAGTAAATAACTTTTAACATTTACAGTATGAATCTAATATCTTTTAACCCATTGGTAATTTAAAAATGGAAATTATATTATATTAAATCTTGAACTATTTATTATACTAGACAATTATTAGAAGGGTTTATTTATTTACAATTTCAAAAATACTGCTTTATGGTGACTGGAATTTATCCTATTAATAGATATATTTTCAGAAGAAGAGTTTATGTCATCATATTCAACAGATTGTCGCGACCCACGATGTAGTAATTTAGACAGAAATGAAGAGACTAGAACCGAACTTTTAGATAAAAAAGTGTCTACTGAAAATATCGTCAGATACGAAGATCGGCCAGACATTTTAACTGAGATTATAAGAGAACGTACACCAGAAATTAGCCCAGAAAAGGTTATTTATTTCAAATTGAGACCCCTTAACCAAGCAGTTCAAAGAAAAATATCAAAAAAATGTAGAACATATCGCCAAATAGGCAATATTGACTGATACCTGTATCAAAAAATATCTTAAGGAAGAATAATTCAAGAAGATTTCATTAAGAACAAAAGCATTTAAAGAAGATAAAGCAAACAAAAACAAACAAGATCTAAAAAAAGGTCATTAAAACATCATCAAATGTTTATTGATTCTACAGACGACGAAGACTGTTGGTTTTTTACTGTTTCGACATCTTTAAAAACAGTAAACATGGTGAAAATTGGATCCAGTGTGTTACGTGTCATCAGTGGGCACATTGTGAATGTGCTGGATAGCGCTACCCAGCGCATTCACAATATGCGCAAAAATTAAAAGTAGAAGAAAAACTAACTGACCCTATTAATGCTGGCAATGGGATAAGAGAGATTCCCTGAGTCATATATTGTTCAACCTGATTTTGCAATATTACTCTCTCAAAGTGAAGATGATACAATGTATGCTGCACCAATTTAATACAACCGCCAGAAAATTTAACATGTGAATTTCCCCAAATAAGACAAAATACATGGTATAACAGCAAATTTAGTCAGATGTAGGCAGATAGTTTAAATATCTAGGCATCAAATTATCTATCTATGATAAGATCGAAACAGAAGTAGAAGATCAAGTGAATAGAGCAAACAGAGCCGCAGGTAGCTGAATGAAACCATGGAGAAATAAAAATATCGGGAAAGAAGTTAAAAGCAGAATTTACAAAACGGTCATCAGACCACAACATGGACTTAGCACTGAGCTGATACAATCTCACGCTTACATGACATTTGTAGCTTACTGAGATTTACATAATTTAATTATATCTTGTAGTACGTGTATAGTTGATAATGATAAAAAAATAATTAAAAAACAAACTAAATATACAAACTTGAAATAAACATATATTTTTGGTATATTACGTCCCAAACTGGCATTAAACTGTACCACAAGTGTACGGATCTTAGTGAGTTTTTAGCAACAATTTTTTTAGAAATAATATAAAATCGGCTATTTTAGCACTCCTTTTGAGATCTACGCCTCTGATGCATTGGCGAGCTCTTTGTCGACTTTTGTATTTGTTGTTTGCTCTTTCTTTACGTCGGTTTTGATTCCATCAAAATTAAATTTGCATGTATCGAGGGTATGCTCAAACGAGACGTAGTTCCGTTCAATGCCGCCACCATATGATGCTAATAAAGGAAAATTGCATTATAGAAAAGATAAAGTAAGATTACCCCTGCGTGTATTCTACTCTTTCAACAGTCCACGTTTATTTTGTTACTTTATCGTGAAACTGGATGGATCTTTATGATTTTTTTATATAGATATTTTTATGTTTATTATGACTTAACACTCTCGTTAAGTTTATCAATGATAGGCAATTTGTTTAATCACTTTTAATGTTCACTAGAATGTAATGTTGCTCTTTTTTACGGGCAATTTTTTGAGTAATAAATGCTCGAATGGAACAATCCGGAGTAATTAGTGGAACGATATGCAGCAATTTTGAAAAAATACGGCAGTTGTTTCGGTAATATTGGTTCTAATTGTTCCATATATTCCATAGTGCTCAATGTATCTCATACGAATTTCTGAATGTCCAGCGGATGTATAAATGTAAGTCAATTTGTTTTATACATTGTGTTTAAAATAAATTCTGGTAGACCAAGGAAAACAAAAACAATTCATAAAGAAAATATTATTTTAAATTTACTTGATCAAGATCGAAGAGCTTGCCTAAAGAATATAACAATACAAACAAATACGTCTTCTTCAAATACTTGGCAGATACTTAAAGAGCAGCAGCCACATCATTACACACAAAGTCCAAGAGATCTTGTCGGACAATCTACCGGTTAGAGTGGATTTTTGTGAAACATTGCAAAAGAGGACAGCGCTCAATTTAACTTTGTCAAAATGCATTTTTTGTATAAATAAGGCCAACTTTACTACTGGTTTAATGAGAATCCACGAGTCAAAAGGGAATTACATTACCAATACTCATTTAGTTTGGACAACTTTGGGTAACAAATTAACAGGTTATCATATTCTACCTGGAAATTTAAATGGTGATATGACCTTGGACCAAGGTACCATGGTACCCATGGTACCTTGATTTTTTAAACAATCAATAATTCGAGATATTAGAAGATTTGATGCCAAACGAGTGAAGATCTTTATTTTTTATGCGCCATGGAGCTCCATCGCACTTTAAGAGAAGGTGTCGTAATTGGTTGAATAACCATTTTCCGAATCGATGGATTGGTAGAAGTAATTCTTGGACTGCACAGTTTGGTCGTGTGTTAAAGTAAAAGTCCATGGTACAGAGGTAAATTTACGTCAAGAATTGGAAGAGAGAATGCAACGTCAATTTAATGACATCATAGCTGATCCTCAACCGTTTAGAAGATCAATGGATTGAAAAGCAAACAACTAGGTTGCAATGTCAACGAAAAGACTGGTTCGTAAATACAGATCTTTTAAGTGTACTATATCGTTGGAATTGAGTAGGAACGGTCTTAAATATCGAAAGCGATGTAAGTACTCCAAATACCTTCAAGCGCAACTTCTTCGCATATCAAGATGCTGTCGTTAACTGAGACGGGCCCACTTTGCCAATGAAAAAATTATTATTTTAGATGACGAAAAGTATCTCACTTTAAGTAATTCTGAAATGAAGGGAAATGATGGAATTTATATGGGCAATGTAGAAGACTGCCCTAAAAATGTTAGACACAAATATAAAGAAACATTTGCAGATAAAATCTTTGTCGGGTATGCAATTTCTAACAGGAGTGTATACCTACCTCATAGGGAAAGAATGACAGATTAAGCTTTGAATAGTCAGAGCTACTATTCCGAACCCCGGTATACCAACAAAACATATCTTAAATGTGGGCTCAGAGGACTTCCCTGAAATAATAACATCAGAAATTAGAGCCGCCCTAAAACAAATGAAAAATGGGAAAACACCAGGAGAAGATAAAATTACTTCAGAGATGCTAAAAATGGGAGGCACTGCATTAGAAGAGGCGATAAGAGCATTACTTAATAAATGCCTATTGGAAGGACAAATACCGAAGACATGGAAAAATGCGGAAGTCATTCTACTCCATAAAAAAGGGGACACCGCAAATATAGAAAACTACCGACCAATAAGCTTATTGTCACACACACTATGTGAACAGGCTTTTGTAAGGGTTTTAGCACTATCGATCATTTGCAAACAATTCGGACCATTATTGAAAAAACAATAGAGTACAACATAATACTACATCTGGCATTTGTCGATTATCACAAAGCATTCGACAGTTGTAGCATTTTCAATTTCTATCTCCCGTATTAATGCCCCCTGTGGTCGGCAAAATATATATCGTTACACAGTATCGAGAAATGGGCTTTCTTAACAGCATTGGACGACGCCAGAGTAGATTCAAGATATGCTGCCCTCCTTAAGAATATATACGATGATGCTACTTTTCACGTAAAAATAGATGATGATCTGGAAATTATGAAAATAGACCTTGGCAAAGGTGTGAGACAGGGCGACACCATCTCACCCAAGTTATTTACTTTGGCATTAGAAAATGTTTTCAAACAACTAAATTGGGCCGAAAATGGATTAAAAATAGATGGAGAATATCTTAACCATTTGCGTTTTGCAGACGACATAGTACCAATAAGCACAGATATCCATGAACTAAAATCAATGCTACAAGATTTAAATCACAAATCGTATCAAATAGGATTAAAAATGAATCTCGACAAAACAAAGATATTAAGCAACAGCCTAGAAAACATCACGATAGATAACATCAATATAGAAAAGGTAGAACATATATATATATATATATATATATATATATATATATATATATATATATATATATATATATATATATATATATATATATATATATATATATATATATATATATATATATCTAGGACATGCAATTAAAAACGAAAAGGAAAATCAAACCCTAGAAATTAAAAGAAGGACACAATTATGATGGGCTGCTTTTGGTAAGTTGAGCTTCATTTTAAAAGACAGAAATATCCCAATTCACTTAAAACTAAAAACCTATGACACTTGTATATTACCAGTTGCAACTTATGGATTGGAAACTATGGCAATAACAAGAAACATGGCAGAACAATTAAGAGTAACTCAACGGGCCATGGAGAGGGCCATGTTAAATATAAGCCTCAGAGACAAAATTCCTAACACCGAAATACGTCGAAGAACTAAAGTAACCGACATCATGGGAAAAATAGCGACATTGAGATGGCAATGGGTAGCACATGTAGCAAGACAAGACACCAACAGAGGGTCTCATAAAATGACATTCTGGAGAACACACACACAAACTTTTTGTTTCCAAAAACGATAATCCTCCAAACTTAGAGCACACTTGTCAAATAGAGGATTGTTGGGCTTTGCTATCTAGGAATGTTGATCGTGAAGGCCAAGATAAAGAACAACTAAGACAGGGAATTTGCGAAAAACATAAATTGATTTGAATTCCGTCCAGGACCTCATGAGAGACATTTGAAAAAATTTGCAGAGCAGGATGGGATATCCCACATAATTCGAAAGTAAAGTTTAGTTAAGCTATTATTTTTTGATAACTAGTTAGTGTTTAAATAAATTTGTTTATTAAAAATATCCAATAAAATAATTTGTGCCAAAACTTTTAGAACATACGTTACTTTTAAAAAAAATATCCTGCTTATGTTTTTGATGATTTGTGGTGATTTAAAGTAACGTGTATACTTCTGAGTCAATTAGGCGGTTTTACCAAATTTCCATGTTTCTTATTTAAATGAGACACTAGAGCTAGTGATCAACATTGATGCTGAAATATCTGGCCTGTAAGGGAGTCTTTAAACCTTGGTGAGAAGAACATTATATGCAAACTTGTTTCCTTGTAGAACTGAAAAATTACCATAAAACGGAAGCATCGGTATTATTCAAGGAAGTCATTACAAAGTTCTTGGAAAATAAAAAAGCTCCAGAATATATTTATATTGTAGTTCACATGTTCAAATAGTTTTAGCAATTAGGATGTTTGATGAGCCTGCATGTTTACTTAAACAGTCATTGATATTACTTATTATAAATACAGGATTAAATTGATGGAAAAGGACTAGCAAGGTCGCTGAAACACAAACATCATGGTAACAACTGTTGATCACTTTACCGAGAAATTCTGCAAGAGACTCATTGTAGAAAGCGGTAAACAGGAAGCTTCAAAGGAAAAAGTGTAATGTATTACCACATCGTATCACTGACTTACCGTAAATACTAACCGTGATTATAATGTAATATAATGTTTCCTTAATTTCACTATATACTGTATAGTGGTTCTATACTGTACAAAATAAGAGATTGTTCAAAAACCATAGGTGATAAAAAAGATCATGTCAGATTTGTATTCAGCACATAAGAATCAATAAAAATTAAATATTTAAGTAAACAAAGTTTTCAATAAAAATTTTCTTGGACGCTATAATAAAAAGAAAAATAAATTTGATTGAATAAATCAGTTTCCCCCGAGATCCATGTTACCACTAGCGACATTCAAGGAGTTGTCCATTAAGTGGAACACGTACAGGTTGGGCGATCTTCTTCGGTATTTTTCTCGAAAAAATGCCATAATTATTATGCGATTAATATGCGCGAGAATGAACAACCCGCTGTGCTGTCGATACCAACTTGTAAGTCCTAGTTTTATAGCTATCGTTTATTATTTTAATAGTCAGTTTACTGGAGTGTTGTGCGTGTTTCGCCCATTGCCAGTTGTAGATTATACCCGCGAAGTACTCACTACGAGGGTTCCGACACATTTCAATAAATACAAGAATTCAGTAATCACAAAAAATTTACAAGGTGTAACGGCAATGTTAAATACATTTAATAATTGAGATAATTATTTAAAACTACTATTCTAAATCACGATATTCTTGACGACAGTTTTGTTGTAGAAAATACCTGTCCTGTGTACTTCAACATGTGTAGAATTTATAAGTGAGGAATAGTTTTCTTGGAGAAAAAAAGTATTTTCCTTAAATAAATTTTAGAAATTATGTATGTCACTTAATTTCTTGACTTCGATGGCCTTAACAAAATTAATGAAACAGTTTTGTTATCAGTATTTTGGGCTCTAGTATACATTTTGAAAAATTTGACTGTTTGTCCCTGTATGTGACAATTTCCACATGTGAACTGATGCTACTCTATGCCCATAATCTACTGGTCTTTACCCCTATGGGCGAGTCGAATTCCCTAATTCAATTTCTCCATCAGTTTCTTCAATGTCTTAGGTCACATCAGTATTAGTCTTCTTTACAAACTCCTATACACCTGATTCATGTACTAAGCAGCCAGGGAATTGGGTCCAGGGTTTCGCAGACGACATTGTAATAGTGAGTAGGGAAAATTTCTCAGTACTGTTGCGGTTCAGATGCGATATGCCCTTGATCACATAGAGAATTGGTTCTCCATGAACACTTAAAAAACTAAATTAGCAGCATTCACTAATAAAAAGAAACTTACTAGACTTAGAGAGCTGAAATTATTTGGGAAGGGACTAACAAGAACCAATGAGGTCAAGTATCTAGGGGTAACTCTGTATTCCAAACTCAATTGGAGCACTCATATTAAAAATAATAATCAACAGGACTACGCGACTCTTATGAAACTAAAGACAAATTGTAAGTAAAATATGTAGGTTGAAGCCAAAGGTAATCTGTTGGTTATACACATTAATGATTCAACTTATGGTTCAGTACTTTGGTACAAAAATACGTCTTTGCAAGCCTGTATGATCTCTCTCATCACCCTGAAAAGAGAAGCGCTGTTTAATATAAGAGGAGTCTTGAATAGTACAGGAACGGCATCTTTAGAGGTTATCATAGGTATCCCTCCGATGGAAATATATATATTTTGGCGGTAGCCTTTATGAGCATTCTAAGACTTAAAGGAAACAATACTTGGAGGCCGAATGATCTATTGAATAACCACACAAATACTACTGGAACTATAGCTGAGAAATCCATGTCTACGATGAACTCAGACATGATGACACCAAAAGTAATCTTCAATGAGAAGATTGACATAATTTTACCATCTAGATAACAAAAAGTCCCAAATATTAATGGGAACTTGGCAGAATGGGAACCCATGGTACTGGATTAGCAGACTTTGGACAGACGTATAATTATATTAAATCTTACAGTCTAGGTTAATATACAACTGTGCTTCAGGCTGAATATTTTACTTTGGTAACCTGCATTGATAAAGTCATAGATGGAGACCCAAAAGCAAAGAAATTCAACATTTATCAGATAGCCAAGTAGCTATTCCGGCAGTTACCAAAGAGAGAGCCCAAGTGGGCAAGAGCCCACTTACCAAATCAAAACTGGTGAGGAACTGCAAAGATTTTATCAACCTGGTTATAGATAATAAAGTTCTTTAATATAGATGCTGGGTAATGAAGGGGTGCATGGGATTGAGCAGATTTGTTGACAAAATAATGCTCAAGAGAAACCTTTGTAGGCCCAGAACCAGTCTATGACTCAAAGGTGGCTAAAGGTGCTACAAAAAAGGAGGTTTAGAAGTGGATGATAAGGAAGCATCAAAAGGATTGGAAAACTACTCAATGGAAAATGCGGACTAAGAAAATAATCAAGAATATTAATAAAAAAACTCTCGAACAATTTGATGAACCTCAATAAACGAAAGATTTAAACGGTTACCGAAAAGGACTGGACATTGTTGTTTAAGAAAATACCTATACAAACTAGGTGAGATGAAGGAACCATGAGCAGAAAATGCAAAATGGAAGAAGAGACTGTCTTATACGTCCTACGGCGTTGCAATGTGCTAAGTGATATGAGGCAGAAATTCATTGGTCAACTGGGGATTGAACCAGAGAAGATCCCAAAACTAACAATAAGAAAACTGTTAGCCTTGGTTGAGGCCACAAGACTTAGAGTTTAATGGAAAATACAAGATATGGTACAAAGGTCTTACGAAAAGTGACATAGATTAACAAATCTAGCCTGAACTAACAAGAAGAAGAAACTTCTTAACTTTCTTTGATAAATCGATTCTTAATGTTGTCTCCCTTTGTCACTCCACCGATCTATTTAAGTATTTTTATTTCGAAAATATGCAATAGTGTTCTCTATTTTTAACTGATATTTAAAACCAAATCTTCTTGTAAAATGATATAAAATTTTATTATTTCAAATAATATCCAAACTAGATCTTATCCAAAATAGATGTTTAAATTTTCAGAATGTTTTCGATCCTATCAGATCATCATCGGTGAAAAATGTCCATAAAGTAGTTATAACTAGCCACATAATGAGGCCACATGACCCTTAATTTACATAATTTGAATAACGAACATGAAATTATTAAGACACTAGGACGGTGATAATGGATTACATTTTTAAAAGAACGTTTAATTTCGTAGGGAACCTTATGCCCTGAGAGATAACAACCAACAGGTTTCTGTACCTATTTTTCTAGCATCTTAGTCTTCACTATCTTTCCGTCTTTGGCCTACCTCTCTGACTACTTCTTAAGGGCTGTGACATCAGGTTTCGTCTAGAAGTTGTTCTGCTGTGACTTTGCTAGATGTCCTGCCTTTCTTAGTCTTTCTATTTTTATGAGATATATTATGTCTTTACTACTAGATATCTGTTTGTATTTGTGGTATCTTATGGTAGTTTTACCTCCTCTTCCAAATACCGTATTCACAGATACCACTGAATTTCCTCTGAGAATTTTTCTTTCAAATGTGACCAAGAGGTTTTCATCTGTCTTGAGGATAATCCATGTTTCCAATTCATATTTCAGCATTGAAGTATAAGAGTTTTGTTCATTGTTTTTGTTTTCTGGCTTAAGGTTCTACCTTTCAGGTGTCTACAAAGTCCAAAATAGCCTTTGATCTGAAAGAGGAAACTGTTGATTAAGAATAATGCTAAAAATAAGTTGGATAATAAAGATAGAAATACATAAGTAGAGGAGCACATAGTTATTACCATATTACCATATTATTTTAATTTTAATTTTAATCTAAATGAAAATTGTGGCTTGACTCATATACATTTTGTAAGTATTTAACCACATTGCTTTTTTAACCTTAGTCAAAATTTAACCTTTATGTTTGCATTCACTAAAGAGATAATGCTTTCCTACTAATTCCTGGTAATGTACTGATGATGGACTTTTTAGTCCGAAAATGATGTGATGGAGCCCCAAAGGCTACAATTTATTCGGAAGTCTATCAAACCAAAACGCTAAAAATGCATATGACAAATGAAGTTTTTATACTGTGAATAATTTCAAGTATCTGGAAAAGTCAGGAATTATATAGACAGTTAATATTTAGCATTTATGGAGGAATGGAAGGTAGTACAGCCTTGTTTTTGAGGAACATTTTCTTTTATTGGTTATTCTTTATTTAACACTCGTAAGATACATTGGATATAACCATCGAGCAAAAACACAAAAGAGGAAAACTAATCATTATGAAAAGGAGACCACAAAAGTGACCTTTGATGGCGGACATATCCGGAAATGCGAATACGTGAAATTTAAATTTTCCGACACTTATTAACGGTAGCTATAAAATAGTTTTCAGAATGTGTCTTCGACGAAAAAGTTTTAATTAAATATTAACGGTAACAGTAAGATTTCATGTGACAGTTGGGACAAATAATAACATAACCCAACTAAATTTGATTTCTTAAACAAGAAAAGCCTCGCTTTCCTTGTTTAATTTTTCCTCTCAAGATGGCACTTCCTGTCTAAAAATATTTTTGCCCCACTACCTTTACATTCCCTCTTTTGTGTTTTTGCTCGATGGATATAACTCATACAATATATCGTATAATACAAACATAGATTTTAATTAAATCTACCAATAAGAATTGTTGAATTGCAAGTTATTGGAAAAAATAAAACAGGAAAACCAAAAAATTAGTGGGAGACACTTAAAAAGAATATGTCTGTGAAAAGCATAGATATTGGTCCGAATCAAAATGGAGAAATTAAATTAAGAAAGCTAACTCCTCTTAAAGATTAAGAGATTGATGATAGATTGTAATTAAATTATTCCTTCATTTTAATATTTTTGTGCCCCCTCGTATTTCCAGTCGATGTTCGTGACTGAAAAATACCCTCATTGTAATTATAAATGGGTAACGGCCCTTGTATACGCCGCTTATGTTCATCTCGTTGCTGTATCGATAGCAAGGTAAACCTAAACGAAGCAAGCAGAAAGAAATCTTTGTTTAGATCGGTTATCTACCTTCAAGTCCGATTTTATGGTGAAAGACGTATATGGTGAAATCGAGAAATATTTCAGAGTTATAACTTCAAGTCGTGGAAATGTACACGGGTATGTACATTCGATCCTTAATTATTAAGATGTTTGCTTTTATTGCATCTTTGAGTATATAATATGAATTTCCATTAAAAGCTAATTGTTAAAGTCACGTTGATTTATTCTGGACTACTACATTATATTATAGAAAAAGTGTATTTTTTATATAAGACAGTAGACTTACTAATAACTTACACATCAAGGTATTGGAAGACTCCTACAAACTACTAATAAAAAGTGAGAATGACCCGGGAAGGCGACCCGGAAAAAGTGTTAAAATCGTTAGGTGGTCATATACATGCGTAACACAAAGAGTGTAAACTCAGACAAAGAGTCAATTGATAAATAATTGTGAGCCAGAAACCTACAAGAAATTAACTGAAAAACTAAGAAGTACGGGTGTATCAAATATTGGTGCATTTAAAAAGTAGACTTGTTATTTTTATTTTTTCTTTTGTATATACTTAGTCTACCAGTGGTGAAAACTTTCCTTATTAAATGAAACGTCCCGAATTCAACGACTTGCTGGAGCAGAAAACTGGAAAAACCTAGAAAATAAGTAAGGACACTATCGAATAGAGCCAAATAATTGGGGACTGAACGTACAAAAAAACTCTTACTGAATATGAGATAAGATAATCGAAAAGAGAACCTTGGAGGAGGAGTATTTCAGATATACCTGCCAACACCAAAATCCACAAGATTCTTTTCAAGGATCTGGCACAGGGATCCGGCCTACTTAAAAGATCTGATGGCACATTTGCCGAATATAAAACGGAAACACTATAGTTCTTAATAGAGACCCACTTCAGAAAACCTAGACGAACTTAAACATCCTAGGAAAGAAGACTGGGAATTCTCTGCAATAAACATCAAATCATAGAATGTGAAGAGGGTCATAAACCACTTTCCTCCATTTAAACCTCCAGGTCAGGATGAAATATTTCAAATTGTATTGGACATATTATTGTCCATCCTTACAAAGATCTTAAGGGCTAGCATAGCCCAAGGTTTTATACCAAAGACGTATACAACTGTAAGAGTGGTGTATATACACAAAATAGGACAACAAGACAACGCCCTACCTAAATCCTACAGGCCGATCAGTCTTACCTCATTTATGTGAAGACAATAGAAAAAAGTCTCGATAGACTTATTAAGGCGGGGCAATTAAAAGATCATCCTCCCAATGCCAACCAACATGCATACCAAGATGGAAAATCAACAGCAACAACACTAGATGAAGTAGTTTAGAAAATCAGTCACTACATTAATAATGGAGAAATTGCGTTAACCGCCTTTCTATATATAGAAGGCGATTTCAATAATGCACTACCAAATTCTCTCGAAATTGATTTTGGCTATCGTATGCAACTGGATCAAAGCAATGCTGGAAAATAGACTGATTCTAACTGACCTGCAAGGACAGGAGATTTTGGCCAAAACAGCTAGGGAGTGCCCATATGTGGGAGGGCTTTTTTCCCTCCTGTGGTTACTCCTGGTGGATGACTTGAACTCGTTCCTTAACGCACACGGAGTAGAAGGGCAGGCCTATGCGGATGATCTAGTAATTATGGTAAGAAGAAAATATGTAGCCTGGTTACTCCAAAGAACATTCAATATCCTTACTAGATGGTGCGACAGAGAAGAACTCTCTATCGGTTTTAGTAAAACAGTATTAGTCAGTGTCACAAGGAGACGGAACTTAGATAACATCTGAATGCCCGCTGTGTATGGAGAAACTGAAAGAGGCGAATGAGGTCAAATATCTAGGAGTTATTCGAAATAAACGGTTTACATGGAACGCTCATTTAGTAAGAATAACCAACAAAACAAAGCTTTCCCTTTGGACATGTCGAAGGATATGTGAGGATACATGGGGTATGAAATCCAAACTAATGTACTGGCTATATATGAATGTAGTCAGATCTATGATTACGTATGGCGCACTTATATTGTAGTCTAAATTCCAAGACCACCAAAGAGAAGTTGAATAAGTTTTAATGACAAGCATGCTTGATTATAACAGGTGTGATGTCGACTACCCCAACCACCTCCATGGAGGTCTTGCTTGACCAGGAAGGATCGAATGAGAGTCAATAAAATGAATATCATCATGGCAGATCCATGCTGTTATGTAAATGACTCTAAAACCGATAAAGGAGTTAGACTCGGGTATACGGTGGAAAACCAAGAGTAAGGCTCAGTCAAAACCTAGCTCTACTATCTTTCAAGCGAAAATTTACGCTATAGAGATGTTCCTGCAGGAACTAATAAAGAAGCATTGTAGGGAAAGATCTAAAAAAATTATGTCTGGTAGCCAGGCGGTTATACAGACATTGGAATCGAATCGGATTGACTCCAAGTTAGTTTCTAACTGTGTTAAGCATCTGATCCGAATCGGAAAAAGTAATGCCTGGACATATTGGTATTAAACGAAACGAAAGACTGGACCTACTCGCCAGCAAAACAAAAAAGCATTCATAAGCACAGAACCTGTCATTGGCATAACAAGAAGCATACCAAACGAATAATATCGGACTGGGCGGAGCGGATGAAACATAACTAAATGGTTCTCACACATTCGAAGTTTTTTACACGTAAACCTTTGAAGAGGAGATTTACTAGATCTAAAAAGGAATGCTCTGAAAATCATCGTGGATCTTCTGACAGGGCACTGTCGCCTCAATAGGCACACAAACAAATTCGAACTGACGGTCAAGTGGAAAGGTGTTTAAGCGCCCACTTATATAAAACTTAATCAAACCCAAACTGAATTCAACTCCCGATGCAAAAAAAACAGTTTGTGGCTTCTGAAGCACACATAGTGTCGCAGGTTTTATTATAATAAACAACGTGTGATCTTCATGTACAATTAAATGCTTAAAGCCCCGTTTTCCGTAATGTACCATCTATAGCAAAACCCAAGATAATAAAAAATTAATGATATTGTCTTCTTGATTTTTTTTAATCACTATAGTTTTTATTTGTTTAATTATTTTGTCCTATCTTTTCGTCTGCAACTGCGACTTTATCAAAGGCAATCCGCTAATAGATTACTTTGCCCATCCTTCAAAACAGGAAAGAATTAATGGATAACATCTGAGAGAATCGTTAGCAACTTCACTAATATTTATAGCATATAATAGCAACATAATATTTATAGCATATAGCAACAAATATGAGAAGAGGTTTAATAATTGCCAATTGCTTTCGTGGAGAAGTTTGTCCTCGGCAAGAAGAAAAGTGCGTCACAAAGAATATAAAGCATAGTAGTCATCGCAGAACATAAATTCAATATGAGCAATTAAGATTAAAGAACCATAAGAAAAAATATTAATTACACAAAACATTAGTTAAAAATAAATCATATCTTTTGTTTTGTAATAACATAAGTTTGCTATGAAAAGATGATGTGACGAAAGAAGTGTCTTGTTTCACATACAAATTCAAGCAATGCTATAAGAGACAACCATTTATCGGTGAATGATACTGCATACATCACTTTCTACGTATTCAAATATAAAATACCGAAATGATACCCGGCTCCAGTTGAATTTCTTTTATAGTACTTCTTCAGAAACAATTAATTTAAAAAGATTTACGATAACTGCCGCTGGTGTACGGTGTCGTTAATTGTTATGGGAATAAACAATACGAAAAATTTTCAGTCACATGCTTGAAATTCTTAAGAGGTCCTCACGGCATAAATACGGCCAACAGATAATCATCAGTGGATATATTTATGAATTTTATAGTTATACATTGGGACAGAAACCAACTGGATTTATCACATACTTCTTTTTAACTTAGACAATATTAATAAATACCACAGGAGTTCATTTGCTTCGTTTCTAGATTCATTAGATAGATATAGAAAGTTTTTTTTTAACAATTTTTATTACATTTATAACAAATTTTTAAACAATGAAAAATCATCTATAAGACATAAACATAGTTTTTTTTCTGAAAACTGGCTTTGACAGAGCCAATTAGCCAGACCTGTTTTTGCTTGCTTTTAAAGTCGATTGAATTTTAATTATTATTGATTGCAGATGCATAGTCAAAATTTTCTTGTTATCAAAATGTTAGTACTACATAATATACCTAATATTTTTATGGGTACATAATTTTTGTTTTAATATATTTTTATTTTGTTTTTTTTCTTGTATTATCTTACTGTTTTTTTTGTATTTTTTTTTGTTTTTTGTTCTATTTCTATTTTCTTAATTCTTTTATGTTTTTTTTTAATTTTTGATATAAATTATTTTTTGTTTTTTTATCAAACCATATTAACAGATTATGACTATACACTAGTTACAACAACTTTACATATTTACCATTTACATATTTTAACAAGTTTGTAAAAGCAATGAAAAATATTAAAAGATTAAGGTTTATTGGAAATCAACACTTTTATAAGGAATTTATTAATTCCTTATAAAGTTCGTTTATGTTGTTAATTTGTAAAGCACATTCTGATATAATATGTGTTTGATCACCTATTTGACCACATCTACAATTGGGAGTATTTGATAAGCCGATTCCATGCATGTAAGATGGCGTAAGAGCCTGATTTGCTCTCAGCCGATTAATGGTCTTTATAAAATGTCGATTAGATTTTGTGTAAAACCTCTTGAGGGTATCCTCGGGTTAAAATGATAGAAGTTAATCCAGTCGTACATTCTCTGTAATGTAAATGCCAATTATGTTTAAGTTTTTGTCTGCTAAAAGTATTAATATTTTGTCGCTGGAATTAAATTTTTGTTTACTGTTTCTCCGAGCATATATGCTGATTTAGCCAAATTGTCAACGATTTCATTACCTTTTATTCCCGAATAGCCCTTAATCCATGTAATTGTTACATTTAATCCTAATTGTATAGTTTCATACAGAGTTTTAAGAATTTTCAATTCAATGTGCCTGTGGTTTAGGTGTTTGAATATTGTTCAATCTGTCGATCACGCTTTTACTGCCAGTAAATATAACACACAGCAAACATTACTGCCATCATTTCTGCTGTGTATAAGCATTCACTGGGTAAGCTATACTGGTAATGGTAATTTTTATTTTCTTGGAACATTAAACAGCCCGTTCCATTTGCATCTTTTGACCCATCAGTAAAAATGTACTGATAATCTGTCCATTTTTCTTTAATAATTATATCAAATATATTTGGGAGTAAATGTGAGTTTAAGTAATATATTTTAACCTTTCTAGAAAATAGCGTTTTTGCCATTCCACCGTAGTAGGGCGGAATTTAGCTTTTATAGAGAATATCGCTATATTTTACGTACTTAGATAGCTTTCTACCAAAGCTATAGATCCAGTACCTATGGGTGAGGTCTAAAACAAGTATCTCATGAAGATCTTGAAGATATTTACAATTTTTGGACATAATTCGGGTTGTAAATTTATCGCTAAGGAATTGACGGCGTAAATGCAGTTGTGGAGGTTCCGCCGCTTAATTTTCCATTATTTGCAGGCGTTTATTTTTTTGAACTTCAACTTTGTTTAGGTGTGTATTGGCCGCTGATCCAAATAAATGACAGTTATAGTCGAAAATCGGTTTGATCATGTTCCGATATATATCGTTGAATCAGGAACCGAAAAATGGTAACGCATAAATAAGAGCGCATAAATATTGCTGGTCTAAACATCTAAAATGCTTAAAACGTCTAAAACACTGCCGTGTTAATACCGAAACTCGTCGTCAACTGTGTTATTTTAAATGAAGCACTCTATTATATGATCATATTTTATGTTGCTAAAAAATTTCCTTTAAAACAATCAAACTCAATAAACCCTATTTCTGTTTATTATCAGAATCTTGGGGGAATACGTACAAGACTAGATGAACTTGGAACCTCCATCTCCCAGTGTAGCTATAATGTAATCATTCTGTTAGAATCTTGGCTAAATCAGGATTACTCAGATAATGAATTGTCAAATTCTGGCTAGCACATTTTCAGATTGGATTGTAACTTAAGAACCAGCCCTAAGCAGCGTGGAAAGGAGTTTTAATTTTGTCACTGAACTTTTTTTAAAACTAAACAAATCAATTCTGACATTAATAATGTTGAGCATCTGTTTGTTAAAATAGATTATGAACTTGCATCGTTGATCTTGACATTTGATTGTGTAAGCTGGATAAATCGGTGGTCCATTTCAATAGAAATGGGCACTCCAATGCACCTGGTGACACATAAAAATCTGTACCAGTCCAATATAGCAACGGTACGACTAGATAAGAAGTTCTCAAACCAATTCAAGACCGAGAGAGGTGTTAGACCAGGATGCGTGCTGTCACCTGATTTAACATTTATGTGGGTCGATGGAGTAACAGTGGCTGGTAGAAAAATCTCCAATTTAAGATTTTGTGATGACACTACACTTATAGCAGCAAGTGAGCAAGAAATGTTTAATCAAAAAGCGAAAAGTATAGTAGGTACGAAAGCAATTAAGTTGGTCTGAAAATCAATAAAACCAAGACAAAAATAATGATGGTCGACAGATTTCACACTATACAACGGACTAACATATTACAGGAATACCAAATAGTGGATAGTTTTGTCTATCTCGGGTCTAGTAGTAGACGGAGACGTATTGGTATGGCAAAAAATGCGATGAGTCGCCTAACTAAAGTTTGGAAAGACAGATCTATCTCTCAAAATATCAACATGTGACTGGTGAGTGCCCTTGTATTTTCAATATTTCTATACGGGGCAGAGACTTGGACTCTCCGCGGAGGCGAGCGCCAAAAAATTGATGCCTTTGAGATGTGGTGTTGGAGAAGAATGTTGTGCATACCTTGGACAGCTCATAGGACAAACGTTTCCATTCTAAACCAACTCGAGATTTAAAAAAGCTGTCCACAATATGTCGATGTCGCACAACGTATTGTGCAACTTTTCGGTCACGTGGTTCGCAGAGGTGACGATAGTTTGGAGAGATTAATTAATTGTTTCTGGAAACGTTCCGGGGAGAAGATCAAGAGGACGATCACCAACTAGATGGTCCGACCAAATTAAGAATTCAGCTGGAAACTCATTCTGCGAAGCTCTCAGAGCAGCTGAAGATAGAGACTAATGGAGAAAAATTGTTAGAAATATTGGAAGAACTCTCTATCTTCAGGAATGGGGAAATAACAATAGAGAAAGGGAGAAAGAGAGAGAGGGGGATCTGTCTCATGCTTCTATGGTATGGTCATCGTACTATTTTACCATATTTACACTCATGTCTTAGTCTTAGAATATCACAAAACTAAATGTGATCTAGCTTTTCTCTATAAACTACTTGACCATACCACTACCGATTCTAATTTATTAAGTCTTATTAACTTTAGATAAACTGTTAGAACTTTGAAAGACGTAGCTTTGTTTTTTATAACACACTATCACACAACCGGCGAATTTTCTCCTATAAACAGAATTCAGATATTGGGAAATGACTTAAATCAATCTTATGGGTCTGGTGGATATAAAATCTGTGAGATTTATGCACTTTTTTACTGAGTATGTTACGGATCAAAGATGATGACCTTTAACATCGATTATTCATTTTATTTTAATAAGATTTTGAGGAAAATTTAACTTATTTTAGTTCAGTTTTTTAACCATTGTTATTAATATTTAGCTTTAGTATTTTTTTATGGTAAGGATTTTGTATTTTTGTTAAATGTTTGTAAAAATGGGAACATTCCGTGAATAAATAAATATTACAAAATGTGTAATAGGAACATATTACAGAAATCTAACATATTTGAATCAGTATTTGCTATGTATCAACAAAGAACTTTAAGAACTACAAGAACTAAGTAAACCAACAGAGACAAGAAAATTTTACCAGAAACTCAACAAAAGCAGAAAAGAGTTCAAACCGAGAACAACGATGTGTAAAGATAAGGAGGGTAATATATTGACAGAACAGCAAGAGATACTTAGAAGATGGACAGAACATTTTAAGGAAAAGCTTGGGGTGAATAGGACGGAGATGAACCCTGATATACCGTTAGACCAAGCAGACAACAGAGAAAAGAGTCCACCAACAATAGCAGAGATTAGAACAGCAGTGGACAAATTAAAGAACAATAAATCACCGGGATCGGATCAAATATCATCGGAGCTACTGAAAGAGGGAGGAGACGCATTACTTAAAGCCATACATGAGCTGATAAGAAAGATATGGTTGAATAAACAGCTACCAAAGGAGTGGAATAGCGGCATTATTGTACCACTACATAAAAAAGGAAACCAGTTAGAATGTGAAAACTACCGTGGAATCACGCTGTTGAATGCGGCATACAAAATAATGTCCAACGTAATGTATGAAAGACTTAGACCATACGCTGAAAAAATAGTTGGCAAATACCAATGTGGCTTCTGTAGACAGAAGTCAACAATAGACCAGATATTTGTTTTGCGACAGATCCTTGAAAAAACAAGTGAATATAACATCGACACACATCATCTCTTCATAGACTTCGAAAGCGCATATGACAATATAAACCGAGAATTCCTAACAAAAGCAATGAAAGAATTTAATATACCAACACAGCTAATAGAATTGATAAAAGAAACACTAAAAGTAGAAAGTAAAATCCGGATATAAAACGAATTAACGGAAACAATAGATGTGAAGAAGGGACTACGCCAAGGAGACGCTCTATCATGCATATTATTCAACATCATACTTGAAAAAATAAGAGACACAACAGTTAATACCCGAGGAACAATAATTAATAAAAGCGTGCAAGTACTAGCATTTGCAGATGATGTTGACATAATCGCAAGATCAAGAAGAGAAATGATAGAGGCATTCACTCAAATAGAACGAGCTGCAAAAAATAGTGGTCTTAAAATCAATCAGACAAAAACAAAATATATGCCTGCAAATAAAAACGCACAAATAAGGCAGCTGCCAAATTTAACAATCGGAGAATACAACATTGAGGCGGTAAAAAACTTTACATACTTAGGATCCCTAGTTACGTCTGATAACAACGCTGCAGAGGAAGTGAAGAGGAGAATATTTATTGCCAATAAATGTTACCATGGCTTAATTAGGCAACTAAGATCAGATAACGTCTCCAGAAAAACAAAATGCCAAATATACAAAACCTTAATAAGACCGGTACTCACATACGGTTCAGAAACCTGGACACTCTCTAAAAGGGAGGAAACGTTATTAGCCACCTTTGAAAGAAAAATCTTGCGACACATATATAAGGACACAAAAGAAAACGGGATTTGGCGGAGAAGGTATAACTTTGAACTATACAACATATACCAGGATCCGGATATCATAACATTCATTAAAATAGGAAGGCTACGTTGGATTGGACCTGTGAAAAGAATGGAAGAAGGCGAAATACCAAACAAAATATTCAAACAAGTGCCAGTAGGAAAAAGAACAAGAGGAAGACCGAAGCTGAGATACGTAGAACAAATAGAAAATGATATAACAACATTAAAAATTAAAAACTGGAAAAAAAAAGCACGAAACAGGTCAGAATGGAGAAGAATCCTTGAACAGGCCAAGACCCAAAAAGGGTTGTCGAGCCAGTGATGATGATGATTTGCTATGTGCCAAAATCTAGGTTTCAAAGAAAAACCGACAATATAATAATACATAAATTTTCTTTCGAAAGTGGAAATAAGATCTGTAAGTCTGGTTTTATTTAATAATATGACATTTTTTCAAACAAAATAATAAATTTCTATAATTATATAATTAAATGTGGATATTTACTAAAGAAACTAATTAAGAAGTTATTACAGTAGCGGCAAAATGTAGACATTTTAGTCACCAATATAATTTATAAAGAGATACAAGTGATCGATTACTGGTCGTCAGAAGCGGTGTTACTCCACCCTGTTTATCATGTCGTAACGTAGGGATTCATTATGAAACACAGCCAATCCTGATAATTAGGGGAGTATTTGTGCGGACACATGAAATGATGTACTTAATAATTTAATCGCCCACAAAGCCCTTTGTCAAATATTGATATGGGTGTATAGTACAAAGCCAACTCTCGCATCACTGATGACATGTTTGCAAATGTGAACGTATGTACAATAATAACTAATTTCCATGATTTCTATTGATGTTGAAACACATATATACACACACACAGATAGACAAAATCTGTCTTTTTGAATGGCCAGTTAATCAACATACTTTCCATAGAAAATGTTTTTGAATAGGCACTGAGAAATGGATCTGTACATAAAATAAACTAAAACAAACAAAATTAATTGTTAATTTCAGTGTGTGATTCTGATTGTGCGTTTTTGCGATTGATGGAAGGTATTTATTTGTAGCAACAAGAGGCAATTACCGAATAATTAATGACAATAATAAAATTATTTAGGTCCAAATAGATATTTTTTTCGACTTTACTAATTATAATAAATAATAAATGAGCTATATCTCTTGCTAACACAAACCTCTGCCGACAAGACTTATTTAATTTTGTTTTCCAAATTTCTCGTTATTTAATACTCTTAGCACACTTAGTACTCTTGTAGTTTTTCTACGGACCCTAACTAGCGAATTCTAAGCTTTTTGCCCTTTACCCATTTAGTCCAGTCATCAGAAATTTGATATCTAAAAACGAGACGAACAAGCTGCATTTTTCTGAAAAAGTCAATTTTGGGATCCCAAAAAAATGCAGAAAATGTACCCTAAACTACATTTTTTCAGTTAAAAAATGTAGCTTAGATATTTTTGAACATAAATGTTTATTAGCACTTTTTGTTTAGAATGAACGGTTGTCTCAAAAACAACACTTGAAGCAACCGACGAATTTGAATGTCAGTTATGCTTGCGAAATCAACATTTTGTATCCACTTGACGGTAAAAATTCTTTTGATCAGAGTGTCCTACCGACAAAAATCAAAATACGTTTTAATGGTAAAGAGTGCTTTCGTGGGCAATTTTTAGATTTTGCCGTAGATGAATATGTCAAAAAATTCACAATAACCAACACTTAAACACCACCAAATTTCATTTGCATATCTCAACCAGTTTTAGGGCAATAAATATATTCTTAGTTTATAAGAAAAATTTTAACACTCAATATCTCGTAAAAGGAAACATTTACGGACATACGTTTATATAGCAAACTGTTAATACTTTTCATCCAGAATCACCCCCTGAAGTTATTTCTAGGCATTAACTAAAACTCTGTATATTTTACAAAAATATGTATTATTCAAGTGGACTACAAATCGTCACTTGGAACCCCTATAACTCAGATTCAATTGATTTCTGGGTCTTGGCGCAATAACTTTTGATCAATATAACCAAAGAAGTTGACTTTTTTTTTGAAAAGTTTCAGTCAATTTAACTGAAACCACTTTTACATAAGAAAATTGTCGGAGCCCTTTGATCTTCGTCTATTTTTTAAGTAGATTGTTGTGATACGTGATACTTACTGATCAAATAGCAAAGTACCTTTCCAAAAAAATTTATATAAACTTTTTAGAGACTATTTTTAGTACTATATATTTAGTACTATTCTAAATAATATTACAATTATTCTATCATAAAAAATGACAAATTTTAATTTTTAAAATCCAGAAAAATAGTAAATGTAGAAAAAAAATTATTTTTATATAAATTTCGCCCCTTTTTCCTGCGCTGCCAACTAGACTACATGTATCTCCATCTATCGCCCATGCTAATAATCTTAACCCTTAATAAGACATGGGATATAAGAAGAATTAACTTGTTTGTGTATATACTTTTGGTATCTCAAGGAGGTGAATAAAAATATTTGTTGAAATAAAAAATAATTTGAAAAAGTAATAAAAAAAGTGGTGGAAACCATTTTCCCATTGTTCCTTAAAAAATTTTTAGTATGTGGGAAATTAATTACCTTTATACAGTTTGTGAAACAATTTTTTTAATAAAAAAAAAAATGGATATATGGGTGACTAAACTAATTTAGGTCTCAGCTACAGCAGTGTGAAATGATTTGAAACATGTTTTTTAGAATAAAGCTACTTGAGACAATAACTACATATAATATCAGTTCGCCTTTTTTCTTTTTTTGATGGTTATTATTATTTTAATAATTATACAA
Source organism: Diabrotica balteata (assembly GCA_918026665.1). Classification (NCBI taxonomy): domain Eukaryota; kingdom Metazoa; phylum Arthropoda; class Insecta; order Coleoptera; family Chrysomelidae; genus Diabrotica; species Diabrotica balteata. The sequence continues at coordinate 53,651,543 of OU898281.1, forward strand.
GATGCAAAATCTGCCTCTTGTATAAATTTTTTGAACGTCTGGTAAATGTGGTCAGTCGAATTTAGGGAACACCAAAAATTTCCGATTTGTATTTTTGTCACAGGTCGAGATGCCTTTACTGTAAAGTCACCTATGAGAGCTCTTTGAAGGCGAAGCCTAAAATCCTTGTGGCAAGTATTTTTTTGACCATGAATCACACTTGAATCTAAAAGAAAGCAGAACAATCTGATTAACGATATTCTTCTCTTCCTACGTATGGGATATGATGTCCTAAAGTGGTCAAAGTGATCAACACCTCCCATATTTAGTATATAATAATAAATTGAAATAACTTTAGGGCACATTATATCTTTTTTTGTGTCATCTCTTTGTGTACGTTTTATCATGGTTCCTTTATGTGGTTGATTGGTAGTTGTAATAACCTTGACTTTTTTATTATCCAAACACTTTATTGCTCTTATAGGGCCACTGTTTAAACAATAGAATTCATTCTTTCGTAATTTTTCATTTTTGATTTGCTTTCTCCTCATGGAATTGGGTAAACTTGCGATTAGGTTTGAATGTACCTATAGCATACAGCTGTTTAGTATATAAATCTTCCTACAGTTTGCAACTTTTCAGAAAGTTATCAAAAATAACCAAAGATTTGTATGATATATCTTGGCATAATTTAGTTACAACTTTGTATCCCAAGCCATCATTTTCAATGCCTTTAGTTTTTCCAGTGTAAATAATAATCTGATACAACTACCCAATAATAGCCCCACACTGTCCCCAAATTTTATAACCACGCTTAATTTTGTTGATAGAACCATAATATTTGTTGATAGAACCACGTCTTTTAAATTTCAACATACATTCAGCAATAGAAAATCAGCTTCCAGGATTATTATAAAAAGGATCCCTTGACCAAAATAAATCTTTGTTTGGTAAACGGTGCAGTCTTATTAAAATAAAAACACCTAGCAATGCATGTATTTCTCCTTGGCTAGTGTTTTTGTAATTTTTGGCGTCTTTTTGTACAGCATATATATTTATTTGTAACAGTTTCTTCTAGTAGATCACAACCGAAGAAATTCTCAAAATAAAATATTGGTTAGCTTTTATGGGTAAATTAAACATTTGACTATAAAACAGTATAAAACAGTCAAATTTTGGTATTTCTAGAACATCTGTTTCAGAGGTCTATTGTCCAGTAAAATTAGTTAGCGTAACCACTGAACTCTGTTTCATCTAGACACTTTGATTTTCTTATGGGTCAGTCACAGATGTTCTTTCAGTTGTAGAATTTACATTAACGGATGGTAGAACCCCTCTAATCCGTCAGCCTCGGGACTAGCAGTATGGTCGGAACGCAAGAAAGGTCGGATTATCAGAAAAAGTCATTGTGTATGACGTATGTATGTGTTTTTAAAAAACGACTGTATTATTCTCAACAGTGATATAATAAATAATTATATTTCAATAAAATACAAGAAAGCTTTTGTTTGTACATTATTTATTAAATATGTATGTAAATATATAATGTCAAAAAAGGTAGCATAAAAATTAGTGCTTACCTATGTAGGCCTACTTAGTAAAAAAATCAGTAATAGATTTTTGTTCACAAGATGAAATTCTGGATTTAGCTGCAATGTTCCTCCATTTTTTCATCCACACGATGTCCATCGGTGTTGATGCTGAGTTCTGCTCAATGTACTGAAGGCCAATTTCAAAAGCATTCTTGGCATCGGTGTGTAAAATCCGGACAGGAGGCTCGTCATCATCATCACTGTCGGATTCTGAGTTCACGATTCCGTCACCGTCACGTTCCATAACAGCGGCAACAATTTCGTTATCGTTCAGCACTTCACTGGTCTCGCAGTTTTTGTCACATTGTTCAATCCACTCCTCAACTTCACTAGCAGGTATATTTGCATCCAGGGTCTGAAGATTGGTAACGATTTCCTGCACGTCGTTTTGCTCATCTTCGACCTGGTCAATTTCGATCATAACTTCTGGCCAAATCTTACGCCAAGATTTTCTTAGCGTGTCAGGATTTAGTTCTGCCCAAGACTCAGCCATTGTATAGATAGCATCTTTAATGTTGAGTGATTTCATGGCTTGGAAAATATCACATCCTTCTTCGGATTTTTCTAAAATCGAGCTTATGTATTTTCGGCGATAACGCCTTTTAAAACATTCTATCACGCCCTGGTCCATAGGCTGGATAAGTGATGTGACATTTGGTGGGAGGAAGATAGCTTTTATATCCCCTTTTACTAAATCTTCCTCAGAAGGGTGCGATGGTGCGTTGTCTAATAGCAGTAGAGCTCGAACAGGAAGATTTTTTTTCATCAAGTCCTTCTCAACACATGGCACAAACTCGTCAAAAAACCAAGATTTGAAAAGATTGCAGTCCATCCAAGCAGATTTTTGGTTGCGATAATAAACCGGCACGGATGATAAGTTTATGTTTTTGAAAGCCCTGGGCTTCTTAGATTTGCCTATGACAAACAGCGAAAGCTTGTGTGTTCCATCAGCATTGCTACAAGGAGCAACAGTTAGCCTATCTTTCATGAGTTTCGTTCCCGCTACGGTTTCATTTAACGCACTTAAGGTTTTGTTTGGAAGCATTTTATAGTTTAGGCCTGTCTCGTCTATGTTATAGACTTGGCAAGGTAACAGTTCATTTTCTTTTACAATTTGTTGAAACTTCACAGAAAACTCCTTAGCCGCCTCGACGTCAGCAGATAATTTTTCACCACAAATTGAGACAAACCGGATACCATGACGGGTTTTCCAACGATCAATCCAGCCTTCACTGGCTTTAAATTCACTTCCGACTTCTAGTTTTTTGTGCAAAATTATTGCCTTTTCTTTTATAATTGGGCCAGATATCGGAGTTCCCTTCCTTCTTTCTTGACTGAACCACATCCATAGAGCACTATCAAGCAGTTCAAGTTTAGGCTTTATTAATGTTTTTCGCTTTTTAAGAGCGTTTTCTCCATCTACTATCGTCATTGTATGTGATTCAATTTCTTTTCGATTTTTTCTCCAATCCTTAATAGTCGTAACGCCTACATTCAGTTCCTTGGCAATTTTTTGTAGTGATTCACCTTTGTCCAGCCTTTGAAGCACTGCAAGTTTTTCACTTAACGAACGCGTAACGTGTTTACGTTTTGCTCCTGACATGTTGAAAATAATGTACACACTTTAACTCACAAAGTTCGAAATAATACTGACAGAATGGATTGCGATTTTCGGAGAAATTTTCGTCGTAAACAAATCGACCGCCGGGGATTTCCGCGAAGCCAAGCAGGTCGGATTACCCGGAGCGTCGGACTATCCGAGGGCGGACGAGAGGGGTTCTACTGTAGAAGGAACAGCTTCACCAAGCAATTGCCCAATTCTGATATCAGTAACATCTCCATCGGACTTATTACAAACAGAAGTAGATGGGGATGGTATATAATTATCATCATCATCAGTAGAGTCGAGATCAAGATCAGACCTATCTTCTTCTAAAGCAGCAAGGAGTTCACGTTCTGATTATCCCCTTCTTGAGTTCATAATGCTAAAATATAACAGAACTTTTAATGCTCTTGACGCATGACTTCTGCGTTTTTTTATGCAATTGGACAAGGGGAATAATTTTCTCTCTAAAATAAAGAAATTTTTGTCTATTCTCAAATTACAACACCTTAGCATAGCAGAATTTGTATTTTATAGGTATAGTAAGTACAAGTACATACCATACCATGGAGATATTTTTTTTTTCTGTCAAAGTATTGTAATCGGTCATATTTATGGGTATAACACCCTTGAAATTACTTCCATTATTAAAATACATTAATTCAATCTTCGTTAATGGCTATTTTTAATTCTTTTCAAAACAAATACCTGCTCTAGAAACTCGTTATTAATAACTACTTCTGCGTACATTATGCAAGTATGTATTCCATTGTAATACTTCGCAATCATGTTAATCAGCAAGAGACTAACAGCTTCCACTCCTCTATGCGTCTACACATTTTCTTAAAATGTTTATAACAGGTAATCACTGTATCTTATTTACAACATTTTAATAGGTAAACATGACTTGACCACTAAGTTAAGGTGTGGATTCAATATATTTATGAGTATTACCAATGCTGCTAATGTTAGATAAACAGATTTTAGATAAAACACGGTTTGACTTACGAACATAATGAAATTTAATTCAACGCATTAATTGTCGTTGTTAATCATTAATGGCACAAATTTGTAATTGGTAATGAGTGCACTCAGCTACTACTTTACCATTTATAGTAAGCCAAAGATTTAGGAGGACAAACGACATGTGGTAGAAAAAATGCAATTTAAAAAAATGTAAAAATAAGATAAATTTAAAAAGCGTTATAATTAAAGGTAGAAAGGTAGAAAACTATTATTACTTCTTTTGCTACCATTGCGGCTAATTTTGTATTTACGAATTTAGTCGTCTTAATAGGGACTTTGCACTATTTTGTTCTTTTTAATCCTATTGTCATTATGCCACCTATCTGCATTTAGCTGGGTTTCTACCTTGCTGTGGGAAAATTGCAAATGCTTTTGAAATTAGTGGTCGTAGTGCAGAAAGAATTTAAAAGAAGAACAACATGCAATAACATCATGCATAATTTCATTACGAGCTTAATAATAAAAGTAGAATTTTGTCGTAGCACGCAGAAAAAAAATCAGATCGAAGCATATTTCTTTGAATACTTAAATACTTTTTACAAGAATGGTATCATAAACAGGCCTAATTTCCAGTATTACTCAACTTCTAATCCACACTAAGTTCTCCGCCACAGTTAAACAAAACTAAATCGACGTTGAATGTGTGGGCTGACATTTTTGAAAATTATGTCATTGGACCCAATCTTTTGGAAGATCACGTACACGAAGAATGTATCTACAATTTCTGGACAACGAATTGCCGGAATTATTAGAAGCAGTACCGTATGAGTCATAGGATGTGAATATTACATGACGACGCTCCTATATGCCAAGCTAACATGCTTCTTTTCTAACTGGGCTGCACTGTACTGATGACAACCAAATAGTATGAAATACGTATTTATGGTTGCCTTCCATCGATGTACCTATTTTGTTTTTTGGTTTTCCTGTTTTTTGCGAGACATGCCATTACATTTTACTTATTATAGTTATTCAGAAAAAAAAATGTCTTCATAATTTTAACTGATTCATCTCTTACAAGATTATGTTATTGTGTGTTTCTCTTCTTTCTATGTAATTCTTTTCTTTCTATTCTATCATTGTTTCATCTTCATCATTGTTTTGCCTATATCATCATTGTTCCTTGTACATATTGGTCTAATTTGGCAATATAAAGTTTTTATTCTGTGCTTCTGAAGATTAGGTCGGATTTTAGGTTTACTTCTCAGGAGTTAGTTTTTGGAGATGTCTTTTTGGTGTCAATTTGGTGAGTAGTTCCATTTTTGATAATATGGGACAGTTTAATCTCTTTCCTTTTAAATACTCACAACTAACTTGCTTATCGATTTTTAGGAAAAGACATAATCTCGATAATGGATCTAAGATCAAGTGAATTTTTCTTTCTTTTTTGTTTGTTGATCGATGTGTGTTGTTAAGATGTTGTTCTTCGTATGATTCCTTAATTTGATGTATACATTAGTTGCGGCCTCTGAGGTTTATACCTCCGCATGCTATTACATACTCTGTTTTTAATAGTCAATATCTTTCTGTAATGATTATTACAACTAGATATTTTTTCCACCTTACCTGCTAACATATTGGAATAAACACCTGGAAATATAAAGATGGAAACGTAGAGGCAGGAGAATCCGATGATATCAAAATCAAAACTGGGGCTTGATACTATCACAGATCACAGTAGTAGAGGATGTTGAAGCCGGAATTCGAATTAACGGAGAATGTATCAATAACATGATAAACGTGATGACACGGTGGTATTCGCTAACAGTTATGAAGCCCTTCAGGAGTTAATGAATAGAATCACAGAAGTAAGTCAGAGATATCGACTTTCACTGAATATTAAGAACACAAAATGTATGATGATATCTAAGAAGAAACAGCAAATTGAAAGAATTAGTGTGAATGATCAACCGATAAAAAAAGTAAAAACATACACTTACCTTGGTACGAACGTCAATGGAAATATGGACCATTACCTAGAAATAAAATGTAGGATAGAGAAAGCAAGATCTAAGGGCTAAGCTCTTCAAATGCCATTATTTATCAGTACTCGTAAATATCAGGTTAATACGATGTTATATCTTTCCTACACTGTTGTACGGATTTGAGTCGTGGACTCTCAGACGCGACCTCCAAGAAAATTAAGGCTTTCGAAATGTGGCTTTATTGTCGAGTCCTGAAGGTATCATATACCAATCACGTTACTAACCAGGACGTTTCATTAAGAATGCAAAAATTTGTTCTTCTTCTTCTTCTTCGTCTAGCCATTCACGTCCACATCTGAACATAAGCCTCTTCAAGTCTTCCTTTCCATTGGTTTTTATTGTACGCTACTTGTAGCCAATTTTTTTTTTTGGCTACAAAATTGGCTACAAAAATTTGTTAACCACAATAAAAATAGTCAAAATCCAATACCTCGGTCACATCATAAGGAACGGCGGAAGATATGGGTTGCTGCAATTAATTATACCAGGGCCAGAAAAACGAAGGATTTCCTGGCGTATCTACGTACGTGGTTTAACACAATAACCACAAATCTTTTCAGAGCAGCAATTTGCAAAATACAGATTACCATGATGGTCGCCAACATCCGAAATGGATAGGCCCTATGAGGAGACCTGCTAACACCACATCATGGCCTTAAGTTGCTTTCAACTCCACTTTAACTCATTGTTAAATCATCTGTGGTGTTGGTTTGTCGTTAGTTGAGCTTCGTCTTAGTTCCCTTTAAGTAATTACCATGACCTTTCGCTTCGTTTTTTAACTCCCTGCATAATTCCCAGAACTCTTAAATTACATGTTGTTAATGCACATATTTTATACATACCTATTTGTCCTTCTTTTGCGTAGGTCATGATCTGTTACATACACCTGATTTATTCTTGGAATATTTTGAGTGACTAAATATTTCCTTAGTTTAATGTTTATTCTCAATCTTTATTGCACTTAGTAATATATCTATTTTCGAAATACAATATTTCTTCTGCCTTATAACCTCAAATTATGTAGGAAACGTTTCATTTAAAATTTAGTGATCTTTTTTATAACTTACCTAACAGTTGTAACTATTTTTTAACATAGGTATATATGATTTCACAATTATCGTCGTCGACATAAACGACCTGATAAAACTTTAAGATCATGTGGAAGCCTCTTAAATCTGAAAATAGAAGTTATTAATGGCTTTCTGGTTTCTAAAAAAGCACAAGTTGTTACATAAAAAGAAGCAGACGCCATTAACTGCGCTTTGAATAATTATACATGTTGATATTGTTTATTTTTTTTGTCTACCTCAGTTGAGGACTTGACAAATTGTCACAATTTTTTGTTTGAGTTAAAAAAGAAATTTAACTAATTTAGAAGAAACCAGTCTATTTTAGTTACACTTTTTAACATAAATTCTAGACCTTGATTATGATACTATTGTCTACAAGGCTTCGATAAAATCATAATTAAACCAATTTTTTCTATTAAAATATCTAACTTATATTATTACATATTTAAATCACACTCTGTTATTCTCTCTTCTCTAATTAAGGGGTGCTATATCCTCTCTTTAATTTTATTCTTCTCTATACATTATATTATGTCACTTCACCTTACAACGTGTGTATGTATGTACACTTGACTAAAATATTCCAATGAAACACGTGACCACATATAAAATTAACCTCAGAGGAATTATCATCATTGGGATTAGTCAATAATTAGGTTAAAAAAAAAATTAATTTCGTGAAAAAATGATACATTTATTTAAAACAAAAAATAGAATAGAAACTGGTTTAGGATAGAAACATTTGGACCTGAAAAAACTTGACCATGGACAGATTTCTTTGAAGAACACATGTTTCACTCTAGGACGTTTCTAATTTAATATTTCTATATGACATAATGAACTACTAAAGGGGGCCGATACACACCATAGATATGAAGAACCAGTTTAACAGAACAGTTACTATGGATAGTCATACTACCAATTATATATTGTGGCTGATTTTTCAGAAAGTACTTCTAGTGAAATTGTTTACGTGAATAAATAAGTTATTCTGTAATAAACTAAATGTTATTAACATTTTCCTATTACAAATTATAGTTTACACGACAAATCGTCACCAAATTTACTTTTTAAAACATCAAATCTGGCAAAACTAAAGTTTAACTAATTCTCTCTTTTGACTCACAACTGACAAGGTAGCTAACTTTATAAACTTTTGTATGATTTCTTAAATGTAGGTGGTTGTTGTTTTTATTCTTTTGTTTCGTCTGTTCTTTCTATTCGTCTGTTTAATCAAAGTTGTTCTATTTTTTCTATTAATAGCTTCGCAAAATTCGAGTTTATTTTTTCAGCGGTGACACATTTCAACAATTCGTTACACTGCCTCCCTCTTAAACCAGCTCGTCCCACTTACCAAAAAACAGACTTGTTCTTCTTTCTCTGGGTTTGCATATTTATTTGAGCTTTTCCCAGATATCTATTATATATTTACACCTTTCTAACTTCGACTAAAGAGCACTGCTAGGTATATCACTTAAGGACAATAAAACAAACACATGGATAAGACAGAAAACCAAAGTCACCGATGTGGTGCAAAAAGCATTAAAGCTGAAATTGGAATACGCTGGACATGTAGCTAGGGGCGATCTAAACAAATGGCACAGATCAATTTTAACCTGGAGACCATACCAACACAAAAGACCCAGAGGCAGACCTCCTATGAGATGGACAGATGATCTGAAAAGGACTGCCGGGAAAAATTGGCTACAAGTAGCGTACAATAAAAACCAATGGAAAGAAAGACTTGAAGAGGCTTATGTTCAGATGTGGACGTGAATGGCTAGACGAAGAAGAAGAAGAACTTCGACTTCAAAAGAAACCTAAAATAGGAGTATATACATACACTCATAGTCCCTGAGATTGGTAGCGACATATATACATATACATGAGATAATTTACCTAAATTTTGTTTAATATATTAATGTCGTTGAGGAATTTTACCAAATGTTTATTTTACAATTTTCTCCTAAAATTTAAATTATGGATCCAATGATGTGGTTGATCCGTCTCTCCAACTGGTATTTTGGACACGCCTTTACACTGAGTGGAACATTACAGTTGCTACTTAAAGGTCGGTTAGTGTGAGCAATTATATGTCGTTGGGTCAGCCGGGCATTGTTTAAATAATTAGTAACTGGAATGTTACACATATTTCTCTGCATCATAATCATAATTTTTGTAGTTTAGCTCCAAACTATATAAACTCACATCGTCTATTAAAATAGCAAAAAGAGATTGTCTGTTGCTATTTTGTCCATTTTTAACTTAAAATTTTGATATAGCTGGGCATACTCTATATAGACGAAATCAACTAACAACTTAATGCGCGTTATTGGAAATTTGATATTTCCACTGTTTTACAAATACACGGTTACAAATACAAGTCACAAATGTTTTCGCTTCGCTAAGTTTTGAAGGTAAATTGCCCCACTTCCACTTTTTCAAACAATTTTTTGATTTTTGTGTATTTGTCAGCCAGTTTCTCTTTCCTAGTACCTAAGTTTTGTTGAATAGTCACCATATTCGGCTTAAAATATTATTCACAACACTTGGCTTTGCAAACAAATCTTCTTTTGAGGGATTTTTCCCATCTTCTTTTGCGGGATTTTTCCCCTTCTCCTTTTGCCCAGCACATCCTAAAAATTCAATTTTTGCAAATTAACAGGAAGTCACATACGTATATTCGTTACAATCTTGTAAGCGATAGGATATATAATGTTTCCACCCATGCTACCATAAAACAATGTAACTTCTTGTTATTAAATGGTTTAAATCAAAAGCAACGATTTCGCAGTTGGAAATTGAAATTATTCCCAAAAAATTTAATAGTTGCCTTTATATTACTATTCAGTTTATTAGACTGAATACGACTAATGCAATATAGAAATGATAAAACACTACACATAAATAGGATGAAAAACTATACGAAGCACATACTTAAACTCTTTATTAATCCCCTCTGTGGCTCAGTGGTAAGAGCGCCTGCCTTTAAATCTAAAGGTCGTGAGTTCGAATCCCACCTGGGTGGAAATTTTCGTTTATTAAAAAAATTAATAAATGAAAATAATTTCTATCCTTGTGTGATCGGTACACACCGGAGGGACCGCAGACGTTCGGATACAATTAGCGTCTCTTAGCAAAGACAATGACGTCGACTTTGCTAAGTATCAAGACAATTACTCTACACACACACACACACACACACACACACACACACACACTACACCTCAAATTGTAAGATTGGCGAATGGATTTAGTCTCCGCAGTCATTTAAACACAACCAAACAACAAACAACAACTCTTTATAGTCATTTAGAGTCTTCTATCTTCTTATATTTTAAAAGAAATATGTCCTAATATTAAAATTAATTTTTATCTTGTATAAATTCCTAAGCAAATCTGAAAAAACACATCTTTGAATTTATGGCTAACTTGTTATTCGAATAATCCATATAAAAGCATTATAAATGGGAAAATAAGACGACCTCTCATTTCAATTCAATACTTTATGAATATGCGTTCATTAAAAAAGTTTATGGGAGGTTTTTAAGTTGATATGGGATGAGTGCTGCATGTTAGAATGATTTTGTTCTGCAAAATTATGCTGTGCACATAAAAGACGGTACTCGGAAAAGAAATGAGAGAGTAATAAAAGAGACTATAATATAACCAACAAATTGATTGGAAAACGTGCCTCGATAGTGGAATTGTTTGACTAAAAGATGAATTTCATATTTACTATAATAGTAATTGTATTTTTGATAATCCGTCCATTCTTTATAAGAAGATCTAAGTTTGATATGTGTCATAACAAAATTAAAAATTGACGACATTAATCACCTCTAATTCAACTCCAATTGCCTTCCTTTCTTTCTTATCCACTACTTTATCATTTGTTTATATTTTAACCTGTTTTTAGCAATTTTCATAATGTTGATCTTTTTAAAATTATTCCGTTTCCATAAATATGAATAAAGCTCTTATTCATTTTCATAAGACCAAGTTGGCAAATCGAATTCAATATTTACTTATTAAGGCTCCCCTCTGGTTCTTTTAGTTTCTTTATTGTTATTATTACGTTCAGCTACTATCCTGTGCACTTTTACCAAATTGTTTATTCTTAACCCTGCAGTCGTGACACTCGGTCCCTCAGACCGTGCCTTATATAAACTAAGTTAATTCTTTTACCTACAGAATGCGTGAGCTGCCCATCCCAATGACTTCCTATTTCCGAATTTAAATCGACCTTTCTGTCTGTAGTGTATTCAGTTGCTGACAAGTTTTTGCTAGTGCGGTATCATCTATTGGTTTTGAAACCTGGTATCTCAGACCGTGGCCACTAGTATTAAGTTTTAGAGAAAAGAAAACATACAAAAAGTTAGTCGTTTGTTCTAAAATATTTTATATAAATAGTTAGTTTGGCTCTCTGGGTCGTTTTTGCATGTTGTCTGAAATTACAAATAAGTGAATATAGGCTAACTATGGTAGGAACTATACGCAGTAATAAAAAAGACCTACCTCCACAGTTGGTAACAGGCATATGGCCGGGTCCTTCAAATATGTTTGCCTTCCAAAAAAAAACACACTTTAACTTTTGTTCCCAAAAAAAGTAAAAATGTCCGCGTGTGTTTATTTCTTCCGTCCATGACAACGATGACGTTGACCAAGAAAGTGGAAAATCAATAATCATGCACGACTACAACAGAACCAAAATAGGCTTCCAGATGGTTGATCAGATTGCAGGGAACTATAATTGTTCTTTTTTACACTCTAATATTGACATAAGAGCAGTGACAGGCAAACAGTGGATTAGATTGGCGCAAGATAGAGAAAGATGGAAGCAATTGGGAGAGACCTACATTCAGGAGTGGATGGAAAATGGTTGACAAAGAAGAGAAGAGACACTCTAATAAATGTATTACAGTACATAGAGAAGATAATCTAGTACTAGTACCTCGGAGAACTTATTCTATATACATTTGCCAACCAACTGACACATGTAAAACTGCTCAGAAGGTCAGCTCATATTTGCTTGCAAGGGAGGGAGACTGGGAGAACTAACTGGTGAATCAGAGTCCAATTTACAACCTGAACAAGAGAAAGCAGCAGCAACATTTCATTGTGTAATGTGCGACTGGAAAAAAAATCAAAAAACTAGATTTTCCTGTAGCAAGTGTAAAATATCGCTGCGCCTTGAACACTTGATCGGTATTTGTGCAAAGTGTGTTTCAAACACAGATCAAATGGCCTAGTTTTATGTTTTTGTTTCATTTTTTTCCATTTATAAATTACTGACATGTTCAATATCAATCATTTTAATTTTTAATTAATAATTCGTAAGCTCCTAACTTGTTTCACATATTATTACGTATAATCAATATTTTGAAAAAAAAAACATCTTTGTTTTTTTTTTTCACGAAATACAATGGGATATTTTCGGTTAAAACATAAACACGGTATGAGAGACTGTGGTCACGGCTGGTGTAACTTTTTCACTTCACGATTGCAGGGTTAACTAGGGTACCGATGACCAACCGTCCAAAATTATTTTACGGAGCTTTTGGGTTGATTTGTTTCTCTAACCTTTCGTCTCATGTTAGTTTTTTCCAATCTGCTTTTCTCGTTATGTTAACAGAATATTTTTAATTATCACTTTCTACATTCTAAATTCTCTCCATATTACTGCATTGTAACTGTACTATGACATTGTTGTCGCTTATATTAATTTCTTGATGATATTAACGAGTTTCTTCCTACTAGTTACTAGTTCCTAGTTGTAAATGACCAAATTTGCAAAATAATAACCAAAACATCAACAAATTTTACAAATTTTCTTTTGATTAATTTTTATATAATTTGTTTCAGGTAAGTCCACACAGTCCACAAATTAAGAGGATATATTTATTTATGTAAGTAAACCTTTTCTGTTTTTATTAAAAAATACGTTGAAATAAAAAATAATGATACACACCTATTTTTTACTTCTCTAATAACTTCTCTACTATAATACCACTAAGTCTCTTTTAACTGTGCTTATAAAAAGCACATACAACATAAAATTGTACAAACACTACACTAAACAATGACAAACAGTTTAAAATTATTTAAAAATTAGTTAAAGCTACATTCTTGTCGGCAACAGGAGAGAGAATGAATTCTCTCTCCTGTTGCCGACAACAATGTAGCTTTACCTGTTGTCAACAAGAATGTAGCTTTAAATAATTTTAAACTGTTTGTCCTTGTTTAGTGTAGTATTTATACAACTTTATGTTTAATGTTATGTTTATTACATTCTGCGCTTGTTGGATAGCCCAAAACTGACCAAATGCCCCTGATGATGCTTTAGAAAGCGATAGTACTTGGTCAAGATTTAACTAATAAAATTGTGCTCGATATCTGCCTTTAATTTTATCAAAGTTCATTTATTCGAGAATTCAACCTAATATCAATTAATGTTTATTTATTTAACACCTTTATAAAAACTGAATTCATTTGCGGAAACATACAAAAACTGCTTACAAAAGCTGCTCTCTTCACCTTTAAAACGCATTTTAATTTTTGTCGATAGGACGTTTTAATCAAAAGATACGAATTTTTATCGTTAAGTTCATACAAATTTTATTTAAAATTGATTTAAACTTTGAGGGTATACAAGGCAACTATCGAACACGGTGATTAATTTAATCTTGCCCAAGTACTTTCGATCAAAAGATCATCTTCAGGGGCATTTCGTCGGTTGTGGCCTATCCGACATAGTAGAATGTCATAAATGTAAAATTTGGACATAACAATACAAAATACAATACACTAAGACAAACAAACACTTTAAAATTTTTAAGGAGAAGCTTCATGTTATATAGAAGCCGGAGACAGAAACAGAGACTTTTATACAACATGTAGCTTCTCCTTAAAAATTTTAAAGTGTTTGTTTGTCTTAGTGTATTGTATTTTGTATTGTTATGTCCAAATTTTACATTTATGACATTCTACTATGTCGGATAGGCCACAACTGACGAAATGCCCCTGATGATGATCTATTGATCGAAAGTACTTGGGCAAGATTAAATTAATCACCGTGTTCGATAGTTGCCTTGTATACCCTCAAAGTTTAATTATTCGAACATTCAACCTTATATTGGTAAAATTGATTTCGCGCGCATAATTCACATTGAAAATCGCCGCTCGCTTTAAGCATGGTTTCTGTGAGAACAGTTTATTCTACATAAAAAGAGCTACTAAATATTTTTGTTTAAAATCGTCTCATCTACAGATTTTATTTATCCAGCCCTTGACTTCAGTTCAACAAGACCAGTTATACAAGGCGAAAACATATTTTACTCTCACCATTGTTTAGTATACATGAACTCGAAAAAAATGTTAAAGAAACATTCCAATGCAACAAAATTTGTTTTTTTACTGTAAATTTATTAACGAAAATAAGTGATCCTTTGATGCATAATGACAATGACTAACAAACTCGTTGAAAGTGTTAAACATTGATTTTTACCACCTCTCTACTAACCAAAACGTACTACCTACTTAAAGAAAAAAGAACACCAATTTTATGGTAAATCGCAAAGGATCTTTAGATGTTTACGCTTGTTAGCTTGGCATTACCCACAATATTTCTTTCAAATTGAAGTCAAGAGTGATTTATACAAGGCAAAATTGTTAATCTTTTAAATGACGAGGAACTAATCACTCGCAGCGGGGTCCAAATAAGCAGATTACTAAGACTATTAAACTCCAGTAATTGTTTAAACGGTTCACCTATAATTATTTTCTATAAAAAATGATCGTATATAACAATTAGGTAAGTCGTATTTTTTAACTTGTGCAATTTGTAGTAATTACGTCTAGGTATAGCAGGATATGTTTTTCACTTTTTATATTTTTCTTACTTTTGACGTTTCTGTATTTTAATGACTATCATTTTTTTCAAAATAAGTTTGTATATAAAAACAACGCTTAAATCAAAACATTTAAATAAGAATATGCCCAAAATTTATTTGATATTGTCAGAGGGTAATAAGTCACTTCCAAGTTACCACTCCTTAGGTGTATCTGTTTATATTGATTTATAAAGATTTGTTCAACACTATCTACAGAACTGGAAAAATACCTTCAGATTAGCTGAAACCAACTTTCGTCACCCTACCCAAAAATGCTAATGCTAATATTATGCTCACTCAATTTACTTTCACAGAGAGCCCGTGACATGAATGTGGAAATATTTGCCTGTTTTATAGATTATCGCAAAGCCTTTGATTGCATTTAACACCAGAAAATATAACTGTGCTGGCATCATATAGCCCAAGTAAAGAAGGAGAGCAACATGTCAGAGGAAATAGCCGAAGAAAAAGTGTACGATAGGGATATGTATTACCCCCATTTCTGTTTAATCTGTACACGGAAAACACCTTCGCAAAGGTTCCTAAAGGTAATATCACATACATGGCCGAAGAATCGTTGAACAGGTGTCATCCTTTAGATACCTGTGTGCACTAATGAATAATAGTTGAGATTCGATGAAAGAGGTCCTATCAAGAACTAAACAAGAAGGAAGACGTTTGTTTTTCAGAATAAAAACTTCTTCAATCAGGCGGAATCAACACATTGGGCTTTAAATGCTGCGCTCTAATGTATTCACAATTCTTCTGTACGGCTATGATAGCTAAAAAATTAATCCTCCACTAGAAAAACGCATCAAAGCTGTTTTAATGTACGTTTATAGCAAAACACGTATTCCCTGGACCAAAAGAACAAGAAACACCGAAGTTCTTAACAAAATACAGAAGAACAAGCTACTGATACCAACTATTAAAGAGCGTAAAGTAACGTGCATTGGACATATAATGAGAGAAGACAGAATGAAAATACTTCGGTTGAATATTAAAGAAAAAATTCAAGGAAAAAGGTCAAACTCAAGGACCTACGACGTTTGCTTGGCAATACATCGACCAAAATCTTCAGATCCGTTCTTTCGCGTGTATTTGTAGCCAATTGCATCGCTAAACTTCGTAGTGAGACGGCACAGTAAGATGATCTGTTTATAGGCATAAATCTTCATTTTTTTTTCAATGTCTCTACTTCTGTTAAACAGTTCTACTTCTGCTAACTTATTAATTAGAAAAAACAGATATATTGTTAAATAATTTGAAAAAAATTAGCAACTTGAGATAAATAGTTCTCTCTTATAGCTTGAACTATTAATATTTCACATTATAAGATTTACTGTCACGGGAACCGAATTTCTTTTGTGTTTCATTTATTCAAATAATTTCCAGTGAAAGCCGGCACCTGTCCGATTTTCTGTAAAACAGTGTTTGTCTAGAATTGCGTATGTCTACATCTACACAAAGATTTTATTACATATAACTTTTACGGTATAAAATCTTCTCTTCAACGTTAGCAAATATAATACGTCCCGACAAAAAGAACCATTCCATACCGACGGTTCAATGGAATGAAACAAACACTTCTTGGAGTCTGTATTTTGCATAGAATGAATCGTTTGAAGTCATTATTACAGCTTCTGGCTTCATCAGAATACGGATTATAACAAAACAAATAGAGCAAATTCTCTAATTTTGATTCGGAAAGCCGGATGTGAATGAGAGTTGGTTTGTTTGATTTCAACATTTGAATACACTAGCCTACCGACAGACGTAATCAAAGTTGATATAGAAAACAGAGAGCACGAAGACAACAAATAACGTATTACATACGAGCAGGGGCGGATTCAGCGATGGGGAAGCTTTTGTGGAGACCGCAAAGGCTTATGTTTATTTAACACATTTTTCTTTATGCGTTCTAAAAAGTATTTTCAGAAATTATATATATATATATATATATATATATATATATATTATATATATATATATATATATATATATTATATATATATATATATATATATATATATATATATATATATATATATATATATATATTAAACTTAGAGCTAAAATTAATACTAGTGCGGGAATTAATATTAAACTCAACAGTCTTCGGGTTGAACCGCGTAGACTATCATTATGCCGAGCTTTCGACATCCTCTTTGATGTCTTTTTCAGGGCTTCCGAGGTCTCAGGTCTTCCGAGCCCCCAGACACTACTACACTGATCACTAACCAATGCATTACATTACATTAGTATATTGATCGCAAAAAGGCTTTGAACTGGGTAACTTTTGGGAGCTTGGAAGGCAAAGGGTGCTAAGGGTCTGTGGAGTTTAAATCACTACCCAAATAAAACATCAACGTTTTATATAACGATATATAACTGCCGCTCGCGCTTCAATGAGACGTCATAGGAATCAGCGAATTAACACACGTAGTAGTGAAAAATTTTACGAAACCGCTTTGAAGCTACAAGAGCTAATAAATATCTGACTACAGTGTTGTTCCGGTTTTGGCCCGGACAACTATCAGAAAATATGTGGAGCTCTTGAATCTCTGCTGGCATTTTCTGTATATAATCATTAACAAACATACATACCTCATTAGGGCCTTTCGCTGCTTGGCCTTGATGGTATGTATAAAAATGTCCAGTACCGTTTTTTAAATCGTGTATTTGGTACCCATATAACCAGAACTGCCTGTAATAAATCATTTCTTGAACAGGTATAACAGGCAAGGGCATATTTTGAATATAGTTAAAAACTATTCCGCCGACATCTTCTCTTTCACGGCACAATGTAGAGATTTCCTTAAGTTTTGAGTAAAATTTGTTAGCTCTTCGTTTATGGACTACTAATTCGGCAGCGGCAACTCTCTTTGCGTTTTCGTTTAAATTCACATCTTTAAGTTTTGTGCCCAACTCTTCGCATGGTCCGCAAACATCAACTTGAGGCCCCCCAAATTTCAATACAAAATTTTCCTTAAAAATTTTTAAATAAAATTCATATTTTACTGTTATCGGTAAGTCTGGGTGTAGTTTTATAAACAGATTATACATAATCTTAACGTTTAAGGTAGAATCAAGATAGGTGATAACTTTTGAACTGTAGTGAGATGTTTTTTGAGGAAACGATTCAATATGTTAATGAATTTTTGCCTCAGGCCGTAAAGTATGTGGTCGATTATTATGTTTACCACGTAGATCTCTAGGAGAACTTTGAGAAACAAACAATCTATTTAGCCGTTGTAGTCTAGAGTTCAAGATCGAATCCAGATTAAGAAAAGCTGTTTTACATACGTGTTACCTTTCCAAAGTATTTCGTATGTAATATGAAAACGTGACTTCTCGGGTTTTTCCCCAGCTTCTCTCTTTGGTCGCTTTCCAGTTACACGCCTACATTCCATTAATCCTTTCAAATAGACATCTTGTTCGTTTTTTGAACCTTTCTCGTATAAAGTATTTAAAACAGCAACTTTTTCATCCATCGTAAGCTTTGACATGCATGTACTTTTACATCTGAAAAAAAAAGTTGAGGTACAGTAGACTCACTTTATATATATTGTTATATTGGTACAACTTTTGGATGTGTTTATGAAACCAAACCTTTTGTCCGATAATAAGAATAAACATAAGCTTAGGAGTATTTACATTTTCTGTCGAATGTCAAAAGTACCCGAATTTAAAGTGTTTTTCTTTACAAACCATTATTATTAAAACATAATATTATTCTTACGTGCAGTCTGTTTTATCGGCCATTTTTTTAAATACTTTTTCAGCTGCAGTTGTGTATTGAAGTCCAAGAAGACGAGCATTCTTTCTTTCATTTTTCTTCCAAGTTTCTGGACACCTTCTTTTCCTTTTATTCATTGATGTCCCCCCGCATCAGAATTTTCACTGCTAGACATTTTAAATTTCTCAAATACTGATAAAACCTTAAATAATCACAAGCTGCTTACACTGCAACGATCACGCTTAAATAATGAATAATAATAATCAGGTGACAGCAGCCGACGAAGCGCGATACGCAATATTGAGTGGAAGAACGATAGGAGTTGTATCGTTATTCCACTCGATGCCAAATTGTACCTCGCTTTTAAAGCGTATACTTTACAGATATTGTACGGTTCTTCGACTTAGCAGATAGATGGATAGTTAAAAAGCAATTTGGTTATCTTCGCTTGAAATGTCAATTTTTGGAGTTATATCGTTTTTCCACTTACCGATTCAATTATATGATGGTTTAATTTCGCAATCGTTACTTTAACGAAAAAATAGGTCATTAAACCTTAACTACTCTTTGTATATCCTGTAGTTTTTAGTATATCCTACAAAACATACCAATTTGGGACACCCTCTATATAGTGAACTTGTATAAGCCTCTGATAAAAAAAAACAGAATATATTAGAATTTGTTGCAAATTTTTCTTTTTAATCGAGTATGAGCATCATTTCATTTATTACAAAGTCGTTTTGCTAAAGAATTTCTTAAAACATATAAAACACAGTTACTTACATCGGTTTTCCAAAAAACCAACAAGTCTGTAGCAAACCGGAATCGCGACCTACGGTTATAAAGTCCATGCACTGAATGCGACACTTCTCATTATGCAATTCGGTGAAACCTGTTCACGTATTTTTTCTCCAACGTTCGCTCATCCATCAAAACACTTGCCATTCAGCTTTATAATAATGACAGCGTAAAAGGATCGTCAACACAAAAACCACTGGAGCGATCAATTATCGATGATATAACCATAAAGAAGTTCTGTTTAGTACAGTGCCGGATCTGTAGTACAAATTACACGTAACAGAGGTAAAGTTTTTTCAGAAATATACTATCAAAATATTATAATCCCCAATAAAAATGTGTAGCAACTTGTGGACACCCCATTTGTAATGAAAATATTTATGAACCCTCGATTCGAGGTTCCCACTTTGATTACCACTAAGGCTCTACAACTGAAAATTTTGAAGTTACTACCAGGTATTCCTCCCGATAATGTAATTGTTATGAATAGTGCAAATTACCAATAAAATCCCTTACTCAAATGTGTAAAAACAACAATACCAAAATATAAGCAGGAAAATAATACTAATTAAGGAAAGTTATTACCAACACTTACCTAAAGCATTACAGAGCTTTAATGTGCAAAAATAGGACTTTTGGGAAAATTATGCTAGAAGTATGCGAATAGATCATAAAGTCATTACAACCTTTTACCTTTACGGCATATCTGGTCAGTAGTAAACATATATGGCAATAGCTTTTTTTATTTATACACTGCGTTTTTACAATCTACTCTATACATAGACTATATGAGTATGAAAGCAAATTAACGTGAGTTAGGAACTAACTAGTCACGGTTCTCTAAGTAGTATTATTGCGGTAGGTCTTCTGATCATACTCTCTTCAGTCTTCTTTCTGCACGTGGTTAGGTGAGTAAATTATTCATTAATTCGTTGTTGTGGTCAGTATTGTGATTTTTATATTTTATTGAATGATCCTTTATTCTTTACGCCTTTTATTTATGCGTTCTTGATTAGTGGGAAGTACAGATCATTGTGAAGCTGTGTGTTTGGTTAGATACTAACTGGAGCTTTACTTCTGATATGGAGTATCTTGAATTCAAATGTTTGGAGTCTCTTCGTATTTGAAGACTTGCTGCAGCCTCATAGTTCTATTCCGTATGCAAAAATTGGTATGAGTATATCTTTGTACAGAAGCAGTTTATTTTTAAGAGATAACTGAGACCTTTTGTTAAGTAGCCAGTTCATATTTTTTAGTTTAAGATCTAGTTGTTTCAGTTTAGTTTTAATGTGCGGTTTTCATGTGAGTTTTCATCCAGATGCGATCCCAAGTATTTTACAACTGGATTTATGGGAATCAGGGTATTATTAATATAACCTTGCGGACATGCAGATTTTTTTGTTTAAAAGTAATTTGTACCAATTTGTTAGCATCAACATTCATCTTCCATCGCTTAAACCAGTTTTATAATTGGTCTAATTGATTTTTTATTTTTTTTATGTTACATTAGGGTCGATTTCCATTGCCAAGATTCCTGTGCCATTGGCAAAAGTAGCTAAGAAGTAGCATTGCTGGTTAGAACGTCTGCTGTAAATATCAGATACAAAAATGGACCGAGAACGCTACCGTGAGGTATGCCAGAGTGTATAATGTGATAATTTGAGTAGCTTATTTTAATTTTGACTTGTAATGACTTATATAGTTGGTATGTTGGGTGTAATTTAACTATATAGAAGAGACCTTTATGTGTTGTATATTGAGAAATATTCCAGCGCAAAACTTTTTCTCTTCGAGAGTTGTTTTAATTATATTTACTATTCTGTGACATTGGTGGATGGTTGAGTGTCTTCGTCTAAATCCGAATTGATGTTGTATAATTTCGTTTATAAGACAACTTGCTCGATTTTATGGAATAGTAGCCTTCCTAATACTTTCGACATCATTGGGAGTAGCCTTGTACTACTTATATGGCATTACTTACAATAAACAATTAGATGGACTAATACTTCACCTACTCTAAAGGCTTCTATACTTCAGTTAGTTGGCGAAACATAATCTATCCTAATGGTTTGAAGAAGAAATCAGTCTTAGATGTAATCAAAGTAAAGGAGTCTTATATTTATAATATAAACCAGACTTATCATTAAAAAAGTTATTATTAATTTGCGATAGCAATGTTAACCTGACTGCTATGGTACCTCAGCCACCTTTTACTGATCGTAAAGACTAGGGATCTCGAATTTGATTCCAGCCGAAGATGAAAATTTGTATTAAATAAATCTTTTGGTGAGATCGGTAGCACTTACCTGAGGTACTGCAGAGCCTTAGATATAATATCCGATCATTTGTAAAGACAATGAAGCCGACTTTACTTAGTAATAAGAAAATATCAGAAAATTTATGCAACTTAAAATTCATCTAAAATTTGATAGTAATTATTTTCTCTTCTTTCTAAGAATGCTTAATTATTTATTGTTTATATATTTTCGACTTAATTTATACTAACTTAAGTCACAGTGTAAAACATTTTTCTTCTTAAATCTCCAAGTATAGATTCTTTATATATTTCATGTATTAATTTTTTACTTTTCTCTTACTACGTTCTACCCCATTGAAAATAATATTAAAAAAAATTTTTCCGAATTATATCGAAAAATTTTGTGTTTGAAATAAAAATTTGAACAATTAACGAATGTCAGTACTAAAGAGAGCAAACGAGGTATTCAATTAAATTTTAATAGAAGTATATGATTTAAATACAAATCGTCACGTATCGATATTATTTTCCGAACAGTCTCTAAAAACTACGACTCTAAATAAATATATGATTTATCATATCCAGAAATAGATGACCATCAACAGCAGTGAACATGGAAATCTATTGCATTACTGAAATTTGGAGATAATGAACTACTAAAACCGCTAAAAACTTAATTGAGGTCTTACAGGACGCAAAATGCCAGATGATTGGAACCATGCCATTATCTTATACAAAAATATGTAATAAAAGTTAAATATCTACAGACCACTAAGTCTCCAATCCCAACTGTATAATAATTTAGCTGAGATAATAACCAATTAATTAACAAATAAATCTAGTCACCAGAGCAAGCAGGTATCCGGAAAAATTACAATTACATTAAAATACTCAGGGAAACAATTAAAAAGACAGCAGAAAAAAATCATTGATATAGATCCTTGTTTTGTACAAAATTTTAAAGCGTTGGACTCGCTAGAAATTTGGACAATAATAGAATCACCCTAAAACTTTAAACTAGACTACCTTCTTCTTCTTGTACCGACTCCATTAATGAAGGTTGGCCATGAGCATGTTATGTTTAACTTAATCGCAAGCTTTCTCATAGTATTTAAATGCGACGCAAATATCTTGTTGGTCTAGACATTTTTGAGCAAGAGTTGTGAAACTATAGAGAGCTGCTACTTTTCGAAGCCATTACGAAAGTCAAACTGTCTATTACTCATATCCGCTTCACACTTTCTGAATATTGTTGCATGTGTAACCTTTAAAAATATTTGTGATATTAATCTGTAGTCACTACAGTGTTGGGGTTCTTGGTTTTTGGTATCGAAACAAAGGCCGATAGCAGCAATTCTGTAGATATTTCAGCAGATTTGTACATTTGAAGTTCAGCAGATTTGTTAAAGTTGTTGAGTTTAAGTTGTCTTCGTCTAAAGATTACTCAGCTCGATGTGAACTTTATCTGGCCCATGAGCTCTGCCGAATTTTAAGTTGTTTGTAACATGTTGGACTCTAGATTTTAATAATATTAAAGCTTCCTCGCTATCAATTTGTGTTGGTTCCCTTTTTGTGCCCATGAAACGATCTTCAATATATTATTTGGTCCATACTTGTTTTATTTCAATTGGATTATTAATATGTTTATTGTTTTTGTCAATTAATCGGTTAGGTGTGTTTGTTCATGATTTTCCAGATAATTCTCTTACTTTTTTATGTAAATTATAATGATTATTATTTTCTGCAATTCATTTATATCAATACATGGTTCCATCATCCACTTTTCTTTAGTCTCTTTTATTTTGTTCTTTTATAATTTTTGATTTTAATTGTATTTATCTGGGTGTTTGATTCTATATTTTCTTTTTTGTTCCATGATTTCGAGTATTTCTTGAGTCATCCAAGGTTTCGGCTTTCTTCTTTCTTTTGTAGAGTTTTGTTTTGTATCTTTATAATAGAATCCTTGACTTTGCTCCACATAATGTTTACATTCTTAGTGTTTTTCATTTCTAATGTCAATCTTTTCATTTCTTGATTTATGCAAGTTGAAGCCTCGGCACGTATTTCGTTTATCTTGAGAAATTAAGTATTCACCGTAGAAACTTTTGGATTTTTATTATCTTTTTTACCTTTACCTTGAGTTTAATTTTTGAGACAAGGTTATGGTCTGATGGTGCATCTGATCCAGGGTATGTCTTAACGATTATAGTGGAATTTCTAAATCTTACATTGGTAAATATAAAGTCGATCTGATTTCTAATGCAATTTTGTTCATTATCCTGTAGTGATCTCCAGGTTTACAGTCTACTTTCATTGAGCCTCTTGCTTAATGGTAGTGGTGTAGAATTGCTGCAATAATCTCTGGACTTCCAGTAATATTTTAGCCTTAATTTTATTTCTAATTTCATCCATTATCAAATTGAACAGAAGACGACTCAAAGAGTCTTATACCTCTGTTTCATATGCAATTGGTTCTGTCATTTCGCACTCTAGCTTTTTTGCAGTTCTTTGTTACCTCCTACTTTTGACTGATCTACTCCTGTCATATAATATATGTATTACACATCGTATTTGTAAGCTAAAGCGCTGGTTTAAAAATGTCAGTTTGTTACTCCTTGCCGCTTTCCTTGTAGTGTTATCCTTTCACTAATTTTCTTTGTATTATTATTATTGTTAGCTTCTTGAGTTGTTTATTTTTATATGACGATGGTTATTAGAGATTTTACGATCTCCTTTTTTATTGCTGTTCTCCGTTCGTTTGGTATTCATTTTGATATCTAATTCTTTAATTTGGTTAAATTTGTTTAATAAGCATATTTCCCCCATATCTGAGGGACATTAATTCACTCTATGATATTCACCTGGAGATTTTTTGTTGTTACGTTCTCATTTTTCGTTTTTGATTGACTTGGAAGATTTTATTTTTTTGTTTTATTTTGTAATATGATGTATGATATATGATGAATGATATATATTTGGTATGGAAGTTCTCCAGTTCATTGTTAAAGAGATTTGTAAGGTATGAGACCCACTCGTATTTTTTTGTGTTATTTCAACAAGTTCTCTTATTTCGCCTTTTAAAAAAATCTCCATATTTGTTTTTGTTAGGCATAAAAGTCTGACGCTAATCTTTCGTGAATTCCTCTTAGTGGCCTCTCTCTGTTTCTTACTAATTTGAGCCTTTCCTTTGTTATCTTTTATAGTACTGATGCGACTTTGTAGTTTTCAATATTTTATGTCTATATCAAAAAACTGTTCTCTTGATATTGTTCTTTAACGAATTAAGTAAACCAAAGCAGTAAGCGAAGTAATATGAAAATACCGGTTTTAAACATGAATTATTTATTCATATGATTGATCCTTACAGGATGAATTTTACGAAAACCCAAAAGGGAAAACATTTTGTTCACCAATCACGAAAAATAAATGGAATTAGACCAATCATGTATAAGGTATGACAATAGTAGTGTGGTCAAATAAAATGATAGTGGAACACATGGGGAGAAACAATGGAGGAAGTGCGTGTCCAAAGCTGGAGTGAGATAAATAAAGAAGAATTTAAATAGGTTTAAGAATTCTGTCAAAATTTTCCTTGTATTTACCGAATTTGCTGCTGTATTTACCGTAGTAAAAGAAAAACTATTGTATTGCATTTTTCTGTGCATCGAAACGAGTGTCTCAGAAGGCGGTCCTGCAAAAGTAAGGAGCCGGGCACTCCCCACGCGAGCAGTGACTCGGCCGGATCTACCTGCTTTATTAAATTGACTACTCTTATCGGAAAGTGCGGGTAATTTAACACAATTATAAGTGCAAGTCACTGTCCCCGGTAATGTAAGACGACGACGATCGCGCGCCAAAGAGTCGGTAAGGCACACACGCCGCGTTCTCTTCACTTTTACCATCACGTCCTCTATCATGCTAATATCGTTTACACGTACTCGTGTCTCTAGAATATTATACCTCTCGTAATTGAATCTTAATTGTCACTTAAAACCAGCATTCTACGTCGCCTGCATATATTTACTGGAAATACTGAAAAGCTAAAGCGCAAAGGTCGCATTGGAAAAATTACACTGTACACAGAAAGCATAAAAGAATTGCAAACTATATAATTTTATAGATAATTACAGTAGTTTTATTGCTATCAATCACTACGTAGTTTTTCATAAAACATGTACTATATAGTCAAACAACTAACTGTTTATGCACTTCGGTGCTGATTTCATCACATCCAGGAACATTAGTTATTGCTATTTTAACATTTGAGATCGCTACGGTGCCTGTCAGCACAACATTCATCCCATCCTTACAATGAATTTTTCTTGACGAATACACTTCTTGTCTTTTTACTTCATTCTCATTTCCATAATATAGTCATTTGAGTTGCAGTGTTTCCATTAAAATTATGTATTATACAAGGTAAGGTAAATGTATGGTAAATGTATGATTCTTTATGAAGGGCACACAACGAATAAAGTTCCTTTCTTATAGATCCGGGATGGTACGTAATATTTTTTGAACTCAGCCAATTCTGCAAGTCTTTTTTTAACCACTTGGTTGTGGGCAGTCCTTCTATAAGTCTGGAGTGATAACATGCATTATCCATTACTATTACACAGTTCTTAGGAAGAAGATCTATCATTTGTTCGAACCATTCTTGAAAGACATCAGCGTTCATGTCTTCATGGTAGTCACCGGTACGAGTTGATTCAAAAGTTAATAAACCACCTTCAACAAAACCGTCTGAACTGCCAATGTGTACTATTATCAGCCTGCGTCCCTTTCCTGATGGTGGGTCTAAACCAGTAGATAAGTTATTTACAAAGCGTGCCTTTGACTTGTAACAGTTTCATCCTGCCAAAATTTATTTGGTGTATGACCCTCGTTGATCTATGTTTCATCAAGATAAAATATTTTTCTTTTTTGGTTTCTCATTTCCTTTATGGTTCTTAGAAAATGTCTTCTCCATATGACAATATCGCTTCTTTCTAATAAATTAGACTTTCTGGGATTCTTTTTCCAGCAGAAGCCTATTTCTTTTAAAAGTTTCCATAACGTACTTCGACTCATTTCTGGGTAATCCTTATCATCTCGAACTGAGACAAGAACTTTATCCAATGTTGAAAATTCTTGTCTAAAGAAGAATTCATGCACTTTCCGTCGAAGTCCTTCTTTAAAATGATATTCTATTTGAAATTTTGGTTTCCCTGGAGCATTATGTGGCATTTGAAAACTACCACATTTCTCTTCTTTAATAACTCTGTAAATCGTAGATTTCCCAACACCAAGTGTACTGCTAACTAACTCAACGGTCTCATCAACACTTTCACATAAACGTTTGTCTGTAAATGATTTAAAACAATTAAATATTAAATAGGTAAAGAAATAATAAATCAGACTTACTCACAATCAATTTAATTTAACTATCCGACGACCGGTTTCGCTTTCTACAATATGCAAAGCATCTTCAGGTCTCGGTACAAAGTTAAACAAATGCTGAAATGATAAAAACCCATATTAGGGTGTTGTCTAATAAAGATAAACAAATTAGATGTTACAAATTACAATAATTATGTCAATATTACCTGTCTGTGGTTTTTATTTAAATGATTGAGTTGAAAAAGGTATAAATATTTTGTAAAAAAGTTTAAAAAGTTAAAAGGACAAGGTAAGGCCCACAAGTTGTCATAAAATCTCTTCTATTGGAATAAATTAATGAATGAGCAAATAAATAAATGAAATAAAATAAAATAAAATTACTTACATGCCGGTACTCTATTAATAGATGGATGGTAGAACATGTTTGAAACTACTGTATATTGTTGAATGGAGAACTCAATACTATTATTGCAGTTGTTTGACAGTAAACGGAAAGTTCTTGAGGAAAAAATCTTTAAAAAATATTTATACCTTTTTCAACTCAATCATTTAAATAAAAACCACAGACAGGTAATATTGGCATAATTATTGTAATTTGTAACATCTAATTTGTTTATCTTTATTAGACAACACCCTAATATGGGTTTTTATCATTTCAGCATATGTTTAACTTTGTACCGAGACCTGAAGATGCTTTGCATATTGCAGAAAGCGAAACCGGTCGTCGGATAGTTAAATTAAATTGATTGTGAGTAAGTCTGATTTATTATTTCTTTACCTATTTGAAATGGACTCACACAAGCAACAAATTCATGATCATGAATTAAATATTAATGTTTTTTCATTAACGGCACTTCCAAATTTTCCATAACACTAGTATACACAATAAACTGCACCTTGCAACTGAAGTACCTACTTTTAGTGAACTGTTAAGAATTTTGAATACGCCACTTGGACCTTCCTACAAAATGGAAAAACCCACTATCACATTTTCTGTGGAATAAGTTTAGAAGGTAATTATCTAGTCAATTACTGTCTTAGATTCCTGGAATTAAAGAATTAAATGTTTGATTGTTGAAACCCTTACTTCGTGGAATGCACTCATTTCAGATAAAATAAAACGTTTTATTTTATCTAAAGAATTAAACTTTATTTTGCAAATAGGTAGGTACTTATTAAACTTCTATTGGTTATATATAACCGATAAAATAAACATCTTACATTTCTTGCAAATTCATTAGTACCTGTTAACCTCCATCACTCCGACACTGGCAACCTTATTTAGGGATTAGTAACCCTCACAAGTATTGCATTCTATTCTGCTCCAACCTTTATACCTGGTGGTCATACTCAATTTAAAATTGTTTTCCTATATACTTCTGTAAACTTGTTGATAAATATCTGTTTTTCATTGAGTCACCCGTATCAACAGTTTAGGGATTTGCATACATAATTTATTGTTTTATTACTCTCTCATACATAAAAATACACTATAGATGAGGCTAACAGGATAATTATGAAATATGTTTTAACCCTCCTTTCCATAGGTGACTTTCTTGTGACACAAATCCACGGGTGGCATCTATCAGGACCAAATTTTAAACATTATTTTTCTCATTAAATTTTTTTTTTAAATATTTTTAAGCAAACATTACTGATGTAACGTTGTACTACCTAAATGTACATATAATATGTGTATCAATATGTATTGGTATAGCTTACTGCGAAATAACTACCACCATTATTTTTTTTTACAAGCGTTTATTAAAAAAATAATGAACCGTAAAATACAAAAGAAAAATAAAAAAAACAATATTATGACTCTATATACTTACAGTAATACAAGTAAAAACTAAATATCCAAAATTAAAATTCGAAACAGAAAATAGAGGGCGTTAAATATTGTTAATTTTGTTCCTACACAATCGGCACAACATGATTTTATATGTTCCATATATAGCCAGTTTTTGCACAATTGGTAAAAATACCTAGTTTATCTTTTTTTAAAATACTTACCCCATTTACGTTTTCCCTGGGCTGGGTCATCCCTCGTCGTTTGCTCAGGAAATTTTGCAGCAAGTAACCGTGATGTTCTCGGTATACGCATATTTAGCGCTCGTATTTTCATATTTTTCTGGACTAACGCAATTTCTAAAGACTTCAGAAACAATCGAAGAGAAGACCGAAATTCTGCTATTCAGTGCCATTAAAAGGTACACCGAATCTAGGAAAAAAATACAAAAAAAAAATTGAAAAAATTAAGCAATTTCATTTATAGGTGTACTGATAGACCCTCAGCCAAATATAATAAAAACTCAGCCAAAGTTAAAGTACATGGAATATATTCAAATGCATTCAAAACAGAGAAAGGAACTAGACAAGGTTGCATACTATCACCATTATTGTACAACATATATTCTGATTATATAATGAGAAAAGTACTAGATGAATGGGATGAAGGAATCACTATAGGAGGCAGAAAAATCAGTAACCTGCGATACGCAGATGACACACTTATACTAGCAGCGAATGAAGTCGAAATGATTACCATCATCGAACGGCTAAGCCGAATAAGTGAAGAATTCGGACTTCAAATCAACACCAGAAAAACAAAAATAATGATTGTAGACAGAGCAAATAATAATCTACCGCATATACGCCAAATAGGGATTTTCGAAGTAGTCGACAGATTTGTATACTTTGGCTCTCTGATAACCAACAATGGTGATTGTTCCTCAGAAATCAAACGTAGACTAGGAATGGCTCGAACCGCAACTGCTAAATTAATTAAAATATGGAAAGACCGAACAATAACAAGGAATACTAAGCTTAGGTTGGTCAATGCCCTTATTTTTCCCATTGCTACATATGCAGCTAAAACATGGACTCTCAAAAAAATCGATAGGAGTAAGATCGAAGCCTTCGAAATGTGGGTATATAGAAGAATTCTACGCGTGTCGTGGACAGAACATAGAACCAACCTGTCAATTCTGGAAGAGCTTCATATAAAAGACAGGCTACTAAAAAAAGTAAACCAAGCATACCTAACTTACTTCGGCCACATAGCTAGAAGAACGGGCACCATGGAACTATTGGTAGTAGAAGGTAAGGTAGAAGGCCGAAGACCAAGAGGAAGATCTCCAATACGATGGGTGGACCAAATGAAGAGTTTGGTGGGAAAATCTCTACATGATGCCCATATGGCACAAGATCGCAGTCAATGGACACAGCAGACTAATAATATTTAGGGTGTCACTACGCCCTGACAAGGGCTAAAGGATTGAGGAGGAGAGGATAGACCCCACCCGTGGAAAGGAGGGTTAAAGGATTTGTGTGATATCCGATATGCTTATGTCATATACCTACTGTATACTATAAAGCCAATCTTCATATGATACGTATGTTATTAGGTCTTCCGTTTTTAATTAGCTTATATTTATCTTCACCGACAACACCTTCAGTCTTCTAGTGTTGCTTCTACCAACACTAGCAACGCTAGAAGACTGACTGTAAGGTCGTAATAGGGTCGCATTTGATTTTACTAATTCTTTTAGTTTCGTTTCACTTTATGTGGACCCGTGATTATTCGAGGTAATTGGGACGGTGACTACCTCGGAGACCGAAAAAACTCGGTTAACACTGAGATTGGTTATACTGACAAAAAAATGAGTACCTACGTAAACAATGATTAATGTGTTTATTTTAACAACTAAAAACTAATATAAAAGTTTTTACCTTATAAATGTTACTGTTTAAAAAGTCTTTAATTTATTTTTGTTTCAACTTCATTCCTCTCTTTGATGCGACGATGTTGCGCCAACGTTGAAAATGGAAGTCGTCTAATGGTGTGGATTCTACTTGTTGCTCGATGTATGCGAGAGCTGCTTCACGGAACTTCAATCTCCTTCTCAATTCTTCTTCATGGGTGACGTTTAGAACTAGATTGGCAATTGCATCATCTGTCAGTTTCATTTGTTCATCTAGATTCATCCAATCGATGATGTCTTGGTTTCCGATTGTTTGTTCTACTGGTAATTGGCTATGGCTATGGAATCAACTTCACAGTCATCAATTTCATTTTGAACATCTTGTGTTTTGTTGTCTATCTTAAATAATTTTTTCCACGACTTCTGAATAGTGGACACTTTTACGTCGTCCCAAGCAAATGCAATCCAATAGCAAACATCTTTAACCATGATCTTCTTCAATGCCTCAATTACAGTCAGCCCTTCTATCCAGCTTGGTAAGCAGTACCTGAAGAAGCTTCCGCCGAT
Source organism: Diabrotica balteata (assembly GCA_918026665.1). Taxonomy (NCBI): domain Eukaryota; kingdom Metazoa; phylum Arthropoda; class Insecta; order Coleoptera; family Chrysomelidae; genus Diabrotica; species Diabrotica balteata. The sequence continues at coordinate 53,683,137 of OU898281.1, forward strand.
AATTCCTCTTCATTGCTTCTATATCGCCTTGGTCTAGGGGTTAGATGGGAGACATCACATTGGGTGGAAGGAACACAGCTCGTATGTCACCACTAATCAATTCACTCGCATCTATTTTTATACGTGGGATCGTGCGTTGTCCAACAACAACAAAGCTTTCCGGGGCAGAGTTTTGTTTATAAGGTAGGCATCAATGAATGGCACGAAGTCATTAAAAAACCAGTCCTTAAAAGTTCATCCATGCATTGCGTTGATTGCTATAGATTGTAGGTAAGCAATTTATGTGCTTAAAAGTTTTGCTGCAAAGTTTTCGCCGTAAATATTCAATTGTCGGATGCTATATTTCTTCCTCCATAAGTCAATCCATCCTTCACTAGCACAAAAGTTTTCTCCTCCATCCGTAAACTTCTTCTGGAATTCATTAGCTTTTGCTTGGAGTATTGGACCACTTATCGGGCTGCACAATCCTCTCATTTGTGAAAACCATAAGAATAACGACTCAGAAGTTTGTTCACGCTCCCCTTTCTTTATAGTCTTCCGGGCCAATCCACTACCACGACTCACACTTCGGTTGACCCACTGTTCATTTCGCTTACGCTTTCAATCTCCCAACAGTTACTTGTCCGACACCTAAATCTGAAACATACTTCTTTATTGATTCACCCTGATCCAACCTCTTAATTGCATTCACTTTTGTTTACAAAGATACAACTACTCTCTTCCGCTTTCCACTCATTGCACAGAAAGATGCTCTCTTACACTACGAACAAATAATTTGACAATCTGAACAACAGTAAACAAATCGGTAGGTCAATTCACACTGATGAACATAGAAAGGAACAGGAAGTTGTAGACAAAACACGACACAGAAATGTCCGGTGTTTTGACTACACGACGAAAAACACGACGGAAATAAGGCGGTGACCAATTTATGAGAATACCGACTCGACTTCAGCTTGACCTAAAGCATACCTTACACACAATTCTCTTCTTATTAGTAATCCACAATTGTAAAACCGAGGCAAAATTTTGCCTCGGTTAACCGAGGGGCTCGGATAACCTAGACTCGGGTAATCGCGAGTCTACTCAACCACTTTTATTGACTTTGCACTGCAAATTGTCCTAAAGAATGATCAAAATATAATGAATGTTCATTAGTAATGGATGAAAACACCGATGCTCCTAAATAGTTAATATTCAGTTATCGTATACAAAGATAAGGCCATTGAATTTTGAAAACCTGTATCTCTTATTAATATCCTTATATTATTTATGCCCACTCCCTGCATTGTTCTAATTAACGTTTGTGTCTATTTCCTCACAAAGTTGATGTCAAATCAGGTTTGTGATAATATACATGTAAACGGCATGTTTAAAAATACCAATCTAGTAACGAGAAGATAAAAGTAAAAAGTAAATCATTAATTTGCAGACGTTAACGAAGCAGTTGAGTCGTCTAGAATGGAACAGGTTTTGCCATCACTTGCTTTATAAGAAAACAGTCACTGCCCTAGTATATTATTTAATTCTAGTATTATGCATTTAAATTATTTGATAAACACAGTTGGCGATGCACAGGCGGCGAGATGAGAAAACGATATTTGTTGTTTGAAATTCTTCTTTTTTACTACCAGCAGTAGTAAGTTTGTAAATAAGATGTATTTAATAAAAGTGTTAATCCAGTTAATAGCCCATTTACCTTTCCTGATATTACATGGAAATAAGATTGTTTATGAAAAAATATATTTTGTAATTGGGCAATGTAAATATTTTGTAAAGGGCCAATTTTGTTCACATTGAATTTACATATCTCCTATGAGGTTGTTGATTTAGTTAATGGTACTAAATAGTAACTCTATAAAGAAAACAACTTTTCATTATAAAATGAAAAAGATTCAGAAACTACATGTATAATAATCAATATTACGAATAGTTAATTTTAATCAAACAAAAGGCACATATCGAGCACAGTGTTTATTAAATCTTGCCCAAGTACTTTCGCTCCTAAAGCACATTCAGGGGCATTTCGTCAAAATTAGGCTATCCAACAATTTGGTAAATATCATAAACATTAACTTATACATTTACTATTTATGTTACATGTTTATGTTATTATGTTACATATTTATGACATCTACTTGGGCAAGATTTAATAAAACCTGTACTCGATATCTACCTTTTATTTTATATATGTTGTTTTAAAAGTTAATTGTAAATCAAATGTTGAAAGAAACTGACGCATGTATTCTTCTCTTTATTCTACCTTTACATTAGTTAAACTTTGTTTTGTTAACTAAGTATATCTTTTAATCGTTTTCGCTGACCTCCAATAGTTATTTATTGCTGCCACACTGTCTTTTACATTTGCTTTTTCTGATTAAGATAGTCGTTTATCTTTGGAATTCGCAAGTTCTTTTCATCTTATCATTCATCTTATCAATAGAAACATACATTTTATAATGGTATATTAATTAATGTTTATTTTAATATTTCAAAGACGATATAAATAAATTTAAAAACTAAGTAGGTAAGTGCAATGTACTAATTAATTCTAATGAAAGTAGTAAAAAAGTAAAATACTATTCTTTAAAATTATGGAAACAATAAATGATCAAATGTTTTTCAAAATTTTCCAATAAAAACTTATCTGTGTACATACGTTTGTAAATTGAGAAACTTCTTTCCATATCAACGGATGTAATGTTAGAATATTTTAAATTCACCAAAATATTTTTTTCTAAATCTATTTCTTCGCAAAAATTACCAACAAGAACGTTTCCTACCTCAGTAAGTTTTTGAAAACCATTGTTTTAAAAATTGTTTTAAATTTTTTAAAATATCTTTTTCCGTTTCACCTTTAACATTTTGACAAGCTGGTCCAATTTCTTTTATTATGCTATTCTTTCTATCAGGAACAACTTTGATGATTCTAATTAAGTAATAGTTTTTTAAATCAAACTAAAGAACGTTGTTTTTAAAAAATTATTTAACATCTGGCAGGTGATTTCATTATTTGTTATGACCGTTAAAGTGTCAACTATATTTTTTTACATCTACGAAATAGTCTGAATAAAATAAGCGGCTTTCAACCATGTTCCCCATGGGGTAAGAACGGGTTCTGATAGAAGTGGAATATTTGGAAACATTTCTTTATGAATCTGAAATCTTATAGGAGATTTGAGGAATACTTTTTTATGCTTAATATGAGGGAGTTTACAAAAGGACAAAACTTTTTTCTAATTTCTTTCGCAACACTGTTTATTCCTGTAACGTGTGTTAAGTTGGTATAAAATATTTTTAAGTTTTGTACTGCCATGACATTATATGTTCCAGCATCAGAAAAAAAAACATAATTTGTGATTAGGAGCAGCTGCACGAAGAAAAAATTTTGATATTTTTTTTTGTACAAACCGTTATATTGTTGCAGAGTTGGTTATTTCTAATTGATTGCATGAACTTATTAAGGAAGAAGTTAAGTTTTCATTGATATTTGAAGAAAGTAGACTTAGAAACCGAAGTTTGATATTTTTCTCCAGATTTAGTTTTGTCTTTTTTGGTTAAATGTGACGCAGTTTTGACATGTTAATCTATCTGAAATTTCTTTTCGCTTACCATCTATAATATATTTTTTAATATAAACAGCTACAGTTAAAACAGATTTCTGTATAATCTTAAACTAAAGGCATCAATAGAAGAAATTCCATTCAAGTGATTATTGAATGGCAGTCACTGATAGTTCAGCAATACTTAAATAAAATATACATAAATAAGTATTGGCTTTATATTAAAATTTAATTATATTATTCCCGTTTTATTAACGGTAATTTATACAATCATTAAAATATTTTAAATAACATATCAAATATAGAAAAGTATTAAATATTTAGTACTTACAATTTTGCCACAAACTGACCAATAAACTTTGTCCATATCCATAAACCTTTATAAGGTTTAATCGAAGTAGCATTTTAAAATCAAGTAACAAATTACACAAGCTCGATTGCCGATACTTAAGTTTTCACTTTTACTTTTGAGAATAAAATGATTTGCAAAAGGACAATTCTATTCATACACCACGCAATAAACTTTTAAAACACCCTTTTATTACGGAATTATAATCGGTTACCTGCTACAACAATACCAAGAATATTAGGTAGTATCTATAGGTACTATCGGTAATATTGAATACTAAAATACTGGAATACAGAAGAAAAAAAGAGAGGATTAGAAAAACAATTACAAGAAATCCTAGAACATAACAACAGACACGAGAGCAGAAAATTCTATAAAAGAATAAAAGAAAGCACACAGTCATTTAAACCAAAATTGACAATATGTAAAGACAAGGACGAAGAACTACCAACAGAGAAACAAAAAAGTATAATGAGATGGAAATAATACTTTGAGGAAAACATAAATGCAGGCAATGGAAATGATCAAAACGAGACAATATATTTTACGGCAGAGCAGCGCATTGAAAATCCAAGTTATGAAAAAGTTCAAATAATAAAGAAACTAAAAAACAGTATAGCGCCAGGAACGGACGGAGTTTCGACAGAATTGTTAAAATATAATGGACCCGGACTCTGGGGAAGAATCCATTATCTGATAAAGTTGGTATGGACCAAGGAGTAAATGCCGGAGGAATGGGAGTTGGCCATATAGAGCCAATATATAAAAAAGGAGATAAGGGGGAATGCCAGAATTACAGACCAATTACATTGCCCAATATAATATACAAAATCCTTTCTGGTATTATCTACACTAGATTGTCAGAATACTCCGAAAATATAATTGATGATTATCAAAATGGATTCAGACTAAATAGAGCCATTACAGACACCATATTCATACTTAGAACAATACAATAGAAAGCTTATGAATACGACATAGAACTATATAATATGTATATAGATTTTAAACAAGCTTTTAATAGTGTGAAAAGAGACAAAATGCTGGAAGACCTCCGAAATCTAGGTATACTAAAAAAATATATCAGCCTCATAAAAATACGTTACAGGGTGCAAAGCCGCAGTTAGAGTAGATGGAGAACTGTCTCCACTGTTTGACATCAACATGGGGTTAGACCGGGAGACGCACATTCAACCATGCTCTAAAGGAGATCGTACATACTATGCTTATAAAAGATTGATGACATCGAAAATATTAGACAAAAGAACCAAAATGACTATCTACAGAACTTTGATTAGACCTGCAGTAACCTATCTGTAATGACAAAAAAAGAGGAAGCCCAAGTCAGGACATTCTAGAGAAATATACTGAGAAAAGTATATGGCCCAATGCAAGAGGAAGACGGCACATGGAGAATCAGGAGAAACGACAAAGTTAATGAACTGAATGAAAGGAATGGCATTGTTAGATTTGTGAAAAGTCAAAGACTGTCATGGCTGGGACATTTTCAGCGACGAGAAGACATAAAAACGACAAAGAAGATGTTACAGTAGAAACCGATAGGAAGGCGGAAAAATGAAAGGCCCAGAACGAGATTAGTTAAATGACGTGGAGGACGCCCAGAAAAAGATGAATATAAGACAATGGAGGAAAGGAGCCCAAAAGAGATCTGAATGCAAGGACATAGCCAGACTTTCAAAGACATTGGAATTTCCACTTACTTAGTTATACCATTATCTACGCTTAGGTAAATATTGTTTAAAATCCTATTCGAAATAAATTTATGTTCATGCATTTAATGCAATTTTTTGTATAAAGATACAAATTTCCCTGATATTTACATAAAATCTGAAAAATCCCCATAATATATGCAAAATATATGCAATATACAATATACATATTTATGCATCTTGCATATCTGTATTAGCCTAGTTATGGCAATGTTAAAAATTCATGAATTGGGCCACATTGCTTCTGATTGTTTATTCTCCTGATTTGGCTTCCTCCGATTATTATGTGTCTGATAAAGATGGATGATAAATATAAAATATTAGCTCGAACGAAGAGATCATTTTAACGATACAAGCGCCTCTTTTGCAGAGAATGTGTAAAATCGTTGAAATCGGTATATTGAGCCTGTATACGGAGACTATATTGAATAAAATAAAATAATTTTTTGGAAAAATGAATCGCTTATTTATGAAAGGCCTCTTGTCACAAAATGGAAATTTTGGAAAACAAGAAAAAACTGTTTAGTTTTATAAAAAACGATTTTATACTTTTCTAATTTTTTGAAACATTTTAAGAACCTTAAAACTCAAAAATAAATCATGTTAGTTACACTTTTTAAAATCAATATTATATTTTTTTTTATTATTGAAAATAGCTGACAAAAGGCCTTTCATAAACAAAAGTATTGTTTTACGGGAAAAGTTTTGATTGATGGATGAAATTACACCGTGTTTATTTATAATTAATGTTACTTTATTAAAACAGTTCTAAGACAATACAATTAGCTACAATTAATTGCCATTTTATACGTTTTGGCTCATTTTTTCGTTGCAACTCGAGGCCATTGGGCAAGCTGCAAAAGTTTCTTCAGGTCATTAATTTTTTGTTAATGAATTGAATAGACAGTGGATTAGATAATAATTTGAAGGTTTTGCTAATAAATCCACCTATGAAATCAGATACAACAACCACTCCTTTTTAAATCTTTCGCAAGTAAATTCATGGTAGGAAAAAAATAGTAAATATTTCCTTTTTTTGTTTTCTCAATTTTACTTTCTTCTAAAACAGTATTTTTTTGTAAAATTTGGGCCACTAACTTTGAAAGTCCAAAACATTTGCATTTTCCACAAAATTCACAGTAAATTTTCTCTGTTTTCTAGAGGAAAGTACTATTTCTGTTTTATCTTTCAGAGTGAAGAATTTATCATGTTTCCTTAGGTTTCGTTTTACTTACAAGGCTGAAGACCCTGTCACATGGTAAATACGAGTGACCTCTTATTGGAAGTCTATAGAAATTTTTTTTAATCTTCCACTATCTGTAAGTTACATTAAAAACCTAATCATCGTATGATTTTTATTTTGTACTGTACAGTTGTCATTGATAAGTACAATTCATCTACATTAGCTTGAACATTCTCGTCAATATACTTTTTCAAGAAAGAGTAAATATTACTTCTGTTGGCCTCTTAAATCTCTAGGAGATTTACCTTTTGCAAAAAGATCTTGCAGTCTTCTTACTCTTTTTTTACCAATACCGTGCAGACTTAAAAAAGCCTTTTTGCAGATGTTGGTCCTTTTCTCACGAAGCAAAGCATAGAATTTAAAAGAACCTTTGGGCATAGAATAAAATGTTTGGGCTTAAAAAAACATCTTCAGCTTCATCTTCGGAAGTGTTTTGTTTTAATCTTGACCTCTTCTTCCGTACGGGCCCTACTTCTATTAAGGACTGGTAAAAAAGGTCTTGCTCATTTTTGTTTGCTAAGTTTGCCCCTCTGCATAAAATTTTAACTTTGTCCTATTCACATAACTTCTCGAAACATCTCAATCTGCATCTGCAACATTTAAAAAAGGTAACTATTGTGGAACTTAGCAAGGTTTTAAAACTGACTTCTAATTATCATCTTATTTCCTGTCTAAAATAGTACGTTATAAGATAAAACGTAACTTACGAGCATGGTAATCCTGTTTTGCGTAGTTTATTTTCTCTGTAATTTAGATATCCTTTACCACGACATCTAGCTTTCTTAATTCGATTAAATTTATATTCTTCATGGTAACGAACACCCCTCTTTCGCTTCTTGCTATCTGCTTCAATTTCAACGAGATTTTCACTCTCTGACATTATTTCAAAACATAAGTTAAATGACTTTAACAATAACTGAAGAGAAATATTTTACTTTATTATTTAACAGTTGATTATAAAATAAAACAACAAGAGGTTAATTATTAATCTCCAAACACTGAATATCTGTCAACAATCAGCCGACAGCGTAATGTTGCCAACAGTGCTTTTATTTATGAAAAGCCCTTGTCACTGACACGAGGCTTTTCATAAATAAACAATAATTTTAAACTAATATATCTGATAAAGGAATAACAAGACATGAGGCTTTTCATAAGCAAACGATGTGTGAACAGATGGGTTATCATTTTCTAAGTTAAACGAAAATTTGAAAAAAAGTGACATGAGGCCTTTCATAAATAACCGATTCAAATATGTTTTTCGTTCTAAATGAGGTTACTTATCACATCACCTACTGATTTAATTAATTTTTAATGCTGCATAGTATTTTTTTTATATTTAACCAAATGCTTTCTATGTGGCTATATAGATACACATATATCTGTATACATACCAGAAATATATGTTCTTATTACTATACCCAAAATTGATATTTAATTATACATAATAAACAAATAAAACCTTGAAGAATGAAAACACAAAGTTATGTAGATCGTACATAATTACTTTCTTTATTCTTTACATTTCCTGTCCTGTACGTTACGGACTTTATGTATTATTTCAAGACATGTGAAAACATAACAAACTTCCAACCAATCCGTAGCATATTCGAGAAAGGTGTGCATAAAAGCATGCTGGATGTTTTGTTTCAGGATATAATATAATTTAGCTGGTTCTGTTGATAATAAAATCTGGGATGTTTCATAAATTTAGTGTTGTTTCCCATAAAACGTTACGTGTTCTAACGATAATGAATCGAAAGTTATTTATTGTTTGGACTTCGGGATATCGCGGGTCATAAAAAATTCTATTAGAAAAAACAATCAATTTTGAAACAACGTAGTAGAAGTTGATTGCTGTTGATGCACGCGTTTTGTATAAAGTTTCCGTCCTCTCACAGTTTATAAAATTTAATTGTGTTTTGAATAGAATTCGTTTTGTTTGTATTCGAAAACAAAACAACTGGATTGGGTTTACAATGTTTGAAACATAGTTTTCATTTCTTAGAAACTGACTTTATAAATCGTGGCATATCATCAAAACCCACTTTTCTTTTTAATTAAGATAGGAAAGGTCAAAATCAAGGATGACTTGAAAATCAAATGACAAGAAAATCAAATTGCACAATGAAAACATGATGTATTTAATGGCATTCTTATGTAATGAAAAGATACAAAAAAAAAATCAGAAAAAGTAAATGAGTTACTTTATTTCCGTAACAGGAATTTTTAAGTAAAAGGTAGTTTGAAATTTTGAAAAGTATGACAGTGTTGAAAAAGACACGAACTATCTGAAAATATACAAATTATTAAACAAGTAAGTAAAATAGATAAACATATTACCTAGACGAGTCCTTTGATAGAGGAAAAATGTGGTACATTAGGCGGTACTGTAGATTTAGTGCGAAGCTTCGTCCTATGTTTTTTGTAATTTTAAAATTTAAATAATATTTTTAACATTAATTAAAGTAATTTTATTATTTATTTATTATTTTTCTATAGATTTTAATAAAGTTGGAAAACTCTACATAACGGACTTTCTCGTTTCGTAAATGGACTCGTCCAACTGTTTACTGTGACTGCGAACCATGAACCGCTATTTCGTGGCGCTACTTCCGTTCTGCTGGCTGCACCAATTTACTACAGAGAAAAAGTAATACAGCGCCAATGACCTTCAACGCCAACGCCTTCGTTTCAAAATACCAATATTATGCATATTGGAAACTCTGAAGGTTTTGTTGAAGGTGGATTACAAACCATTAATGGGGATGTTTTTGAGGAATTGTTTGTTCGAATAATAGGTCTGATTCTGAAAAATGTTAATCATCGTTATGAACAATATAAATTATCATAACAAGCGTTGCCGATAAGTTGTTGGCGTAAAGAAAACTTCTTGCGGTGCCTTGTTTGCAAAAATATCAAAATATCGAAAGTTCCGAAAAGGCTTTTAAAATATTCCCAAGTTGTAATATTTGTGGTATATCGATATTACGACTTTTTTTTAATTAAAATCTTAATGCAATACAATTTATTTAAGCTCAAGTTAAGGGGAAAGTTGTCCGAAAAAATATTACTCTAAAAATAGATACTAACCCAACTCATATAAGTGATATAAATGAATTGGGTACAGACTCTGACATTTTTTATTTAATTTTAATGTTGTCTTTTTATTATTTTTATAAATTACACACACTGATATGCTACTGAGTTCAGGCGTTTTTAATTTTTAAATTAATTTGAGAAAGCAAGAAGCTTTGAAATCTGTTTACGGTTTTTCGACTAACAAAACATAATATACTTCTATAGAGAGTAAGATCTACTTAAACTTGCAAACCTTTAGACATACTAATCAATTCACTAATTTTAGATATAATATCTAATAATTATAATTATATTCGCTGGTAGTTCAGAAAGTGGCTATGAATCTCCTGAAGGATGGAAAATTACGTTTGGTGTGGTTCTCTTAGGGCCGAGACATGCCAAGTTCATGTTTTTCTGTCGATGAAAAGGCAATCATCTTAGTGTATTTCTATTAGAAATAATAGATCATCGTATAGTATCATATCTTTCTTCAAGCTAAATACAGATTTATTCTTGTCATACAATAAATCTCCTGAAATTTGTTATAAAAGTATGGAGTCAATGATTTTTCAAGAGTCAAATTACTAACAACTGTATGTTATCTAATTTTACAACTGTATGTTACCTGGACCGCGATCTTTTACAAATTTGAGGTCATATCGTTGCCCACCTGTTGAGTTAATATTGAGTAAAGTTTGTTTAGCAGTAAATGGTTGACTTCAATTAGTATTGACTATAAACATCCTGGGTTAACCGATAATAGTATAAAAGGCCCGGTTTCAGTTGACAATGGTTTACCTGAGGTACAAGGTTTTAATAATGGCCAAGTCCGATAAATTTAATTATATTTACGACCGCACTAATTGAAGTCAACCATTTTCTGCTAAACAAACTTTACCAGGATAATCAAAGAAGATTACACGACCTCTATTTCACTCTACTATTCGTAGAGTCATTAGTTTTGATAACCACATAGTGCCGATATTTACATCAATCAACACAATGCCAGTAAATAAACTACAGTATCTAAGGAAATTAAGCAATGACTCTGCGAAATCAGCGCAGTAAGACGGATTGAAATACGGTTTGGTGCATTCCATTCGTGAGATCGTCAGGAAATTTTGTGAACAAATTCAATGATAAAGAAATGAAATTGTGCATAAGAAACATGCATTTGGAAAATCCGCTTTCCAAAGTTGCAAATTAAAAAAAATTTAACTCTGCAAATATTGAATAAAATGTCGCTGAACACGAATATAGTTGGCCAAATTTACGGGGCCCTGGGTAACAAAGATCCAGGTTCAAAAATTTTGTTGACTGGAATCTTTATAGTAAAGTGGATGGCACTGATGCTACTTTTAAGTTACTTTAGGTAAAGAGTTCTTTATTGTACCTGCATATACTTCCCTGTATATAGCAATAGTATAAATGTCCACGTGCATATTTTGTCGCATTTGTTTTTATAATGTTTTATAAAGTTATTTATTTAATAAAAAGACTAGTATACAAATATGTTGTATAAATTTAAGTAATTGATTTAGTTACTTTAAAGAATAATTAATATATATATATATATATATATATATATATATATATATATATATATATATATATATATATTAAACTTGTTACGTACAAAATAAATAAATGTGCTTTTAATTAACGACAGGATTGTGATATTGTGATTCGATAAAAAATTACTGATTTTTTTATACTTGTTTAAATAATTGTTTTTATTTGTTTACATAAATTTATTAAGTTTTTATTGCATTTCTTACGATTAAAAGATATTCGTGTTCAGCAACCTGATTTTATATGGAATCTACATAAAACTTCTGGAGATAAGGTGAGTACGATGACGCCCTGGGCACCGGGACCTCGGAGACCTTCACCGTCGTGATATTCGTGTTCAGCGTCCTCTAAAACCCCCCGAGAAACAAATGTCAAATCGTTTTATATGCAATTTACAAAAAACTACCTAAGACGAGGTAGGTACATCCGCCCTTAGTACCAGGTACATTGGAGATCTTCGCCGACATAATATTCGTGTTCAGCGACCCCCCAAAACCACCTAGTAGCAAAATTTGCCGTATTTTATTCAATATTTGCTGAGTTAAATTTTTTTTAATTTGCAGCTCTGGAATGCACATAACTGCACCTTACTGCGCCGATTTTCGAAGGTTAAGCCAATTTTCAAAGGTTGAGTCGATTTTTGTGGTTCATTACCTGGACTACATACAGTGCCGAATTTTGGGTTCTCATTTTCCTACAAAAAGATATTTACTTTTGCTATTATGGAATTATTGTCAAATTGAGTGTTAAATGAAAGTATTAGGTTTAAAGTTTCCTTGATTCGAGTTAAGTCCCGTTCTAAGTAAAGATTAGGTTTTTTACTTTTTTATTTTTTCATTGAATTTTTAGTTAACAGTATATATTTCTTTGCTGATTACCAATTTTGCATATTGTATGTTGAAGGTTTATTTACCAATTTATTGTTATTGTTATGTATTTAACTATTTGCTGAAGGTAATGGTTTATTGTTTATTTTTTTTTTGTGTTCAACTATTAGTTGAATCAAAGTGTTTATTTGTTTTAATGTATATAAATTTTCACTATCATTTAGAATAAATTGTTTTTGGATTTTTATAACGTATTTCCTTTATTCTATTACTAACATGTTCCCTAAATAAATTAATATTAAATTTAAACCATTTGTTTAGTTCGGCCAGAACGAAACATTAGGCAGTATCAGTCTTTGCAAAGTGTGTGGACTATTTCCACCGAACATATTTGTTTAGGATTAAACTTGAGAGGTCGCTGGTTAAATTATATCAGATAAATAATTACAACGAAAAATGCAATATTGCTTGGTACATAAAATTGGTGAAAATAGCAACTATAAGTTATGAAATCAACTGGTTTACTCATTGTCAATGTTTTGTACAAAGAATTATAAGGCTTACCCTTTGGTTCTACTGATGAGTTCGTACTAGGCTAAAGAGTTGGTCGGTGGTACCGACGCTAGCGTCGCCGTCCCGAGGCTTAGCACGAGAACCGTCCGGAACTAGATGCGTGTCGATCAATCGTTGTCTGACGAAGAAGTGCCAATCTTGAGCGTTTGAGAGCGTTTCGGGCACAAACCAGCCTCTAACTGTGAGATGGTCAACAGCTCGTAGGCCGGGCATGCCATAAATCAACCATTTGTTTCAATCTTTCTGACATAGAATACAAAGAAAAAAGCCCAATTCTGCGTACTTTAACATGATAAATGAGAGCCAGTTTAAGTTTTACGAACTCACAGGAAATAATATATTTTAAAAAGATCTTTGAAATACAGCACACAAATTAGGTCATATTACAGTAACGTAACAGAAAAAATATTAACTGTAAAAATATGAAATGAATTCGCACATACTTTCCCAAACAATATTTGTTATTTCTCTATAGAGTGCTATTACAAATACACAATAATATTAACTTCCATATCCTTTACGTGTTTTGTTTTCAGAACATAGTTTGTTGTTTTTATTTTTTTTTTTTATAGATCAAAGGTGTCTTAATTTTCTCCTTTTGTTTACAAAAAGTGAAGTGGCGTCGTTTTCTATATTTTTCTACTAATCTATGGTAATTTTATCATACCTATCTATAGACGCATCTAGCTATCCTCTCGTATCGTATCTCTGGTAATTTGTTCTGTTGAACCAAGTACCAATTCCAAAAGCTAGTTTCGAACGCACCACCAACCTCCTTTTCTCCACCTTTTCTATATTTTTCTTTTATAATTTTATCATACATATATATCTATTAATCTATTGATCTATCTAGCTATCCTCTTTTATCGTATCTCTTGTAATTTGTTCTGTTGAACCAATCACCAATTCCAAAACCATCTAGCTGCCCTTCACAGTATATCCAGTGGTGAGCATTCTAGCAACACTTTCTAATTACGGATCATTTTGTGAAACATTCATTAGTCTCTAGTCTGTAGATGTTCTTCAGATTCTACCCGTTCCACAGTGTCGTCTGCATATACCAATTCGTATTTTTGCGTATTTTTTTAGAGACTAGAGTTTCAAGCACTGTAGGTAAGCTTATATCACGTACGCTAGAGATAGCTCTATATGAAACCCACGAAAGGAATTTTGATATTTTGTTTATTTATAGTTTTAACAAAACGCTTAATATTATTCTTCTTTCAAGATTTGTTTCGTTTTAATGGCACGAACTTTTAAAATGACGGAAAGTGATCGCATTTTCATATTTCATTGTGATTTCTCACCAAATCGTCCCATTAAAAGTAGTGGTGTAGATATTATTAGAAAAATACATTAAGTGCTGACAACATTATATCCATTAAATATTTTTTGGGTGCGCAAGCAGGCATTCTTCAGTAGTGTAGAAAGCTTTACGTTAATCCATGGCAGTATCTCATAAAAATGATTTTTAATAAGAGCAGCTGTTATGGAGATATTTCAAAACTCTAATGCAATACCTATCCCGTATTAAATATAGAATAAACCGAACGTACGAATAACGTCAGTCGTGCTTTTATTTTTGATAATAACACTCTATATATACCCTAGCCATCTATTAAAATACTACAAGATTCTATTTAAATGTAAAGAATCTCGCTTGCCTTGCCAATCAGTGACGTTCTTCTCTTGTTTACACTCTCGTTGTTTTATATTTATGATTCGACTATTACAAATTATTGAAATATTTCGGAAAATATATTAGAAGAAACTCCGCTTAGTTTTCTACATAAATCACCCAAAGTTTTGACTCAAATCGGACGAATACGCAGGATTGGAGTTCACTATTGTAAATTACATTGCACCTTTAACCAGCTTGTTTTCTATTTACTGTCAAATTAATCTTAAATGTCGAAAATCATAGAGATTAGAGATCCGTTATCCACCTCAAAAATTGTACGTATTCCGTGCATCTGGTTTAGTTAGTATTGGATCAATCAAAGGCAGTATAAAAATTGAAATATGAATATGAGAAATGAATCTTCACACTTCTTCTTCTTCTTCTTCTTTAGGGAGTTATTAGGATCATTAGGGAGTCTATGGACATGGCCAGTCCATCTTCTACGTTGGGATTTAATATCTTGGACTACATCGTAGCCCTATACATATGTTTGACCTCAGCATTTGTTTTTTGGTATTGGTTAGTATTCGGATCGTGATATAGTCCAAAGATTCTTCTGAGGATTTTTCTCTCAAAACATCTTAGTTTTCTTTCCATTGCTTTTGTCAGTGTCCACGTCTCGCACCCATACATGAGCACCGGTCTAATCACTGTTATCCTGATTTTTGATGTGCTTGTTAGTCGCTTGGATTTAATAATGTTGTAGAGGCTATGCATACATATGTTTGCTGCCTGAATTCTCCCTTTTATCTCTTTCGTGATATCGCCAATTGTGGTTCCGAGATAATTTAAAACTTTATATGGATCCGAGATCCATATAAAGTTTTATACGGATCTATTATTACATTTTGCCCTATTGCACATCGTTTTTACCTTTTAATACACATATATTTAGTGCACATAATAAAGCAATCTTTAAAAATAAGTACTTAAGAACTACAAACTTCTTAAGAAGTATATTTGGTAAAATTTTTGATACAATAGATAATTGAAGATGAGCTAAGAATTAACTCACCTGTCAAGAGCGAAATAAAACTAACCTATTATAAATAAATTATTTTATTTGACGTTTCTAATTCCAGATCTGAAACTATTTGAGAATTGTTATTTGAGAAACCCGTTCGTTTGCAGATTATTGTCTGGATGCTTTAAACATTTTGAATGCCCCAAAAAAACTGTTTAAAAATATTACAGAATATCCATTTACAAATTACACTGTCATTAAGAAAACACAAAAATTTACTTCCGAAATCTTTCTTAAAATTTTGCACATAATACATAATTTCCATTTTTTTGAAGAACTAATGTCTTTATTTCAACGTTAATCACTCGCAATTCCTGATTGTTAGGTAAGCTCTTATCTCGTTAGTTGGGTATTACTGAAAAATCCATAAGAACATAACATTAATTTTTTTCTATTTATAAATAATCTGATACGGCTCTGTTTGAACACATTCTAACTATTTTGGAATCGTTGACAATATGTCAATTTTACTGGTAACTGATGGATATTTGTAGTTTTGAAAATACCCAATAACCCCGTTACACATTTTGACAAGTAAAACCTATGTACTTAAATCTTTCCAAATATAAATAAGTGTTGAGATGAGCTGTATTTCGTTCCTAAATTATTTGACTGACAGATGATTCAGAGCGTTGTAAAAATAACGAAGGTTTAGAATATTTTCTATGAATTGCTCTCAAAACGGAGAAAATTTCCAGTTTTTCCGGTATTAACGTTGTTATTTGATTTATGTTTTCCTAGAAAACAATTATATATATATATTGTTATGCTATTTAAATTGTATTCTATTGCTTATTTAGAAAAGATCCTGTCTATATTTATTAAATGATCTAATCTCCAATTAATCACAATAAATCAGCATTAATTAATTACAATCTCAGGATATTTAACTTGTACTATTTACCTTTGATCGTGGATTCAAAATATTTTCCAATTGGCTTCCTAATTGGGATAGGTAATATGACCTGAATAAAATACACAGAATTTCAACTGAAGTATATGTGAGATGTCCTTTATTTTATTGAAATTTTATATAACAATCAATCCGGTAATATTTGCAATACAATACTTTAAATATATGAGAAGTTGTTTTCTATCATGGACCCAAATGTTATTTTACATTGATTTTTAATATGTGTTATAACTAAGCTCTCTTTATAATTTTTTCTTTTTTAAATGATCGCAAAATTAACTGTCTCTATAATTTATTCAATTTATTTAATTTATAAATGAAAACCACACTCCTGCTCTAATGAAAATTGACTGACCTTTCGTTATCTGCCGTTGCAATTCTATGGCCACGCCATAAAAAAAACCTTTCTCTGCTTCTGCTCCTATTTTGGTCCAGAAGACGTACACCTTTCTCCTCTCTGTCCTTGTATCTGCAACCCAACAACTCGTGTAATTCTATGCAGCCTCCTTTTGAACCAATCTCCGCGCCTGTTTATAACTTCAAATGTTTCCGGCTTCGTCTGCTATTAATATTCTTATAACCTTTTGGTTTTTCTATCTCTCTGTACCCCGTTCCTCACACTCATCAGCTTTTACACCGCAAATAAACACACCCGGTAAATTACGTCTTCGGGACTTCAAACAAACACAAACCACAAAGCTCCTTCCTTCTTGGGCGACGAAAACTGACTGACTCCTTTCCTCTCTCCTATCTCATAGCCAAAACCACCCCTCCTTGCATTCAAAAATTGACCAATAAAAATCTTCTACCTCTGTGACGTATATCGTTATCAACCAACTCTCTCTATTAAAACGTCATTCGGGTAATTCCAGAAAACAACATTCTTTAATTATTCTAACTAAATCTATCTGCTTTACAAATATTTCTTACTAATAGCTACAAACGATACCTGTTTCTCAATTCAATGTCTTTTGTTAATAAACTTTTACCGATATAATCTTTCGGGGGAAAAACCACCGCACATCCCGGTCTATTGTTTAAACACTTTCTATATACACTTTTATTACGGGTAAATCCATTTCACAATAACCGACTTATTTAAGTTTCTTATCGATAATATTTGAAAGTCTTGTCTCTGAGGCCTAATGAACAATTCTTTGAACAACTTAAAATACATATTTTGTCTTATACAGGATGTTTGAAAATTTATATGCCAGTGTCTTTATGAAATATCAATAATCTTAATTTTTATTTAAGTAATAAAATTTGTATATCGGTTTTTATTGCTAGTGGACATTCAAAAATACAACATATATATATATATATATATATATATATATATATATATATATATATATATATATATATAGAAAAAAATGGTAGTTGGTTTATTTTTATTGATTCGTATATATTGGGCTCACAGGTTGCAAATAATCATCTCTGGATATATTACACTCATTTTAATATGCTAAGTTTATGCCAAATAGAAAACAGCATTATTTATAATTGACGAATAATCGCAATAAAACGGTGCTAGGAAACATGCAAATCTCATTATGAATGCCACAAAGACCGGTGAATGAGAAGATATAATGTAACATTTCCTGTTGGTCTATGGAAATTTCTGCTGGCTACAAACGCAAAGGATATTAGTCAGATTTGCTAATAATAAAACCTATTTATTGTTTGAAATAACCAAAATTAGTAAACGAAGATTTCTTTGTGAAAGTATGATGTGTCTAGACCATAAGTGAGTGATTGGTTTACGGATAATTTTAGCTCTTTACGATTCTGTATCATAGAAAGAGATTTTCTTCTTACTAGTCAAGAAGGGTTATAACTGTGAAGTAACCGCCCAAAAATTACACGTAGAGAAGTAGAGAACTGATACTTTTATTGTGAACACACATACACGAAGGATATAAATATATTATGTATACATATATGTATATATATATATATATATATATATATATATAATATAATATAATGAAATATGTGTATAAAATGAAAGGCAACCGTATATATGTATTTCTGACTATTACTAATATTGTTAGAAGACTCTAAGGTGTCCAGAAGAGCAACAGCTAACACATCCACGGAAGAAGGTAAGCTAACTGATATCTAAAGGAATACCAAACGTTTAGAACGGATTAAACAAAAAGAAACAGGTTAATGCGAGTTGATAGTAAAATGAAGATAAAAGATATCGGCATAGCTAGCAACAAAGGAAAAAATATATAATTAATTTTTCCTTTGTTTCGTGCAATGTTGATACCTTGTACCCTTATTTTACTATCAACTCGCATTAACCTTTTTCTTATATATATATATATATATATATATATATATATATATATATATATATATATATATATATATATATATATATTAGTAAAAACTACGACCGTCAATTTATATTAATAAAGTATTCAACTAGTGAATTCAGAGGTTTATTCGGTCAGTCAGGTTGGCAAAATAAAAAACAGAGGTCAACTACTTCATAAGTTTATAGAAGACGTTTCGCTTTATACTTCTAAAGCTTCATCAGTTCTCTACAATACAAAGATGACATAGAGTTTATAAGAAATACAGATCTAATAATTTATTACTTACAACTCAATATGTAGGATTAAAGATGTTATTGTATATGTACTTAAGTTTACTCATAAATTTAGAACTAACTTAAAAAAAATTAAACAGAAATATGCAAAAAATAATATTTGCAGAAACGAAGATTTCTTCTTCAAGTGCCATCTTCGTTCCGAAGGTTGGCGATCATCAGGGCTATACGTATTTTCGAAACTGCTGACCGAAACAATTCGTTGTTGCTACAACTATACCATTCCCGTAGATTCTTTAGCCAGGAGTTTCGTCTTCTTCCTATGGACCTTTTTCCTGCTATTTTCCCTTGCATAATTATTCGAAGCAGTTCATATCTTTCGCCTCTTGTAATGTGGCCCAAGTATTGCAGTTTTACGAAGATTTACAAAAACTTTAAACGTACATTTGGCTTCATTTAGAGATGGTTCTCCAATGAAGACAAACAAAACACTGATTTATTGCATATGCAATCTATGCAAAACGACGTGATGCGATACCGAAAATTTTTCAAGGGCCATGTTCAACAAATTCCAAGGTTTAAGACAATTATGAACTTCTACGGGGGTCATTGAAAGATTAGTTGGACGGGTGGATTTGTATGTCGGAAAAATTTGATATGATTTTTTTTGTAATTTATGTTTTAATGAAACTTAAAGATCTGGGATGATTATGTTATTGTTTTGAATGGAAAATAAGGCTATTTTAAATGATTAATGTTGGTATTATTTATTTCGTAAGATGAGAGAGTGATAAACCTGGCTCAAATTGTCGATGTCGGTTCTTTTGTTTATTGCAGATGGGTTTTTTAGGATCTCACACATTTCAATAAAGGAGCGTTTTTGATGGTTGTTTTGTTTCGCCAGTATTGTAGTATTTGAGAAGTATAAAGCGAAACGTCTTCTATAAACTTATGAAGTAGTTGACTTCTGTTTTTTATTTTGCCAACCTGACTGACCGAATAAACCTCTGAATTCACTAGTTGAATACTTTATTATATATATATATATATATATATATATATATATATATATATATATATATATATATATATATATATATATATATATATATATATATATATCATCTTTTTTACATTCCTGGGGTTTTGTCGGTCTGTTATAAATAAAACACTTAATTATTGCTTAAACGTTTCGGCTCTTTACCATTTTCATAAGCAATTTAAGTAAACATTACATAATATAGAATTATATTTTATGTATATACTTTTTGATAGTTTAACATGGGACGCAAACGTGGTACCAGACCCTAAAATACATATGGCAGGAACTTAAAAATACGAGTGGTTCAAGGTCGTATCTGCCAATGGTTCATTTAAAAAACAACACAATTAAATTATGATACATATTGGAAAGGTGTTTGATATCACTAGTATGATTGATATAATTTCGATCTTTTTTTATATGAATCATCCAATATGCATCTTTTATCTTTTGTTGTAATTTTGTTCCATTTCCAAAATATAAACATTTTAAAGATCAAAAGAATTTGCTAGAGAATGCTTGACTAAGGCTGTAGTATTTAATAAGTGCTGTAATTTTAATTTTTACACTATGTTTTATCTGCAACAACCCTTCTATTCTAGATATTCCAGTCCAGATATGGCAGTCATATAAACAAAAACAAACAACAATACATTCCAAAACATATGTCATTCTGAAATAGTTTCAAGAAATCATAAAAGACAGATTCTTCTCCTTTTCATTTATTCTTAAAATTTTCTTCTCTGTCTATCTGTTGAACTACTGTCTGAATCAAATTGTTTCATAAATTATTGCAACATTAAAGGTACCTACCACAGGTTGTATAATTTTGCATTTTGCAAGTTCTTTATTTTGAAATAATTAGACTGCAAACATTCTCAAGATATAAATTTCATGTATCATCAAATCAAATATAAGTATTCGCCTGGAAATTAAATTGATTAACGTGCGGAACAGATAGTGGTCATTTTGTAGCTTATGTGGGAGGCGCTAACGTCATATCAAACAAATTTACTAAATTATTTATAGTCCGCAGATTCTATTTGGATCCTTTTGTTTCATTCCATCAGCAAATATTGATGTTGCTATTTTTGTAGTTTGGAATATTTTATTGACATGTAAATGAGACTTGATGAAAATTTATTGTAAAATGTTGAAACTTTTTTCCTTCATAATTTTCAATATCTCTTGAATGATTTATTGTAGCAGCAGCTATTACTTTTCATATTGATTAAATTTCTGGTCTTGGTCTTTAAGATGAACTGAATCCTGAACTAGCGTTAAATCATTGTGCTTTTGGGGAAAGTGTTTTGGTAGTTAAAGAGTGGTCATATTTTGAGTAATTTCGTACGAGGTCCATACAAAGAACTGGCTGGGTTTTACTTTGAAAACAGTTCTTTCTTACTTTCTTATCCTGGAGGAGGGTTGACAGTACCTATCACAATCTTAATAATATATAACATTAATTATTCAAGAGATCGGCATATCGCAGAGATACATAGCTCTCTGTACAAGATCAAAATCACTTTTTATCGGAAATACTCTGAAAAATTAAAGATATATTATTCCAAATGGAATAAATTAGCTAATAAATAAATGAAAGAGTATCAAAAAAACGGTCGCTCACGTCGATTAGTATTTATATTAGCGCATTTTTTTTCATAAAAACTTTTTATACGGGGTGTATCAGTTAACGGTGGCCAATACAACTTGCTTATTTTAAGTTGAACACCCTTTATATTAATGCAAGTATTTAAGTAAAATGCAAGAATTCACATTTAGAAAACAAAAATTATTTATTTGTCGAAAGTCGCTACCACTGTCTACCAATACTTCTTGCCCATTTAGGTCTTGGTAATGATAAAGTAAGCAAAATCCTTTTCATTGATATTCCACGACAGAAGTAGTTGTCAGTGCTATAGTCGTTTGGAGTTCATTAACCGCAAGCCAGAAAAATGGTTCATTTAACAGAAATGCACAAAATTACAATAATTATACAGATGATTACAATGATAGGAAGGTAAAAACAGAAGCTGCTAATGCAATAAATGATGATACGAAATTGGCTGTTCTTGAGTTTGAGGAACACCCACATACATCTGTTCGAAAAGCAGCCCCAGTACTCGATATTAGCTATTCATCGGTTATTCGAATATTACAAGAAAACAAAATGCATCCCTATAAAATTATACTCCTAACAAAAATTTTAACCAATAGATTGACTACAAAATTCAACGGATATCAATCGAAAGAAAAAGCTGGTTTTAGAAAGGGATTCAGCACAAGTGACCATTTACTAAGAATGAAAATACTTATAGAACGAGCAAATGAATACCACAGTCCTCTATATATGGCGTTCATAGATTTCGAAAAGGCTTTCGACAGTGTCGAACATTAAGCAGTAAAAAGTTCTTTGATTAACAGAAGAATTGACCACAGATATACGGAACTAATAGCCAATATATATATATATATATATATATATATATATATATATATATATATATATATATATATATATATATATAAGGAAGCCAAAACAACAATTAAAGTATGTGAAACAACAAACTGTGTGACATCGTGACACACTATCACCGAAATTTTTCAATTAGGCTCTGGAAGATATTTTTAAAAGATTAGAATGGAAAGAAAAAGGTATAAAAATTTGTGGACAACGCTTGAACCATCTAAGGTACGCTGATGACATCGTATGGATAACCGATAAAAAAGAAGAATTATTTGAAATTATGAAAGAACTATACGTAGAAGCTGGAAAGATAGGCCTTAATATGAATTACAGCAAGACCAAAACCATAACAAATACAGATGATGACATCACAATAAGAATCGGACAAGATGAAATAGAATAAGTTCAGGATGATATATATCTGGGTCAAACTATAAAACTTAACAAAGAACACCAAACAGCAGAGATAAAAAGACGGGTTAGATTGGCATGGGTGGCATTTGGCAAACTAAGCTACATTCTTAAAAACAAAAGATATCCACAGCATCTTAAGACCAAAGTATACAATCAATGCGTACTCCCTGTTCTTACTTATGGTTCCCAAACGTGGACATTTACAAAAGCAAACATGGACAAAATCATAAAAACCCCGAACAATGGAAAGAAAAATGTTGCACATAAGACTAATGGATAAAAAGAGAAATGAGTGGATAAGAGAGAAAACAAAAGTGAGGGATGTTAGACAAAAAGTTGCACAATCGAAATGGAGATTTGCCGGACACAATATAAGAGAAAAAGAAGACTGATGGAACAAAATTCTTATAAGTTGGAGAGCGTGGGAATATAAACGAAGCAGAGAAAGGCGCCAAATGAAATGGGCAGATGATATCAAGAAGCACGTGGGCTCTAGGTGGATGACTGTAGCGACAGACAGAGAAGAACGGAAAAGGATTGGGAAGGCCTATGTCCAAAGATAGACCGAAGAAGGCTAACTAGATAGATAGATAAAATTATACACACTCGGGATTACATGGAAGATGATTCTGACATGAGAACGTATTTTTGTGAACAGATGGTGGCAATTTTAGACAGCAATGTGATCAAATTAGAACATGTTTTGTTTTCTGATGAGTGCACCTTTACTATTCACGGTCATGCTAATCGGCATCGTAGGTCCCTTTTTCATAGATGTCAATTTTAATCGCGACAATTATTTAGCGTTGCTCCAAAATAATGTAGTGCCAACATTGGCCAACTTGTATTCTGATCCAGGAAACTCACAAGTTTCAGCGAATATGATATGGTTTCAACAAAATAGAGCACCACCCCACTATTTCAACCAAATATTTCCAAATTGTTGGATATGGAGGTGAGGATCGATGGAATGGCCACCACGATCCCCCGATTTGACACCATTAGACTTTTTCTTATGGGGATATGTGAAAAGTATTGTATAAAAAACTAAACCCAGTAACTTAGCTGATTAGATCGATCACATCTGAGATGTTAAGTAGCGTTAGAAGAAATTTCTATTTGCGATTAGGGTGTTCAAGACGTTCGTGGGCAGCATTTTGAACATCTCTTACATTGACATTATTGTTTAGATTTGTATTATTTAGAAATTTTTGAATATGTTGTAGCGACTTTCGGCAAATAGATAATTTTTTTTTCTAAATGTAAATTTTTGCATTTTATTAAATATTTTCGAAACAGTCAAAGATAGGTATAGGACATTGTATTCAAAAAATGTCTAAAATGATCTGAGGAATCTAAAAATTAATTGATATACAGGATGTTCAACTTAAAATAAGCAAGTTGGTATTGGCCACCGTTATCTGATACACCCCGTATAAAAAGTTTTTATGGAAAAAATGCGCAACTGTAAATACTAATCGACGAGTTCGACCGTTTTTACACCATTAGAAGAATATTCTTCCACTTCACTTACAGCATTTTCCTTTTTTATAGAAAAACGATGAACGAGATGAAGATCCAATAGGAGGACAAAAAGAAAACGGAAACAGGAGTAAACCTATCCAGGAAGATGGAAAAAGAGAGAGAACAACCTTTATCGCTTAAAATTACTATGAATAATATTTTTTGTGTGCAGAAGGTGTGGAAAGGGCGACATTGTCAAATGAGCATTTTGTCTTCAATTAACTGTTTAACAACGTTTCTAAAACCCCCTTAAATGTTCTCCTAAAAAAATTCAACAACAATAAAATATTGTCGAAATAAAAAATATAGTCTGTGAAATAATAGTACATTGTTGACCGGGTAGGAAAAGCTTAACATTCCTGGACGACTGTGAAGATTGCTAAGTCGAGGCGCAAGCCGAGACTTAGCAACACAGACTCCAGGAATGTGGCTTTTCCTACGAGGTAAACATACTATTTTTCCGCAAATCGTTTAAAATTCGACAGATATTGATTGATTTAAAAAAAAACGCGATAATTTTATTCCCATATAAATGGTGCTTTGAAATTCCTAATAAAATTACTTGGGTTACTATGGAAACGTATTGAGGTTGAATTGTCAAACTTGACGCTTATAAATTTAATTGCTGGTGTTCTCGAAAGTAAAATGATAAGTGATGATGAAATTTCCATTCCTGGGACTCCTCCAGAGCTTGATGTTTTCAAAATATAAATTAATTCCTTATAAGCAATGAGTTTTCTATCATTTATGTAGAACACTAACAACTGTACGGAAATATCATTTCCTTACAGTAAGGAAATGACATTTCCTTACAGTAAGGAAGTCCTGACTTTTTCTTCAAGAAATTTTGACAGTAATGTCAAAATTTCCTGGCGATTTGCGGAAAAGAATATTACTGATAAAATTTTTCTTTAAGTGCTATTTCCGCGACGAAGGTTGGCAATCATCATGGCTATTCTGACCAGCTGCTCTCAACAATTGCCTTGAGCTGCAACCAAACCACTCTCTCAGGTTTTTCAACCAGGAAACGCGTTTTCTTGCTACACTTCTCCTACCCTCTATTTTTCCTTAAATTATGAGTCTCAAGATGTTGAATCTTTCGCCTCTCATTACATGTCCGAGATAATGCAACTGATAAAATTGCCATTTTTGAAAAATGGGGAATTACATTCGCTTGTCTTCAAAAGGGCTAAAGTTTCGACGGCTACATATATCTACGCTGCACAACTTACTATAGTAGTATTTAGTTTATTATTGTCTACTTTTATGCCTAGTTATAGAACTGTTACACCGGCTTCCCACGGTCCGCGATATTACGGACGTAAGCGGACCAGCACGCACCACGCACCATGGGAAGGGTCTCGTCCGTGGTAGCGCAGGCACGTCTGTGCTGGTCCGTCCTATCCATCTAGAGTCGGTAACATCAAAGGTGCGGTACATGCCCGTGCGACGCGATCCTAGCGCGTCTGTGTTTTAACAGACGACAAGTGCAAGTCAGAAGTTTTTCATTCGCTGACACGAGTAGTTGTCTGTAGTGTTGTCAAAGTTGTTTTGCAGTTTTTTGCTAAAAAATAGAATGGACAAACGAAGTTATTTTTGATTTTTTAAATTTGTATCAAAATGAAACAAATTTATGGAATTCCACGGCACCAGAGCATAAGAAGCGGAACCGATATATACGATGTATGGAACCAAATAAAAAATAAATTGAAAAATAGTACTATTTCGATTAAAGAATTAAAAAAGAAGAGAAATAATTTAATGCCGAATTTAATGTTTACAAGCCTGAGTGGCCTTTTTATGATATAATCAAACAATACTGTCACGGACCTACACAGACTGACACGGACCGTGGGAAGAGCTCTGTCTGCGGTGCGTTCTCGTCCGTGCTGATCGGCTGTCCGCGATGATCTGTAGAATCGCCGACCGTGGGAAGCCACTTTTACCAGCATTTCGATTGTTTATATAATTTTGATTTATTATTCTATACAGTTTTAACGAGGACAAACAACTGTTTTAATATCAGCACGTGCCTTTGTTGACGACAGCTAGTTTTTTATCTCATTAATACTTCATACATACTAATGACAAAATTATTGCGAACAAAATATGAAAACCATTCTATTTTAGACTTCACTAATATTTGATGACAACCCAATATATATTCACAAAAAACTAGTTTTTGACTTTAATGCTCGCATTTAAATAATAAAAGGCAGGAAATCACTTTAAATTTATAGAAAATCTGAATATTTTTCTAGTAAAAGTAGACCATGGGCTTGTCATCTACTACACAATAATTTTATCTAATTCGTAAAAAAAGTAGGATACGTCATGGGGAAGAAAATATATTAAGTTAATCACATTATTATCCTGATATTCTACAGAATTGTATAAAAAATATATACACCGTTGTGTCGGTATCTCACTGTAACAATGTATTTTTCTGAAGCTATTTTCTTGTAGCATCTTAAAGCAATTACTATTTTTATTAGGAATACGCCACATTTTAAATTAAAAATAAGTTTATTGGCGTTTCAATTTCCACTTCGGAAATCGTTCCCAAAATACAAAACATTTTGTTTTTTGTATAATAATGTAGCTACCCTGTGAAAGTTTGGAACCAATGTGTAACAAGAAAACTCACAACTTTCTTGAGGAGCCAATTGTTAAGGCTTCGTCTAACTCCGTATCTTACGTGTGAGAACATCTTATGCCAAAAGCAAATCTGAAAAATGAGTTTGGCTGTGACAAATAAATCAAAATATTAACTAACCATACTTATCTATTGTACAAAAAAAAAATGTAATTTTAATACTAAAGCAAATCCTGCCTTCTTCTTCTTCTTCGGGTTCCTTCTCCTAGCGGAGGTTGGAAATCATCATCGCTATTTTAACTTTGTTGGCCGCATTTCTGAATAATTCTAATGAGCTGCAGCCGAACCACTCTCTCAAATTTCTTAGCCAGGACATTTTGCGTCGTCCTGGGTTTCTCTTCCCTTGTATCTTCCCTTGCATAATCAACCTCAGTAATACGTACTTCTCACCCCTCATTAAATGTCCCAGATATTGAATCTTTCTAATTTTAACAGTTTTTATGACTTCACATTCTTTCTTCATTCTTTGTAACACCTCTATATTAGTTACTTTTTCAATCCACGATATTTTATGCATTCTCCTGTAGCACCACATCTTAAAGGAGTTTAATTTTTTGATTTCAGACTGCTTTATTGTCCACGCTTCCATGCCATATAGTAAAGTAGAGAAGACGTAACAACGTAGCATTCTTGTGCGAATCTCTAGATTAAGGTTACGGTTGCAAAGTAATTTCTTCAATTTTATGAACGTGTTTCTTGCCATTTCTATTCTAGATCTGATCTCCTTTACTTGATCTCCATCTTCGGTTAGCCACGTTCCTAAATATTTATATGTTTTTACTCTTTCTATCGTTGTATTATTGATGATCAGGTTATTTACATTTTGTGGTTTTTTTGAGAATATCATTGATTTCGTTTTCTTGAGATTCATTTGCAGTCCGTAACTTTCACATGCATTGTATACATGTTGTATTATGTACTGTAGATCTTCCATGTCACTTGCAAATATGACAGTATCGTCGGCATATCTAATATTATTAATGCTATTTCCGTTGACATAAATACCTTCCACGATATCCAATAAAGCCTCTTGAAAAATCACTTCACTGTAGACGTTGAATAAGAGTGGTGAAAGGATACACCCTTGTCGAACTCCTCTAAGTATACTTACTTCCTCTGTCAGTTCTCCTTCGACTCTTACTCTTGCTTTCTGGTTTTGATACAGATTCGATATAATTTGTAGATCTCTACTATCAATGTTTTTAGTCTTAAGAATACTTAAAAGCTTCTCATGTTGAACTCTATCAAAAGCTTTCTTGAAATCTATAAAGCAAGCATATATGTTCTGATTCATATCCAGGCATCGTTGTGTCAGAACATGGACTCCAAATAATGCTTCTCTAGTTCCTAGACCCTTTCTGAAACCCATCTGTGAATCACTTATTTCTTGTTCTAATTTCATGTGGATTCTGTTATGTATGATTTTAAGGAAGGTTTTCAATGTGTGGCTCATTAACGCAATTGTTCGATAGTCATTGCAATCTTTAGCATTTGTGATTTTTGGAATCGTCACAAAAGTTGAGAGAAGCCACTCTTTGGGTATGTGTCCCGTCTTGTATATGGAGTTAAAAAGGTCTACCAAGACATCAATATTATCTTCATTAATTATCTTCAATAGTTCAATTGGTATTTCATCGGCTCCTGGAGCTTTTCTGCCTTTTGTGTGTTTTATAGCATACATAACTTCCTCTTTCATTATTTCTGGTCCCGTGGTTTCTCCGTTAACTTCTAATAATTGTTCTACTTTTTGATCATAAAATAGTTGTTCAATGTATTCTTTCCATCTACGTAGTTTGTCTTGCGTTTCAGTTATAGTGGTACCATCTGCATTTTTTAATATCCCGATTGGTTTGTTACGATTTCCTGAAATCATTTCTTTAACCTTCTTATGGGTGTTGAAAGTGTCATACCTTGCCTCACATTCCTCGATTTCTTGACATTTAGTGGACATCCATGTTTCCTTAGCTTGTATTATTTTCTGTTTTATTTGTTTATTAATTTCTTGATATTTAATTTTATCTTTGTTTTTATGTGTTCTTCTTTCGTCCATCTTTTCGAGAATTTCTTGTGTCATCCATTCTTGTTTGGCAGCTTTTGTAAATGTTAAAGTTTTCCGTCCCACAGTCTCGATTGCGTTCTTTATATTCTTCCACTTTGTGTCAATATCTGTAGTGTTCTTATTTTGTTGTTTTATTTCTTGGATACTCTGATTTATTTTGTTTTGAGTTTCTTGGTATGTATTTGGTTCTCTTAACTTATCAATGCATATTTGTGGTCTAGATCTTTTCATTAATGGTTTTCTCAATCTTACATTCATATTTGCTACTACTGGGTTGTGGTCCGAGTTTACATCTGCTCCAGGGTAAGTCTTCACTACTGTAATAGAGTTCTTGTACCTGTTCCTTATCAAGATGTAATCTATCTGATTTCTTATGATTCTATCTTTGCTGTCTCCAGGAGCTTTCCACGTGTAGAGCCGGCGATTTGGTAATTTAAACATTGTATTCATAACTACTAGTTCTTCTATTTGGCACATCCTGCTTAAATCCTGCCTAGAACCGAACAACTTAAAAATAATATTTATGGCACTATTGGCTTCATGTAGAGTTTTCACGCTTTCAAACAAATGTAGAGTTTTGCATGCTATACTTCTATGCTATGCTATTGTAGTATGCCTGGTGCATCACGAGGCTTTAAAAGTTTTACACAACAAAGGGGAACAAGAGAAATTTATATAGGCCAAAAAAAACCCAAGAAAAGATATAACGATATAAAAATGAATTTTGAAGCCAAAACATTAGGTTAAATTTTCTTTTTTATTAAACTAAAGAGAAAACTGACATGACGGAACGGAGTTGCCAACTGAAAAATATATTCTGTTAACTAAATTAGTGCATCGCCATTTTATTTATGTCTATGGCATAGTATATAATGTAGTACAGATTCGAAACAATTGTAAATTAAAATTGGAATTAGATTAGATTATGACAGAATATTTATTAAATAGAAAGTTGGGAAAAAATACAAACGCGTGACGTTTATTATGTTGCAACACCATGAAACTTGCAATGATAATAGATCTTCTAATGACTCTCAACTTACAAAATAATTAATAATATTATAAAAAATATATAACATTCTCAGATTATTTTATGATAAGTTAAGTAAGGCTACGTTAGAACATGAAAGTGTTGTAAATATCTGTACACTGAATATGCAGAGGAGTTGTCTACGCTCAAATTGGGGTATGGCGCATTAAAAAGAAAATGAACGATCATCATTAATCACCCTAGTTTGTTCATTGTCGACCAAAATCTTCCCTTTAGATATTAAAATTTTTTAATATTTCTTTATTATGTGCCTTTGTTATCCAGTTATTCGCAATTATTATAAGGTCGTCTGTAATTTTTGGCTTGTAGTCCATTCAATAATATCTTCTACTACAGTTTATGTTTTAATACAGGTCTATAAATTTTATCGTTTCTTACATTCTGTACTCTACTTCTAAACATTAGTCTCATCATTTTATTTGTTCCGTTTATTTGTTTCACTGTTCCGATGACATTTTTGTAAGAGTGAAGTTTCCTACACACTAGGTGATAACTGGTATAACACACTGGTTGAAAGCTTTTCTTTTTAAATCACGAGATTCGTCATAATTTTGGTTTTTCCATAATTTAGCCACAAACCCACTCTCTGTGTTGCTGTCACTATGTTACTGTATTGTTGTTGTTACTGAATTGTCATATCTCGTTCGCATATCAGAGATGATTTTATTTGTGTTATCGATGTTAATACTCTTCGAAACCCACTCTAATCGTTTAAATGAGCCTACACGACTATTGTAAATAATTTTGGCTGCAAAGTATCTTCCTGCTGTACTTTTTGCAATTTTTGAAGTGAACACTTCTTATTGCTCGGTATGATGTTTTTGTACGGACCCGAAATAATATTGGGAAAGAATTATTCTAAGGAAGATCTTTGGTCCTGTTCTGGATGAAGCATCAGGACGATATAGGAACTAACAAAGAGCTCGAAGAACTCTACCCAGACGCCAATATCATAAAAGAAATAAAGTCCAGAAGACTCCAATGTAGAGGACACCTCAGAAGACATTCTTACGAACGAACAGTAAGACTGGTGTGGGAGGAAGTCCCAACTGGAAGAAGACCACGCGGACGCCCTCGTCTCCGGTGGCGAGATAATATAGCAGGAGACCTAAGCACTATGGGCGTGGAGAATTGGATGGAGGTTGCTTAAGACAGAAAACAGTGTAGGCATGTTGTCGAGTCTGCTAAAACTCACGAAGGGTTGTTACGCCACAGAGTATGAGTATGAAATAATATTTAGCCAGATGCGAAATATTAAGACGCGTGCCTGAATCTTGCGGTATACAGTAATATTGGTACATAATATACATACAGATACGCTTATTATAAGAATAACGTGTATGCTTCTTCTCATTCTTCTGCTTTGTGAGCGCAGTGATGTTGTTCTCGTCATATTTGTGAGAAAGAATTCTGGATTGAAGCAGTTGATATTGGTCAAACCAGTAAATAAATATAGTATGGTTCAAGAAACTCCAATAAGCTATATATCCTCTCATTTCTGACTCTTTCTCGCCTCGATCTTTTTGCGAACTTTTTTTTGGGTTTTTATTTGGCCCTTCCATCCTAATGAAAGAAACAAAAAAATATTTGTTGTTGGTCAAAACAAAAACGAAGACAAAGTTGTAAAATCTTAGTTACTTAATGTGAGAAAAGGATCGTAAATAATCGACATTCAAATTGGCTTATGCTTAGTAAATAGTTGAGTGAAAATATACTGTTGGTCACCAGTGGAATCATATACATATAAAGAATATAAATTTAAATTCATTTAAACTTCGGTCCAAATAAATCCATACTCAAAACTGCTAAATATCTTCGGTATTTTTGTTTCTATTTACAGCCACAATTTTTGTTTATGTATTGAGGTTTGTCCATCAGCAGGTTTTCAGTAATTCCAGTGATTTTTCAAAACTTTCACCCTTTCGCAGACATAACATCCTTTTTCAGAGACTGCTTTTTCTTTCTCTCCGCAGCCGGTTTAAATAAAACTAAGACATATGCCGATAGTGGGTTAAAAAAGCCGAGCTGGAATTGTAGACATGCGAAAGGTGAGAATCGTTTGTTGTTTAAAAAAAGGAACAGGCCGGATGTTGAGTAATCTTTCAAATTTATTACGAGGCACGCAGGAATACATTAGGGTAGACGGACAATTTTTTAAGAGACTGAGAAGCAACCGGTTGATACATTGTTTGGATATGTTTGTATTATCTTTTTAAAACTTAATTTTTGTTCTATTTATAATAAAAAGGCTCTAAATGAATATGTACTTTATATTTTTATAGAAATCTTTGCAAAATACAAGGCAAAATCTTATTGGGATGTTTTTTGTTTACGACTTTTAAATACAAAGTTCTCATTAAAATATAATAACAAATGGTAAGTTAATATTTCTTTTTATGTATAATACAGAATATGTAACGTCGAAACTAATATTATAGTTAAATTGAATCGTAGGAGAACAACTGTCTACAACAGATTTTATTGAGTTTGAGCTATCCTGCCCAGAGCAATATATTTATTTGATACAATTCTTATAAGTATCTAACAAACAAATATTTTTATATCCCAGCATCTGGAGTGAAGTGACTATTTTTTAGCAGTTATGTATTAGAAACTTGATCCTTCTGAACAGACTCTCCCATTACGTAGATAACCAGTTTTCTTCGTTTTTGCGGCTTTTGCGTGTAACTCCTGACAAACTAGTCCTATCTGTTCTTTGCAAATAGTCTTACTAGAAGTTGTTTGTTTGTCTCCTTCATTTAATTTTAATCTACCTTACACATATTTTTTATTTATTTATTTCTTACTCTTAATAATAGTCTGGTTCGCTATAATTCTTAGTTTTTAGTTTAAACGCCATACATACAAAGTCTCCATCAATTTCCATCATGCTTTAGTACTTGCTACACTAGGACAAACATCATTTAATATTGTAAGGTTCATGAAAGGACATAGGTACACTGAGCAACAAAATTAACGCATCACCTTAAAATTGGGACATTTTTGATGTCTCGATTTTCC
This sequence comes from Diabrotica balteata, assembly GCA_918026665.1. Taxonomy (NCBI): domain Eukaryota; kingdom Metazoa; phylum Arthropoda; class Insecta; order Coleoptera; family Chrysomelidae; genus Diabrotica; species Diabrotica balteata. Next base: position 53,716,490 of record OU898281.1, read on the forward strand.
TAAACCTGTTTTCTGACTTCAGTGATATTTTTAATATATTCATAGCCTTCTTTAACAATATCGCTGTACTAATACTGTTCCTGTACAGGTAAATGTCAGTGTATACCAAGTGTAACAATCATGCTGTGTTTTTTCTCAATGTTTAGGACACACTGTGAAATATTGCAGCATTTATAAAATATTAAAATTAAAACTTAATTGTAGGCTTCTTAACATTTTGTTTCTTCGTGCATTTTCTTGTGTTCAATAATAAAAGATATAGGTAGGTACTTCTATAATACAAAACGTTTTTACATTTTTCTTCTTACTTTAAGCCTAACGTAAGAAGAACAGGCTGTAACATCATTAAAGTAACCAAAATACTTAATCCAATACGCGTCAGTAGCGCGAGTTACTTGTAATGACGGCTTCACATCGAGACATACTCGAAATGGGGTTTGGTATTTGGTCTTGATTTATGTCATACCAAATCTCAAAAGCTACTGTTTCTACCTCTTGTTAGGTTCTAGGAGGTGGTAAACGCTGTCGTAGTCTTCTGCCAATTATGTCCCACAAATATTCGATCGGATTAAGATCTGGACTATGCGGTGGCCAATTCAGTCCGAAGATTTGCCGCATTAGCAAAAAATGTTTACCAATATAAGAAGCGAAAGGTACAACATGTTCAGATAAAATATTCGTTATGTACCTTTCACTGTTTAAAAAACTTCCACGTCAGGGAACAAGGATCTGTCCGCGCTGTTCAAGAAATTTCTTCCCAAACCATTATAGAACCTCAATTATATAAAATCGTTCTACGTATATTGCACTGGGTATAACGTCCGTTTAGTCGTCGGACCACTCTTAAACGTCGATCAGAATTAAAAAGGCAAAATCTGGATTCATCTGTGAACAGAACGTTTTTCCAGTCGTCATTATTCCAGTTTACATGTTCTCTGACAAATTGCGATTTAGATCTGCAGTGGTTTGTAATTAATGCTGGGACTGTAGCTGGTCTTCGAATACGCATGTTCGTAAGTCATGTTCTACAAGACGTCTCCTTACGGTATGAATGCTGGGTTGGATAATATGAACCGTACTAATCGTGAAAAGATTTCTTGACGTGGTAAATCATTTTCTTAAAGCGCATAATCTAATAGAAAGGTTTTATACGACCGTAGTAACTCGAGGTCTACCTTGTCCGGGACATCTGCTGTAGTCGTTCATTTCTCTAAAGCCTTGAATAATACATGTGAAACTCTTAACCTTCGACCGATAGCATGGTAGCTAAGTTATTCGCTATGTAAGATCACTGCTTGAACAGACTCATCACGGATCAAATTCCTTCTAACGCGTTCCATTTAAACAAAACAACAACAAAATTACGGACGTAATTGTAACTTTAGATAATAAATCTACTAATGTTTATTGCAAACCGGACACTTTTTAACTGTTAATCAATTTATTGATAAAAAACATGTCTAGTTGTTACAGTTAATAGGTTTAGGAAAATGAGATATCAAAAATTTCCCATTTTTAAGGTGGTACATTAATTTTGCTGCTGTGTGTATATACCGTTCGTATTATCGAACTCTTCCAACCGGAGAAATGATGGGAAACACGTCTTTCATCTATTGGTATACTTGAGAGATATTATATTAATATTAGTCTACCCTACACATATCACAAGCAGTTTACTACAAAAACGATTTTGTGGAATTTTTGGTTTTCTGGGACTTTATATTTAAATCTACTTATTTTTTCGCGGATTTAAGACGACCAGAGCGTTCAATGTTATTTGGGCGCCATCTATATGTCAGGTTCAGCACTTGTTGAATGATGTAATATTATATAAAGTTTATTAATATAATATAGAAATATATAAATTACATTGAGTTTAAAAAGAAGGATGGTGTTTCAATAAGATTTAAAAGATTATTCTTTAAATTGTATAAATAAAAAGGTTTGATTCTTTTAAAATAAATGGACAAGTTCTTACAGTACATTCCGATTTCTCATAATAGTTTTCCTATTATTAGTTCCGACTAAAACATATCTTCGATTAACGTCTCTTACAAACTAAAAGTTAAATTCTCCCTAAAGAGCTAACAACTTGCCGGAGCGTATTCTAAAACAACAAACGGTAGACAGTCGTAGCAGCACGCCTCTCTTCGTAATTCTTGAACAAATAAAGCGCCATCAGAAGGTAGAACTTTGATTTCCATTACTTAATTACACAGAAACAGGAACACAGGATGCCTGAGTTCCAATTCAGGAGGAAAACGAAGGGGTCTGATGGCGGCCATGATCCTTTGATAAGAGCCTGCTGAAAATCAGCTAATGATAACGAGGTTATGTTCAATTACTTCTTGTGCAAATCGAGCTTATACTTTTCAAAGTCTTCGTAAGTTTGAATACAGTCGCTTACCTACCCTTGTATTTTCGATGTAATGAAATCAAATCAGATGTTTCCATGGAAATACAGTAATTGCCGATTGCTAAAAAATCGTTTATTCTTTCCTCTCGCCTCAGATCAATTGGGATACCTTATTTAATTAAAAAAGATCTGCTGTTTTTTGTACGTTATGTTCGGTATATAAAAAGCCAAAGTATAGAAATATACAGGCGATACCGTTCTTTTAGAGCGGGTGATTTTAGAGCGATTTTAGATGCTCTATAATATGCTATTACCAGTATGAGCCATTTACTAGTGGAAATTCTGCAAAGAATAAATTGTTTCGGTAAATAGCTTGTGTCAATGTGAACTGACAAATGATCTACTTGTTTCTCGATATGATCTTGGATCATTTCAACTTTGATCTTACCCTAACCATCCTAATACCTCTTGCAACACGCGTTCGTTAATTATTTTTTAACTGTGCAACATTTAATGACCTATAACAATAATTTTTCTTTCAATTTCATAGGAATTTTCTTATCACACAATATACCACTGTCGTCTTTATATTCTATCTATCCTGCTCTATTTCTACTATATACATATCCATCTACTTTCGGACTATTCTTTAGTATCGAGAGTATAAAAATTGCATCTCAAACTATGTGATCGTCCAGTTAAATTTGTTTTTTAATTGGTAACTTCATTTTTAAATAAACGCATTTTATTTATTCTGTTTATAGCCCATACGTTTTAAATTATTTACTGCGACGCGTACCTGTAATATTCTAGCCTTTCTTCTAAAGCCCTTTGTTAATCTCTCAGGTTGTACAGCTTCTTCACTTGAATTTCTCATTTATAAATGAATATGCCAAAAATCATCATTAAGAAGGCTCGATTACTTTAATCATTTACTTAAAGCTGTTAAATAACCACAGAAATAATTCCGACCCAAAATGTCGATTTTCTTCCTAGTTTTTCCAATGATTTATAAAGCTAAACAAGCTCTATCTTTTACTAGCAACGAGCTAGGTATTTCTTTGGAATCACTACTGTCATAGTTCTCATTAGAGCACTTTGGTCACATTAGTTCTCCCTCGATGATACCTTCTCGGTGTTTTCTCTAGAAGTACGGAAATCGTCCTCTAATGTTAGATTGTGTCTAAATGTTGTGAAAACTAGCTAACTACAAAAAAAATTGATTAGTCCATCAAACTAGGGCATACCATCAAATTTCATTACTATTTATAACTGGGAATAAGCCACAATTAAAGATAAAAAATACGTTTATTGACGTTTCAATTTCCAATTCGGAAATCGTTCTCAAAATACAAACAGTATTTATATTATATTATAATAGTAATTAATTTACAATGCCACAAGAAAATAGCTTCAGAACAATATCAAATTTCATAATATATTGTTGAAGAAACGTAAAAAAAAACAATTCCAGATCATGTTTTATAAACCCTAAATGAATGTGCTGTTAAAAAACCATGGCACACTACTGATTACTTATTTTTTACATTGTTACATTATTATTGCCATTACTGACTAATTTGTGGAATAAAAATGTATCATTTTTTTCATAAATAATAAAAATCATAAACTTGTAAAAAAATAAATTAAAATGAGCAGTAAAATTCCTTATTGAATTTATACTAAAAGCACCACAAATGTAATCAACGTTACTCTTGACGTAGCCGACTCGTTTCATGGTAAATAACGAACAATTTAATTATTCAAATCCTTCAAATCCCTCTTCTTATCTCCTCGACTCCCATAATGGAACCTGTACAATAACCGAACGAAGGTCCGAGCATTGACTTTTTCTAGCATTCTTGAGTGAAATATAAAAGAGAAAACCATGATTAAGATGCGATATTTCTCCCAATTAAAATTCGTGGCTGCCTCTACTCCGTCTATTCCAGCCTTTTAATAACTTTCAATAATAATAAAACAGTCAAGTGGTCGGTGCGGCATGAAAGGCCATATTGTTTTGAACAAACAAGCGACTGCTCTTATGAAATAATGCGCACTTGCCTTCATAATACGTTTCGCCAGCCATGTGATTCGATCCACTCACAGTTCGCGTAATTGTGTTCGGATTATTCATTTTTTTTCCTTTACTAGTGCCAGAAGTTTTAATAGAGCTCTATTCAGGGAAGTCGAATGCGCCTTTTTTTATTGGGAATCATTTCACAGTCTTTTTGTCTTTTAACAAGAATACATTTTTCTTTCTTTTTCTGCTCTCTTCGAAACTGTGGCATTACATTTTTAAGAAGTATTTCTTTGCAATTTTTCTTCTTCATTTACATTATTTGGGTTTATGAATTTGGTACTTTTAGTAAAAAGAGCTTCATAGTTCCGCTGAAATTATGTCATGAATAACACATACATGAAATACATTTTAATGTCAAATAACAGAATGTGGTTACAAAATTAATACACAATTAATTATCTCCAATGAATGGAAGCAAAACCATGTCTGTAGTTAACCAAAAACTTCCTGATCATTTCCTTATCTTTGATTATGTTGCAATTTTTTAACAGGAATTTGTTTTTAATTTTTGTTTATCAATTTTTCATGCTCTCTTCGTTCTTCTTCTTATTGTACTTTGTTTAACCACTGCTCTTCTACTGTTATTAAATGAACGGTTTATATAACAGATATCTATGTTTTGTGGACCTTAAGAAGGCATTTAATAGGGTCAAATTAAAGGACGGTATAACCTTATTGTAAGCAAGTAGCGATACCTCCCACAAATCAATACAATAAAAGTAAAACTAGAAAAAGAACTAACTAACCCTATTAAAGATGGCAATAGGATAAGACATGGAAATTCCCTGAGTACTTTATTGTTCAACCCTGAAGCTCGAAACGGAAGTAAAAGATCAAGTGAATAGAGCAAACAGAGGAGCAAGTTGTCTGAATAAAACAATATGGAGAAATAAAAATATCGGAAAAAAAGGAAGGCAAAATTTACAAAAGAGAGGACAAAAAGAAGAAACGGCAGAGACGAAAAGTCTAAAATTGTTTGGAATTGGAAAACTGGGCTCACGTAATTAATAACAGAGTGTGTTAATTTCAAAATATTTGGATTGCACTCCAAATTCAACCTTGCACAATCAGCAATATTATGAATTAAATAATCAGAATCAAAGAGTCAGAGCTCGATGCCCTATAATTGTAAAGAGACCAGCAGTCGATTTTTATTTATTCAGTCATTATTCGTATTTCAGTTCAGTCATGTTTTGTAATGTAATATGTAAACATTTATAATAAATAAGTTATGTCATCGATACGCTATTCCATGTATATAAGTAGCGAATAAACGAGATATATCACATGTTTAAAAAGATATATTCACCAGTCTTTCTCTCTAACAATTCAGATGTAGTTCCACGAGTAACATTGCTAGTAGGCAATGCAATCTAATTATGCATCCAGTAGGATAGCAACTATCCTTTTTGACTTTAATTTTGTTAATAATTAAGTCCAAAAAATCGAATGCAGGAAATATAAAGTTTCTTTTTATAGAGGTCCCTACTACCTAAAACAACTGTTGTTAGCCTGGCAGGACGAGTGCCAATTAGAATAAACATTTTTAATTCCTTCATCACACTCACATGAGAATAATCTTCTCCTTTCATCAGATAGTCTTTACACCAGATGCTATGATTTTTCATCACGAACAATGAAAACTAAATGAAAGTTATACATGAAAATTGTTGATTATTGACAAGAAGAGAACAATACAGGTTTAGCGGTACCGTTAAATCGTAACGATTTATCGTAACGTGTATGGCAACCTTAAAGTTCGATCCTGAGACGACTTTACTGGAGAGAAATTTTTTACACGATTTTAACTTAAAAATCTGTCAGACAATTAACGTATCATGCGGGATAAAACTATACAAAGATTTAAAAAAATATAAAGCATGTACACAAATTAATAAAAGTTTATTAATTATAATCTCTCAAGTGCGAATCCGTCTTGTCTTAAACTATGAATTAAACAATGAAAATTCAATTGGTAACAAATAAAACAATGAATTAACTAATCATATTTATTCAGCATAAAACAACATAATATTTAGTTTGCACAAACAAATCCTGTCTAAAGCTTTACAATAAACAAATTTAAAACTGATACTTATGGCTTCGTGCGGTTGCCAGGGTTGTTAATGGCTCCTGATGGTGGTTGAATGGTCTTAAAGACAGCTGCAGTCTTAGTCGGTTGTATATGTGGTTAATCCATCATTTAATTTAATAAATTATCCCATTAATTATTCCATAAAATATTCCAGAAACTAGAATATAACACAGCCTGTATTAGAAAGACATCAAAGGGTGTTAACTTCCTTTACAAAATCACAATCAAACAAATAGCAGATGGCAAGGATAAAGTGAAATAGAATCATTATTAAAATTAGTTAAGTTTTGTAAGATTACTATATGCATTTAACTGAAAACGTTGCTTTGGAAGAAGTGACGTTATAAATATTGAAAATACAGGATAAAGTGAAATAGTCTTACTATTCAAATTAGTTAAGTTTTGTAAGATTCCTACATGCATAAAATTGACAACGTAGCTTTGGAAGAAGTGAGGTTATGAATATTGAAAATACAGTCAGAATTATAAAATATAGATTAAAATGAAAGTACTCACCCCAAGAGATTTCTGCAGACCAGAAAATGAACCTTGTTCCATATTTTCTTCTTTTATAAATTTCAACTCCAGACAAAAAATATATCCCACCACGTTTAAGAAGCGGTGCGCTTTAGCGATTGGCTAAAATTAGTGGAGAGTGACTACAATGAAGTATAGCACAGAAGCCATAGAACGTATGCCAATGATGGAATTAGCTCTTCTGTCAAGAATATTTAGTCTACCGTACAGAAAGAGAGAGGGCGCTAACTATTTTGTAAAGGAAAATAGTAAAAAAGAAATTAAGAAATCAATAAACTAATAAAGAAATTAAATTAAAATAATTATTTAAATATAAATTAATAAAGATGTGATCTTTATAACGTTACAAGTTTACTATTAATATTCTTTTCCTATTTTTTCTTTATCAATATCTCCTTTTCGTAGACTGTTACTTCAGTTGTGTTTTTTGTAATGCACTAGATCACTAAAATATACTGTTTCTCATATAGAACTTATATGTTCTCTACATTTAAGTTTTAAAAGCCCCATTTTATGTTATTTGTAGAAAAATATATCTTCAACTGTTTGCATCTTATAAAAATCAGTATCTTAACGACCAATTATCTCACCTTGTCAAAACATAAACAGAAACCAGTATATTTTATAATTTTTACGTCTTTATATCCCCAAGACTAAGAAGTTGTTCATTAACGTCCTTCCACGGTGAAGTATTAGCATTAAGAAAAAAGAGTCGTAAAAATACTTGGGTTTCACTTTTATTTTGAAAAGTATAAAATGGGTTTATTAAGATTAACAAGGAGACTTATTTTAAAGTTGATAGAAGCGAAGACGTTCGTTTAAGTGACATATTTTCTTGAAGATTTTAAACTCCGAACAGCTGGCTCGGTCCATTCATGTACCAGTTCAGGTTTATAATTAGAACGGAGATGAATATCGGGAGATACATTTAATTAGAGCGTTTATGGTTGTTCAAGAAATTACAGAATTTGAATATTCTTATAGTCATTTCTTGCAAGATGTTTACGAAATACCGCATTTAAGTAAATATTTTAAAAATACATCAAAGAGACCAACGAAATAGTTAATAGTGGAAACAATATTTTGAATCGATAAAGAAGAATTTTATTTAAACACTGAATGTCCTATGGCTTAGGATAATATTCAGCTAACTTACTTAGTATTTACCTTCGGATATATATATATATATATATATATATATATATATATATATATATATATATATATATATATATATATATATGTAGTTGCACATTTATATGCAAGGTGATTATTTAGAAGTCCTAATTAGACGTTTTAGAGAAACTTGACATAATTCGTACCTAAAACGGATATAAAGTTTTTGAATATGCCCAATTATTCCAAAATGTCTAAAGCCTTATACCATTTACTGTTATACTAGATGTTGATTAAAACTTTCATATTTTAAAGATAACGCCCTGCATATTATTACGGATTTAACCTCCGCAAAAGCATATTCACCACACTGAAAACAATCCTAGGGGCGCCTGTGGTATAGCATGCTATGGAAATTCTAATTGACAGTTATAATTTGCGTAAATGTGAGATATATAAATAGATTTACATATTTGATCACTAAATTAATTATCGATTGTTAAATCAATAGAATACTTCACCTTCTACTCTTAAAAGACAGCGTTAATACAACTTTCAACTAAAAATACGATACTAAACCTCATAACATGCACCTAGAACAGTCATATCGCGCCCTAGAAACACGACGTCACCCCTATAATAGAAGAATTTAATAGAATAATCGGCAAAGAAAAAGGAACCGGCATCACTGGAGGATCATTATGGTTATTGTAGATCGGGACAAAGCTCGTTTGTAAGTATTTCAGACACAGACCTCTTACGCGGGTCCATGGTATCTATCATACGGACTTGACCCAAAGGACCTGTTCTTAAACCTTTCTGGAGCCCAAGCTGCTCCTGGCTCCCATATCTGCTACAATCAGCAAGTCCTCGAAATCTGAGCACTTCCTACCGTTCCGAGCATCTAATCCTTTAGTAACATTGTGTCCTCGTACAAAGTCACAATTAGGGATAACTCCCTCATTTAGCTCAGTTACATAAAGTTCGAGCGCAGGATGGTAGCACACCTCTCTCCATACGACTTGTGACAAAGTTTCCTCCTCCTCATCACAAAGATGATACAAGCAGATGACAGTGCTCTTCCTGAGTCTACAATGGCCGGTTAGCATACCGGCCAGAGAGTATCTTCTATGGTCTAGAAGGAGACGTTGAGCTGTAAGACATTTGGATGGGCGCATTATGTGGAATCTAGCCTATATTATCCTCCACAACTCGCTCAGGACTCCTAGAACCTTCACAAAAGAAGCTTCTTAAAACCACCTTGACTGGTACGAAGGCCACTCCTATCACAGGTTCGAGTCCCACATGCCGAGTAGATGAGCTCCGTCTTGCCAGAGCGTCAAGCCCGTTCGTACATCACTGGAACGGATTAATAATTTGTTAAGAAAAATATATGTGATATGAAATACTTGGTTTAAACTGTTTACCAGGCGAACTTGGTCGTTATCAAACTTAGATATAAACTAACAACAGTAAGCCGAAGAAAACCAAAAAATTAAGTATCGAATCACTTCATAAAACAAAGTTTTAAAAAAAAGGTAAGAACTAAAGTTAATGCTAAATAGAAGAAATTATGGAGAATAGAAAAAACACAAAAACAATATACAATTGTAAAAAAAATTCATAGCGCCATCGACATAAAAATAACAAAAGAAAAGTGGATAAACGAAATGAAGTTACCCAATACAATAACCCAAAAATATAATGGCTATTTTAACTGCCAACAACAAAAGTATAATTCGAGAAATTTATAAAAAAAAATAATTCGCAGATAACAGACCGTAATTGCAACGGATGCCAGCATGAAAAATGGAAGGACCTCTTATACTGAACACGAAAGCTAAATATGCGATAACGTTTGCAAAGATTATGAAAACTTGTTGTGATCCAGATCCAGATGAATAAATAGAAATCTATGTCCTAAAACCAATTATATATAAATATAAAGAAATGGCTTAAATCATAACTCATAACTAGACCAAAGAAAACTAGTTCCCCAAATTCGACAAATTTAAGTAAATGAGTTACTAAAATATATTATTGAAGGCCATACAAAATCGCATGTCTAGAAAATATGAAATATATACGAGACTCTATTTGGGTTTAGAAAGGCCATGGAGACAAAATAGGATCTTTATGCAACACAAAGTAAAATTCAGAAATGTCGTGAGCACCAGAAAAAGGTTTGTCTGTGCATCATAGATTAAAAGAAGACTTTTAAAAGAGTGCAGTATGGTAAATTAGTGGATGAATTACAGAAGCTGGTGCTACACAGAAACGACCTCTGCATAATTCAAAACCTTTACTGAAAATAAGTAACATCCGTAAGTTATAAGTGTGATAAGTTAAATGCGAAAACCAGTAGTTACATACAGATTGTATTATTATTCGTTTTAGATACTGAAGGTATTTATTATTTTTTAGTATAGGTATAACCGACTTTGCCAAATGCAGCTCAAGCTAGTCCTCTCCATTTCTCTCTTTCTTTATATTCAGTTTGATTTTCTGTATTCAGTTTTGAGGTTTGTCTCCGTTTATGTATTCAGTTATTAGTTTTATGGGTCTTTAATCTAGTGTGATTTTTGTGTGTGAAAGTTTTTTCTTGATTTGTTAGGATTTTAGTTTTATCACAGTTCATCTTTAATCCTATTTCTATTCATTCGATACTTAAATCCTCATTATTGTTTTTAATTCTTCTTTTTTACTGGATATATGTACAATGTCATCAGCATTTCAATAATTGTTTGGTTATTTTAAGTTGTTGTTATTATCTAACTCGTTTCAGTCTGACTGATAAAGATGTCTCTGGCTACTTGTTTTACTTCCTTGATGTGCCTTTCAAAGTTCACGAATTCCATATACATTATGTGATATTAATTTGCTTTATTAATGCTTTCATCGTTTGCTGATGGTCACCTGCGTTGTTAATCCACCTTGTTAGTATTTTAGTTAATAACTTACAAATAACATTTAATACGGTTATAGGTAGGTATGTGTTTTTTTATATCTTTTCTGTCCTTTTTTAAATAGTAACAGCATTACGGATTGGTGACACCTGTATGGTAGATTTTACTCGCTAAGAATTTAATTAATTAAGGTATAAGATTAAGATATAAGTAACATTGTTAATACACAAGATTAACGGTAAAGAAAAACAATAAATATTTAAAAACATTGTACAAAGAATACGACAGTAAGGACTGAGCGGAAGATTAAAAACGAAAATAAATGTAACAATGATAATGATTAATTGTTTGCAAATAAATTACAGTTTATAAAAATATCACTTGTAAGTTAATAAAAGACCTGTTAACTTTTATAAATAAATAAATCACATGTAATAACAGAAGGATTAATAACTTTGTGCTCAAATCAGCTCCAGGTCACCACACACCACTCTCTCGTAATCAACCGCAAAAACCACGCTTAAGTACACTATTATTGCAATACAACAAATATCGTACAACCCCTCGAAGTCGCTTAAAGGGGTATTAGTTTGTATTGTTCACGTGCGGAGTTGTTTGCGACACGTGTCAGCATCGCAGCCACACCGCTGATTACCAATTATGATGTTCAATTGCTTTGCCAACCCACATTGAGGTTAGAAATCGAACAAAATAAGTTCCGATTCCCGGGAGATAAAGGGAAATCGAAACAAAAACTTTGTGTCTTCCTTTCTCTTTGAAGTTTCGTATTATTAGTTTCATCGGGATTAGATTTGTATTTGTTTTGGGAGCTAGGGTTGATAATATGCGGATTAAAATCCACGGTAATTCCTCTCTTAAGTAATAATCAGATTATGTGGACAAGATATATTTTAATATTTTTAACTATTGAAGCTATTTTCTTGAGATATTTTAATATCAGTTGAAAATGCGGTTAATTTGGTGCCTCTATATACAGTTTGGACATCGGACATCGTTTTCGCTAATACGTCATTATTTCTAAATATTTAGCTTTTCTAAAGATGTATACTGTTTTTTTAACAAAATATTAAAATTTTTTAAGTATATATTTCATACTATTTTTATACATATATTAGATGTATACATACTAAACATTTGACAGAATTTGACATTGTATCAAAAAATAAATCTTCAATACCTACAATAGATTCTCAATACTCAAGAAATTAACAAGGTGGAAGGAGTACGTTAGAAAACTTTTTCAAGATGAACGAGGTGAAATGCAATGACTACTTACCATTTGATGTTATATTTATATTTTCAATATTTTTATATGATGCTGAGACTTGGACATGACATGGCATAAAAAATGCAATTTAAAAAGGAATCGAGGCTTTTGAACTCTGGTTATACCTCAGAGTATTCTCTGAGGAAATGTCACGGATTGATAGCATTACAAGTGAAGAACTACTGGAGAGGGATGGTAAAGAAATAGAAGTATCACCACTATACAAAAAAAAAACTGGAATACCTAGGCCGCGTGGTGAGGAGACCAAAGTATGACATTTTGTTACTCATAATACAAGTAAAGATTCAAAGAAGATCTGTTGGCCGAAGGCAGCATTCAGGGATGAAGAATCTACGTGATTGATATCAATACAGATAATTGATTTGTTTAGAGTAGCAAGCTCAAAAATAAAAATAGTCATTATGATTGCCAACCACTGTAAGGAGACATCACTCTCAGAAGAAGAATGAAACTGTAATCTTTCTGATCATCGATAAACGATAGTGCTATGTAAAATTTTTTTAACCATGTGCGTGATTATGATGCACGCAACTTCAAGACCTTTGGTATGATGTTGTCAACTTTAACTAAACAAAACTAGTAGTAATGCAAGGTAATAATACATTTTTTTTTAAGTTTTTGTCGTTTTTGTGATATTAATATTAATCCCCTTCACACCTATCCCTTGCATAAGCGCCTCCCTTTTATTGTCTTCCTCTCATTTTATTAAGAATTTTTATTTCTGCCACATTCATTATTGTTGTTCTTCTTTCTTTTTAACTACTGAACATTTAGGGCCGTACATTATCACTTTATCACTTTTTTTACGAGTGTTTTATGGAGTTGGTCTTTAACTTTAATTAAAGTGTATCTATTAGAAAACATACCACTGGTATCCTTCTATTTCATGCATCTAGCTCTAACTATACTGCATGTATCTCAATTATTTTTCAGTTACTCTGTAATACCTATCTTAAATATGTACAGTTTTACTTTCCATAATAATTTCAGCATCCAGTACTAGATTTTCGTGATACTCTGTTTTTGTCTTACTAATCTGTTTCTTCGAGAGCTTGTCTCTACTGTTATAGTTTTTCTTCTAAATATCTTTCTATTCTATTTCTAAATATATTTCTTACTAACAATCTATATGCTTTACTGTGCTGTATTTGTACAAATGATGATTTATGAGTTATGCCAATTTTAGATTTTATTCAGTTGTGTACTTACTAAGTTGACTTTCTCTGTTTTGAAATATTGTGTGAATAATATTTAGTAATATTCCTAGTTGTAACATAAAATCTTTATCATCATAGTTCTAAAGCCTTCATATTCCTTTTCGAATTAACCCACATGTGTAGTAAAATGGTCACCTATTGTTGCTTCCTCCTCTCTTCTAATATCTTTTGAAGGTATCCCCCAATTGATCATAGAAAGTTTTTCTTTTATCACCATCCAGTGCTAATTGAGGTGCATAAGGGTCAGAGAGATACGACAATATCAGACAAAAAAACCATGTAATATAAAAACTGATGAATGCGGTATATAAATACGTCAACTGAAATGTATATGTCAACTAAATCCTAATTCATTCTCTGGTTTTCAGTTTTTATAAATGAAAGTAAACTATTGAAAGACTAAGTGATGGATTCGACCGCTATTTGATTATTTGATTGACCATAAGTTTAAGTTATCTAACAACACAATATTTAAAACTTTTTTTAACCCTTGCACAAAATTTATTATAATTTATTATCACTACAACAGCTGTTTTGGCAGAGTGCCTGTTCCAAGTGATGTATTTTTACTGCATCTATACTTTATAGTCTTCAACTGAATAAGTTGAGGAGGGGAGAGCTGTTTGTCTTAAGTTGGTCATTCAAAATTATATATGTATTTTTTAAATTGTTGATTTCCATAGATTCAAATAAAGATAGCTTTTGGCCTCTATTTTAAATATGCAGATTGTGCAATTGGTCATTAAAAGAATGGTTGTTATCTAGAACATGAAGTACGTATATAGAATCTGTTTTCCTATTAGCCCTTTTGTGTTCTACTATACGGTTTCTAAAGGTTCTACCAGTTTGGCCGATGTAAGTTTTTGGACAGTCACCGCATATAAGTTTGTATACACCACTGTGTAAGTGATTTTTCTTTTAGCTCTTGTTGTTTGTTTTGAAAGATGGTGTTATTTCTTTCTTTTGTATGTGTTTGGCTATTTTGCTTGATATCTGGCCTGTATATGTATGTAACCGTGCAGAAAGTTATGGTTTTTTTTTTGGTGGTGAAAAGACCAATTTCAGGGCATTTTTTAAGTAGTTTTTGGATTAAAATTTTATGTATTGTTTGTTCGTTGTACGACTAGTGAAAAACTAATTTTTAAACGAATATAAAAATCTATGGTAAGCCTAACTAAAAGATAATTAAATAAAGCATATAATTTATATTCGTTATATTATTTACTATTAATGCTGGAGATTAAAAATACCGTAAAAATGTTTCCTAGGTACAATAGAAAAAAATTGGGCAATAATAAATATCCTGCTGCTACTTTTTATACTCTTGGTATTCTAGGAAACGAGCACCCTATTTTTAGTATACTCTCAATCGATTAACCAATTCTCCTGTCAATAATATATAATAATTATATACCAGAAGCTTATAATTCGATACAGTGTAGCTGTTTAACAAGGCGTAAAAGGCCTTTCACTTATTATCTTCTAACCAAACTCAATTTGACCATAAGTAATACATAAGAACATAAAGGGTGGAAAACTTTCCAGGTAGAAATGATTTCCCAATCTCTCTCTGATTTCCACTGACAAAAAGAAGGAGATTCAATGGCAAACAACAAAATATTCCATGTGTAGGACCGAACCTAGAGATGTGAAGGCAAATAAGCAGGTTATTTTAGCACTACACAAAATACTATTATATTCAATTTTATTTGTATAGTTCTAATTTATTATATAATTATTATTGGAGATTTAAATATTAAAATGAATGAATGTTATATTTTCAATTAACGACAATTTTTGAATTCCTAAGGAGACCATAGAACCTACAGTTGAATGCCTGAATAAATCTGATACCTTCAAGTAATTAAGCAGTTTAAAAATTTTTTAGCAGAACATTAATATTTATAAGCCTATATGGCTTACGTTAGTCCTAACACTAATACTGTTAAATAACTGCAAATAGATATAGTCCATCTATTCGCTGTGTGCAAGTCATCAAGCAAAAGACAAAAGAGGGAATCTTATGAAAGGGAGACCAAAAAAGTGGCCTCTGATGGCGGACATATCCGGAAATGCGAATGCGCCAAATTTAAATTTTCCGACACTTATTAACAGTAGCTATATAATATTTTTGAGAATGTGTCTTAGACGAGAAAGTTTTAATTAATTATTAACGATAATAGTCTAAAATGCGACACAATTGTTAAAAAACTTCAATATAAATAAGATTTCATGTGACATTTGGGACAAACAATAACATAACACAACTAAATTTGATGTCAAACAAGGAGAGAGAGAGACTCTCTTTCCTTGTTTAATGTGGCCTCTAAAGATCGCACTTCTTGTCTAACAATATTTTTGCCCCCACTACCTTTACATTCCCTCTTTTGTCTTTTTGCTCGATGGTGCAAGTACTTCGTGTCGATACGAGAAACGATCCGGCGCGTGAAGCGGTGAAATTTTGCATTTTTATTAGCACATTTCTCAAGGTACCTACTATCATTGAAGAAAATGGATTTCGCCGATGTATTATAAATGTAAAAATACAAAAAAAAATCTCAATTCAAGTTCTATTCGTTCCCAAATTAGAAGCTAAAATTAATGTAAAGCGGAAAGTTGATTTTTAATATTAATTATAATAATTATTGTATTAAATAATCAAGTTTAAGTCATTTCATTTGCAATTTACTGAAAATTCCGCCAATCTATAATGACACTAGTAGCTCTTCCGAAATATTTACCTTTTAATAAACTCTGTCTTTAAAGTTTAAATGATGAAATCTAAACATAAAAAATATACTTACGCATCTTTACAATGGTAAAGTCAAATATTGATATAAATTACAATAATTATTGCATTGAATAAACAAGTTTAGGTCATTTTATTTACAATTTACATACGAGAAATATATTAAAAGTGCTAATCATTTCGCTGAACTATGACGCTAGGTGTCGCTCTTCCGAAATTGCACATAGCGAATATTTACGATCTCCACCTGCAAAAAAATCCAATTTTTTTTTAGTATTATCAGCAAACGCCGCGCCGTCGTCTATTGAAGTGGTATTTTGTTGCCCAGATGTTTAATAGGAGTCATTTTAGCGTATTGGTTTAGTAAACCGTGGAAATAAAATAAACCATTAGAGTTTTCTGGATTTTATTTGCTAAGCCCTGTAAGACATTTTCTTTTCGTTAATAGTACTCCTCTGTACTATATTTTTTGGGAATATGTACTTATCGACAAAAAAATCAAAACTTCTTTAAGTCTGAAATGTAAATTTTATTACCTCATAAATACCAAAACAAATAAACAATTTTAATGTATCCTTTTACATAGCTGCATACATAAATCAGACCTTTTGTTTATATTTATATTATTTACAAAGTAGGTACACTTTTGTGCTTCATTTTTGGAGTCTGTAACCTAGTTCAAGTTTTATTTTGTCGTTATAAAAACAATCTGAACCACACACACACACACACACCTATAATTTTTATCGTTCTATTCTCACTAAAAGGTTTTGTAATAGTAGATTATAAAAACATTTTTTTCCTTTGAAGTTACAAACTATAAGCCATAAAAATATGACGAAAAATCTCCCCTAGCTTAATAATTACTATAAAAGGATCGCTTTCTCCCCACGAAAATCAAGTCTCATTCTTAGTTAGTATTCAACGTGCATACTCGACATAGCAAAGTGGTCACTCAAACTTAGTTATTTTCAAAACAAATTGTAAAATAAAAGTATTCAAGTTAACTGTGTCGAATAAAATAATAATATTAAACCAACAGTCTACAATATTTTTTCAACATCAATATTAATTTCAATATTAATTAGACTTATTCATAATCAACCTCTTACAAGTTTGGTTCTCGTCTTATGTTCAGAAATTGGGACATACACAACACTATTTTTGATTTTTTTCTTTATTTTCACTCCTAGGATTTGCTAATTTCTAATGATCTATAATTATGTAGGTCCTTTTAAATTATTTTTATTGGTGAACTGCGACATTTATGCGTGCTTCATTGACTACCATAAAGCGTTCGATACAGTAAAGCACGACAAGCTGATGGAGATATTAACCAATATTGGAATAAACACCTGTGATTTAAGGATTGTCAGCAATCTGTACTGGAATCAAACATCATCTATCCGGACAGAGACAGGAGAATCCGACGATATCAAAATCAAACGTGGCGTCCGTCAGGGATGTATACTAGCACCACTGTTGTTTAACATATACTCTGAGGAAATCTTTCAAGAAGCAGTGGGTTATGTTGAAGCCTGAATTCGAATCAAAGGAGAATGTAACAATTAAAGAATCACAGAGGTCAGTCAGAGATACGGACTTTCACTAAACACTAAGAAAACAAAATGCATGATGATCTCTAAGAAGGAACAGCAATTTGGACAAATCAGTGTAAACGGTCAACAAATAGAAAGAGTAAAAACATACACCTACCTTGGTACGAACGTCAATGAAAATTGGGACCATTCCATAGAAATCAAATGTAGAATAGAGAAAGCAAGATCTTCATTTCAAAAAATGGCTAAGTTATTCAAATGTCATGATTTATCAATGCTCATAAAAATCAGGTTACTGCGATGTTACACCTTTCCTATACTGTTGTACGGAGTTGAGTCATGGACTCTCACAGACGCCACCTGCAAGAAAATTGAGGCTTTTGAAATGTGGCTTTATCGTCGCATCCTGAAGATATCGTATACCGACCACGTTACTAATGAGGGTGTTCTGTTGAGAAAAGAAAAAGAGCTGTTAACCACAATAAAAACAGCCAAAATCGAATACCTCGGTCACATCATGAGGAACAGCGAAATATATGGACTGCTGCAACTAATCTTGCAGGGAAAAGTAGAAGGAAAACGGGGACCAGGAAGGCGAAGGATTTCCTGGCTGAAAAATCTACGAACGTGGTTCAACACAACAACCACAAATCTTTTTAGAGCAGCAGTGTGCAAAGTGCAGATTGCCATGATGGTCGCCAACATCCAAAACGGATAGACACTACAAGAAGAAGAAGATTTTTATTGGCGTTCAGAAAGTTATTTGTTTGGCTGCATTGAACATATTTCTTTTGATTTTTACTATTCCTACCCTGAAAATTGGTAACAAAGCTTGTAACTCGTCAGTCTACACATCGATTATTCAGGAGTTCGTCAGCTCGCACTATTCAGCTGCTAATGATCTGGCATTTTGTTAGTTAATGTCAGTTCCTTAAGGAATGGATTGCCTAGACTCATAAGTACATTACAATTAGGTACAGAATGTTGGTACCATTATATTAATTTTAAGATTGATTTTGAGGATATAGTATTAAGAAATAAACTTCTTTAGAATCCGTTTGCTATGTTACCAATTAAATAATAAATTCTAAAATTTCCTGTTTCGAACACAGGTCTCGTCATGTGTCAAAATAGATTCTCGCCTACATAACTACAGAAGTTTAACATGAAGTTATGTGACTTATATATTCCTACGAAGTGAGCTTGTTTTTTGAAACTATATAACATACTTATAATTGCAGTCAATAGATGTTACAGAAACAATCATGATCCGTCCACCTCTACTGCGTGTAGGGTCGCTTCGTCATTCGTCATAAAACTTATGCTTTTCACTAATTGAGTGTATTCAAACAATAGAGTCACGCGACGCGAACCCTTAGCAGTTGTTTCCAACGCCCTCTGTGTGTTTTCTGAGGCGGAACGTGTTCAAAGAGGTTATGCTCTTAATCCGACTGTGATTTTAATGCGTATTATTTCGGTAGCTTTGTACAATGTTATCTGAATATCTGATTATCGCTTTTTAGTGCTATATGAGAATTCATCAGATACCAATGCATTTAGTAACGGAACAAACAAATAGAAGGAATTACGGGAGATGAAAGGGAGTTTCAGTGGGTTTGATGGGCTGCTTTTGAAGGGGATTTTTGTTTCTTCGCGAAAAACCGATATGAGAAAATATAGAACGAGTAGAAAGTAAAAACATCGTTTTTTAAACTTTAAAATTAATCTTTATTGAGCTAATTTTTAAAATAAAACAACATAAACATTCATTTAGTTTTAAATGTTAATCATGTTTCCTTAATTTTCTATTTTAGATTTTATAAATGTTTATTCCACAATTTTACTTTAAAAAGTTTATTTTGTCATCAAAATAGATGACATCCAGATATCAATTTGGACATCAAAATCGAAACGTAAAAATAAACTGATTATAATGTAAAATTAAGGCTTATTACTGATAAAAAGAGTAAATTACACTAAGATACTACAAAAAAATAGCTTCAGAACAATAATAGAAAAAGGTATTTGTTATTAAAATCACTTTTTATTTTTAAAATACTACCCATGAAGATAAATTAGTTTTCCCTTTAACTTCCAAATGTAAATTGTTTTAGTCCATTTGTGAAGGTTGCATTTTTGGGAAGGAAAATGCTCTGTTTTCTAGAGCAGAAGCCACATGTAGAGGAGTTTGGAAAATATGGGAACCGACAAGATTCTTATTTAAGGTCTTAAATTGCAAAGAAAATTATGTTGGTCGAACCATCTTGATCCCTTTCCTTCCCCTTTTACACACCTAGTTACATAACGTTTTTATGCATCAGTAACATAGCATGCGTAACACACCACTCACTGACAATATTCAAAGGGTGGTAGATCAAAGAGAATATAATGTAAAAAATTATTCAACCGACACTGAAAAATGCCTACATAAACTGAAGAAGACGTTGTTGAAAAGGAGGCAGAAATCTCGCAGTCCGATCTTCTTTTTCTTGTGCCCTGCTAGATAATCGTGCGTTGGCTATCAAATTGACTACACTAATTTTGTTGATGGCAGATAGGTAAAGGGATGCAAAGTACCTTTTAAACGCAGTTCGATATGTGTTTTAAACGCTTTTAATTGTTCATCCTGTATTTCTACTTTGCAAACAACTTTACCCATTGTAACTCTTACCAGTCTAGTCTAGTTTACGAACTCTGTATATGTACTTGGCGACTATATAAGATACTCGAAAATATATCGTATACTGGCCTATTATTATTACCTATTATCGAGATTTAGCGATACGGCTAATACTCCCTCTAAGGGGAAAATTCACTCATCCCAGATACCTACCTTATCAAATGGATTAAGCTTGAGTGGGACTCTTTCCGTGTTATCGAACCCTAGGTGACTTAGTATGCTGGAGTATCTCCCAAAAAATTTCGTACATATCTGGACGTTGAGAGTAGTATAGCGACTATAGCGTTCTACATGGTCTTGTAGAGATGTTCATTCAGACCTAGCTTTTTTATGTTTTCTAGGCGTTTCTTCGGAATGACTCCAGTAGTAGGTATTGTCTAGGCACTTTCCATTCTCCACTGTCTTAGTATTTGAATTTCCAGATCCCTGTACTTCGCGATTTTTTTGTTCTGTTTAACACGAAGTGTCTCAGCCTGCACCTGAAAATATATTCTTAAATAAGTAATCTGTTTTTCTGCTATTTGAATCCATAAGTCCTCGTTCTCCTAAATATCGCGGTAATGGTCTTTCTATTGCACTTCGAGGATGTTGTTTTTGTGCCTTTATGAGGTGTGTTCGTACTTTTGGCTGAACATTTTCTATATCCGTTTTTGTCCCTTAACAATACCAAATGAGTAGCTAAGCGCGGAACATGCGTAGGTGTTTAGTGCCTTAAACAAATTTTTACTGTTAAGGTGTGAACGAAGCAGCTTTTTAACCCTTTATCTCAGTAGTTATCTCAGTTTTCATTTGCTTATGGTCAATCTTCCAAGCTTGCTTTATTCCGAGGTATTTATACATAGCATTTTCACCCATGGCCTCGATATTCTGGTCATTTTGCATATCGAATCCGCCGGACTAAACCTTTCCTTTGATTATATTTAAGACACGGCACTTGTCAACAACGAATTGCTTAAAAGCATACTAATATCATTAGAGAAATTTTCTACTGTATTTTGCATCTGATCCAGGTGGCTTCGAGTGGATCATCCATATACAATAGATGATTAAGCTTTGCAACAACAGTAGTGTTACTTTTGATGCTAAAACCTGTGTTATATAAGATACTCGAAAATATTTTGTATACTGGCCTATTAATACTACCTATTATTATTACCTTCAATAATAAAAACTATTATCACTAAAACTAAGGGAGGCTGTACAAAAAAACGGGCTCGCAGCATGTTATTAATCTGTAAGTCTTGAGCTCATTACAATTAACAAAGGGCGCTTTCCATATATTGCACACTCAACTCCTAACAGTCCCCGTCTATTCATCTTCAGCTTTTCCTCAATTATCCAAACATTTCCGTTAAGCCGGCCACTCACGATACTGCGGTGTCGTTCGACAAAATCGTCGTTGATATCAATTCTGCAGTACTGCATCATAGAAACCAGTTTCTCTGTGGTAAAATTATAACGATTTTGTTGGTTGCAAGGTCACAGACGATCAAAATGTTTATCAATTAGTCGAATTCAATAAAATTGAACGACGCGCGACGTCGCAGTATCGTGTGTGGCCGGCTTTACAGAAACAATATTTGATCACTCATAGTTTTATGTTTCATATATTGGTTTTGTCTAATTGTTTCGAGAAAGAGAAACCCAGGGCGACGCAAAATATCCTGGCTAAGAAATTTGAGAGAGTGGTTCGGTTGCAGCTCATTAGAATTATTCAGAAGCGCGTCCAATAAAATTAAAATAGCGATGATGATTTTTAACTTCCGATAGTAGAAGGAACCTGAAGAAGAAGAATTGTTTCGAATCGAGCTGTATAATCGGTAGACTGTTACGTGTTATTTCATATCGATATCAAACAATTATCACAGCCTCAGTGCTAACCAGATTTCAAGGTTTTCTTTTTCGTGATTAGGTTTTCTTTTAACTCTTGATCTAGATGCATGTTTTAACATTCACTACTTCAAAAATAATCTTACAAAATATTTTAATTTGTTAAAAATGCTGATAAATCATTCACTGTATTAAATATTTACCGTTCACGACGATATAAATTATAATAAAAAATTCTTTTTCATAACGGTCTCGGAAATTACACATTGCCATAGCTCTAAAACTCATTTTAAAATGAAAAATTAACGACAATGTTACTTCGTCTCGATGCTTAGAACGTTAATATTTCCTAATCCCGTCAAGTTCAGGTGTTTCCTTTTTCAAACTGTGCTCTACGAACGAACAAAGCATACACTATCAGCGGTGGTACACCTGTTAATGATTTAATCAAGACTAAAAATCTTAAGTGTATTGAGAAATACGTCGTAAATAGTTTTGTTAACTTCGAACATAGAAAAGAAGAATGTCGTTAAACGGTATCTTCTTTAATTCTGAAGATGCGAGAGAAGAAAGTATATTTTGTAACCAACGTAGTGTTAATATATGGCTTTTTATTGCCGTGTATAAATATGTGCTGGACGTCTAAAGAAGATAATAAATGATGGTTTTATTTGAACAATCGCTATTTCAAATTGTTCTTCATCTCTCTTATCAAAAGAATTTAAAAATTTTATGTTTATCGTAGATTGATCCTTCAGTAGTAACAATAGCAAATTTTGACTAGGAAATCTGAAAATTCACATTAAACAATACGAGAATAAAAATATAGTATTTCTTAAAAAAGGTGTACCTACATATCAAATAGTGTATTGATAAAGTATGAAATTTGTATCGTCAACAGTTGCTACTGATTTTCCTTTTCCATCTCACTGTCAACCCAAAAACTATGGGTTTTCCAAGATAACACTCTGTTAAGAATATAACAACCGATGACGATGACGCGATTGACTTCATCGAAAAGATAGACAGACTAAAATGGAGATGGGGACACATAGCTAGAATGACGGATTAGCGATGGACAAAGAGATTGTTGGAGTGGAGACCAAGGGAAGACAAGAGAAGCGTCAGTCGACCAACTACACGATGCACTGACGATTTAAGAAGACAAAATAAAACCTGGATGATAGTGGCGCAACATAGATATGGGGTTGGAAACGCGAGGAAGAGGCCTATGTTCAGAACCTATAATTCAGAAACCTGTAATTAACAAATAATGTAGTTTTTTCATATCTTTAACTGTTTTTTGATATTTAGTACACTGTATCCTTTTTTTTGGCATCTAGATTTTGAAGTAGTTGTTTCTGTTTCGTACCAAAGATATTTTAATTTCTTGTGCAATTGAATCATAGTTTTCAATTTCATTACATTATTTTCTATGAAATGGTGTGTTCCCATATCTTATCTCCTGTCTGATTATTATTGCGTGGATTTTATGTTATTCTTGCTATCTTTATTTTTGACTTCTCTTTTTTGGTTCAGTATTTTCTGTGTCATCGACCCTTGTTTTCTAATAATGAAACTTTTGTTACATTAGTGGGTATATTTTCACTTGAATATGGTTTTACTGCTATTACTGAATTTATGTATATGTCTATTTTTTACGACGTACTCATAGAGATGCATTTGATGCTTATCATCAGGTGCACATGCAACGCTTTGGGATTTTAAAAATTGTATTTGCAATTACTAGTTGCCTTTCTCTACAGAAAGCTATTATCTCTTACAAATTCTTTAGACATTCCGCAGATACCTCTTATCTTGTCTTAAAATGCAAGGGAGCGATCGTATTAGATAAGTAGACAAGTACCATTAGACAAAATTGTCAAGTGGTGCAATAAACGGAAAGTCATGCTCAACTATTCCAATACACAATTGTTATAATACAAATCTTGTTAGCTTACTGTCTCCATTGGCTGCGATCATGTGCCACATGAGATTATTACCATACATCATGAGCCCACCTTGAGCAGGAAAGGCAAATAGTGTTCCATGGAGAAAGGCTGAACTTCAAACCGTCGATCATAGGTTGAATTTACTTTTCTTAATAAAACATTCAATTATAATATCAATAGTAAAAACATTCTTAATAAGTTGAGAAGAAGAGCCAATCTCTTGGAAGAACCAAAAGATAAACTAGTGAACACCTACACGTCGACTTACATTTTTTTTTTGCAGACATACAAAGTGTTTATCAGGCCCATTGTCGAGTACAGAGCCCAACTCTACGCGGTCTCAATGAACGCCATATAACTATTAGAACGGTTATATTTTCTAACATCCTCCAAGTGTAGGTGAATAAATATTCTTTTGTCTAGGTACAAGTAATTAAGTACAAATTACTTCGGATTATTTCTTCGACTTGTGATGTAACATCATTAAGCAGTGGTTCTTTTTTATTTTATGAATTTAAAATACACTGCCTTTACTCAGTAGAAGTGTATTACGTCAAATTACAAACGGTATATTTTTAGTTTACAACGAAAATTGCCAAACTCAAATGGAACCTCGCAGGTCACACTGCTAGACAAAACGACCTACGTTGGAACGCAACATTGGAATATTGGAACCAAGATGAAGACTACAGATAAGATAGGTAGACGACATCAAAAGAATAGCCGTAACAAATTGGAAGTATGTTACTCAGGATAGAGATCGATGAAAGGAGTTGGTAAAGGGAATTGCCAAAAAAGAACAAGATATTTCTTCTTCTTAGAAGAAGAAATATATTCTTCAGAAGAATAAATAATTCGTTAGATAATTAATACAATTGCCATTTATTTGCTCTATAGTTTGGTATAAAAAATATTATGACTTCTAGTTGATACGTGACCGGATCGTTCGCCGGCATGGCTGCTTTCTTCTGCCACTATAAACACCATAAGCACTATGTACACAAACGCTATGATTTTTCGCCAGCATAAGTTCACTAACTCTCCAATATCCGAAATAATATTCAAAGCTGGATCTAGTCTCTCAGCAAGATGTACGTTTTAAGAACCATGGATATCTTAAACATCTGAGCTACATTTTATTATTCCATTTAAATCAACATTTCGGCAGGTAATCGTTGCCTTTATCAACATTCTAAAATATACAATATTGAGAACAAGATGATATTGTAAAACATATAAAAACTTACCAACCGTAAAGCAAGACCACCAACATTCTTGATCTGACAGAAAGTAAAAATTGGCATCTGATATCTCATTGCCTACTGTCAATAATATATAATTATGTTTACGTGGACGTATCTTTGGTGTTTTTGAAAGAGGCAAAGTGGAGATATGTAACAACTCTAAGAGTTTTTCATGGTGTTATATTTATTATTATACCTTGTAAAATCGTTTTTTTTTTATTATTAGCTTTTATTGAGAGATTAGCGGGGGACGAAATACAATACGTCTTTCTTTTCTTGATGTGCTTATGTGCTACAAGCTGCACAGGTATTGTATTGAACCAGATTCTAAGGTTCTTTAGTCAAGATGTTCTTCTTCCTGGACCTCGCTTTCCAAATAGTTTTCCATGCAGAATGGCTTGAAGGGGCGCATATCTGGATTCATTTCGCATGATATGTCCGAAGAATTGTAACTTTCGAGATTTGATGGTGGTCAGTATCTCTTGGTTCTTATTCATTCTTCTGAGGACCTCCTCATTTGTGACTCGGTCATTTCACGGGATCTTAAGGATTCTCTGATATAGCCACATCTCAAATGCTTATAGTTTTCTGCACATATCTTCATTCAAGGTCTACAATTCAACACCATAAAAAAGGACAGAGAAGACGTAGCATCGCAACATTCTTACTTTTGTATCAAGAGAGAGGTTGTAACTCTTGAAGAAGGCCCTAATCCGATTGAAGATGGATCTAGCTTTTCCGATGCGTGCTCTAATCTCCTGGTTGTTGGTCCATTCTTGATTTATTATGGTGCCGAGGTAATTGTAGTGTGTCACTGACCTTCTGTTATTCTTTTCTTGCTAATTATCATAAGCTTTGTCTTCTTAACATTTATATTGAATCCATATTGTTGACTGTAATACGTGATTTTGTTCATAAGAACTTGTAGGTCTTCTAAGTTGTCCGCAAAATACTATGGTGTCATCTGCATATCTAATGTTATTTAGCCGGTAACCATTTAGTAGAATACCTTTTTCAGTTTCGTGCAAAGCTTCGATAAATATTCTTTCAGAGTACAGATTGAAGATTAGAAGAGACAAAATACAGCCTTGCCGCACTTAACAATAAGTAGTTACAATATAACAATATAAATTAAGAGTAAAGTAAACAGTTTAAAACAGTAAAGTAATTTACAATTTTATTTAATCGGTAGGGACGTTGTCAAAAATTAAGCTTTTTTATTATTAGATCTATAAAACATACAACTTATTTATAATTTCTTGAGGATATTAATGTTCTTTAGATAATTAAAGTTTTCAAAATTATAATTACGTCCTAAAACTTGTAATATATTGTCAGGTATTGAGTGTTGTTTGTGTCGTTCATTAATGTATTTAGGACAATCTATTATAATATGTTCTATGGATATACTACAGTTACAATATTCACATAAAGGCTAATTTGATTTTGAGAAAAGGTAACCAGAAGTTATTCTGCTGTACTAACGATTTTGTTATTTATGTTGTCAATCTCTTGAATATTCCTCCATGCTTTTGTTATACATTAAAGTAAGCTCAATTTTATTTAGCATCCACTGAAGTTTTTGTCCAGATGAACTGGATCTCGATAGGTATTTCTCATTAAGATTTTTATGAATATCAAAGAATTGTTACCGCACAACCGACGGAAGATTTTTCTTTTTAAATTATGGAAACCGAAACCAAAGTTGAAACGTTAAGGTGCAGAGGAAAAAGACTTGAATTTTTAAACGTCTTCCCCTTTTATGTCATGTGTTATAAAACCTTAACGTCACAAAGACGTAGGAGACAAGTCAAGTAGAGTGTGTCTGAATAATTTACTTTTAATATTCCTTTTGTGGTCGTCGAGAACAGCAAAGATAAAAAGAAACATTACCAACGCTACACTTTTCATCACCGTAACATTTTAGTCCGGTCGATTAGGAAGATTTCTTTGATATTATTTTATAAACTCCTTGTCACCGTAGGTTCATTATTTTGTATTTTAAGAAAGATTTCCGAGATGGGAATGAAATAATATATTCTTAATTTAAAGTTGGTTTATTTACTAAAAAAATCTGTGTAAAATTAGAGTGACCGAGCAAAATATGAAGCGGTCGTTGGTGGGATTGCAAATTTAATTATAACTAACGACACGGATGCTGATTGTTGTAGAAACGAAATTTAGATAGGCCTAGGCCGATTAAGCGCTGACAATCAATGAGATAAGGTTAAGTAACGCATAGTGTATTAGCATCATAGATGTTATTCATATAGAGGTACACAGTACTAGACTTCCTGACACGATATACATGCAAGGAGGTTGTAAAAAACAAGGCAAATAATCGATACACAATTACTAGAAGAAAATGGTTTAAAAATAACGTTCAATAAGAATTGACGGAAAATTGTTTAAAACATAAAAGAAAAAATTGCTAAAGGTAGAGGAACAGAAGATCCGGTCAAAATATGGAAAGACTCAAAAATAATATTGCACAAATCTGACGAAAACTTTAAAAGAACAGAAAAAACAGACCTTGGATGGCTAAAGAAATACTCAAGCTAAGGGATGAAAGAAGGAACCACAAGAACAAAGACAACAAAAATTACAGATACAAAACTGATAAAAATGAGAATTATTAAAGCAAAAGAATATTGAATGACAGATGTGTGAAGAGCTAGAGTTTTTGCAGAAAAAGCATGACGAAAGAATAATCTATTTAAGAAAGGTCTGGATCAAAATTAATTAATAATAATAAACCTTTATTGGAATCAAGATCTCTTTGTTAAAACGTCTCTCATGATACCGAAATCATGAATAGTCAAAGAAGCGTTAGACAGGGTTGCGAAATATTTAAGTAAATAAAAAATTAACTAAATTAGATTTCCAGGTACTAATAGGAAATGCCCAGAATAGAGAAGAATTTCCAAAAGTCATCGCCAACCTTTTCTAGAAGAGAGCACCTAAAAAAACTTGATTCAAACGGTTTGATATCTCTCCAGCGGGTCCTGATTGTTGGTAGGTCCTTCTACTTTATGGTAAAATCTTTTCAAATTGTAGTTTAGATTGATAAGATATAGATATGATTATAGTGGTAGATATTAATTAAAAACTCACATAATATTCGTGCATAAGAGTTGTGAGTTAACGTCAGGTTTGTAATCCTGACAGTTTTGTCTTAATATTTTGAGGCTGCTAATTCTTTGTAGTTTTTTTCTATAGGCAGCTACGGTATTCCTACTTTTGCTACATGCAATGTAAATGTATATTGTAACAATTATAATTTTTCTGGTGTGTTACCACTAGAGACCGAGCAATTAATCGGCTTCGACCAATATTTAAACCTTCGGTAAAAATTCTGCTTCGGCCAAAATGAAGCCAAAGGGTTCGCCGAAAGTGGAATAATGAAACGACTAAATATATAACGACTTCGTCATCGAATCCACATGCAGTTGTAATTCCCCTAAAATGTCGAGATACTAGGCTACTAGATTTTTTGGTGTCAATAAAAAATCCAATTTGGGATTATTTTGAAAAAAGTGGCAACAAAGCTGCATGCAAACTATGTTCAAACTCATTATCGCTTGGCAGTTTAATACCTAAAAAACAAACCATTACAAATATTGAAAATCACCTACAAAAAATTCATACAGAAGAATGGCAAACATTTTGTGAGATTGAAATGTCATGTTAGACAACCAGTTTCCAGGAAATTTCAGTCCTATCTACATCAAGTAATGGAAGTCGCCTGCTCTATGGCCAGACCATAATCCGATATCATCTCGAATTGACAAATATATCATGGACCATGAATACTCTACCGTTGAAGGAGAAGCTTTTCTGCATCTAAATTTTGGAGATCCTAATGTCACTTCTAAATACAGAAGAAAAAAACGAAAAAGTTTTTCATAAGTAGTTTAATTCCAGCTACCTATGACAGGGTTTGGAAAAAAGTATCTAATTTAGTTTCCAAAACCGAATGGATAAGCTTTACCACAGACGTTTGGAGCAGTCCTGCTAAGACATGTTCTTTTGAGTTTTACAGCACATTTTGTTCATGGTACAAAACGTCTTAAAGTTATATTAGGAGCTAGTGTGCTTGAAGACGACCACACTAGTGTATTTATTTTAAATAAACCTAATAAAATAATTATAATTTTTAAAATAGAAAACAAAATTCATATGGTAGTTACTGATATCGCCGAAAATATGGTCGCAACTATTTGTATTACACAATTTACATCTGTAAGATGTATGACCCACTGATTAAAACTTGTCATTCATGATTCTTTAAATCATGAAATTAAAGTCATAAGTCATAAAAAGGAATTAATCAAAAACACAATTAAAAAATGTCGTAAAGTTGTAGGACATTTTAGAACGAGTGAACAAGCGTGTAGGTACCTGAGACAAACAACAAACTTTAACAAAGCATAATATGTTAATTCAGAAATTGGAAATGAGATGGAGTATTTACCTAATATTAGAGCAACTCTTCGAACAATAAATTTTTGTATCGCTGAACTAATATGTTAAAAAATAAAATTTTAGTATGGTTTGAAATAAATTTCTTAACAACTAACAAAAAGTTGTATAAAGGATCCTTCTCCTCGTAAACGGACTCTTCCAACTATGTATATCATGTCGCTAATTTCGTGATCGTATTTTACCATAGAGAAACATTAATACAACGCCAGTATAGAAGCTTCGCTTTAATACATATTGTTTTTAATTTACGATGAGTTATTTTTGTTAGATTTTTGAAAATTTATATTAGCACTTGATATGTCTCTAACGTCCCTTTCGAATTGAATCGAATTTAAGAAATATCATAACGTGAATCGTTCTCTTAACAATTTGTAACATTAATTTTTATATCCTCATAAAATCACCAATATATACGAATGAATGTTTCCACTGTTTTTGTAAATATTTACAAATTCCGATCTCAATGTTGTAAGTCGAGAATGACTGCATTTTCATCAAGATTTCATCAAACACGAAAAAGACAAAGTGTATTATAAACGAGATTCTTAAACAGAGCGAATTCTTGGAGCATTTTTAGACTTTATAACGTGATGCTGTTTGAAATGGTGTATAGCAAATGATTACAAGTGTTGACAATTGGGAAGATAAATACCACAATAGCTTCTGTGGCGAAGAAAAAAGTGTGTATAAAAAACGTCCGAGGTGAAGAAGTATGTGCTTTATTTTGGATTGTTTTAATGGATTTGCTAGCACTAAAATACGTTGTTGAGATATATTAATGTGGTGATCATTGTGCCTAAAATAAAATACGTTCAAAATTCTTGGCATGTGCCAATATTTCCCATATTTGGTGTTTATTTTTGATAAGGTTTTAAACAAATACCTACTTAAATATTTGCTAACCATTTATTTTTATATTTATTACATTGTCTATTAGGAACGTGTGTTCATGACAGGCCGCTTTCTTGAATTCTTTAGCCAAAGTATGTCCTATCATTTTTCGTAATTTTACAATGCTGAGCAATTCCCAAAACACTTTTTCATTTGATATATTTTCTGTATTCCGTATCTTTAGGCATTATCCAAAAATCTCATTTCTCTCTTCGTTCTGGACTGTTTAGACCTTATGGCGATTATATTCTATTAGAAAATCATTGCATATTTGTAGTTTTTGAATTATAATCAGTCATTTTTTTCACTAATCTCAACTTAATATGTATATCTTCTAGACACCGCTGTCTTCAATAATGTTACATCAACTAGATTTGTACGAAGTGTAAATTTACGGTTAATTTTAGTTTTATTCAACATCTTCAGCGGGTTGATGTGGTGCTTTTTAAGAATAGAAAAGAATAGATTCCGCTTTTCACTTTCTTGCATAGTGTAATGCTTTTGGAAGGTTCAGAATTGACAGATTCACACATAGTGCTCAGGGTGTATGATAAAAAATGAACCAGTCGATCTCGATCAAGATTCTGGACTATGCGAGAGAATGGGGTTGATTCGTACTTCGCCGTAACTAACAGCTAGGAATCTGAACGATTTTTTGAATCTACGAATAGGGTCACAACGTGGCCTACTTAATTGGGATGATTTTTTTCTCCCTGCTACTACTCTTGAAAGTTCCGAAAACGCAACGGCGCAAAAATAACAGATGATGAAGACAATCTTGCCATAACCAAAGAATATAAAAGAAAGTATGGGAAGAATACTTGGAAAAACTTTTCCACGACCTTAGAACAATGCAAGAACCTACCATTGGAGAAAATTCAGGTACCAAAATGCTGCCAGAAGAAATAACGGCAGGCATCAGACAAATGAAGGATGGAAAGACATCAGGACTTAATGAAATTTCTGCAGAACTGCTGAAGCTATTAGATGCAAAACAAATAATAACAATAACTAAAATATTTAATTAAATATACAAGGCAGGAAAAATACCAGTAGAGCGGCTCAAATCTGAGTTCGTACCATTGCCCAAAAAACCAGGAACAAAACTTTGTAAAGACTATAAGCCTAATAAGCCATCTACTGAAGCTGTTTTTAAAAGTCATCCACAAAATAATTTACCGGAAATCTGAGGAACAAATTCTGCCCAGTTTGGATTTGTGAACCGTTGGACAAGGGAAGCTTTATTTAGCGTGCAGGTATTGTTTCAGAAATGTAGAGATGTCAGCTGTGATATCTTTGCATGTCTGATTGACTACAAGAAGGCTAGAGTCAGGCATGAACATATCATGGAAGTACTGAAGAGGACAGGGATTGGCGGAAGAGACCTAAAATAACAGATAACCTGTATTGGAATAAATCAATGGTGCTCCAAATAGATGAAGAATATACTTTTTTGAAAAAGATATTAATGAAGACATCTAAATAAATGGAGTTAAGCTCAATAACCTGTGGTATCCAGATGATACAATAGTGTTTTCCAATACCATAGAAGGGCTACAAAACTTAACGAACAAAATAACGGAAACAAACATATAAATAGATTGGATATAAACACCAGCACAACCAAGCTAATGACCATCATGAAAACATAACTGGAGCAAATCTGTATGTGAACCAAATGAGAATCGAACGTGTCTTACAGTACAACTACTTGGGAACTATAATCAATCAGTCGTGGTACAATATCCAAAAGATTAAATGTCGCATCGGAAAAGCAAAAAGTACATTTTTGTCTATGAGCTCTGTGTTCAATAGCCATGACCTCACCCTATAAACAAAAATAAGGCTTCTAATGAAGAAGTACTATGTAGTATGAACACAACTGGGACATAATGAGAAATCAAGGCAGATATGAGCTATTCTAATGTATTTAGCAAGATAAAATTGAAGGAATAAACGCCCTCAAGACGAAGAAGAATATCCTGGCTTGCTAACCTGAGGGCATGGTATAGAAGAAATACTTAAACACAGCTATTCCGTATAGCAACCAACAAAGTCATCATAGCCAGAATGATCGCCAACGTTCGGAACGAACAGGCACGCACCATAACAAGAAGATGTGGACTTAAAAGAGATTACCTATTCAGATTTTGTAAATAAAGCTATAAACCATAATTGGGCTTTATGACAAAAGACCACTAAAATTTGTTTACTATCGAAGCTTTATAGAGGAAATCTGTTAATATTTTTGAAATTTCAAAACCAGCAGTTTGACCTCACGTGACATTAGTCTTACCTATTACTTTTGTGTAACGACGTGGACTAGCAAATATGTCGTGCCCGAATCAAGGAAACTGTCAGAACTATCGCAAGCTATTAGGTATAAGGTATTGGTATGTTTGGATCAGGTATTTTTTTAAAATCGATTAAAGATTAAATTTTATATCTTTTTATTATTCTGACAGTTTATACCGGTGGTCCTTCGATTTTCTATCTAGCTGCACAGCCGTCAAAGTAAGTATAGGACAGTAACTTTTATAATTTAAATTTCTCATAGATTAGTCCACTGCTCGCATCTTATTTATTCTTAATTACTATTAAACTGGGAATAAGCCACAATTAAAGATAAAAATACGTTTATTGACGTTTCAATTTCCACTTCGGAAATCGTTCTCAAAATACAAAATCGTTTTGTATTTTGAGAACGATTTCCGAAGTGGAAATTGAAACGTCAATAAACGTATTTTTATCTTTAATTGTGGCTTATTCCCAGTTTAATAGTAATTAATTTACAATGCCACAAGAAAATAGCTTCAGAACAATTATTTATTCTTCACATGTAATATGCAGTCTACTGATTGTGACCTAATTATTTGTTATTGAATGTTTTCTCCCTTACCTGAATTTAGGTGCTATTTTTAATTCCAAACTTAAATAGTTGCCTTTTAGCTCTTATACATTTATGTATCCCATGCTTATTTCGTATGAAAACTTTTTTAAACAGTGTAAAATTTTGTTAGCAACTAGTATTTTTAAATTAAAGAAAAAACATAACCTGAAAATATAAAATTTATGGCATCAAAAATGCATGAACTTATACATAAAGACGTAAAAAAGAAAACTAATAATTAATTTTTTGTTAAACTGTAGTAATTGATAATCAATTTGCTTAGAAAGACATTTTGTAATCAAACTGTTGAACAACATAATCACTTTGTTTACAATTTCCTCAACGACAATTAAGCTATTACGTGAAAATCCGTGGGCGCTTTAATCTGCTTGTTCCGCCACAATGAAAATCATTCGTTGTTTCCCTAAGTCAACTTCACGCCTCGCTGTATAGAGCGAGTCCGGGTCGGCACTAAAGCGAGGAGTCACAGCCGTGAATAGAGCAAAGAGAGCATTGTGTTCCGCACCCCCGGAATATGAATTATGATTTATGAACCGATATAGAGACATGAGCCAACCACGGTTCTGGGTAATTAACTTCTCTCGCTGCGGCTGCTTCAGGGAGGCCGGGGGAGTTCGCTCAGATTAACCATTATTAACCTGATGTTTGGTTGGTTTGAGGCGAAATGCGCTGACAGGAAAATGGAAGCCGTTTTAAGCTTTGTTCAATCTTAATGCTGTTGGAGACACGATTCAAGGCGGGAAATATCGATTAGCTGTCGCTAATTGTAGTTTCCTTTTATTTGTTTTTAGGCGAACTTTCAGTTAATTTTACATTAACGGACTGACCAACATTATATAAAAATGTCAGTTTCTCCTTTTGAATCTTTGAATTTCTGTAATTATAGTACTGTAGTACTAAAGGAACTGTATACCACTATATTGGTAGAATAAAAATAAAATAAAAAAATAAATTTGAGTAATTTACGAAATGTTAAGACTACTAAAATGTAGATATTTGGCCAACTTACTAAAACCCCGGACATTTCTTACATTTAGTAGTAAAGTATTGAAGTATTGAATAAAATTCTCACAAAAATCTCACAAACATTCAGGACATACAGGACGTGAATAACAGTACAAGGATATACAAAGAAATAATATATTGGGAGTCAAACCTACATAAACTTTGAGATCTACAGTAAACAAAAAGATTTTTTTATCGTTATCACCAATATCCAGTAATGATGACGTACTAAAGGAAAAATAATATAAGTACATATATGTATATACTAGTAGCCTAGTATATTTAATAATATGAAACTTTTGTCCAATAATAGTAATGGAAATGACATACTTACACAAGCTTTTTAGCTCAGTACTCCGGTCGCCAAAGACGAAAATGCTGCTGAACATCTAAAAATCAACGAACAAGCTAAATTTTGTTAAGAATAATAATTTTGAGACCCCAAAAAAGTGCAAAAAAGTTTGCCTCTTCTATCCCTGGGCTTCCACTTAAGGGCCACTCCTCGCAGGGTTGGGAGAGAAACGGAAAACTCTATTTACTTAGAATCTGTATGCCGTCGACAAAAATGTTTCAAACAAGAAATGTAGGTGAGATAATTTTAAACGAAAATGGTAATTAGTACTTTGTCTGTAGAGTTAACCGTTCTCTCACAAACAACGCTTGAATCAACCGGCGATTTTGAAGGTCAGTTACGCGCGCGAAATCAATATTTAAATAAAATTTGTATCAACTCGTCGGTAAAAATTCGATATCTTTTGATCAGCGTGTCCTATCAACAAAAATGTAAATGCTTTTTAAAGATGAAGAGTGCAGCTTTCGTACAAATCTTTTTTATTTTCCGCAAATGGAGTCAGTTTCTGTAAAGCTATTAAATAAATAAACGTTGCGCGATTTTTTGCCATTTTTAATGATTCTCCTAAGATGAATAAAATGTTTCACATTTATTTACCACTGACATGGTTTTTTGTAATAACTTACATTTGAAATCGCCGGTAGCTTCAAGTGTTGTTTTTGAGAGAACGGTTCATTCTACACAAAATGTACTAATCAGTTTTTGTTCAAATTTATCTTAGCTTCATTTCTTTTTTGAAACATTTTTATCTGCGGCGTACATTCTGTGCATCTCTTTTATTGTCCCAAAATTGACATTTTCACCAAAATTCAACTTGTCTCAAATCTCTGACGACTGAATGGACTACAGAAACTTAATTAAAAATTGATACCAAATTATTTCAACTTAAAAAAAATAAAGAACCTTTATTATTCTGTAATACACATAGGCTGATACGTTTTAATGTTTTTTACCGTTTAAGTTATTTAATACCTTTTATGACAAAGTTAAAGTACTTTAATAAGGAAAATATTTAAAAAAAACGGATAATTCAATTTGAGGTTTAACATTGCTATGGCACCTTTTAAACTTAAAATTTCTACTCTAAAAATTGGATCAATCATATTAACCTTCAACCCATACCACTTTAGATTTAAATGAAAGGCAAATTACAATTGAAAGAAATACGGAAATTGAATTTAGAGCAGGGACCACAAGGCTGGAAATTTTTATCGACTATGATATACACTGTGTCTTAAGCCGAGATCTGACAGAACTTGGAGTGGCGGTCTTTATCGGCGAAGAAATATAAAAAATACATAATAGAAAAAGACAAAATCTAAAGACGGGAATCAACGCAACCTGGAATATCGTTTTTTCCCTCAATATTCTTGGTTTACGATCCCTGGGAAAGGGCAAAACTGTCTATTTATGGTGGAAGCGTACTGTCCCGTCGTTTGTCGGTAAATCTACAGGGTTCAGAGCAAGGTTGGAAGCTGATGCATAGCACGTACTTGTACCTGCTATCCGTTCGACGCGGTTAGAGTCTGGTACGATCAGTATAGTGCTAATTTTACTATGGAATGTCTTAACGAATTTTTTTCATAGCATAAATTACTCAACTTACTAAAATTTTTACCATCAACACTGGTGGCGTACAAGAGACAAAACTAAGTTAAACCTTCGATCTCGAGGGAAAACGCTACCAGTGGGATAGTTATCAAAAAGTACATATTTATTAATTTCACAGTATGCGGGCCAAACATATTCTCTTTTGTTTCCACTATTATCTATTTTGTATTTGTCTTAGGCTGGCTTCACACATGGGATCCAATGTTGCGCCAACATTGGAGCCAACGTTGGGTCCAATCAGTATGTTACCTCTAGACAACGTCAACATGTCCGACATGGAAATTACTGCGGCTACTGCTGTCGTGATAATAAGCGGATATGATTATATTTAGCTACAAAAAATGCAAAGTCCTTCTCGTCGAATAAGATGGTGAATGACAACAATTCATATACTGAGAAATCAGTAAGTACTGCCTTAAATACTGGTATCATTACTGGTTTAACAAAATTAAAAAGTGGTACAGAAACTATAGTAACACAGAGTTACACAATGCTTCTACGTCATTTTGTTTACAACTTTACTTATTTGGATTATTCAATCAACGCTTAAAGCTACTAGATGTTTAGAGATGCCATATTGGCAGCTGCAGACTGAATATATAAGTGTAAATCTGATGTCGAAGCTCTAAATCCCATTAATTTTTTTATTAAGTCAATTCCCAAATTTCTTAGTCTTCTATTTTGGCTATATTCTGCGTCAAACATGACTTTAATCTACGGCCGATATATAGAAGTACATATTTTAAAAGTTATATGACCACACAACGATGGTCTATTAGGACAAAATGATCTATATACGGAAAACTCTAAGGCCGGCTCCACATATGGGATCCAACGTTGGCGCCAACGTTGGAGCCAACGTTGGGTCAACTGTGTTTCCACGTTCGGTGAGGCATCCACATATTGGGTTGAGTATTGGGCTGATATCAGTCTGTTCACTCTAGAGCCAATGTCAACATGTCCGAAATTGAAATTGCAGCGGCTGCGACTGTCGTGTTAATGAGTGCATGTGATTATATTTTGCTACCCAAAGGCAAATTTTATGTCATTTTGTCTACAGCGTTACTTAAAGCTACTAGATCTTTAGAGTTGCCGTATTTGACAACTGCAGACTGATAATATAAGTGTAAACCTGACGTCGAGGCTCTGAATCCCATTTATTCTTTTATTAACTTAATTTCAAAAATTTTTAGCATTCTATTTTGGCTATCTTCTCCATCAAACGTGACCTTAATCCATAGCCAATATATGAAAATCCATATTTTAAAAGTTACATGACCATACGACGGTAGTCTATTAGGACAAAATGATCTATATTTCAAAATTAAAAGCGTATACTTTTGTAAAATATTTTTATAAGTACATTTTTTTGGTCCTGAAAAGTACTGAAAAAAACAGTATGTATATTATTCATTTATATGTAAGAAATAGCCTTTTGAGCATAAACCCAGGTCTAATAGACTACCAACATGTATCATGCCAACATTGGCTCAAACACAGTTTTGTCGGTACACACTTTGGACGAACTCTGTTGGGGCCAACATGTGAAACCGGCGGCGTCCTGAATTGGCGAAAAGCGCCTTTCCATGCTCCATTAGATCCCGGATTTAAATAGAGCATTTACATACTAGTACAGCATAAATCGGTCACCTCGTCACAGTACCTACGTCATTTTTAGGATCATTTGCGAAGGAGTTCATACAAAAACAAGTTCTACTAATATTTATCGGACCTAAAATTTGGCCAATTTCAATATTGTATTTTGTTAATCAAAATAGAAACTAATTCATAATCTAATGCTAAAACACCATATTTTTAGTTATTTTTTAGATTTTGTTGCAATTAACTGGCATTAATCCATTTAATTGATAAAAGAAACGAAAAATATCAAGTGAATACTTTATTTATCTTCAATAAATTTCGAACCCCTTAATTATGCCAGTGAAACTTTATAATAAGAACTTCACAAAGAGACGTCAATACAAAACCGCCGATGACCACATTATGTTTGAACTTTTTAATATTTGCAAACGTTTTGTTTACATTTTGGTTTCCC
Source organism: Diabrotica balteata (assembly GCA_918026665.1). NCBI lineage: Eukaryota > Metazoa > Arthropoda > Insecta > Coleoptera > Chrysomelidae > Diabrotica > Diabrotica balteata. The sequence goes on from OU898281.1 coordinate 53,755,434, forward strand.
CTCCACCTCGAGAGCAACCCCTGTTAGTCCTAAAACAACATGAATAACTGCACAAAGATGAAGACAGTATTAACAGCGCCGACAAAGCTAAAGCAAATGAGCCAACCGAATGTTATTAAAATCGATGCTAATCTCTGGAAGGGCTGGATACAATTGTAAACACGGCCACTTTCAAAAGAATATGTATTGTAAATACACTGAGTGGATGTGGATATGTAATTTCAGTGGTGATTCCAGGTTCTCATTATAATTTTTTTTCTCTTTGGCGCAAAAAGTCATCTAAAATTAATAAATATCTATTAATTACCAATGACACAATTGCTATGCAAATTTTTGCATTATATGCAAAATAATGTCTGAAAATTTTGTGAACAAAATCCATGATGGTAAAATAAAGTATGCATTAAAAATGCATTTCCGAAGTATATAGAAAATGAAAGATTTGCAACTCAGAAAATATCGACACGAATAAGTTCAAATTTGTTACTCGGGGTTTTTCTAGGTTGCTGAATACAAATGGTTCTTGAGCGACCTGGTGCCAAGGTGGACCTCGTCTCCTGGAGTTTTATTATAATTTTATTCAAAATCAGTCGAAAGTCACTATTTCGGGATTCTCGAGGTCGCTGAACGTGACTATTATGACGGTGATGATCTTCGAGCTATCTGGCACTTCATTAAGGGCATTTCATCAGTACTACCAACCGCTAAAAGCGCCAAATTTAAAAAATAATATTTGGATAATTTTAAATTTAATATAAAATTGCACGAAGTGTTCTGAGGTCATTAATCAACGAAATATTCGCGTTTAATGACCACTAAAACCTAGAATAATGACTGTCAACTGATTTATAATGAAATTAGCAAAAAATTCTAGTAGATGAGGTCACCCTGGGCACCAAGTACCTTAAGACAATCGCACTCAAAATATTTGTGATAAGGAAGTTCAAAAACCCCCCTAATAATGACCTGACTGATTTCCAATAAAAAAAAACATAAAAATCTAGGAGACGAGGTCCATCCTCCGCTAGGTAGCTCGAGGACAATCGCCTACCTAATATAGGGTTCAATGACCTCGAAAACCACCGAGTAGTGAGTGTCGACTAATTTAGAATGACATTAATATGCTCCAGTAGACGAGGTCCAACCTGGACACCAGGTAGCACGAGGACCTTCGTCGTTGTCATATTCATGTTCAGCGATCTCGAGAACCTCCGAGTACCAATGGAACTTATTCCCGTCGATATTTTCAGAGTTGTAAATTTTTCAAATCTATGCACTTTAGAAATCTTATATCTATGCACTTTAGAAATTTCCTTATGCAGAAAATGCAATTTTTATTTTACCATCATCCATTTTGTTTAAAAACTCGAATGCTTGTATATCGATTCATCTACTGTGAAAAATTGGTAGGTTTAGTGATTTTTAGTTCTTCATTGCCTCGCCTAAAGATTTGTATCTAATATGGGTTTCTGTGTATCCACAAAATCTGATTGTTTAATTAGTTAAAAGTACCCCATTCTTTAAAAAAAAAACTATACTTATGTTTTTACATGTATCATTTGGAAGCATAAAAAAAGAAATTTAAACAAGCAATTCCATATATTCATAATCAAATAGAGACGAAACTCTTTTGGACAAACCTTTATCTTAAAAAAAACATTCAAAAGATACGATGTATGCAAGAGTATGTAATTGTTTATCGTTAGCATATGCCCTGTAGATAATTATATCACTAACTGTAACAAAAGCGGAATCTACAGAATATTTTAAAATAATAAACCAAACTTATTACGGAACGAACAATTGATTTTAACAAAAGAACTATATTTTTATATTTTTGATTAAACATGTCTAATTTTGTGTCTCATAAATGGTTTTTATTGTTTCAGGTAATCAATCGTTTAGTAAATACCCACATAATTGTAAGTTACTTTTTTTTATTTATAGCCTGTTCAAAAATTATTGATAGCATATTTTTTATGACATAGTTCATTTCCATTTTATGTTGCTTAGTATTCAATGTTTGATGGCTTGGTCGTCTTATTTTTATGAATTAATGTACAAAACTGAGACAAAAATTAATTGATATCTATAATTTTTCTACTTAAAACAGTCTTGTATAAAGACCCAAAGACCGCTGTAATCTTTGCCATAAAACTGTGCCATTATGCATTTCCAAATTCGAGTCTAGTAGGATATAACAATCCTTTACATTTTTATGCTGCGCACATTTACATTTGAAGCGGAATATAAGAGTTGTTTCCTTATAACAACTTAAAAAATGTTGACACCGAGGACTTTAAAATATCATCTATTTATTAAAATAATTGAAGAAACTAACATTAATCAGATTCTTTAAATCATATATCCAAACTTGTATGATAGAATTACAGACTTTTAAAAAAATATTAAAAGAATACATATTTAACAATCAAACTTTTTTTACCTGTTTTCACTACTTTCTCTCGTCCACTATTTCCATGTTTGTACCCTTCCATTTTGTGTCTCCCATTTTCTATTTTAACATGACTTCTCGCATACTTTGTTTCTCAAGCTCCATTGTACTTTTTATTTATCTGAAGCCACTGACTCTTCGTACACTTTACCACTTCAGATTTTCTTCTTCTATATGTATTATTCCTTTTCCTACCAAATACATTACCTTATAATACCACCCAATAATGTGTCGCGTGAGATCTTTCGGTTGGTGTAAATCAGGTATTACAATTTTCAATACGTCTGGAGAGAGGTTTTGTATTTGGCATCGTTGTGATTTACACTCTGTTTAGATGCATACTTTCTTTATTAGGATTAAAGTTAATCCATTTAGATATCCTTGGATGACTTTAGATAATGCAAGAATGTCTAAGATCAACTAAAAATTCAAAAACATCGTTATCTGCTCCTTCAGATATTCCATCTAGTTGTTTACATCGAACCAACAAAGTGTAGTTTAAATAATACTCATATGAGTCATTTTGACTCATACGCTCAGGCACTTTCTTGCTGTAGATCTCTTTCTTGTATAACTTTTGCTGATTCTTTTTCTGATATTTATATTTGTTGTTTCTGGGAATTATCCCTTTATATATCCACACTTTCTAACTATTTATCACAATATTTTTTATTTTATCCTGTAATTTAAAAATATTTGGATAGAAAATCTAGATAATTAGATATTTTGTTTAATGTGTTAGTTACTGGGGTAAAATAATAAATATTTAATATACAGGGTATTTCAAAAATATATAAATTACGCATTCCAGGGACAAAAATAAATTGATTGAATCCAACTTACCTTAAGTAACAAAAGTACAAAAGTTTACACAAAAAAATGTTACAGCCCTTTGAAGTTAAAAAATAAAAATTGTTTTTTTTGCATTATCTCCTAAACATTGACATTTTGTAATAAAAATCGACACGTTACTTTCTTGTTCTGAAAGTATTTTTTATAAAAAAGATACATCAAGATCTAAGCGCACAGAAAAAAATTGAGGGGGGTGTGCAGCCCTAAATCCCCTCAAACTTTTGAATACGTTCAAATCAAATGAATTTTGTGGCATCATTAGTTTAACACATTATTTTTAAAATTTGTTTGCCCCATCACTTAAAAAACAGTTTTTATTGACCTTTATTAATGGCTCTTTTCATTAACCTTTAACAAATTACGTGCAACCAAATAAATGGCTTAAATGAAATAATAAGCACAAACATGTCTATAACCTCTATAAATATGATAGTACAATACATGTTCAAAATAACCCCCATTTGCTTCAATACACATTCGGTATCGTTTTAATATGGAAAATCATATTTTTCTGAAGAAATTGATTTGCAGCTTCATTTATTCTAACCTCATTTGTTGTTCGTCCTTTATTGTTACAGAATACACTTTTTCTGTCATAAACCCCCAAAAGCAAAAGTCCATGGGGTTAAGACCTGGACTTCTAGATGGCCAAGAATGCGGTGGAGCGCCATCTTGTAGAAACCATATATTTTGCCCTAGTACAATATTGACTTCTTCCAAATATTCTTGTAAATCGTTTGCCAAGAACTGATAGTTTTGAAAGTCCCTTGGTGATAAGTCGTTTTTTTTTGGCGTGAGGATTTTCGTGGGCCCAAATGTTCTCGTTATAATGGTTTATTATTCCATTTCTACTAAAGGTGGCCTCGTCGGAAAACAAAATATTTCTAATAAAATTAACATTTTGAGTGTTCTTTAACAACCCATCGCAAAATTCAATCCTTTTATAATAATCTTCAACCAATAACTCTTGAATCGTTATTAAGTGATGGGTTTAAGCAGCTGATCCATCAAACGCCTCCAAACCCGTACGTGAGGAACATTTAGTTGAGCAGCTATTACCCTTGTACTTGTTCTAGGGACTTCTTCAATGACTTCTAAAATGTCTTCATCAGTTGCATCGATTATTGGACGACCACTATTGCCAACAACTTGCGGTTGGAATGTACCCGTTTCCCATAAACGACGATCAATGGTCAGAAATATTCGGCTATCGGGTGTATTTCGATTGGGGTATTTTACTACATAACGCCTGCTGCACTATTTCCTTTACTTTCACCTACGATATTCCCGATAGTTTATTGAAATCGTAATTTAATCTGTTTTTTGTGCACACGGTAAGTTGGATTTAATAAATTTATTTTGTCCCCGGAATGCGTGATTTAATTTATGACATACCCTTTTGAAACACTCTGTACAACAAAATTAGCTATGTAATGGAAAAAATATTATAAACCCCAAAAATGACAAAATAACAGATGATACGTCAAAAGTTTAAAAGTTGTTAAAGTAGACACCAAATGTTTACGAACTTTAAATCTAATGCATAGTGCAGCTGCTAGAACAAAATAGAAGAAAGAACAGCAGGCTAATAAACATATATATTTATAACTATACCGTGCAGATTGGCTATGATAATAATTAATTGCTAACTGAGCACATTTTCTACAGGTATTAACAACAAAATTTGAAATATTAAAAAAGAAACAAATTAATGTAAAATAACTGAATATATTTTTTATCAACTACAAGAGATTCCTACAAGTTAAATCCCCATTATTTAAGAAATATTTATAAATATTATCACAACCATAAAATATAAATATTTATAATAGGCGATAAAAAGACAGAACTATAATTAATTAACTGTCCTCTTAATTAATAAGCAAATTTTTAAAGTTCGTTCTAATTTTTGTCAAATTTGCATGCGAATGGACGATTTATTAATAAATTTATTATCTTTTACATTAATATAGAAAAAACATTTACACGTGAGAATGATTTCTTTTTTTGACGTTTGACAAACGTTAATTTTATGCTAAATACAGAAAAATGAATAAACTATGGACAAAAAAAGTAGGAAAAGATTTTTTTATTTTTACAAATTCGTCTATTCGGTATTGGGGGAGAATTATAAACTATATGTATGCAGAACTTATTACAAAGTGGACAAAATATTTAAATAAGTTTGTATAAACATCTACAATGAAATTCAAATCAAGCGTTCATTATTTGTCTTTCTCAACCTGTAAAAGGTCCGAATACAACAGCAATGGGTTTCTATATTTATTGTTCTTGACAGGCTAGGCATACTTTCGGGTCTGGTGATTGATTGAAGATTATCAGCACAATATTCTTAATTCAAGATTTATTAGAAATAAGTTATATGAGGATGCTCCTTTTCTAACCTGGCTGCACCGTACTGAAGACTACCAATAGTCAGAAATATTTATATACGGTTGCCTTCCATCGATACACCTATTTTGTTTTTCTGTTGCGAGGGATGCCATTACCTTTTACTTATTATTTACTAGCAATTAACCCTTTCTTTTCTTTAGAAAAGGCTACACAGTGGGGTGTAATCCAAGCCCTACCAAAAACGAAATATTTATACTCACTACTTTACAACTTCAAAAACGTTAATTTAGAGTTTTGTTGTAAATACTGCCAAAAATTCTTTCTGTCGTCTGTTTGTTTTATAGCTTGTTATGTCTTCAACTCTCTTGTTAATTATTTTTGACATTTATTTCGGTTAATTGTGTAAAATTAGGTGGAGGTAGATACTCTACACCTGCCACTCAGCCTAAGAAAACTTTAAAGAATTTAATATTTTTAGTAGAACTGTTAAAAATAAACCTCAGCTGTATGTGAAACAAGAAAGATGATTTGTTCTTTTGGACAATAAATGACTTGACACGCCCAACATGTGACAGTGTACGTATAGACACGTGTGCCTGGAAAAATAAAGTAAAAAAAGATAAGGCACTAGCGGCTTGTAAGGGCACGTTCCGTGGGAGTCAAAATTTTTATTACCAACATAAATCAAAATAATAGAAGCAAAATAAGTACATATACAAAGTACGTTCGATAGAGACATTAACAATAAAAGCAACAGATTAAAATTAAATTTAAAATAGGGATGGTAATACCATCTTTATGACAACTGAAATTTAAATTTGGAACTAGGTGAAAAAAATTTAACAAGTACAAACGGAAATATCACTTTTGGATCATATCAAATATAGAAATTAAACATAAGTCATAAAATAACCGAAAGAGTAGACTCTTCCATTATAGAATGAAGGTATGAAATTAAAGCAGTCTTGCATGCGAAAATATTAATATTTTCCAACGATAAATATAATATAAGGATTGTGTCTGGAGGGGAGTTACAACTATGAAATATACACGGTGTCACACATCTTCAAATTGTGGTAATGTAATCTTCTTATGGTGCCTATTCGTTACGAATGTTGGACACTAGCATGGCTATTCTGACTTTGTTGACTGCTGCCCTGAAAAGTCCGGTAGTGGTTAAGTTAAACCATTTTCGCAGGTTATGCAGCCAGGATATTCTTCTCCGTCCTGGACCTTTTTTCCCATGCACTTTAGCTTGAAGTATGTTCCGAAGTAGGTCCTATAGTTGTTCATTGTGCATTATATGTGCCCAGGTATTCTAGTTTGCGATGTTTTATGGTTACGACTAGTTTGCGCTATTTACCCATTCCATGTAGTACTTATTCGTTGGTAATTCTGTCTATCCAGGAAATCCTCAAGATGCATATATAGCACCACATCTCAATTGCTTCGAGTCTCTTTAGTGATGCTTCAGTTAAGGTCCATGACTCCACGCCATATAAAAGAACGGAAAATACGTAGCATTTTAGTAAACGAACTGTTATTTCCAATTTTATGTCGTTGCTGTTAAAGATTTTTTTCATTTTCACGAAAGCTGATCTAAAAATGTAATCTAAAAACATAAAAAAAGTAGCTTTATGCCCATCTTTATATATTTCCATGCTAGCAATTACAAAATTACAATAAAAATGTTCCCATTATCCTCCTTATTTGTCACATTTGTTTCCACATGTGACTTTATACATTTCCGAGTTAGCAACTACAAAATTACAATAGAAATGTTTCCATCATCCTTCGTATTTGGCACATTTTTGTTTCCAGATGTGACTACAATTACAATTGAAACACCTTAACAAACAAAATATGACTAGAGAGTTTCTTCATGGCCAAAACCACCGCTCAGTTTGTTGTGTTTGACTTGGCGCTAAATATACAGAAGGAATCTCTCTTTAGTCCTGACCTCTTCGAGGGAGTCTATTGGTCATCGTGTACTGTCTGGGTCTAGATCTCTCTCTCTTCTCCTCTCTCTCTCTCTCTCTTCTCTCTCTCTCTCTCTCTCTCTCTCTCTCTCTCTCTCTCTCCCTTCTCTCTCTCTTCTCTCTCTCTTCTCTCTCTCTTCTCTCTCTTCTCTCTCTCTCTTCTCTCTCTCTTTTCTCTCTCCCTCTCTCTCTCTCCCCCTCTATCTCTCTCACTCCCTCTCTCTCTCTCTCTCTCTGAGAGAGAGAGAAATTTCTTTTAATTCATGTATTAAGTCTTTTGCATATTCCTATAATTTGGTCTATCTTGTTGGAGATCTTTCTCGTGATCTTCAGCCTTCTGTCTTTCCTTGGATAATAAGTCTGCATGTTTTCTGTGTCTGTTCTCATAACATGACCAAAGCATTTTAATTGTTGGGGATGGACTTTGCTTAAGAACGGTTTGCGGTTCACGGAATTCTTAACATTCTTCTTCCACAGAACATTTTGGTGGCGTCTATCTTTCTTCTCTCTGCTTGTCGCAGGGTCCAAGATTCACATCCATAATATGTCAGTATTAGGAGTATTAATTTAAGTTTTATTTGTTTCTGTAGTGACTCTGTATTTGTGATCAAAGATCCCAGATATAAGTATAAGCTCACAACCTCAAACTGGTCAATCGTGGTTATGTGTAGGTGATTGTTATATAGTGTGTCCACTATCATGACCTTTGTCTTTGATATATTTAACTGCAGACTAAATACTTGACTTCATCAATCAGCCAATCGCGTCCACTGCTGGACATAGGCCTCCCTCAGTTCTTTCCAGTGTTCTCTACATTGGGCCGCTTGTAGCCAGTTTCCCGCTACACGTTTAATGTCATCGGTCCATCTAGTCGGTGGTCGTCCTCGGCTTCTTTTATAATTTCTGGGCCTCCATTCCATAATACGTCTTGTCCACCCTCCATCTTGTGTTCTGGCTAAGTGCCCTGCCCAGTTCCACTTAAGCGTCGTGGTTCTTTCGATGACGTCTTGAACTCCTGATCTTCGCCTGATTTGTTGGTTTGTTATGTGGTCTCGAAGGCTCACGTTCAGCATTGCACGTTCCATGGCTCGTTGTGTAACTCTAAGTTTATTCGCAGATTTTTGCGTGAGTGTTAAAGTCTCTGCTCCATAAGTTTGTACAGGTAAAACACATTGGTTATAAACCTTTCGCTTGAGACACATGGGAATTGAACTTTTTAGAATATGGCTTAATTTGCCAAATGCTGCCCATGTTAGACCTATTCGCCTCTGTATTTCATGTGTTTGATTGTCTCTGCTTATTTTGATTTCGTGTCCCAGATATTTGTAAGTGTCTGTTTGTTGTATGGTATTATTGTCAATAGTTATAATACTTGACTTATGTTATAAATATAGTGTTATATACGAGGCTTGATCAAGAAATAAGGTTCTGATAGAGTTCCAGTAATACCAGAAGGTGCTGGCAATACCAATGGCTAAGCAGCCGTCCTAGATGAAGGTTCCCATTGTTGATCTAGCCAAGTAGGAGATTCATTCAGTAATTCGCTTTTTGTACCCCAAACCATATGGAAAAGAAGAAAAAGACGTAGAAGACAGTAAGTTTCGGAGTAAACACGAAGTGCTTCAAAACAGGAAGATCATAGTTAGTGAACTTCTTGCTCTGATTCCTGGAAGTGATTGCGGTATGGTAAAAAGGGCTATGACTGAAATATTATATCACAAGTGTAGTGTTAGGTGGATACAGCGGCTATTGACAATAGAACACAGTGACTGTGCTCGCCAATTTCTGTAACAGTGCCAAGAAGATAAGGAACGATTTTTGGACTTCATTGTTACGAAAGACGAAACGTCGATGTTTTGTCTTTGAAAAATAACAGTGGCGTCAGCCTAAGTCACCAGTCGCAAAGAAGTTCAAGCAAAATTCTTCTGTTTCAGGAGAGAAATACTCGGGTTTAATTTGGACGTAAGATACAATTTCGCTAAAAAATTTCAATCTAAATAAATCGCTTTGATTACTGACCTAAAAATAAAATATACATAGAACATAAGTATGGTTAAGCCCAATAATCTACTTAATAATATAATATTTTATTAGTAATACTTAAAATAACTTGATGAAATTAAAAAAGTGATCTCAAAATGGATTAATAACTAGTAATTTCTCTAGATTTCTTTGATTTATTACTATCAGTATAATTTGTATACAATATAACTTTTTTATATTCATTGTTTTTTATTTCTATTATCTCTTAAAATACTGACTGATTCTTACAAAAAAAATTATAAAAATGGCTATAAAAATATATAGTCTTATTTGACTACTCTTTCTGTATTTGTTAAACGACTTATTTCATTTTATTATAGAAATGAATAAAAAATAACTTATCTACTACTTATAAATTATCACTTATTACTCGTTTTGGTACGTCTCTGGGTACGGGAACAATATTAGTTTCAGAAGAGGTTCATATAGAGATGTCGTCTGTCATCCGTAAAATTCTCAGCGACAAGTTGGCTGATTCTTTTATCCCTAAGGACATTTTCCCAAAGTCTTGACGAATAAATGTCTGGAGGATCAAAGAGACATGCGAGCGTTGGATTATGAAAATTTGTAGGCTTGAGAAAATTAGCTACGAATTAGAATTGATGTTTTTTGTTTGCCTTTTTCAGATGTGCTAGAGATAAATTAAAAGCTGTACAAAATAAAATATGTGTGTAGTGGGTAGTGCTCAGTGTTATCATTCTCAAAAAAACGGGAACAACAAAACAATCTTATAAAAAATTGTAAACTAAAAATCTGCTAATTTCTAATAAGCTATATAAAAGCTATTCAACATAATTTTAATAATGGGGTAGATTTATTTTTTACATCATATTCATTGTAGATAAAACTAATATCTACACAATAGGACAAACATGAAGAATGTCCTGACAAAGGGAGTGTACAAACATAGAGTGTTGAATACAAATATGAGAACTCTTACCAGTAATTTAGAAATGTTTCATACTAACGGTTGAAAAAGCTTTCCAAAGGTACAATAATTTATTAAATGAAAAACAATATAACAATATACCAAATAACACAACAAACTTATATAACTAAAATACTACTTATTATTTAAAGTCATTCAAATGTCTTTGTGCACTAGTATTCACTTGTTTTCTTAGTGGTGTACAACAAAAAGAATGTTTTAGGACACTATAAACCTATATATGAACCCAACGGAACAAATCCTTGACTGATTTGGGGATGCTATATGACTGGAGTAAATCCTTCATGGATTTTGAAGGCGTTGAATCTGAGGAGGCTAGTCTTAATTCACTCTGCCCTTAGGCGGCTCTATCTGCTTCTTAAGGGTTGTTTTTGCGTTAAAAAAATGTCTATTATGCACTTGAAAAACTAATACTGTTGTCATTTAGATAGCTTTTGCGACGATGATAAATTATTTTCAAAGGTGGAGTTAAACTTTTATTCCCAAATAAAAATATTTTTTGATAGTTTTATATGGTCCAATGGATTTATTCGAACATACTCCCTCCAAGGGGGTCGAAAGCTAAAAACATCAAAAGAGAACAAATAATTATGAGTGTATGTGCACATAGCTGATACCAAGTATGAGAATGTCACAATTATTTTAAAATATACATATCTTTTTAATTGAATATACTTTACAATTTTGAAGTAATAGTAATACAACAGTCAAAAATACCACACCCTTGGCAAAGCTAAGAAACAGCTACTGATATGAATGGTTCGGACCACATTCACCGTCAGTAGCCCTTGAGATACGGCATTGTTAGTAAGGGTATTAAAGAAAATTAAACTAAATACAAAAGAGCAGATTAGGTGGCTTCGAACAGTTAAGATGTGACAGTAGCTGTCAGTAAGCCTAAGAAATAGCCTACAAGGGAACAATGAAAATAAGAATTAAACAAGAGGTTTTGTCTTCCAATAGCAACAATAATAAACATGGATCATGGTAGTAAAGACAATGAATCTTATTATTACTTTTGAAAGAAAGATATTGGAAAGGATTTTGGGACCTATTTACGACAATGGTATGTGGAAAATAAGGTTCAAACACGAGATTACCAATTTACAAAGTATCATTTATAGCAAATTATGCAAAATTACAAAGATTGCGCTGGACAGGTCACCTAATAAAAAGGGATAATAACTAAACACCTAGTAGAACGCTTAATGGATCTATGGTGGGATATCGGTCAGTAGGAAAACCAAGGAAGAGATGGATAGACGAAGTCAGAACCGATGCTAAAGAGATATTGAGGGATGCTTGGAGGCGGGTGATGGTAAAGGCCATAGCCCAACTTGGTCTATAACGCCACATGAGAGAAATTTTTTCATTTAAAATACAACTCAGATCTACTAACGAGGCGCTAATATAAACATGAGTTTGTGAGATCTGCCAATTAGTGCTTAACACCTGTGAGACTGATTGAGTTAAGAGAACTGTGATCAACACAGCATTCAACTGTAAGTGAGATATCATGAGATTATGTTTAACATTTGCGATAACATTATGCAATTATGCATTATGAAATGAATCCAGATATGCTCTGCTTCAAGCCATCCTGCAAGGAAAAATATTTGGAAAACGAGGTCCAGGAAGAAGAAGAACATCTTGGTTAAAGAACCTCAGAATCTGGTTCAATACAACATCTGTGCAGCTTTTCCGCGCTGCTGCAGATAAGATAAAGATTGCCATGATGATCGCCAACATTCGTAACGGATAGACACATCAAGAAGAAGAAGATGTTTAACAGAAGCTACTCGTGAGTTAGAAGATACCAAACGAGAAGAGACCAAGCTTCGTATGCTACGCGCAGATAAGTACATGTTGCAAATATTTTGAAAGAGCTATCGCAGAATTTGTGTTATCTATATTGTATAGCATATACAATTTTGTTATCTAAAACTAAACATCACGGATATTTCTAAAGGTAAATCGATTGAAAACCATCAAGTAAAACTTTCCAATTGCCAAACCATTCTGGATCACGGATGGGTTCATCCCAGCTAAGCTTGGCTTGCCATAAACATTGCGAGAGAATTTTGGAGAAGGCAATGATAAAACCGGCTAAATTAGTTGGATCGAAAGTAGACATTAAAGCACTAATCTTTCTCTTGGTGATTGACTAGCCCATTTCAAAATTAAGTGGTGAAAATGGAAATGTGATTCGGATAGGGAATTCTCAAATTATGAGCTATGCAAGTTGAAGAAGTGAGGCCATGTCTGTTCAAAAACTCTTTATTGTTCAAGGATATTTTGTAAAGATTACCGTGTTTACCTAACAGGATTTTAAGTTGAGACAACAAGAGTTCTTATTCTTCTAGAAAGTCACATCACCTAAAATACCATGTACATGAGTCGAATACAAGAGAGTATCATGTTGCCGAGAGGGGGCATTTGGGCCTGTGGGACCCATCGCCGGCTCTTCGGACTTCTTCCTGTCCCCGGAATTTGATCGGGTGTTGACCATCTTTGTTTGTCGCTATCAAAAGGGTTAATAATCGCTACTGGTATAAAGTAACAGTTACCGTAAAAAGTATCGGTTATAGGTAACAGTTCCAAGGAACAAATACAAAATAACAGATCAAAAATGGAAAACAGAACAGGTAAAATAATCTAAGTATTCCTTGACTTACGAAAGAAATAACTTAGTAAACAAGGAAATAAAATGATATATAAAAATACAATGCACAGAAAATGTTTCTAATTGTTTCTTGACTTACGGAAGAGACAACTTAGAATGAGAAGTAAAATACACAAGAATAAAAGAACAGAAAAGTGTAGAAATATTCCTAAGTGTTTCTTGACTTACGGAAAAAACAACTTAAGACAGAAATATAGATAAATGAAATATGTAAATATGAAACAATGTATGGAAATATTTCTAAGCGTTTCTTAGAACAAAAAAAACAAACAAGAGAATCAAATATAGTAAAATAATAATACAAATATTTGTAAGTGTTTCTTGACTTACGGAAGAAACAACTTATAATAAGAAAATCAAATACAGAAAAGATATGGAAATATTGCTAAGTGTTTCTTGACTTACGGAAGAAACAACTCAACATGAAATGGTAAAATAAAAGAGACAAATATATTAAGAAAATATCTTAGATAAATATCGGAAATAATTAATGCAATAATGATTATGAAAATATTTCTAAGTGTTCTTTTGACTTACCGGAAAAGAATGACTTAGGCACACAATAAAATTAACAAGTCAAATATCAGAGAAATATTTCTAAGAGTTCTTTGACTTACCGGAAAGAACTACTTAGACACAAAGTACAAAATCAAATTTATAAAATAAAAAAAAGTAAGGTAAATATTTCTAAGTGTTCTTAACTTACGGAAGAACAACTTAGATACAAAATACAAGAAAAATAAACAATCAAAATAATCAAATAAAATATCAAATAATCAGTATATGAACAAATATAAGTCAAAGTAATATTCTAACCTGAAAAGGTCTGAATAGACAATAATAAAATATAAATGGTTATCAGGAAATAAGAAATAAAACAATAACTTAGTTGGAACAATAATAGCACCGACTAGGTCTACAGTAGAAGAGGCAAGCTCGACTGACTGATGAGAGAAATTCCATCTGCTTTTATATAAAACAAATCCTTTGTTTTACGTAGTAAAAGTGGAATTTCCCTACATCGAGTCAATTAGAAATTCGGATTTGCCCACACTTGGAATTTCCAAGTATTTCTCCGAATTTCTAAATGCGTCCGGCACGGCGGTCAGCTTCTGCTTGACACGCCTCCGGAGACAATCAGAGGCTAAAGGAAAATACCAAAGGCAGACCAGGCATAAACCAAAGAGAACTTAATTGAGATGAACTACATTGAATCATATTTATGGTGAGTCACGCCAGAGAAAATTGCTATTAAAGAATATACATAAAGTAAATGGGTTAAAAATCCTTTATCCAGTTGATATTTAAGGCAACCTTAGGGAGTTTTATTATTTGAATTAATACTTTTAAGCTGTACATTTAGACTAGAATCATTTGTTTAAGATTGGAATGTTAAGTAAATAATAATTTACCCTATGTTCTTAAGTTAGAGGCTTTGAGGGGACTCTTTTAATCTGGTCATTAGCTAAGTAATCTTGAATGATCTTAAACAATCTATATGGATATATACAAAAATGTTTAAATTCTGTCTGGCTAACTGATTATTTTAACTCAAGATTGATATACTATTTACAGTAATAAATATAATTGAAACTTACAAGGCAGATCAGAACTAGTGAAAAATAGATGGAAATGTATACGATAGAATTAGAATCGAATTATTAAAATTGAAGGAATGGTGTGTTGTGGTACCTAAAAATTCAAATGAAACTGGAAGACAAAATCTATTAAGAGCGCTGTGAGATTAGCTATGATATGATGTATGCTACTAATTTTTAGGCATTATAAAAATGGACAAAAATGATTGCATTATGCAGAAATGAAAATGATTTCGATGGAAGTGAAAAAAAGGATAAAATTAAGTATTAATTTATTCGTATACGTCTTTGAGCGTAAACACAATTTATGTCAAAACTAAAGGTCACATGTTAAGATAATACGGCTCTTTCAACGCCGAAATGATAATCGTCATCAATAGAAGAATGACTGAATGACAAGTCTATTGTCATTATCTTGTCATGGATCGAGTAGAAAAGAAAGACTAAAGAGAAGTGGGAGATCGTTAGACAAGACATTTTTGTGATTGGGATTAATATTGGTATGGCCTAAGGTAGAAACTTCAGTAGATATGTAATTAGAGAAATCGACACGGCATATAGATAAAGGCAAAAATAATGATAATAAAAAGCAGATCAATTCTAATGCTACCACACCAACAATTCTAATTGTAATTATACATATCCGTTTCTGAGTTCTTCTTTTTCCTCAGTTTTTCCCTTTTTAGAGGTCGCTGTTCACTCATTTTCTTCGTCACTAATTTCTGTTCATCGTGTCTTCTCCCTTAAAACTTTTCTCTCTCAAGTCCTTTGCCACACAGTCCTTCTATCTTCTCCTCGGTTCGCTGCACATTATTTTTCTGGCTGTTGGTAGCTATTTTAGTTATAAATAAGACAGCATATTCGAAAAAGTAAGTAATTTAAAAAGACGTTTATTTTGATAATGCAAATAGAAAATGAGTTAATCTACTCTTCATAATATTGGAAGTTTATTGGAAGCAATATCAGATTCCATAAATTGTTTGCATTGTTTTCACAATCTATAATCATTTAAACTTTTTGTCTTCAGTTTGTCTGCAGTTCATTAAAGCACTTAATTCTTTACACAATTATTTTCTGGGTTGAATACAAACAATAGGTAACTACAAGTCTGTTTTTCGTCTTTCGGCTGATTTTATTTGATTCACGTGTGTATACAATGTACTTGTTTTGTTTTGCTATTGGTTTGTTTTTATAACGGCTACGCATCCACTAGATCGTATTTGATGTTGGAAACAGAAAGGGTTTTGACTGGAGTATATAAAATAAAATAGACGAGTGTGTTTGGGAATGAAATAAACACGTCGTGTTGTGTTTTGACGAACAATACTTGATGTTGAGTTGTTAGTTACGTATATTTGTGATTTATTTTAGGACTACTTAAATAATAAAATTGTCTCTGTGATCTTTCTCAATTAATTGTTGCTAAAAATTATTTATTCAATTTAAGAAAAATACATGCATGTAATAGTTTATGCTATGTATATAGATTTCTGAAACTACAAAAACCTGAAAATAAATCATCATTAAAGGATAATAATGAGAAAATGTCCTGAAAGGTGTAGGAGTAAAGAGAAGAAAGAGGTCATCGAATGTCATCTTGTACAGTACTGAGGAAAAGTATGTAGAATTTTATTTTTATTATTTATGGTAATTATCTCTGGAAATCGAAATTGTATCAGAATTATCGACATTTTAAACTATTGCAATTTTATCAACTGATACAACAACCAATTTATCTCGAAGCTAATTTACCTGCGATTTTCTAAAACTAAGAGCTGATCCCATGGTATCACCTTATATCTAACAAAGATACAACATACCAAAGATACCGAAACAAAACTTCACCAACTTGAAAGGTACCTCGTTTTAACTTTTTGTTCCAGGGGTGTTAAGGTTCTGGAGTGTCCTACTCATATGCCTTTGGTGTCTCTTCTCGTGACTTATTGCTGTCTTCTTTATTATTGTATCTTGTAATTCGATATATTTTGATCAGAGTGTCTATCGATAAAAAACAAAATGCGTTTTAAAGGTAAAGAGTGTAGTTTTTGTATTGAAATTTTGCCGTAAATGAAGTTGGTTTCAATAAAACTGTTTAATAAATAAGCGTTGAGCGATGTTTGCTATTTTTTAGGATTCTCATGAGATCAAAAAAATTTATCACTTTCATGGACTATGGAACTACCATTGTAAGGGTCTAATCTTCAAAACTTGTTCTTCTTTTTCTTTTTAGATAGACATGACTCTGTTTTTCAATGTGCCTCCAATAAGTTGTCGTTCCATCATTTTCGTGGTCTTCCTACTGATCGTCTTCCTGATGGGGAATCGTCTCTTGCCGTCTTTACTACTCCATTTGTTATCATTCGGCTTATATGATCATTCCATTCTACTTTTTATTTCTTACCCAGTTCTTGATGTTCTCCACCTTGCATCTACGTCGTATATCTGTACTTCTAGCTGTCCCATAGTGTCTTACCATAAATCTTTTTTAAATGTTTTCATATCTGCCATTTCTAACATCCTTTCGGTCCCCTCTGTGCCAGGTCTTGTTTCTGCCGCGTATGTCATTATTGGTCGGATGACTGTTTTGTAAATTCTGCCTTTCGTTCCTTTTCCTGCGGCTCTGTTTGCTCCATTCACTTGATCTTCCACTTCACTTTCGAGCTTTCCGTAGGTAGATAATGTGATGCGTAGATATTTAAACTCCATCACTTGTTCTATTGTTTAACCTTCCAGCTCCAATAGTAAATTTGCTGTTGTAAACATGCATTTTGTCTTTTTTGGGGAAATTAACATCTTAAATGTCCTGGCGGTTATATTAAATGTGCAGCATTCGTGGTAAATCATCTTCACTTTGATAGAGTAGTATTGCGTCGTCTGCACAGCAGATTATTTTAAGTTGTATTTCTCCCATTTGGTATACTGTTTTAGTTCTTACTTTTTTTATTATTTCATCCATAATCAGGTTCAATATTAGAGGACCCAGGGAATCTTCCTGTCTTATCCCATTGCCAGCTTCAATAGGGTCGGTTAGTTCTTCTTCTACTTTTACTTTTATTGTGTTGTTTTGGTAGATATTTTCGATCGTTTTGATTATTCCTAGAAGTATCTCTTTTGCGTACAGTAAGTGGATAATATCTTTTAATTTGACCCAGTCAAATGCCTTCGTAAGGTCCACGAAACATAGCTATGCTGGTTTCTTGTATCCTAATGATTTCTGTTGTCTCATTATAAATATAGCATCGGTGCATGATCTTCCCGACCTAAAACCTTGTTGTTCTTCTGCTAGTATTATAATTTCATTCAGTTTATTCGATATCACTTTGGTTGTTAATTTTAGTGTTGTGTTTAATAAATTAATTCCTCTGTAATTTTCCGGATATTATTTGTCTCCCTCTTTGAAGAGGGGTATTAGGATGCTTGTTCTCCATTCTTGAAGAATTCTTTTTTGTTCTATTATTTTTTGGATTAGTTTGAATAGTTGTTTGGTGATTTTCTATTTTTTTAATTTCCCTAATGCTTGAGCAAATAGGGATAGAAAATAGTCTACTTATGTTTCCTTCTGAATGTGTTTCGTTTTTATTAGTTCGTTCATCTATTTTCTTTGTCCTCTGATCATTCTGCATATTTCTTTTTGTGTTCCGTAGAAGTCGTGTTCCATCTGTTGAAACTCTGCCAGTGTTCCTTTTTTATTTGTCTAACTAAAGTATTCGTTTTATTTCTTTAAAACTTATAGCATAAAATTTCAATTTTGAGTTTTAGCAACAAATATGAAGGATTTGAAATATGCCTAAAACGCTAAATATGCTAAACTTTTACATTACAAATGATCTAAAACGTTTAAAGCTCCTTCTTTTCGATTGCACACCTACTTTTTTCAAAACTGTATAACTTTAGCTACAAATATCACTCATTGTCTTCTTTTTGGAATCATTTCCCGTGACGTGAGATCGTTTGTAAAGTAAAAGTTTAAATTCAGCGTTTTTAGGCATATTTTAGTTGCCTCATATTTGTTGCCAAAACTCAAAATAGAAATTTCATGTTAAAGGTTTTGGAGATTAGGCCCTTACAATGGAGATTTTATAGCGACCGATTATTGGAAGTGATTGACAATTGATTTAGCGCGTAATTGACATTTAACATCGCCGGTCGCTAAAAGAGTTGTTTCTCAGAGAATAGTTCATTCTGCAGAAAAACTGCTAATAAACATTTTTGTTCGAACTTAAGAGTGGTATACTTTTTTGCATATTTTTAGAGTCCCAAAATTGACACTCTCATCAAAATTCAGCTTGTTCTTGTGGTTTGTAAAGATCAAATCACTGACGACTGGACCAATCACCCATATTATGTAGCAGTTTATTCTACAATCACTGGATTATCTATACCATCTTTGGTATAGAATAAGTTAATTGGTTATAGTGCGATAGGTTATAACAACAAGAAGCTTCCGAACAAAACTCATCAAATTGATGAGTGCAGATTCATGTTTTATATATATATATATATATATATATATATATATATATATATATATATATATATATATATATATATATATATATTGTTACAGAAATATATATTTATCTTCTCATGGTTCATTAATCGAAGATTGGCTGTCATCACACCTATTCTTATTGTATTAGCCATGAAAAGATCTGAGTTAAAATTGTATCATTTGCTGAGGTTTCTTAACTACATAAATTTTTATTCTGCAAAAGGACTGCGTAGTTCTTTTGCTGACGTCTCATCACTTTGACATTTGTCAATATTTCCAGTTTCTTGATATTCAAGCTGAGTAAGAATGTAAAAATTAATTTAAATATTTAACTTTTTTGAATATATGATTTAATACGAAACTAAAACTAGCTAATCCTTTATCTACAACACTATGGACAACCCAGGAAAAATAAAATGAAACCGTTCGTATGGAACTCTGTGATGACAAGTTTATTTTAAAACTAAAATTTCGGGTATCTATTATTTTGACAAATACTAAATTCAGTTTAGTTATCGAACGAAAATAGAAAGCTATAATTAAGAAAACTTAGTAATTAATTAACTGAAGTTTTGTCATTTTGTGGTAACTCGACTTGAATGTTTGGAACGGATTTAGAAAACGTTTAACATCCCATAAAAGTTATTTTGATTTCACAATTTATATAGTATAGAAGATAATCTTGTTAACAGTACATGCAGACAAGAACACTAATATCCATAAGTTGAAATTTATGTTTATATCGGTATAGTCATAGCGAAGAGAAAAGGACACGAACTGGAAGCACAAAAGATTGGGAAGTTGGAAACATTATAAATATCTGGAAGAACTTTAAATTGTAGTGATATCTAGCAAGATAGATGGCTACTAAGATTAACTTTGCTTATGAGTGTGATAAAAACGAACTAAAAAATAATATAAATGTTTACATACAAAAAACATTAACTCGTAATTTATGGACGTAAATAAAAAGGGAAAATATAAAAACATTACCCTCAAACCAGAAACTATAAAGAAAAATATGTACAAAAGTATAAAGAAATAAAACGAATAATTAAGGAAAAAAACACCTGAGGAAATATATTGATAGAGAAGAAAAGGCGGTTAAGATTTGATTTCACGTATAGTGCCTCTGTATATTCGCTATACTTATTTTATCCTACCTTTCATCAACGCGACTGGTACAGAAGCTCTAAAAGTAAAAGCAAATCTTTTCCGTCAAAAGAAGTAACAATAAAATATCCTCAATATGGACGCTATAGCGATATCGTACAATCAATCACCAAAGTAGATATGCGAAGATTTCTTTGACGAAACCATGTTGATAGATTTATGTAAAGAGAAGAGGAACCAGAAGCAAAATATAATATCAGAAATGCGCATAAAAAATGCCCAAAAAAGTCAACAAGGACACTGTGTCAAGAACGAAGTATTACTAATAGATTTATTCAAGACATTAAGAAGATTGGAACAGCTACAAAACGAAAGCGGAGGAGATTCAAAAATTAAATCCTTTAGAGAGACGTAATATATATGAAATCAAATATCTTCTTCTTCTTCTTTTTTATAAGCAAAATGCTTGTTAAATGTCGATTAATGCCTCTATTGGAGGTTATCACTCCATCTTTTGCGTGGTCGCCCGATACTTCTTCTATCTTTTGGTGATTTGTCCCTCGCTATTCTGACTAATCGGGTCTCTTCCATTCTGTTTATGTGTTCGTTCCATTCCTTTTTTGTGTTCAGTGTTCACTCATTTATTTCTGGTATATTGCATTTTACTTTGATGGTACACAAGGCAAATATCGAACACAGTATTTAATTAAATCTTGCCCAAGTACTTTCGATCACAAGATCATCCTCAGGGGCATTTCGTCAATTGTGGCCTATCCAGCAATAACCGAATGTCATACATGTAAACTGGGACATAACAAATACACTAAAGACAAACAAACACTTTAAAATTTAAATTGGAGACAGACAGACAGACAGAGGTCTGTCTCCGGCTTCTATAATATAAAAATGTAGCTTCTCCAATTTAAATTTTAAAGTGTTTGTTTGTCTTTAGTGTATTTGTTATGTCCCAGTTTACATGTATGACATTCGGTTATTGCTGGATAGGCCACAATTGACGAAATGCCCCTGAGGATGATCTTGTGATCGAAAGTACTTGGGCAAGATTTAATTAAATACTGTGTTCGATATTTGCCTTGTGTACCATCAAAGTTCATTTATTCGAACATTCAACCTTATATTAATATTGCATTTTCTTCTGATCTCTTCACTCCTCATTCGATCCCTTAGTGTGTTTCCTGTAATTCTCCTCAGTAAACGCATCTCCGCTGTTTCTAGTAGTTGCTGAGTTTTGGAGGTATCCGGTCTTGTCTCTGAAGTGTATGTCATTATTGGTCTTATTCTTGCTTTGTAGATTCTTGATTTCACGTCGGTATTAATGTGGGGATTGCGCCATATCGTGTTATTAAGACAACCTGCTATTTTATTAGCCTTTTGTACTTGATTTTTCACTTCCTTCTCCACATCTCCGTAGCTAGACAGTGTAATTCCTGGGTAATTTGTCTCCATTATTTGCTCAATGCTGATACCGTCGATTTCCAGTTTACATCTATAAAAAATAATTGGTTCTTTACTGATTACAATTCTATCTATTGGATCTGTAAGCTGGTCATCTATTCTGACTTCCATATTGTTGTTCTGGTAAATGTTCTCTATTGTTTTTATAACATTTAGTGGAATTTCTCTATCGTAAAGAAGGTTTACATCTTTAAGCTTTACTTTATCGAACGCTTTCTTCAGGTCTATTAGACATATGAATGCTGGTCTGTTATACTCTAGTGCTTTCTCGGTAATCTGTTTTATGATGAATACTGCATCTGTGCACGATCTTCCTGTGCGAAAACCCTGCTGTTCATCCGCTAAGGTAATTCTCTGATTTATTTGGCCTTGCAATATTTTGGTTGATACCTCTGTAGTTTTCAGGTTGTTTTTTATCTCCTTTTTTGTATAGTAGGATAAGCTCGCTTTTCTTCCACTCTTCAGGTATTTTATTATGTTTGATGATTTTGTTAATTAGTGCTGTTAGCTGTTCCGTTAATGCTTGTAATAATGAAATCAAATATGCGAACAAAAACTCAAAGATTATAAATGACAGCTGGATAAGATAAAATTCCAATAGACCTACTAAAACTTGGAAGAGGATAACTTTGAATGTATATATTGTGTATAATTGTGAAACATATCGATTAGGAGCTTAATTACAATTTTCTCAACTTCCTCCAAACTATAGATTACCTAATAGGCATTGCGGAAATGATTGCAATTATTTCCTCGGTTCAAATTATATTTGACAGCTTTAAAATATCAAAGGTTTTTATTCTATGCAGAGAGTTTTTATTCTATACACTTATTTGATGAATCGTAGCATTTTAGTGAAATTAGTAATATATCTTCGGGACTAGTTTGGGACGCAGTCTATCATACATTTTTACCTCAACAATAACTATAGTGTAATAATTCAGTATATGCCAATAAAACTATATTTTACTTCACGACTTCAACATTTTATTTTATCACTGTCGATCAAGAATAATCGGACACAGGACATTAAAAATAATTCCGAATGTATAATTACATTCGAATTGTCCACCTGTCATGCAGCCTTCCGATTCGACTAGGATCATGTAGTCGGATGACTTTATGAGAGAGGAATTGACTGCCCGTGGCGTGAACAATCCTACTCCCACCCGTCTCCGTTGTCATGTCCGATCATACACCGACGTTGTAGACTATTAGCATTCTTGCGCGGCGTTGTTTTTATATAACTGAGAGTACGGCACCATCATATTAAATGCCTTTTTTTCCTTTTTAAAATTTTCTTTTTATTTACTACACCTTAAATTTTTAGAACTGGTTTATTCAAATATATTTACGTATTTCACCTGGGGGCGGTAAAACTGCCACAAAAAAACATCTGCTTTTTTCCTAACCTTAAATATAAGCAGAATGTTAAAAGCCTAAAGTCTAACCTAACAAGTATCATAGACAGTGGTACAAAGTCATAAAAACGCTATCTTACCTTCTATGTGTCTTGTCTAGACAATTTGTCCTTTAATTTAACTTCGAACTCATTAAACGTGTACATCGGCATTTTGACGTTGTGAAAAAATTTAGTCTCGTCATCCAACAGATGAGGTAAAAGTGTAACAAATTCTCCTTCGTGTCTTTTTTCTAAGAATCATGTTTTCAATATTTACTGCTCTCTATCAACGATTTTTTTTGTAATCAGATCTTCCTCATCAAAATAGATAGCCACAAAAGCTAAATCACGATTATTGAAATGTACCCCGAGTACTTTTCACGATCTACTGGCAAAATAGACTAAATGTAAAATCGAAAAGCAAGCATGATCTGCTTGCTTGTTCTTTTACAATCCTGGCCTAACCAGATTTTTTGAGCAATATCGGACCGTAGTGTGATCGGAACTCTTTATGGCAAGTGTGTTCAAGCCTTGATTACCGCAAGAGGAGCTAAAGTCTGCGTTTATAGCTATCTAAAAAACAATTAGTAAAAAAAAAGATTGCTCTGACTATCGAACACTGAATCTGAGGAGCATCGAGCAAGAAGACAAAAGAGGGAATTTAATCGTTATGAAAAGGAGACCAAAAAAGTGGCCTCTGATACCGGACATATCCGGAAATGCGAATGCGCCAAATTTAAATTTTTCGACACTTATTAACAGTAGCTATATAATATTTTTCAGAATGTGTCTTAGACGAGAAAGTTTTAATTAATTATTAACGATAATAGTCTAAAATGCGACACAATTGTTAAAAAACTTCAATATAAATAAGATTTCATGTGACAGTTGGGACAAACAATAACATAACCCAACTAAATTTGATTTCTTAAACAAGGAAAGACTCTCTTTCCTTGTTTAATGTGGCCTCTCAAGATGGCACTTCCTGTCTAACAATATTTTTGCCCCCACTACCTTTACATTTCCTCTTTTGTCTTTTTGCTCGATGCTCAGGAGTCACACTTTAAAAATATTGCTTCAAGTGATACATAAGAGAATTTATAAAATGTTAGAAGAGATTAGTGAGACGCAGTTCGGGATCCGAAATCGAATGGGTACTCGAGAAGGACTATTTGCTGTAAACATACTGATTCATCGATGTCGTGATGTAAAAGGTGACTCACACTTGTGCTTTATTGAGTACTAAACAGCTTTCCACAGAGTAAGACATAAAAACTACTATTCATACTTATGAATAAAAATATTAGGGAACAAATATTGACAATAAATGGTAACGTAATGGAACAAGTAGATAAATATCAGCACAAGTAGAAAAATATCAAACTAACTTACACTGGTTAGTTTGATCAATAAAACACATGATTATATTTCAGAAATAAATAGACGAATAGAGATTGGCACATTAGTTTTTATATGAATGAAGCCACTTCCTACGTGCAAAAATCTAAATTTGGACATATGAGTATTATGTTATTATATATTTTTAATATTATTACATGAAGCTGACATATAGACGTTACAAAAAATGTAACTTAAAAAGAATTGAGGCTTTGGTACTCTGTATTTTCTAATCTTAATCATTGAAATCAATAGCATTCAAAACGCTAACATAACAAGAAAAAACCAATTACTTCTTCTTAATGTGCCGTCTTCTAACGAAGTTGGCGATCACTTCTATCTTTTGCAACGTAAAATATCTGTTCAGCACTGAGGTTAGTCCAATCTCTAATACTCCTCATCCAAGATTTCTTCATCGGGCCTATGTGGCCCAGATACGATGTTTTTCTTATTTTAATTGTGTTCATAAGCTTTGTGCCATGTCCAATTTGTCTTAACACTTCTTCGTTTGAGATTTTTGCAGTTCAAGGAATTTTAAGAATACCCCTATATAGCCACATTTCGGCTGGTACCATTTTTTTACCGATTGGGCTAAAAGTACCGTACAAAGTACAAAAAAAGATAACAAAACATGTGGAAACTGACATTTATGAATTTTTTTACAGCAAATTAAGATTACATTGGAAAAATTAAAATGAAAGGAATATTTTTTTAATTATATTTAAAAATATCTTCTAATAACATTCCGACCTGAAAAAATCTCTTTATTTTCTTCAATCAGCAGTAAATCTCAATTAAAATTCTTACACAATAAAATATTCGAAAACATCCGCTTCTTGAGTCACCAGCCAACATTTTGTGAATCACTGTGAGGAAGTGACAAGAAACAATACAATAGAACACTGTGCTTGGAGATCTGTTTTAAATCATTAAAGCAGGCGCAGGCCACAAATACTGGATCGTTTTAATCGATTTTTGGCGGCAGATATTTAAACAATCACATCCTGATGCTGGTATACAGTGAACAGACTATCTACTTAATATTAGATGGTAACTTTATTCTGTTAACAGTTAAAAGTAGTTCAGATTTGATGACTGTTTTGGAAGTAAGTTACGAGTGTGCGTCCGTCTCATCTTGAGCATATGCTTGCCAGATGTGATCTCGAATCTCGAGTAGAAATTTTGCGAAACAATGTGTAATGTATTAAGATTTAAAAAAACACAGTGTTGGCTAACAGTCAGCTATTGTTGTTTGAACAATATGATAGAAAATGTATGTAGGAGTTGAATAAGTGATCTTATATATTGAATAGTACGAGTATATCATGAAAAAGGGTTTTTTGTGTTTTCGATAAATACATAACTCACAGATAAAGGCAAGCTTTTTATTCAATAACTTAATAAATAGTTTATATGCATGTTGTTAGGATAACTAAAATTTGATTTACTGAAATGTTCATATATTTTGCTTGTCAGTCAAAAGTAAAAAAAAAAACAATAAATAATAACAATAAAACACTGAAAACTTTGTTTTCAAAACTTCCACAAAATTTATTTTAAACTCTTTTCACTACAGCTGTTTTGACTGATTGCCTTTCTCAAGTGGAGAAGTTGCCTTTCTATATTGGTGGAGATACGTAGACGACGTACTGATATGTTTCACAGGAACCAGAGAACAACGAACGCATGTGTTCGTATGTTCTCTGCAGGAACTAACAGGCAACTCGACCAATTTTTATCGTATATTAATTCACTTCAGTCATATTGAATATACAATAGAAACAGAACAAAATCAATCCATAACTTTTTTAGATTTAAAAATTAACAGACTTAAAAACAAACATGACTTCTCCATATTTCATAAACCTACCCATACTGACATGACTATGCACAATTCATCATCCCATCCCACACAAGATAAACTGGCAGCCTATCATAGTATCTTACATAGATTAACAGAAATTCCGATGTCAAAATACAACATTGAGACAGCATTAAATATCATTAAGCAAATAGCAGTAAACAATGGATACAACGAACAAACAATTAATAAAATGTTAAATCAAAAACTACACCAGAAAGAACTGAAATTAGTATTTCCACCACCAGAGAAAAAACTCAGTACCTTCTGCTCGATTACATATACAGGCAAAATATCTACAAAAATAGCCAAACACATAAAAAAGAAAGGAATAACACAGCTTTCAGAACAAATAACAACTTAGGCAAATATATTAAAAACAACAAGATAAAAAATAAAAAACACTTACACAGTTGTGTGTACAAACTTAAATGTGGCGTCTACCCAAAAACTTACATCGGTCAAACTGGTAGAAATTTTAATAAACGAATAGCAGAACATAAAAGGGATTTCAATAATAGAAAAACAGATTCTACATACGCACTTCACCTTCTAGATCATAATCATTCTTTTAATTACGAATTTAACATTCTTTACATTCAAATTAAAGACCTTAAGCTATCTTTGTTAGAATCTATGGAAATCAACAAATTAAAAAACATACATAATTCTGAATGACCAACTTGAGACAAACAGTTCTCCCATCCTCAACAATTTCATTAAAGACTTTAAAGTGTAAACGCATGCCAAAAATTGATCACTTGAGAAAAGCAATCAACCGAAACAACTGTAGTGATAAGATAAATTTTATGGAAGTTCTGAAAACGAAGTTTTCAGTGTTTTATTGTTACATAAATTGAATTTCCATCAAGTAACGGTCGAATCCATTAATTATTTAATAATTAATAAATTTTATAAATTAATCTCTCACGGTTATTCCTGCTTTATATATTTGTATATTGCATTATATATATATATATATATATATATATATATATATATATATATATATATATATATATATATATATATATATATATATATAGGGGAAACCGTTGTACCTTGGGACGGTTTTGAAACAAAGATTTTTATTACTACTTGGGCAAACTTTATAATAGTTTTATTAATACTGACTTAAAGTCCATGTTTTAGGGAATTTATTAATGTTTTAAAATATAAAATATGTCAATTAACAAGGGAGTAAAAAAATATTTTCTTCACCCTTGCTAAGTATCCCAAGGTACATCACGGTGTTGTATCTTGGGATACAGGGTGTTGTACGTTAGGACTAAGTAAAGGAGTGAAAGGGAAAAAATCAATAAAGCAAATAAATCTTATGTAATGCATATAAAAATACATAACATTAAAGCTATAAAAACATTATTGGACAATAACAGTCAATTAAGCAAATAAACCTTATGTAATGCTCATAAAAATACAAAGCATTAGAGCAACAAAAAAATTAGTGAACAAAAAAATCAATTTCGGAAATAAATCTTAGGTAATCCTCATAAAAATACAAAATATTAGAGCAACAAAAATTTTTACATAAAGACTATAAAAATACAAAACATTAGAGCAAATCTCTTATAACGGCTACTTTTACCTAATTAGTTCATGGGCATGTCATATGCACTGAAATTCACAGGAAACTTGAGTGATTGCTTCAAACGCTCCGAGGTTCCTGTGGTTGAGGGCGAAGGCAACTTGCATATGATTTCTCCCTCGTCTATTTCATATAAAGTTTCATTTCTTAAGAGAAAAGTATTTCTTCAGTTTTAACAAGATATTGAATTTCATACAAAATGTCTATTTTTTGTACGACTTTTGTTACATAATAAACAGTTTTCTTCTTGCCATCAATTTTAACTAAAACATAATCGTCTTGTTTTATTTCTTCACATTCAATCTTCTCCTGTAAGGCTATATCCATTTCTTCCTCCAAAACTCCTTGTATTAATTCTTGCACGGATATATCACAATCTTCTTCGTCAGACAAAAAAGTCATTTCTTCATCCTCAGAACTGGAGGTCTCTATAATTTTGTCTTTGTTTTTCTTTTTGGGATTATTTTTGTTCTTCTTCCTATCAGAAAACAGTTGTTTAGGAGTGACAAAACTTCTTTTTTTTTTATTTTTGTTATCTTCAATCTCCTTTTTTTCTGGCGTGTCGGTCAGTATTCTGCACCTTCCAGGTTTTCTTCCTCTTAAGGTCTTCTTTCTCATCTGGGCTTTTGGAAACGGGCGAATCGTTTCTGGTGTCACGATTTTAGATGTTGATGGTATCTGTAGGTGACAGATAGACGATGATGAAGGCTGGGCTAAAGTCTCACTCGCTTCAAAATGACTGGTAGAATCCAACACAACGTCATTTCTTCGTCTTTGAGTCTTTTTAATGTCTGTAGGCCTACCATTTGTATTTTCCTGAACCAGTTCACGATCAGTTACGTAGGATGAAAGAAACTCGTTGTCAGTAAAAATGTTTCTTTCAAATGGAAATATTCCTGTCACCTGAAAACCTTTCTCAATATTTTCTTTTGTAAATGCTTTGTTGTAAGCACTGCCAATTAATCCAGCAACATCATATATCTGGATAGGTTTTCCAGGATTAGATAACATCCAACCACTCATGGTACTGCTGTAGTATGTTTTATATGGGCCAAACACAGTTCGGTCTAACGGCTGAAGCTTGTGTGAGGTATGGGGTGGGAAGGTTAATATCACCACGCCGTTTTCCTTCGCTAAATTTAAAGCTTCAATCGAGATGTGAGATTCATGGTTGTCTAAAATAAGCAAGACAGGTTTGTCTCGAGTAGGTTTCACATGCCTGATGAAGTGCTTCAAGAAATCAACAAATAACACTTCATTGGACCACCCACTTGGATTTGAACCACCAATTGCACCATTTGGGGCCCCAATGAGCATATGTTGTTTAAAATTAACACGAGGATAAATGAGCATTGGTGGAACGCTGTTCCCAATAGCATTGACACATGCTATCATCGTTATATTAATTCCTCTTTCCCCTGAAGTGACAGAACCAACCTGTTTTGTTCCTTTTGTACATAGAATTTTAGGAGGCACATGGACTGTTGAATTACCTGTTTCATCAAGATTGTAGATCTCGTTTGCTTGAAACTGATGTCTTTCTATGACTAGCTGTAATTGATCGAAAAATTTGTTCACGTTGTCTTTGTTAAAGCTTGTTGCTCTTGCAAGGCTCGTAGGCTCGGGTTTACGTAAGCTTAGGGTAGGGTGGCGTTTCCTAAAGCCACGTAACCAGAACTCTCCAGCAGATTCTGCGGTAATCCATTCTTTTGGAACTTTGATTTTGTTATTTTCCTGCTCTGCCAAGCCTTTCGCATACTGGAAGGCTAGTTTAAGTGTGTCTTTTTTTGTAAGGCCGTAATGCAGAGCAGCTGATTTTTTAAGATAACTAACTAACATAAGCTCTTGTTTGTTTGAAAAAACCTTTTTTACAGCATTTTTTTCACTGTCATACATAAAATTAGGCTGTTCATCATTATGGTTTAATGAAAGGTATTTTTGACAGTGTCTACTCAAAGTCGAATTGCTTAACTCATACCTTCGTGCAGCCTCATTAACCGTAAGTAATCCCTTCAGAACATCGTTTACTGCACTTTCTAAAGACTGCTGGTTGATCTTCACCCGCGTCTTGCCGTCTTTGCTGCGAGGCATAGTTCTAAAAAAAAACAAAACAAATTCGGCTAACTATAAAGCGTTTTAAAAATAAACAACTTACAATAAACAACATTCACAAACAAACCAGCCACTCAAAAATTACTGGTATACATTAGGTCCATCAGAAAAAAATACAACGCTCAAGTACATACCAATTTAAGCTTTTCAAAGCATTTAATTGAAAAAAAAATCTATCAGTGTTGTACCTTGGGACGTCCTAAGGTACAACCGTAATTCAGTCCCAAGGTACAACACGGTGCAGAAAATTAAAACGTGTCTTTTAAATATATTTTAGGTTAGTTGTACACGATAAATAATTATATCATTTAGTAGAGCACATCTCAGAGTATAATATAATGTCTTATGTTTATTCATAAATTAAAGAGTAAAAATTACAAAAAACAAACAATAAAACAACTAAAAATTACTTACCAATGAAAATTTCGTATTTTGTTCGGTAACTCACACACAGTTCTCTTAAAAGTTGCCAATCACTCTACACTAACCCCTGGTGGCTAAGTGAAACAATTTAACAGGTTAGTTTGGTCTGTCGATCATAGATGACAGAGCAATTAAGATCGTCCCAAGGTAAAACTGTCCCAAGGTACAACGCTTTCCCCTATATATATATATATATATATATATATATATATATATATATATATATATATATATATATATATATATATATATGTATATATATATATATATAAGAAAATATTCTATCTATTCTATAAATAGAAAAAGAACTATTGAGAACAGTCAAAAGAAGAAAAACCAGTTATTTAGGGCAGTTGTTGCGCAACGAGAAATACTACATCCCTCAGTTGATAATAAAAGGCAAAATAGAAGGAAAGCGAGGAATTGGAAGAAAAAAATTATCCTGGTTACAAATATCAGAAACTGGACAGGACTTGGATTTGTGGAACTCTTAAGAGCAGCTGAAGATAGACAAACGTTTGCCACCATAACCGCTAACCTCCATTGATGGAGACGGCACTTGAAGAAGATTATATATATATATATATATATATATATATATATATATATATATATATATATATATATATAATATATATATATATATAATGAGGGAAGCCATTAAATATGTGGTTAAAAGTGTGGTTTCCCTCATGTATACCTGGTAAGTGTTCAACTACGTGTTATTTAACCTCTTCTTTATTTGTGTGAATTATTAGTTTTTATTATCAATATAAGAAGAGTTTTACATACAAAGAAGTATTCTACATATCAAGAAGTACTAGAACCTAGAAAAACTTTTGTTACCCCGCACAAAACATTGGCTTTTGGTGGAGTTTACCGAATGTACAAGCTGAATATAGGCTCAAATGTAAACCATGATATAATATTTCGGTTTGGCAGTGTTTGGATGTTTTTATAATGCATATGTTGCACAAAGTCTGGCTATTAAATAACGAGACTGCGCGCGTAGAAGGGGTCCTAGAGGAGAAACAAATGCAGCATTCGATAGGTGGAAGTGCCTTTTCTTTCAGTACGAAAACACTTTTTTGTTGCTGAAGTAGTATTATTTCTGTAGAGGTTAGAAAAGAACGTGTTTTTTTTTCGTGCCGATAACAATACGTGTAACGAAAAACATAAGCAACGAATTAAAGTGAAATTCTTCGTTAAATTAAAAAAAACTCTGACTGAGTTCTATAATTTGTTGAAAGAGACCTATAGTGAGAATTCTTTATCTCCTGCGCGTGTTTTTGAATGATATAAAAGGTTTTTTTTTAAGGCCGAGAGGGCGCTGAAGATGACCAATGTCAAGGTCGACCTGTCTCTGCTTCAGCTCCGCAAACACGGACCAAAAGAAATGAAATTGTACGCGGAGATGCGTCGAATGAGCATTCGGATGATTGCTGAGACTGTAAACGCCGATAAAGAAACTGTCAGAAAAATTTTACATGATGAATTGAACAAGAAGAAAGTCTCTGCGAAGTTGGTCGCAAAAAATTTTACCCTTGACCAAAAGCTCGCCCGTCAACAAATCTGCTCAGATTTTCTTGAGAGATTACATGAAGAGCCTGAATTAATGGAAAACATCATCACTTGCGATGAAACCTGGATATTCAAATACGATGTTGAAACTAAGCGACAGTCCATCCACTGGAAAACTCCTGCATCGCCAAGAATGAAAAAAGCAAGGATGTCGAAATCAAAATTTAAGCCCATGCTAATCGTTTTTTTTTTCGACATTAACGGCATAGTGATGACTGAATGGATTCCAAAGGCTCAAACTGTAAACCAAACTTACTATTTGAAAGTTTTGGCACCAGCGTGATTTAGCCGCTAGAAGCATTCCAGTACTCGAACACCCGCCGTACTCGCCTCATTTAGCACCCTGTGACTTTTTCCTGTTTCCGAAAATCAAGTCTGCCTTAAAAGTAATCCGGTTCGAGTCGATGGAAGAGGTGAGGCGAACAACGGCGAAGCTCCTAAAAACTCTAACAAAAGAAGATTTCCAGCATTGCTTTGACCAATGGAAAAAACGAATGGAACGGTGTGTGGCAAGGGAAGGGGAATATATTGAAGGAGAGCATTCGATTGTAAAATAATTTTTAAAATAAAAATCCTTTTTCACAAGCAGTCTCGGTATTTAATAGCCAGACCTCGTATGCTTCAAATATAAAGACAAAAAGCTTTTAAAAAGTACATTTTGATTATATGTACTATTTTATGAATTCTGCAATTTTTAATTTATATCAAACAACAACGAGTAAATATTTGTCCCTTTCGAGAGTAATTGCAAACATTTGTTGCAATCTGGCAAACTGCTGATTTGACGACTACCAAATCTATCCCCTAATCTATCAAAGGGCAAATGCCAAAAAAAATTTCTAATAATTAACTGCAATTAATCTTCAAAGAAACAAATATTTACCCATTCTTGTTTTATATAAATCAAAAATTGCAAAATTCGTAACATAATATAATCAAAATGTACTTTTCTACAGCTTTATCTCTTTATATTTAAAGCATACAGCATAAATATTATAAAAACATGTCAACCCTGCTACACCAAAATTCTTAGTTCCATGTTTGACATTTGCGGCTATGATCAGCTTGTACTTTCGGTAAACTGGTTTTTTTATTATTTTATATATTTTTTAAATATATTTTGTTGTTCTTTTTATTCTACATACTTTCTTGGCTTGGATAGAATGGGACTGTTCATCTTAGAATGCCTTCTTATTTGATTTCTCGGTTATCACTCATACATTTGCTATATCTCTTGTGCCATTTGCATTTGGTGATTTATCTCTTGTCATTTTTATTAGTATGTGCTCTCTTATTCTACTTGTGTCGCGTGGTGTTTTGCCTGTGATGTCTATTACTATCTTCGTTTTACGCATTCCCATTAATATTCTTCGTATCGAGTGTTGTCTCTGCAATATAGGTTTTAAAAGACCTCATTGTCTGATAAAAGAACTTTAAAAGATCATCTTGTCAAAAAAAGTTGCATGCTTTTATAGACATAGATTTACTAACCTCATTGGAGTCATTAGGCCGACCCAACAGGAAAGGATGTACCATCTTTCACCATAAAAAGTATTTAAGCCGTACTCAGTACTAGGAATATAATTACCTATCTAGGAGATCAATCAACGGGTGTAAGAAAAGTAAAAATTGTCATTAAGGTTAAGCCTTATCACCACGAATGTGGTTAACGATTTTTTAACAAGGCATAAAAGACAACAATTTTATACATATTTTTTTAATCCTATTCCGATAAACCCGCTATCACAAGAAAATAATAATTTAAAAAACAATAATCGAAATCGATTCAAATTCCCTGATTTTTTTTTTTAAATTTAACATCTGCCTGCCAGATGTACAAAACACTGTGTGAAAAACAGAAGCCAATACAAAAAATAAGTTTTGGCTACAAGTCAACTATTGTTATGTGAACAATAACTAAATGTGTGGACAATAAAACGGAATAAAAAATGTCCTTGTTGACTTTGTGTATGACAAACGATGGTTTCGTTGATAATTAATTCATTTTTCAAAGAACACTAGTGTTAAAAATAGAGTATTATTTTAGTTGGAAACAATAAATACGATGAGCGGCTGACTGATCTGAAATTTGCGTTGTCGGTTTAAAAAAACTCTCAATAAATTTAATGATCACTCAACTCTTATTTTTTATTACATATTAAAGAAAGTAGATAAGTAACTAAAGTGGAATTCCTTCATCTTTCTATTGCATTTTTGGCCTAGTTCTTCATTATATAAAGTGGCCGAACGAAAACAAAACAGGCGCATTATCAGGAACTATGACATTTTTGAAAAACCCAGCGACATGTAAATTTTTGGTTAAAGGAGTACATATATTTTCAATATTTTTCGATTAGTTTACTTTCACCTCGAAGCTAGGGTAAGATTACCCCAAGATTTTTTAGTGGCAAATAAGTTATAGTTTTAAAACATTTGCAATTCCCTGTAACTTAGTCTTTGAAATTTTTAAATTCGGTCTAATACTTTATTTTATTTATTTAAATGACTTATAAACTTTAAACTGTATTTATTTACTTAACTAATTGATTGAGTACACCAATGGTTTAGATTTTAGTTTATGTCTTCGCCCAGCTTTTGCGTTTTTTTGTCACATTTGTCACACTAAGTAGAAAAAATAATGATAATTTAAACACATAGAGAATATGATAGATATTAAAGGATTCTTTTGTGAATATCAGTTGTAATTAATTTGTAGTGTTTTAAAATTTATTACCATGGTTTATTCCAACCAGCAAAGGGTACATAGCGCTTGAACCATAAATGTGCCAATATAGCAGCACAGCAAGTTAATGAATGACATCAAGATAAATATAAGTCGGAAGTATGTTTTGGAATTTTGAGGAAGTTGGAAAAGTAGGTAAAGAAAAACGAGAAACTGAAGGCCCTGTAGTTAACGAACCTGGTGGAGTTGAAGTATTACGACCTGTTCACCTAGATTCCATGTTAAGTACGAGGAAAGTAGCAGATATATCTGAAATCAATGGAACTAGCGTGTCCAAGCCATTTTAAAAAAGAACAAATTCAATCCATATGAAATATTTTAGTGTATGGACTTAATGGAGGTGATTTGACCGCCGTGCCATTTACAGTTTTGTGAAATAATCAGTAAGCTGGCTAGCAGTGACCAATCTACAGTTTTGCTTTAATATTTTTTCTCCGATGATCGCACGTTTTTCATAAATGGTCTTTCATAAAAATCATAATTGCCGTTTTTGGTCTGATTAAAACCCCATGATTTTGGAATTGTATTTACTTGTATTTACAATTTCTGGAAGACGTGGTTAACTCTGTCTTGACTGATGGACAATAATCATGAAGCTCATTTGATTTTCCAAGTGCTCCATCGCATTATGCTTTACTTGGTTGTCAATATTTAGACCAAAGTTTTCCACGGCATTCGATTAGAGGGAGAGATACCATCGAATGGCCCCCTCGGTCACCAGATTTGTCTCTCCTGGATTCTTTTGTGGGGACAGCTAAAAAATAAAATCTATAGAATTGCCACACGTCTTTTTAAAAGGTTTAAGTCAACAAATTGTCAACGAATGCCTACGAATCACTTCGCAAATACTTCGGAATGTAGAAGAACGTTTCGAACAAACCTTTATCATTGTATGGCCGCCGGAGGTCATCAGTTTTACCATTTAGTCAACTGAGAAATAAGTAACCAGCTAAAATATTGATTAATAGAAATTATATTATATAAAGAACTGAGTTGAATTTTAAAAAATTAAAGACTAATGTATAGGGAATTACAACGACTTTCAAATGATGTCTTTGACCCCCATTATCATCAAATATTGGGGTGATTCTTACTCCCGCTTAGAGGTGAAAGTAAAATAATCGAGACCGGAAAAATGTGTTCCTCTTTAATCAAAAATTGATCTATCGCTGGGTTTTTCAAATCTGTTGTCGTATGTGTATGTGCCAGGAGATGGTTTGGAAACAAATGTTGTGGTAGTTTCTGATAATGTCTCTGATTCGTTTTCTTTCGGCCACCCTGTATCTTTAATTCATATCTGAAAGGTCATTAAATATTTTATCTACAGCAATAACATTAACATTGGGACCAAATCCAGAATCTACAAGACAGCTTTAAGATAATAATTATGACATAATAATATAGAAAATCCATATATACCAAAAACATCAAAAATAAAAGAGACTGTTGAAAATAAAAGAAGTAAAGGAGGTAATAGAAGTATAAAGAGAAAATAAAAGTGGAATGAATACATTAACATAATGGAAGAAGGAAGAGTGCTGAGAATCTCTCAAGATAATTTACCAGTAGAAAATGAACGTGTACTGCCCTCCAAAGAGTTGGAAATAAGCAAGATAAAATGGGCAATTTGTCCTAAATCTAGAAGAAATAAATGCTAAATGTAACTATAAATAGCACTGTTAGATTAGTTAATTTTTCATGTAACATATCATGAAGATAACAATTTTATGTTTTTTATTATAAAAGAAAATAAATATACATAATACCTCTTCAAACAAATTCTCTATAATTCCTCTCTTTGTATAAATTTCGAATTTTGTGTTTCATAAAACGTTATATACCAACTTTCCCGTCCATATATTATATAGAGCATCATATAAATCTTCTGCAAGTCCTTTCAACTTCCCCGTTCCTTTTCACATTTGTTGGATTAAGAATAAAACTATAAGACACCCAGCTAGACTATATGTTCTCGCTACAAAAAGTTTTCGACAAGAGCTATAAAAAGAAATAATCCACGAGAGTATATCCGTGAAAGTGACAAGGAAGAATATAAGCCGTAGTCAGGAAAGTCCCTAAGGATTTGTCACGTCAGGTCGTACAATGCACAACCCGTATAATGCAGCTCGTCGAACGGAGATGACATACTGGATTATAACTTACACTGGACTTGGGGGTTTTTCACTACCTTTCTATATAATACTTCGGTTAACACTAATAACGTTGGCGAACGATACTTTTATCTGCAAATTATTGACAGCTTGAATTCACACTATTAGAGCTTGCTGTGGATTAAGACAAGGTTATTAAAAATATTTATTTAACCATCTTATTGATTTTTAAGATCTTATTACTTAATCACGTGGTCCCTCTACAGTGTCTTATTTGATCACCTTTTGGACATAGGCCTCTTATTCTTATTATATTTCCCAATGTTCTCTGTCTAAGTGTTTAGTGCTATTCACCTCAATTCTCGTATCTAATACTCGTTACTTTAATATAATAATGCAACAGGTTTTTTAACTCATATTTTTTACCAAATAAGCGTACTACTATTAGAATACCTAAAAATATCAAATATTAACGAGAGATCAATGCTTAGAATAAGCTTAAGAAATACAATAAGGAATGGGGATTATTTGTAGACAAAGCGATATAGTACGAACATAGCACGTATCACAAGGCCAAATTGGTGTTTACATTATAGTGTGTATAGAATAGAATATTATTTTGATTACAATATAACATACTCTACTAAATAAAGAAGCTTCCAACATATAAAAAGAATATATTCAGAATAGAACGTATATAAATGCAGAGATTGACAAAAATGCCGCCGCAACAGTAAGTAAGAATGATTCACCTATATTTAGATAATTAATTATTTAAACTACTCTTTTTCTTTAGAATAAACAACATGTAAAATATAACTACAAATATTTCAATGTTTTGTAAACATTCGAAAAAGAGACGCTGTTTCGGCGTCTTTGAATTTGTAATAATTATTTTTGCATATCAGTTTCCAGCATTCAAATCTTAGCAGACAGATCTGACCAAAATGCAAGATTGCGATTTATGTTTCTCACAGTCTGTTTCTAGATATTGTCACATACAACAAAGGTTCAGTCGGCCACTTAGAAAATTGATATCAAGATAGTTAATAAACAATAATCCTTTGTGTATGAACAGCGTAAAAACGCCGACGTCTCGGCTATGAAATTTATACGGAAGGCTTATCTAAGTGAGTGGTATTCATGGAGATTATTTATGTGTGAACCAAAATCGCTTTTAAGAACAGTTATTGTTGCTCTAAAACGATTTATTTATCGTTTATGTGTGCATTAAAGAAACACTGACCTGTCTCGTTTATTATTATTGTATATCGTTGCATAACAATGAACTCAATATTAGCTTAAATGAAACATAAACAGAAAACGCAAAGGAATCACTCAGAAGAAAAAAAATTTAAGACAGTTGCGGCTTCTGCTTGGTTTACATTACATAGGACCTATATAAATTATGGAGGATACATAAAATAAAATCATTTCGTTAGATGTGGTTAGTTTATTTTTAAGAAATGCTACAATTTTATAGTTTTATTATATTCCTGTAAATGAAGTTCCCATATTTTTCATTGAAATCTTAATTTCATTTTTTAGTGCATTTTTTAATGCACCTTTAATTTAATTTCAAAAGGTTGTTATTCTCTTCAGCGTAGAAATATATCACCTGTAGTCGATGTCTCAGACTTAGGCAATGGATAGGAGAATGAAGCTCTTTGAGGCCTTGGTTATCCTCCTCGGACCGAAACATTTTTTTTATTCTAGTGCATTTTTTAATGCACCTTTCATTTAATTTCAAAAAGTTGTTATTCCCTTCAGTGTAGAAATGTATCATCTGTAGTCGATGTCTCAGACGTAGGCAATGGATAGGAGAATGAAGCTGTTTAAGATCTTGGTTATCCTTCTCGGGTCCAAACATGAATTTCAGTGATTTTTTTGTTGCCAATCAAAAGAATGTTACAATTTGGGATTACTAATCATAAAAAACAAAAAATCAAAAAAACCTTTTTGGCTTTTTTAAAAATTGTAGTGTCACTAGTGAAACTTTGGGTCTGACTATAAAAAAATTAATATTCACTTATCATTTTTATTGATGAAATTTAGTAAAACAATTTATATTGACACTACAACGTAAAAAAACGTTACACCGGGCACATTTGACAAACGTCAGGTTGTGGCATCCAGGACACCTGCATTTTGATCTTCATTTTTGGCTTTCATTAACCAATTCTGGGAGGTGTTTAGCTTCCTTTGACCGTAATCGTTTATTAGGGATTGGTGCAGTCTTTCTTCTTTTTCTGGTTACAAGTTAATTTTCTTCGTCACTTTCATCGGATGAGGGTTCACTTCTGTTCTTGGAATACAAGAGCGACCTAGCAAGCGAAAACTTAAGTGACAGGTAATCTTAAATATATTTTTTGGAAGTTTCTGCAGCTAAACAATCTTTATTGTATTGTAGCCAACTAGCTGCAGAACAAAAATCAATAAAGGCGTAAATACATCGTATTATCCATTTATTTATTCTACTGCTCAAAAGGTACTTTGATATAATCCTATCCAGCAAATCTACTCCACCCATGCTTTCATTGTAGTGCTTAACCACTGTTGGACGATTTATTTCTATGTATTTTTTACCTTTTACTGAACAGCCCGTACACAATCCCAAGAGTTCAGCTCCAAATGCTGATGAAACCATACAGATTGGTTTGGAATCAAACCATTTTGTAACAGCTATTGTGTTGTCTTTGTTAACGAGCACATCGTGGGAGGCTTTTCCTGATTTTCTTAGATCTTTATCTGTCTTAAATGTCCCATAAGTTTTTGGTATTCTATTTTTCATTAGTGTTCGTGTTACATAAAGCTTCCGTGAATGTAATGCATCAATCAATATTTTTGACGTAAAATATTTGTCAACAAAAATAGATACTCCTATTGGCAAAGTATCTGTACGTTTTGAAACAACCCTTTTCCCTATATCCAGCCGTTATGGTATAAGTACCAAGCCGGATTCAATAAATCTGCCTTTACCTTCATAAATGTAAAAATCAAGTGGA
The DNA here is from genome assembly GCA_918026665.1 of Diabrotica balteata. NCBI lineage: Eukaryota > Metazoa > Arthropoda > Insecta > Coleoptera > Chrysomelidae > Diabrotica > Diabrotica balteata. Next base: position 53,795,671 of record OU898281.1, read on the forward strand.
ATCCCCCTGTAGTCGTCATGACAAAATTCTTCAATCCTACAGGGTAGGGTTTTTCTCGCACAAACTGTCTCAATAATACTTTTCCATGAAAGGAAATAATTTGCTCATCGATTGACACTTTTTTAGTTCTTTCATTATTCAGACAAGTCCTTTGAATTTGGTCCAATAATGGTCTTACTTTCCAGAATCTATCATTTTTTTTAGTCTCCTTGGTTACAGAATTATTGTCAACAATTTTGAGTCGTGTTGGAATGGCAAAAAAACGATTTCTTGAGATGTTTTCTGAAACTATTGGTACCCTGGTATCCATTTACCAAAACATTCGGATTCGTGGTAAATTATAAATAGCAATATGCAAGCAGCATCCAATAAACGTTTTTAATTCTTTTGCAGAAGTCTCCAAAGATTTTCCAGTTTTTTGTACTTCCTTTATATGTGTGTACAATGCCATAGATTCAAAAAAATTGTTGTCGCTGTATTTATTGAAGTAGTCAATGGGTCTTGGAATATTTTCAGGATTCAAGGGATCTTGCACAGAGATGATAAAATCAAGCAATTGTAATTAGTAAAGAACATTTCCTCTTGGATCTCATAACACCTGCAGTAGCGGTTTGTAGCACCACACCTCAAAAGCTTTATCTTCTTAGTAATCATCATCAGTAGATGTAAATTAGAAATCAATGGCGTTAGCATTGAGCAAATGATAAAGACAAAATACCTAAATATTACATTGTCCAGCTATGAAGACGTAGAAAGAGAAATGAGAAATCAAGTACAAAAGGTTACATTTATACTAAGATGAAATCAAGAATTTATAAAGCCTTTGTAAGACCAATGATGAAGGATGCGTCAGAAACTTAACTTGAAAAATTCAAAATACAGAGACTATTGAAGAAAGCGAAGATGTCAATATCAAGAAGAATTACAGGAAATGCTCTAAAAGATCGAATAAGCAGTTAAGACAGAAAATTTAATGTACAGTGTAATATATGTAATAAACGACTAAACACCTATTAGAAAAAATCAATGATACAATTAAAGTTGATGGGGCCAGACTGGTCAAGATTACAAAAACGAAGATGGAGTGACAACTTTTCATAGAAGGCATCAATCCGCAAGAGCATAATTGCTTAAAAAGCTAGGAGAAGAAGAAATAATGTAATTATATGACATACTTTAAAAACTTAAGCTCTTCTTTAACTCAGTCTAAGATTTTGTCCCTAAGAAACTGATTATCTGTATTAGCGATTACGGTTTATATTTTTTTAACGCTATGTAAATCCAAGATTAATTTTTTATTGTTGGAGGAAAGTTTCACATTTTTCTAAAGTTAAAATTGATCATAATATTTCCAATAAAGAAAATGTACAGAACCAAACCCAACAATGCCACAACCGTTTATCCGACAACCACTGTATCTTAAGTGAAAAACAGCCTATTATGGAATAGATTTATAGTATTTAAATTTTGCAAGTGAGAAAAAGTTTCAAAATCATAAAATAGTTGAAGCATAATAAATATTATTTACGTAGAAACAACTTTGCATTTGATATAACTAGTAGAAATATAAAAAATCATTATAAAATATAAGACTTATATGCCTACAAATGGCATAAAAATTCTGCTTAAAAATAATAAGTAAACCATATAAAGAGTTACACAGCTTGTATACCATATGGCTATGGATATTGAGGATGCCTCTAGCTGCGCTACTTTTGATTTCTATGTGTGATGCTACAGAAAGGCATGGGGTTGGCTGCAGCTTGCTCAGGTGGATCCGGGCCCGCTTTCTCAGAAGCAGATAGTCTGCATACCGAAAAGGTTGTTGCGTTCGGGTGTCGACATCTCGTGGTTGCTATTATTAAGAAATGTTGTCCCCCCTGCTTTGGTGCCTGGTGGTTGACGGCCTTTTTTAGCGACTGTCCAAACAAAGTATACGCGCAATCAAACTTATATAGGAATCACCATGTAATTTAAAACAATATTCATTTTTTTTAAACTTGAAAGAATAAATGTTTTTATTGAAAATTAACAAACCCATAAAATAATCAGATGACACAGCTCGGTACGCAATAGATTATTTGCTTTAGTTGTAAATTAAACGAAAATAAATAAACTTACTATTGCGTTCAAAAAGAAAATATGTCTTATATGGGGTTAACGCATGTACAAAGGGAAAGGATTATTAGTCATGTAGAGCACGGATTGTGTCAAAGAGACATATCGGAAGTGGTAGCCCAACACAGGGCGTTGTGTCAAAAACTTACGCTAAGCACCAGGAATTAGTAAAGCTTAAGTCTAGATCAAGACAAAATCGCCAAAAAGTGACAATGGCTCGCCACGATCCTTTCATTCTCCAAGTAGCTAGAAGAGATCCAGCAATGTCTCACCCACAGCTCCAAAGGTAACTTCTGGAATTTACAGATGTAAGAGTTTTAGTTCAAACGATAAGAAAACAGCTGAAGATTGATCGCTTAAATTTTTTGATCTTTAACATCAAAACTGGAACATTGGAAATTGGCAAAATTTGCTATTCGACGGAACCAGGATTTGTAAAAAATCAAATAACCGATGAATTCGTGTACTTAGACGGCGAGGAAAACAAGCAAAAAATTACAGATCTGTTTACAGGTATAAAGATGGAAGTGTCATGTTTTGAGTAGGCAATATGATCATTCGAAGCATTTTATGGTCTTTACCTGCCATACGATGCAGGTAGGCCAGTTATCAGTTTGCAAATCTCTCGGGGGTCTATTTTAAAATCGTTGGTTTTATTGCGGTGATGAGTTTGTAGTATCTACGAGTGCTATTATGCTAATTGGTGATGAGTTTACGTGTATCCTTCAGGTAAGCCTCGTGCTCGTTGAGTGATGGGGGAGCAGTCACTCGGGGTTAATCCTGAAACGACTGCTGTGGTTCTGGATTCCGTTCACTCGAACAAGGCCCATCGGACCTACCAGAAAGCTTACTTTCTAAAGCTTTATTTGGTTAAGCTTTTTTCCAAGTCAGTAACTAGGAGTGATTCTAGGTTTTACACTTCCATGGAAAGAATATCTCAGGAAGATTGCCTGAAGAATCAACCTAGTCTCATAGTATGGGACGAAAATATTTTTTCAAAAAAAAAACATTTGCAAAAATTTATAAATCGAAATAAGCAACTTTTCTTTTACTAAGGTGTGTAAAACCCATCTAGAAAATTTGTATTACCTGAATTAAAATTATGAATATCAATTAGACGAATTTTCACGTAGATGAAGAATACTTTTTTAAAATTATTGCTGTAGCTAAGAAACAGAGCTCTAAAGGTTAAATTATAAAATGCAATAGTTGGGAAACAATAATATTCGAACGACTTTTCGATTGAAAGAAAATCGATAAAAAATCGATTTAAATAAATCAGATCCCCATTGGGCGATATTTTTGTTTTATTTATTTTTTTCTTGTCATAGGTATTATTATAAAAGTACTCATAACCGGTAGTCCCAGCTGACAAAAAGAACAACAAATATCGGCATAGGAAGCAGAGGCGGAAATAATAAAAATTCCAAAAGTAAATCCAGATGACGGCGGTTAAAACCGGTCGTTCCCTCTTTTTATGATTTATTAGACAATATTGAAATAACCGAATTGTTTTTCCACGTTGGTTTCTGACGAACTCATTTGTTTACAAAGCTTGGTTAAATAATGTTACTTTATTATGCCGTTTATTGCAATAACAGGCATCAAAAGGAGATTAAAATTCTTGTGACTGTTGTCTTATTTATATTATTGATGGTCGTTTTTGTCCGATTATACGGTAGCCACACGTTTTTAATATATTCGTGAAGAAGTACATCCATCCACTAAAATTTCTATGAATAAATTTTAACTGACTAAGTTTGTATTAAAAAAAATGTAGACTTACCACATTTATTTTGTTGGCTATTTTAACACGTTTACTGCTATTAACTTTTATATATTTTTCTTTATATTATAATTATTATACGACATATTTATGATTTTGTTATTGTTTAGGTCTCGTACAGCTCTTATTGAGTGCGCACTATGCTTCTCTATCCTTGGATCTTTCCCTGCATAATCAGTTGGGGCAAGGTGTATTTCTCTCCACGTGTAATATGTCGGAGATATTAAAATTTTCTTGTATTAATGATATTTAAAATTTCAATATCTTTATTCATCCTTCTCAGAACCTCTTTGTTTGTGACGTGTTCTGTCCACGATATTTTCAGAATTCTTCTATACACCCATAGCTCGAATGATTCCAGTTTTTTTCATTGATGTCTCATTCAAGGTCCAAAATTTTATTCCATAAAACGAAGTCGACAAAACATAGCACTTCGCCAACCTAATTCTTAGTTCCAATTTTAAATCCCTTATACATAGTAATCTTCTCATTTTGTTGAAATTTGCTCTAGCCTTTTCTATTCTGATTTTGATCTCCTGAATTTAATCATTTTTGGAGTTAATCATTGTTCTCAGTTATGCATATTTGTCCACTTGTTCGACGTTGGTTCCGTTTATTAGAAGATTCCCGTTATTTTTTTGAGTTTTGGATATTCTCATAAATTTCGTCTTCTTGACATTCATTGTTAGACCGTACTCTTTTCCATACTCCGCTATTCTCGTGGGTAAATGGAAACTCCATTTACCTTTATTCCATTTATTCCAGCTGTTTCACCTTCAAGAGCGTCGTTCGGGATCTCTTATCACATCCCTGTCTCACTCACATCTAATTTCTTACTGCTTCTGTTTTATGGGCTCTTCATATTTTGCTCTTTTCAGTATTGACACACGTTTTTTACGTACTGGCTAAGAAATATAAGATCAGTTTGATACCAGGAAGAGTAAATATACTATACAATAGGCAAATATTGAGCACAGAAAGAAAAAAGATCTGAATTAGATTAGATATATCCAAGATGAAAATAATAAGCAATTTGTTCACGAAAAGGGCGTTCCAAAATTAATACTTTTGACAATTTGTTAAACAATTAAGTTCAACCTCAACCTCTTAAAAATAAAAAAAAGGTAAAGCAGTTGGACTAGGTGACATCCTTGGAAAATATGTACAACTTTAAGCGAGTGAATTTTAGAAAGAGAGAGAGAGAATTACTCTCTACCAACATATTGGAGAGAGTAACTGATAGACCAATAAGTGCAACAACCGAATGATTCTAAAATTATTTTAGATATGCAGGGCAAATAAACAACAGATTCAATTGGTCTTATAAGGCAGCAGATGTAAAAATGTAGAAATAATGAAACACACACTCTTATGGTATTCATTGATCTTGAGAAAGCATATGATAGCTTCTTTAGTGGGCACTCAACAAAAAAAGGAATTCCTGGTTAGTATGTGATAATTGCGAGATTTATACATTATGAAGTAACTAGTATTAGGACAGGTGTGGGAGATACGAAAGCAGATAATGGGAGATGATGAGGAAGGACATCTTGGTAAAAGGGATTGATTGTTGTAATTCAAGATAGAAATTTATCAAAAAATGTAATTAGGAACGACACCCTACGTGGATTAAGGACACGAAAATGAAACGATGAAAGGGGAATATTGTGTGATAACTGATAAATGGATTGAGGCTTGAAATGTAACAAATGTATGTATGCACACGCAAACTATGTATAACTTTTTGACAATCAGCAAATTATTTGGCCGTTACTCAAACGCGGTGAGACTGCGTTGGACTGTCACTTTGAAGATAAACAAATTTGGTCTTCGATACGGAAATAATATACCTATTGGATGACCAGGAGAAATTCTTAATTATCCACGTATAATAAACTAACATTCTATAAATAAATCTAACCAGTATGGGAATATAGTCAGTGCTATGCCAAACATATTTATGTTATCCAGAGATTTCAGAATAAAGTTCTAAGTAATGTTGTAGATATTCATTCTTGCATATAGTTATCAGTGATTTTTATCGAGACGACGCTATGAACACTCTGGATAAAACAATCAAGCAAGGCAGTAGCAAGTCAGCAGCAAAGCGTCCATAATCATGTGAATATTGAGACAAATCAGTTCCTTAATTGACATGTGTGTAATAAAAAGAAGGCTCAAAAGGACCAAACCCTTAAAGTTGCTTACCCTAACATTAAACGAAAGATAATTGAAATGTAGTGTTGCATGTTAAGCTGTTATTAAGCAATATATATGCCCGTAGGATGGGCTCTTAGTTTTAGAAAATCGTCAAGAAATTAGGTTAAAAGAATTCGAAGGTCTATTTTAATAAAAACTTACATCCTAAAAATGATTTTGTAGTTTGGTGTATATGGAAACTCTTTTTCTTCTGTACTAAAGTTTCACAAGTTATTTTACAATGTATCCTCAGAGAGATCAAACGCATGATTTCAATCTGTCACTGATGTCCGTTCGTTGACAACTGCAATAAATTTGTCATCGTTAAAGATCCCTGCCTGTTTTGTAGTTGTTTTGGCACTACATCCAAGCAACAAACTACATATTTTATAGGATACTATCAATGGTAAATGTACTTGCGCTAGTCGTGAAAATAACAGGAACTTGTACCCAACGACATAAATAATTTTGTAGAGCTTGGTCTCTATTAGGTGTCTTTAAAATAGACTCATCTATACTATGTTAAATCGTCTTTAGAAGAGCTTATTTAGTGCAGGAAACATAAATTAAGGAAGTCGTTCTAAAAAATCTCCAATTTAACACCAGCTTACGGTAACAATAAAAATATGTAAAATTCATGCAGGAGCTGTAGAGATGGAAGGATGCGTTTTAAAGTTATACGTTACTAAATAACATTAATGAATGTTAAGTTTTATCCGATTGGGTTAATAAAAGACAAAATAAAGTGTTCATATGACTTCATTATGATTTCATTTCTTTTCAGACTCTTTATATAGCATATCAGAACTATCCGACCTTGATGTTAACCTTAGCAAAAGTTTCATGATCACCTACGATATGTCGTACGTTTCTTATTTCGGCCACTTGTTTACTAATTTCTATACTTTTCTTATTTAACTTTGAAACGATTACTAGATAAAAGTAATATTAATACGATAGATTCCCTACCTAAACCTAACAACACCTCTTACAAGCGAAATATTGAGTCAAAAAGTATTGCAGTTACGGAAGTGTACGAGAATCTCTCGATAAAGCCGCTGAGATTAAGCGTAATATGACACACATACTCAGTAGGACTATAGGAGGAGGAGTAGAAAGTCTCTCTCCCTCTCTCTGTCTTTTTCTTTCTCTTCCTCTGTTGCCTAGGTTTTTCCTTGGATAATAAGTCTTTCCATGTTTTCTGACTGCTCTTATAAAGGTCTAAAGTATTTTAATTGTTTGAGATGGACTTTGCTGGATAGTCGTTTGCTGACCTTTAGTTTACTTAAAATTGAATTATTTGTTCGGTGGTTGATTCACGAAATTCGTAACATTCTTCTTCAACAGAACATTTCATTGACGTCTACAATTTTTTTCCTATGTCAGTATTGGGAATATTAAGCAGCTGATCAACCTCATTTTTAGAGTACGTGAAATTTGAGAGTCCTTCCATATTTTGGCCATCTTCCCTACGACAACTCTTACTAGATAACATCTACGTTTCATTCCTTCATGTAGTGATCCTCTGTTTGTAATCAATGATTCCAGATATTAGTATGAACTTACAACCTCAAACTAGTTAATCATGGTCAAGGTCGGAGAGCTGAGCACAATGAGTCTGTTCTCTATGTAATCTAACAGCAGAGAATATTTCGCGTTATTTTATTTAATTGCTACCGAAACAAAAAATCAGAGAGAGCTGTTAAAACATGTGTCTTCGACGAACATCTAGGAAAGAGAGTAGAGCGAAAGATTCTTTCCGGTATGATCACCACGATCTAAAAGAGGTCATTTTTGTTTATTATTTTAAAACTCTGTATGTCTTAAAGGGTGGGGTGAACATTTAGGTAGGAATTATTACGTAAGGTTGAATTAAGTGATGGTTTTTAATATTGTGGTTGAGAATTATATGAGTTGATAGGGCGAAAAATATAACACTGTTTTTCGCATGAGAAAAATTGAACAAAATTATCTGTGGACGATTGTTATGTAGTCTATCTACTGCCATGATCTATGTCTTTGTTATGTTTAACTGCGGACCAAATATTTAAGTATTGTTCTCAACCAGTAGTATGAAATCAACTGTGCCATCTGCAAACCGTAGATTGGAACACACATCTACGTTTTATTCCTTCATTTCATAAAATAGAAAGACACATACCATCAAGACATACATGGTTAACATAAGAAGTTTCTTCTTCTTCTTCTTCTTTTTATATAGACATGTCTCTGTCTGTTTTTCAATGTGCCTCCAATAAGTTGTCATTCCATCATTTTCGTGGTCTTCTTACTGATCGTCTTCCTATTGGGGAACCGTCTCTTGCCGTCTTTAGCTCTGTCCCATAGTGTCTTACCATTAATTTTACCATAGTGTCTTACCAAGTGTTTTTATCTTTGCTGTTTCCAACATCCTTTTTGTCCTCTCTGTGCCAGGTCTTGTTTCTGCCGCTTATGTCATTATTAGTCTGATGACTGTTTTATAAATTCTGCCTTTCTTAAACGACACGAGCTGAAAGAGGATATCAGAAACTAATAAAAATTAACAATCTCAATCTTGAGTCTACAAGGTCTGTTTTATAAAAAATAACGATCAGCGACTTGTATTATCTAAGTTAATACTTTTAGACTATACGTACTTTTACAAAAATAATCATCTATGTCTAAGGTGAAATAACACATCTCTATAAAACTGCTCGTTTTTACTGCTGTAACGTTTGTTTTAACGCGGTTATTATGTAAAACGTTTTAAATAATGATGTACTTGCATATTTACGGCATAAACAACATTTTCAATCAGCCTCGATTAAGGCATTTTAATAGTAACTGGATTTTATATTAAACTACATTCTGGTGACGTTGGTTGTAAGTTTTTTTAACTGTTTCTATCGTACTTTTCTGTCGTGCCACTTCCATTATTATCCATTATTATTATGATTTTTTTGTTATATCATGTTCTTAAGGTATGAAAATAAAAAAGAGGTATATGTTTTGTTTCCTTAAGTCAGCTTGTTTCCTGTTTAACTTGCTCTTATACTACATTATAAGAATAACAATAATCTAATTTTAACTCCATTTGAACAGCTTAGCAATATATCGTGTTAAATATTTTTACGCATAGGAAATAAGGACTACATAAGACTGCATAGTACATAAAGACAACATAGGGACTACATAGATAATATAGGTTTTAACCGACTACTTTGCCCCATTTTAAATATATAATCAATTTCGTATCTTATTGGCTTTGTCACGTATCTTTTTGAATATTTACCTTTTTTTTTTAAATAGTTAGGTACTCTTGGTTTTCAGGTCCTCCTTAATTGCCAGCGTTATTAATCTTAATTCATTATTTCATCCTTCGTGTTTATTTTCAGTTCCTATTATATGTATTGCATTGTCATCCTCAGTTATCATAACAATTTCTTTAGTTTTTGATCCAAAACATTTTATTTTTTACTCATAGTACACATTCTTCACGTAATCTTCACTTTCTTCTATCCGAGCATGGATATTTAGTATTCTTATAACTTGGTTATTACTAGACTTCGGCAAATATGCAAATAAAAATGTAGAAAATAGGCGCATAAATATGCACGTGTTTACCCGAAAATATGCAAATATTTTACAAAATATGCATACAAATAAATAAAAAAATTGTAAAATAGTAACAATTTTATTTAAAAAAAAAAAAGTGTACATAACTAAATATTTCCTACTATTCATTATGATTTACATTTATTTTAAGTAACTACATCATTTTTAAGTATGAATAAACTTAGAATTATGGTAACAATAAATGACCAAGTGGTGTTCAAAATTTTCTAACAAAAACTTGTGGTTTCTGTCTGAGTACATATATTTATATATGGAAAAACTTCGTTCAACATCAACTGATGTAACGGGAGCATTTTTCAAACTAACCAAAACATTGGTTCTAAATTAATTGTTTCCGAAATATTTCCAGCTAGAACACTGACTACTTCAGAAAGAATATGGTAACCTTTATTTTTTTCCATAGTAGCTTCAAATTTTTTTAAAATATTTTTTCCAATATTACCTCTAACCTTCCGACAACATGACGCAAATTCTTTTATTAATGCTGTACTTTCGAACAATGACAGTTTTGGTGATTCAAACTGAGTAACTGTTTTTTGAACAAAACTAAAATTTGATTTTATAAATGAAAGTTCTTGTTGAAGCAAGCTACTCTGAAAAGTTTGTTTAGGATCCAAAAGAGATTGGGAACTTTCATCTGTTAACGTATCAATTATGTTCTTTATTTTAACAAAATGATCTGCATAAAAATTAGCTGCTTCTAACCATGTTCCCCATCACGTTAAAATAGGTTGTGGTGGAAGAGGAATGTTAGATAGCATTTCTTTATAAAGTTGAATTCTTATAGGAGATTTAAGAAATACTTTTTTGACACTGGATATCATGGTATTTACAAGAGGAAACTTTTTTCGTATTTCCTCTGCAACTCTGTTTAATCCATGCACTACACAAGTAACATGTATTAAATCTGGGAAAAATATTTTTAAATTTTGTCCTGCTTTCACCATATAAGGAGCAGCATCCGATAAAATAAGCAGTAATTTATTAGAAGGAATAGTTGTCGGAAGAAAAAAAGTTGCTAATGTTTCTTGTATAAAACGCGAAATTGTTAAAGCATTTGTTTTCTCAAGTTGCTGGCATGAAATAAGATGAGATTTTGGTAAGGTATCTTCTTTAAGAACACCAATCAATAAATGAGCAATATACTTGTCTGAGGAATCAGTGGTTTTGTCTACAGATACGTAAAAATAATTATCTGCAATTTCTTCCTTAATATTAATTAACACCGACGAGTATAGCCCGTTCACATTATTTCTTCTTAGAGACCGATCACTTGGAACATTAAGTTTGCAATATTTTTTTAGAAACGAACTAAAATTTACATTTGCTAATTTTGAAAACGGTATGTTTGCAGACACTACTGCGCGACACAAGTCTTTATTAAAAGTTTCTTGCTCATCTAATTTTTTTGAAGTAGATTGGAAACATTTAGCCATTGAAGTTTGATGTTTTCCTCCTATTTTTCTTTTTTTTGCAATGTGTGAAGCAGTTCTCATATGTTGGTCTATCTGAAATTTCTTCTCACATGCTATCTATAAATAAAAATAAAAACCTTTATTTTAACCCAACCTTTAAAATATAAAAATATACAAGGTGTTTTTGGTTAATCAAATAACTGGTTTGGAAAAAAAAACACTCGCTAAGTGTTTTAAATGCAGTATTAATCCACAAATTAGTTTTTGTTACTAACCATTAGTACATCATATAACTTATTTTAAAATTCAACAAAAGTTTTTTTTTTGTTAATTCAATTACAATAAAAATAATTGTGTTTTAGAATAGCTGACTTCATAAAAAAAGTAAAGGTGAAAATTTTTTCTAAATACACACCATTGTATTGTACCATGGAAAATTTTTTCTCACTAAAGGAAGCTATTTTTCATATAAAAACAACCTACGAGTACTAAATTTCAAGTAAATACGTTTATTGGTTTTAAAGTTATTGTTGTTATTAACTAAAAGAATTTAATTTTTTTTAATTTTAACACCCTGTATCTCGAAAAGTAAATAAGTTTGACCCCTCATTAACTATATCGTTTTGTTTAATTTTTCGAGAAGTATTTACAGTCAAACGTTTTAAGTGTCATTTGGAAACACCCTGTATGTATGAAATATTAGATATTTAATAGAAAATATTAGATACTTACAATTTTGCCACAGACTGAACAGTAGATTTTTCCCATATCCATAGACAGCTCTTTATAAGGTTTAATCCAAGTTGAAGCACTGGTTGTTTTAGGCATTATCAAATCACAATCTTCCTTTTTGTTACGCACAACGAGTGTTTACGCTTTGAATATCAAAACAAAAATGATTTACAAATCTGAGCATCAAATTAGAAATGTTTTGGTATTTAATTCAATAAACTGGGAGATTTTGGAAAATTCCCAAATTAGGAACAAAACTATTAGCCGTTTACCTGCTGTTAAGATACAATAAATTGTAGATAGATTTGGGGATTAGATCATAAAATGCGAATGAGCGAACCCTTAGCGATTTTCCAATAACTGAATGCCTCAGTGACCGAGACTTTCTAAGAATGTTGAGGGCTACTTAAATTGATCTTCTTTGAAATTGTAAATGTTTTGTACCTGTAGAGATTACGTACTTAGATCATTTGTTGATTAAAATGACTACAAAATTTTATACAAGAATTGAAATAAATTGGTATGTTTAAAAATTTTCAAATACAGTATAAAAATCTGAACTTTTATGCACTTTATGCAAACTTTTATACAAATATGCCAAAATATGAAATATTTACATAAAATATGCACAATATGCAAAATATGCAATATGCATATTTGCCGAAGTCTAGTTATTACATTCTCTTTATATATAATATAATCTATCTAATATCATCAACACGTGTACAGATGTCTAACTTTGATGTTTATATGTAGGAAAAATTGATTACCACTAGGTTCAGCTAAGGTACTTCTTCTTGATTCAAACTTACTTTGGACATTTTTAAAATAATTCAATGTTTTCTCCGCCAGCTTTTAAACCGAAATTTCCACGTGGCAGTTACCCTTTGAGATTCCAGACCCATTGCTACATGGCCACTAAAGATAAGCAAATATGCACAAAAATATTAAGGATATAATATTATATGCAAGCGTTTTTAGCAAAATATACAAAAATATATCATTATATGCCACCTTTTTTCTAAAATAAAACAACGAAATTTAGTAGTAATGGTACTATATTAAAAAAATACTGCTCGACTATCTAATACGAAAGAGGTATTTACAAAAATAATGTAGAAATTATTAATTTTACGAGTGTATCATTGATATTATTAGCTGATGATATCACTGCCATTAAAAAAAACAATAAATAATTAAATGTTCGTTAAAATTGTCTAGCAAAAACATTTGATAGCTGTCAAGAATTTTAGCTACGTTTGCTAACAAGAAATATCCGTTATTTTTCTGTACTATACTTTTCAATTTTGCTTTTATTTCCCCCGGCAGTACTACTAACATTTGATGTTAGTAGTACAAAGACAAGACAAGACAAGACAACACAAGACAAGACAAGACATGAACAAAGACAAACTATTTGAGTCCAACTTTAAAATAAGATCTAGTACACAAGCATAATTTTATTGCTTCCAATAAATGATAGTTGTTGAGGTAGTCGTTTAATTTGTATCACCCTTTTTGCATCAACAAGAGCTTGACAATTTTTATCAGTCAAGTCAGTAATAAAATGTTTTAAATCAGTAAAATGTGTACAATATAAAATGCTGCTTTCAACCAGGTCCTCCATCTTGTTATTACTGGTTAAGGAAGAAGAGGAAGATTATGAAAACTTTGTTATATTAGATATAAGATCATTACTAAGAGGACAATATTCTCACAATGGGTCTCACAATTACTGTATAGTATTATTAGTATGGGCTATTGCCTCCACATAAACTATCATCAAATAAAGACATCGCATGAAGGCACCTCAAAAATAGAGGCAATGTTATTTTAAAGTCCTCCATTTTAAAATATATATTTCTAATTTGTCAATATAAGTGGGGCAGATAAAATAAACTTAAATAATCTTTTTCTATTTTCCAGCAACAAATTTATTTAATTTTTTATTTTGGCACAAGTTCCAAAGTATTTCACCATCATCCTTTTTAACTTTTTTTAGTTTATAATGCCATAACCATTTTAAACCAAAGTCCCACTAAGCAACTTCAATTCTAAAATACATTTGTATATATCTCTTCTCCATTTGCATACCTCTGAATCTTTCTTTTTTATTGCAAGTGTGGGGTAATTTTCAAAAGGTAACATTTGAGCTGTGCTATATGGGATTTTTCTACTATTTATCTACTAAAAACCTTCTCTCGAAGAACAATTGATGCCTACTTCAATCCCTCATCCATTTTTTTAACCTAGATTTATTTATTAACACTGGTATTAGTCTTTTTTCTTTTTAGGCTGCCTGTTTTGTTTACTCCTATAAATAGCATAAACCGACTAAATCTTTTTTGCATTTCTACTAAACCAAATCTATTTTATTTAATTTTATATATTTTCTTAAGTTCAAATATATATTTTTTTAATTTTTCCAAGTAGACCGGAAATCGTTTTGAACAAATAACTTAAAACAAAAAAATAATTTCCCAAATCACTTCGAATAAAATTTTTTAGGCGTATCTCCTCGAAATAAAAACTATTTCTCTCTTGGTAATTTTTCGAAAAATTCTTAATTTTCGAGTTGTTTGCAATTTTTTGTTGAAAAAATGCCTTCGTTAGAGATTTTTTGGATTTTTTTTTCTAAAAACCTACTAAATGAATTGCAATTCTATAAAAAGCTTGACAATTTTTAAACCTTCGAATGCAAGTAAAATTCAAAACATGATAATATCGCAGCGATACAGGTGCGCGGCACTTACTTTGTTTAAATTTACAACTACGAAACCACTTATCCTTGTCAAAATATTTTTACTTATACCTGAATGTTTTCAAATTATCAAGCTATCTGTAGACTTTTGATTCGTTTACAGTTTTTTTTAAAGAAAATTCCAAATATCACTAATTTTTATAAAATAAGACATTTTTCTACAAAAATTACTAATAATTCGAAGGGGAAGCATTTTTCGAAAAAATACCAAGAGAGAAAAATATTTACTCCGATGAGAAATGTTTTTTGAATGAAAAAATTTTACTCGAAGCGATTCGGAAAATTGTTTTATTTGTTATAAATCATTTGTTGATAACAATACCCGACCCACTTGGAAAAATTAAAAAAACATACATTTGGACTTAAAAAAAATAAATAAAAAAAAAATCATAGAATAAAAAAGGTTTGGTACGGTAAATATGCAGAAAAAAAGTTAGTTCGGTATATTCTGTTTCTAAACGTCTTTTTAGGGGTAGATCAACCGCTCGCCTATTTAGGAAATGAAATTTATGTTGTGTGTACTATCAATACCTATCAATACCAATATTAAAAATAACTGTACTATATTTATATAAAACGAAAAGTGCAGTCTCTGTCTCTATCTTTTGTCGTGTATATTTTTAGATCACAAACGAATTCTTTTGTAAACAAGACTAATATTAAAAGCGAATTTCAACCACAAATCACAATACTCCTACTGACAGTGACAACTAAATCACTCGAGATAAAAGATTCATAAACCTTATGACAAAACGAATGTTGAAAGTTTCATAGACCATTTGTTCTCTGCTTTCTCTTGTTTTGTAGGCATTTAATAAATAATAGACTCCGTGCAAATAGTTCTTTGGCAGAGACTGGTTCTTTTGATCTATTAAATTCTTGAATAATAGTGGGACATGATAAATACGAGCGACATAAATCTTAGGGTAGTTTAAGATAGTTTTTGTAGTTGCAATTTTTCATTTCGCGTAGTATATAACTCCGAAACTAAAAGTATCACTTTTAGTAGTTTTATTGCACTGTTTCATGTGAGAAGATAAATTATGGTTGTGAGCTTTAAACGTTTCTAATGTTAGAATTGTTATACTTTGACACCAAGCAGAACATTTTTACTCATAAATGCAAAAATTATGCAATTAAAAATCTAAAATATATTTTCTATTGAAACTGGATAAAAGAGACAGATGTATATCCATATATAGGTTTGGTTCTATAGATGTTTTCAACACTACAAACTTTTCAACAATTTAAGTGCTGCTCTCATTCGAAAGTTCATTTGCCAAGTATTTCTTTCGGTTTTAATTATTAATCGACGATTTGGCTAACAACAAATGGATTGATTAATTTTATAATATTTCTAGGAAAAATAGAGAGAATATTTACCTAAATGGAAATTATTATTTATGTCCAAAAAATATATCATTAATTGGTTTATTCAACTATCTAATAGACATAAGAATAGACAAGGCGGTAATTTTCTACAGTGGAACCCAGACAGGAAAACACGAAAAAAGATAAAAATATAAAAAATACGAATGGTATAAAAAAATATCTTACACGTTGAGAGTAAACACGAAAACAGAAGTCGAAGTTCACTTACATTTCGAGGCAGAGAAGATGAAATAGAAATGAAAAGGAATGTTTTTTTTATAGAAAAATACTCTAATAGGAAAGATACCGTTACTTATTTGGCGACATGGCTTATTTATACAGTTCATTGGCGACGTCGTTTTTTGGTTTCAGGTTTTGATAAAATGAATGTATTAAAGGATCTATTAAAGGAATAAAGACAATAAGTCTTTTTCTTCTCTGTTGCTATCGGCACTGATTCCTTGTTAATATAGTTAAACGTCCTCTGCGAGCAAAATTTATTGTTTTGAAACGATTTCTTCTTTTAATGAGCACTTTAATGAAATTTGGCTGCCGCTTTGAGCATATTGAAGCCATTGGACAGTACCCTAAGGGGACTCGTAACTATTAGTATCATTTGTGGCTGTGAAAATACTTACTAAAATGATATGGAATACACCAATGTGTATGCATATTCTTAAAGAAAACCTCTAATAATGTACACAATATTTTGATATGACAGAGTGACAAAGAAATCGTATTAACTATATAAAAACAAATGATAGACATATACATAAATGATACATGAGATAAATAAAACGAATTTTCAGCCGTTTGCACATTTAATACATCCTTTATATTCAATTAATTTGTGTTTTTAATATTGGACTTAATATCTCTCAAAACAGTTCCCATTCGCCCCTAGTTGTAATGACAATTCCCCACCGTCCTGCTGCTGCTGCCACATACGATATGTTGCATTCGAACCATCCACAACGATCGTTCTTGTTCTCAACTGGTCTAGTAATTAACCAACACCGGAAGTGATTCATCATCTTGTAATAATGACCGACACCAGAATATCTTGGTTATATCCTTTTAATCTTCTTATTCTTTTCAGAAAAGTTGCCAGCACGACGTGCAACTCTCTTGTCTCGTGTGCACGCCAAATTAGTTGAATACGTTGTGTACTGCTCTCCCACTCTAATGCCCGCATATCAAGAGATTAGTTTTTGTCTATTCTTAGTCGTTTCTACAGGTAGTCATTGCAAAAAATGCTTAGAGACTAATTACTGATAAATTGTTAAGAGTTTAGAAGAGAAAAAGGGACTCGTTACAGCTGCTGCACTGAATTTTAAATGAAATTAAATGGCATTAAATACGCATAATTATTAATTGTAAATAGGAAAACTCGTTTATTACATAAACCGGAATATTTTCTTGGTTTATACTTCAACCAGAACAAAGAGAAACATGTTTGAAATAGAGCTCACACCTGTATCCAAAAAAGAAGAAATTTTTGATTGGGTTGAGATATGGTCCTGATCAATAATACTTGTTTATTATTCTAAATTTATGGAAGCTAAAACTATTTATTTGTAATACAAGTTACTGGCAACTTATGCAAATATTAATCTGAATTATTTTTAGATAAGATACTGAACGGTACTTTTTTATTTCAAGAAGAATAATATGCTGTTGGATTCATTTTTTCTCTGAAAACTTAGTTCTTTTCTTCACAAAAGTTAAATTTAAGTCATCATCATCATCTATGACCACTGACAGCCTATGAAGGGCCATGGTCGCCCGTTGGGGTTTCTGGGTTTTCAAGTTTTATATGGTGTGAAGGACAGTCACACGCATAACTCCTTAAAAATCCTATGTTTTATATCTAAAATCGTGACTTCTTGGTTTGTCTTTTTGTTTTCTTCGCTATAGTTGACCACGTTTTCTTTTCTTTGCTTGTTTTTTTCCCTTTTTCGTATTCCTAGTTGTTTTAAATCCTCGTTAATACGATCAATCCATCTCTTTCTGGGCCTACCTTACGTCTCGTCTTTTCATGTTTAATTCTGTACTAAGTATTTTCTTGGGTTTCTCTTATTATCCATCCTTTCTACGTGTCGCAACCAACTCAGTCGTTTTACTTCGTATTTCTTTTGTCTATTAAATATTCTATTTATTTCATGGTTCATTCTAATACGTCAGTCTCATAACTGTGTATATTTTTATTTTAATAGTTAATAGATATTAATTTTGACTTTATAATATTCTGTAGGCTGTAGAACCATTTGTAACCAAGTAAAATTCTCGCTGTGACCTCATCACTGTTTTTCTTTTCTTCTGTAACTATTCATCCTAATTATTTGAAAGTTCCCTTGTACTTTGTCTTTAAAGCATTAACTTTTAGCCCCGTAATGTGTGCCGTTCTTTAAAATATCTATAAATCTTTTCTGGGTCTTTTAATGTAGAGCTAATTATGTCTATATCATCTGCGTAAGCTATGACTTGGTTGTAAATATTGTACCTTCTTTACATAAAGGAGTTTTTCTGATAACGTGTTCCAACGCAAGGTTAAAAGTGTTGAGGATAGCGCATCTTCTTGCGTTAGACCTTCTTCTTCTTCTTCTTTTTGTGCCTGTACTCTGTGGATGTTGGCAATCACGTTGGTCCATACAACTTTGTTGGCAGCTGCTCTAAATAGATATATGGTAGTCATTGCTGCCCACTGTCTGATGTTCTTCAACCACCATGTCCTTCTGCGCCCTTGAGATTTTTGCCTTGTAAAATTAGTTGAATTAGTTGCTATTTCTCATTGCGCATCACATGCCCTAAGTATGTCATCTTTCTGATTTTCACGATACACATAATTTCCAGATCTTTATTCATACGTTGGATCACGGTGTTGTTTGTAACATGATGGATATAGGATGGATCTAGGATATAGGGATAGACCCATGATACTATAAACTAAAGATAAACCCACGCGCACGCGATCTCTCGTGTGACGTCACTTGGCGACAAATATCACCAGAAATGTTTCGTGTTGTATGGAGTTTTGTCAGATTTAGTATTGTTTTATCATTTATCTAGTACGTTGACAAATAAATGTGTGCCCTTTCTAGATAAAATATATTTATTTTAAAATAAAATATATTTTATTATCTATTTAAATTCTATTAATTTATATTGCTTGGCTAACAGAGATATAAGTATATATAACACATTTTTAAGTTTTAACTGCAGATATTTTACCTAAAATCCCTAAATATTCTAAATATTTAAATAAATACCTTCTCTTTTCATATATGTTTTACCGAAAAGTTAGAACTTTTATCACCAAGTGACGCCATGCGCATCGACGTACAAAATTCGATTGCGAAGTGGGTTTATCTTGGAAGTCATAGTACCATGGGATAGACCTAAACCTTCGTTAATATTAAATTGATCGTACAGTTGCTTTTGGATTCTTAATTTTGATTTGGTGTTGGGTAGATATAGGTTTACCAATCTGATTTTTTGGCACATTTAACCCTTCTATTACGCTATATAATTTCTTTTTTAGTATTGAGTCATACGGTTTTTTATGTCACTTTACACATGAGTCATTTTTCCAGCGTTTGCCATACTGTAAATATTTGGTCTATAGTTGACCTAGCTTTTCTGTATCCTCCTTAATAATCCCCTGTTGTTTGTTCCGTTAATATATTTTTTAGCCTTCCTTCCAATATTTTGCTTAATATTTTGTATCCAACGTTTAATAATGATATTTCTTGGTGATTATTGCAGTCTAACTTATCTTCCTTCTTATGTACAGGCATACCACTGCAATTTTCCATTGTTTTGGTATTATATCTATATTCCATATACGTAGATAGTATTATCGCCTCCTGGACCCATTTCTTCTGTTGGTGCGTACAGATCTGCATCAGCCTCTCCGATTAATCTTAGCTTTTTATTTTGTAACAATAAATATTTGTAATATATTCCTTTTTGGTTTCTGCCTTACTGTTGATCATCATTTTAAGCCTAGCTATTGTGATTTTTAGCAAAAACTTAAAATTAAATTTCTTTCTTAAAATTAAATAACAAATTAGCTATAATTTAACTATATAAAATAAAAGTAGATTAGTGGTTTTATCTATGTGATATAAATTTTGTTAAAATAAAACTGCCTCCTCGTGCACGGCATCTTATTCACGACAATTTTTAAGCGCCTCTTTTCGCCGGAACAATTTCAAGAAATGTACTACGTTGAAATTACAATGCTTACAGAGATCGTGAATGATGAAATCCACTAAATTCACGTTGAGTAAAGAAGATCGACAAGAGCCATAAAGAAGAATAGGGCTCATGACTCGAATCTCTGGCACCGGGATCGACTTTTAGACAGCGGTGTTGGATTTATACAACACATGAAGGCTGTTGTTAGTAGCGGCTCATCATTCACTCACTAGTACATTGTAAATCAGTCTCGAGCTCGCTGAGAGGAGCTGTACAGGCAGTATCAACATTTCCCAGTCCATAAACTTAAGCCAAGTTTATTTGTTGGGATGCAATATTCGAGTTAGTCTAATGTGTTTCAATTGTTCTACAATAAACAATGTCGAGTGCTGGAAATTATGTGCTTGCTTGATTTATAGATGAGATTTGACTAGGACGTTGATTTTACTAAAACGAACGGTGACTTTAAGCCGTTTGTGTTTTTAAAGTTCGGGATTATCAGATTGAAATGGAACATTACGTATGCTAAGACAAACTATGAGCTGATAAAAGATTTGTACAATAAATAAAACGCTAAAATGATAAAAATATGACAATCAATTAAAAACAAAAATGGAAAATGTTAAGTTTACATACAACATTTTTTTTAATAAAAAGTAAACAGTAAGGGAAGGGAAAGTGAGGTTCGAAAATCATGGGCCAGTGCTGAACATTGGCCTCTCTTAATTGTCTCCAGTACTCCAAGTATTTTATTATGTCGTTTGACTATTATGCAGGTCCTTGGACTTTGACAGATCGGCTATACATGAGCTTTCCACCTATGCCTGATAGATCTTTTATTTTGCCTTTGTAAACCCAGGGCTCTTATATCAAGGCTACATCTAACCTTCTTATTGCAAAATCAAACCCTCTGATTGTCTTAAAGGATATCTTAAGAGATATCTTGATAAATAAGTAGCTCTCAATGCTTTACACGATACCTCGTCAATCTTGTAGACTAGAGTTTGCACGTTCTCTCCAATTTTCCGATTTTCAACAACCAGTCTTCTGTATTAAGGTTTTTAATTTACCTCTTTAGACAAGTCCCGGATGGTTGCTTCAACAGCCTCTTTCTCGGTGAAGCACGTGTGGATCATGAAGCGCATCTGCATATTATTGAGCTCAAATATATTTAGGTTTGCTCCCTCCCACAAGCCCTCCATAGTCCTTACCAATTTTTTTTGTATACCCGTTAGCACAATTCACCTACAAGGTCCCTTTGCTAAACGATGTTTTATGGAACTGCAGAAGTTGATTTTGACCTCTGATAGGAACCTCGTCAACTGCTTGTTCCAGTTTGTTAATGATCAGGTATCATGCTTGAGCCCGATTTAGTTGAGTATCAGGATGGCGTCTGTGTGCCACTGCCATTTTGAATACTTTTGCTACGTTGCTATATGACCCAATCTGCTCGTTAGAGTTCCTTGGTTTTGTAGCAGCCCTCTGTTGCAAGGGGGGGGGATGATGGTATTCTCCCGAGGTTTCTTTTTACCTGCAAGTGTTGCCGATAATCCTGCTTTGATTTTCTTGAGAATTTCTATGGTCCATGTCCCAGCAGTTATGTTTGCCTCCCTCCTCATCTTCCTTTGATAATCTACCAGAGAGGCGTTTCTTGATACTTGGCTGACTCTATTTCTTGTTTCAAAACGCCGTCTGACTGAGTATTTGGGACATATACAGAATCGAAGACTGGAGTGGTCTCTTTGACCGTTCCCGTTGTCTTAGAGTTTTTAACCCCGCTGTCGATCGGGACCTACTTTTGAGACCTATTTTTCATCTTGGGCCATACAATCCTTCAGCACGATGGTGGTATACCTTGAGATTGAGGTGGCGGTATATTAGAATGATGCATAGCCGCCTGTCCTATGTATATCCATTTTTCTCAGTGGCTTCTTCCACTAGATTTTGTATTACTGAAGGTTTTTTGTTGGGTATAGGTTTGAGTATCAGGACGTGTATGATGGGTAAGGGTGGGTGTCATATGATAGTTATGAGTATTTGCTATCACACATGGATAGGTTAGGAACTTGGGTAATGGACATCCAATAGCTGCTCCATTTGTTCATCTTTTACGACAAGCAGGAGAAGCCTTGAAAGCATTCTACTTGAACTGACCGCCTTTACACTACAGTACAAGGACAGAGCAGGACATGCCTAACGAAAAAGTTCTTATTTCCGACATAACGCGTCCCAATGATTAATACGGAAAATCCTATGGATTTGTAGAATAATAGTACATGTGTGTATAGGGTTTAACCAAATAAATACCGGCAGATAAATTGAGAACATGACATAAATGCTGCAGCTATGTTAATACTTGTAGATTTGTTGATTGAAAGTGAAAAAACATTCCTAATCAGAGAAACCCGACATTCGCACCACAACTGGCTTATCATTCAACCGTGAAATTTGTCCTATTCCAGAGGTTTAAACCATCTTCGCCATGGAATGCGTCGAAGCTGAAATAAAGGAATGCACTTTACGTAAATAGTAAAACAACCTACAATTGGGCTCTTCAAATTTAAAGCAGGTATTGCTCGTATGGTGCAGATAGCGTATCCAGAAGTGCCTGATAATCCTTTAGAGGAAGTAGCGATAGATACGTTCGTTAAATATTTGAGAGAGGGCGAAGTAGAAAAAGCTTAACGATTAATAAATAGCATGAAACCGATAGTCAAACTTTGTAGGACCATCCAGTTCGAACCAGTTTTGAAGCAGACAAACAGAAGGATAGACATCTGGAAGAAATGATCCGGAAAATAATCCATAACGGGTTGCCAAAAATAAGTGAACCAAATTGTTGGCGAAGTAGTCCATCTTTGTCGCACTTGCAAGAATGAATCGCGACAGTCGGAAGAAAGCGGGTTTCATTGGAAAGGTAATTTTCTACGTTTTTGGTGAAGGTTTGAGCTTTTACTTTGATGGCAGTATTGATAACTAAGAAAGATCGGTGTTGATTGATACGGGTACAACAAGAATTAGTATATGACCGGAAATAATAAGAGATCATCTTGAAATATTCTCGGCACCAGTGAACAGCTACTGGTGAGATAACTAAAATGATTGGAGCATTCAGTTATACACTTCCGTAACTGACAGCATTTCAGCATTTTGTCCATCACGTGGGAATAGAATGGATACTGAAAACAAAAAAAGGTATGACCCAAAGAAGGAATAATGTCGTCGAGATAAAAGATCCCTGGTGATACCTGTGCCATGTAAAAGTTCTATCGGATGTTGGCGGAGAGCGTATATATAGCAGTTGTTCGGAAGCTTTGACTTTCTGACAGTTTTATTTTCTTTGTTTCACTTTAAAATATTAAACGTATTTTCAACTAAAATTGTAATTAATCCCCATTAAAGATAGTAATTTATATATAGCAGATCTATAGACGTCTTGAATACTTGTGTTATGGAATACTATGCGTTTATTTCTTCTCCGGACTAACTCTTTGTTTTGGAATTAAACAGAATATATTGACATGTATAAATTTATTATATTAGAGGATGAAAATTACACTGCCTGTTATTTCTTAAAACTATGAATTTATAAGTTCTGTTATCTACAATTATTTAACGATGTTTCTGGATGGATTTGAGTACAAGAGATTGGACTCAAATATTAATATTAAAATAGCAAATACGGATAGCTTATCGAACAAAGAAATAAGAGAAATAAATTATTATTATTCCATAGATACGAAGTATTAGGCGAATAAACTAGCGAAACTTATTTATTCTAAATAGGAAAATATTTATGAAGAGTATTGATTCTGATTTCTAACAGCAAATAATTATTAGTGATTATACATGAGAACTTTTCATAATTGTAAATAACATATACCAGGTGACTAAAAACTATATAGAAATACATAGATACTTTAATTATCTTACATGTGAGTAGGTAGGTACATTACACCTCCTTTTGTAAGAATGAAAATAATTGTAAAATGAATTTTCATTTAAATGGTATAAAACATTTGTATACATTATTATTTTATTTTAACACATTTAAATAGTTTCTTTTAGTCTCGATAGTCTTTCACTTCGTCTTATCGGTGTAGTCTCTGTGAAACTAGTCTCTTCACACTTTTTGGATTCACTATAATTATTGTCTTTATTATGTTTACAATCTATACTTAAATCTGTCTCATGTACA
The DNA here is from genome assembly GCA_918026665.1 of Diabrotica balteata. Taxonomy (NCBI): domain Eukaryota; kingdom Metazoa; phylum Arthropoda; class Insecta; order Coleoptera; family Chrysomelidae; genus Diabrotica; species Diabrotica balteata. The sequence continues at coordinate 53,820,066 of OU898281.1, forward strand.
TGTTTTCGTTTACTTTGACATATATTTAGTGTTAAACAATTTGTAATTTGTTGACAACTATGTGACGGATTTCTACGAAATCGTCGGTAAAAATATTTAATTATCCTGTATAAAATATAAAGTAACATACATTTTATCAAAAATAAGATTGCATAAGTGAAATAAGAACTATTTTTTATTGTGTCTGAAAAATTAATATTTGTTTCTGAGGTCATTTTCTCTAAATTATCTAGTTTATGGCTTGCTAAATTTAATGCATCTCGATCGAGATTATTTAATTGTAAGGGAACAAGGTGTAATTTGGATTCATTATTTATCTTAATATCATCACAACAGACTTCTGGAAGGGATAAATCTGGAATGATAGACTGAAAATTACTTTCTTTTGGATTTGAGACAGATATCAAAATAGTTGATCCGGTGTAAGTTTTGCAATTATTCGAAGTAGAAAAAATACCTGTGTTTGAAAGAACAATAGATATTGGCGTACTAGTCTGACAGCTTAAAGTTAAATCTGTTGGTTTGGGTAAAACATATATCCAAGAATTTGGTTTGTTTAATTTATGCCAAATTTCATATTCTGTTTGAATTATACGAGTATCGCAACTAGATGGTATGTTTGTTATTGAAGTTAACAATTCAGTTTCACAAATTGGATTAGTGTGTGTAAATCGGAAAGTATCAGGATTTTTGCAAATAAGTTTTTCTTCATCTAATGAATAACAGTCTTCTAATGTATCAATAGTAACATAAATGTTTCTATTTTCTGAAAGAACAAGATATTTGACAGATGGAAGAATAAAGGTAAGTCTCTTTAATGTTGGATGAATTATAGGAAGAGATATTAGTTTAAAAAGAGAATAAGGAGTATTACTAACCAAAGGTATACTAACCGTAATTAAAATCTTGTTATCAAAATATATATATTTAAGTAAAATGATATCGAAATATTTATGAGCATAATCGATAGTCAATGGAAATGGATAAGTCGATGTACTAGGTAAATGCGTTACCGTTTTAGATAATTCTTGAATTAGTTGCTCAGGTGTTATAACAGAAGGATGAAGGTTATTATTTCTTGCAAATAGAATAACGTTTATTAAAGTAGAATATTCTTGTTGTAATTCTGTTATAAAGAAAGTTAGTAAAGTAAAATGTTCTTCAATTTTTTGTTTTAAATCTAAATTAAAATATTTATTATTCATTTTATCTGTGTAATTGGTAATTGATTCAAAATTTTTATCAAAAATCACTTTGTTTCGGTCTAGATTTGTAATAGAGTTATTAAAATTTGCAATCGTGGCTTTTACTACATGAATTTGTTGTTTTAGTAAATCAAGAAGATGATTTTCGTTACTTTCAGCTTTGTTAATAGCATTATTGAAATTTTCAGCATCATCACTGTCTAAGGTACCGAATAAGGTCCTGAAAACAGATCCAATTGCATTAAATAGAGCGCGTTTTGGTCTAAAATGTTCATGCAGAATTATGTTTTTTAAAGTTTGTTCATCTTGAAAGAGTCTAGGTATGATTTGTCCTAAGAGTTTTAGTGAAGTATCACATAATCGTAATTCAATAAGAACTGGTTTGTTTTGACACAGTCTTAATGTTTTTTGATAGGTGAGATCTACAAAATTTAATTTGTCTGTAAAAGGTTGTAAAGGAATATGACTTAATATGTTCCAATGAGTTTCAATAAATTGAACATTTTTTATGTGTTCGTAATAGATTCCAGGTGATTTGTTGATAGGAGTATTGGTATATTTCTTGTGAATTTGTTCACTATTTGTCAGCCATATTATTGCATACCTGAAACAAAAGCATGTTTCAATCTATTCATGTGAACTTTTATTGGTTTTTTATTTACTAAAATTGTGCAATTGACAGGAGAATTTATCTCTAGAATTTTATAAGGTCCATTATAATTTTGTGTAAGTTTTTTGGTTTGACCCTTCTTTGTTTGCTCATTTTGGAGATATACTAATTGTCCTTCTAAGAAAACGGTGTCATTAATCTTTTGGTCATAATATTTTTTACTGACTACTTTAGATTCTAATAGATTCGTTTTTGCTAACTCATGAGATTTTCTAAGTTTAAGTGTTAAATTATCTAAATAATCTTCATATGTATATTTGAGTTCTACTGGTCGTATTATACTGCTAGGTAGATTAGGTGTATATCCAAATATTAGTTCATATGGTGTGAATTTGGTTGAAGTATGATTAGTTGTATTATATGAAAACATAGCAAAATCTAGCCATTCGTCCCAATCGGATTGATCAGCTTTAATATAATGTTTAAGGTAGTCTGCTAAAGTAGCGTGACTCCTTTCTAATGCAGCATTTGATTCTGGATGATAAGCAGTACAATTTATATGTCTGATTTTAAAAAGCTTGGCGATTTGAGAAAATAATTTGGAAGTAAAATCTCGGCCTTGATCAGTAACTATTATATCGGGTTTTCCAAACTTGCAAATAAATCCACGAACCAGATTTTCAGCGATAGTCTTGGTTTCATGATTCGGAATTGCGTAAGCTTGAGAAAATTTTGTTAAGTCATCTTGTAATGTTAATATGAACTTATTACCTGACTCGGTTAAAGGTAAAGGACCTACTATATCTAAAAATATTTTTTCTAATGGATTTGAGCTTGTTGTTGTTATCTCCATGGGCTTTACGAATTTTTTTCTAACGAGTTTATTTTTCTGACAAGATTCACAGGTTTTTATAAAGTTTTTAATATCATTTTTCATATTATTCCATTTGAAATGTTTTTTTATACGATTGTATGTCCGATGAAAACCAGAGTGTCCAGCCGTAGGACTAGTGTGATTCTCTTGTAATATTGTAGTTATTTCCTCAGGTTCAGGATTTGTTAGTATATCATGATAAATGATAATAGATATATCAGTTTTTCTAAAAATAAATCTAATCATAGATCTAATTTTTCCCCAACTTAATTTATCGTAGCTAAAAGTTATTCTGGGTAGGCAAATTTTTAATATTTTATCGTTTAATAACCAGTCTCTTAATTTTATTAGGGAATTAAATATATCTTCATAAGAGGTATTGTCCCAATAATTATTTTTTATAAATATGTAATAAAAGTTTTTATTTTGATCAGAAATATATATAATGTCATTTAGTCTTGGATTTTTGGCTTTCAATTTTTCTATATGACTGAATTGTTTATTTATTTGTTTCTGAACGATCTCATTAAAATTTAAATCTACGGAAACAAACAATGCTAAATTTTGTGAAAATGATGTAATCTTTTCATTTGTTTCTTTTATATTATCATTTGTTATTAATATAGTTTCGGATTTAGATAAGAACTGTGAATAAGTGTCATTATTTTCTTTACTCATTTTGTTTATTTGTAAGGTGATTGTTGCCGGGTTTTTGTTTTCTTCGCAAATATTTGTTTCAGATATGGTTAAAGGAGGACGACTTAAACAATCAGCATTTTGATTTAATTTACCTGGTTTATAAATAATTTCATAGCTATATTCTTCTAATGCTAATCTCCACCTAACGAGTCTTGATCCGGGATCTTTTACATTAAATAGCCATGTGAGTGGTTTATGATCCGTATAAATGAAAAATTTATTTCCGTACAAATATGGTCTAAAGTGTTTAACACTCCATACAATTGCAAGTAATTCTTTTTCTGTTGTGCTATAGTTTGATTCCGCTTTGTTCAAGGTACGACTAGCATAAGCAATAGGTAAATCATCTGGTACTTTACCTTGAGAAAGTATGGACCCTATTGCATAATTACTAGCATCCGTTGTTAAGACAAAGGGTTTGGTAAAATCTGGATACTGAAGTATTGGTTCTGAACAAAGTATTGATTTCAGGTTCTCAAATGACTGTTGTTGAATGCTTGTCCAATTAAATTCAACATTTTTCCTCAGCAGTTTTGTTAAAGGTTGTGTTAAAGCACTGAAATTTTTTATAAAGCGTCTATAATAACCAGTGAGACCCAAAAAGCTCTTAATATCTTTTTGTGTTCTGGGTATAGGAAAATCTGTAACAGCACATACCTTTTTTTCGTCCGGTTTGACACCAAATTCAGTTATTAAATGTCCTAAATACATTACTTCGCGACGAAAAAATTCGCACTTATCTGGTTGTATTTTTAAGTTGAATGTAGACAATTTTTCGAATACTTCTTTTAATCTTTTATTATGATTTTCTAATGTATCGGCATGAATGACTATATCGTCGAGATAGACAAAACATCTGTAATTTTGTATTCCTGAGAGGACAGTATTCATTAGCCTTTGAAAAATACTGGGAGCATTTTTTAATCCAAATGGCATTCGTGAATATTGATAATGTCCAGACGGAGTTGAGAAAGCAGTCTTTGGAGAATCCTCAGGATCCATTTTGATCTGGTGAAATCCTGATGTTAAATCTATTGTTGAAAAATATTTTGAATGACCCAATTGGTCTAATATATCGACTATATTCGGAAGTGGAAATGAATCTCCTATAGTAATATCATTTAGTCGTCGATAGTCTATAACAATTCGCCATTTCTTCTTTGCTGAAGCATCGGCCTTTTTTGGCACAACCCAAAGGGGCGAATTCCATGGCGAAGTTGATTCTTCGATAATACCTTGATCTAGCATACCTTTTATTTGAGTTTCGACTTCATGTTTGTGTACTTCAGGATACCTGTATGATTTAGTGCTAATAGGTACATTAGAATTTAAAGGAATTTTGCAAGTTATGGCATTTGTACTGGTAAGTTGATCTCCTTCCAGATAAAAGATATGATTGTACTCCTTGCAAATAGAAATTAAAGATGATTTTTCTTCACTATTTAAATGATCTGTTCTCAAGGCATTTTTTTAATTTAGCAATTCTGTTAGAATTCGTATTATCTTTATAAGAAGACATTTTTCGTATATTTGCATTGTTTTGTAAATTTGGAATTTTTTCTATTGCTACTTGAATATCGTTTAATTCAACATCCGTTTCAGTAGTGTTTACGATTGAGGTTAAAAAGAAATCATTTTTTACTTTAACAACACTAGGACATAAAAATACACCTTTAAAGATTTCGCGTTCGGGACATAATCCTTCGCTTAATTCATTATTTATTACTTTAATTTGAACAATTGTTTCAGTTCTTGCGGATAGAATAGTTTTATTACTTCTTGAGTTAGAATTAGAGTTTTGATTTAGTATAAGATCGTCTGAACAGGATTTTTCTTCTGAACAAGATTTTGATTTATGATTTCGTGAAGAGTTACAAGTTTTATTTGTGCATATCTCAGTGGATTTTACACATTTTGGACTTGAATTTTCTTTGGATTTAGAGTTAGATTTAGATTGAATTGGATTGGATAGTAGTTCTTCACTACTTAAGGTTATTTGGATATCATTGGTTTCTAAATAAGAATGATCCTCTATGGATTTAGCATCATAAGGAAATATTTCATCGATATTAGAACTTGTCTCGATATTTTGATCTCTCAGAAATTCGTCATTGTCATTGTTTAATGGAAATTTTATATATTCAATTGGAATAGAACAATTTTTAAAGTTTAATTTATTTTCTTTATAATCAATTTGGCATTTATTTATTTCAAAAAAATCGCTACCTAATATACCGTCGAAATGAAGAGGAAAATCGTCTTCTACGACATAGAAAACATGAGTTTGGACAAAATCTTTTATCTTGAAATTTACGTTACAACTACATATAGTTTTATTTGGATTTAAGACATTTTTATCAATGCCTCGTAGAGTAATAGACTTAGAATAAATTTTTGGAATGTTTAGTATTTTTGAATATTTAATTAAAGAAATATCTGCGCCTGTATCGATTAGAAACTTGCAAGAGGATGGATTAGAATTATTTACTAAGGGTAAATCTACATAGGAAGTGACTGAGAAGTTGATGGTTGTGATACGGCCTGAACTGAACGAACTCCTCGAGAATCGACCGTTGGTTGTCGAGGATTCTGGAAGTTTAAAGAATTTGTTGGATTTTTGTTTTTATTGTTAAATTCGCGTTTTCTACATTCTTCTATAACGTGACCTGGTTTTTTGCAGTATCTGCAAAAACGTTGGGAAGTGTTGGTATTTTCTTTTCTTAAGTTTGGAGGAAAATCAGAATTGGAATTTGAATTTGAAGGTTTATAATTTTGATTTTGAGAATTTGACCTTTGAAGATTTGAATTAGGATATTTTGGGTTTTGAAAACTAGAATTTTGAAGATATCTAACATTTCTATCTGAATTGTTTTTATATCGACAGTTATTTGAGGAATGGTTATTTCGTTTGCAAATATTACAGAATGGTCTGAAAATTTCTTGTCTTGATAACTGTTCTTGTTCTTCGGCAATTGCTATAGCAACAGCTCTTTCTAAGGAATCTGGATTTCGGGCTTTGATTAAAATAGAGAGGTCTTTGTTTAATCCTCTAATAAAGACATTTAGTGCTTGAGTTTTTAAGAGTTTAGTACATGCATTTCTTGCATCTGGAGATAAGTCTGGATCAAGTGTATTTATTAATTTTATATAGCAATTTTCAACTTTATTTGCAAATGACATTACATTTTCACTGGGCATCTGACGTAAGGAATGTAATTCCAATTGCCACTGACCTTCAGTTCGGCGTTCAGAATAAGCATCTAATAAGAAGTCTTTTAAATCTTTCCATTCGTCAAATGTTCTGTTTCTAGTTATGGCCCTAGCTTTATCGGTTAATTTAGTTTCTATAATGGCTAATAAGATGGGTTTGGATTGCGGATTTACTAAATTGTATGCTTTATCACAATTGTCTATGAATTCGTATAATTTTGATTTTGTACCATCAAATCTAATGAGAAGTTTTTCAGCTATTTCAATTGATACTGACATTTTATTTGAATTAGAAGTAGAAGAATTTGAAAGAGAATTTGAGTCGGGAGAAGGTATTTGTTCGTCAAATAAGTTACTTATATCAGGATATAAAGTAGACATACGTTTACAAGATTTTTAAAATATGAGACAGAATTTAAGATAGAATGTACTTACAAGTAGAATATTGTTGTTGGTCGCATAGTCTATTATTCCACGGGTTCACCTCTACTTCCGATGGAACTACAATTGGGTTATGACTGGAACTGGATTTCGAACTGGATGTACTGGACCCCAATGTAATTAGTTGTAGTGGCGATTTTTCCACACTGACAGTTTTTTTTGAATGATTCCTCGAAGGAAACAAGTCAATTCAAAAATTCCTCAGCTCTCCTTCTATCAGCAATCAGAGGAACTCTGCTACTAATATCCCACGTTCTGACACCAAATTTTGTTATGGAATACTATGCGTTTATTTCTTCTCCGGACTAACTCTTTGTTTTGGAATTAAACAGAATATATTGACATGTATAAATTTATTATATTAGAGGATGAAAATTACACTGCCTGTTATTTCTTAAAACTATGAATTTATAAGTTCTGTTATCTACAATTATTTAACGATGTTTCTGGATGGATTTGAGTACAAGAGATTGGACTCAAATATTAATATTAAAATAGCAAATACGGATAGCTTATCGAACAAAGAAATAAGAGAAATAAATTATTATTATTCCATAGATACGAAGTATTAGGCGAATAAACTAGCGAAACTTATTTATTCTAAATAGGAAAATATTTATGAAGAGTATTGATTCTGATTTCTAACAGCAAATAATTATTAGTGATTATACATGAGAACTTTTCATAATTGTAAATAACATATACCAGGTGACTAAAAACTATATAGAAATACATAGATACTTTAATTATCTTACATGTGAGTAGGTAGGTACATTACACTTGTATAGTAGTTGCTGGGAGATACTGATTTGTTTGTCAAAATAGTGAAGAACCTTGTTGTGTCTACATAATATAATTTTTCCTGCGAAAACTACATTATTATTGCTGATTACTTTTATTGATGATAATTTTATACTTTTTAGTTTCTTGATTTTTCGTAATAAATCGTAATCAACAAAATAAAATAATACTGTAAAAAACCGCCGATGGAGCTGAATCCGATACTGGTAGGCAGCTGTGAGAGATTATCGAATATACATGGAAATGTAACTTATCATTAATAAGAGGGATTATCAAAAGAAACGTAATTAAATCTCTTACGGATTTCGTGTGACAGTTATTTTGTTAGTAATCGTGATTTTGTTCAACAGTTCGGAGAAACCGTGTTTTGAATATTTTAAAATCAAATGAATTTGTTAACCTTAATGGATCGGCCGTAGCTCTTGTAGATATATATCAAATAGATAATCGAAAAAGATAATCTTTAATAACTAATTAATATGGAAAGCGTTTAGTATGTAATTCGATATAAATCAAGCAAATATTATTTATTTAAGTGTTGTGTGCACGGCGTGAACAAATTTACTATTGGAATATTTAGATTAAAAAACATAAAATATTTATACTTATAGGTATTTGTGTTGTTCCTACTAATCTCTAATAGAGCTGTTAAAGACTGTTTTAATAAAAGATTTAATTAATATTTCAAAATCTATAAAATCAATGAGCAATTTATTTACCTCCAAATTTACTATTGCTCTGAAACGATTGGATTATGACACCCCAACTTTTATCATATATGTATATATATATATATATATATATATATATATATATATATATATATATATATATATATAAATATATATATATATATATATATATATATATATATATATATATATATTTCCTTTCTCATTCATCGCCACTCATTTCTGTCCATAGTGTCTTCTTGGCCATATTTTCAGTTTTCTCCATCTTCTCCTCTGTTTTCTTCTACCTCTCTTTCCATCAACTTCTAACAGCTCTATCCTTCGGTGATTTACATCGTAATTAAATTAATAATAATAAATTTTTGCGTTTATGTTTGGTCATAGTGAAATATACCATGCGGTCCATATGTATGGAATAAATTCATTTTTAGCGTTATTATGTACTATGTGAAAAAAACCTGAAACAGGTCAACATTTATTCTTGTTGCGTTCTGCACATACGATGACCTCAATACAACAATTGGGGTCATCAGAAAGAAAAGACAAGATATTATGTTCAATCCAAAAATTAGCTGGTTTCCCCCTTTAGCACTGGGTATGTATATTAAAATAACAAAAATGAAACCCAGAGAACTATACAAAACTCTATTTTAAAAAGCAGTGAAATTAAACATAAATATACATAACCAAATATACAATTATAAATAAAGAAGAATATACACAAACTTAAATATTAGTCAATACGAAACGACACACCAAAAGACAACCATTTTAAGGATAGGAAACTAAGGGTTCCAACAAAGCAACAAAATATGTAACAACTAAAAGACAAATAAACAAAAACTGTCGATTCTAAAAAAAACTACTGACCGGAAGCAGTAAAATAATTTCGTATATATACCACGTTATAAAGAGAAATAATATACAAAAAAACATAACAATATGTATATATATATATATATATATATATATATATATATATATATATATATATATATATATATGTCAATGGTACAAAAACCAATTAGTTAATATTGCGGTAATAAATGTTCTAAGCACATATGAAATAAATATACCAAGTATACGTACTTGATATATGCAGCTACATAGATAAATGGTGTATTGTACTTAACCCAATGAAATGATAGTACCATCGCTATCGTAAAAGACGTCTTCACCGATGAACCGGTGAAGGTTCTCTTATATATATCTTATATATACTCTTAACCCAAAACGCATACACATCTGTGTGGCTTAAGAGATAAAACTCGACTATATCACAAAACTGCAACGAAGTGTCTCGACGCGCTGATATAACTTCAAAAACACATCTTTCTCATATGACATATGGAAACCGTCCTTATCTTAAACTTACATCTTTGTTATCTCGCAGATGGCTCGTCATGCAATGTTTAGCCCTTAAAACCGCTGTGCCTTTGTACACGCAAATCTCGCTTAGATATACTACGGGGAGAATAAAAACTAACAAAGTCTATGAATATTATATAAAAAGTCTATGACAACTTACAATATAAAAATATTATCTCCCTCCAGCACCCCCTTTGAATTATAAGCACCCCACTGGAAAATTTTAAATACCAAAGGGCGTCGTGTGGCACCTTGTTAGAAAGGTAATTTAGTCCTCTGTTCAGCAATATTTAGCAAAGTTTTTTGAGTTTGTGCAATCATAACTGAGAAAATTGATCTTTACAATTAAAATAAAAGTTCAACTTTACTACATTAATTACATTACACTATTCTCCACTGATTGACAATAACCGAGGCGATTGTGGAATTATCGTACAACATTTTGTATGACCTCGGAGGGATATTTTGTTAATTTCTTCTGTTATCCCAACTTTTAAATCAGCAATATTGCTATTGTCTATTAAAATCGACTTTAGAAATAATCAGGTATTTTCGTATCTGTTCTGCTAAACATAAGAAAAAAATGATAGATTCAACCGTTACTTGATGGAAATTCATTTTATGTAACAATAAAACACTCAAAACTTTGTTTTCAAAACTTTCACAAAAATTTATTATATAATCTTATCACTACAGCTGTTTCGGCTGATTGCCTTTCTCAAGTTTGTTGTAGAATTTTTTAAAAATAAAAAATACTACATCATACATCATCATTCATATATATATATATATATATATATATATATATATATATATATATATATATATATATATATATATATATATATATACAAACAACAAAGTTTATTGGGGCTGCAGTCAGAAGGCTGTAACATCCCGGCCAAACTTCTGACTGCAGCCCCAATAAACTTTGTTGTTTGTTTAAATTGACAGTCACGAATATCCAGTATTCATTGTATATATATATATATATATATATATATATATATATATATATATATATATATATATATATATATATAGCCGGAGACAGAATCTTCTATATAACATAACGGCTTCTATATAACATGTAGCTTCTCCTTTTTTAAAAATTTTAAACTGTTTGTTTGTCTTTGTGTATTGTATTGTTATGTCCAAATTTACATGTATGACATTCTGCTCATTTTGGATAGGCCACAACTGACGAAATGCCCCTAAGGATGATCTATTGATCGAAAGTACTTGGGCAAGATTTAATTAATTACTGTGTTCGATATTTGCCTTATATACCATCAAAGTTTAATTATTCAAACATTCAAATATTGATAATATATATATATATATATATATATATATATATATATATATATATATATATATATATATATACCTTTAATATGGTGAATAGGGACCACATAGGAGTAACAATAAACGGCAAAAAACTTAACCATCACCTTTTCGCAGATGACATTCTCCTTATTACAGATAATTTAGGAGAAGTTACAGATATGTTAAATGAATTCAACTTTGCATGTTCGAAGGTGGACCTCAGCATGAACTTGACCAAAACTAAGTTTATGACAAATATGATCCCCAATAACCGTTTAACTATTCAAAACAAAGTGGTAGAACTGGTGGAGAAATATACGTATTTGGGACATAAAATAACAATCACAGAAATAAACAAACATCATCATCATGCCCATACTCGTCCACTGCTGAACATAGGCCTCCCGTAGTTCGCCCCACAAATTTCTGTCCTGAGCCGCCTGCATCCAATTTTGATGTGTCCGTTTCAGGTCATCCGTCCATCTTGTTGGTGGTCGTCCTCTATTCCTAAAGGCATCTTGTCTGGGTCTCCACTCAAGAATGCGTTTTGTCCATCTGCCGTCCTTCGTTCTCGCGACGTGCCCTGCCCAGTTCCATTTTAAGGTTGATATTCTTTTGATTGCGTCGGTTACTCCCGATCTACGGCGCAATTCTGTGTTGGGTATTCGGTCTCTCAGGGTTAATCCCAACATGGACCGTTCCATTGCCCTCTGTGTTGTTCGAATTTTGTTTGCGGACGTCTTAGTAAGTGTTAACGTCTACGCACCATAGGTTAGAACCGGCAGCACACATTGATCGAAGACTTTTCTCTTCAAGCAGATGGGAAGAGCTGATTGGAAAACATCTCTTAGGTTTCCATAAGCTGCCCATGTCAACCCTATTCTACGTATTAGTTCATTGGTCTGGTTATTTCTACTTAAGCGAATTTCGTGTCCCAGATATTTGTATGCTGATGTTTGTTCTATACTTGTTCCAGCTATGTTGATGTTCTCACTCAGAACAAGGTTTGTCATCACTTGTGTTTTTGAGTTATTGATCTTTAAACCCACTTGTGTAGAGGCATGGTAGAGTCTTTCGCACATTTCGATGGCATGATCTATGCGGTCTGTTATCAGGACTATATCGTCCGCGAACCTGAGGTGACTAAGCTGCTCTCCATTTATGTTTATGCCCTTTTCGTCTAGGTTTGCACGCTTACACATGTATTCCAATAATGTTGTAAACAGTTTTGGTGAAATGGTGTCGCCCTGGCGAACTCAACGATGAATGTTGAACTTGTGTGTATCTTCATGGAGTCTGACGCATGCCGTGATAAACAAACATACGAAATCCAAAGACGAATTACTTAGCATGGGCAGCCTTTGAAAAACTACGAGACATACTTAGAACCAGCATACCAATTAGCCTCAAAAGAAAAGTATTAACGGTCATGACCTATGGAGTTGAAACTATGACTCTAACCAAGTCTACGGCTTCGAAATTAAGAGTGGCACGGATATGAATGGAACGGTCTATGCTGACTGAGAGTGACGTTGCAGGACCGAATAAGAAACGAAGATCTGCGAAGAAGGACGAGTATTGATGATGTTGTGGAACGCATAGTGGAACTAAAATGGAATTGGGCAGGCCATGTAGCTAGAGTGGACTCACGATGGACGAGCAAACTTAAACACTGGAGGCCAAGATCAGACAAACGTAGTAGAGGAAGACCACCTACAGGTTGGGCTGATACCATCAGGCGTATCCTTTGTTACCAAAAATTGGCAACAAAGAGCACAAAATCGCAAAGAATGGAGGAGTTTAAGGGAGGCCTACTTGCAACTGTGGACGTGATAAATGAACGCTGGATGATGATGATTAAAGTTTTTTGGAACTATGGTATACAGCCAACCACAGGGATTTTTTCTTTTAACTTGTTCTGAAATTGTTTTCTGGTGGCATATTTAAGTTAGTATTGACTTTGTAAGGGATTAAACTAGAATATAATATACGTTTGTTTTAAACGTTTAAACAAGATTACGAATCGAACAATGTACGGATACAAAAAGTGGTTGCAAGTGGATATAATAGTTTTTTGTGAATAGAGATGAGTAATATTTCTTACGACATTTTTGATGGGTTTATCTTTATGTTGAAGCTCTAATAGACACACACATTTTACTATAAATTACCAAATTTGTCCAATTATTGTTTTAAGTTACATTAATTTACTTTTTTTAATGCCATAATTTGATGTCGTTCAAAAACTACGTTACGATCTGTTGACCTTTTACAGAACGATAAGTATATAATTTTGTAAATAGTTAATTCATTGTTAACTCTAGGAAACATATAACATTCAACATACGCTATCTATTTCCGTTCTATTTATTCATTGTCAATTGTGTAATTCATAACGTCAATCAAGGAATTTAATCTGATACATCTATAGTTTACTAAATGACTATGAAACTCTTTGATGTTAAGTAATAAGATGTTTTGTGTGTATAAAATTAGTTTATCACTTTTTTATGAATTGTAAAGACTGACGCTTTGAACTCGAAGTGGATTTTTATCTGTTTTTAGATTTTGTGTTTTTCCCTTAGTGTTGATGAATTGGATATTATGAAATAAAATTCTTAAGAGTTATTAATAAAATTTTATTTTCGAGTCCTTTAGTTGTCATCTTTTTTCTAGTTTTTGTTGTTTAACTAGTCTTGTGTGAGGAGATATATAATATATAATGCAGAAAAGCGGGTTACGTCTGAAATGAGTGCAGTACTACTAGATAGAAGATTATTCTTATAAATTTTTAGCAATTGTTTATGCAGAATAATCAATTAAAGATCAATTAAAAGTATCGCGATTAGTTATTTTATGATATTTCCGATGCTTCTTCTCTTCTCCCTCTTCTCTGTCATTCTCGTATATCCTGACATCAAAACAACTATAGTTGCGACAACGTAGTCTATGTATCTTGTGGAGAATCTGAATCTACCTCTTTTACCTTTGACCTTTCCCTGTATGGTAAGATTCTTGAGACCATCTCTTCAAAAAACAAACGCAAACTATCAAAATATTTGTTCTGTTACTTGAATTCTGTTCATGTAAATTGTATATATTTAGATTTAATTTTCATCTGATTATTTGTCCACACTGTGATAGCGGCAAGTTTCTATTTAATATTCGGTTTATTTAAACATGTTTCCTATAAGAACTTGTTTTTACCTGCTTCGCTAGGAAATATATTGTTAGAATAGCCATGCTATGATTTTTTATGTAGTTTCCTTCAGGGTTCATTATAACCATTTTATAGGAAATCAGTTTTTAGATTTGCTAGTAGTTGGCGAGAAGGGTTCTTTGTATAAGCCATCATTCAGATACCCTCATTTCAAAGAGAAACATTTAAATTTTATACATACTTGAGTCATTAAAATGAAAGAATTTATTTGTGCGAAGTATATCAGTTTTTTTATTAATCACAAAAAGGTGCTTTACATACAAATTCTTAGTCTTTTCTTGATCTTTCAACAGCACATTTCGAACCGATCAATAAATATTTTATCTTTCTCCTCGAGAGTCCAGCATTAAGCAGCTTATAGAGTTTATTTGTACTGATTATTTTAATCTTCTCTAACAATTCATTTATTTCAATTTCGAAATTAACAAACTCCTTTTGTGGGTATAGAAATATACACTGATTTTGTCGAATCCTTAGGCGACGTCTATTACTGGTTGATAGATCTGGTGTATCACATCCACTCCACGGTCATCATCTAGATCCCAAATTATTTTGATGGCTATATTGTTTAGACTAGAGGCTTGATGGTTTCTTTGTCTTCGATTTCACTTTAGAGTATATCAGGCTTTTTCCCAAAAGTTGTGTCTTCGTGTTTTGGTAAGTTATTCACATTTTCCTCCATCATCAATTTTTCACAGTATCCTTTCCACCTTTGTAGTAACTTGTGTAGCAGCGTTCTGTTCTCAACTTTGATAGCATTGTGATTTGGCGCAAAGAAGTAGGATGCTGGTACCACATGTCTTCAGGCTATCTGGATTGGCCAAAGTTACTTTGTTACTACTGTTTTGTGTGTCACTGTAAATAAGGTCTCATCTAGTTCTACTAATCTTCTACCAAACAATCATAGAAACAAGAAAATCATACTTCAATTAAAAAATACAGGGCAAATTACACTGGTCAACACAGATTTTGTGACATGGACATTTTTTGGTATTTCCAATATATTTCGGGATTCTAAAATCAAAATTAAAAAGAAAATGTGTTTAATGCAAAAGAAGTTGCATTATCAGAAGTCAATCTAATTCTGATACTAATCCAATGCAAACTCAAACTATACCTACCAATAATAATAGTAACGGCACTAAATCAAGCAAACGCTATAATATATCCTTATCATATTTTAATCGATTCTCTGAACAAACGTCGAAAAAGTTGGCAAAATATGATATCAATGTTGGACAAAAATCGTAAAAAACATCCGGAAAATATTTTTCCAAATTTAAACCCAATGTTAATAAAGATTATCCGTCGGATGATAAAATAAATTATACAGACTGTAATTCAACATATATTGGGCAAACACACAAATGTGTAGATATAAGGGTTGGTAGACATAATCATAGTGTACAAACCAACAAATTAAACACTACAGCCTTCACGGCGTCGTAACTAGCTACTAGTCAACATCCAGGCTTCCATGCCATGCAGCAGGATACTCTGTATATAGCATTTTATCATGCGATAGAAAATACAAGAAATATAAAAGCAATAAATATATGAGTGGAGTGAATAAAAAGTAAAAGGAACATATTGAAAGACATTTCGACACGACAGTTATATTTAATTTATCTTGTCAAGGATTCTTCGTCGGCTCTCAACACTATTGTTTCTACGCAATTTTTAGAACTCTTTAAAATGGTCACATTTCGAAAATTTCTCATGTGAATAATACGTTCCTTTAACTCATTTATCCGTAGTCAGCGGATAAAGAAGAGTAAAACTTTGCTCATTCATTTCTAAGCTTGACATACTTAAAAGCCGACCAATTACAGTTGTGTAAAATTTATTGTCGAAAGCCATTTGTCAAACGCTAAAAAAGTGGAATATATTTTTTCAAAACGTTCGCAAACGATCATTAAAAAGATGAATGTGAGTTACGCATTATTTGGAAAAAAGATTTAATTCAGAACAGCGAAATATCATCAACATCCTGTGTGCAGAGGCGTAGACAGGGACGAAAACATAAGGAAGTTGTGCCCTCTTTCGAAGTAATTTAAAACATGTATTTGACTCAACACTTTGTGATTAATTCCTGTGGGAACATTGGCGGGTAAAGGGCTGAGAAGCTAAATCAAGATATTATATTGTGAAAAAAGTTAGAATGAACTACAAATTACTTAAAAAAAAGCCAGTGTATTCAAAAACATTTCAATTCGAAATAAAAAATAATAGGAAAATAGGATACAACCCATTTAAAAACGTGGTATTTTTAAAGTACTTGTTTAATAAAAAACGCTATTCCTAGTGTGTTATCGCATGTTTTCGTCTTGGGGTTGGCGTTTTTTGTGTACCATGATAGATCTTAATGATTTATTTTCTAGTTCAAATATTTTTAAAAGAATTTCAATTGTACATACAGAAGATACACGTGTTTCATATAAAGACTATTATTAATTAAAAAACTAGGAAAGTTTATATGTATATCCTCTATAAGAGCCGTAACCCTTCATCATGAATGAGATATTCATACTCGGTAGTGGTCATTTAGTCTATGGGTACAACCTAGTAGAAGCTAAAAATGGCTCATCTGCCATTGTAAGCTGGTTTCTCCAGCTTTTCGTGGGACAATAATTAACCACAAACAAATAAACAATCAAATAAAGAACGGGAACAATGCATACTACTACCACTCATACTTCCAATAATAAAAAGGTATAGTGGTCAGTAAATCCGAGATGAAGCTCAAAAATGACCAAAAACTAACAAGTCAAAAGAAACGGTGTAAGTAACTATTGAAAAAAGGCCTCGATCAAAAAGAAGCTGGATACAGGCGCAAAAGTGTGCCTGAAAACCACAAACATACTTATAAGGTATTCACAAAAGAGCTTTCAGGTTAGCGTCTGGAAAAGTCTACCAGACACGACCCCTATATCTACAATCAATAATCTAAATTATCTGGTTAATAAATATCCGAGAGCTTTGCAGAAATAAATACGTTTCCACAATTATGGGAAAATAATCATTTATTGCATGATAGCAAGGAAAAAAATACAACGAATTGGACAAATAGTACCAAATCCTTATTCGATAACTACATACAGACAAGTACCAGGCAGTGCTGATGGTTATCAAGGTAAAAAAGGTCAAGAACAGAAGAATATTTTAAGAGTAAAATATTTATTCAGATGTTTTGATGTTCTATTGTAAAGACAGTTTTATCTGAGAATAACTCTAGTACATCTTGTACAATATTATAACTATTACTATTTAATTAGTAACGAACTTAAAACCATCAAAATCTATCGGTAAATCAAATGAAGATGGCCCAGCAAATTATATTGTTTATATTGTCCGTTTTATCTATCATGTAAATTACAGTTTTTAAATCGAATAGTACATTCGATATTTGTAATATAGTATTAAAATCATTTTTTTAAATGATGAAAATAAGGAAAATATTATGAATGTGAGACCTAACGATTATTAGCAAGTGAAAATCAAATTCAAACTCACAATTCAAATATTTTTTTTACTATAACAGAAAAATACTACCGGTTTCCAGCCCTAGAATTGTTTGGCTTAATATATCCCAAATGTGACGCCGCTGTTCATGTGTAAGGTATGCAGTTCTGTATTAAAGTTGCAGTGAATGGAGTATAAAATTGGACGTGTGCCGAAGTAAATTTAGCCACTGTGGGCGTTTGGCAACCTGCGAATCTTCGGGGAAAAGGAACACAGCGGAGGCAACAGATGGACAATTCTTTAATATATCTCATCCCGAAAACGAAAAAATAAAAGACTTCGGTAACGTCGAGAGATGCACTGTTATTGTTTGTTTTTGGATATTTTCAGAACAGGAGCAGGGAAAATATTTTTAATTTTTATGGTACTGGAAAAATTTTTTTCGGTGAAAGTATTTTTAAGCCTGAAGCCAATACAGCCTTGGCTGCATTCTGAATGTTTCATGAAATTTTTAAGTTTATTTACAAAAGTTGGACAAAAATGTCAGTTTAATTATTGGTAAATATTTCACAATAGTCAAACTCTATAAATTGTTTTATTATAACTAGCCAATGTACATGGTTCTACAGTACGTATGTTAGCCTTGGACTATATTTAAGATTTCTTCTATAGGAAACTTACATAAATGTTGGACGAGTTTTGAAATGGATGGAAACTACAATAGCAAATAATTTGTTTGATATTTAGACATCAAAAATGCATATCAAATATAATTTAATTTTGCTTTGCAAGATTAAAATGTCAAAAGAAAATAGCATGATTCAATTTAGAACCATAATGTTATGATTTGTCCATAATAGTCTATGATTTTGAATTGTGTTTAGCTCATAGCTACTGATAGTAGTTTTAGTAAAATTTTAGGGAAGTTAATATCTAATACACAGTTGTGAGATCTCCGTAGGTCTCCAAATTGTTATAAAATGAAATTATATAGAAAATATATTTTGCTCACTAGGGATCACTTTTTCACTATTTTTAACTCTTTTAACACTATTTTGCTCACTAGGGATCTACTATTTTTAACTGATAAAACGTCATAGCATTGCCACGTTTCCTACTGACAAAACCCTTTCCTGCCCGTAACCAGTGGCGCACCCAGGGGGCTTTTGGGGATTAAACCCGCCCAGGACCCTACTCCCTTTAAGGACTTAAAATGGTGGAGGTAGCATAAAAAAATTTCGGTGCCCAATAAACCCCCCCCCCCCAGAGGAAAATTATAAGTGCCCTACTGCCCGTAACAAAATTATGACAGATCCGTCAAGAAGGTGTCTGGTAATTCTATTGTTGTCAGTTTGAGGCGTAATCAATTTTGGACAGATATAATGACCCCAGACAAGAAATCAAGATTTGGATTCCAGTTAGTTGAAGAAATCAAAAAATTGGTTTCGAAAAATTGAACACGCAGAGGTTCAGAAGCTGTATTTGGACCCAATCTTCGGAGTTGTATCTTGATTGTATTCTTCTTGATTGTACTTGTATTGAATGATGATCTAAAACGTTGTGACTATCTAAAACGTTGTCATAGGAATTAGATGCAAGAGGCACAAGATCGGAATAGATGAAAAAATATGAGGGAGATCTATGTCCAGCAGTGGATAAGCGAAGATTAAATGATGGTGATGATGATTCGGAGTTCCTGCGGGTGAGAAATTTTACGCTTGAAAGATATACTACCATAACGGAACCAGCAAAGATTCTCGAGAATTATGTATTCTCAATGTAGGAGACTACAGCGAAAATAGTTGTGTATGCGAGTTATGCGAGTACGGCATAAAAATTTACGTTTGCACAGATATATCTTTCAAATGTGCAAGATTGACCAAGATACCAAGCGGAGGCAACTTCAAAGTGTTCAAGAAAAAAGAAACCTCAGTTCAAAAGCATTATCCACCAAAGAACTATTAAAAGTCATCCAGAGCTACGATGAGAAAACCCCGATGAAGCACAAAAAAATTCACCTTTTGTTCATTTGAACTTGCTTGGAGAGGCACTGAGGCCGTAAACTGCAAGATTCACTTTTACCATAAGGAATTTTATGTTATGGGAGAATTTACGGGCCGAATTGAATACAACACCATTTTTTCCAAAACAAATCAAGGCGGTTCGAAAAGTTTGGCAAGCAGCAAATGACTGGTAAGAAACTCATCACACGAAAATTTATGCAGAGTTAGAATATTTTTGAAATTAATGAAAAAAAGGGAAACAAAGATTTTATCAGACAGACTCTTTCTTACTGTTCCCCCCAACTGTAAGGATGGATCTTGGTTCAAAAACTGTCCAAAAATGTCAGCTGACAAAATTGGAATAGATACAAAAAAAAACATAAAATAACAAACCATTATCAGTTGATCGAAAATCTCAGAAGAACAAATGAAGCAGGACCTTCGAGTTCTCAAAATATCAATAATACTCAATATCATACTTTGGTAGAAAAAAATGGTCAAACTACTATAGCTTATAATAATTGTACATTTAACATACATTTAATATTGTTAACAAATAAATAAAGACTATGTTACGTTGATATTGTGCATTAATTCTCTCGTGAAATAGTCTTGTCGAATGTCATTCGAGAGAAAATTATTTACCGGCGAAATTTTCTTCTGGTTTATGTAAAATGTAAACAGATGACATCTATGTGTCAAGTAACGATCAAACTTTACATTCTGATTCTTTCACAGGTATAGGTAAAAATAATAATGTTTTATTAATTTTCTATAAATAAATTAGTACAAACTGATTACTTTTTTTATTATAATGAGAATTTATTCGATAAAATAGCTACTCGTTAGTTTTAATTCCACCATATAACATAATGTTTAAGTGCCAGTATTACTGTGCGTATCTTACGTAGAATCAGTGAATACATATTTTATTATATATTATTACCTTCTTCAGAGTATTAAAGAAAAAAATAAACAGTCACCACCTCTTAATCAAGGTTTTGCTCACAATCTTTGCATAAACTTAAAAAATGCATCAGAACATTAGACATACTGACATATTTAGATCAATTAAATGGTTAAAATGGAATCTGCCGATATTGACAACTGTATGAGTTACATCAATCCATCTCACACTCCTTTCGTACTTGGTAGCAGCCAAAAAGCAAGCAGCAACCAATCTACTAATATAAACTGCAATTTTTATTTTTTTTATTAATACCAAACTATAGCATTAGTTTTAGGTCTGTTAATCCGCAAAACATTCTTAAGCAAACAAATTTTATTGTTGTATTATGTATATATGTATTTTTTTCAAAGAATAAAAATTTGATCACTGTAAATAACACGCAGCTTGAATTCTGTAGGATGATCATCATAATGAAAGATTATTAATATCTAATGTAACCTACTCTACATAATTTAAACATTTTAAAGTTAGGCCACCGGATTTTTTCAGAAGAGTAAACACCGTTCTCGCAAGGTTACGCGTGAGTATGTTCTTAGACATCTTTACTTTTAAATTTTGTCGAAAGAATTTGGATTACCGACAATCTACTACTGATTTCAAAAACAAAATAATTTAAACACTTTTCAAGAAGAGACTTACAAAGTACACAAAAACATGACAAACCTACTTAGTGACGAAAATTTAAATTAGAAATCGTGCTTGAAAAGAAACTATATATGAAGTACATGAACTGAAGCTCTTACCAAGATATCTGTCTTTCTCCAATGGCACTACAGCCCAAATCAGGCCTTGGTCTCTTCCAAACTATGCCTCCAACTTCAACCTCCCACCTTTTCCGTGGTCTTCCTTTTGAGCTTATGACTTGGATTTTACTATTTTAGTCTCTTTTCGGTAATATTTTGACCTAAGTTTGTAGTACATGACCAACCCATTGAAGTCTCTGATGTTTAACGAATTCTGAAATCGGTGACTGTTTGAATAGTTGATAGAATTCATGGTTGTACCTGGATCTCCATATTCTGTTTACGTTAATAGATCCAAATACATTCCCTTTCTATTAAAGACTTCCAGCTTTCTTTCTGCATTTTTTAAGTCAGTAGTAAAAGTCAAAGTACAGTCAATCAAGAATTATTAAACACCAAAATTGACCATATCACTAGAAACATTAATCCAGCCAGTAAAAACATTTACTTTGTATTTGATTACTATGTAATTAAATTTGATTTCGACACACACCTTCCGAGTTAAGAGTCGTCTTTAAAAATATTGAAAATGCGAGGTCTTAGTCTTAGAGGATATTTTAATTGAAGTGTTACAGGAGCTAAACCCTTAATAAAAATATAACATTTATTTTATTACAAAAGGTTTTTATACACTTATTACGAGATGTTAATACTTCTTGTCATTAATGTTTTATCATTTTGTCCGTAGGAAGCCAATTTTAAGATCACACTGTCATACTTTTACTAATTTTTCAACCTTTTATAAGAATAATCAAGACTGACACTGTTGTATTTATATCATGAGCATTTAGAAAACCGTAGACTTTATCAATTTTTCATGAAATGGTTTTTCCAAATATCTGTGTAACCTAATATATCTACTAGCTCGAAACAATATTAATAAACGACAACTTAAAAAAATATATGAGCTCTAGTTATACAAATACGGTAGTTTTAGAAGTTATTCCTTGCTAGTCAGTTACTTTTTCAGACTTTCTGGTAATTTAAATTTTTGGCGAATGTTCCTTTGAAGTTTTAAAACTTTGGCGGGAGCGCACAGACTACAACAATATCTGCCCCAGCTTTAGTTTCCAGTTTATTATTCCAATATATTTATTTAATCTATTGTTTTTATTATAAATTACTAATGCTACTACTACATTAGTAAAGAATTATATCCTGTAGGCCATGAAAAACAGCAGGATGAGAGGCCATTCTACATAAAAAGACAAGATAAACGGTTTTTTCAAAAACAAAGAATCTAAACCATATGTTTGTTATTTTCTAACTTTATATTATAACTATTTTTGTCCGGATTTCGTTGGTGTATCGCTCGGGGAATAATAAATAACTTTATTATTGTTAAAGCGTTTCGGCGAATTGTCATTATCAGTGAACACTGTATTATTCACAACTTAGACTACACACATTGTATACGAACGAAATTCATATCGTTTATGTTTGGGCATTTAGTCGCAGGAGATGTGTTTACAAGTAATTAATTAAATTTTAGAAGATTATTGACTAAAATATATTATGTATTAGAATATACTATTCTTTCTGATATTCCAATTCATATTTTTTTTTTCATTTCAGACACCCAGTGCCAGTCAACTAGTTAACGACACTCACCAAAAACAGCTGGAACTCCAGCGCCTACAGCAAGAACAGCTGTTACAACACCAACAGAAACTGCAAGAACTTCAAGGCCAGATAACAGCACAGTATGCTGCAGGTCCTCATCAGGCAGGGCTCATGTTCCTGCCCTTTTTGGAACAGCTGCGTGGGTTACAACCTCCAGCGATGCCACAAAATGTTGCCAAATCACCGATGGGAAATCATGTAAGACTCCAGATTATTGCTTTTTTATTTTGGTGTTATGCTTTTGTGTATTCTACAATTTTTAAAGAAGGTTTAACTAATTAAAATTCGAAAAAAGTAAGGTTACCTAAACTAACAAATAAGTGCGACCCTAATCTCTGCGAATTCGGGTTTCTTACACTAAAACAACTAGAACTCATAATAACTAAACACTAAGCATTTTGTACTTATGTTCCTTATATTGAATCTATATATTTCTAGTTTGCTGTACTTAATTTTTGACACTAAGAACCTTCAACGTCAGAAAAAGGTTATTAGGGAATAGCAAACCGACTTTCGACAAGGTGGGTCGACATTCTATCAATTCCTCACCTTAAAACAAATTCTGAATAAATCTTCTAAATATTGCCGAACAAGGGGAAGGTAAGGTACAATACGAGTGGGCGCTAAACCACTCTTGCATTCAATCTAAGAGATCTATTGTGGCTAATTGAACAAGAGAAAATAAAAATTAAATTAGAAATTTAAAGTACAAAGGTAATAGAAGAAGCATTGATTCGGAAACAAATAATAAAAACAGCACTGCTTTATCACTACCTTATATGACGATACCTTTCCAAAACCGTACTCAGAAAATCGAATCGAAGATTAAGGTCTATAAAACCATCATTAAATCAATGATATGTTATGATTATGAGACATGGATGAGGGCAGAAAACAAAACGATAATTAGAATTTTTTTAAAAATAAGTTTATGAAAGATGCCTAGATCGACCAAATCTGGACCAAAAAGTGAGATATATAAATACAACCAAAACAAATATGGATATCTAAATACAACCATTTAACTTCACTAACAGTATAAAGTTCAGAGTGTGCTAGACTCCGCATACTTCGATGAGCTCGTTATATCATGAAGATGTATTATTCTAGCGTGAAGTCATGTCTTACTAATTATATGCTTTAATTAATAATGATAAGTTTTTTTTTTTTCATTAGATGCTTCCTCCACATCAAGTCCCAAATTGGATCTCAGCCACAGCTCACCTCGCTCAAATGCCAAACATGACGGGACCACCGCCAGAAAAACGATCTCCACCTCCACAAACGACGCCATCAACGCCACCTCCACCCCCATCGGACCCAGATGCACCACTCAACCTCAGCAAACCGAAATCGTCGAGCTCCGGTTCTGCGAGGTCAAGCCCACAAAGTACTCCCACTGCTCCTCTACAAGATCAGCCAGTAGCAGCAACTGCGCCTAAACTTCTTCCGCCTAATCTAATGATGTCAAGGGCGTTCTTACCATATGCAGGATTACCTCCACAGTTTCCTATGGACAGGAATATGCCCAATAAAGACATGACCAGTCCGGACAAGCAACCGCATTTTCCTCTTCATATGTATGGTTTGCCGACACCGCCGCATATGGGCGGACCCAAAGAGGATAGTATTAAGGAAGATAGAGATTTTTTAGCCAGTTGTCACCGTAAGTACAATTTCCAGTTGAAACTCCATTTTTATTCAAATCGGTAGCATTTATCTAATAATCGACTACCATATTTAGTTTTCTAAGTACTTTTATTTTTTAAAATACACAGTTTTTTAATACGTTGCCTAAATATTACAACCGTATAATTTTTGTAGTTTTCTTATTCAGTATCACCTTATTGTAAATTTTTTCTCGTTGTATCTCACTCCTAATTTTTGAAAATATATTACAAATTGTTTTATCGATATTGTGATGATTAGTATGATCATCATCATCTAGCAATCTGCTACTGAACGCAGGCTCCTCGCATTTCTTTCCATTTAGTTGGATTTGGCGCGATCTGAATTCAATTTGCAGTCACTATTTTTATGCCATTGATCCATCTCATCAACATGACTCTGTTTTTTTAGTTAGGTTGTATTCGGGGTCTTTATTCCAAACTTTTTTTCATCCACCGATCATTAACTATCTTGCTACATAAACTACCAAGTTCTGTTACTCTTGATTTTTTGCGTATAGTAGCATTACGTTACTCTGTCACGTAGGAAAACCCTCAACATGATTCTCTCCATTGCTTGTTTGTTGTTCTTGTGAGTGTTTCTGTACCATAGGTCATCGCTGACAGAATTTTTTGCTGTATTTAATGCACTTTTCTTTTCAGACACATTGGGATCTGTGACCTAAACATATCCCTTACCTTTCCAAGTGCAGCCCAGGCTAAGTTTATTTTGTTCTTCAGTTCGATCGTTTGGTTGTCTCGATTTTTTTGAATCTCTAAATATTTATAGGAGCTAACTGGTTCGGTGTCCCTGTCTTCAACTGTGATATTTGCTGTGGACTAAACTGGTCATACTTTGTGTTTTTGAAAAAATATTGTAATGTCTGTAATATCTTTTTTTGCAGTATAAAGCGCTTTGAGTATTATTTAACAGTTTTTCATCTACATTGATGCCCTCCTTGTTCCAATATATTGTGAACATGCGTACTCTAGCAAAGCCGTAAACAATTTAGGAGACTTATTGTCTCCTCATCGAACGACTCTTTCAATACAAAATATCCCAGTATACTCATTTTTACACAATCTATAGCGTTATTATAGATGTATTTGATAAGGGATATGTATCGGTGGTGTATTTTACATTGCGTTAGAGCGTGGAACATTTCACTTTTATTGACCATGTCAAATCATTATTTCGTCAAATCATTTTCATCAAATCATCATTTGTTTTGTATCCAGCTCTAAATCCTGCTTGATCACAAGGTTGGTTAAACAACTGGTAAATGTGACATAACAAGCTAATAAGTCTTTGAGAACAACCATTATTTTGACGACGTTTCGACAAGGTCGCACTTGCCATTATCAAGTCAGGTAGTGACGCTTCTTGCTGGTCATAGTTCTTCAGGTCTAGTATATCTACCTTTTTGTGCATGACTACTATAAAAGCTTTATTCCACTGAGATAGTGTAACTTCTTTTGAAAGCCATGAGATGTATAACTGTGCCATTGCTTTTAATACTGTCTTTCCTCCTGTTTTAAACTGCCTTAATAACAATTTGATAATCAGCAGCTTCAATGACTTTAAGGGTTCTTCAATTGGTATTTCTGGAATGTCCTCTTAACCCACATTTTCGACCTTTCCCAAGTTAATGTCGTCTTTCTTATTTTTTTCTTTATATTTCCTTGTAAACTTTTTCAACTGTCTTAATTATCTTTTTTTTCTGCTATTATTTGTCTATTTATATTTGCTATCCTAACAATACTCTTCTTACCTGGAGCTTGACTTCTCTTGAGCACCCTTAAACTCTATTTTCCTCGGCAACCGTTGTAATCTGTTTGGTGTTATATTGCCTTAAGTCCTTTCTCATTGCTTTATTAATCTTGGTTAAGCTGTCAATAGTTAAGCTTATTAGATAAGAAGACAATGTTGTACAGTTGTTTCCCATTCTTTTTACAATCAAATAAGCTATCTTGTATAGCATGGAGCATAAATTTCGTGGAGCAAATGGATTTCGTCAACCAAATTTCGTGTTTTATCCAGTTTGTTCTGTATTAGTTTATCAACAATCATGAGAAACATCGTCTTGTATTGTCTACTTTTCGATACTACATAGTATTGTTATGTTTGTCTGGTAACTCTGAACCATTTTCAACTAGTATAATAAAGCAACTTAATGTGTAATAATTATTCCACAAATAAATCTTACTTGACACTCGTACAAATTTTGCGTGTTAACCCTTTTGTTTATAAATTAAACACATTCTTAAGTGACTCGTAAAGTGAAGTTTACACCCACACGTCAGTCAAGTATTATATAACCTCACTCTGAAACGTATCAATAAAACAAACCATGTATCATTTTCTGTGAATAATATTTAATTGTATTTTTGGCATCAGCTCAAGCACTATATTATTCATCTGGACTGCAGATTACAATTAAAAAAATAAAAGCTCTATTGAGATCAAAGACTGTTTTATTATTTTCGATTTTCGAGTGGCATACCATTATTTACGTATGATATATTTATATAAATACACATTGTGTTTATGCTTCTTCCACTCGAGACCATAAAAAACGAATATAATTTGAACTCATTGTTGAATGATTCCGAAATGTATTAACCTCTTAAAATAGTTGTGAATTTCAACTTTCAAGACACAATTACGTACATACGAGAAATTTATTATCTTTCTTATAGCTAGTAATTTGCACAGAATTTATATTTAAAGTACACATGGCCACATCTAGGTAAACCAATATAATATTTTAATCCTTAAACATTTCAGTACCGCTTTTTTTCAGCAAACGAAAAAATATTTTTTGCCTAAAATGTACTTAAAACAGTTTATATAACACTCTTTTATCATTTGGACATTATAAAACATAAAAAAAACAATTTCTTTTCTTTTGAAGGCACAGATGAACATTGCACTTCTGACAATTCCATCTTGATTTTCCTGTACAACCAGGGTTTTGCATGTTAAAAGTAAAGGTACCCTAACCCTAACGAAGTTAAATACCATTATTACTGGCTTGTTATCTAACCATCTATTTACTACAATTCCATTAAAAGAGATAATTTGTTTCGTTAATCTTCTCTCACTTTTTGAAAAATCTTTTACAACAGTTAAAGGTAGTTACAATACCAGCAACAAGTATTGATTTTGGGTTGAAAGGTTATAGCTCACATAAAAATAATTATCACAATATAACGCACTTTCACCACCTAATAAATAGAGTTTTATTTCCTATCGATTGGGTTTGTTTTTGATGTATTGCTTTATAGACAATCTCCCTTTGAACGGCATGATTTGTGCATCTATGCAAACATTTGTTTTTATCTGCAGTTCTCTACATCTCTTTAGGACTGATTTAAAACTGGTCGAACTTTCCATAGTTTGTCGTTGCTCTGTCTGGGTTCCAGATTGTCAACACAATGTAAGTGGGTGCGAAGTTTAAAAAAACGATTGAATGTCATTGTATCTGGAAAAATATTAATTTTTAAAGATTTGTCTCAATACATTCGCAGTCTTGGAAATTTTAGAGAACCTGTTAGAATACTAAGGCCAAAAAACGATTTTATTTCTTGCAGGTTACATGGTAGAAATTTCTCAATTCCAGTTTGCAAAGCATACATATTGGTGTATTGAACGAAATTTTCCACCTTCGGTTTCGCCCTATTCACTATCATCCTCCTTTTCTTCCTCATTATCCTCTTCCTCTTCCTCATCCTCCCCTTCGTTTTGATTTTCTGAGACATCATCCATCATATGGCCAATTCTCTGTCTTACTTGTATTTCTTCTTCCCAGTCACTGTCATCACTAATACATCATTCTATGTCGAACAGGTTTTCTAGCTCTTTTAGCAGTTCCTTCTCCGTTAAATCTTTTATTGAAGGCGTTTTACTACTTGGAGGCTGAAAATAAAAATACCACTTAGTCATTTTGGATACAATTGTGCCCATCAAATTTGAGGTACACTTCTGTATTTAAAACTGATATCTAAAGAAACAAGTACACTTATATTTTACGCAATTGCTGCCATATTGCTTTTGATGCCAATTTACTTTTAGAATAAAACTATTCATGTGCCATCTGGTTACAAAACGCCGAAGTATATATAATACTTTCAGAATGTAAATTTCTTTAAATTGGATTATTTATTTATCAATTTACATATTCCTGTAGAATTATTTATGCATTCAAATTAATGGGTACAATTATACCCAACATGATTAAAAGGGTTAACTGGTATGGTCATAAAATTTTTAGAATTGGTAACTGGTATCGTAGGGCCGATTCTGACCCGACATTTTAGTCAAGTATAAAAAAATAACTAAATCAAATTGAAATTTTTATATATATTTATTATTGGAATTCGGATTTAATGTTTTGATGAAGTAAAATCAAATTTAGATGAATGATATGCATTTTTTTGGAATTATATACGACGGAATCTCTCTTTTGTTTTTGTGTAACGTTCCAACATTAGTTTGTATGCGAACAGTTATCTAAAGTTATGTTTCTTCCAGTTTTATTTACTGGTTCATTAAGTAATAATACTGCTAATGTCGAAACAGAAAGATTCTGAGGATTAAGTAATTTCCTTTTAAACAGTCTCCTAGTATATGACATTTTACAGTTTTCTATGAACTTCTTCTTAGGGTGCCTGGCCGTTACGAACGTTGGTGATCATTTTGGCTATGATGACTTTGTTGGTTGCTATACGAAATAACTGTGTTGAGGTCTTTCTATACCATGTTCTCAGGTTAGCAAGCTGGGATATCCTTCTTCGTTCTGGGGCACTTTTTCCTTCAATTTTACTTTGCAAAGGGTATTGAAGTAGCTTGTAACTGCCTTGATTTCTCATTATATGTCCCAAGTACTGCAGCTTACGGCCATTCACGGTGTTGACCAAATCCACAGTTGTGTTCATTCTTCACAGTACTTCATTGATGACTTTGTCTGTCCATGGTATCTTCAGGATCCTTCTGTATAACCATAGCTCAAAATCTTGATGTTTTGATAGAGTTTCCGCTTTCAATGTCTACTATGAACTTCACTGACTGAAAATTTCACTGATATAACGAAATTTGTCATTAAGTCTTTCGTTTCTTGTAACCACGCTGTCAAACCGTATGGCAGCTAACAGAAATAAAAATCGTTTTAGCGACAACGTCGCAAGAGATATGTCTTGTGCCGTGTCGTCACATGCAAATAGTCCTTTAGCATCTTCATGGTTCGATTTAAAGACAGGCGAGATTTTGATATAAGGTTGAATGCTCGAATAAATGAACTTTAAAAGATTAAAGGCAAATATGGAGCACAATTTTAATAATCAAATCTTGCCCAAGTACTTTCGCTCTCTACAGCATCATCAGGGGCATTTCTGGATAGCCCAAATTTGACGAAATGCCCCTGATGATGCTGTAGAAAGCGAAAGTACTTTCACAAGATTTGATTATTAAAATTGTGCTCGATATTTGCCTTTAATTTTTCAAAATACTATTTTTTTATTTGAGCATTCCACAATTATGTTTATGATATTATCAATTAAAAGGTACAAATTAAACTTTTTTCGGCACAGTCTTGTGCAACAGACTTTAAACCAGTACAATGTTATGCTTTCGTGTTCTACCACTAGTTGGTGGATTTTTTGACCATTTGTATCTACTTTTGTTATAAACTATCTTTGATGATTCTTGAAAACTTTCACTGTCTTTATCATCACTACTTACTTCTGAAAGTACAAGACTCTGATCGCTGATGTCTCGAATCGTTATTATTGAAGGCTCTGAATCATCAATTCTCGTATTCTCTAGAATATGGTTTAAACAACAATATCATATTCTGTGTCACTATCATGGTCACTGTCTATAGTTGGAGTGTAACTAATATCACCATCATCATCACCATTTAAAACAATTCCATGTGCCTATTCACTTGTATACCGTTTTCCATCGATAACAATTGAATCCAGGGTCGTAAAAAAATATACATATTCGGTATTGTCATTTAAGAATGGATTCCAGACAGTAGAACCACCGAATTGTGTAGTAGAATATTCAAACTGTAGATATTTATCATATAATAAAACCAAAATTAGTATAAAACAACTTTTACAAGGAAGTGAAAAAACAATGAAGCGCGTTATGTTTTTTAATATTTGTAGTTTCGGCTTTTTTTTACTGATAAAAAATAATTTTTTGTCAGTATTTTATTTTCATAATCATATGCCAGATATATGCAATTATTACAGTGACATCCTGTATCCTTCAGTGCTTCCTAGTACCGTACGCATTTTATTTGATATATGTATCTTAAAATGTATTGTATTAGAAATGTGACTTAAAAAGAACTCAGCTCAATTTTCCGGGAAGCTCAATTTTGTCGGTATTTTATTTTCATAATCATAAGCCAGATATATACAACAGTGGCATTCTGTATCCTTCAGTGCTTCCTGGTACCGTACGCATTTTATTTCGTATATGTATCTTAAAATCTATTGTATCAGAAATGTGACTTCAAATTTTTCGTTACAAAACATTAAAACGTTAGCAGACATGAAATTATTCAATTAGTTAAACAATAGGAAACAGTTTAGAAACATGTCATTAAGTTCTTGCAACCGAACGTATCGCCATGAGAACTCTACTAATAAATACACAATTGGTTCACTTGCTTTTAAATGTTATCTCCGTTTTTACGAATATATAGAACCGCTATGAATTCACTGTTTAAGAAAACATTGCGGGGGACATTAGCACGTGCCTTAACGTGGGTGAGGGACATTACAACTATTTTTGCAATTATCAATTGCATTTGTCCAATTTGCCGAAGCTCTGATTACTTTGCGTGGTCGATATAATTTTAAAATTGAGCAAAGTTGCACTTACAGTTAGTTATCTGAACCATTTTCTGCCGTATCTATACTCTTGTGGACTTAAGCAAGAATTTAGTCGAGATTTAGCAAAAAAATTCATGTATTTTTTATCGGGCTCAGAATACGGCTAAGAATAATCAGAATAATCTGAGTTTTGTTCGAGAAGAAGTTTTATATAGGTGCTTAGTCTACATTGCGACCATATATTATTTCTTCTTCTTTTTCTTCTTTCTTCTCGTTTGTATGCTATAAAGCTTGTTTCTTCTTCAATGTTTAAGCCTCCTAAATTGTTTCAATTATCGCGCCATCTGTTTCTTGGTCTGCCAATACTTCTTCGTCCATTTGGTGACTTATCCCATACTATTTGAACTATCCTATCCTCTGTTATTCTACTAATATGTTCGTTCCACTCCTGTTTTAGTTTTGTCACCCATCCATATATACCTTCTATGTTCCCTTATATTCGTCATTTTCTATGCTACATGGTATATATGGTTTCTGTCCCCGGCTTCTATATACCGTGTAGCTTCACCTTTCCTCAAAAAGTTTAAAGTGTTTGGTTGTCTTTGTGTAGTGTATTGTTATGTTCCATTTTACATTTATGACATTCCACTCTTGTCGGATAAGCCGCAATTGACGAAATGCCCCTGAAGATGATCTAGTGATCGAAAGTACTTGGGCAAGATTTAATTAATACCATGCTCGATATTTGCCTTGTATATTATCAAAGTTAATTAAAGGAATATTTAATAATAAAGGAGATGTGTCAGCTTACTTAATTTCAAGTTCATATTAATAAGATTGTATCCTATCAATTAATGTTTATAACATTTTACTCTGTAAATTGTAATGGATTTGTAAACGAGAGGACTTCTTGACATGTATTTTTGAAATACATTCTCAAACATTTTAATATATTTAGAATAAGTAATGCGTTCTTGTTTTTGTTTACATTTTTCAGGTGATTCGATAAGTTTATCCAATTTAATAATTTCCTTTTCTGTTTTAGTCTGGGGTTCACCGGACGCTAATTTCAAACTCGAAGCGGATAATGCAGAGAAGGCGAAAATCATCAGGCAACAGGCGAAGCGGGATAACGAAAACAAACCGCACATCAAGCGGCCCATGAACGCCTTCATGGTGTGGGCGAAAGACGAAAGGAGAAAGATCCTCAAGGCGTGTCCGGACATGCACAATTCCAACATATCTAAAATTCTCGGAGCGAGATGGAAGGCTATGTCGAATTCTGAAAAACAGCCGTACTACGAGGAACAGTCTAGACTGTCTAAATTGCATATGGAGAAGCATCCCGATTATAGGTATCGACCGAGGCCGAAGAGGACGTGTATTGTGGATGGTAAGACTTTAACTACTTTATTTTTAGCAATAGATCAGCGTATAAGAATCAGTCACAAAAGTAGAGAAAATTTATTATTTTAATATTATTTGGTTAGTATTTTCGGAAATATCTAAATATGTATTTCGATTCTACCAATTATTTAATCTTTATACCGATAATACTATTATTTACGATGTCATACGTGATCTTGGTCAGATTCTTTGTTTTTTCATATATCTGTTAATTTCTTTAATTATTTTTCTGCATGATTTTTATCTTAGTTGCTATATCCATATCAATCTCTCTCACTGCTATGGTTAAATTCCATTTTATTTCAGTTTTTATTCGCGATCATTCTATCCTGCTGCATTATCCGAGAGATGTTACGTCATACCAGAAACTATATCGTTGGATGACATGATTTTTACACAGTATGACATAAAAAATATAAAGGTAAATTTATGAGAATACTGCTGTTAAACAAACCCTATAACCGTTAAACATCCAGTCCAAATAAGAACACACTCTTACAAATAAAAAATCTAAATGAAAAAGACTTCAATGAATGAATACTTCAAACTCTATATTTGTTTTAATCCAGATGTAAATTTTCTTTCTTAAAGATTATCTCTTCAGAATGTCCTGTACTTTCAAAACATATATTATATAAACCATATCATTAGCCACACCTAAAGATACACTGTTGAAGACTTTTATTTCTTAGGGCTATGTTACACTAATCCGCCAAAACCAGTCTATATAGTACGACTCATTTTACCATTAAAATGGCCAACACACGTGCTGACCGTACCATGCGACACGACTGAACTTCCCGACCATCAATGTTGCTATACACGTTCTAACCATTACTACAGTTACAGTTCTCAGATTCTCCAGTTTCTTTTTCAAAATTGTCAACATTGCATCCAGGTAAACTGTTTTGAAGATTTACAAAAGAAAAT
Source organism: Diabrotica balteata (assembly GCA_918026665.1). NCBI lineage: Eukaryota > Metazoa > Arthropoda > Insecta > Coleoptera > Chrysomelidae > Diabrotica > Diabrotica balteata. The sequence continues at coordinate 53,854,169 of OU898281.1, forward strand.
TGTATGTTTTGTTTCTCCGATCTTGGTTTGAAATATCCAACACACTGAAAATCCCTCAAACAGCAGGAGTTTTGTAGCATTCCAGTAATTCATCAATAATCATGGTTTTCTCTCTCATACGTCGATATCTAAGACATTTTTGTAGACTGACCACTCCTAACGGCTATCAGCAGTTAACGGATTCGTATTGGGATCGGAGTTATGAGTAGGAGGTTGGCCAACAAGGCTACACACATTACGACTCGGCAGGTTCTGAGTGGAGAAGTCGGCTGTCGGGATATCATGGTTGCACAACCAGTTCGGTGGGCCCAACCGTTGGGTACAACTTTTTTTGTCTGTCAACATGCCTACACACACCAACCGTCGAGTGCAACATTGTCAGTGACGACAGTGGGGTGGTTTAGTCCAGTGGCGGACCCAGGGGGGATTTTGGGGGTTAACCCCCCCCCCAGAACCCTATTCCAACACTGTTATTCAGTACTTAAAATGGTGGAGGTAGCATAAAAAAATTTCGGTGCCCAACCAAACCCCCCCCCCCCGAGGAAAATTCTAGGTGCGCTACTGGTTTAGTCGGGACGTGTGTAAGAGGGTTTAAATCAAATTAAACGGCGCATATTAGACAAAATGGTGCATCACGCACTTCTTATATTGTTACCACATTATATAGTTATTGAAAACTAAATATATATGTTGCTTTGTAAAATTTGTTGGAATGTTGCAACGTTGTTGTAATGTTGCACATTAAATTTAAGATTTTCGTATCATTATTACCAGAGTATTAAAGGTATCATTATTACCAAGTAAAACAGGAAATCAGATCATTCCATTCTGGGTTTGGTTTTACAGTTTCTGATGTGACTTCGATGTTTTCACTACTTTTCTCCATTCTTGTCTCTCTTTGATTGTCCTTTTCAGTTTAGGTCTGTCTCTGGTTCTTTTACCTGGTGGTATCCATTCCGTTATAACTCTTATTGCTCTTTTTATTTCTTATTATGTGACCATACCATCTAATTCTCTGTGCTTTTATTGCTCTAACTATGTTCTCTTGACTCATCCATTCTTGTATTTCGTGATCCATCCGTTGTCTTACATCCTCTTCGTTTTCACTCTTTGGTCTCAGTACTTCTCTTAAAAACTTTCAGTTACATTTCTTTTCTTGCTGTTAATGTAAATGTCTCTAAAAGTTTTTTATTTAACTGATCTTAGTATGAATATATTGTCTCTAGTGGCTCTATTTGATCTTAATTTATTTTGATAATCACCGATTATATTTCCGGACTCGTTCGAAGTTCGTTAATGTCTGTGTCACGTTTTACGTTTTGAATCTTGACAAAGGCAAGGGTTTCCTGCCGAAACGTTGATTGATTGCAATGGAAAATAAAATCTATTTCCACATGTAACATATCTTTATTGAACGTAAAGCCAAGAAACATTAATTTTATATTAAATATATATATATATATATATATATATATATATATATATATATATATATATATATATATATATATATTGGGTGTTTCAGACAACTGCCCATTCTTTCGTCATTTGATCCTTAGTCCACATTATATTGTTAGATACAATATTAGGACATAGTCCATAATATTGTTAAATAATAAATTCTTTCCCAGAATTCTGATCCTTTATGTTTTATTAATAATTCTGCCGAAATTCCGTCCGTCCCTGGCGCTTTATTAATTTTTACTTTCTTTATTATCTGAACCACTTCTTCATAACTCGGACTTTAAATATGCCGCTTCGTCCTATAATATATTGTTCTCGATTTGTTAATTTCTAATGTTTGCATTTAGGTTTTCTGCACTAGGATTTCTTGTACTTGTTTTTTCAAAGTCTCTCTTTTTTCTGCACATTCTAGTCTAGTCCAATTTCCGTTATTATTGTTTTTAATGGTCTCCATTCCTCCTCTGCTGTATCTCCATCTCTGGTTCCGTTAAGTTTTATTTGGAGAGCATTTCTAAAAATTCCTATTTTTTTCTTGAGATTTTGAATCCTTCAACATTCTATTTTTAATTTGACTATTTGTCCGTTTTGCCACTGTCGCGATATTCTTCCGCAATTTTGTCCTGACAAGATAGTGATCTGAATCAGAGTTTGCCCCGCAATACGTTCTGACACTACGTTCTGGGTGTCTGTTGTCCATCTTTATTAAAGAATAATAATAATATTAAACAGTAGTAACAGCACCCTAATATCTAAGCACAATCTCACTGATTCGATTATTATATGTAACAGCTGTATTATTTATTATTATATTCATTATGTATTTGCTTCGAGGAATCTTTTATGTGCTATAAATGGTAATACTAAACTGATATTGTTTTGATCTTACCGTACTGTTTTATTATGTAAATTTGAGTCTATTTCGCCTTTTCATTTTATGCTAAAGCAGTAAATAATTATTGTAAGAGTATATAATAAAATTATGGTTTGGTTTCTAGGAAAGAAAATGCGAATATCAGAATACAAGATGCTAATGCGCCAACGCCGCCAAGAAATGCGGCAGCTCTGGTGTCGCGATTCCACTGACATGAACAACTTTATGCCTCCCAATCCAGAAATGTCACCCGCCACATCGACCTCCGGTAGGCCATCGGTATCGCCACCAATGGGAATGCTAAATGGCGCTGGTCCCAGCTCGGATGCTAGTTACTACTATACCCACGACAGCACCTCGCCGGAAGCCATGAACTTCTCTCAGGATTCTAGTATGGCTTATGATTCGTCACCTAGACATGGTAACGACTGAGCCTGGCTTTCAAGGGACAGATTCCCTCACTGGTATTAAGGTTCAACGTTAGAAAAATGTTTAGAAGATTTTGTGAGGCAGCATTTAACCAATTTAAGTATTTTGAAGACAGTATGGTAGCACTAGTTTTTGCTTGCGAATATGAAATTTGGTTAACGGAGTTCTCCTAAAGATTTTCCTAGTGTTTGTTTCGAATAAATGTCCATTTTAGGGCGTTTTTTGATTTGAAAAACCTTGTGGGTTTGTATTAATATTAGTCGTATGTACATTTGATAAAGAGACACTCCAAGGCAAGATTCTCTTGTGCCATTTGTGAAAATAAAAAATAATGCCAAAAGACTTTATTCATACTTAAAATTTTTGGTGTTGTAATTTGTATTGTTATGTAGATATATTTAAGAATTTGACGTTATTTATTTATATCTAGTTATTCATTTTTGTTTTTTTTTTATTTTGTAAATTCTTGTAAAACTTTATAAATAGTTTTCCGCATTACATTGCCAGTTTTTTGTTAATATGTACCGGATCTCTCAACTTTAATTTTAATACTTGAGTTTTTAAAAGGTTTTCCATTATTTTGACAGATCGGATTTTAAAAAAATATAAAATATACCTATGCCATACTAGCGTGCCATTGTGAATATTATAAATGCCACTGTAACTTTGGTATGAATATTTTAAAAATGCAAGGATTAAAATATTTGAGACTCTTACAGCAATATTGTTATTTTTCCAAAATGATGACGAAGCTTTTGAACTCAAGTGAGCAGTATTCTTTTCTATATGCTGCATTTTAGTCTTCTAATTCCGAAATGATCTTGTAAAAAATTAGCTTTATTAGAATAATAAAATTGTATTATTTTTTAAGTAAACGATGTATGGTACAAACAAATTCTGGTAGTTAGAAGACTAAAATATTAGGAACAATTTGGAAAAAATTAAATTTTACTATCTTAGTATGGAACAATTTGTTACTTTGTGTGCAATTTGAAAACTGTTAAACCGTATTATTGGCACAAAATATTCTTACCATACTTTTCTATGGAATTTTATATCGTACAAACATCACGAAAGTTATAATCCCACGGCCATCCCTTTTATAAATCCATCTTAGAAATGACTAAATGATAAAATAGGAACCAACTTTTAAATAATTCACAATTTAAATAAAAATAATTTTACTTATAATTAAAAAATACATTTATTTTTAGTTTTTCAAACCTTGAACTCAAAAAAAGTAAGTACAAGGTGCTAAGCTTACTAAATCATTGTGTTAACCCTATGTTATCCTTTTATGTTTTTATATTGCTATGTGGAGATGCTTTCTTAGCTTTGGACAAAAGCTTGGCAAGTTTTGTTCTATTCATCATCATCAACCTGTATGCGCCTCAGCTATTTCCATCTGTCCGTCTTGGGCGGCTTGCATCCAATTATTGCTAACACGCTTCAGTCGTCAGTCGATCTAGTTGGTGGGCAACCTCAACTTCTTGTCTTGGCCTCCAATTAATAATACGTCTTGTCTATCGGTTCTTAGATAATCTGGCGATGTGTCCTGCCCAATTTTATTTTAGCGACGTGATTCTTTCTATAGCGTCTGTTGTTTTTGTTTTACGACGTATTTATTCGTTTGGGATTCGGTCTCTCAAAACACCCAACATCTGGCGCTTCATAATCCTTTGAGGCTATATCTTGAAATTTTTTTGAACCATACGGGTAGGTCAGATTTACATATATAGCTTAATTTAAAAAACTCTGCCCAGGGTAATTCTATGCTACATGGGAGCTCACATGTCTGGTTATCTCTGTCCTATCAAATTACATGCCCTTTTATACGACTTGTCTGCACAATATCTTTTTTATCAACAGCAATATTACGATTTAGTACCAGATTATTCATTATTTGAGTCTTGCTCATGTTTTGTTTTAGTTCGACCTCTAAGGAAGCGCAATATAATTTTTCCAACATTATTAATGGATCATCCATACGATCAGCTATAAGAACGAAGTCATCTGCTAATATCAAATGGCTGAGCTTCTCGTCATTTATGTTGATACCATACTCGTTCAGGTCTGCTTTCTTACAAGTATGTTCTAAAAGTTTCGTAAATAGCTTTGAAGACACGGTGTCTCTTTGCCGTACTCCTCGCTACATAAAGAAATTATTTGTTTCCGATTCAGAGAGTATTGCGCTAGTCGTGGCATTTTGGTAGATATGCTCGATTATGTTAGCGATAGTCTGTTTGATATTATCTTCCTCGTAGTGTACGAATATCCCTGCCCTATATTCTGCAGAGTTCTATATCACGTTATTTATTGCTAGTAAATGGTCGTTAGTATTGTATCCCAATTTAAATCCAGCTTGTCCTCTGGGCTGATAGAAGCCTAACTTAGCCTCCGGTCTTTTTTTGATAATTTTTGTGAAAAGTTTGTATATTATGTGTGATAGCGAACTGATACGACGGTAGTTTTTTAGATCTGTTATGTCTCCTTTCTTGTATAATGAAACAATGTTTGCATTACTCCATTAAGTAGGAGATTTTTTGGTAAATGCATTCAATGATAAGTTTGGCTAAAACCTGGATGACTTTATTTTCACAATTTGCTTTTTAGCAATAATTTTTACGGATATTTCAGTTTACGACTTTTTATGGTTAATATCTTTCTTTTTTCATTTTTTTGAACACTTCTAAATTTGATATTTTATTCATCCGGAATAATTTAGGTATTCTTGTATAACGATATATAACTCCTCAGTGGAGTGTAGTGATCATCGTGATGTCGTGTATTGTTCATCTTCAAAGATCTCTGTCTCTGGTTATTTATTTTAAGTCATACATAGGTTATTTTGCAAATTCCTATATATTGGTTCACTCATCTTGTTGGGGATCTTTCAGGTTATCTTCGGCCTTCTATGTTTCCCTGGATAATAAGTCATTCCATGTTTTACGTGCCTGCTCTCATAACATGTCCAAAGTATTTTAATTGTTGAAGAGCCGATTTCTGACCTTTAGCTTATTTAAAATTGAATTATTTGACCTGTGGTCGGTTCACATAATTCGTAACATTTTTCTCCAACAGACCATTTCACTGGCACCTATCTGTTATCTTTCCGCTTGTCGCAGGGTCCAAGATTCCTATCCGTATGTCACTATTGGGCAGTTTCATTTAAAAAGCGCTTCATTAATCATGTATTCTGAGTGCAACTTAAATAATGCTGTTGACAACATGCAATATTGCATGCCCCCCTCTTAGGTAAGTAAGTATTTATACCTTTCTATAATTGATATTCATGTTTCACTCTGACAAATGCTTTGTAGCAATGAATAAACATAAAAAGACATCCTGATTTACATCTAAGCATTGTACAAGAGTTGTGTAAGTATTTTGTAGTGTTCTGTAGTGCTAAATAAATAGTGCTTCGTTTTTCTCTTCTTCTGAATCAAGATTGGGTATTTCCTGTTTCCTTTAAGTTTGGCATACAATCTATGATGTATAACTTTCAGGAACAATTTTAATATATGATTTATTATATATGATTTATGATTTATTACACTTATGGTATATCGTAAGGATATATCTTGATATACTCCAATCCCTTTGATATACAAGTAATTTAAAATAAGTATAATCAAAGGATGGGGATAAGTACCGTCGCTTTTATGATAACAAGAGGCATGTTATATGCACAGGAAGTACTCTAATAGTGAACTTGTGATAAACTATTGTAACCTAATGATTATCATATAATTTCCTTTTCTGCTCAAAATTGATTTGAAACTTTAGACAGTATACTCGTTTGTACACAAATTTTGTAAATGTTTTATTGCCGTTTTCGTACAATTGTTCACAGAATAATCGAGATAGTTCCATATTAAGAGCTTGATATCTTCCGATGAAATTTTTTAAGTGCAATGTATACTTACTTTTGTTTCTGAACTGTTGATGTTTATATATTTTAAAGTAAGAGCCAGTAATTTAAGTGACATTATTTATTTTCAACAGTTTTTCTATTTGTACATTTGTACAGTCCCACTCGAACTATGCATCAATACAGTAAACAGGTTATTTTCCAGGCTGTATTATTCGAAAAGTACTAATATAATGTAAAATAGAATTTTTGTATAAAGTCTTTATCACAACTACAAAAAATAGAAAATCTAGAAGGTATAATAAATATTAAGTCACACTAGCTACGAATATGTGCAAAGAAAAGTACAGTATATGTTTGAATCTACATTTTAATTTTTAAAATTTCCAGTGAGTTCACAGTATCTTCCAGAGGTTATATGAGTTCTTATAGTGGAGTAACATGACGAATATTCAAAAACGAATACTAGAACACAACTGATAATTTTCACAAACAAATAGGTACCTACCTTATGTAAGCAGTTCACACTGTATTAAAATCATTCATTTAAGCATTATTTTAAATTTAACTTTGTTAGACCCCATAAAAAACCACTAACGTAATAAAATTAAATAACTTCTGTCGTTCTGTAAATTCGTTAATAAATGTGAAAACTTCCAAAAAGTTTTCATTGGTTTAGTCAATATTTTATTGTTAAATAATGAAATTTTGAGAAGACGTCTGGAAAATAACCTACGCAGTTAGATATTATACACATGTTATGTACTTAGGTATAAAAAGTTATTTAGGTATCAAAATATACACATGTATTATTTTATTATGTTTCTTTTTGCAAACTTCCTTCTAAAACACTTCTTCTGGTAATACTAGAAGTACCAGTGAAAAAGATTGACAACCCCCTTGTTTCTTAATTAAAACAAATGGTATATGTATTAAAATAATATGATGGACATCAGAATTTTCGATGAGGTTATCTAGTTATTTTTGGAACGTTCATACAATTAAATTTAGACCTACGATTGTTTTGATTTACTAATGTAAAACATACATATTATTTTTTTTATACAATTTTTTTTTAATAATTTTTCCTTTTCTTTTTTTTGTTATTTGTTTTTTGCCTCGTTATTATTTCTCTATACTGAATATTTTCACCGTATAGTGGTCTTGCCAAATATAGTTTTTATCTGTAATACCGTTTAAGGCGATTTGGGAACTTTTATTTTGCTTCAGAAGAAGAATCAGACTACTAGTAAAGTACTACGTTTATTACATCATTACTATACACATCATTTGTGCCATTTCTATCAACATACATCCCATTTTGCTTCTAAATTCAATAAATATTGTTGTTAATTTGTAATTTTCTTCATCTTAATCTTCGTTTTGAACATGTAACTCATGTTCCTCCTCAATTCAATAGCTGTCTTCTCTTATACATATTCTAATACATGCGGATATCGCTGGCAATATGGATTATTGTTGTTAATTTGTCTTAACTCCGTATTTTGAAGATTGACTACTATCATAACGATTGTCATCTTATCTTCTGATGTTCTAAATATAACGTCAAGTTACACATCCATGACATTTTCTCTGTTCCTTACTTTGTTTTCCAGTTGGCAATCTGAAGTGTTTTCAGATCTTGTTACACTTGTTCCATGTATCTAAGTTTGGGTCTTACCTTTGACCTTCTCCCTATGGTGTTTGAATCATTATATGTTTAGGTGTTGCAGACCAAGGATGCCTTATAATTAAAAGCGATCTATTTTTAATCGACAATTCAGAACATTCTGCTGACAGTCGTAATGTGACCTATCCCATAATAAACACGGTCAAAGTTTAAATTAAAATGCAAATATCTGTGTTGTTTTTTTGTAAAAATATTAATCTGATCCTCAGTTGGGCCAGAGCGGTGAAAGCCCAACGCCACAGGATGAGTAGTACAGTGGGAGATAATCTCTTTCTGCTCGATTATTGAGAGTAATGACAAAAGTGTAAGAGAATTTTTACAAAAGTTATAACCAATTAACGATTTTGCCTTATTTTGTTGTTTTTGAGCAACAAGTGACAAACGGAGCATTAGTACCATAATATTTACCAGCTTTTCTTCTGTTTCGTTCCAAATAATAATGTTTAATGGGATATAGAAAATCATCCACTTTATGGAGCTGTCAAAAATATAATAATAGGGGGATCGCGCTAAAATTTTACCTACACGCTTAAAAAAGGTTAACTATCTAAAACTAATGTTTTTTGAGGTCGCAGCTATCTATTCGGCGAAGAGGTTAGTTATCGGACCACCAGATATTTCACGAGTCAATGCGTTAAACATTTTACTTTCTTATTACTTTTAAAGTATTTCATAATCCCAAATTTATACAGAAAAAATGGTACTTCATTCCTAAGCCTTTTATTGTAATTTCGTTAGATTTTAAAAGGTTTTCTCTAGATCAGTCCCATTACTTGCGATTTGGTCTCGTCACTTTAGAAATTCTTAATCTATAACAATGCAAACTCCCGATTTCTAAATACAACAAAAATTTGTTCGTAAGAAAATAACACAACATACTGCGGAGAAAGTGCCGATGATTAATTTTGGCAAACTTGTGACACTTGCGACACAGGTCGCATATTTTTTCTAATAATTACCTATTGGAAAACATGCTGACAAAATTTCTAGTTGCATCAGTATCGGCAATCGCTTGTACTATCTTATGTAAGAAGCTTAAAAACTACTTGAGATCTTTATCGCGTCTACAAGAACAATAACGTAATTTACATAAAAAGTAGCTCACTGGCAACAAAGCAGTTATGTTTGTTTAAATTATTGAATTGTTATTTTATAAAGAAGACGAAGAGGCAAATCTTTAACCGTTAATAAGTTAATGAGTAGTTCATAGAACAATATTTTTTGAAAATAAAATACTGAAAATAAAAAATAAGATCATAGAAGAACTAAAAGGTTTTAGTGGAATGTCTTGGTGATTGTTGGCTTATCCGATTGAGCAAAAAAGATAATCGATAATTACTCAGTTATTGAAGAAGATACCTCATTTAAATACTGCCTAGCAGAAAAAGGATAAGAAGAAAGTGTATATCACAAATACAAAAAGATGCACATTAAAAACCTAGTCGAATTTTCTTTTTATTTAATTTTTCAATTAGCTACACAATTCTATGTTTTACATTATAGTCAATGCAATAAAAATATGTGTCTATGACAGCGTGCTATATCCTTTTCATGTGTTGTCTGTACTACTTTCATATGCATTTACTGTTACTATTTTGTTGTAAATCCTTTTTGATTCTTCAATTATCAAGTTTCTATTATTAACATAACTCTGGAAAACAATTTATCGACAAACATTACCTATTGATCACACTTATTCAAACATTTGATCTGTGTTTAAAAACGTAGTAAGAAAAGCTAACTGGTCACTTTATCTGAACATATCTAGACTCTGTTTTCAAGGAAAATTGTTTAAAACCTTTATTGTAAAAGATAATTATCCAAGAATTTAGTGGTTGGAATGAATATATGTATAATTTTTAACTTAAATTGTGGGTAACCTCAAATATTATATAGTAAACCTTAAATTTTTTACTTAATTGTTTTAGAAAACAAAACATGCATTTTTATTCAAATATCCCTTAAAATAAAAATATGGATATTTAAGTTTTGTGATTTGTGATACCTACTATTATTAGAACAAAAGAATTAGTTAAAAAGTGTAGATTTATTTGAGGCTTATAGCTGATATTAAATTATGTATGCAAAGCATCCAACCAAGTCATTAGTCAAAGTAACAAACTGGAAACAATTTTCTTTTTTTAAGTTAGTTATTCAACATAAAATACGAATCAATTTCGTTCTTCTTTTTTTACACGACGTTGGCAATTATATTAGCCCATTTCATTTTATGTACTAGTAATATAAATAAGTTTATCAATATTTTGCTGGTTAACTGTCGTATATCCCAAGCCAGAATTTTGAACATCTTTCTGGTGAGCTTCTATAGTCGATCTTTCCTAAAATTGTGAGTTTTAGGTTATATTTTTCCGGTGACATGACCGAATTACTTAATTTTTCTTTGTTTATACTAGGTTGAAAAGTTCTTCCCTTTTTCTCTTCAGTGTTTGTTGTATTAGTGAATCATAATTTCAAGATTTCTTCGATAACCCTACAGTTCAAAAGTACTTCAAATTCAAACTGTCCACGACTCAACACCAAAGACCATTGTAGAAGTATATATATATATATATATATATATATATATATATATATATATATATATATATATATAGCACCTGAGTACTCGGGTTCATCAATATGTAAGTATGTTCGACACCATAACACTATTTGAATTTTGTAGCACAGATCTTGCTTTATCAAAACATGCTTTTTTTACTACTGAGTAATTCCAACCTTTATCTAGACTGCATCTGAGATTCATTATATTTACCACTACTATTAATTTAGTTCAGTTTGTGTCTAATTTATATTTTCGATTATAACTATTGCCTTTGTTGTGTTTGTGCTTAGTTTGATTCCGACATCTGCACGAATTCTTACTATTTTGTTCATCAGTTTTTATTGCATCTTTGCTATTTTTATTAATATATTTACCATCTATGTTTATACCATCTGTTGTGCACTCCATAACCATTATTTTCTTGATAACTCTTTCATTTCGTTGTATGCTTTAAGATGGTTGTTCTCTGGTTCCAAATACATATTAACGATAAGTCTTGTTGATCCGGATTCACTCCCCGCCTCTCGACGCGTTAGTGTTCTGAGCTGTTGGACGTGAATCCCTGTCCTGGTATTTGGTTTTCACCTCTGGCTGCGTTAAGTAGTTGAGTTACTGTGACCAAATGCCCATCTTGGTAGTTAGTATTCGCCTCTGGTTGCGTTGAGTAACTGAGTTACCGTTGCTAACTACCCATCTTCCTGTCTTTTGTTTTCTTTTTCTTTTTCTTTGATCTCCTGAAGAAGCTACATACAATTGTAGCGAAAAGTCGAGATGAACCCACTTTTGGGTCACTCACAAATGACACGGTCCAAACCTGGAAGACGAATAAACTATAAAAGCATCCTTTCTTTGATCCATACAATACTGTACTAATGTTTGCATTTTGATGATGGCTTTTCTCGTGCAAAGTAAAGTTTTGAATATAAACTGACTCCAGCCACTGATTTCATCTCAATTTTTACATAATCTTGGGTGTAATATTCTCTAGAAAAGTTTCGAAATGTGACTTACGTTTTTGCAGAATTTTGAACGTCCATCGTTAGTACTATATCATAGATATCGTTAAAGAGATTTACGATAGTCTCTAGATTATCATCATGTGTTATGATATTCTCGACCAATATTTGATCTTTGGTGGTTTTAATACTTGATACTAAACTCGAAAACGGTTTCACATAAACTTCTGTAGGAAACTATATCATGTTTATTTTCATCTTAAGTTTATTTCATATTTGTTATTTGTCAAATGATAATAAAATTACATAGACAGATAAGTTTTGTTTTTTTTTTGGTTATATATTTTCCAACTAATGAAAGCGTGGTGCTTTGTATACACCTTAAGCTTAAATGTTTATTGTACAATATTTTCCATGACAAAAATGTTCTTTGTATCTTTTGCCAAAAACAAATAAACATCCCGACTATTAGTCGATTTTTATACAGCATTAAAAATGTGAAGGTTACATACCATTTTTGCCAAGAAGAAAAAGTATGTCTAAACATTAATAATACAGTACCATTATTGAGCTGGTCGTTGATTGAAAGCGAATTTGCGCAATTATATAAGCTTCTAAGAGTCATCCATTATACTCGAAATACAAAAAATATTCACTTTGTTTTTTATTGCAATGAGGAAATGTTAAACAACAATAGTGAATCGACTAAAACCGACAGATCCAGATGGGATTCACGATTCGCAGATATCTTAACGGACTGTCGTTATGGCGGACAAACGAATCATCCCATGAAATCGTAATTAGTCGCTTTTTGTTATTTTGACTCGCAATGTCGCTTCCAGATGATACCAGCTTTGTTCATGACGTACTCATACCTGTGTACTTACTAAACTCTTTCTTAGGACAATAACCAATGCAGCTAGTACCTTTATCTGTAAATAGTTTTTGTTTCTGATCGATTGAAATATTTTTTATCCTTTTTAGATTCTTTATGTAATGTACTTAACTTCCTAACAATTTGCCGTACTTTTGATAATCCGTACAGTATCAAAAATGTAAGTTGTATATGAAAAAATTCTCCACGTGACGCGCTCAGAATTGATATGAGAATATGGTCAAAGAAAAACCTTTGCATATCGAATAGAAGTGTGGGTGGTATGAAATTAAGCTATAAGTTAGAATGTTAAAAGTCTTGTGATATTTTCTATGCAAAACATTGAACGTGTACTTATAATATAGTAGTTTCATAAAACCCGCAGTTTATTTCAAAGAAATAAAATAGTTGATTAAGCATTAGTAAAATAATGAAACAGACTAGAATCAAACTCTATACTATATCGTATAAATAGGCTATGAAAGTAGTTATCTCATAAATGAGGTATATGCAACATAGCACAATTTGCCTGCTTTCTTTGCCTACAACTTCTATCATTTTTCTACGTTTGTTCAATGTTTTTCTAAGAAACTACTCTACGGTCTGTCATCTTTGATATTTGCAGCTGTAGGGTCAGTTGAGATTGGGAAATATATAAAAAAATTTCAGAGCCTAAAGACATTCTTAATAGAAATTCAGAATTGGTAGTAGATGAGATTATTGTCGAAAAAATAATAGAAATTATGTTGAATGGATATATTTATGAAAACAATTTGGAAACTTTTCCGATATTCTAAGGTAGTTTGTAGAAATTGGAAGAGAATAAACTTAACAAAGCATTTAACCGTAGTCTAAACTTTTGGTATTAAATATTTACACGGTTTGGTTCCTGTAGTGATTTTATTTGATACAAGGTTACAAATTTTTGTGGAAATTCTATTTTTAACGAATTCTCTCATTTCTGCCAAAGTAACTTATTTTTTTTACTTACGTTTCTAGTAGTAAGTTCTAAAATAGTATTAACGGTGATTTTCTTCAAACAAATTAAGTATGCACAGAATGTAATTCTTTGATCATTCTACTCTCATTCTTGTCAGTTTTGAGCGAGCAATGCAGAATATATTGATTATTCCATAATACATTAGACGGCTAGTGATGAATGTATGTAAATCCCAATATCAATGTAAAAGTTAATGTTAAGGTTATATCCAAAAATGGCCATGACCTGGAATATATTATTAGATGCTAGGCTCATTGTTCTTTCCTGTGCCAAATTAAAATAAAATAATAAAATGTAATCTGGTTTTTATTTTCTCCTGTTAACATTTTAATATTTATTAAGTCCAAAATATAAAGAAAATAGCTGGAAATAAGGTGAAATATTTCGAGCTTTAGACAACCTTTAGTCCAGACACACATGTGAGTTAAGGACGAAGATGATAAAAATTTCATTAAGCATAATCTAAGCGAAAACCAAAATCATATGCAAAAAAACAATAAGAGAGAGAGAGTGAGAGAATAAAAATGAGGAAGGGAGCCTAAGACAAGTAGAGTCTACTTGCCTAAAATAACAATTGATGCCAAGAAATGGAGGTGATACAAAAAAAATAACTTTAACAAAACTGGCAAATTAATAAAGCAAAATGATAACGAAAAAAAGGGAAACAACTGTGACAAAAGACACGGAAATAAAAAAGCACAACAACCACTAAAAAGTGAAAAAAGTAAAAACAAGAAAAGCAACAAATAGCAAATAAAGTAGATTAAAACTAGGAACATCATCATCATCATCAGTGGCATTACAGCTCGTCATGAGACAAAGCTTTTTTCAGACAAATCTTCCATTCGCCCCTGTCACGAGTAACTCTTCTCCATGCTTTAACTCCGATGGATTTTGGAAAACTAGGCACATGGTAATCTGAAACTTATCTGAGACCTGAAAAATGGGGAAAGTAGCAAATAAAATGTAAACAATTAAGATCGACAAACTAGCACTACAGGAAATAGATGAAAGGGGAAAAGAACCATCACGAAGAAGAAATACATAGTACTCCAAAGAAAACAAACTAGAAAAAAGCGGTACTATACTACGTTCCACGTTAAGAAAATAACATTGCGGAGATAGGGCCATGTATTTCTTATGGACGATAGAAACGCGGCGATGCCACGACACACTCAAGCACAATTTAGGGTTGTATAATTTGTATTTTCGTTTCCGCGAACATGAATTAAATTAATGTTTTTTAACGTAATTGACCAAAAGTGCCCATTCGAAACAAGAGATGAAAAGTAGGGAAAATGATTTTAATTAGATAAATAGTATTTACAAAAGATTATTTTATTTTATTTTAATTATAGTAACGACAGTTTATTTGTTTTTCGGTGAGCCATGAATCATAGAAATCAGTAGAAAATATTGCTTAGTTAAATCATGCATTTTGCCGCCTATTAAAGTTTTAAAGGCAAATAAACGGACTTGGAATATCTAATTACTAATTGCAACTTAAAATAATACGATTTGCGTATGTCAGCGATTTTATGTCGTTCTCTGACTACATAATGATAATAAGGCTTTTATTTTGTAGTTATTTTGACTTTACAGTTAAATGTTAATTGAAAATGAAAATTCAAAAATTAAACAAAAGGGAATATCTTGGACATCCGTGCAAAAGAGAGTGTCTGAGAGTTTTGGCAACACTGATCTCCATAAGCGTAATGTTATTTTCTTAACTTGAAACAAAGAATAGAAACAAGTGTGTCAGGGACTGACAAGCAATGGCATGGTAATACTAAATTGGAAACTTTACTAAAAAAGTAAGTAAACAAAGCTTTGGATTTGGATGTACTGAACACCCGTCTGTAGCCCACATTCGTGAAGAGAAGTACGGATACGTGCGTCGATGTCACCATGGCTACACAGGGTGTATCAGCAAAAACAAAAGATTGGTGGGTCTTGCCAGAATATACCGGAACGAAACATTGCTACATCAGATTCTTGATAACCGAAAGCAGGAACCACTAACACGGTTCATGCGTCCGGGAGATCAGGAGTCGGATACGGCGATGCTAACGACTAGGAGGCATATGATGAACTCATTAAATTGAGAGTAGGCACAATGAGTCAAACGCCAATGGTGGAAAACCATGGACGACTAATGAAAAAAGCTTTAGAAGGCAGTAAAATAGGTCGTCGAGATGTAAGCAGGATGCCATAAGTGGAGTGCACATATCGAAGAGATCGATGAATGTGTAGCCATGAGGAGAAGAAAAATGAGGCGAGGGGCGAGCAGAGATAAACTTTGTTGTTGCAAAGCAAATCGAAATAGAATACCGCACACGAAAGAAAGAATTCTACAAAAAAATTCGTACAGAAAAAAAAGACACTGGAGAGAACTGTGTGACAAACTGGATAAGGACATTTTTAGTCAGGGATATAGAATCGCAATGTAAAACAAAAACTGGACAAAGAGCTTGAGATAATACGAGAACTCTTTCCATCCGGCAGATGGCATCAAGTGTGGAGGGACAAGGGAGCTGAGAGCACCGTACCCTTTACCATGAATGAATTATTCGAGTTATTGGATGCATTCAAGACGCGTAGATTCCCCGGACTAGACCAAATACTGGCCGAAGCGGTAAAGGGTCTAGGACGCGTGGAGCCTTGGTAGCTTTTGAAGCACATGAATGCATTGCTTAAAGCATAGACATTTGCTGAGGCTTGGAAGACATCAAGGTTGATGCTGCTTCCAAAGACTGTAGAAGTATCGTCCCATATGCCTCTTTCCATGTATCGGGACGTTGTACGAGAGGATGCTTTGAGGACGGATCAACGGTACGATTGAGAAATGAGCAGGCCTATCTACGAGAGAGTTCGGATTATTTAAAGAGAACACTTCTTCTTCTCGTGCCACTCCTAGCGGAGATTGGAAATCATCATGGCCACTGCGACTTTGTTAGCAGCGCGCCTGAAAAGTTCAATCGAACTACACCCGAACCATTCACGTAGATTACGAAGCCACGATATTTTTCTTCTTCCCACACTTCTTTTGCCCTTAATTTTGCCCTGCATGATGTTTCTTAAAAGTTCGTACTTTTCACCTCTCACAATGTGCCCCAAGTATTCCATCTTTCTAGTTTTTATCTCATTTAGAATTTCGCATCTTTTGTCTAAAGTTTGGAGTACTTGCGTGTTAGTGACGCGGTCCATCCATGATATTCTGAGAATGCGCCTATAGCACCACATCTCGAAGGCCTCGATGTTTTTTATGGTCAACTGTTTTAATGTCCAAGCCTCAACTCCATATAACAGGGTAAAAGAGAACACAATTGACGCAATTTTGACTGTACTCGAGGCATTGTACAACATTGGGGAGGAACAGCGCTAGGCGGTTCTGCTGCTCTTCGATGTTAGAAATGCATTCAACACAGTGGAAAGAGGTGATGCGGGCATTAGAGCAGAGAGAGTGCCGTAACTATGTGATGAATGTGGTGGCGGAATATTTGTCTGAGAGAAGGATCATGGTTAAAAAGGGCACTCTTGTTGACGTAACGGCTGGAGTTTCACAGGGATTTCGGGTGAGGCATTCAGACAACGTCGTGAAGTACTGATTGGCAGATCAGGGACTGCAACTCGCGACAGAGAAGACCGAAGCCATCATTCTGAAGGGTAAACGTAAAAGACAAGAGAAGGAGTTTTAATGTGCATAAATACGGCTGATATCAAAGAAATGCGTTATATGTTGGAGGGAGCATGTACGGGTGGTCACCCGAAAGGCAGCGAAGAGCGCGGCGGCGCTGAAGAGACCAAACCAGAAAGTAAGGGGGTCCTACATGGTATTGTACAGCCAGTCGTTCTTGACCCGGCACCAGTCTGGAGTGACGCTATAAGGAGCTTAAGATACGAGTATACAGAACGAGTCTGTTGTGTGTAGTATGCGCCGACAGGACTGTATCTGCGAAGGTCTTGTGGACATCACTGGTTTTGTTCCTCTGCATGAATTCGCAGTAGAAAAGATCACACCGATCCTAAGGTACTAGGTGGACTGTGGTCATAGGGACTAGATTACTTCTCGACTCATAGAATCATAATGGCTATTTTTATTTTTGATTTTGCTGCTCTAAACAAATTAATCAATATGCAGTCATACCAGTAACGTAAATTCTTCAACCAAGAATTCTGCCATCGACCAACAGATCATCTTCCTTGAATCTCTCCTTGTATTATAATTTAAGTCTCCACAATATCTTGGTTCCCATATCACGTGGCTTAGATATTAGAAAGAGGGACACATATAAATGCCTATACTGCAAATACTCCGACATTGTTACTCACACAATGCTAGAATGTAATAGATTGTGCAATAGATAGATTGTGCAAAGAAACATAAATTATAGAAAAATAGGTATGAACCCTGTGGCTATAAGAGAGATGATCGCGAAGATGACGGGAAGTAAGGAGGGATGGAATAGTGTACACAATAAAATCCGAGCAGTCATTTCGATGACTGACAACCACAGATATAAGATATAGATAAGAGAAGGGAGTGTTCCGAAAGTGTCGTTAGTCTTACAGCGGTCATTCCACTTTCGGAGTATGGTATATGTGACAGTGCACAAGTAGGATAGTGTGGTTTTAGTTGGTAAGATAACAGGAAGGCATCCGTTTGCAGGTCCTCCTTCTAGGAGGAATTAGGCTCAGATGTACTCCTTTACCCTGAATCCAAGACACGCCAGTCATCCCCAGGGGTGGGTCAACCTGGTACGGCTTTTAGAAAATTTCCACTTTCAGAAGAAAAAAAAGGTAAACAAGGCTGCAACAACGAATTAGCAGAAATAGAAAACCATCCATCCATTAATTACAAACAGCTATATGGTAAACTATAAATGAAATACAGAAGAGATCATAAATTACATGAATGATACATGGTACAACAGATGAGAACCAACTAGATGACATCCGGATCCATCCATCCAACAATTTATAATAATGTGATAAAAAAAGCATAGGAGATAATTATCTTCTTCTTTGGGTGCCGTGTCCGTATTCAGACGTTGGCCGTCATCATGTTTACAATTTCCTGAAACCTTTCTCTGTCGGCTGCTGCGCGAAATAATTCTTCTACTGTGAAACCACACCATTGTCTAATATTACGCAGCCATGAAAGTTTCTTTCGACCAATCCATCTCTTTCCTTCCACTTTTCCTTGTATAATAAGGCGAAGTAAATGGTATTTGGGTCCTCTAATTATATGGCCGAAGTATTCTGATTTTCTCCTCTTTATGATGTTTAGATAATTATAATAATAGGAAAAATTAAAAAAGTTAACGGAAAAAATAAACGAACGTAACAGGGAAATTTTGTAAAAACAATAGAGACAATGGAAGAATGAATTCTTAAAAATTTTGGAAGAGAATGATAAATATAGCGCTAATCTATTTGGATATCTAAAATACAGCTAAAAACTTATTAAGAATCTTGTTTAAAATCGACAAAAGAATATGAAACACTCACTTCCTTGAACAATATGAAAATAATATGGAATATCCAAAAGAAAAAAATACGCCATAGAGGATAATAAAGATAATGAGTTATAAGACTCTAACATATGGCAAAAATTTAAATAAAAAAGCCAGCAGAAAAAGTACATGGTTAAGAACTCATTGATAACCGAGGTACGAAATTTCTAACGAACATCTGCGAACCTGATAATTAGCTTTCCGTAGCTAGATAATGTGATGCCTAGATATTTAAACTCCATCACTTGTTCTATTATCTGATTTTCCAGCTCCAATTTACATCTTAGTAAATTTGATGTTGTAACCATGCATTTTGTCTTTTTTGGGGAAATTAACATGTTAAATTTTCTGGCTGTTATATTAAATTGGTGCAGCATACGTTGTAAATCATCTTCACTTAGAGAGAGTCGTACTGCGTCGTCTGCCTAGACTTATTTTAAGTTATTTTCCCATTTGGTATCCTTTTTTTGTTCTTACTTTTTTTATTATTTCATTCATAATCAGAGTGACCATTAGAGGACTCAGGGAATCTCCCTGTCTTATCCTATTGGCAGCTTTAATAGGGTCGGTTAGTTCTTCTCCTACTTTTACTTTTATTGTGTTGTTTTGGAAGATATTTTCGATGGTTTTGAGTATTCCTAGAGGTATCTCTATTGCATACAGTAAGTGGATAACGTCTTTTAATTTGACCCGGTCAAATGCCTTCTTAAGGTCCACGAATCATAGATATGCCGGTTTGTTGCAATCTAATGATGTCTCTTGCACTTGCCTCAATATAAATATACATTCGGTGCATAACCTTCCCGACCTAAATCCTTGTTGTTCTTCTGCTAGTGTTATAATTTTATTCAATTTGTTATCACTTTGGTTGTTAATTTTAGTGTTGTGTTTAATAAATTAATACCTCTGTAATTTTCCGGGTTAAATTTGTCTCCCTTTTGAAGAGAGGTATTAGGATGCTTGATCTCCATTCTTGAGAAATTCTGTTTTGTTCTATTATTTTTTGGATTAGTTTTATTAGTTGTTTGTTCATACCTGGTCCTCCGTACTGTAGGAGTTCCTTCGTATTCTGTCCTCTCCTGGTAATTTTCTATTTTTAAAATTCCTGAATGCTTCCTTCACCTCTCCCTCCTCAATATATATTTCTTCGTTTGTCGTCACCTCTGGTGTTGGTGGTTCATCATCGTCACCTTTATCAAACAGAGATGGAAAGTAGTCTACCCATGTTTCCTTCTGAAATCCTTCTCTTTAAATGAAATTTTTATTTTGAGAGAAAAATTAAGAGATCAATACAAACAATATAAGCAAGAGTATACATAACATTCATAAATAATAATGCAAGTAAAAAGTGTATTAAATATCACGAAATATTTCGTCGAAAACAATGTTTTTTGTTACAATGTCTCCATTTTCTGAAAACTTTTGCTTGGCTCCGGGAGTTATGTAAACTTTTACTTTTTACTTTTTAATAAAAACAAAACCGGAAGTCGACCTCAAAACCAGAATGCAATTTTTAGTTCATCAAATGTCGACATGGATATCATTTAGCAGTTAATTTTGCATGCTGATCACGAATCCGGTATCAGATTTGCTCTATCTTGACGTGTTATGCGCGTTTTGGGTCACTTCCGGTGTCGGATCGTAACAGGAAGTACATATTTAGATTCGTCTCGACGAGAGCTTTCGATCCATAAATACATTGTGGGGTCTAAAAATTTGAACTTCCGGTCATCTCAAAACCGGAAGTGAATTTTTGTACCAAAATTATATCTTGACAATCTCATACGTAATACTAATAATATTCCGAAAAAATATTTCAATTACCTAATATGGTTTTTGAGTAAAGTGGTGGACAAGAAAAGGGCTTAGCGTTTTAGTATATAAGATTAGTTCGTTCATGTTTTTTCTTTGTCCTCTGATCATTTTCCATATTTCTTTTTATGTTTCGTAGCAATCGTGTTCCATCTGTTTTGAGAAACTCTGCCAGTGTTCCTTTTTTATTTGTCTAACTAAAGTACTGCTGAGTTGAGGCATCTTACGTCGATTATTTTTTATGGATGTATATCTTTCTTGGTTATAATATAATCTATAATAGATCTTTGTCCACACGTATTATTAAATGTATATTTGTGTTGGTCTTTGTGGTCAAAAAATGTGTTGTTTATTCTTAGTTCGATATTCGTGCAGAAGTTGATCATCAGTTCGCCATTTTCATTTTTATCCCTCCAGAAACTGACAGAGAATGTAGCGTAGAAGTAATTTTAAACTGTTTGTCCTCGTTTTAGTGTAGTGTTTTGTATAATTTATGTTAGTTTTAATGTTTCCACATCCTACGCTTGCCGGATAGTTCTTATTTTGACGAAATGCCCCTGAAGATGCTATTTTAAGCGAAAGTACTTGGGCTTGATTTAATTAACCTGTGCTCGATAATAGCCTTATTTTCAAAGTTCATTTATTCGAGCATTCAACCTCATTTCATTCATTCATTCATTCATTCATTCATTTTCATTTTTAACATTCTCGTTATGTTTTTGTTTGATGCCAGGTATTACTTGATTGCCTATTCGAGCGTTAAAATCCCCCAATATTATCATCTTTCCTCTGACTTGATCTACTACTTGTTGTAATTGGTCGTAAAACGCTTCCCGTGTTGTTTGAGGCTTGTTATTTTCTGGGCCGTATACTGCGATGATGTCCATGTCTTCCTTCTTCATTCTTATCTTTGCTGTTACTATTCTTTCTGATATGTATTAACACTCTTTGATGTGATTTTGGTACCTTTGGTGTATTTGTAAGGCTACACCTTCTTTTATCCTGTTTCTTTTGCTACTCCACTGTAGATTAGTATGTATTCACCTAATTTTTGTTGACCTTTTCCTTCCTTTTTTGTTTCCAGCAGAGCACAAATGTCTATATTTTTCTCTTTCAGCACTTGGTTTATTTCTTGGTCCCTTAAGTTGAGTGATCTGATATTCCAAGTAGTAATTATCATCTGGGTTTTGGATGTTTTTCGCTTGTCCTTATTTCTTGCCGTAGTCGTCTTTATAGTATCAATCCGGTTCCGAGACTGTACATTGTTTTATTGAGCAGTATTTGTTATTACGATTGGTAGGTTACTAACCTTGCCAATCACCCTCCACATTTTATCCGGGCTTGGGATCGGCTGTGGTAACCGCAGAGCTACTCAATCCTCCCAGCAATCACACCCTCTAACCTGATAGTTAGAATGAAGAAATGGCCGAAGAATGGAAGACGAGCAATATAATGTCAATATTTAAGAAGAAAGAACCATCAAACTACTAATGTAGGGAAATAACATTACTTAATACGACATATAAGATTTTAAAATTCTCTTATTAGCCAAAAATACGTCCTTAACAGGGATTCAGATACAGCAAATCAACAACATATGTTGGTAGATAATCGATTGCCAAATGAAAGGATGTAGAAAAAACAATCAAGGCATGCAATATCAAAAGGAAATACAGCCTTAACATTTAACACAAATACTGGCATACGCATATGGTATGGCAATCCTTTACAATATTGTTCTGAAGCTATTTTCTTCTGGGATTTTTAAAGTAATTACTATTTTAATGGGAATAAGCCACAATTGAAGGTTAAAGTACTCGTTAGTTTACTGTCGTTTCAATATCAATCTCAAAAAAAAACAAATTTCGTTTAATTTATTATTGTTTGTATTTTGAGAACGATTTTCAAAGTGGAAATTAAAACGTCAATAAACTTAATTTAACCTTCAATTGTGGCTTATTTCCATTAAAATAGTAATTCCCTTTACAATAAGCGGAAGAACGGAGGAAAGAAGAACCAGACATTAATAAAATGTACAGAATATACTCTAAGAGTACTTCAAATCTATCTAGCAATAAGAATATGTGGAAAAAATGAGAAAACCGCAGAAACAACAATGTGTTTAGTAGCAGTCAACAAATGTTATTAAAGTTGCTATAGAATCCTTCTTCTTCTTATTGCGCTGTCTTCTTTCGAAGGTTGGCGATCCAAATGGCAATTGTAGCTTTGGAAACTGCTGTACGAAAAAAGTCTGTGGATGAGCGGTCAAACCATCTCCTCAGGTCTTTCAGCCACGGGTTCTGACCTCTTCTAACTGGTCTTTTGCCCTGCACTTTACCTTACAATATGATTTGGAGTAATTTATAGTTTTCACCTCTCAACACATGACCCAAGTATTGTATTTTTCTCTTTTTGATTATGCTGAGTAATTCTTTTTGTTTACTCATGAGCCGAAGTACCTCATCATTGTTAACTTTGTCTATCCATGGAATTCTCAGCATCCGTCTGTATATATACATTTCAAAGGCATCTTTTTTTTTCTGTTACAGAGTCCATTGTCCAACTTTCACAGCCATACAGCAAAACACAGAAAACATAAAATGTTTTCATGTTCATGAGTGTTTTCCTTGCTTGTTCGATTCTTGACAATATTTCTTTTTTTTTTTTGATTACACTGAATGATGATATTTGCTCTCAAATACATTATCGAAGTTACCTGTTCTATTATTTGTTCCTTGGCGTACAAATGTACGTTTGTTGGTATTTTAGAAAATACTAGAATTTTAGTTTTGGAAACATTTAGATAAAAACCAAACATTTCGCTATGACCAACTACCGCATTTTTTATATTTTGTAGTTCTTGTGCATTGCTTGCTATTAGGATGGTATAATCAGCGTACCTGATGTTGTCTATTATGGTTCCATTAATCTTGATTCCATATTGAACATTGTCTAATGCTTTTCTGAATATAGATTTCGAATACACATTAAATAATAGTGGTGATAAGACGCAACCTTGTTACACTCCTCGCCAGATTCGTATATTTTCGGATGATGTGTGCTCTATTTCAATTGTTGCCTCTTAGTGCCAATATAGTTCTGAGATAATTCGCTAGTTTTGTTCGTCAATTCCAGTTGTTCTCAGAATTTCGATTATCTTTTGATGGTTAACACAGTCAAATGCTTTTCGATAATCAATAAAACATGCATATACATCTACATTTATATCTCTGCATCGTTGTGTCAACACATTTCACACAAATTGAGTGTCACTCATCTGAAACTCATACTTCTTGTAAATTCGTGTATGAATGATTCTGAGACAAGTTTTAAGGACATGAGACATCATGCTTAATATTCGATAGTCATCGCAGTATGAGTCATTGAATTTTTTTTGGATTTCTAGCAGACAGGAAATATAAGAAGTTGAAATAAAAAAACATTCAATAATAGACACAACTGAAACCTGTTAAAAGTGACAGCTCTCCCGTTGTTCGTTCAAGGGATATTATTCGCTGATTGTTAGTTTCAAGAAATTTACTTTTTTGGAATTTCTTTACAAGGATTAAAAGTTAAACTATTATAGAGTGCCACAACAAACACGAAAAAAATGTGTAAAATTATACAGGAGAGAGTTGGCATGCTCACCAACAAGAATCAATAATACCTATGTCATTAATGCACACAAAACTACCTGTAAAATAGTAGGATATGAGAAACCAGTTGTTTGAAAATAAGTACACCAAACCTCTTACTTATCATTTTTCTCTACAGACAACTGAAAGTTCATGATAGGTACTAGGAGGATTCCTTCGTACACGAACAGCTCTGAAGAGGACATTCAATGCATGTTAAATACAAAATTTTGACTCCTAGCTCCTCGCCATAATCTTATAAGATAGTATAAATTCCGTGTGATGTACATTTGTCCTGTTAGAGTCCCGTCAATAAACACCAATTCCGTGCGTCCACCTGCCACAATACCTCCCAAAAGTTAACACTGTCACCAGCGAAAGGAAGTATGGTACCATGGCACCAGCTCTTGTTGGCTTGCGCTGAGCACGAATTCGCCGGCTACCACTGTTTAAACAGATTCTGGCGTCGACTGAAAAAAGCACAAAATTATAAAACTGTTAAGCAAGCTGTATGTGTTCTAGAGCCCACTGTAGGCGGTGAAAAACATGTCTAGGTTATAGCTGAGAAACTCTTATTAGTTGATTTTAAAAATTCTGAATATTCTAAAATTCTTCTTCTTATTTTATTTATTTAGCGTATGGACTTTCACAGTACGATTAATATACAAATACAATTACAATAATATACACATATATATTATATATATTATTCAAACACTAAAAATAGTAAAAATAGAATGAATAGAATGAATGACACTAAATATTAATGTCCAATTTACATAGCCATTCAATTGCTTCTGGGGAACATTCCGCAAAGTCCTGGAGGTTTCCACGGTAGGCACGATTCAAGCAGTCTGAAACACAATGGCTTATGGTCTGTCTAGATTCTCCACAATCGCACTGTGGACTTTCTGCACGACCCCACCTGAACAGCGAATCAGCACATTTACCATGTCCGGTACGTATACGATTAAGACTTGCCCAAATGGACCGGGGCAGATTTGATCCGATGAAATCCTGAGTTGGGGTGGATATCTTAATATAGTCCGATTCTACTGTTGGCATCCATCTTGTTGTCCATTGCCTATGTATATCATAGGAATTACCAATTTTTCGGGCAGATCGTATTGAAGGATTTCTAGATCTCAATCGTTGGTGCTCTTTTGAGATGTCTGGGATATCTTGATGTATTGGTAATTGTACGTTGGCTACAATTTTCTGGTACTCTCTCACTAATGCTGCTGTACGGCGTAGATCTGGTGGAGCAATATTGCTCAGTTTGCGGATCAGTCCCCATGCTTTTCGACTGGAACGTGAGAAATCAATAAGTTCTACGGTAGACTTCCATTTATTAAGTCTTGTTGAGTCCAGTGACTTCAGTAAGTTGTCACCAATTTCGGGATCTTCTGATTTCAAAAATTCGTCATATAGTTTTTGGCTTTCTTCCGTCCAGCCTGGGATGTACTCCTTTCGGAAACCTCGGGGGATATGTTTTTTGGCGATAGAGATAACCATTCCTACAAAACGGTGATAGTTGTTGGCCTTTGGGTCAATGAAGCGAATGCAGGTGTCCAGCTCTTTGGTGAATTCGGGCCAATTTCCTTTGTTAAAATTCCAACGGGGTCTCGGTGTGGATTCAACAATAGGAATTTGTATGCCTAGTTCGATTATGACAGGTCGATGCTGGCTGTGAGGGAAACTGGGAAGTACAGTTCGAGAGCTTGGGAGTGGTTGCATCTGTGAGTTAGTGGAAACCCAGCATAGATCAGGGTTGTAGCCTTTGCGCCATCTTCTAGAAAAGAAGGTAGTTTTATCTTTTAGACTATGGATAAGGTGAATATTATTTTCTTCAGCCCACTCCAGTTGTTTCTCCCCATTTTCATCATTGTTTTCATATCCCCATATTTTGTGGTGACTGTTAAAGTCCCCAATGTAAACTGCAGGTTGGTTGTCAACGGCTTTTATTACATCTACTGGCCATTTAGTTAATGGTGGTTTGTAGATGTTTTTTATGATTACGCCATTCACTTCTGTAGAGACTATTGACACATTATTTTCGCAGCTGCAGTCCGTCATCTTAGCATTTTGTATACTGTTATGCACGTAAGTTGCAGTGCCATAAACATTGCTGTAAGTGGCTCCAATCATGCTATATCCCGGAATTTTACCCCTCTTAAGAAGCTCGGTTTCCGATGGTGCGTGAGTTTCTTGAATGGTTATGACGTCAACGTTATTTTCGATTAGTAGTTTTGAAAGAAATTCGGATTTTGATCTACTAATTCCTTCTATATTTATTTGACATATACGGAGGATAGGCCCGATACGTCTCGTCAAATGGTGTTGATAAACACCTTTGTAGTTTTCCATATTTTTATATGGAGATTCCTGTTCTTATTTTTCTTTATCGTACTGGTTGCCAGGAGAGCTCAGCGGCTAGTTTGGCGTCCAAAAATTGATAGACCATTTAGCGTTACCCAGGGTGCACCACGTGGAGGCGATCTATCATTACACCCCTCATCTTCTTCTTATTGTAGCCAACGATACTCTTATTCCTGTAGCATGCTTGAAGTCTCTTTGGAGGTCTGGTACAGACATAGAAGAATTTCTCCGAATGGAAGTTCTGATATATCTATTCTGTTGCTCATTGGAAACTTGGGGTCTATTAGAGCTAGTTCTATTCTATATCGAATTTGTCTCCAGAAACCTATTCCATGTACCTGAGACATCACCCTGAGAAACACTTACTTTTTCCGTCATGAATCGCTGTGAAGGGCCTTCTTCAACTAAAGCAATAATTTTTGCACGGTTTAACTCAAAAATTAAATTACGACTAATCATTAGAATTCAAGCTTTCACAAGTTTTACCAGAATAAATTTTTCAAATGTTTACACCTTGGCAAAACCAGATCAATTAAATGGGTATTTAAATAAAATATAACCAAAAAAGGCGTGTTTTATATGAAAAAGGACTATTAAACATATGGTAATGATATGGATTTATAATAGTGTAGCAATCGTGAATACAAGGGGCGGTGCATATATATATATATATATATATATATATATATATATATATATATATATATATTCTTAGAAAGGGCTTTAGTGACTATGTGAGTAATATATACGGATATCTTGGGTTTAGTAGTCAATATTGGCCTTTAAGTAAAACTCTTTTAGGTTTATTAAGCTTTCGAGTTTATTGTACTCTTTTTCAAAACGTACTAAAAATTAACATAAAAAATTACATTAGAAAAATAAAGTTATTATATCTTCAATAGGCTTACCCTTGTGAGAATTGTGTTTTAAAATTAGCAAAATTAATTAACATAACGACATTATTAAATTTTATTTACTTTTTCGTTCTGTCAAAACTTATTACTAATGTTTCCACGTCTCTTCTATTTTTTTATATTTATTTTAGGTGAGTTTGACAGAGAAACTGTCTATGTTTATGCAAACCTTCATTGCAAATTTTGATATAATATTACAGTTATTAAACAAGGAACAGAATTTTATCTCATTTGAACTTGGAATAATCCCTTTAATATGCGTAACTTTTAAAAACTTTTATATTGTTATTCTTTTATTTAAAAGAAGATTACTGTATATAGCACTAAGATTTTCAATGTCTTCTCTTTTGTTTAAGGTGTTTTGTGTAGTTTTAATTAAACACATTTCTAGAAACAGTCTTTTGTTGTAATTTGTTTCCCTTCTCAATATTTCTGTGCATTATTATTAAATTACAAGCCTGTGCATTAAGTGAACATTGTATTACAATGGGCCATACGCCTAACTATGATCAAACAGAAATATTGAGAAGGGAAAGAAATTACAACAAAAGACTGTTTCTAGAAATGTGTTTAATTAAAACTACACAAAACACCTTAAACAAAAGAGAAGACATTAAAAATCTTAGTGCTATATACAGTAATCTGCTTTTAAATAAAAGAATAACAATATAAAAGTTCTTAAAATTTACGCATATTAAAGGGGTTATTCCAAGTTCAAATGGGATAAAATTTATTTTTATTTGTGTTTTTTCTTTCTTAATTACTTAGTAACATAAACTTTGTTGCTTGTTTAATAACTGTAATATTATATCAAAATTTGCAATGAAGGTTTGCATAAACATAGACAGTTCCTCTGTCAAACTCACCTAAAATAAATATTAAAAATAGAAGAGACATGGAAACCTTAGTAATAAGTTTTGACAGAAGGAAAAAGTAAATCAAATTTAATAATGTCGTTATGTTAATTAATTTTGCTAATTTTAAAACACAATCCTCACAAGGTAAGCCTATTGAAGATATAATAACTTCATTTTTCTAATGTAATTTTTTATGTTAATTTTTAGTACGTTTTGAAAAAGAGTACAATAAACTCGAAACCTTAACAAACCGAAAAGAGTTTTACTTAAAGGCCAATATTGACTACTAAACCCAAGATATCCGTATATATATATATATATATATATATATATATATATATATATATATATATATATATATTATATATATAATTACTTATATATATATTTATATATATATATATATATATATATATATATATATATATAGTATATATATATATATATATATATATATATATTATATATATATATATATATATATATATATATATATATTGTTCTGATATTAAAATCAAGAAAATATCGGTTTGTTTTAAAATATTTCAAAATTCAAAAACATTAAAATAATTCAGATAATTAGGATAATACCCAACAAACATTTCGAAGAAGCAAAATATTTAAATTTTTGGATTACCTGTATTAAACACAATGTAAGCTAAGCATAAAATTATTTCCTTTGTTATACTATACTTGAGTGACTCGCATAATTTTAAGTGAAATCCCAAAGACAATTGAACCGGGTTTTTCCAAATACATTAACGCAGCGATTAAAGACAATAGAAGAGGTTTTAGAAAGAGGTGTTTGTTAGTTTTTAAGAATTATAGAAAAATATTATTTGTAAATAAGTTTTAGGAAATTTTATAATTATAGGTAAAAATTTGTTTGTTATCGGAATGAAAGAATGGGGAATTGTGACGAGTTTTGATTGGCGGAGATTAAAAAAGGTGGGAGGTATGTAGGAATGAAAGTTTAGCTAGATTTCGGAGTGAAAAAAGATAGTGAGTTGGTTTCCAAGGGTGCAAGGCGAACGGCCGTTGTTCTCGGGTAGTTTCCCAGAGGTAGGAAGCAGTAGTAGTGAAAGTTTGTGAGTTTTCGTGTAGTTAGTGTATCTGACAGAAGCTTATCCAGTAAAATATTGTAAGTCATATTTTTCTACTTATATTCCAAGAGTCACTGTTCAGGCCAACGAGAGATTCAGTTTATCGTAAAGAAAAGATATTCCAAGAGTCATTTTTCACTCAGGCCAACGAGAGATTCAGTTTATTGAGAGAAGAGGAAGCTAGCATAATTTGAACGATTCGTGCATTTGAAGGAGATCATTAAGGACGAGATACTTGCAATAATTTATTGTAAGATTGCTGATTACTTAGGGAGCGGCCACGAGTAAATAGTATAGTCTACAAATAACAAGGATTTGGACCACTTGTCATCAGAGAGAGATAGTTTTGTTTTCTGCAGTTTTTCTTTCATTGATAACACAATTTTTACACTTAATTTAGAAAGGATATAAATATTTTGATTAGGAGATTTAGAGTAATACTTGGATTTTGAGATTTCAACTAATATTGTTTGTACCATTAATTTTGATTGTTCACGTATGTAGAACAAAATTTTGAGAATTATTATATGAGATTTTGTTTATTGAAAACTTTTTAGTGTGAATTACTTCATTATTTTTATTTCAATATATAGTGTTAGATCATATGTGTTTTTTATTATTCCGGTATTCTTTGGACCTTACCTTTCACATGTAATAGCATAGATATTGAAGCACGAATTTAACCCTGAGATAAAAGAATTAAAAATTGTGATAGAGTCATACTCATATCATTTAAATAATTTTAATTAATCAAAAAATTAATTAGCTAATCATTGCTTGGCGCACCAAGACTTGAAATATCACAATAACTGGCTTCCAAAACGTGGGGCTTGAAAATATCGCAGCTTTACATTTGAAGGAAGGGAAAGAGATCTGGAATAAGTACAGGTGATCCAGAGATAAAAACATATAACATTGAGGGAATTTGAATTTGAAAGTATTTTGACAATTTTTTCCAGGGAATATAAATTTGATTTATTGATTGATCGTAGTTAGTTGATATTTACTGCTATTGAATTATTTGATATTATTTTACCAATCGTACATTTGATATTTATTTTGAATTATTTGAATTTTACTGAGTGCATATTTGATATTTGTCGTGAAAATTTATTACAATTGGGGAGAAATATTGTCGTGTTCTGCAACATATAGAGGGTTGTAAAATTTCACATTTGGCGGGGACAAAAACAGTAACGAAAAGAAACAACATGTCGACCACAAGGAGTCAAAGCAAAATGCAGGAAAGGAAGGAGGATAATAAAGAAGAGGAAACAATTGTGGAAGAAGGATCGGATAATGAAGAAAATGTTACAATAGTTGAGGAAAGAAAAGAAACAGGGATGTTAGATAAAATATTTCAACTAATGCAACTCCATTACGAGAAAATGGATAAAATCCACAAAGAAACGTTACGAAAAATGGATGAATTTTCACAAACAATAAATGAAACATCAAAGAAAATGAATAGAAACCATGAAAAGACAGAACAAACAATAGAGATAAACCAAAAAGAAACATCACTAAAAATGGAAGAAAACCAACGGGAAACAAGACAAGCAATAGAACAGAAATTAGAAGAAAATGATAGGAAAATGGAAAAGCGTTTGGACAAATATGAAAATAAAGAAAAAGTTAGAGAAGAAAGAGAGAGGAAACTAGAGATGCAGAGAGAAGAAATAGAAACTAAAATGAAAAATAATAAGAATGTCCAGAAAAAGGAATTAAAAAAATTAGAAACAAAATTTGAAAACGCGTTACAAGAAGACTTGCGAGAAATAGAAAGAAAAATGGAGGAAATCAAGAAGGAACAAAATTCCGGGGAAAAAAGGGAAATGTTTACCTATGGAACAAGCAAGGCGAAAATACAATTTGGCTGGGATATTAGAAAAACACACCCAGTACTGTTTGTTAAAAATTTGAAAACCAAATTGCAACATGTGAGATATGTTGACGAGTGCAAAGAAACTATTAGAAACCATCTGAAAGAAGGAGCAGCATTATGGGATGAAAGCAAAGATGATGAGTTTAAAATTTGGACAGATTTCGAAAATAAATTTCTCAACTATTTATGGTTAAAAAATAAACAGAGGAAAATAAACCCAGAGCTACAGAATGGAAAATATCACGAGAAATGGGAATATCTGAAGAAAGCCAAGTGGAGAAAAATGATGAACATATTTTTTAAAGTTAAAAACTTGGGAAAATTTAAATCGAAAGCATATCCAATCCCGTATAAAGACAGGCAATATACGGGGTGTTTTAATATTCACGACATCTATCAGTATCATGAGTAGATTTTAATAACATAGTGAAATAATTTGATCCTAGAAAACTTTTGTCATTTTTAAAATTTAACAAAGAGTTTTCGGCAGACCAAATGGCGGGGATTTGTTATGATATTAAAATCAAGAAAATATCGGTTTGTTTTAAAATATTTCAAAATTCAAAAACATTAAAATAATTCAGATAATTAGGATAATACCCAACAAACATTTCGAAGAAGGAAAATATTTAAATTTTTGGGTTACCTGTATTAAACAAAATGTAAGCTAAGCATAAAATTATTTCCTTTGTTATACTATACTTGAGTGACCCGCATAATTTTAAGTGAAATCCCAAAGACAATTGAACCGGGTTTTTCCAAATACATTAACGCAGCGATTAAAGACAATAGAAGAGGTTTTAGAAAGAGGTGTTTGTTAGTTTTAAGAATTATAGAAAAATATTATTTGTAAATAAGTTTTAGGAAATTTTATAATTATAGGTAAAAATTTGTTTGTTATCGGAATGAAAGAATGGGGAATTGTGACGAGTTTTGATTGGCGGAGATTAAAAAAGGTGGGAGGTATGTAGGAATGAAAGTTTAGCTAGATTTCGGAGTGAAAAAAGATAGTGAGTTGGTTTCCAAGGGTGCAAGGCAAACGGCTGTTGTTCTCGGGTAGTTTCCCAGAGGTAGGAAGCAGTAGTAGTGAAAGTTTGTGAGTTTTCGTGTAGTTAGTGTATCTGACAGAAGCTTATCCAGTAAAATATTGTAAGTCATATTTTTCTACTTATATTCCAAGAGTCACTGTTCAGGCCAACGAGAGATTCAGTTTATCGTAAAGAAAAGATATTCCAAGAGTCATTTTTCACTCAGGCCAACGAGAGATTCAGTTTATTGAGAGGAGAGGAAGCTAGCATAATTTGAACGATTCGTGCATTTGAAGGAGATAATTAAGGACGAGATACTTGCAATAATTTATTGTAAGATTGCTGATTACTTAGGGAGCGGCCACGAGTAAATAGTATAGTCTACAAATAACAAGGATTTGGACCACTCATCATCAGAGAGAGATAGTTTTGTTTTCTGCAGTTTTTCTTTCATTGATAACACAATTTTTACACTTAATTTAGAAAGGATATAAATATTTTGATTAGGAGATTTAGAGTAATACTTGGATTTTGAGATTTCAACTAATATTGTTTGTACCATTAATTTTGATTGTTCAGGTATGTAGAACAAAATTTTGAGAATTATTATATGAGATTTTGTTTATTGAAAACTTTTTAGTGTGAATTACTTTATTATTTTTATTTCAATATATAGTGTTAGATCATATGTGTTTTTGTTAGATCAATAGCATAGATATTGAAGCACGAATTTAACCCTGAAATAAAAGAATTAAAAATTGTGATATATCATTTAAATAATTTTAATTAATCAAAAAATTAATAAGCTAATCATTGCTTCACGCACCAAGACTTGAAATATCACAATAATATATATATATATATATATATATAATATATATATATACATATATATATATATATATATATATATATATATATATATATATATATATATATATATATATACCGTAGCAGCCGTATTTTGCGTATTGCATAATTGCGTATGACTACTATTTGCGTAGAAATGTAAATGCATTAATAGATAAACATATTTGTTTAATAGGTTATGGTTAATATGTTTCATTAAATAGATGCTGAAGATAGACGTAATGAAATTCATGTATCGCATCCGGGTAAAGCATTTTATGCTAAAACTAGATATAAATTCCACTCATAGCTACTGTGAGAACTCATCTCAAGGCAAATATTTTCATAAAATTATTATTCATGATCTTATTTTAAAGAAACATCTATTTTAATTCTATTATGTCTACAATTTTAACGTAACTATAAAATTTATAAAGGTCAAAAATGTCCATATATCACTGAAGGTATTGTAAATAATGGTTTTAAAAGGAAATACTTAAATTTTAATATTAAAAGTGGATAAAGAGCATATCAAGGATTTTTAGGATTATTTTTTTCGTTACTTTTTAATTAAATATTTAGTAAAATATATAGTAAGAAAAAAATAAATAGGTGCGGTAGGAGATCCTGTTATTTGCTTAACATTATATACATATAAATCAAATGAAGAAGTGATATAATTCATAGATTAGGAAAACTTAATCATTGAACATAACTTGGGATTAACAAGTGATAACAAAAATTTTTGCTTTTTACTCGTCTCTTTTTTTTACACCGCACGTGTACACCGCATTATTAACGTGTACACCGCACGTGTGTACCGCATTATGCTCTGCTTTTTCGATATCACTTTTCTGTATTAATTTGTATGGTTGTTTAATACATACTTTTGAGTCTTTCTATACAAATCATCTTTATAGTTCTGAGCCTGTTTAGAAAATCTCAGTTTACTTAAAAAACGTCTTGGTGACTTGCATGCAGTTACTAGTGAAGGAATCCTATCTAAAAAAAAATATCACTTTATTTGTAATATTGTAATAAAATACTATTAAAGTTCGGATTACAGGCTAAATGCCTGTTTTCCATATTTTGCCTATTCTGCGTGTTTTTTTGCACATATGGGATTTTTTCGTAACTTCCGCCTAGTTGTGCATTTTTAAAAATTGTATGCTACTACCCATTATATTATTCATACTACTACGAGGATATATTGATATTAAACTAGCCTTTGATAGATGGCGCTACTTGATACCGAATTGGTTTCAGTGTTGACATTTGCCATTCATGACATGACGTCTGTCAAAATCTTAAGTTTTAAAAACAATTAGTTTTTTTTACAGCCGTCAAAAGCAAGCAAATTTCGTGTTTTCGGAGAAATGGAAAAAGTCGAGTATCGTTCGGTGAGTAAGTTCCTCCACAAAAAGGGTAAAACTAATGTGCAAATCAAAGCCGATATGGATGAAGTTTATGGTGAGGTTGCACCTTCGTTAGTAACAGTAAAAATTTTTAAAGCTGAGTTTTTTCGTAGTTGTACAAGTGTTTTTGATGATGGACGTCCTGGGAGGCCAAATGAAGTCGCCACGCCGGAAAGGATCAACAAAGTCCATGACATGATTATGGCAGATCATCAAATTAAGCTCCGCAGGTAAATAGAGATCCTAAACATTTTATACAAACGCATACACATAATTCAAAATCATTTGGACATGAAAAAGATATCCGCGCGATGAGTGCCGCGTTTTCTGACAATCGATCAAATGCAAAAACGTGTGACCACTTCGGAGACGCTTTTGGCAATAATACGGTGCGATCCGAAGGATTTTTTTCGCCGATTTATCACCGTTGATCAAACCTGGGTGCATTATTACATACCGGAAACCAAAGAAAAGTCAAAACAGTGGAGCAAACGCGGCAAAGGGCCGCCGAAGACGGCAAAGAGTGCACATTCGGCCGACAAAGTAATGGCGACTATTATCTGGGATGCGAATGACATCATCTACATCGACTACTTGGAAAAAGGAAAAACAATCAACGGTGAGTACTACGCAGTATTATTGGATCGATTTGATGCCGAATTGCGTCGAAAACCTCCCAGTTTGGAACGCAAAAAGTGCTCTTTCACCAAGATTGTGCACCGACTCACCGATCTGTCATCGACATGGCAAAATTACACAAATTGGGCTGTGAATTGGTTGAACACCCACCATATTCTCCAGATCTTGCCGTCAGCGATTTTTTCCTGTTTCCAAACTTAAAAAAATGGCTCGGAGGACGCCGTTTCGCAACGAATGATGAAGGCGTCGCTAAAACTTCAGCCTAGTTTGAAGAGCTTTAGCTAAAGTACTATTCGGATGGGATAAAAAATTTGAAACTCGTCTTACTAAGTGTATCGAGCTAAAAGGGGACTTTATTAAAAAA
This sequence comes from Diabrotica balteata, assembly GCA_918026665.1. Lineage (NCBI taxonomy): Eukaryota > Metazoa > Arthropoda > Insecta > Coleoptera > Chrysomelidae > Diabrotica > Diabrotica balteata. The sequence continues at coordinate 53,890,283 of OU898281.1, forward strand.
TAGATCGATTTAATTCCAGAAAACTTGTTTTTTCTATCAAAGGCTAGTTTTATATCAATCCACCCTAGTATTACTAAAACCTTCTATAATAAAATTTTGGGTCAATAACAAAATATCAATAGTTTGTTTAAAATAGATTTCTAGTAAAATATATTTGATCAAGACTTGAGGTTTAATTATTGGGAAATTCCTATTTTTTCTTGTTTAATGAAATTTTATCGGTTGTACAGTTGGTTATTGTATCAGAGTTTAATTTTTTTGCCTATGCAACAAAACTAAAGACCGACCAAAGAACACACATTTTAAAAAGTTTTAGACGTTTATTTACGAAGATAAGTTCGAGTGCATGGATCGCACTATATTCGGAACTTTTTCTAGAACGAGATAGATCATTTTATAATCCGTGTATATTTTTACCTCTTTCTCATCCCATAACTAAATTACAAAGTGGTATTAAAACTATAATTATTATTTTTTTTTAAATTCCCAGATTTCAACTAGTAAAAAGTACTTTATTGACCAGCATTATGGATACCACTTTATAAACGTAATGAAAATATAATTACTCAAGTTAATCCAAATCTCTCTGCGAGATAGTTTAAGCAGTTAAACAAAACGGAGGAAGGTACATTTAAATTTGATTTATGCCAGATGATGATAGCATTTAAGTTCTTTTTTGAAAAACATTTTAATAAATCCTTTTGGGAAAACAATCCATGAAAAAATGCTATGTGGAATGTATTTCAAAAATTAAGCAGGAGTTAGAGAGCAATTCCTTGTATATTATCGAGAATGAAACGATATATGTATGTGTCAGGTATCTTCTTAGCCTTCTATCGTCCATGTTTGGACATAGGCCTTTCCCAACTCCTTCCATCGGTCTCTATCTTGAGCAACATATTTCCAATTTGTTCCGGCTATTCTTTTAATGTCATCAACCCATCTTATCTGTGGTCTTCCTCTTGGTCGTTTACTTTCGTAAGGTCTCCAATGTTGTATTGTAGTATTCCAACGTTGGTCTTTCTGTCTAGCAGTGTGGCCCGTGAAGTTCCATTTAAGTTTGGCAATTTTTGTTGTTATGTCCTCGACTTTTGTTTTGGATCTTACCCAGTCCTTCCTCTTTTTATCTGACAGTCGTATACTAATATTGCTCTTTCCATTGTTCTTTCTGTTGTGGCTAGTTTATTCATGTTTGCCTTGGTTAGGGTCCAGGTTTGACATCCATATGTCATGATAGGAAGGATGCATTGGTTGAACACTTTGCTCCTCAAGTATTTTGGTATTTTGCGGTTCTTAAGTATCCAACTAAGTTTTCCAAATCCTGCCCATGCTAGTCTTGCTCTTCTAGTAATTTCCGCACTTTGGTTCTCTTTGTCAAGTCTCAGGATTTGGCCTAGGTAGATATATTTCTGGATTTGTTCTATCTCACTGCCGTTTATATGTCTAGGGTCATCTGTGTTTGTCATTATTTTTGTTTTTTTTTTCATATTCATCTTTAGGCCGACGTATTGGGAGCTGGCTGCTAGTTCCCCCAACATAATTTGCAGTTCCTCGAATGTGTAAAGGCAGAAAGGTTCTATTGTAAGTGGAAATTGTACTCTGCTTAGTACAATGCGTTTCTCATGGAAGTGGCGACTAAACCAAATTTCGTCTACTGAGCCGTGGTCAGGAGTGCTTGCACTATCTATAACGTGCCCAGGATGTAATGAATTATATTCAAATTCTGTTGAAGAATGGGTCATGTGCTTTCAATTCAAGAATTAGTGGCACGAATCTGGTACCACTTACGTAACAGGAGACTTCATGTGTTTTAACTGTAAGGAATAGCAATAGATTTAAAGATGAAATAAAAATGAGTTCTAAAACATACTTTTGATTTTTGGAATGTCTTAATATTTTTGTACACTTCAGTAATGTGCGTACTTTTAAACATAAAGATCCGTACTCTTATGCAAATTTGTGTATAAGAGTACGCATTAGCAGTATCGCAAATAAAATTATATATTTCTTATTTGAATACAAACATGCTGTAAAACTATTCTAAAATATCTTTTTAAATGGTTGATTAACAATGTGAGGAATGATAAATATTCCATTTGCACTTTTAATATTAAGTGCGTAATCTTATACGCACTTACCCTAATCATAAAATTTTAAGCGGTTACAATGTTTAATTCATAATTAACAATTATTTAGTAATTAATTTAAATTACTAAATAATTAAAATAATTAATTTATTATGTTACTAATGTTATGTTTTGTAAATATATATGTATTAAAATGAAAAAGACAGGAAATATTCGATTTCACGCAAACAAATCCTATGTATCTGTTGATACGTATTTCGACCTAATATGTCTCATCAGAACAGCTATTCACAGGAGTTCTCAACGTGAAAAATCAATATTTTCTGCCTTTTAAGAAGCAACAATAAAATGGCTTCAATACGGACGCGATAGCGACATCTAATACAAAATCCGTAAAATAGTTTCGAAACACAATTCAGATTTCTGCTTATAATCTGAGCCTTCTAAAATTGCAAGGCAAACAGACGTTGATAAAAGATGTTAAAAGGGACATGGGGAATCTAAAATTTGCATTCCACGGCATGCCTTTTACAACTAAGCAGAAATCCTTAGCGAATCGTGCTTCTAGTACTCACACAGAGTAAATCTGAAATAAAATGAAAAAGACAGGAGATATTCGATTTCACGCAAACAAATCCTATGTATCTGTTGATACGTATTTCGACCTAATAGGTCTCATCAGAACAGCTATTCATAGGAGTTCTCAACGTGAAAAATCAATATTTTCTGTCTTTTAAGAAGCAACAATAAAATGGCTTCAATATGTATTAATTTAATAATAAGTTATTCACTTTGTGTAATTTATTAGCCTATATTGGGTATAATATGTTAAGATTTCTGAATTTTTTAATGAAAATCTTTGCCTATATAGGCGCCTTATTCTTCAATTTTTGTTGCCTCTAAATCCGAGCTCTGCTTATTAAGTATATCCATTATTTTATTTTATACAAACGCCTCTTAGAAATTTTAAATCCTGTATCTTTATTGTATTAAATCAATAAGTAGCGCAAACAAATAACCTTGAAACTTAAAAGAAAAAAATTTCCCTCCATGATTTACGACACCTAATAAGAACTGGACTTAAGCAATACTTAGACCACCTACAATATATTAACAATAAAAACAAGATCATTACCGCACTCACCATTACTGCAAAAATATTTTATGCTACTTCATTAAAACAAAATTAAGAGAGATTAGAGCAGATCTTGATATTCTAAAATAGGGACAATAAAATGTTTGCTTTTTATTGTAATCACAAGTACCAAGGATACACGCAATGCAAACGAAGTTAATTGCTGCAGATATTATATTCGTGACTAAAAACGTTTTATACTTTCGCTTCATTAGATTTGTTATGTACGAGGTTCGTTTCAACCTTCCTGAATATCTACATTTTTTATTGGTTAAATTTTACAATATGATGACTATTTTTCAAAATTGCTCATTTCATTTTTAATATCACTGCTCTAAAACATAGCTGTACCATAAAGCGTCGATACAGTAAAGCACGAAAAGCTGATGGAGATATTAACAAATATTGGAATAAACAACTTTGCTCTACGACTTATTAACAATATTCAATAGAATAAAACATCGTCTATCCGCACAGAGGCAGGCGAATCCGATGATATCAATCAGTAGAGGATGTTGAAGCCGAAATTCGAATTAACGAAGAATGTATCAATAACATCAGATACGCATATAATACGATGGTAATCACTGACAGGTATGAAACCCACCATGAGTTAATTGATAGAATCACAGAAATAAGTGAGAGATATGGATTTTCACTAAACATTAAGAAAACAAAATGTATGACGATCTCTAAAAAGGAACAGCCTGAAGAATCAGTGTGAATGGTCAACCAATACAAAAAGTGAAAACATACACCTACCTTAGTATGAACGTCAATGAAAATTGGGACCATTCCCTACAAATTAAATGTAGGATATATAAACCAAGATCTATGTTTCAAAAAAGAACTAAGCTATTCAAACGCCATGATTTATCGGTAACAATAAAAATCAGGTTAATACGATGTCATATATTTCCTATACTGCTGCACGGAGTCGATTTGTGGACTCTTACCGACGCTACCTGCAATACAATTGAAGCTTTATAAATGTGGTTTTATCGTGGATTCCTAAAGATATCCTATACTGACCACGTTACTAACTGGGACATTTTATTAAGAATGCAAAACGGAAAAGAGTTGTTAACCACAATAAAAACAGCCAAAATCAAATACCTCGGTCACATCATGAGGAACAGTGAAAGATATGGGTTGCTGCAATTCATTTTACAGGGAAAAGGAGAAGGAAAACTCGAACCAGAAAGGCGATGGATTTTCTGACTAAAAAATCTACGTACGTGGTCAACATAACAACCACAAATCTTTTCAGAGCAACATTGTGCAAAATACAGATTGACATGATGGTAGTCAACATCCGAAATGGATACTTACTACAAGAAGAAGAAAACATTGTTCTTCAACTAGGTTTTGAAAAGTATTTAGTGCATATTTATAGTATATTACTTTATGAGGCGGAGAAGCATAACTTTTCTTGACGCGCCCGATATTACGCGCCGAACGAAGTGAGAGCAAGTCAAGAAAAGTCGCTTCTTTGCCGAATAAAGTATACTATTTTTTCTTCAAACGTAGCAATTTTCTACCATAAATAGTACAATTCATACGCTATTTTTACTCGAAATTAACTGTGACAACTATCAAAGTCGGCTAGATGTTAGAAATTAAAATAATTAAGTCGTCGGTGGGATTTGCGTCTCCTTGGTTACAGTTGTTTGACAGTTATTTGCAATTATTAAAGACAGCTAAATTGAGTCCGCGGCTAATGATGCAGTAGCACGTTTGAGGCCCTCCAAGTTCGGAATAAAGTATCGGTTAGCGTACAAGCACTTCCTAGATTGGTGCGATACAAGAGGAGTACGGCAAGTTACCGAAGACGTTTTACTGGCATATTTTAATATATTGGAAAATGAAAATAAATGAAAATCTTCTACAAGGTGGTCACGATACTATATGATAAAATCCGAGTTAGTTATTAGAAAAAATGTGGATATAAGCAAATTTTTAAAGTTACGTGCGTTTCTGAAAAAAACAAGCGAAGGATATACTGCAAAGAAGTCTAAAGTTTTCACTAAAGACGAGTTTGATAAATTTTTGTTTGAAGCGACAGATCAGTTGTATTTAGGATTAAAGGTAAAAAAATTATATTGCAAAGCATGTAGTATACTCTACTAAATTATAAAAATATTTCAGATTGTTTTGTTAATTGGGGTTACCGGCGCCTGTCGATGCGACGAAATGGTAAAAATGAAGACTGTGGACATTGAGGATAAAGAAAATGTAATAATTATTAAAATCCCAGACAGTAAAACACGACAAATTAGATATTTTACAATAATTGGTCAAAACTACATTAAATTGTATAAAGAGTATGCATCACTGCGGCCTGAAAATTTCACAGAAAACCGATTTTTGTAACCGAAAGTGTTACCGAAGCGTCATGGGAATACATTCGATCAGCTCAGTAGCCCAAAAAGTAGCTAGTTATTTAAATTTAAACGATGCAAGCGCATACACGGGTCACTCTTTACGACGAACTTCAGCAACACTTTTAATTGATGGAGGCGGAAATCTAGAATGCCTCAAACGACATGGGGGCTGGAAATCAAGCACGGTTGCCGAAGGATATATAGAATATTTAATAAGAAATAAGAATGATAATGCTCAAAAAATTTTAAACCCTCATGATTCGCCAACATCGGGAATGATTGCTGAAAGTTGTTCTCGACCATCAGTATCATCAACAATTACCAATGCGTATCAAGAGTCGGGAACATTTTTGCACGGTTTCAATTTTGAAAATGCCTTATTAACTAATTGTACTTTTAATATTACTATAAATAAAAATGATGTTTAATTGTTGTTAATGACATTTGTATTGTTGCTTTGTGACATATTTCATATTGTTGCCATGACAACATTTTTCCCTCCGCCGTAAAGAAATGGGAAAAAAAACTGCTGCCGGCGGAGACATCAAACTTTGATAGGATCAAGTTAGATAAGTAATGTCGTCATTATTTGACGTTTGAAGAAAAAATAATTTATTTTTATTATTCTTAATATTTTTTCTTTGGCTCAGATCTCAGAAAAGTCATTACTGCCCGCATCATCGCAGGACGTATTTCTTTAAGTTCTGCGACGACGACAAGAATCAACGTCTCTTTTTGGACTAAGTAGTTTCTCTTTTGTGCTGATAATAATTTATGAGTTGTGCCAATTGACTGTGTTTATATTTACCCCCATTAATATTTAATAATTTTACTGCTTTAATTAATTAATCAGATAATTCCATATTTTCTAAATAAACAATTTGCTTGTGATAATAATGTTAAGCAAGCAATATTTTAAATGATAAATAATCATAAAATGTAATTAATATATTTTGTACAATTCTGTTGTCTTAATAATACAATATTTCTGGTTTAATTCTAGTAGCTAGCATCTTGTATTGTTTTCTTTTTCTCAAATTCTACTTTAGTGACGTTTTATGCGCGTTTCGGGTCACTTCCGGTGTCGGATCGCAACCGGAAGTACATATTTAGATTCGTCTCGACGAGACCTTTCGATCCATATATACATTGTGGGGTCTAAAAGTTAAAGTAAATTTTAACTTCCGGTCATCTGAAAACCGGAAGTGAATTTTTGTACCAAAAGTATATCTTGACAATCTCATACGTAATACTAATAATATTCCGAAAAAACATTTTAAAAATGAAGACTGTGGACATTGAGGATAAAGAAAATGTAATAATTATTAAAATCCCAGACAGTAAAACACGACAAATTAGATATTTTACAATAATTGGTCAAAACTACATTAAATTGTATAAAGAGTATGCATCACTGCGGCCTGAAAATTTCACAGAAAACCGATTTTTGTAACCGAAAGTGTTACCGAAGCGTCATGGGAATACATTCGATCAGCTCAGTAGCCCAAAAAGTAGCTAGTTAATTTAAATTTAAACGATGCAAGCGCATACACGGGTCACTCTTTACGACGAACTTCAGCAACACTTTTAATTGATGGAGGCGGAAATCTAGAATGCCTCAAACGACATGGGGGCTGGAAATCAAGCACGGTTGCCGAAGGATATATAGAATATTTAATAAGAAATAAGAATGATAATGCTCAAAAAATTTTAAACCCTCATGATTCGCCAACTCGGGAATGATTGCTGAAAGTTGTTCTCGACCATCAGTATCATCAACAATTACCAATGCGTATCAAGAGTCGGGAACATTTTTGCACGGTTTCAATTTTGAAAATGCCTTATTAACTAATTGTACTTTTAATATTACTATAAATAAAATGATGTTTAATTGTTGTTAATGACATTTGTATTGTTGCTTTGTGACATATTTCATATTGTTGCCATGACAACATTTTTCCCTCCGCCGTAAAGAAATGGAAAAAAAAACTGCTGCCGGCGGAGACATCAAACTTTGATAGGATCAAGTTAGATAAGTAATGTCGTCTTATTTGACGTTTGAAGAAAAAATAATTTATTTTTATTATTCTTAATATTTTTTCTTTGGCTCAGATCTCAGAAAAGTCATTACTGCCCGCATCATCGCAGGACGTATTTCTTTAAGTTCTGCGACGACGACAAGAATCAACGTCTCTTTTTGGACTAAGTAGTTTCTCTTTTGTGCTGATAATAATTTATGAGTTGTGCCAATTGACTGTGTTTATATTTACCCCCATTAATATTTAATAATTTTACTGCTTTAATTAATTAATCAGATAATTCCATATTTTTCTACATAAACAATTTGCTTGTGATAATAATGTTAAGCAAGCAATATTTTAAATGATAAATAATCATAAAATGTAATTAATATATTTTGTACAATTCTGTTGTCTTAATAATACAATATTTCTGGTTTAATTCTAGTAGCTAGCATCTTGTATTGTTTTCTTTTTCTCAAATTCTACTTTAGTGACGTTTTATGCGCGTTTCGGGTCACTTCCGGTGTCGGATCGCAACCGGAAGTACATATTTAGATTCGTCTCGACGAGACCTTTCGATCCATATATACATTGTGGGGTCTAAAAGTTAAAGTAAATTTTAACTTCCGGTCATCTGAAAACCGGAAGTGAATTTTTGTACCAAAAGTATATCTTGACAATCTCATACGTAATACTAATAATATTCCGAAAAAACATTTTAATTATCTAATATGGTTTTTGAGTAAAGTGGTGGACAAGAAAAGGGCTTAGTGTTTTAGTATATAAGATACGATGGAAAGAAGAATAAAATGTAATCTTAATATTATTTATACAATCTGCCAAAATAATTAATTTAAAATATAATTAAGAATATTAAAAATTAAGAATATAAGTTGCACTTATAATCAAGAGTGTTTAAAAATACAAAAATCAAAAAAATCGGGTTCAGGTTTAGCCAATGTATACGTTCCGAACGTGAAATGGTTCACTCCTATGGAACCAATCATGAAAGGTGCAAAAGGAAACAAGAAAACTGAAGGCTGACGGATAAGTTATAGGTTTTTATTACTTGTTAATGAATAATACAATAAGAAACAAAAAATGTATTCTTATCAAGATAAAAGTGAACGATTGTATATCAGATTTGACAGTAAACCGGTTGGCTGCCATATAAAATTAATGACCAATATTTAGAAGCTCTTCGAATTTCCTGTGGCCATCCTTAGATACATCTTATATTATAACTCATCCTCTAAGGCGAGTTTTCTTTGCAGAAGAGCTAAGGCCCCGTGCGTATTCCTTCCTTTAAGCCAATCTCTCATCCACTCCTTTCTTTGTTTGTTTACCTCATCATCGAAAGCTTCAGCGACTTTAGTTACAAAAAATACATTTGCAACTGTAGCTAACCAATTTTAAATCAATTTTCTTTTTCTTGAATTCATTTTGCACTAAACAAACACCCACTCCACACTATACTAGCATCAGTACTATACTTGTAACTCTCCTCGTGTGAACGGTATCAAGCCATTTTTGGTAGAGTAGCGAGTAGAGTCGACTCTACTCGCTACTCTACTCTCCTCACAACTCTACCCGTGTAAACAAGTCTTTAGCAGCAGTGTCGAACACGATTATAATTTGGATGGGTGACCGCTACCGAACCACGTAGCTGTGGAACACCCGTGTTGTTGCCTTACTTTTAATTCTTGGTATTATTTTGAGGACTTTTTTGGAAAATATTTAGTATTAAAATTAGTTTAATATTAAAAAAAATACAAATAAACTATTTAAAATATATTTATTTCGTTGAAATCATATAATAGAAGTATAACTTCTTACGTGCGTACTAAGTACAGACACTCTTTTTTTATTGAACTGTTTATTCTTTTTCGCTATTGAGGAGATTCATGGACTCAACATTAAACAGCTTGAACCTCATACCGACTATTACTATTATAAACACAAATACAGAACGGTAATAAATAAATTTAAAAAAAGTCACAACAACAAAGTTAATATTGTTATGAAGATTTAATATTATCTAATGTTGAGAAATACAAAACTATCGAGTGAATTACATTAAAAACAATTAATAATTTTAATATATCGCACCTTTAGGGAAACAGTGACACAAGTGCAATTTTTTTATAAATCGAGTTGGTTTTAAATGGCTAAAAGATGATCAATGGCGAGGACTGATAGAACAATCTCATATTGCTGTTAAGAGTTTGTTTACAAACTGTACAAGTGGAAAACAAACTGTACAAGTTTGTTTTCCACCAGTTACCATTTCACCACATTTACGATATTCTTGTCTCGGATATAAAATTTTCTGATAATTTCATTAGTATGTCTAACACACTTCTCCCAAATATCTGCATTACATTGTTAAACTTCCTCATTTCACATATTTAAAACAGCAGTATCAGAATGCCCATGTCCATCTATACCAATATACTTATTGTAATAAGACTTGCAATTTGAACAAATTAATTATATTGCGTTAAATTCACAGTGATAAGGAGGCAGTCTCAAAACTCCAGGACCGTATAGTCGGAGCAACTCATGAATTACATATATATTTTCTTTTCTGTTATTTTTGGCTATTTGTAGCAATTCAGCTTTAGAAAAATGTGGGTCATATTTAATATTATTTGTTATCAACCAACTAATAATTTGATTTTTCTTTGTAGTAGTTGAAGGTTATTTATTTAAAAGGACACTTTGGTAAGAAGCATTATCCATTACAACCAATGATGGCTCTTCTAAATTATATATTAAGTGTGTTATTATCCACTTAGTAAAAAGTTCGTTGTTCATTTCTCCATGATAATCAGCAACGTTAGATTCTGAACAAAACAATAAATTTGCTCCTGAAACAAATCCTTTGAGTGACCAGCGTGAACAATTACAAAACGTTTATCATCATAACCTTCTGGTTTTTGGACACTTTTGACACTAGTGTCTTGCCAAGAATTTGTTTTATTTCTTTTGGAGTAAATCCAAGTGTTTCATCTAAAAAATAACTTCTCTTGTAAATACACTTTCAAGATTTTCCATATATTTACGAAGTAATCTGGCTTTTAGAGCAGCAATACTAGTTTGCTCAATTAATGCTTTTATATATTATTATCATTAATAATGCAATTAAGACGACGTCTATTTTGCCTGGTTTTCAAAGGACGGGATTGTTTTCTTTTCTTTTTTTATTGAGTATATTGTCCTCCTTGATATTTTAAAAGCAGCGGCAACTATCTTAAAAAATAATTATTTAATAGTAAGCGATTAACAAACATGCATTTGATATTTTACCTCTTGAACATATGTAGGAAGCTCCAAAGGTCCTCCATTACTTCTTTCTAACTCAAAATATTCATATAAATTCATCACAAGTTGCTGCGCTTGGGAATTTAGCGTTTTTCCAGGCATATATTAAAAATCTAGTAATCTAGAAAATATACAAATAAGTTTCCGTTCGACGGAACTATAGCCAGACTCATGTAGTATAATGACAATTTGTAGATTACAAAATATTACTTTTCTCATAAGCCTAAAAATAAATACTTACCGGAAATAATCCAATTAAGAGCGCAACAGTTAGTCGTTCCAACAATAATTGTGCTTGAACATGTATACTTAATTCAAATGACATACCCAAAGTCTACAAGTTAAATAATTTGAAAAACCAAAAAAAAAATTAATTCAAATAACTCAATTTACACGACAAATAAGCTAATGTCACTGTCAATGAAAATTATGAACGTCAATATTTACAGTAAACAAGGTATCAAAGACATATCATATTGTTGATCCTTGTTTAACTTATTGTGATTTTCATGGACAAACGGCTTAATTTTGCAATACTAGTTTCTGTGAATAAAAAAGAAACCTAGTATAAAAAGTAATTCGTGAATAATATCATGCATGAGAAAATATGGAATTGAAGTACTATATTAATAAACTTTTAGGGGTTATTAGTCATTGGACTAAAACTCTTGCTTATATATTATGTTCGTTCAACAAAAATGCTTAGTGTTACTTGTTCGTATGTAACAGATTGTATTTTAAAACAAATAAAAAGTCGAACCATATAATTCGAAAACATATAAATTCAAACTTTGGTTATACTGCAGAGTAATGGACTGATAAAATTACAAATAAAGAAGTGCTGGAGAAGGTTGGTAAAAAAATAGAACTCATCACGACTATACAAACAAAAAAACTGGACTACTTAGGCCACGTGATGAGGGGACCAAAATATGAAATTTTGAGACTCATAATACAGAAAAAGGTTCAAAGAAGAAGATCTGTAAGGCGAAGGCGGAACTTGGTTAAAGAATCTACGTGATTGGTATCAATGCAGTTCGATTGATTTATTTAGAGCAGCAAGGTCAAAATTAAATAAAATAGGAAATATACTAGTAAAACGTATGTTTGTATCAAATTTAGTAAAACGTATGTTTGTATCAAATTATGCAATATAATTTGTTAAATAAATTATTGATTGCTCCCTATAAAATAAATGTTGCAAAATATAGCTGACCACGGATGAAAAAGTTAGCGGCATCCGGACCAGGACGAATTAGTTCTCCCATATGTTCATATCATAATAAATCGAGGTTAGAGGTACGCAGGTATAATATTCTTTAACTGTTACATGGAACGAATCTTCTCGTGAAGCAAACTTAAAATACTAAAACAAATTGTGGCACCAATTACCAAATGTTTTTATGAATGGTAACTAACTGCTTGGAGTCCAGTGTAAAAAGTGTCAAGAAGTTTTAAAGCATTGTAGTAATGGAAATACATCATGCATAAAGAAGGAGATGGTTTTTTCGCCCAATATATTATATATATATATATATTATATATATATATATATATATAATTACGTTTTGGTTTGTAGGTACTTTGTGTCTTGTAAACATGGATACTCCTGATTTTGAAATAGATAAATTAAAATGATTATCTGGAAGCTACGAAAAAAACAGTCACATACTTTACTTAGGTTTTGTACACTGTTTTCATGTTTTTAGTTTTCTGTATAGATACAAAAATTGTCGGCATGCCATACGATAACTGAATCTTCTGGTATACCTTAATAATTGTATTGAGGTCTTATTAGCTTGTTATTATCAAGTCTGACGTAGATAATCTTCTCTGCATAAAAGCCAATCATTGAGTTGGCAATGCAATTAGCATCCAAAATAAATGAAATGATTTTGCATTTTAAAGTTGACAAACAAACTGATTTTTCTTCCTCAATATCCAAGAATAAGTGCTGCTAAACAGTTATTTCTGGTTAAGTCATTCTGCACATCTACTGCAATAGTTGCTAGAGCATCTAGGGTTCCAAAGCCTCTTTTGTATCTAAATTGGTTGTTTGGGAGTAAATTCCCTTTCTGTAAAATACCCCATATACACCCATATAGCCTAAATTTTATAAGCCTTTCTAAAGTTTTAAATAGACAAAAGAGTAACGATATGTCTGTATTAATTTATAACGTTTTGATCTTTTTAGAACTTAGGGCTATGTTTTTAGAACTATGGTCTTTTTACATGTAATAGATTTTTAGCAGCATTTGGTAGATTAATTAACATTGCTAAAAGTAACGATAATAAACCACTAACATCAGAGGTGACGACAAACGAAGAAATAAATATTGAAGAGGGAGAGGTAAAGAAAGCATTAAGGAAATTGAAAAATAGAAAATCACCAGGAGAGGACAAAATTCCGAACGAACTCCTAAAGTACGGAGGACCATATCTCACCAGATAACTATTAAAACTAATCCAAAAAATAATAGAACAAAACAGAATTCCTCAACAATAGAGATCAAGCATCCCAATACCTCTCTTCACAAAGGGAGATAAATTGAACCTGGAAAATAAAAGTGAAATTAACTTATTAAACACAACACTAAAATTAACAAACAAAGTGATATAAAAAACTTTTTCTTCTTCTTCTTCTTCTTCTTTTTTATAAGCAAAATGCTTGTTCAATGTCGATTAATGCCTCTATTGGAGGTCCATCTTTTGCGTGGTCGCCCGATACTTCTTCTACCTTTTGGTGATTTGTCCCTCGCTATTCTGACTAATCGGGTTTCTTTCATTCTGTTTATGTGTTCGTTCCATTCCTTTTTTCTGTTCAGTGTCCACTCATTTATTTCTGGTATATTGCATTTTCTTCTGATCTCTTCACTCCTCATTCGATCCCTCAGTGTGTTTCCTGTAATTCTCCTCAGTAAACGCATCCCGCTGTTTCTAGTAGTTGCTGAGTTTTGGAGGTATCCGGTCTTGTCTCTGAAGTGTATGTCATTATTGGTCTTATTGTTGCTTTGTAGATTCTTGATTTCACGTCGGTATTAATGTGGGGATTGCGCAATATCGTGTTATTAAGACAACCTGCTATTTTATTAGCCTTTTGTACTTGATTTTTCACTTCCTTCTCCACATCTCCGTAGCTAGATAGTGTAATTCCTAGGTAATTTGTCTCCATTACTTGCTCAATGCTGATACCGTCGATTTCCAGTGTACATCTAATTGGTTCTTTACTGATTACAATTGTTTTAGTTTTCTGTGTAGAGATCACCATATTAAAGTCCTTTGCCCTTGTGTTGAATCTATGGGTTAGTCTTTGTAGATCGTCTTCATTGGATGCAATTAGGGCCGCATCATCTGCATAGCAGAGTATTCTGATTTCTTTGTTTCCCATTTTGTATCCTCTTCCTGTATTAATAGTATTGATTTCATCCATGATTAGATTGAATAGCGTTGGACTAAGCGAGTCTCCTTGTCTTATTCCATTGCCCATATCTATTGGATCTGTAAGCTGGTCATCTATTCTGACTTTCATATTGTTGTTCTGGTAAATATTCTCTATTGTTTTTATAACATTTAGTGGAATTTCTCTATCGTAAAGAAGGTGAATTACGTCTTTAAGCTTTACTTTATCGAACGCTTTCTTCAGGTCTATTAGACATATGAATGCTGGTCTGTTATACTCTAGTGCTTTCTCGGTAATCTGTTTTATGATGAATACTGCATCTGTGCACGATCGTCCTGTGCGACAACCCTGCTGTTCATCCACTAAGGTAATTCTCTGATTTATTTGGCCTTGCAATATTTTGGTTGTAAGCTTCAAAGTGGTGTTTAATAAGTTGATACCTCTGTAGTTTTCAGGTTGTTTTTTATCTCCTTTTTTGTATAGTAGGATAAGCTCGCTTTTCTTCCACTCTTCAGGTATTTTATTATGTTTATGTTTAAAAAAAACTGAATGAAATTATAACACAAGCAGAAGAACAACAAGGTTTTAGGTCGGGAGGATCGTATACCGACTGTTTATTTATAATGAGGCAAGGGCAAATGATGCAATAATATGCAAGAGAAATCATTATAATACAACACAGCGGCATATCTATGTTTCGTGGACCTTAAGAAGGCATTTGACCGGGTCAAATTAAAGGACCTTATCAACTTATTGTACGCAAAAGAGACACCTCTTGGAATACTCAAAACGATCGAAAATATCTTTCAAAACAACACAATAAAAGTCCTCCATTGTTCATCCTGATGATGAATGAAATAATAAAAAAGTAAGAACTAAAAAAGGATACCAAATAGGAGAAAAACGATGACGCAGTTCTATTCTCTCAAAGTGAAGATGATTTACAACGTATGCTGCACCAATTCAATATAACCGCCAGAAAATTTAACATGTTAAATTCCCCGAAAAAAGGCTAAATACATGGTTATAACGCTTAGAAAAATTATTGGTAAGACACTGTGGGTCAGAGCTAGAAGTACAGTTATGGACGAGGTGGAGAACATGAGGAACTGGGTAAGAAATAGAAGAGTAGAATAGAACCATCATATAAGCTGACTATGAACAACTTGAGTAGTAAAGACGGCAAGAGGCGGTTCCCAATAGAAAGATGATCAGTAGGAAGACCAGGAAAACGATGGAACGACAACTTACTGGAGGCACAATGAAAAGCAGACAGGGTCATATCTACATAAAAAAAGAAGAAGATTAACATAGTATATTTAATGTGTTCGATTCCAGAAGAAATGGTATTGTGGTTTATAAGAGCGTGCGAAGTGATTTAAAAAATTCAGAAAATTGATTTTTTTATTGTGGCGTGGGAGAGCAGAATAATGTTGATATAGTGATTGGCCCATTCCAGTTTATATTGATTTTGTTTATTATGGTAAAACCTTCGTGTACAGTATCATCAGGAAGATTTGTAATAAGTTCTCATGTCATACAATGTGGTAGGTTACGTTTGAACGTTTGAACTATGGAGCTTCAAATTTGACTACCATGTTTTGCAATACTTTGATGTCATAACTATCTTTAGTATCGAAGTCAATGTAGAACATTGATAATGGTTTTTTTGAAATTCTGTGTTTGATACTTAAAATCTTCCTAATTTTATAACCATGTTCTTAAATCTCAGCTGTTACCGTAGATGAATCAATCCAATAGTGCACATCACTCTACGTGCCACGTTCTTGCCTGGATTGATAAGTGTGGAATCCAACTTGCTTCTCTATTAATATTTGTATTACGTTTGAATAGTGATTTTTTCGTCCTATAAAACTTTAATTTGGTTATTTCCATTCATTTTACAACAATAGCCATATTTAGTAACATAGTTCATTATGGCTGCCAACTCATTAACATCTAGTACATTGGGAATCAATACTGGTGGGGGTTTGTTGTCTCTTTAATATTTTTCTAGCTTGCCTATCCGGTTTCCAAAGTCTCTTTGTTAAGTGCTTGAAATAGGTTATGAAGCCTTATAGCGTTTTATCATCTGTTGTTTTCTCTCTCTTTCATTGTTTCAATCAAGGGAATGCTGCATCTGAGAACTTGACAGTGATGTTTGTTGAATAGTTTGACTAAGGGCGTTATGGAGGTTATAATGTTGATATATTACTGGTTTTGATCCTATCTGGAACTGTGGCGTTAACGGAATTTGTTGAACGAAACATTGCATTTTTTGTATATTTTGTCCTGTAATCACATATTTGATGATTGTGTTGGTTGAAGCAAGCTTGGCACATATTGAATATTTGGGGACTATTGTCGTGGCACAGTGTTATACATTTTTTTTGCCAAAGGAACTTAATTCTAGGTAATAAAAATTTAATTCAATACATACAATTGCTCCTGGCTCCCCCACTAATACCTAAATTTGTAGTTAGGTCATTACTAATTATTACTTTAACATTTAACAGAAACACTTTTTCGATTGTTGTATTTAAGTTTCCTAATGTCCAATTAATTACTATATGATAAGGATGATAAGGAACTTTAATTTCTTTGATATTTGTTTACAGTTCGAAGGTTAGAACGCGACTGCCAACAGAGATTATTTACTTTATTAAAGAACTTCTCTTAGAGATCATTATTAGACGGTTTTATACTATTTTGAGTTTGTGTTTCATTGTATTTGCCGATAACCATTCTTAGAAGAAAAGACTACTTTTTCTTAAATTAGAATATCATTTGGTCCAACTAGATTTGGCATTTTGCTTCAGCTGGTATTTGTGCAAGCAGTAACTTCCTGACATTTTAGATAGTTACCAAGGCTAGATAAAAGCTGTTAATTTTTCTTTTGGAGTGGAGGATGAACTTTAAATTTCAGGACTTTATATTTAGAGATGAACTAAATTTCAGCTCATTAATTCAATTAATTAGAAAACCATAGGTTTTGTAAATATTAAAAAATCTATCTTAGTTAGAAACCATTTTTTCAATTAAAGATGTATAAGTGACCAATTGGCTGATGTTCCATTTAATTTGTTTACTGTTTCCTATGGTGTATTCGATGTTAAAACGTTCATAGCTACAGCAAAATGGTTTGAAGCAAAGGTATCAGAAGATATTGACCAGGTGACTTTGCTGACTGCATTAGCCGCACATAGAGAAATATCTCTCTGTAAGGCAGAGTCTGGGAAGATATATTTGCTTCCTATTATTTAAAATAACAAGTTCTAGGTCCTCCACTCTGCTAACAATTTGGTTTCCAACTGTCTCATTCAGTAAAGAGCCTTATAATGAGTTATGAGCTTCATATATCCTCCCATTATAAATAGTGATTTAACTTGAGACAGGATGGTGCGTACTTTTGGTGGCCTATATAAAGACACAGAGCTTAATTATAATTTGAGTTAAAGAAGGAAGTTACAGTTTAATAGAGGCACTACAGACTAAATTGGTATCACTAAAAATTATTTGACAAAATGGCTGTTTGTTATTAATCTCAAATTGTTCATATAAACATTCAAAACTTTTTATTCCTTAAAACACGTTAGTTCTTTTCAATATCTTAGTTCAAAATAACGGTTTCTTCAGCTGCCGCCTCTACACCGCGAAGCCCTACCTTCAACACCACGCCAATCTAATCCTTCGTGCTTTGTGCTTTGCTCTTTCACAAACTAAACTTGTATGTATTCGTTGCTAAGCCGCGATCGCGAACGAATCTTGCAAAGTTCAGTCGCGTGAAGTACCGAGTGATCAGTTATCTTTGCGAATAACTCTTTCCCGCTGTGAATGACAGTGAATATTAGTTTGGAACTACCAATTTTTTTTATTGACCAGACGGATCAAGGTAAAAAAGGAATATTGTTATAATGCTATAAATGTTATAGAATTTATAATTATGGAAGAAAAAATAAAATGATTGATTATGAATGATGAATTGATTAAAGTTGAAAGTAAATTGTTTATATAAAAATTAATTTTCACTTTTTTTGGTTAGTTGTTTCGTTGATGTATTTGGTACTAATACTTGAATATAATTTTTAATTATTTGTATGCCAATTTTCCAATTATAATATTTTAGTCTGTCCTCGCAAATTGGGTTAGAGATAAATAATATAAATTCAGTTCTTATATTCGGTCTACATTTTAATCTTCACATACCATCAAATTCCACATAAACTGTTAAAAATTTTTTAAAACTTATCTACTTTTAAATCACCCTACATTACATTTCATACCTATATCATCATTAAAATCACCGCCTTATGCTTTAACACAATATCTGAAAATACCTAAGAAGTCTTAAGGCCGTTCCTCGCGATTCTGGGCATAACTAAATTCCAATGTAAAAGTTTATATCAAATAACGCAAAAACTATGGCAGATATTGAGAATATTTTTTTTTAGTGCACTATTTTTTTAGAAAAAGTTTTAGTGCACTATTTGGTTGTAAATTAATAAATTGTTTAAACAATTTTTTTTTTCAAATATTTTTGGTTAAAGTAAACGTATTTTTTTTATATATAGGGCACTACAGAATTTGTCCCACTTTCCGAATCTGTTTTTATTTTTAACATAAAGTGTAACATAAAGCAACTATTTGGTATAAACTTTTTAAAAAATCTCAAAGTTCTGCTAACTAACTCTCTCTCTCTCGGTCAGAACAGGCTGTCCTTGTCGATAGCTTCTGGATTCTCGCCGACAGGTAGGTAAGAAATATACACCCTCTCATAATTGAATAACATTATTAGGGCTTATTAAAGAGTAGTAATACCCAAATATTTTGCAGTATTTGAATATGGAATTTGATTATTTATATTTATTGGAATATTTATTTTGAACGTTTTTGTTAGTAAAGTTTATATAATATATGAAGTTTGTTTCGTTACTTGCTTCTCAAGTCATATTAGTCCAGGGTAATAAGGATTTTCTCGTGACACTCAATAATCCAGGTAGCTGATAACTTTTTTTAGTTATACCTATAAGAAGAAAACCTACCTATTTCCTGCCTAAAGTTCGGAGCCGTTTTTTAATGATTAACAATTTACTGCAAAAAACGCGATTTTTTCTATTTTTTGCACTCCATTATATAATTTTATGTCAATTACTTGACATAAAATTACAAAATTTTACTTTTTAAGAATATTGACAAAGCTTCAAAATGACGATTTTTGAAAGTTGAAAAGTCAATTTGTTACTTCGCAAACTGCAAAATAAGTGACAATTGATATTTGTTAAAAACTTTTAGTAAACTTAAACTTTAAACTTTAGTTCCACCCAAAGTTAAAAGATAGAAAATAATAAAGCTAGGTAATTCTGTGGGTGACAAATGAAAGCAAAAGATTTATACTTCTTCTTCTTTAAATTCCATCTTCTATCAAAGGTTGAAAATCATCATGGCTATGCGGACTCTGTTGACTGCCGCTCTAAAAAGTTCTGCACTACTGCATTCAAATCATTCCCTTAAGTTCTTAAGCCAGGATATTCTTCGTCTTCCCACATTTCGCTTTCCTCGGATTTTGCCCTGCATAATAAGTTGTAATAATGCGTATTTTTGCCCTCTCATCACATGTCCAAAGTACTCAAGTTTTCGTCTTTTAATAGTTAATATTATTTCCGCCTCATTTCCTATCCTTCTAGTTACTTCCATGTTTGACATTCTTTGAATACTTATACTATCAATATGTATTAAAAAAAAAATAAAAAATGATTTATTATAGTCAAAAATCCTGATGCCAAATTTTTGAAATTATGTAGTTTATAAACATTTAGAATAAGTTTAAAAACATTGTCCCTAGAACAAATATTTTTTTACATTCGAAAAGCTAGTATTTTCACCCGAATTTTTAAATAAAAAAAATTGGCCTAGGTTAATTTGGGCCAAAGTTAGCCATGTTTTTTTGTTAATTCACAGCTAATTTGATAATAATAATTAAGGAACCTCATTGACGCCATCCCGTGGACTGACCGAGTCACAAATGAGGAGGTCCTTAGAAGAATGAATAAGAACATCTTGGTTGAAGAACCTTAGAATCTGGTTCAATACAACAGCTGTGCAGCTTTTCCGCGCTGTTGCAGGTAAGATAAAGATTGCCAACATTTGTAACGGATAGGCACATTAAGAAGAAGAAGAATTGACGCCATGTTAAAGAATGGGATTTGTATTTTTTTACCTTTACAGGACCCTCTACGAATTTTCAAAAATGTAGTTCAAATAGTGACTAGGAAGAACCTACAACTGCATGGAGTTTAAATACCGAACAAACAATTTTAAACTAATAAAATTTTGTATATCTCCGGATCTACTCAATGGATTTTGATCATTATTTTTTAATTTCCATGTCATTTCTACGTACATTACAAATATGTAATTTGTTTATATATTAATTAATTAATAAATATTTTAAAAAGTGAAACTGGAACAAACAAACAAAAATAATTTTCTTCCAAAAATTATTTTTTTTTAATACTAGTATCATTAATAATCATATAAAAAATCGCGTTTTTTGCTAAAATTGTTAATAATTAAAAAACGACTCCAAATTCAAGGCAGGAAACAAGTAGGTTTTCTTCCTATAGGTCTACAATAACTAAAAAAGTTGTCAGCGACCTGGATTCTTGAGTGTCACGAACATTGTCTATTTTTTACTTATTTCCCTGGAGTATATATTTGATTAACATCTGTGTAATTTCTCTGTCGCTTCCTCGCTGGTTTTGTGTATTGGTATGATAGCAATATCATCGGTAAATGTTGCAATTGTATTATTTTCTAGGACAATAATATAACACGTCTACAAAACTTAAACACTTCTTTGTGACAGCCTTGCTGTAATTTCTTTCAGTTCCATGTATGTATCTTCCTGTTTAATTCTGAAATATCTTTGCAAGATGCAGGATTCAATTATTTGAGAGTATCGTTTTGGTAAATATAGTCTTAGTCTATATTTATGGCGTATTTGCCATACTTTATCATATTCCTGAGTCACATCCTAAATTGTCCATCATGTTATCCTTTATGATTCATGCTTCACATCCATATAGTAATACAGTATATGTACATATAACAACTTAAATCCTTAGTTGTAAATTTTTGAAATAATTACTCAGTATACATCTAAGTTTTATAAATGCTCCTTATAAATCTCATAATACATGGTTTAGTGTTTTACAAGGCTTGCTCTGCATTGAATTTTGAATTGAATTTGAATTTTATTCGCCACATCTCAACATTTTCCATTTCAGAATATTTGTCATCAAACTGTAATCTACATTAAAAGCCAATTGGTCAGTAAAAAAAGTAACAAAAGAAAATATAAGACATAAAAGACTAATTCGGCAATACTGTGACCTCAAAATATCTTGTTATACGTATCTGTATGTACTTTCCCCTATATGTGTCGATACTAACTGTTGGGAATTTATCTGTATTGAACAGCCAGCAATTGACGGATTTGTAGTTAACTGTTTTATTTGCGTAAAAACAACTCAAATTCCTACAATAAGTATATAAATTTAACAATATAAAAAATACGAATTAATTCCCATTACTTACTGTTCTCTTGCTGTCTGCTAAATTATTTAATTATTTTAATTTTTCCCTGGGTGACAGTTTGTTTTCTTACGTTTTTATATTATATTTGACATAGTTTATGGAACAGTAGCAACGGGAAATTTTGGGTAACATGTTAAAACTAAAATTTAACTAAATACATTTTATACAAATAATAAATATTCGTAACACTCCCACCCGGTACAGTTCGATGCGAAAAAGAGACTGTACCACTTATTTTTCATCATCTTTTTGGTCTCCATTTATTGGTATTACCGCTAATTTTATAACAGGACGTTCATATATTCCACTTTTTATTTGAACTATTGCTCGTCGCACTTGCCCATCAGGTGATTTTTTAACTTCAATTACCTTACCCTTTGGCCAATTGCATCTTGGTAAATCTTTATCACATATAATTACACGAACAATACTGAATGTTTCCCGTACCAAGTTATTGCTTCTGGAGCTACCTATTTTTTTCAGTTTCAGGCAAGTGTCAATAGTAGTTATGTATTTGTAAGCTACGAATAAACGACTAAAAATATAATTTGTTCGCATTTGTGCCGCGAACAGTCGCGTCGGGTTTCGCGCCAATGTGGGGAAGCCTTGTCCGCTACCGCCCCGCCTGCGAATGTTCCGCAACGGAAAATTCGCGTCTCAAAAGTTTCGCGTCGGTGTGGGGAATCCTTAATGCGGTCTTCCGTGAATTACATTATAATGGGTTTAAATTAACCATTCATCACGTGTTTTTCAGATATTTTGTCTTCAAGATTCGCGTATTATCTTTTCAAACAAAATATGTATTGCTTTTTAACTTTATGATAAATTTTGTGGAATTATGGTTCATTGTTTGTGGTTTATACAGCTCAAAACGACGTTATTTTTACTTTTATCTATATTTTCGCACTCCAGTGTTTGTTTCTTATTTTTTAAGTGCCATCTCCGTGGTGGAGGTCGGCAATCATCATAGCTATGCGGACTTTTGAGACGGCTGCTCTGAAAAGATAATTTGATGTACATCCGTACCATTCTCAGTTGCACAGCTATGACGTTCTACGCTTCCCTTGCTTCTCTTTCCTTGGATCTTTCCCTGCATAATCATTTGGAGCAAGGTGTATTTCTCTCCACGTGTAATATGTCCGAGATATTCTAATTTTCTTATTTTAATTGTTTTTAAAATTTCTATTTCTTTATTCATCCTTCTCAGAACCTCTTTGTTTTTGACGTGTTCTGTCCACGATATTTTCAGAATACTTCTATACACCCACAGCTCGAATGATTTCAGTTTTTTCATTGATGTCGCATTCAAGGTCCAAGATTCCATTCCATAAAATAAAGTCGAAAAAACATAGCCCCTCGCCAACCTAACTGTTAGCTCTAATATAAATATATAAATATATTTTAAATATATATAAATATAAATGAACAATATCATTGTTCACAGAAATGTATATTTGTCCACTTGTTCGACGTTGATTCCGTTTATTAGAAGATTCTTGTTATTTCTTTGAGTTTTCGATATTCTCATAAATTTCATCTTCTTTGTTAGACCATACTCTTTTCCATACTTTGCTATTCTGGTCATTAGTCTCTGAAGATCTTCAATATTTTCGGCTAAAATCACAAAGGTAAGACCACAAAAATAGCTGACCCTTATTAACAATAGCCAATTCGTATTTTAATCCAATTTAAGACTCTCACAGTCGTACTTTAGGGACATTTCTGGGGAGTTCGTATGAATTATTAATTTTTTTTGTAACAACTTTTAATCCTGAAAATCTTAAAACAAATTAATTTATCACACACACATTTTATATACTGTAAACAAAAAATGTTTTTTGTATCTATTTTGTATTTAAAAACAACTTTACAAATAGCAGTAGGTTTCACAACATATTGGTCGTAAATATACCACACAATAATTTTTACTGTAAAAAGGGTTAAAGAGTTATTAAAATTACAAACTTTTTTTGTTAAAATTACTTATTAGAATGAAAAAATGAGCTTTAATTGTAAAAATACAAATTTATTTGAGAACTTTAAATATTAACAACAAAAATGTTTTCAAATGTGCTTTTAAACTTTATGGAGCCTTTCTATTAAGCAATAAAACACTGATAACTTTAAATTTCAACATTTCAACAGACTAGCTGCCTCAAGTAGTGAGCTATTTTTGCTGTGCTTCTACGCTTATTCAGTTAAAGCCTATAAAGTAGAAACAAAACAAAAATAGCTCACTACTTTCTATTAGGCTCAAGGCGTTATTTTTACGTTTATCCATCTTGTCGAATTCCAGTCTTTGTTTCGTTTATAATAATTCTTCATTTCTTTTTATTCTCCTTTTGAATTCCTAATTTTCCTTTTTCAAGCATATTTGGCTGTTACATAAAATTATAATTTTGACACTCTGTTGTAGCCATTATTTTCAGTAACTTAATTATCCTTTGTGACGAATGGTCTTTAATATAACTAGAGGCATTTTTTATATATTTAAATTAATGTGAGTCGGTTTAAGTTTATTTTAAAATTGCGATTTTTACGTCTCCTTTACATCCCGATTCTTCATTATCTACGACCAGTCTTTGATATAGATAA
Source organism: Diabrotica balteata (assembly GCA_918026665.1). NCBI lineage: Eukaryota > Metazoa > Arthropoda > Insecta > Coleoptera > Chrysomelidae > Diabrotica > Diabrotica balteata. The sequence continues at coordinate 53,914,825 of OU898281.1, forward strand.
ATAGCATAATAATTACTGCAATGGTATTTCTAATTATCACAAATACCCAAATATATATTTAAAAGACATTAGCTATATATTTATAGTATATATTTCCCACATGATTAATTTATTAATTATAAACGTGACTTAGTATTTACTATACATACAATAGAAAGCATTTAATTATACAGAATGTCGCAAGATTTTGGGAATTGGTTTGGGAGATCACAATTCAAAATTTTTTCATATGCTCCTTCGGAATAAAGTTTTTTGAGCAAAATTTAACAATAATGTAAACTACACGGCCACAAATTATTGTAAAAGTGTAAAAAGACAAAAAAGCAGACCGTAGAAATGTTTTTTAAACTTAAAAAAAAAAATTTTAAATTAAGAAAGTTTGTGTGCAATGTCTAACGAGTTTTTATTTTTGTGTGATTTTGTCAATAATATTCAAAATGGCGATAGTATGACAAAAATAATCTTTTATAATTCTTCTACGGGGTGTCCAGAAACTCTCCTGACAAACGAAGACCGGTGATTCCCTATATGATTTTAAGACAATTTAACCCAATTCACCTAGTCTGAAAATAATTCCTATGGGAGCTAGAGCTCTTTGAAGACGACGCTTTGTAACTAGTTTATTTTAAATATCCCAGCGCGCCTCTATTTTGAAAAACGAAAACTGGTACTCTTGGACCAGAGTTGATTCGATTCCGTTAATTGCTAATTTCTAGTACCGGTCATAGGCGTCCGTTTTGTGTAGGTTGTATGTCTGCTGTGTTTGTTGTGTTCTGTATTGTAAAACGGCTTTTTTATTTTCTTCATGTTTTGTCTTCACTGCCTCTCTAAACCATGGTGTTTTCTTTTTTGATATGTTAGTGATCGTTGCTTTCCTCTCTCCAAGTGATTCTGTTGCTGCGTTAATAATGTTATTTTTGAGTTTTTCCCAGCTTTCCTTGATGTTATCGTTTTCTTATATTTCATTCCCAGCGATCTTTTCTGATATTATTTTCTTGTATAAATATTCCATGGATTTTGTATTTAGTCCTTCGACTTTGATTTTTGTTTGTGTTGGCGCCGTTTTCTTGGGTGGGAAGTATTTCAGGATGATTCTTATTTTACATAATACTAGGTTATTGTCGCTACCTACATCTGCTGAATTGATGCATCTTACGTCGATTATTGTCGATGGATGTAACTCTCTGTTGGTTATGGAATATAATCTATCATAGATCTTTGTTTACGGGTATTATTAAATGTATATTTATATTGTCCTATATACAGGGTGATTGATTAGTGTGAGGAAGCTCAGTAGATCTGTTATAGTAAAAATTACTAAAAAAAGTTATTAACAAAAATTGTAGGCAGCTTTAAACTCCACATTTTAAAATTAGTTACAATCTTGCAGGGTGTTCCATAAGATGGTGGCAGACCAAACTTATCTTTTTTTTTAATGGAACACCCTGTATTTTATTTTAAATTTAAAATCGGCTTCACTTCCACATCACAACAATGTAAAGTTTTATTATGTTATACCGGGTATCTAAAAAGTTATAGCCAATATTACCTGAAAATCGTATCAAGTTTAACTCCCTGTGCAATTAAAAAGAAGTATAGGAACATTGATCTATTGCAACCATAGTTTTTAAATTATTGTTAAAAATTATAAAACATATTTGTTTCCATAATATTCGTTAAATCAAATACAGGGTAAGTCAAAATGCAAATACATTATTTTCTTGGTAATTTTAAATAGAACACCCTGTATTTTATATCACTATCAAAAAGTAATAATATCATACTTCAAATTTTATAAAGTACTCCCTATACCTAAAGTTATCAGTTTTCTAGATATTATTGTTTTTCCATCAAAGTATTAATTTGGTAAATATTTTAACGTTTACCAACTCACAATATAATTATTGTGAGTTGGTTATGATTGATTTGTCAAAAACTGACAGTTTTACATTGTTGTTTAATAATTTAGTAACGAAATAACGACACAGAAAAGAAAACAATTAATTTAAAATAAAATTTATAAAAAATAACCGACGGAAAATAAAAAAAAATATAGCAACACAAGAAAAATTAAAAACAACAGTAAGTTTAACTTATCTTACTTAAGTAAGGTGTTCAAAATGACCTCCCAAAACATCTATGCATGCTTGAAAACGGTCATTAAAATAGTTGGTTACATTACTAAGCATTTGTAAAGAAATATTTTGAAATGCAATTCGGATTCTATTCTTCATATCATCCCTTGTTGTTGAGGGTATTTTATATACTTCGTTCTTAACGTAACCCCAAAAAAATGAGTCCATTTTATTGAATTCTGGTGACCTTGGGGGTCACCTTACCGGTCCATCCCTTCCGATCCATTTTTCCCCAAACTGATTATTAAGCTCACCACGTACTAATTCGTTGTGGTGCGCAGGAGCACCGTCATGTAGAAACCACATTTTTTCACGTATATTAAGTGGAACCTCTTCTAATAATATCGGTAACTGACTTACGATAAAATCTAAATAAATCTCACCATTTAAATTATCTTCAAAAAATATGGTCCTACTACATGGTTACCGACGATACCTCCCCACACATTTAGAGACCATCTTGTTTGACTATGTGTTACTATGTGGTATGGATTACTTGTTGAGTAGTAGTGAAAGTTATGCCTATTAAAAGAACCGTTTCGATGGAATGTAGCTTCATCACCAAATAGGACATAATCAAAAAAATCTCTCTGCTCATTAATTTTTTCTAAGGCCCATTCACAAAATACTATTCATTAATTAATTCATCATTAATTAATTCTTGGTGCTTTTGAATATGATAAGGGTGCATCTTGTTTTTAGATAGAATGTTTTGAACAGAGTAGTAACTAAGTTCTTGTTCATTGGAAATAGTCCTTATGCTTGTGTGTGGGTTTTCTGTAACCGTCATCAACACACTCATTTCGTTTTCCTCTGTCACACTAGTTTTTGTTCGTTCATGTTTTTCATAATTCACTGAACCAGTGCGGTTAAATCGATCTTTCAATTTTTCAAATGTATCTTGTCTAGGTTGTCGCCTATCTGGAAACCGTTCTTAATAAATTCTAGCTGATAGTAATGAATTTTTATTGCATTCCCCCAATATCCAGATCATATCTACCATTTCATCAGTAGTAAAGTTCATTATTGCTAATTTAAATTGAATCAATTACTGAATTACTAAATAATAATTGTTGCTAATTTACGGTGTACCCCAATACTGAATTAATAAATATTAATGTCAAACTGTCAGTTTCTGACAAATCAATCATGGCCAACTCACAATAATTATTGGTAAACGTTAAAATATCTACCAAATTAATACTTTGATGGAAAAATAAAAATATCTTTAAAACTAATAACTTTAGGTATAGGGAGTACTTCATAAAATATGAAGTACGATATTAGTTCTTCTCGATAGTGATATAAAATACAGGGTGTTCTATTTAAAATTACCAAGAAAATAATGTACTTGCATTTTGACTTACCCTGTATTTGATTTACCGAATATTATAAAAATGAATATGTTTTATAGTTTTTAACAATTATTAAAAAACTATGTGTTCCTACAATCCTTTTTAATTATACAGGGAGTTAAACTTGATACGATTTTCAGGTAATATTGGTTATAACTTTTTAAATACCCGGTATAACATAATAAAACTTTACACTGTTGTAATGTGGAAGTGAAGCAGATTTTAAATTTAAAATAAAATACAGGGTGTTTTATTTAAAAAAAAACATAAGTTTGGTCTGCCACCATCTTATGGAACACCCTGTAGGATTGTAACTAATTTTAAAATATGTTTAGTTTAAAGCTAGTTATGTAGAGTTCAGTTATGTATAACAGATCTACTGAGCTTCCTCACACTAATCAATCACCCTGTATATGGTCCCTATATGGTCCTTGTCAAAAAATGTGTTGTTTATTTTTAGTTCGTTATTAGTGAAGAAGTTTATCATCAGTCCTCCATTTGCGTTTTTGACATCCAAAACATCCGTTATATTTTTGCTTAATTCCGGGTATTACTTGATTGCCTATTCGAGCGTTAAAATCTCCCAATATTATCATCTTCCCTCTAACTTGATCTACTACTTGGTGTAATTGGTCATAAAACGCTTCCCTTGTTGTTTGAGGCTTGTTATTTTCTGGGCCGTATACTCCGATGATAGTTAGGTCTTCCTTCTCCATTTTATCTTTACTGTAACTATTCTTTCTGATATGTATTGACATTCTTTGATATGATTTTGGTACCTTTGGTCTATTAGTAAGGCTACACCTTGTTTGGCCCTGTTTTCTTTTGCTACTCCACTATAGATTAGTACGTATTCACCTAATTTTGATTGTCCTGCTCCTTTCTTCATTTGGGTCATTCCTTGCTCCTTGAGTTGAGCGATCTGATATTCCAAGTAGTAATTCTCATCTGGGTTTTGGATGGGCTTTCCCTAGTCCTTATTTCTTGTCGTGGTCGTCTTCATAGTATCAATCCGGTTCCGAGGCGGTACATTGTTTCTTTGACCAGTGTTTATTTTTACGATTGATAGGTTGGTAATCTTACCTTTAGGAATAGAGGACGACCACCAACAAGATGGACGGATGACCTGAAACGGACACATCAAAATTGGATGCAGGCGGCTCAGGACAGAAATTTGTGGGGTGAACTACGGGAGGCATATGTTCAGCAGTGGACGAGTATGGGCTGAATGATGAATGAAATGAATGATGAATCTTGCCAATCACTCATCACATTTTATCCGGGCTTCGGACCGGCTGTGGTAACCGCAGAGCTATTCAATCCACCGCTCAATCACCCCAGACAGTGTTAACAGGAAGATTAAAGAGTTCAATATAAAAATATCGCTACAAAAAAAATAAAAGTTAGTAATATCCAATGAAACAATAAGGTGCAAACTACAAATTAAAAAAAAAATTGTAGAGTACTTAATCAAAATAAAATAGCTCGGAATCAATATATCAAGTGACAACAATATCATCGAATAACTCCGGGAGCAAATAGGACAACAAGCATATACCTGGAAACAAGTGAAATGAGAATCCCAAGAACAATAACAGGAAAGACATTGATGGATAGATCAAAAAGTAGCAACATCAGATAGACGTGTACGATATACAACATAAATGAATGAGTGTAATATCGAAAAAAAGGAAGGAATAGTCATCTGTATTATTATAATGGCAGAAAATAGAAGTCCTGAGTTATCCAATAAAAGTCATCAATCACAAAAAGCAAAGACTGACTATCCAATAGAATAATAGTTAACTTTGAAGAAAAACAGGCAATATACTTAGAGAACAAAAAAAGAATAACAAGTAGAAGAAAATGTGAAGAGCAAAGGAATCCCAAATATGGAACTATCAGATTTGCTGCTAAAGTAAGGCTCTAGATCAACTATTACAAAAATGTACCCTAAAGTTGCACACATGCTTTAAGTTGAGTTATCTTACGAAAGCCAGCCGTACTGCAGATACTCTCTCGCACTGGCTTTTTAATTTCAACTTGTTTTAAATAATGTTTTTGAATTAAAAAAATGCAATTTTCTAAAAAATGTGTACAATCTCTCGCTCTATGAACTGTGGTATATATTATTGCATATTCATTATTTACTGTGTTGCAAGATATATCCGTTGTTCTCGTATGTTAATTTCTTGAACTTATAATTCTGTATAGTTTAAAGTAAACAAACATATATTCTTCCTTTTACAGGTATATTATGACTAAATTCTTTCCTAGAAAGGAATAGACGCTAGTTCGTTGAACACACATAAATATTACGAATATTTTATTTTTAACGTATTCAAAATACTTTCGATATTTAATTTACACAAGGTCGTTTCAGAAATGTGCGAATAATACGATGTGTCAATAATCTCCTTCTATTAATAAAGAAGCATGTATAATACAATAATCTTTTGTGGTAATGAATTAATTATTTATACACTGTTTCAAGCAAGTTATGTATTTTGTTTTAATATTATTTATATATATATATATATATATATATATATATATATATATATATATATACATATATATGAGTTAGTCATATGTCAGTAATAAGAACATAGTTCTCATTACTGACATGACCAAACATTGCAGTTTTTGTTATTGAACCGTTTTTGAAACTGTGGTCACCCCGTCTCTTTCACGTCGTTTCTGTTCTTGTTTGTTCTAGTCCTACCCACAATCCACCGTTTCCACATTTTCATTTCATTTATTCATTTATCTCCATTTTATTTTCCCGAACCCTCTATATAGACCACAGTTCACCACCATACACCAACGAAGGCCTCACCACACTCTTGCTAATTAGCTTCCATTTGAACCAACCAATCTGTACCCTTTGGGCTTTCTCTACTCGTCTTAGTTTTTGACAAGCAATTCGTTGTCCACAAACGATCCTGTTTCTCCCAACCACATTTACTCCCTTTCAGACCTGCCTCTTTTTCTCTCGTCGCATTTCTCTATCAATTGTGTCAAAGCAAACAAGGCATCCTTTGTCCTCGTCCCTGGCATAAACCCAAACTTTTCTTCTCCTATCGATGTCTCCCTCCTTAATATTCGCTCTACAGTTCTCTCTCAAATTTTCATTGTGTGCGACATTTATGTATTTTTATACAATGTATTTTTATGCAGTGATACCATCACGCTCACCCTCCATGCATTGAGCATCCTTTCTTCCCCATATATCCTGTTTTTCATTTGTCACAACACATCAACCCCTTCATCTCCTACAGTCTTTCAAACCTCCACGTTGGTGTTCTTCATTTAGCAACGTTCTAAAGTACTTATGCCATGCCAACTTTGCTGACGATCTTTCCTGACCAGTAGATACAGCTTTGCTTTCCTTTTTGATACCTTGTATGTATCTTTATCTTCGCCTTATACCTCTTTCCAGCTATTTTTGTCTTCATAACCTTCCGTATGTTATATTGAATAAACCAATCAACCAATAATAAGTATTTTTTAAAACATATTTAAATCATAGGTATAACAAAGCTTCTTCTTATGATGCCCTATCCAATTAGTTGCTGTTGGCGACAATTCTGGCATATTCCTCTCAACCTTGTGTGGCTCTAAAGAATGCATAGGCATCGAGGTTTGTTCACTCCCTTTTGTTTTGAAGCCATGAGTATTTGTTTCTTCCGATGCCGAAGTTCCGCCTTCCGATCCATTTTCCTTCTATCTTCCTTTCAAGCTTTATAGGTAAGCTTCCGTGGTAGTGAGTAGGAACTCCTTGGATTTTCTTAGTCAGTCCTATCAGGGAAAATGAATCAGTCCCTCCACTCCACAGATTCCAGGTGGTCCCTGACCCGGGGAACTAGTACCTGTTTAGGGTCCCTTGTTCAGGGTTGCAGATGAAGACCACAACGAAAATCACGGCGGAGAAGGATACCTTCGGTATGACGAGAATGGCGGAAGTGGCGACCCCAGATTTTAGAGCTAGTATAAAGTCAATTTTGACCGAACGATCGCCGGTATAAGCGATTTCACTCACCTTGACAACGGTTTCTGGATAGAGCCCGGATGAGCATACGTGAGTCAGGGCTCTCTTTTGTCCTTATGGTGGGCAACTGTCTCTAAAAGGCGAATGAACAAAGGATGTCAACGGCATCAGAATCCGAAAGGCAATGGGAAACCACCGTATTAAAAGTCCCCAAGGATATCCCAAAAAAAACAAGGATGAAAAAGATATTGCAAGCAACGGCCCCTAGTCCGTGGTAGGCCTTAAGTGGCCAAGGGGTGCTAAGAATTTCCACGAAGAAAAACAATGCTAGTAATCACCCGAAAGTGGGAAAAACTCCAAAGCTAAAACTGGGTACTTGGAACGTTAAAAGTCTCTACACCGGCGCGGCGGTCAGTACAACATAATACAAGAAATGGGACAATGTGGTAACAATGGGGTAAAATACATGCGACCTAGACATCATAGGAGTTAGCGAAATCATATGGCCTAACAGTGGTAAATGTACTGAAGAAAAAGCGACACTATATTACTCAGAAAATAACCTACCTCATCATTATAACGGAGTTGGATTTCTAGTTAACACAGCCTCAAACAAATCAGTAAGGAACTACTACAAGTCCAAGCCGATCGTGTTGACCTTAACATTATATACCAAATCATCACATATTAAATCATAGATTTGTGCTGCACACCTAATTGGATTAAAGTTAATTTTATTTTTGTTTGTTATAAGATCTATTCGTTTATTTCAAAGAACTTGTTGAATATTTTAGAAGGTTTTATAAGTTGCTTGGCTACAAAGTCAAGAACATTTTGTTCTGTAGAAGAATTGGATGTAAATTGTTTCTTGTTATTTAACAATCAACAATATTATCGATTTTGTTACTGTACGTCACTGTCAGTTTATACAAAATAAAATTTAATTAAAATTTATTTTCAGTTTACGCTAAACACATTTTTATGAAGTACACAACTTAATGAATAAATAGTACTTTAAACAGTTTTTAATAACTATACTTTTCGTATTTTTCAAATATTTATTTTAGTAGAGAATGTAAATACTTTTGCATTTAAGACTATGCATATGCTTTATTATGTAACTAACGATATATTCTGTAACAATCGTTTATATTGATATAAATTTAAACATGGTTTCAAGTATTTCCTCTTGAAAGTGAACGATCAAGGTAAGAAGACTTATTAGGACATACCGATTGTATAATGTTAACTGTAAAATTGATTTGCCTATAAAATCAAAGGCATAGAAAAGTATTTTGAGAAATAATATCAGAGTTGTTTCGTATAACGTATATATCCAGTTCAATTTTCTCCAATACAACCTCTTAATAAGTTGGAAAATGGAATGCGAATATGCAATTCTTTTCGTCGAAATATCATTTTTTTTTGGAACAATTAATTTTAAGAAACAGAATGCAAGAAAAAAAATTGAGAAAACTTTATGTTACATAAGAAAGCAATATATACCGTAGATTTGCTATGTTAGTAACTGTAGATTTCTTGATTAAACATGGCACACACGCTTAAACACAAACGACACAATGCATATCATGCTCAATTACCAAATCACCAGCCAGAGATACCTTACGGTTTGTGGTGCGATTACTGCAATAGCTCCCCAATCGAGAGCTCGGAAGCTCTGGGGGTTATCTTCTTAGGTGCGTTTGTTTTAATATTAACGATAACTTAGTGTAGGTATACAATCTTTAATACATAAACTTTGTTTGAAGCTTTTTAAATATAATTTATACAAATTACTTTTACTTGACTCCCACTTCGTCATATCCGTCAAACGCATTTTTACCGAATCACAAGAGACCGTCACTCATGTAACCAGTGTAAAATAAACATTATGGTAAAACATATTTTAACCGAATGTCAACTATTCCAGGAAACTAGAAGTAAGCTTAACTTTTCCAATGACATATCCGGGCTCCTTAGAGACTATGAAAATATAAACGTCCCAAAGTTTTAAACAGCTGTAGGCAAAAACGACGTATTTAGCAGAGTAAAATTTAAAGCTTGATAGTCATTATTATAATCTTGTGTCTGGTATGTAAGTCGTAACTCTCTCATATAATTTGTCTAACTTTTAATTTCAATATAAATTTTATATACCCTGTAACGTTAGCAAACTATTTATTACACAACAATCTAGGCCTTTCTGCTCGTATCGGAGAGTTTGGGTGTGGTTCCTTCAACAAGCATATAGAAGCTATTTTTTATTATGTTTACAATTAAAATGAATTGGGAGTCATTCCTTAATAGTTTATCCTCAGTAAGGAAACAAGCTCAGACAAGCAAGTAAAATTAAATAATTTAAAACAAAGTTAAGCTTTATTAAATCCGTAAAATAGTTTCGAAACACAATTCAGATTTCTGCTTGAATCTGTGCTTTCTAAAAATTGCAAAGCAAAACAGACGTTAATGAAGGTGTTAAAAGAGACAAGGGGAATCTAAAATTTGCATTCCACGACATGTCTTCTCAACTAAGCAGAAATCCTTAGCGAATGGTTTCTTGTACTCGTATAGAGTAGATCCGAATAAAAAAAAAAGACAGCAAATATTTGATTTCACGCAAACAGCAAACAGCGTCTATGTATCTGTTGATACGTATTTCGACCTAATAGGCTGTTACACCCCCTCTGTAGCTCAGTGGTAAGAGCGCCTACCTTTGAACGTAAAGGTCGTGAGTTCGAATCTCACCTGGGTGGAGAAATTTTCGTTTATTAAAAATTAATGAATGAAAATAATTTCTATCCTTGTGCGATCGGTACTCACCGGAGGGACCGCAGACGTTTGGATACAATTAGCGTCTCTTAGCAAAGACAATGACGTCGACTTTGCTAAGTATCAAGACAATTACTCTACACCTACACACACACTACACTAGGTACCTGACTGTAAAAATTCACTGTACCATGCCAATGACCATTAGTTGTCGACGCATTAAACTCAATAAAAAGACATATTTGCTGTCTTTTTTATTTTAACCTTTATTATTTTGTAACGAACAAAAGTCATTAAAATATTCTACGTTAAAAAGTTACGTCATCTCAGAAAAGAAATAAACAATCTGTGTTTACAGTATTAAATTACACATGAGAAGTACTTGTACGAATCTAAAATTAAAAGCATATCGTAAGAAAACAAACATTTTATATCTTGGCATTAGATTATGAATGAGAAATATATAAAAATAAAATTATACTTTATTCCAAATTTTGAAATTCGTTCACATAAAAAAAATATATTTGTATATTAGGTAGGGTATAGATATTTATGATAATTAAAAGATTAATAATAACTTAATAAACACTGCTATTTAGTTCATAGATAATATTCAGTGTTCAATAAAAAAAATACAACCTGAATTATCCAAATGCTTGTGTGTCGTGTAGAAAGGATAATATGTTTACCCTCTAGGTATTCAGGCGAGCAGAAAAGTTGAATCTATCACAGTAGAAATATAATATTCACCATAAAAATATATAGGATTGGGCAACTACACATTGGATATTTTTCAAATTGTTAGTTTCAGAACACATACCATAAATCCATAGCTATTTAGATAACCTCAGGCCAATTAACATAGTTCTAGCAAATATTAGGGGTCCTGGTAAGGGTTTAAAATAAATATTTATTTGAAAATATATAAGAGAAAAGGAATTTTTCGGCTTACCTCATCAAGAGACCACTCAAACAAAATTTTCGTCCTATTTGTTGGACGTGCAAAGAGGGAAAGGGACGAGGAATTTACGGACGCTCCAATTTTGAGACGACGGTCAGAGCTATTAGGAACTACAATAGCATCCTTGAGGTAATTTAAATGCACTCGGCGGATAACTGGCGTGAGCAACATTGATTTGAATGGTTACTTAGGAATTATAATAATAAATTTTGAAACTCTGAAAAAAATAATTTGAAACTTTTGAAACAGTTATAATCTTACATCAAATAAACAGTTTATGCCTGACTATATTATACAGTTTTCATCGGACTGGTTATAACTATTGCCATTGATGTCTCAATATATTTTATATTGTGCCAATTTCCTTATAAATTACATTTGCAGTTCGTAATAAATTAACATTTTATATATTATTATAATAACAACTTTCATACTTAATTAAGTTTATAGTTGCTGGCATAATTTTGACTTAGTTTTGTTTTGATTTTATTTTTTTTTGTATTATGTGTTCATTGGTTGTTTTTATTTCATGTTGTTTTTATTTTTAGTTTTTTTTAAAACAAAGACCTTTGTACTGTGGTCTGATGATGGGGCATATATGGGCCTCGAAACCGGTAGCCTACAATTTAATTACAAGAAAAACTACCTAAGATTGTAAAAATTAACTATCTCCTATAGATATAGTATTCCGTATTATGAACTCATGTTGGCAAACTTTTCATCATTTACGAGTATAATAATTAAATGAGTTATTTTCATTACAGGTGAGCAGACTGGTAAATTATAAAGCAAATAATTGAATGCCGGTTTGACAAATTGTCAAGGACTATTTGGTAGTATCTGACCAACCGAATTCCACACCCTAAGTATTTATTGGATGTAGTCTACTCAATATCCTTTCTATCAACGGTAATATTACGATTTATCACCAGATTAGTTATTATTAGTTAAATATTTAGCCTAGGAAGCATGACGTCATTTTCCAACATTATTATTACATCATCCATACGATCGGCTGTAACGACGATGTCATCTGTGAGTTTGAAATGATTGAACTTATAGTATGTCCTAAAATCGCCGTGAAAAACTTTGGAGAGACGATGTCTCCTTGCCGTACTGTTCGCTGTATCCAGAATTGATTTGTTTCTTGTTCAGATAGCCTTACGCTAGCCGTCATATTTTGGTAGATATGTTGGATTATGTTAGTGTAGTGATGGTCTATTCGGCTTTCTGGCAATGCTTTTAACATTTTCTGCTAGCTTAGACTATCAAATGCTTTCTCCTAATCCATGAATATAAGTACCAATGGTTTGTTGTATTCTGCAGACTCCTCTATCAGTTTCTTTTTAAAACTACTAGTTAGTGATCGTTAGTGCTGTACACAGGTCTAAATCCAGTTTGTTTCTCTGGGCTGGTAGAAGTCTTACTTAGCCTCCAGTCTTTTTTTGCTAAAAAGTTTAAATATGTTTAATAATAAACTGATATGACGATAGTTTAGTTTGTTATTTCTTCTTTCTGGTGTAATAAAATAATGACTGTATTTTTCCAATGAGGAGTTTTTTCTTGGTAGATGCATTTGGTGAAAATTTTCATTTCTCTCTCTCTTCAATCCTGACCCCCCAGGGGGAGTGTAGTGGTCGACGTGATGTCGTGTATTGTCCGTCTCCAGAGATCTCTGTCTCTGGTCATTTCTTTTAATTCATGCATAGGTCTTTGGCATATTCCTGTAATTTGATCTATCTATCTTGTTGGGGATCTTCCTCGTGGTCTTCGGCCTTCTACCTTTCCTTGTATTATGAGTCTTTCCATGTTTTCTGTGTTTGCTCTCATAACATGCCCAAAATATTTTAATTGTTGGAGATGGACTTTACTAGAGAGTCGTTGGCTAACTTTTAGCTCTCTTAAAATTGAATTATTTGTTCTGCGGTCGGTCCAAGGAATTCGTAACATTCGTCTCCAACAGAACATTTCAGTGGCGTCTATCTTTCTTCTCTCCGATTGTCTCAGAGTCCAAGATTCACATCCGTAGGTCAGTATTGGGAATATTAAGCAGTTGATCAACCTCATCTTTATCGCTCTTGAAATTTGACAGTCCTTCCATATTTTGGTCATTTTTGCTGTGGAAACATTTGCTAGATCAGATCTACGTTTAATCTCTTCTTGTAATGACCCTGTGTTTGTGATTAATGATCCCAGATATAAGTATGAGCTCACAACCTCGAACCGGTCAATTGTGGTTATGTGTGGATGATTGTTGTGTAGTATATCCACTATCATGATCTTTGTCTTTGATATGTTTAATTGCAGACCAAATATTTGACTTTCGTTTTCGATCAGTCGTATAAGTTCTATCAGCTCTGCTTGACTATTTGCAAGAAGGGCTGTGTCATCTGCGAAATGTAGGTTGTTTAGTTTATGACCATTTATTGAGATGCCCTTTTCCCATCCTTCAAGTGCTCTTCGCATAATATACTCCCCATATATGTTACATAATTGTGGAGATAGTATACATCCTTGTCTGACACCCCGTTCTGGATGAAATTCGTTCGAAAGTACGTCAAGTACTTTAACTGATCCAGTAGTGTGTTCATATAGTTCGGTTATAAGCGTAATTAGATGTTGTGGTACTTTTAGTATTCGCCATAAGTGTCTCCACTTGACCCTGTCGAACGCTTTACGGTAATCGATAAAACAGATGTATAGTGGGATGTTGAATTCCGTAGATTTCTCGATTATCTGTCTTATATTCAGCAGGTGTTCTCGAGTACCTCTACCTTTGGTAAATCCAGTTTGCTCTTGTGGAATTTCTCTTTGAAGGAATGTTTTCAGTCTCTCATTGATTATATGTAGCATTATCTTGCTGGCATGGGATATAACAGAGATAGTTCTATATTTGTCGCATTTATGGAAGCTGCCTTTTTTATATATGGTCGTTATTGTAGATTTTGTCCAGTCTTCAGGCCATTGTTTGGAATGCCATATTTGGTTACAGAGTAGATGAAGTCACTTTACGCCGGTTTCTTCTGTGGCTTTAAGCATTTCTGCTGTTATCATATCTGGACCTGGTGCTTTGTTATATTTGAGCTTGTTGATAGCCTGTCTTACTTCATTTTCGAGTAAATCAGGTTCTTCTTCCACCTCGTCAGAGATTTGGCTAACAAGCTCTTGGCGTTGATCATCTTTATATAGGTCCCTGCAATACGATCTCCATGTCTCTGCTATGTCTTCTCTGTTTGTTCTCAAGGTTCCAGTGTTATCTTCAATGGCCCAAGTTCTGGCTCTGAAGTCTCTTAGCGGTCTGAAGTCAGGTAGCGATCAAAATTTTCATATATTTCGCGATAAAAGGATTCGACAACATCAAAGATTTCGGTTTTATCCGTACTGATGTGTCCATCTTTGATTCTTATTCTGTACATATTTTTGTTACCTAGGCTGTTTGTCTTTCGCCTCAGAACTTTTAAACTTTTGTTTTTTTTTTAATAATTTTTCTTATATCTCTTGTATTGTTTTCTTTTGTGTCTTTTCGGATTGATCGGTGGATATTTTTACTTAATTTCGTCATTGTTGTATAGTTGGAGTCATATTTCTTCATCAGCTGTCGTCTTTTCAGAGATCCAATAGATCCAATAATTCAATAGGTATTTGTTTAAAAGTGTGTTGTTCAAAAAATTGTTTGTTTTACTTTCTCGCTCATTGCTTGTAACAAACCCATTAAATCATGTTACCCAAAGGTTAATATAAACCATAATAATGCCTATTATTTAGTAATATCAGTGCTAATTTGGAACTTTTTTTGTCTTCCATCTTTAACAATTTTTTGCTCTATTACTTACGCCAAAGTTTTGTAACATGTTCTTTGAACATTTTTTTACTTTTGCAAAACTGATATAGTTCTGTTTTTGATATTTTAAACTGAACGTTTTGTGTTTTTTAACCTGTACTGTTCATAAATTAAGCTATTTTCTTCACGCACTTTCGTCTTATTATGCTGCATATATCTTGTAAGGTAGATAGGTAGATCACGGCCAATTATTTATATCTATGGATATTTGCTTATGTAAATAATTTTGTAAATGAACTGATGAATCTAGACTTATTTCTCCAAAACGAAAACAACTTTACATGTGTATGCAAGACAACAATCGTAAAAATATATTCACAGGTGAACCTACCTACTGACCTACCGACAGAAATAAAATATCAGATCTGGTAGATTTTGGTGTTAGTATGAGTTTATTAAATAACCACTTGAGGGCGTCTTCTTGTTATAATCTGTCTTCTGACCATTCTCCTGTTTTAATAGAAGTAAGTTAAGAAATCCTTTATATAACACCACCTGCTACATTATCTAACAAATTAACAAACTTGGAAAAATTCAGAGAATTACTTAGTAATAAAATTAAATATCTAACCAAAAAAAAACCTGGAGATTGAGAATGCCACAGACCACCTTAACCAATCCATACAAGAAGCTGCATGGGAGTCAACGACAATCAAGTAAATAAATCGTCTTACTCATGAACGACTTAATAAAATTAAACCCAATAAAAAAAAAAACAAAAAATTGAGAAAATAAGTGGATGGCAGCTGACGACGTAGCACCACAAGATAAAAACATATTTGAATAGAGCTACAGCACAGTTAAAAGCGTTAATAAATTACCACAAAAACAATGGTATACATTTTAATCTCAGACATATTTTGCCAACAGAAACTACCGAGTATTCACTCTGGAAAGTAACCAGGCAAATAGAACGTCGTCAATTATCCAACCTTCAGTCCTCACTGAAGCAAAATGCAATCAAGAGAAAGCTGAAATTTTTGCATCTTAAAACTGTGTTCTAGCCTTTTTATGCAGATGAACGTATTAATATAGATAATTAAATTATAATTAAATATTCATTCCAAAACCCGGAAAATCCTTGAATGATAACACAGAGTATAGGATAACCAAAATGCAATGCAAACTTAGTTAAAATGTGGCGTCTACGTGCCAACGAAAAAAAATCTGCGCGGGTAACATTTACAAATTGCAAGGGAAACTGCCCTATCTGACACTTCTTTGTACTGATATACGCTGTGTTAGTTTTCCACTTATCTTTGCCTGTATTCGATTATGTAAGTAGATGTTTTCGATGGTCAATCATTGTAATATTAAATAATTAAATAAAAATTCTGTTAATAGAAACAAAAAGCAATATAAAAGTAATTCGTGTTCATACATGCACAAAGAATCAGGGGGTTATCAGGTTGCTCTTAAGATCCACGAATTGTAAGACATAATGAGTATTAGGTCACAGCTATCAGTATAATTTCTTTTTTTTTTCCTTAGCAAATACCTTTTCTAGTTTTTTCTACTTTAGTTTTAGCTCGAAAGATTGTTAAGCTTATTAAAATGACCTTAAGTGAAAAGTATTAATTATAATAAGGCAATTAAATATTCCACATAAATTAACAAAACCAGTTGAAAATATCTAATATCTGGTTTTTACAATGTAGAAGTGGAAGTAGCATTCAGAACAAATCAAGAATCTAGAGGAATGTATAACACTGATTATAATATATAATTCAGATACTTCAAAAACCAGAAGACTACGAAAGCATATAAGTAACTATGCATTAGAAAGAAAAAGAAGATCTTCTTAATAAATTAAAAAAAAATCCGACCAAAAGGTAAAAGGACAATCCACGTTGTAACACAAGGACCTACAGGAATCTTCTAAGACCCAGAGCCATTGCGCAGAACTCAAGATGTAGTAGCCATAGTAAATGAAATTCAAAGGATACCAGAAGAAAATTATAATGAAGCCACAATGGATGAATGGAAAATTTTGATAACTCCTTAGATTTAGGATTTTATTTAAATTTTTAATACCCCATAATTTTTTGCTCAAAAGAAGTTAAAAATAATATTCATTGATATTTTTATTTTTTATCATAGTATGTGACTATTAATTTTATTTCTAAAACGTGGCTTAAATTAGTTTTGCCAATATAGTTCGGTTAATACTGATACACAATTTTCTTAAATTTATATACTTTTTTAATAGAATCGTGAGAAATAAATATTCATTGAATCTGATACGCGTGAGCCTTTCTATATGGCAAATTAAATATTACACCAACCACCACTTCACCTATAAACGAATAGCTACTAAAAAATTAAGTCTAGTTTCATGTACAGCCAAGTATTGACTCAAATTAAAAATAAAATAAAACAAGTTTTATTAGTTATTAAATAATCAGCTAACCACACGAGTAACAATATTTAAAAATGTACAGTAATCGGTACTGTAGACTAGCGCGAAGCTTCTTGTTTTCTGTATTTTTTAATTTTAAATATTTTTAAAATTGAGTAAAGTAATTTTATTAGTTATTTCATATTTTAATTACACACGTAATTAAAAAAAAAACACGTGATGAATCTATAACTGATTCAAATAAACAAAACAAAATCATATTTAGGAATTACATAAAACCGCTATTACCTTATTACTTTTATTACAGATTAAAGAAACCATTCAGGGTTTCTTTAATCTAAGCCTTATTAATATCCTTTTCATATATTTTCATAAAATTGAAGAAGTTCACTCTTCTCGTCGCATAAATTGACACTTCCAACTGTCTATAGTGCCTTATTAACTAGTCGGCGCATTTCAGAAAATAACAGCAGTTGTTGTATATATTTGTTTATTTTAATAGAAATGGTTCTTGTACGTAGGTTTGATAATTTCGGAATAATCCAAGAAAAGGTTTTATAATAAAACTAGTCATATAATATACCATCATTTGGCTAGTGTATGTATTAAGAAAGCCATATATAGAGAACAACTGCCAAAGAAATGGACGGAGACATATATGACATCTATATTTAAGAAAGGAGATAGAAACCGATGCGAAAACTACAAAGGAATAAGCGTAATATCATCAATACGAAGATTAAATGGAAAGATACTGCGAGAAAAGATAGAGCAGGCGATAATAGGCAAAATCGGGGATGATCAAGCAGGCTTCACGACAGGAAGATCATGTATAGACCACATATACACACTGGAACAATTTTTGGAAAAGAAAAAACGAAAAAATAGAGATATATCTGGAATTTATCAACCTGAGAAAGACATACGACTCTTTACCAAGGTCAGAACTATGTTAGGCAGTGTACTAATTAGAAATACAGACGGAACTCATAAAAGCTATAAAAGCTCTGTATAAAGAAAATAAATATTCAAGCAAATTCTGACACTTCCTGGTAATAGGAAATATGAAAATGAAATAAATTAAAGACACAAAGCAATACACAAAAAGAAAAGAGTGTTATGTAGGGAAACAGATATTGTTTTAACATTATTCTAAAGAGATGGAAGCAATTTTAAAAGCCTTAAACTCTAACAATATAGAAGAAACGTGGAAAGAAATAAAAAGTCACATTTCGATAGCAGCAGAAAAAGTAATAGGATTTAAAGAAATAAAAAGGAAAAAAGAATGGTGCGACGAACACTGCTAAACAGCAACCAGGGTTAAAAACTTTGGTATGAAATAAATAGCTAAAGGCCGGTAGAGCAGGAGACTTGCAAGAGTATAGTAGAAGAAAGGCTCGACAAATGCTGTACAAATAGAAAAAAAAATGGATTGATGAACTTATAGAAAAGTTGAAAATAAATAGCAAGAATAATGTAAAGCTATATAAATATATAAAATCCCAAAATTAGACAAAACCAGCAGTAAAGATTGGTGTAAAATGGGAGAAATACTACGAAGAGTTAGTTAAGGCTAAATAAAGCACTCTCGTATGCACGGAAACATACCTTAATAATAAAAACGACATCGAAAATGCGTCAGATGAGGATCTTTTACTTGAGATAAGAAATCTAAAGCAAAATAAAGCAACTGGCCCAGACGAAATCCCAAACAAGCTAATAAACCAAGGCGGAGAAAAACAGCAATGAAAAATATACGATCTAATAATAGGGATTTGGGAAAAAGAAAGAATGTCCAAAGAAGAGAAAAGAGGGTGGATATTTCCTATTTTAAAGAAAGAGGACACCAAACAATTTAACAACTATAGAGGAATAACATTGTTAAACAGCTGCTACAAAATATTGGCATCATTAATCAGACACACACTCTCATAATACATTGAAACTAAAATAGAAGAATACCAGCAGAGATCTAGAGAGGAAAAGTCAACAATAGACGCAATACACATAATCACACAGCCAATTGAGAAGTGTCACGAACATGATACCGACTTACACATCCTTTTTATAGATTTCAAGCAAGCATTTGACAGTCTAATAAGACCCGACATAATAGAAGACATGAAAACCTAGATATCCCAATGAAACTAATTAAGCTTACGAAAATAACAATGAAGGGATTGATGGCAGCAATAATAACAGTTGAATTTCAAATCTGAATCTGAATAACAGTTGTCTTCAAAAATATAGAAATAGCAACTGAAGTATGATAGGGCGACTGTTTATCAACGTCACTATTTACTGTCGCTATAGAAGGAACACTAAGAGCTATTAAAATGAAAGGTACAATAAATTATAACATCAACGTCGCAACTTGTGCTGATTAGTAAAAACCTAAACAGTTTAAACGAAGAATTTGGAAAGCTGTGCAAGGAAGCATCCAAGAGGGGTTTGGCAATAAATCAAAATAAAACAAAATACCTAATATGATGAAGAAAAAGTACAGTTAATGTGACAAGTTTAAATATTGGGGAATATAAGTTTGAACAGATAGAACACTTTTAATATCTTGCTGTCCCTGTTAATGGAACTAATGAAAGAAGCATAGTAATCAATGAAATAATTCTGGCAGGAAACAGAACTTACTGGAAATATAACAATATCTTCAAAGAAAAAAAGCTTACTTATCTCTCAATGAGAACAGATGAAATATGTGACCTAGTCGTGGAAGATGACAAAATCAAAGGCTTACACTCCTGCAAATATTTGGGGGTCATTTTCAACAAGAAGGGAAATAGCGCTAATGAAATTAGAGAAATAATAAACAAGGGCAGAGCAGCCTTAAACTCTCTTCTCTGGTAAAAAACAATTCGAGGAGAAACCAAAAAAAAAAAAAAACATTTACGGTAGTATAGTCCAAAGTATTACACTTTATGGTTCGGAAGTATGGGATGTCACCAAAGCTAATAGAAACAAACTTATGACGACAGAAATGGATTATCTAAGACGAAGCTGCGGTAGATCGAAACTGGAGAGAGATAGAGACGAACAAATAAGAAACGAAATGAAAATCGAGCGAAATATCAATGATGACATAGAAAGAAAGCAATTAATCTGGTTCGGACATGTTAAAAGAATGCCAGAGTACAGATTGCCTAGAAGAGTACTGAAATGGATCCCTCCTGAAAAAGAAAGAGAGGACGACCACGGAGAAGTTGGAGCAACGATATTGATGAAGCAATGGCGGCAAGAGACTTAGAAGAGGCAACTGCATATGACAGAAAAAGATGGAAATTGGAGTCGGAGTAGCGGCGACAGCGGTAATCAATATATATATATATATATATATATATATATATATATATATATATATATATATATATATATTTAGAAATCTAATGAACCACGAAGTAAGAGAACTTTTGAAAGAAGACATCGTCTGATTTGTCAAGGCACAGAGAGTTAGGTGGATGGAACATCTAGAAAGAAGAAATCCAGAAGCAGTTATCAAGAAAAGGACTAAATAAAGACCAGTATCAAACAGACCACGAGGAAGACCGAAGACGAGATGGCAGAACTAGATAATTGCGGAGCTTAATAAGAGATTGGAAAATCATAAGCAAAAGCAGGAAAGAATGGAAAAATATTGTAGAAGACGCCAAGACACACAAAAAATTGTAAAATTGTAACAAGATGTTAATGCGGACTGATTCCTCGCCACAAATGAATCAGAAGAGCCCAAAGAGGGCGGGGAATTACTCCACTAAAGTGTAGATGCCACGATGATATTATACGATCAGGAATATTCACATCTCGTCTACCTGACACTATATTATACACATTTCGCTATTGTTAGCTCGTCAGATACAGCTTGCTAGTTAAGAGTCTTTATAGTGTAATCACTAATCATTTACGTGAAAATAAATTCTAGATACAAACAGACCTCTACTCCTCTTTATTCTGGTACCATCTACTGTTTCTGCTTGTGGGTGCCATTTAACAGTTTTTTTACAATATGTGTTAAATTCTTGTGTAAGTGTTTGAACTCGTATTCTTCTTTTTCTTATACTTTTTATTCTCTTATTCAACTTATTCTTATTCTTCTTTTTTTCTCCTGCGCTTTTCATTTTCTTCTATTTTACTTCATATCTATTTGATTTTTAGATTTTAATTCTAGTGTGAATGAAAAATAAGTCTAAATATCTACACTGAGTTCTAATGGCTTGTCTAATTTCCCCCATTTCATATAAATTTGTAATCAATCGTGATCTTATAAAGTGAGTTACTGGTAATTAAAAAAATATCTAATATTTTAAACTTTATTATCAGCGAGGCTTTATAGGAAACGAAATCAAATCAATTGTGAAGTGGACCGATTGACAGCAGCCATTACGTATGAAAAGTAAAAGTTCAAAATACACAAATCCCACTAGTAGTGCATATGATGAAAAAAAACTAGTTTTAAATACTAAAAAAACAGCGTTAACCTACTAAGCGGTAGTCAATAAAAAATGCCTTACATCTTACATAAATAAGATTCTGTTAAGTATTTAGAGAGCTTGTTTCTTGTAACGGTATCCTTGTTATCAAAAGACGATCTGTTTTACAGACCATTAAGTTTTCTTCAATTTCTGTTGTTACTTTTTGTGAAGGTGTTCCTTGATATCAAACAAAGCATGGTGAACGCCTTGGCAATCGGATATCTAATCTTTTCAGTCGATTGTTTCGGATATTTCGCTAGCTGAATGTCAAAGTCAATCAAAACAATAATCAAGACGAGTAAGGTTGAACGGATACGTCGGAAGTTAAATTACCTTAAAACTAAACTTTCAAAAGTATATTAATTATATAGTAAATAGATATTATATTATGCAACCTAATATTTGCAATTAGTACAAATTAATTTAAGCAGAAATGCGTATTAAAAATTCTTGTCCATCGATATCTCTTGATAAATTTGAAATTTGTAACAGACAGTAGCAGTATAGCAACGTATAGTATAGCAGAACATAAAAGGGTTTTTAATAATAGAAAAACAGATCCCACGTACGTACTTTACCTTCTTGTTTATAAACATTCTTTTAATGACCAATTTTAATTCAAAGGGAAATTATCACGTCGGTCTTTTAAAAAGAAAATCTTAACTCAAAATTAACTTATCTTAACTTAATCTTAATTTAAGTCTATCCTGTCATTACATATTCAGTGTGCTTGAAAATATCTAACGACAGTTATTCAAGAAGTAGAGTGAGGAGAAAAGATCGGATCTGTATTTTAAAAATAATATCTTTACTAGTTCTAGCCGGTTACCAGATCTTCAATAACGTAAAAACTGTATAGAATGTAAAATACACACACGAGTTCATCCCAACCCCTAAGAACATGAGTGTACCACTGCTATACAGTGGAACCCCCATGTCCGAAGGACAAAAGGCTCATTTGACCTTCGGACATGGGGGTCATTTTGGCTCGGTACTATCTGACCCCCAGGTTTTTGCCACCACCTCTCCCTTACGTTTGACATACACAAGGAAGGCTTAAACTGTTACGTCGGGCGATTTGGGAAAAGAAACACTCTCCATTTTACATGGTTGTGGTGATGCCACCTTGCTTTAGATGTAGCTTTTCTCCCTATTTACTTTAATGAATTTACTTTGTTGAAGTCATGACTTCTGGACTGAGGTCCCTTTAGTGTGTGTCCCGAGCGGAGATCCGCCAACCTGGGTAGGAGTCTGAGTAGAGTATCCGAAGGGTCTGTCTTTGTATGCCCCACATGGTCTCAATGCTCAGATTTCGTGAATAGGCCGCCCAATCGACCTGCCTTAAGAGCCAAGCAGCCTAAGTGGCTGTATAAAAGTGCATGACGGGCCTTTTATACCAGTGTTTAGTGAGTGTGGGTCTCAGCCCGATCAGTACTTTCTCGATAAAATAGAAAATCATCGCGGTAGTAGATTTTAACTAAAGCTAGTATATATTTCTTTGGTGAGCTCGCTCCGACATTTAACCCTCTAAAATCAGTTAAATGCCTTAGCCAGCTCTCTCTTTTTTTTCCTACTCCTCGTGTTTTGACTGCTTCATAGATATCTCGGTCTAGTGACTATATTTTATGGGGCGAACCTATATCCAGTTATTTGGTGTTTTGGCCGTCTGTGTACCATTCTTACGTTTTCGTCATATTCTGTTAGCTCTCTTAGCTTTCTGTTGGGGTGGTTTCTTATTCCATAGAAAGTCGTGTAGGCTTTTTTATTCATTGCCCGCAGTATTGTTTCCTGCATGGTGTCCCGATAAATATATCTTAGGGTACGTAGGTTGGAATATTGAGGGCTTGCCTTATTATGTAGTTTTGGACTGTTTATATTTTCTTTCTGTTGGTTTTACATGTGTGTCCCCATGCCACAGAAGCGTATGAAAGAGTGGGCAGGATTATGCTGTTGGCCATTCTGATTTTGGTCATAAATCTTAATTTGCTTCTCCTGCCTATTAGCACGGAGAGTTGGCTACGTAGTGTAGCTTTGTAGACCGTTTGGGTCACATGTTCTATGAACGTGAGCTTTTTGTCAAGAGTTACACCAAGATATTTAGCTTGACGGCTCCACTCTATTTGAGTATTTGACATTGTAAGTTTGGCATTTGGTCTACCCATCCTATGCTGGAACATAACAACCTGTATTTTGTCGGGGTTGAGAGCTATCTTCCATTGTATGCACCATTATGGTTTCGGATATCCGAGTTCCTACTGCTGGCTGCTATTGCAGTGTCGTCAGCATACAGACTTAACAGTGATCTCGGGTCGGTTGATGTGTCGGATCTGTATATAGTGTACAGGTACGGCGAAAGCACCACTCCCTGCGGCACACCTGCCTCCAGAGTTTTGACTTCGGACAGGGTGGCCCCTATTCGAACTCTGAATCTCCGGTTTGTCAGGTATGACGCAAGAAGGCATGTCATCGCCTCGGAGAACGTAAAATATTGCGAATAAAAAGAATCGTAAAAACTTCTTATACTTAACCACTTGTTAGTACCTCTACTTTTACTGACTGTATGTAGACTGAATGAATCCATTTACTTAGTTCGTGGTGTTACAACCCTTCGTGAGTCTTAGCCGACTTGACAAGATGCTTCCATTCGGGTCTGTCTTGGGCAAGCTTCATACAATTCTCTACGCCGGAGTAGAGGTTGTTCAGGTGGTCTTTTTCCAGTTGGGGCTTCCTCCCACACGAACCTTACTATTGTTTCGTCAGATTGCCTTTTTAGGTGTCTTGCCCACTGAAGTCATCTGGACTTGTCCTAATTCTCCATCAAGCACAGGCCTGGATCTTTCTTATAATCTTTCTTTCTTTCTTTATATTTTTAAATGTCTTGATGATTTTATACATGATTAAATTGAAGAGGATAGGGCTCAATAAGGCCCCTTGTCTTATTCTGCAGCCTATTTTTATAGGTTCTGTAAGTTGTCTATCTATTCTGACCTCCTTTTTGTTGTTTTAGGTTAAAGAAGGATAACATCTTGGAATCTTACTTTGTCAAATGCTTTCTTTATTTCTTTACCGCTAATTTTCTTAATCAGACACAGAAATGCTGGTCTATTATACCCTAGCGATTTCTCAGTAATTTGCTTTATGACGAATATTGCACCTGTACACGATCTTCCACAATAAAAACCCTGTTTTTGACTGTTTATACCTTTCAATGTTGTGTGAGGAATTTTGTATCATGTCCATTATAGCCATGTTTCTTTCTGTCATAGATTTCAGGCAATCTTCATAGAACCATTTTTTTGCTGTTCTCTTTTTGTGTCCGAATATTTCATCTGACACGCTAGTCAAAATTAAATTTATATTTTTCCAAGCAGAATCTATGTTGTTATAATTATCTCTCTTTGTTCTCTCATCCGCCCCTCTTAAGCTTCTTACGTCTAAGCAGTTAGTATTTTCTGATGTCTACCAAGAATCAATCCGTTGCTTTTGGATATTTTAAAACACCTTGGTGTAAATTCATAACAGTAAGTCATAATGACTTACAACATTCTTTACTTTTCAATGACCTTCTTTGTGATTAAGAGACGAAAAGATCGATAAAACTAGTATACTCTCAAAACCGAGGAATAACCCAAACAATGGACACCAAGGTTCTTCGTTATCAAAGGACGATTTTCTCAGCAACGAAAATTAGTATTGGAACGATGTTTTAAGATTTTCAGGAAAATATTCGACAACTTAGAAAGGAGGAAAATAAAACAGTTAATAATATAGTTTTACTATAGAGTATTACTATAGGTTCCTACGGATTCGGACAAAGAAATGAAAGAGGCAAAATATTTTTGGGTTTCTTGATACGAAATGGCCTCTTAGCAATGAATAGCTTTTTCAAAAAGTCCTAAAGAAAATGGACCTGGGCAAGTCCAGATGAAGTCAGCAAAAATGAAATTGATTTTGTCTTAACCAACAACAAAGAGATGGTTCATGATGTAACAGTTCTTAATAGCTGTTCAGTGGGAAGTGGTCATAGAATGGTAAGAGCGAAGATCGTGCTAAATCTCCAAAACAAAGATACAAAATTATAACAAAAAAACACCCAATAGGATTGAATCCAATCGAAAACACCATGTCCTTCGAAGAGGAAATTCTGAGATGTCTAGAGACGACAAATATAGATGTTATGGATGTCGAAACCTTAAATGATAACTTAATAAAAGCTATTAAGAACGCAGAGAAAAAGTGCAATACAAATTCTAGCAGAGATAGGGAGAAAACAATTAGTCAAGAGACAAAAAGACTTATTGAGACACGAAGAAAACTTCGTTTTTGTTCGTATTGTTTTTGTTCGTTAATTAACAATACATTCGTATTGTTAATAAAGATATTAATAAGGAAGTGAGAAAGGACGTTCGACAATATAACACAAAAAAGATTACAACGGTTGTCGAGGAAAATAAAAGTTTAAAGGTGCTGAAGAAATGTCAAGCTCTAGGTAAGAAGAATATTGTTACGCTCGCAGATCGAAGTGGAAAAGTGGTAACAGATAAAGATAAGATAATTAAGGTAGTTGAAGAATTTTACACAGAATTATATAGAAAAAGGGGTAAGAAAGACGGCACCAAGTTGAGAAAAGTCCAGACTGTGGGTTCAGAGGATATCCCAGAAATAACAATCAAAGAAATCTCAAAGTCATTAAATCAAATGAAAAACTATAAATCAGCTGGTGATGACCAAATCATTATTGAGGCAGTTAAAGCAGGAGGAAAGACAGTATTGAAATCATTAACACAATTATACAACTTATGCTTTTCAAAAGAGGTTACACCATCTCAGTGGAATAAAGCTGTTATAGTAGTCATGCACAAAAAGGGAGATATAAGAGCTAAAGAACTGTAGACCTATTAGCTTGTTATCTCACGTTTATAAGTTGTTCATGAAGATAATTAATAGGTTGACATCAAAACTAGACTTCTATTAACCTTGCGAGCAAGCAGGATTTAGAGCTGTATACGGAACAAATGATCATTTGTAAACCATCGTTAATTAAAAAAACCATTGAATATAATAGACCTCTGATACTTGTCTTTGTCGACTTTGAAAAAGCATTTGATACGGATAATCAATGTGAAATACTTCAAGCTCTAACACAATGTAGAATAGATCACCGATACATATCCCTCATCAGATACATCTATTAGCATGCTACAGTCTGTGTTAGACTTAATGAAGATACTGGGACCTTTCGTATTGAAAGTGGCATTCAGCAAGGAGATAACATGTCTCCTAAATTATTTACAACTTTGCTAGAATAGGCTTGTAAAACAATAGATTGGAACGAAAAGCGCATCAATGTAGATGGAAAATTTTTAAATAACTTTAAATTTGCAGATGATATCGTTCTTATTGCAGATAGCTTTGATCAGGCACAGATAATGCTCCAAGAACTCCATACTGCCACAAAAAGATTTGTTCTTAAAATAAATTTTTCAAAAACATAATTTATGACAAATTTAGGTCACAACAAAAACATCTCAGTAGAAGAGAAAGATATTGAGCCAGTTGACTCCTATAAATACTTGGGCCATGAGATAAGGATAAGTCGAGACAACCAAACAATCGAGCTGAAAAGAAGAATAAACTTCGCTTGGGATGCATTTGGCAAGATCAAGAATATTTTTAGGTCTAAGATTCCAATGTGTCTGAAACGAAAAGTATTTAATCAGTGTATTTTGCCAGAGATGACCTACGACGCAGAAACCCTAACACTCACAAGAACAACAGTGAGTAAACTACAAGTTGCGGAAAGGGCAATGGAGAGAATAATGTTAGGGATTTCTCTATGTAATAGATTACTCAATGCTACTATACGCAAAAGATCAGGTGTAGCAGACGTTATTGAAAGGATAACAACACTAAAGTGGAATTAGGCAGGTCATGTAGCAAGATCAGCTGATGATCAAAGTACAAAAAGCATTTTGGAATGGAGACCCCGATTACAAGCTTACAGAAATAGAGGTTGACCCTCAACGAGATGGACAGATAACATAAAAAGAGTGACTACAAATTGGATTCAGATGGCGCAAAATCGGACTAAGTGGAAAAGCATGCGAGAGACCTATGTTCAGCAGTGAACATTAGAGGCTAGTTGATGATGATGATGAGAGTATTACTAAGACTTGGTAAGTGTACATTTCTTCTTTTTCTTCTTTTTTTATTTAGGCTTATTGCCTGCTTTTTTCAATGTTAATTCCCATGTTCTTGAAATACTGTCATTTCATCTCTTTCAATAATGACTTATATTTCTTCAACCTGTGTAGTGAATATAGACTATAGTTTGTTTACCTTTTCGCCTTTAACAAATACAACAACAATCATTCCGATTAAATCAAAGCGAATCATTAAAACCGTTAAATATCCACATTAACGAGCTTAAAGTATAACATTTTGTAATCCGTAAAATATCGTGATTAGCTGAAAGGCACGAGTACGATCACGAATTTGCATATGAACTGGTTTCGAGAAAGAAACAAGAAGAAATAGGGCAACAAACAAGTGAAAGTGAATGTTTGTAAGTCAAAAAGTGGACGAAATAGATTAGACGATGTCTGCAGTTGCATAACTTTTAAAATAGCGGATGTCGCATTTTTTGATATTTTTAATTAATTAGTAATAATGTACGAGATTGATTTTATTAGTAGTAATGTATTTTGTGCTTATGGCAGTCGACCGGTTTTTGAATTTCTTGAGATACTAATGTATTGCGAAATTGGGGCAACTATAAATTTTTTAATTATAAATAGATGTAAACTTACGGGAGAAAATACTGAAATTAAAATTTGTGTCTATTTTGTAATCTGCAGATGCCGATCCAACAATTAAAATTAGAAAACGGTAACAGTACCTACAGTAATAAATCAGTATATACGTATTTTATTTAATGATAAAAATACTAATCTGTTTAAAATATACCTAATCAATTTTTTACGTTTTACGATTTTTTACAAATCTATTTGAAAAATCATGCGCTTCGCTCTCGTCTTCTTTCTTTCTTTTCTACGTGCTTCCAGCACTTCTAGAAATTGACATAGACTGTCAATATTATTATAGTTTTGTAGTGTCACATGATCTTCCATGGTTTTATCAAAATTACGTTATATTAATTCTACCAATTTTCCGGTATATAAATATATTCTAAATGTTGTGCATTGCTGAATAATTGAATTGCATATTAATGCTTTTATTATCTTGACAGGTGACTTAATTAGTACAGTCCCTGAATGTTTTCACTCCGATTTCGTTGAACCTCCATCGATTTTCATGAAAATTGGTGAGTAGTTTAGAAAGAAACTAAACCTTAACTAACTAAAAGAAACCTTAAGAAACAAAAGTGACATAGATTTAACTTACGCTTTTACTCTGTGGGTGAATGCCACCCCTTCTCGGAGTTGAAATTATCTTATTAAAAATAACCCCAGGAATCGAAAGAGGGACCAAATCTAAAAAAAATTTATTTAATAAAGTTATTAAAATAAATCAATACTTTCTGAGTTATTGAAGATCAAAGATTTTGATTTTTCGTGAAAAAAAAAAATGCATGTTTTAAAGCGGTTTTTCATAAATAACTCAAAAACTATAAGTTTTTATAAAAAAGTTGTCGTTACCAAAATTGAAGCTAATAAAAAATTGAATAAATTTCTTGCTTGAAAAATCTTTTAGTATTAATTCAAAGTGAGTTATAGGTAATTAAATATGTTTTTTTTTTGGCGAGTACCCTAATCTGAATATTCAAGCTTAAAATAAAGGGAAAACAATGCATTTTATAAAACATACCTATTGAACAATTTTCAAAGTACTCAGAAATACCTATAAAATAAGCTATAGAAGAAGTTGCTAGCATTAAAGTTAATCAAGTTATGATGAAAATAAAAGGACCTTTCGAATTTTTTTGGAAAAAGTGAATAATAAAACATATGCAATTTCCACAAAAATTAAAATATATAGTAATTCCTATAAGACTTTTTTATTTTAGAATAAGTAATCACCTCAAAAATTTTGACCGCTTTATAATGCATATTTTTGAAAAAATGCATGATTTAAAAAAATCAGAATTTTTCAAATTTTCATAAATGTCATTTTCTTTTGAGAATAACTCCATATATATATATATATATATATATATATATATATATATATATATATATATATATATATATATATATAATAGCACTACGAGCCTAGTAGGCCCATGGCTTGAGCTGTTATTGTTTTCCATTTCTTCCTATTATTAGCCTTGTCCTTCCATCTTTCTATTCCCAGTGTTTCTAGGTCTTTCTCTACTTCTTGCTTCCATCTACTTCTCGGCCTTCCTCTTCTTTTTTTTGTACCCATTGTATGCATCAGAATCATTTTTGGTACTCGAGAATTTGTCATTCTTTCTATGTGCCCTAGCCACCTGAGTCTCTGAGCCTTTACTACTCCCACTATACTAGGATTCTTGTACATATCTTCTAATTCTTTATTTGTTCTTCTTTTCCATGTATTGTCTACTATCTTGCCTCCAAATATCTTTCTCAAAACCTTTCTTTCCCATATTTCGAGCATACCTGTTTCGCCTTTGTTCAGTGTCCACACTTCACTGGCGTAGGTTACCACTGGTTGTATAACTGTTTTGTAAATCCTTATTTTGGCATTCCTAGATATCTGTTTACTTTTTAATAGCCTGTTTAAGGAGTACACGTATCGGTTTCCTGCCATTATTCTTGATTGGAGCTCCTCTCTAATATTTGGTTTGCATGTGAACATCGACCCCAGGTATGTAAATCTTTCCACTGCTTCAAATATATATGCTTTTTCACCCTCTACTTCTATTTTTAGATTTCCTCCTTTTTGTTCACTGTCATCTATCCATTCCATGTATTTTGTCTTACTTTCGTTGATGGTTAAGCCTATTTTCTTTGCCTCTCTATCTAGCCTCTTTACTACTTCTTGTAGCTCCCATTTGCTTCGAGCCAGTATTACTACATCGTCTGCAAAGGCCAGACATTGGTGCTTTCTTTGGTATAACAATCCCTCTCTGTTGACATTTGCATCTCGTATGACCTTCTCCAAACACAAGCTGAATAGTATCGATGATAGGGGATCTCCTTGCCTTACTCCTTCTCTGACTTCAAATTTTTCCGACATTATATTATTTATTTTAACTCTGCTCTCAGTCTTGGACAACGTTATTTGTATCTTTCTTATAAGTTTTCTACTGATACCCAATTCTTCTAGTGCTTTGCTCATTTGGTTCCGTTTTATTTTATCGTACGCTTGTTTGAAATCAATGAAGAGGACCCTTGTCGGCAGATTGTGTTGATAACTTTCCGCTTGCAATTCTCTGAGCGTAAATATCTGATCTATTGTACTTCTACCAGGTCTGAAGCCACATTGGTACTCGCCGACAATGTTTTCTATCACTCCTGCCAATTTGTCCTTTATACACGCTGCAAGAATTTTGTATGCAGTATTCAAAAGTGATATCCCTCTGTAATTTTGACAATCTGTCCTATCGCCTTTCTTATAAAGTGGGCATATAATTGCATCTGTCCATTCCTGTGGTAGTTGTTCTTTAATCCAAATCTCCTTTATTAATTTAAACATTTGCTCCTCTAGCGTTTTCCCTCCATATTTGAACATCTCTGCAGTTATATTATCACTTCCTGGACTCTTGTTATTTTTTAATTTCTTTATTATTTCCTTTATCTCGTTTCTGGTAGGGGGTGTTTCTTCTGTCTCATTTATTTGGTTCCTATGTTTCTCCGTTCTTATAGGCTGTTGCTGTTCTATCCTGTTTTCGTCATTTAGCAATTCATCGAAGTATTCTTTCCATCTAGCGGCTATTTCATTTTCTCCACTAATGGCGTTTCCCTCTTTATCTTTGTAAAATATTGTTTTTTGTTGGTATCCTCTTTTTTCATTTTTTACTCCCTGGTATAAATTTCTAATTTCTCTATTTTTGTAATTTTCTTCTATTTCTTTCAGCTGATTTTCCATGTACTTTCTTTTTTTCATTCTCAAAACTTTTTTTACGATTTTTCTTTGTTTTTCATATCTGTTTCTTGTTTCTTCCGTATCACTTTTGATCATATCCATCCTTAGTTTACTTCTTTCTTCAATTTCCTTCTGGCATTCTTCGTCAAACCAATCCTTTTTCTTTTTAGTTATATTTTTATTGCATTCTTTAGCTGTGTTACTGATAATCTGCTGAATTTTGTCCCAGTCCTTGTCTATGTGCCCTTCTAGGTGTATTTCATTTAATTTTCTATCGATACCTTTTCTATACATTTCTTGTTCTTCTTGCGTTACAAGCCGCACTGGTTTATTTGTGTTCTTATTTTTTCTTTTGCGATTTTTTTCTTCCGGTATCAGTTGAGCCATTTTAATTCCTAACATGAAGTGATCCGAGTCAGCGTCTGGTCCTCTGTATGTTCGCACGTTCTTTATATATTTTCGGTCTTCTCTCTCTATTAGTACATGGTCAATTTGATTTAATGTTTTTCCATCTGGGGATCGCCATGTTGCTTTGTAGATGCTTTTTCTCTCGAAATATGTACTCATTATTAGCATATTTTTTTCTTTGGCAAAATCTATCAAAAACTGCCCGTTCTCATTAGTTTCCTCGTGTTTGCTAAATTTTCCTACAGTTGTTCTATATATTTCTTCTTTTCCTATCTTTGCATTTGCGTCCCCCAGTACTACTTTAATGTCATATCTTGGAATACTTTCAAATACCCTATTAACTTCACAGTAGAAATCCTCTTTTACTTCAATATCTTTTTCTTCTGACGGTGAGTGAATGTTAATGAATGTGATTTTTTGATATTTTCCTCTTATTCTTAGACAACATAGACGATCAGATATTGGTTTAAAGTCTACAATTGATGCTTTTAACGCTTTATTTACAAAAATCCTGTGCCTAATATTCTGTTTCTGCCTCCACTATTAAAAAATAAGCTATTTTCAATTTCCAGCATTTCCTGACCCAGTTGCTTTGTTTCTTGTAGTGCCACTACGTCAAATTTAAACTTTTCAATTTCTTTAGTTAAGTGTTTCAGTTTTCCTTCCTCAAAAGTACCCCTTACGTTCCACGTTCCTACCATTAAGTGATCTTTTGGATATGTGTTTCTATTGTCTTTTTTTGTATTTTTTATCTTTAAATCACCCTTTCCTATGACAATGTTACCGGTATTCATGTCCTTGTTCCTTGCGTTGTTCGTCTTCGTATTTTTACTATCATAGCCGTTTTCTAGTTTTTTGAGTTTGTTATTTCCATTTTATCTTCCTTGCTATTCCACTTCCATTCAACACCATTTATCATCATTTTCCTTGCTCCTATTTTGACTTCGTTTCCTTTGTTTCTTTCCTCTTGTGCAATTTTTCTTATTATTTTTTGAATTTCTCTCTCTCTCACCGTTGTGTCATCGTTGATGTATACCTTTTCCTTTTTGACGTCCTTTAACTTTGCTTTATTCTTCATAACTTTTATCTTTTCTTGTTGGTTCTCCATTTCAATTAGGCACGTTTTTGGACCTAGTTTGTGGGCCGCCTTTATTTTGGCCTCTACTGCAAGGTGATCTTTTATAAAATTGCCAATTGCTTCCTTCAATACCAGCTGATTCTGCGTATCAATTGCTAGCCCGTTCATTACCAAATTATTTCGCCTTCTCTGTTTTTCTATAATTTCTATGTTGTCTCGTATTTCCCTTAATTCTTTCTTAATCTGTATGTTTTCCTCTTTTAGAATTTTATTATCATTCTTTAGTTCCTTGTTTTCCCTTATTAGATGTTCGACTACCTCCTTGTATTCCTATACCCTATATAACTCCATATATACTTAATATACTTAAAAATAATTCAGAGCAAAATTTGAGGTTTTTTTTTATATCAAAGATTTTCCTTTTTTTATATTTTTGTAGGATAAAAAATAACTAAGATAAAAACGTTTAAATCCAAAATTTTACTGCGAGAAGCATGTATCCGGGGCCCTTTAACCTTTTATCTTTTAAAAAATAAAGGATTTAAAAGATTAAATGTAATACGACTTTATAGCCCTTAAAATTACCTCTTAAATGATTTTTGAATGAACCTGATATCATAAAAATTAACGGAGTTATTGTAAAAAAATCAATGCCATTTTTTTAGAAAAATTTTTGGAGTAGAGTTATTTTTTGAAACTTTTGAAAACAAAATGTTAACTCCGTGATATATTCTTCAAAAAGCTTAGAACTAGATTATCCATGCATATGAGTATATATTCTATTCTCTCATTGTTTCACTGGATGTGACTCGACATCTGCTTTTTATAATAAAGGGAAGAAAAAAATTATCGATCTTCTATACAAAAGACCTGATTTGAGAGGGAAGATCGATATATGTTATAATAAAGCCGCTGATATCGATGTCATTTTAGTAGCTGCCAGGTACCACACAATATTATTGTACGCAAGTGCAAAAGATGTGAATATGAGTAAACTACAATGCATCGAAGACCTATCAGCTTATCTGGAACAGATGCGTAACAAGTCCTTTATTAAGGCTATCACTAAAAATAGTGCAGTAAAGTTTTTATCTCTGGTCCCAACGGTTGCTGCATTGGATTAACATATCAAAAGAGTTTATTTACAAACCCAGATATGGCTTGGAAATAAAGACATTCGTCCAGATGACTGGTGATGGTGCAAAAGTGAAGTCCTTGTTTCCAACTAAAAATCCCAATCCACCTGCTCCTGAAGAATTGAAGGTGCGGCTCTTCTTGAGGGTGTCGCAGAGTAGGGTTATTTTGCAATGCAGTTTGCGGATCATGCAGTGGGGACAATTGCCAAAATAGCCCTCCAATTAATGAAAAAGGAGAAATTAATGAAGAGATCACTGATGAAGAGTGAAAAATTAACAATTAAAGTACTATTAATATATGATTAATTTATGAAACATTACTTAAATAAAAAATGAACGAACTTTTCATTTATTTTAATATTTATTTTAATACGTTTTCCTTTTAACTAACAAATTAAATTTTTATAAGTCACATAAGCACTGAAAAAAATCACAAAGTAAATGTCGAAAGACTAATATTAATAAAGTTTATCATAACCAATAAAAAAGTTTCTAAATGATTAAAGGTATTAAAACTAATAAAAAAACATTTTCCATTATTTTTATGACAAGGGGCAGTTTTTAAGGGTGCAAAATTATGCAATAAATAAATAAAAACTTTATTACTCAGTAAATGAGATTTCAATTCAGTAATGTATTATTCAAATAATTAAAATTTCTTGAAATTAATTTATTCAATGATTCTGATTTAAGGAGATAGTTTTTAAGGGTTGAAATTTCACAGTCAATCAAAAATTATATCATAAACATTAAAGAAACTATTTGGGTAATGGTAATATTAATATGAAATTTGATATTTCAGAAATATAAAAAATAATTGTTTCATGATTTTCGATTTAAGGAATGGTTGCTAAAAGGGTTGAAAAATTAATTAAAATCATAAATCATGCGTATAAATGTTGCAAAATATTTATTCTATTTAATTATTCGAGATTACTTATGTCAGAATGCTTAAATCTGCATTTATTACCATTTTTAACAAAAGGGGTTGATTTCACCCCTAAAATGCAAAAAGCGCAAGTTGAGCATCATGATCCCGTTCTATATGAATTTACCATTAAGACTCCACCTTACACAGCCAGGGGGATAGGATTTTCACCAAATGTAATTTTGACAGGTTTATCAAATTATGTAATCAGGAAGATTGGCATAATATTCTTGCTCTCCTAATTTACTCCATCAATTTGATCAAAATCTCATGAAACTTTTCAATTTGGCATTTCAAACAAGAATTATTATTAAATAGAAAAATAAAAAACCTATATGACTAAAGGAATTAGAATTTCCTCCAAAGCTTAAAGTAGTTAAACTACATTAAAAAAATAATTTGATCTTAATATTACTAACAGTTTGTATGATTACTTCTAATTTTCACTTTCTTCTCGATTTCCTTAAATTATATTGTGGTTCACCATTTCCAGTTTCCCTTCCACGTTTCCATCCACATTCCACGTTTGTTTTTTTATATATTTTCTATTGAATATTTTCTATATGTTCTTTTAAAATTTCTATTTTCTTCCTTTGACTTTCTAATTTTATTTCTGTTGCTTCTGCTATCTTATCTACTTCTTTTTATATTTGTTGTAGATAACTCTTCACTTTGTATTTATGTTTATAAAATCTACTTTCTATTCGGCTTGCTATTTTTTTTCTTTTCTTCTTGTTACCTTTCCAACAGATTTTAATTTCATCTCTGTTTTCTTTTTGTTGTCTTTCCATCATTTTTTTTTATTTTTTTCTTGTTGTCTTTCCATCATTGTTTTATTTTCTGCCCATTTCTCTTCTTGCTTTTTTGTTTTACTTTCATTATTATTTTATTTTTTTCCCATTATTATTCTTGCTTTTCTTGTTGTATTTTAAACATTTTTTATCTTCTCTATTTTCTTGATGTTTTTTCATCATTGTCTTATTAAATTTTTTAACGTGCCTGTCTTTTGTTTATTCGCAAGTCTTGATCTGAGTTGGTAATGGGAAATGCGACCTTGCCAAAAGGCCTAAAAACTATAATATAGTCTAAGAACAGATTCTTTGACCATAACAATAAAAATTACGGCCGATACAAGATTTCTACGCCTATGCCAACTACTAGAGTTGATTCTTGCCTTGGACCATTATATTAGTG
This sequence comes from Diabrotica balteata, assembly GCA_918026665.1. Taxonomy (NCBI): domain Eukaryota; kingdom Metazoa; phylum Arthropoda; class Insecta; order Coleoptera; family Chrysomelidae; genus Diabrotica; species Diabrotica balteata. The sequence continues at coordinate 53,951,490 of OU898281.1, forward strand.
GGTAGAATTTTAAATTAAATTATAAATCATTTCGCAAACTGTATATTGCACTATTGTGCTTGTAGGTGCATTATAACAAAAACGTTAATTATGAACATCCTGTACGATTACAGTAAATAAATACTGCAAGCTTGCATTCTGTTTTATTTTTGATTATCTGGTAGTTATGTAAGCTTTAAATAAGAATAATTATAATAGACCATGTGTTATATAAATGAATTCATTAAATAGGTATTACCTAGTATATAGCTATATGTAATAGTTGTATACGGTTTTATTAACACTACATGAAGACAATTCTGATAGTAGTAGCTAATATATGAAAGATAATAACATAGTAAATTTAAATTTACAGATAGTTTGCATTCACGTGATAATATATACAAGAAAAAACCTAAGAGGGGAAGATATAATATGCTCCATCTTCTAATAAAATATTTATTTTATTAATTATTACGTTTGGTTAGGTTGAAATTTTATGAGTAATTTTGCATTCACATTATTAAATTGCAGTTAATTTCCAAAAAAAAAGCATTATTACAGTAGCAAATTTACTAAGCTATACATTGGAACTGGAAGGTCAGATCATAGAACAAGTGATGGTATTTAAATATCTAGGCATCACATTATCTAAGTACGAAACGCTCGAAGCTGAAGTGGAAGATCAAGTGAATGGAGCAAACAGAGCCGCAGGCTGCCTGAATGAAACAATATGGAGAAATAAAAATATCAGGAAAGAAATGAAAGGCAGAACTTACAAAACAGTCATCAGACCAATAATGACATACGGGGCAGAAACGCGACCTGATACAACAAGGATGGTAGAAACAGCAGAGATGAAAACACACTAAAATTTAACTAATGTTTGTATTTTGAGAACGATTTCCAAAGTGGAAATTGAAACATCAATAAATGTACCTTAATCTTTAATTGTGGCTTATTCCCATTTAAGTAGTAATTACTTTAAACATTACAGTCTTTTGATCTAAATATAGCATCAAGAAAAATAAAAGAAACTTGCAGAAATGCAATATTAAGTTATAAGCGGAGTTTCTGAATTACTCTTCTATAGGATGGTCGTCAGAATCACAAGAAGCAGATTAATCTAACTGAACAAATTAGCGAATAACAGGAGAGACTAAAACGATTTAGATTCACCATTGATCAAACGTATTGGGTTAAAAATAATTCGGAAAAGCAAGCACAAACAACAATTAAACTCAAACCTCTTTTCTATCGACTTAACATCAAAGCCATAAGAGCCCTTGGAAGACCACAAAAGATAATTAAATTGGCCAAAATCACCTTAGTGAAGACCGACAATAGAGCAAAGATAGAAAGAAGTATGACAAAAAAGTTTGAAGTTAAAAGTCTGTTATCAACAGTGCCTTTCAGGCACTTCTTATTAGGGGCAATAATAAGGGAAAAGGACATAGGAATATACTTGTAATACAGATAGCACGATTTGGCAATATGGCTAGTGATCAAAGAAATAGTGTGTACTAAGTAGTAGAAGGTAAGCCACTTGAGGACAATTTAACCTTCTATCACTGAGGTCAGGCTCTTGTGATGGAATTATTACGCTATTTTATAATCTAAATCAATTTACAAATTACTTTGTAGTTCTGCTATACTCCACCAGTCACCGCCAGTAATTCGCCATTTTTAATCCAAATTAATTTTCAAATTAATTTACGAAATAATTACAATTATCAAATAAAAAGTTTTCTTATGTGAGAATTAAGCCTAAAACCTATGACTTCGTAGGGGGGCATTCTTGCTCTGAGCTATGTAGACAATTGATATTAGTTGTAAGATACTTGAAGCAGTTTTTGTTTGCTGTGAAATATATCTTATGCAAAGCCATTTATTAATATTTTCAAATGGTGTTTATACCTGCCTGATGAATGATACTTCCTCCATTGTATTTTTTCGTCATATTCAATATAATATAATATACAAGCCGTTTTTATATTTGAAAGGTTTAGATTTCGATTGGGTTCAAAATATTGGTTATTTTTTTTCACTGGAAGCTATCTGCTCTACATTGATTGTACTGCAGCCAATTATCTATCTTCCATTAACATAAAAGTCCTCCGGTTCTTGGGCGATCTGCTATAAGTAAGTTCGCCGCTAACAATTAATTGACCATTTATTTCGCCCTTGTACGAGGGCCGTCGTATACGCAGGGTACTTAGATCAATATTAAATCGAATCTTCTTCTAACAACACTAAGTTCTACCGAAGTTGCCTTATATCAGATATTAGTAAAACGTATGGATCTGAATTTATACTTCCAAACTGAATCTTAATATAAAAACAAAAAAATAAAATACATGTCACTAGTTACGCAATACTAAATATACAGCTTTTGGTTAACCAACAGTCAATTGTCAGACTTATGTGCATCGCACATAGCTTGTATCAACGTACATTGGCAAAACCACTGTTAAAATTTCATATATGTATTATTTTTCATATTTAATGTAAAATTAAACTACCAAAATAGTTATTTTGGTAGTTTAAAACCAAAATTAATATATTATATTAATTTTGGTTAAATATCAGAAACATTTGAGTATTTACTAATTACAAACACAATGGACATAGTGTCCTTTACCTCCGAGGTACGGATTTGTACAATCATAGAGTGTAAATTAGATTATCTAGGCAATATTGTGAGAAATAAACAGAGTTTTCTCTCATTGTAACTCGTTCTTCTGGGCAAGGTTGATGGAAAATATTAATACCTTACAGCTTAACTTAAAAGTTAAAATTATACCTTATTCACACTTATTATATTGTCCTAAAGTAGCCATTCTGATGTGTCGTGTCAGAGATGAGAATTTCCTCCATCAGTACGTCCTACGTAAAGTCCTAGTCAGTACAGAACTCCCTCCGCGCAGTTTTAGACAAGAAGAATCTTCATCAAATAAACATACACACAAGAACAATCACACACGAATATTGTGAGATTAGTGCAATAATTAATATTCATCAGATTTAAAGAAATTGGAGAACGCTGTTTGAAATCTCCTGACAAATTTGCACAATGATTAAGTAAAAAGACTCCAATACAATCTGGGACAATTCTGTAGGGACAAAGAGATATATAACAATTTAGTTTGAGGAATAGTAATTTGTTGTATACCCATTATTTTGAAATGTTTCTTGTCCGCATTATATAATGTATTAAGAAGCAGTACCGGTTAGTTGTTCATTCACATAACCTTGGATCTAATGGCTCTTTAAATATCTTAAAGATTGTTACAATAAAAGCAACTAGTGAAAGTAATCCTAATAGACACCGTTTCTGTTTTTGTGTTTACATGTACAATGTATACCCATGACTGTGCATATTTTGCACATGGGAAATTAGAGAGAATTACTCAGAATAATGAAGGAATAAAAAAACAAGCTCCGGCGGCGTAGTTACTAAGACTTAACGTACAAATTTATCATATTTCTTATTCGAATAGAAATGAAAATAGTTTTTAAATAAAGTAACATTACATTTCCTAACATTGTTATTAATAAAGAATATATATTTTCCATCTCTCTCAGTTGTCCCATTTTCCATCGTTTAGGCCTCTCTTACTCATGGCGTCGTCTACTTCGTTCTTCCAGGATCTTCGTGGTCGTTCTCTTTTCCTTCTTCCTATGGGGCTCCATTCGGTTATTCTCTTTATACATCTGCTAGTTCTTCTTACATGTCCATACCACTTTAGTCTTTTTTGTGCTATATATGTTAGTATGTGTGTTTCTATAGATGTTCTTTGCTTTATTTCGTCAATACTTCTCCTATCCATTCTTGTTACTCTGCAGCATTTTCGCAGGCATTCTATCTCTGTTGCTACTATCTTACTGCTGGTTTTGTTGTTTATAATCCAATTTTCATCACCATATCTCATAATACTTCGCACTAATGTTTTATTAATCTGTGTTTTTGTCTTCATATTTAGGTGTCTCTCCCACCAAACTGAGTTAAGTAGCCGGATTGCTGTTCTTGTTTGTCCTAATCTTTGCTTAATTTCTTCCTCTGTTGTTGTCTTCTTCATGATTATAAACCTCAAGTATTTGAATTTATCCTTTCCTTTGATTGTTACATTGTCGTCTACAGATTGACGATGACAACTATTATTAAAAGAATAAAGAAAATAAATCGGACTATACATAATAAAATTTTATCGGTAATTTAGGTCCATTTTCACTCGTCTATCTTTCTGTACAGCAGTGGTTGGCTACTACAATTGGAAACTTCTGTGTCTCAATTATTTACTTTTTCTTCTTAGTTCTCTCTATTCCTCGATCTTTCCTCTCACTATTAGTTAAGCATATTGGTACTTATTATTTTCCAGTATGTGAACTAGGTATGATGCTTTTCTAACTTTTACTGTGTTAAAAAGTTCTCGTTTCTTGCATATTGCCGTTCCTTGATTTTCTCGATTACTTTTCTGGCCTGTTTTATGCTTGATCTTATTTTTAGATCAGGATTTATATTGCTATCGATCCAATATCTCAATTACTTAAACTTGTTGACCTGCTTTAAAATTTGCCTGTCTATTGTGCAAGTAAGAGATACTTTTTTATTTCGAATTAACATCACTTCGGGTTTCTCTTATGGTTTATTTTCGTAAAAAATTTCTCGCAGACCGAGTTCTTCCTGTCGATTTGTCGTTGTAGACTTACCTCGGAATTCGCAATCAACACCGTACCATCAGCGTATCTGATGCTGTTGATATTTACGTCATTCGTCTTGACTCCATCCTTACAATTTCCAGTGCGTCTTTAAATAAAAACTCGGTATACAGATTAAATAACAGGAGCGACAAAACATATCCCTATCTAACTCCTTTCCTAATTTCTACTTTTAATTCTGACTTTTTTGTTCCAGTCTGAATGTTTTAGCAGTTTGATGTCCTTCTGGTCTAAAATGACTTCTTACAAATTAAGTAGCTTTTTAGGCCATAAGTAGTAAAGTGAATAGGTTTTCTCTCGTTCCCATACCAACTCCGAATCAAACTGGTCGTCTCCGATGATTATTTAGCACTTTGCATTTGTTTAGGACTTTTACTGCATGACTTATAAGGTTTTTCAGAGGGAACAATTTGCAATTTTGTAGGCTTAGGTTGTTCAATAAATGCGATTGAATTAAAAACAAATATCTTAAGATCAAACGAACTTACCTGAAGTGATGTTCGATCTTGATTATATGAGGCCTCATCGAAATAAATAAATAACTTGTAGTACCTCCGCCTCTGGCTAATTACTCACATTTTAAAGAAGGAGTAAACCACTTGAGCCCTGTTACCATCGTCTCGATCCCTAATGTATCAGTCTATTTGAAAGTTGTTGTTGCAACATATTATGGGTATTTTTCCAAATTGTTAGGGTGGGTTGGGACTTATTTATTTCGATGAGGCCTCATATAATCAAGATCGAACATCACTTCAGGTAAGTTCGTTTGATCTTAAGATTATATTCGGCCTCATCTCATAAATAAATAACTTGTAGATGTTTAAAGTCGTTGCAACAACTTTATTATCATAATGCCTAACATATTATATGTTCCTAAAATGTAAAGTTCGTATCTAAAAATGCCCTGAGGCAATTAGTTAACACATTACATAACATAATCCAACCTTAAACTAAATGTATATTCTTACAAATATTATAGTACTTAACATAAATCAGGTTCTTTTTACCTATTTAGAATTGTATTGCAATTTCTATTGTAAAATTTCGCAAGTTTCTTAGAATTTTTCGTCCCCTTGCCGCCAACTTATAGTGTCAAAACTGACCTTTTTCCTAGCTGTCGCAGATGTTGCGGCGTGGCGTGTGCTATATGCTTTAAACTGACTTATACCAGGCCACTCTGTTGTAGAATAAATTTAATCCATCTACCAATGGTTTGTGGAGTGGCATGGAGTACCAAATGATTGTTTCAATGTTAAAAATAATTTTTCTGTGTAAAAAATCAAATTTTATAGCCGTCAAGTTTATACACATATACACACACATATACACACATATACACATATATATACACATATATATATATACACATATATACACATACATATATACACACATATAAATACTGATATATAAAAATTTAAATTTTCTAGTTTTACACTTCGGTAGTTGCAAAAATTATTAAGCGTTTTAAAATCTTCAATTTTTTGCTGTTAGATAATGTTACTGTCAAATTATTTGAGTCAAAAGTAAACCCCAAATATGTGCACACACTTGTAGGAGTAATTTTGCTTTTAGTATGATTGATTAGAAACCTAAATTTGTTAGTATTTCTACAGTTAATTTTACATTACGTTCACACTCTTTATATGAATTTCCTAGAATCAGAAAATCATCCAAATATATTGTTAAAGAATCCCCCTTTTCTCTTAGAATTCCTACAATAGGTTTCAATCTCTTTCTAGATGCACAACTTAAACCAAAAGGCAAAACAGTTGTATTCGTATAAAGTGCCATTACATGAAATCTTAAATATTTACGATATGTTTGTATTGGTATTAAATGGTAAGCATCTTTGAAATCAATTTTGATATGAACCACCTTGAGATATAAGTCTGACCACTTTATTATCTCTATCTTAAAATATACACTTCCAACAATTTTACTAAAATTTTCAAGGTTTAAAATAAGACAGTATGATCCATCTGATATTGGAATTGCAAAAACCTTGGAAATATGCTCATCACTATGATCGACAATAGATATTATATTATTAGACCGTTTATTTTCAGAAGCTACAATTGTTTGTTTTGGTTTCTTTACAAGTGGGATAACCATACCTCTTATGTATGTTAATACGTGTTTGTTGCCCTGATTTCTCCAACTCTTTTGTCAAGATCATTACCAAAAGGCGATTCAGTGATTGGTGTACTGACTTGTCATCACAAACAAATATTTCTTCTGCATAATTTTTCCAGACGCTATTAACAACTATATTGTTGAAGATATTTGTCATCAAACCAAATATTTACTTGGATAATTTCCAAAGACAAGAAAGAATAAATAAAATTTTATTAAGTAAACCACTATTGTTTATATTCGTCATCACAGACAAATATTAATTGTGAAAGATTTCGGTAAGGTGTCATTACAACACCTAGGGTAGGTAAGTTTATTTGGTATTCTTACCAACAAGTTTGATTTATACATGTGATAATATTATATATACGGTATTAATACCTATATTATTGACAATATTTGTCATCACAACCAAATATTTACTTGAATAATTTCCAAGGTGAAAGAAGAAACAAGAAAAAACTTATTCAGTAATCCACTATTGTTAATATTCGTCATCACAAACAAATGTTAATTGTGAATATTTCGGTCAGGTGTCAACACACACCTATAATAGGTAAGTTTATTTGTTATTCTTAATATGAATTTTTTATTTACAAATATGATATTATATATACGGTATTGCCTACTATATTATTGACCATTTTTGTCATCATAAACAAATATTTACTTGGATATTTTCCAAAGTAAAAGAAGAAAAAATAAAAAAATTTATTAAGTATTCCAATACTATTAGTATTCGTCATCACAGACAAATGTTAATTGTGAACATTTCGGTCAGGTGTCAACACAAACACCTAGTGATAAGTTTATTTGTTATTCTTGATAACAATTTTTTATTTACACCTATGATAATAGTATATACCGGTATAACCAACTATTATTGACCATATTTGTCATCACAAACAAATTTTTACTTGGATACTTTCCAAAGTGAAAGAAGAAAAAATGAAAAATTTTATAAAGTGTTCCAATATTATTAGTATTCATCATCACAGACAAATGTTAGTTATGAATATTTCGGTCAGGTGTCAATACAAACACCTATAATAGTGAGTTTATTTGATATTATTAATAAGAAATTTTTATTCACAACTGTGATGATATTATATATACGGTATTACCCACTATATTATTGACCATATTTGTCGTCACAAACAAATATTTACTTGGATACTTTCTAAAGTGAAAGAAGAAAAAATGAAAAATTTTATTAAGATTCCAATCTTATTAGTATTCGTCATCACAGACAAATGTTAGTTATGAATATTTCGGTCAGGTGTCAACACAAACACCTATAATAGTGAGTTTATTTGATATTATTAATAAGAAATTTTTATTCACAAATGTGATAATATTATATATACGGTATTACCCACTATATTATTGACCATATTTGTCACCACAAACAAATATTTACTTGGATACTTTCTAAAGTGAAAGAAGAAAAAATGAAAAATTTTATTAAGATTCCAATCGTATTAGTATTCGTCATCACAGACAAATATTAGTTATGAATATTTCGGTCAGGTGTCAACACAAACACCTATAATAGTGAGTTTATTTGATATTATTAATAGGAAATTTTTATTCACAAATATGATAATATTATATATACGGTATTACCCACTATATTATTGACCATATTTGTCATCACAAACAAATATTTACTTGGATACTTTCTAAAGTGAAAGAAGAAAAAATGAAAAATTTTATTAAGATTCCAATCTTATTAGTATTCGTCATCACAGACAAATGTTAGTTATGAATATTTCGGTCAGGTGTCAACACAAACACCTATAATAGTGAGTTTATTTGATATTATTAATAAGACATTTTTATTCACAAATGTGATAATATTATATATACATTACCCCCTATATTATTGACCATATTTGTCATCACAAACAAATATTTACTTGGATACTTTCTAAAGTGAAAGAAGAAAAAATGAAAAATTTTATTAAAATTCCAATCTTATTAGTATTCGTCATCACAGACAAATGTTAGTTATGAATATTTCGGTCAGGTGTCAACACAAACACCTATAATAGTGAGTTTATTTGATATTATTAATAAGAAATTTTTATTCACAAATGTGATAATATTATATATACGGTATTACCCACTATATTATTGACCATATTTGTCATCACAAACAAATATTTACTTGGATACTTTCTAAAGTGAAAGAAGAAAAAATGAAAAATTTTATTAAGATTCCAATCTTATTAGTATTCGTCATCACAGACAAATGTTAATTATGAATATTTCGGTCAGGTGTCAACACAAACACCTATAATAGTGAGTTTATTTGATATTCTTAAGAATTTTTTATTTACAAATGTGATAATATCATATATACGGTATTACCCACTATATTATTGCCCATATTTGTCATCACAAATAAATATTTACTTGGATACTTTCTAAAGTGAAAGAAGAAACAATGAAAAATTTTATTACGTATTCCAATCTTTATTCGTCATCACAGACAAATGTTAGTTATGAATATTTTGGTCAGGTGTCAACACAAACACCTATAGTATCTAAGTTTATTTTTACATGCGATAATGTTTACTAGTGGACCAACTCGACATCGACTAAATGAAATTTTTATTCTGCGAGAAAAATTAAGAGATCAATACAAACAATATAAGCAATAGTATACATAACATTCATCAATAATAATGGCAGTAAAAAGTGTATTAAATATCTCGAAATATTTTGTCGAAAATTATGTATATATACACATACTATTATATTATTATAAGATTACAAGTACCTGGTGTATTTGTATATTTTTATCTTGATTCTCCCCTTAGACAACAATTTTAACCAACTCTTGAGACACTTCATCTGTTTCATTATCTGAAATTTCTGCTTGGGTATCACTTTCCAAGCTGTGCTGGGAATTTTTATGTATGATGAATGACGCCGTGAACGATTTTTAATTAAATCCAATTTGTTTTCGAGGCTCCTTACAATTTTGTATATTTCTGCGATCTAATAATCGAATTATTTTTCGTTTTTTACCTGTTTACACATTATTTTCCGGTAATTCGTTGCCGAATTAATTTTACGCGCTGTGTGGTGTGAGGGTTCAGCACAGAAACGAAGACTGATACATTAGGGATCGAGACGATGGTAACAGGGCTCAAGTGGTTTATTCCTTCTTTAAAATGTGAGTAATTAGCCAGAGGCGGAGGTACTACAAGTTATTTATTTATGAGATGAGGCCGAATATAATTTCGATGTTTCCTTCGTTGATTAATTTTAACGTTTCTGGAGATATTTTATCTGAACCTGGGCTCTTATTTGTATTGACGTGATTAATGGCATTTATAATTTCGGTTTCCAGAATTTCTGATCTTTCGTTATTGTTGTCTAATCTGCTTTGTTTTTCTCGTATGTCGTTTTGTTCCACACGTTTAAAAAAACGTCTGTCCGTGGTTTTAGCGATTATTTCTAGCAAATAAATTTATGGATGTCTTTTTGACAAAAAAGTATTCCCTATTCTAAGCTACTATTAAATGCAGAATTTAATTGAAATAAGATTTTAAATTCGTATGAAAATATCTGTCTACGTCAGCTTCATCCAATATTGAGCATTATCTAATAAATATACATAAAATTAGCAATCCCTTATTCCAGCTAGTTCATCCCTGAGCTAACTGGTTTATTATGATTTTGATTCATTCAGTCTCATAGCGTAATGATTTTAACTAGTTTTAATTTCCACAGTAAAGATTACCAGTATATATAGCTAGGTAACTCGGATGGTGAGGATACCCCTATCCTGCGATTTTAAGTATTGTCACTTAAAAATGACATTGATTTATACAAATTCATACGCAAATGCCAGCAGTGTATGAAAAAACATGTTCTGCGTATCCAACTGTCAAGGAATGGTGTCGAAAATGTAAGAGTAGAAGAGAAGAGACAAATGATGAAGCCGCGGCTGGATGCCTAGTATACTGCATGAACAGATCATGTGGAATGTATCATGTGGAATGTGACAGGAGGGCTTGATTAGAACAAATCATCGAATTTCAACAAGAGCAATTTTAGAAAATGTTGCTATAGGTATAGGATATGTTCATAGTATCGTACACAAACTGGCTACAGCAAAGTTTGTGCGCAATGGGTTCCTTGCCCTTTATCATAAGAGGACCAAAAAAGTTTACGAATGGGTTGATCCTTGCAGCATCGCACGGAATGTAGGAAAAACAGTAATAACTTTCTTACGTTTTACTACTTCTGTTGCTACTTTTTTCAATATTACTGTTAGGATTCTTTATTTTTCATTATCCATCTTTTCTTTGATGACGAATGCAATCCTACACTCGGCCATCCTATTCAGAATCCGACTCGGATTCGTCGCTTTCATTGTCGACCCACGATTTCAGATACTCAGCACACGTTGATGTTCGCATTGGTCCGTCAAGCTCACCAATGTTAACAACATCATAACGATCGTTATCTTTGACCTTCATAATCTCGTAAGGACCTAAGAACTTTATCTTGAGTTTAAGTCCTGGATCGAACTGGGTTCTTTTTATTGCAACTAAATCTTTCTCCTCCTAGATTTCTGCTCGTTTTCTTCTTGAATTATACTCATTTATGTTTTCAGTTAGTACCTTACATATTTGTTCTTTACATGTTTTTCGAAGTTCTTTTTTTGCTTCCCAAAATGTAGAGTTTTTATCTCGTTGTCTAGGGTTTAATTAAATGGTCACAGGTCGATTCGAAGTTAGAACAAACACTTTATTGTTGAATTCGTATATTACAGGAATGAATGTACAACTAACTAATGTAACTATAACTAAAAATAGGACCGCGGCTTAATAGCAAAAATATGAACCTCTTTCGTCGTACGTCGTTTAGAGATGAGATGCCGATATATATATATATATATATATATATATATTATATATATATATATATATATATATATTATATCTATCTATCTATCTATCTAATTAGCCTTCTTCGGTCCATCTTTGGACATAGGCCGCCCCAATCCTTTTCCATTCTTCTCTGTCTGTCGCTACTTAGTTTGCCAAATGCCGCCATGCCATGCCAGTCTAACTCGTCTATATATATATATATATATATATATATATATATATATATATATATATATATAATTTGTAGTCTCAGCATAATATTTAACACAGTGCGGTCGAGAATAATTTGATAAATATATATATATATATATATATATATATATATATATATATATATATATATATATATAATAGAATTAAACTGCTGTATCCAGAATTTGTTGATATTTAAATGATCTATTTGATACATACTATTACCTAATATAGACTATGCGTCATATATGCATCTATATTCGTTGATATTACGTTTAATGTCATTCTGACATTATGTCATTATGTAGTATGGTTAAATATCGTATAATTTTGACTTATAACCTATTTTTTATTTTAAGGGTATACCTGACAACCCACAGTGAAATGTACAAAATATGGTTCGTCTTAGCGGTAGTGGTGTTTTACTTAGGAATTGATGTTACTCCCTTAGAAAATGGTCTCGCCAGAACTCCACCAATGGGATGGTTGGCTTGGGAGAGGTTCCGATGTAATACAGATTGTAAAAATGATCCTGAAAACTGTATTAGGTAAGTTGTTTACTTTATATCTACCGATATAATTTTATATATTTATTTTGGGAATAATTTTTTATTATTGGTAGAATCGTAGAATGTACGGTAAGAAATTCTGCCTTTTCTGTTTTGGGCTATTTGACTTTTGGTCTATATTTGACATATTAAAAAAGATAGTCTGGCGGTTTAGAGAGGAAGTGAAGACAAAATGTGAAGAAAAGAAGAAAGCCTCTTAACAATACGGACCACAACAAACGCAACAGGAATACAACGATAAGCAAAGTGATAAAAACTGGACTGACTGAAATTATACATTAGCAGAAGAACAAGAAGGTTTTATACCAACGTTAGAACGACGTTATCCACTTATTGTACGCATGATATATACCTCTAAAAATATATAAAGAATAAAAGTATTACCTTAGAGAAAATTAGTCATTATAAAAAATATTTCTAAAACTATTTTTTCAGAAATTAAAATGAAACTGAGTATATTAGAAGGAAATGTTATTAAAATGTGAACTGAAAGTCGTGCTTTCTGCCAAAATACGTGAGAAAACTTATCATCATCATCATCTTTGGCTCGAAAATCTTCTGCGGATCCTGGCCTGCTCTAAGATTAGTCGCTATTCTGTTCGGTTTCTGGCAAGTGTTGCCATCTTCGAATCTCTAGTATTCCTAAGTCGGTCGTAACTCCATCTAATCACCTAATTCGTAGTCGACTTTAACTCCATCTAACCACCTAATTCGCGGTCGGCCTCTGCTTCTTCTTCCTATAGGTGTTTCTCTCGTTAGCTTTTAAGAGCAGTTATGTTATCAGACATTCGCAATATGTATCTGGCTCATCCAGTGAACGTTACGACATCTGGTTCATTAAAGAGTTGGTATAATTCGAAATTAAATCTTTTGCGCTACTGTCCTTGATCGTTTATAGCACCAAATATTTTGCGGAGTATCTTACTCTCGAATATTCCCAGAAGTCTTCCATCCTTCCGCGATAAAGTTCACGTTTCCGCCTCGTGTCTGAGAACCCGCCTTAGCAGTTCTTTGTACATAATAATTTTAGTTTTTCTTTGGATATTTCTGGAGTGGAATTGATCTTGGGATCCATAGGTCCATCTCTATTCGCCTTTTAATTTCTTCTCTTGTTTTATTGGTAGTAGTCACTTGCAAGCCAAGGTATATGAAGCTATCAACACGTTTAAAGATATGACTTCCAAATTCCTCATTTACCATAGGATCCTTGGTGGACAATATAAACTTGGTTTTATCTTCGTTGATGACTAGACCGACCTGTTTCGCCGACGTTTCCAATTCTAGGTAATATTGCTTAACATCTCGCTTACTTCGCCCTATTACGTCAATGTCATCAGCGTATGCTACGATTTGAATCGATCTATTGTAAATAGTACCGCCGTCTCTAAGTCGTGTGTTCCGGACTGCCTTTTCCAAGACAATATTAAATAGGAAGCGAGGCAGGTCATCCGCTTGTCTAAGTCCATCCTTTATCTCAAAAGATAGAGAATTTTCTTCCTGTATCCTAATGCTGGCTTTTAAGTTAGACATTGTCATTCTCGTTAATCGGATAAATTTTTCTGGTGTACCAAACTTACGCATTGATTGGTATAGTCTGTTCTTTTGACACTGTAGTATGCGGCCTTGAAGTCGATGAATAGGTGATGGGTTTTAATGTAATCTTCCAATGTTTTCTCAAGAATCTGTCTTATTGAATGAATTTAGTCAATTTGTATTGCCTGATTGTGTGGTAGTTTTCAACTATGCCAACTGTGTAAACTTGTAGCATTTCGTAGAGAAAATTTGCTAGTGTTTTGTAAGCAGTTGTTAATGGAGTTATATCTATGTAGTTGTCACACTGTAACTGATCCCCGTTTTTATGTAACGGAATATCACGCCTTGAGATCATTCACAGGGCATGGTCTCATTTTGCCATGAAAGAAGTTAGAGGTTATGCAGTGCTTGTAGCAGTGCGTCGCCACCATTCTTATAGAGCTTACTACAAATTTGATCAGTTCCTGGTGCTTTATTATTTTAAAGCTTTTTAAAGAGGCTTGGGCAACCTCTACAGTGGTAGGTAGTCATTTATTTGGGTTGAATAGATTCCAATCCTTTCGATCTGCTTCTTTGATATAATGGCCGTTATAATAAATGTAAAGAAACTATCACAAGAAAAACGAGTATATTAGAAAGAAAAATATGGAAATTGTTATCAGAAATAGAGGACTTAATAATTTAAAACATTGAAGACTTCAAAATGTTATCCAATGAAATTCTAGTAAAAATTTGGACAGAAATAGCATTCACGAAAAAGCAAAGGGATACTATAGATATTGCAAAAAACAAAAAATTAATATATAAAAAAATCTTTTTTAATAATAAGATAAAATACTAACTGTTAAACATTTAAATTTTAAATAAAAAAATTTAAATAAAAACAGAAGATTTAAATACAACCAAAAGACATACAAAGGAAACTAAAATGAGGGCACAAGATAAAAAATTTGAGACAAAATAGAACAAAACAAGAATATGACAGTATTATGAAGAATACATAAGAATATTTAAAGCATAAAAAGTTACACAATTCATAACAAAAATTTAACAATTATCCTAACCACACCTTCTAATAATAGTACAAATTTAAAACAGCATGACCTCCAATGAGCAGGTCACGAGAAAGAGAAGTCCGAAAGGGATGTATTTTATTCCCCCTGCTATTTAATATTTATTCTAAATGTGTCTTTAGAAAGGCTCTGGAACAGTGCAAAAGAGAAAATTTTAATAAACGGTGAATGACTAAATAACATCAAATACCCAGATGACACAATAGTTTTTGCAGATAATCTGGATGATTTACAAACATTACTGAATCGCCTATAAGGTCATAAATTTGAGCAAGATCTTAACATAAAAAAGACAAATCTAAGAAAATTTATGAAAAAGTAGTAAATATTCAATCTTAAAAGCCCAACTAATCAACAGAAGATCGAAATAGTCGACATTATACATATCTTGGCAACAATCTAAAAAGCCAATGTCTTTTTCCGAGGTAAAATGATAGTAAAAGCAGTCTAGCAAGGAGACATGTTTCCTGGTCACAAAATCTACGGACAAAGAAAGCTAAGATAGGCATGATGATTGCTAACATCTGGAACGGATAGGAACCATAAGAAAATATCATTCTACACGATACTCATCTTTTATGAAAATTTCTCTATATAACATTCTCCCTATGCACAATAATTCGAATATTGTTAAATACACGTTAAAGTATTACGTTTGGAAGATTCAGTGATTTGATTAGACATTATGTTTCTTGGACTACTAAATGTTTCGTGTCCTAAACTATAGCAGGTTGGCGACGACAGAATCATTAAAATATATTCAACCTCGACTTATGTCATAAAAATACTATACAAATCTTTTACGACATAATGTGTAACATTTTATTGTATCACGTCTTTCGGATAGTACCATTTAAAACTGATATAGCTCATAAACTGCAACTAATCGTGCAAAAAACTTAAACCAAAACGTTTTGTTATATTCGCAACATAATAAAAATATGCATATTATTGGTAATTTATAAAAAATAAAATAGTGTATAAAAAAATAGTAAAATAACAAATTAAGGTGATGAAACGTATCACGTCTTTCGGATCGTATAATTTGAAACTTATATAGTCCATAAAGTGCAACTAATCGTGCGAAAAACTTAAACCATAACGTTTTTCATATTTGTAACATAGTATGCATATTATTAGTAATAAAAAATAAAATAGTATATAAAAACAGTTAAATAACAAATTAAGGTGATGAAACAAACAAACTGTTATGATTTAAAGTCAATTTTTGAAACATGTCAACATATATTGTTCTGAAGCTATTTTCTTGTGGCATTGTATATTAATTACTATTTATAACTGGGAATAAGCCACAATTAAAGATAAATATATATATATATATATATATATATATATATATATATATATATATATATAAATATATATAAAAATATATTTATGGAAGATTTTTAAACAAATATCATTTCTAAACAAAATTT
Organism: Diabrotica balteata; assembly: GCA_918026665.1. NCBI lineage: Eukaryota > Metazoa > Arthropoda > Insecta > Coleoptera > Chrysomelidae > Diabrotica > Diabrotica balteata. Next base: position 53,968,040 of record OU898281.1, read on the forward strand.
CAAACCCACAGTATGGTGGAGGTATGTAGATGATGTATTCTCAATATGGCCTCATGGATCAGAGTTGTTGGACACAATCCTAAACGATATAAACGATAAAGAAGAGACAATAACATTTACCATGGAAAAGGAATATAATAACACGCTACCATTCCTGGATGTTTTAATCTCTAAGAACGATACTGGATATGAGACTCAGGTGTATAGAAAACCAACACACACCAATAGATATTTAAATTTCAAATCAAAACACAATATTAATGTAAAAAAGGGAATAATTAAATCCTTATACGATAGAGCCAAAATTACTTGTTCTAACGAAAATTCGTTCTTGGAGGAGAAACATTTGTTAACATCTGTTTTATTAAAAAATGATTATCCTTTATCGTTTATAAATAGGGAATTTTCAACAATCGATCGAATAGAACAGAACAACTTAGAACGAGATCCTACAGCATACACAAGGAATAATATAAGGAAAATAACAATACCGTATAAAAAAGGATTATCAGAAAAACTTAAAAGGATAGGAAATAAATTCAACATTTCAACAACATTCAAAACAACAAACACGTTGAGATCTATTTTGTCCAAAACCAAACCTAACAATGAACAAGAAAGGACAAAGAATTGCATTTATAAAATACCTTGTGAATGCGATCAGTTTTATTTAGGTGAATCATCAAGGCTATTAAATGTTAGAATAAGTGAACATCAATCTTATATTAAAAATAGAGAATTTGATAGATCTCAAATATGTAAACACGCATGGGATAATGAACATAGGGTTCAATGGAATAATTCAAATATAGTCCTAAAAGAAACGGATGGTAAAAAAAAAATCAAAGAAGCGGCTCTAATTATGCTAAATGAGGCCAATTGTGTCGCAAATTCCTCGGCAGAATGTAGTAGGATCTAGTATTAATAAGAAAATACCAGTATTAGTAAGTCAGTAACATATAAAGGATACATCATTTATGTTTTTTAAATAACGTAACATATAAAATCAGAATTTTTGATGTTTGTTGAAGGTAAACTAAATTCACGAACAAATACTTACAATGTCGGGATAGTATTATGAGGTTTTTTTCCTGGTTTTTCCCTCATAATTTACTATGGAATCACTAACAGGAGAATTTTACTGTCATCATGTCATGTGTTTGTCTTTTTAAAGACGAATTATATGCTATGATTTTTTCTGTAGGATATTCTCAAGTTAAAGTTGATTTCATGTAATCGAATGAACTATCTTATAAGTAAAGTCGTCCCAGGAGCGCAACTCAACAATATTGGCAATATCATTTTAAAGTCGTCTACTTTAAAATGCATAATGTATGTCTGAATTGTCAATATAAATGAGTCAGATAAAATTAAATTATTAGAAGAATTTTTTCACTATGTGACAAAAAACAAAATTTGTTTAATTTACTGTTTGTATTTTGAGAACGATTTCCGAATTGGAAATTGAAACGTCAATAAACGTATTTTTATCTTTAATTGTGGCTTATTCCCAGTTATAAATAGATAGTAATTAATGTCAACATATGAAAAAATATTTACATATTTACCAGTTCAAATTTAAAGACTGGGGATAACACGCATAACCAAATTTAAGTCTGGTAATGGTAGTAACAAACAAGAACAGACGTACTAAATCGATGGACGGAATATTTTAACCAGATATTTAATATAGAGGAAGAAGAAGAAAACCCGGAAGACGAAATCTGTGAGGTAAGCGGAGCAGACGAGAGGGAGGAGGATACACCAACGATCCTGGAAGTTAAAGACGCTGTAAAAAAACTAGCCAGAAACAAATCATCCGGAATAGATAATCTCGCAGCGGAATTATATAAAGAAGATGGCCACGATATTATAATAGCGCTACAGCAATTATAAAAGAAATATGGATACAGAAGTCCCTTCCCAGCGATTGGAACATTGGAATACTTTGCACCATACACAAAAAGGGAGATAAATGAAGCGTATAAAATATAATCCTCCAATATACTATGCCATCGTATGGCACCATATGCAGAGCGAATAATAGGACAATACCAGGCTGGTTTAAGAGGTGGTAAATCAACAATTCATCAGATTTCAACCCTGAGACAAATTCTAGAGAAAACACTGGAACACAGTGTAGACACGCACCATATATTTATAGACTACAAGGTAGCCTACGACTCTGTAAATCGAAGAGAATTGATTAGAGCAATGATAGACCTAGGAGTACCAAATTAGTTGGTAAGTCTAACCAAACTAACCCTTGAAAAAGTTGAATGCAGAGTACGAATCCAGGGGAAACTCTCTGAACCTTTTAAAACAAATAACGGGCTATGTCATGGAGACCCACTCTCTGTATACTATTCAATCTAGCTCTGGAAAAAGTAATATGTACGTCACAAATCACAACTACCGCTTCAATATATAACAAATCTGTGCAAATACTAGCATATGCTGATGATATCAATATTGTTGGAAGAAGGGAAAACGCAGCACGAGAGGCGTATGTAGCACTAAAGGAAGCAGCTACAAAAATGGGTTTAATAATAAACACCAATAAAACGAAATACATGAAAATAGGTACGCAACCACAAATACTACGACCACGTGTTATAGAAAACGCTGTCATCGAAGCAGTTAACGAATTTGTATACCTGGGAACGCTCATCAATACTGAAAATGACACTACCGCAGAGATAAACCGCAGAATTTGCACGGCTAATAGATGCTATTTTGGGCTCAATCTCCTTTTTAAATCTACAATTATATCAAGAAATACAAAAGTAAAACTCTACAAAACAATAATACGCCCAGTCCTAACATATGGTTCAGAAACCTGGACTTTAATAAAAAGCAATGAAAACATATTAGGATGTTTCGAAAGAAAAATACTAAGGCGAATCTATCGAGCGGTAAATGAAAATGGTGTCTGGAGAAGACGATACAACTTCGAACTCTATAGAATACACCAGGAACCAGATATCGTAAAACACATTAAGATAGGACGTCTGAGGATGGTAAGACATGTAATGCGGATGGAGCAAACCGTCCCAGCTAGAAAAATGCTCCTTGATAGACCTATTGGTCAAAGAAGAAGAGGAAGACCCAGAACAAGATTCCTAGATAACATAGACCAAGATATGAGAAATACGAAAATACGCGCTTGGCGGAGGAAGGCGATGGATAGGGACGACTGAAAAAAAATTGGGGAGGCTAGGACCCACACAGGGTTGTCAACCCAAAATGATGATGATGAATGGTAGTAACAAATGTTTAGGGATGGTACTTTTTAGGATTAGTAAAACAAAATTTTTTCCAGCAGTAGAATCGGTTATGCAATTAGTTGCTTTTAATTTTAACAAGAAAACACCCATACATATTATTTGTAGTTAGAAATTCGTGTTCTACTGCTGGCAGTAATGCTTGAAAATTGGTCTCTATGCTCGTTATCTTTGAGACCTATATATGCTTTAATCCGTAGAAATCGAATATCATTTCCAAGGGAATTCAACAACGTTTTTTGATAACTAATAATAATATCGTATGGCATTTTGTCGGAGATATTATTTTGCATAGGCTCCAGTGCCAATTGCAACTTTAACCCTGTTTTAGGTAGCTAGTATTGATGCACATTAGCCCAGTGCTATAAAGTGCCCTACCACGTGTCGGTTCTTCCACCTTCCACCTGTATATTCTTTTTCTTGTAGAAGAATATATAAGAATATACAAAACGGCAAAAAGTTACACAATTCATAACAACAATTTAACAATTAATCCAACCACACATTTTAATAAATGTAGAAATTTAAAACAGCATGAGCTCCAACGAGGAGGTCACTAGATCAAGGGCTCCGACAGGGATGGATGTTATCCCCCTTCTATTCAACATTTACTCAAAATGGCTGTGTCTCTAGAAAGGCTGTTAAATAGTGCGAAGGAGAAATATCAATAATCGATGAATGACTAAATATCATCAGATACCTAGATGATAACATTACTGAATCGGCTATAAGATCAGCAATAAAGTTAAACTAGATCTTAACATAAAAAAGAAAAATCTATAAAAATTTATGACAAATAGTAAATATTCAATCTTAATATAAGCCCAACTACGCAAAGACTCAATGAACTCCTTTTTCAATAAAAAACCAAGCAGAAAATGGACATGGATGAGTCCCGAAGAATAGAAACCTAGTAGAAGACGTATCAGTATTAAATCAGTTTGACCTAGGAAGCGATCATAGACTAATAAGAACAAAACTAATATTTAAAAAAAAAACTAGAAAGAAAAAGAATACTTGAAAAAAGATACAAATGAACATCTGAAGAAATCAAAAATAGTAAATTTAATAAAAAGATAGTGCATGCATTAAATCAAGTTAGCATGCAGCAGATAAACTCCAATGATATTGATGATTTGAATAACCTTATTACCGAAACAGTGAATAAAAGCCTTCTGCAACTGAAAAAACCAAAAACAACATACAATGAATTAGACAAAGAATTATTACAACAGATAGAAAGAAGGAAGATCTTAAATAAATCTAACAAAAGGGGAACCGACGTATATAGAGAACTTAATAGGCAGATTAGAAAAGGAATCAGACAACAAAAAAGAAAAGAAAACGAAAAATTAATAACAACAACTATTGAAAAAAATAAGAGTATGAAATGCCTCAGACCGACACTAGGACGACGTCAGATGATATCATTAATGGGAAAAGACGAAAATGAAATCACAAGTAGAGAAAACATACTGACACGAATAGAAGAATTTTACACATAACTTTACAGATCACATCAACAAGATGATGAGATGAGACCAGCACGGAAATTAATAAAAAATGTTGGATAGAAATAATGCCAAAAGTAACAATTTCAGAGGTAACTACAGCATTGGAAAACATGAAGAGAAATAAAGCTTCAGGAGAAGATAGTATTACCGCAGATATGATATTAGAAGGAGGTAAAGAACTAATTGCAATTGTAACTAAACTTGTGGACAGTTGTTTACATCAGGGCAAAGTCCCTAAAAGCTGGAACAACTCTAAAGTAATCTTATTACACAAGAAAGGTGATAGTCGAAAATTGGAAAACTACAGACCCATCAGCCTACTGTCACACCTGTTTAAAATACTCACCAAAGTCATAACTACTCGACTAACAAGGAAATTAGACGAATACCAACCATATGAACAGGCAGGTTTTAGAAAAGGCTACTCAACTTCCGATCACCTGTTAACCACAAAAATATTAATAGAAAAATGTAACGAATACAAGTTTCCAGTTTTCCTAGCATTTGTAGACTACGAAAAAGCTTTCGATACCATAGAACACACGGCCGTAATAAACGCAATGCAAAATTGTAGAATAGACAGCAGATATATTAACTGAATAAAAGAAACTATGAACCAAGCTACAGCTACATACTACCTAAATGAAAATGAACACACGAACCCTGTACCATTAAACAGGGGAGTCAAACAGGGAGATACTTTATCACCCAAACTGTTCACCTTAGTTTTGGAGGACGTTTTTAAAAACCTAAATTGGAAATATAAGGGAATAAACATCAATGGCCGCTACCTCAGTAATCTACGATTTGCAGATGACATAATCCTGATAGCTACTGACCTACAAGAAATGCAAACTATGCTTTTAGAACTACATACCGAATCTTCTAAAATAGGACTGAAAATGAATTTAAACAAAACAAAAGTCATGCACTCCGAAGACACCGTGACAATAATAAACGATAAAGTTATAGAAAAAGTTGAAGAATATATATACTTAGGACAAAAAATAATCCTAAATAGGGAAATTCAAACGGAAGAAATAAAAAGAAGAAGAAAGTTAGCTTGGGCAGCATTCGGTAAACTGAACTATATACTCAGAAATCAACAAATTCAATTACATCTTAGATCTAAAGTTTTTGATACATGCATTATTCCGATATTAACTTATGCGGCACAAACATGGACAATCACAAAAAAGAATATGAATATACTTAGAGTCACTCAACACGCGATGGAAAGAGCAATGCTAGGTATATCACTTAAGGACAAGAAAACAAACACATGGATAAGACAGAAAACCAAAGTCACCGATGTGGTGCAAAAATCATTAAAGTTGAAATGGGAATACGCTGGACATGTAGCTAGGAGCGATCTAAACAAATGGCACAGATCAATTTTAACCTGGAGACCATACCAACACAAAAGACCCAGAGGCAGGCCTCCTATGAGATGGACAGATGATCTGAAAAGGACTGCCGGGAAAAATTGGCTACAAGTAGCGTACAATAAAAAACAATGGAAAGGAAGACTTGAAGAGGCTTATGTTCAGATGTGGACGTGAATGGCTAGACGAAGAAGAAGACGCAACAGAAGATCGAAATAGTCGAGCGTTATATATATCTTGTCACCAATCTAAAAAACCAATGTATTTTTTCAATTTATTCAATAAGTCGTAGAATAGCAAGAAGACATGTTTCCTGGTCACAAAATCTAAGGAATTGGTAAGACACGACTACCACTCAGCTGTTCCGCGCTTCGACAAACAAAGCTAAGATAGCCATGATCCTCATACTTTATGAAACGTTCGTACAACACATTCTCCGTATGCACAAATAATGGTAAATTACCAATCACTACGATTTTATCATTAGGAGACTCAATCAAGTAAAAAAAGAAATGAGTTTAGACGAAATTTGTTCTTTTATTAATACTTAACAACTGTGCTGTATTGTATATCAAGACATATCAGATTCTTCTTAAATTATTACCAGTTGATGATTTGATAAGACATAATGTTTATTGGACTACTAAATGTTTCGTGTCCTAAACTATAGCAGGTTGGCGTCGATAAAATCATTAAAATATTCAACCTCGACTTATGTCATAAAAATACTACATATATAAATCTTTTACGACATAATATATGTAACATGTTATTGTATCACGTCTTTCGGATCGTATAATTTAAAAAAAAACTGATATAGCTCATAAACTGCAACTAATCGTGCGAAAAACTTAACTAAAATGTTTTTTCATATTTGCAACATAACATGAATATTATTAGTAATATATAAAAACTAAAATACTATATAAAAAAATAGTAAAATAACAAATTAAGGTGATAAAATGTATCACGTCTTTCGGATCGTATAACTTGGAACTGATATAGCTCATAAACTGCAACTAATCGTGCGAAAAACTTAAATCATAACTTTTTTTTATATTTGTAACATAAATATTACGCATATTATTAGTAATATGTAAAAAATAAAATACACTCACCGGCACGCAAAACGAGGCACTAACTTGCATTTTTAAAATAAAAACTTAAAATTTTTATTTTCTTTAAACTTTTAATATTATAATAATGTAAACACAAACGAAACAAACTTTTTTAAGTAATTTCTAATAATAATTTAACTTTCGAACACAGAACTGTTTCAGTAGATATCAATTTAAAAATTAAGGAAAAAACGTAAGTAAATGTTGTCAACAAAATGACGCTCAATTAATCAAAACTTTAATCATGTGTCAGGACAAACTGATTTTAATAATAAATGCTTTCTCCACGTGCTCGAATTATTGCCTGAATTCTCCTTGGCGTACCTTAAATCAAATAAGAAATGTCCTGTTCATAAATAAGTTTCCATTCCTCTAAAAGGGCTTCTTGTAACTCATTTAAGGTTAAAGGAGCAGGAACACGACTTCGTATTCTTCGCCCAAGCATGTCCCAAACATGTTCGATTGGGTTTGCATCTGGCCAATCCGTTACAGGAATGTTTACTTTATTTAAAATCTGTTGAGTGATTTTCGTACTGTGAGGCTTGGCATTATCATGCCTCATAAGTCATTTCCAACAAAACCAGCATAAGGCACAACAAAATCTTGGAGAATTTCGTCAATGTACGTGGCAGCTGTTATGGAGCCTCTCGGAACGATGTACAATTCTGTAAATGCCTTTAGAGAAATTCCAGGCCACACATTAATTGAGCCCCCTTTATACCCTCCCCTAGGACTGACGGTACATTCTGCAAAACGCTCAGGTGGTCTTCGTCATACTCTCTCTCAGCCACCTGGAGTCCGCAAGGTAAACCTTGACATATCTCTGGAAAAACCCATTGAGCATGAGTTTCTGGCAAACTGGCAACTGATTTAGAAACACCATTTAGAATAGCTCGAGACAGAGACAGTTTCGCCATGTTAATCGCCAACGTCAAGGGGACTTAATAGGGCACGTTAAGAAGAAGAAGAACCAATTTGACATAAATTTACACCTACTATTTATAGACCTCTAGCAAGCTTTCGACCCTGCAAATAGACACCAACTCTTTCTAGAAATGCAAAACATTAATATATTGTAATTACTATTTAAATGGGAATAAGCCACAATTAAACGTTAAAGTACGTTTATTGACGTTTCAATTACCATTTCGGAAATTGTTCTAAAAATACAAACATTATTTTTTTGTTAATTAGTGAAAAATTCTTCTAATAATTTAATGTTATCTGACTCATTTATATTCACAATGGACAGCCGGAGTGTGACGTCACGGCGGTCAAACAAAAGTTGAAATGTCAAATCTCAGGACTTTTTAATTTCTATAAAGTTAACATTTTGCTACCTCTGCTGTGTTCTATTTCTATGAAATACAGTTTAAAAGTATAAATTAAAGAAATTTTACATGCCTAACTTTACTTTATTGATGCATGCATTTTATTGCTATTTTTATAAAACAACATGCTTTATTATTTACACAACCTTGTAAATTTGTTGTAGTAACTATTAAAATACTTAAATATTGCAAAAAGCGCAAAGATTCTGCAGAAAAATGAAAAAGTAACGAAAAATACAAATTATCCACACTAAACAACGTTTGTTTGGAAAGTGAAACTGGCAGATGTCAATAAAATCTACGTCATCACTCCGGCGGTCCATTGAGACATGCATTATACATTTTAAAGTAGACGGCTTTAAAATGACATTGCCAATATTGTTGAGTTGCGCTCCTGGGACGACTTTACTTAGACGATAGTTCATTCGATTACATGAAATCAACTTTAACTTGAGAATATCGGTCAGAAAAAATCATAGCATGTAATTCGTCTTTAAAAAGACAAATACATGCCATGATGACAGTAAAATTCTCCTGTTAGTGATTCCATAGTAAATTGTGATTCCATAGCAAGGAAAGACGAGGATGGAAAATACATTGAAAGCAACAGCCTCTAGTCCATGGCAGGTCTTAAGTGACCAAGGGGTGCTAAGAATCTCCGCGAAGAAAAACAATGCTAGGAACTACCCGACAGTGGGAAAAACTCCAAAGCTAAAACTGGGTACTTGGAACGTTAAAAGTCTTTACACCGCCGGTAAACTAGACAACATAATACAAGAAATGGAATGATGCGACCTAGACACTACAAGTCTAAACCGATCCTGTTGACCGTAACATTATATAAATCTATGCACCAACCTTGGACAAGCCTAAAAGTAAAGTAAAATAAATGTATAAAGAAATTAAGGAGTTAATGAAACTGATCAAGAATAACCAGACTCTTATAATCATGGGAAATTTCAATGCGAAGGTAGGGCGAGGATGTATTGAACATGTCGTGAGTGACTTTGGTTTGGGATTGAAACGAGAGAGGTGATATGCTAATCCAATTCTGTTAAGAAGAAAAATTAGTCATTGCGAATACTTGGTACAAACTGCCACCTCGGAGACTCTACACCTGGCAGTCTCCACAAGATACGCATGACAACATCGTAAGAAATTATATTGATTTTTTATTGATCAATCAGGGAAACAGAAATGGATTACAAGGAGTAAAAACGTACCCTGGAACAGATATCGGATCTGATCACAATCCCCTAGGAAAATTAAAAATTAAGAATAAGAAAATTTAAAGAAAATCCATAAAGAACATTGATATTGCTATTGATTGAACAGCTTAACACAACCTAACGTTAAACTAAAAGTCTACTTAAAATTCCCTGGACAGATCACACAACAAATGTGGAAGTATTAAATCGAATGGGCAGAGAACGAGAATTACTGCCAATAATAAAAAGAAGAAAAACTGCTTATCTCGGTCATATATTTCGAAATTCCAAGTACCAGCTCTTAAAGCTTATTATGGAAGGGAAGATAGAAGGAAAACAGGGGATCGGAAGAAAGAAATACTCATGGCGTAAAACATAAGAGATTGGACAAACCATGATGCCCATGCAGTCTTTAGAGCCACACAAGATCGAGAGGAGTATGCCAGAATTTTCGCCAACATCCACTAACTGGATCTAATTGGATAGGGCACCAGAAGAAGAAGATAGGCAACATTAACATTAACATTAACATTAATCTTAACGCTTTTAAAAGTACATAAGATTCGCGTGTCTCAAAGGGCTATGGAGCGGCAGATTTTAACCGAATCCCAAACGAAGACCGAATCTCAAACGAACAAATACGTCGTAGAGCAAAAATAACAGACGCATTGAAAAAATCTTGTCGCTAATGTGGAATTGGCAGGACCGTCGCCAATATCAGAAAAACGATGGACAAAATGTATTGTCGAGTGTAAACCAAGACAAAAAGTACTACGGAGCTCACACACCAACCAGGTAGACTAACAACCTAAAGCATGCTCGCGGTAACTGAATGCAAGCCGCACAATACAGAGACAGATAGAAAGAGCTGAGGGAGTCCTATGTCCAGTAGTGGACGCGTACAGGTTGATGATGATGATTACTATACAACAAAACTGATTAGCTTAGCGAAAATGACAATGGACAACTCTGTAAAAGAAACTATATCAGACGAGCAAAATACAAAAATGATCAATATAGAATTAGGAGTTCAACAAGCTGACAGCCTGTCTACAACACCTAATAATATAGCATTGGACGCAGCGATTAAAAAAACTGAAATCAACAAGATGATCAGACATAGCTCTGCACAAATTATAGGATGTGCTGGTGACATGGTAATAGCGACAAAAGACAAAAAAGGTTAGAGTATTTATATCTATATAATATATCTATAGGACGTTTAGTATCAGCCATTGGTATCAAGTATGTCTGGGACTTCCGTGCTCAGTCTCTCTTTTGTGAAATGCTCAAGAACTTCTAGTCAGTTCTGGGCTCCTCTTCCACAAACGGTAAGATCAGCACCAACATTTATATTCCATAAGTGTTTTAAAACATGCTTATAGCATTGCAAACCTTTTTCTTTTAGAGGACTTGTTGACTTTTCTAATATCGCAAATTCTTGTACTAATGAGCCAAGATCGTTCATCCAATATAAAATATGGCCCTAGTTCACCGGTTCTATTTCTAATATTTTATTTTTTTATTGTATTTTAATTTTGATGTTTCAATTTAAGATACAGTGGAACTTGGTTATAGCGTCATTGAAGGGTCCAATAAAAAATGACGATATATCAGAGTGACGTTAAAAAAGAGGTTGAGAAAAATAAAATTTTAATGAGGGAAAATATTATTACAGCATTATTGGGTATAGTAGATATATTATTTGTTAATTACTCTGGGCCTAAACATGATAATTTAATATAGTTTACGATATACCGAAAATATAACATTAACTTAAGTCAAATTAAAAAAAAAAAAACAAAAATCATTTTAGGATAAAAAACAATTAAAAAACAAAACATATTATGTATGTATATGAAACTTACATTGTGTAAAAAAGTTTTATTGCTGAAAAAAGTCCGTTATTTTCTTTTGCACAACCCTTTCCGAAAAATAAAGTTTTTCTGTTGTTTTCTTAATAAGCTGAGCTGCTTCTTTGGTATTTGTGGATGCCTCCCTGAACTGGTAAAACCTGGATATGGTCTCAGCAGCTCTCATTGCTTCTTGGATTGTAGGACAAGCAACGATGTCTTCTTCTTCTTCAGCTTCATCGACATCCATTTCCACGTTTTGCACCAGTTCAACAATTTCTTTATCACTTAGGACTTAAAATGTTTCCACCTCATCGTCTACTGAAATGTAGGAGTCAAGATCAGTTCCGAACGCTCCCTGATTCACATTAAATTTTTGTATCCACTCTGACAAAGGCATTTCGTCATCTTTATCAACGTCCTGAACATTGAGAGAAGCTACAGTCAATTTTGCTTGACGAAAACACTCATGAATTGTCACTGACGTAACCGCACTCCACGCATTGTCTAAAAACTGAACAGCATCCAGGATGGTAATGTTTACAGGTTCTCCATTATCCATACAAAAAATCATTCTTTTTAAAAGCTGTTTTCGATAATGGCACTTTAAACTTCTTATGACTCCCTGGTTCATAGGCTGCAAGACACTCGTGCAGTTGGCTGGTAAGAACACTAGATTTATATTGGTCAAATTAAGTTTGGGATGGGCTGCACAGTTGTCAACTAGGAGAAGAATTTTTCTTTTTTTGAAACAGAGTTCCTTGTCCCACTTTCTCAATTCTTCTTCAAAAATAGCAGAAGTCATCCATGCTTTTTTATTGGCTGTGTAGTTTACAGGTAGTGTTTTAATGTTTTTGAAACATCTAGGATGTAAACTTTTCCCAATAACCAAAAGCTTTCTTTTCTCTGTACCTGTCATATTTGCACAAACAAAAGCCGTCACTCTTTGCTTGGAAAGTTTTCTACCTACACATTTTTGATTTTTGAAATTTAAAGTTTTGTCTGGCGTTAATTTATAAAAGACACCTGTCTCGTCACCATTAAAGATATCTTCATCTTTGTATGGTTGCCTTTGTTGTGGCCATGTGTTTTGTAACCAGTCACTTGTTACGTTCTTGTCCAAACATTTTGCCTCTCCAACAATTTTCGAGAAGGAAATTGAGTGCCTGACTTTAAACCGATCTAACCAGCCGTTAGAGCATGTGAAATCTTCACCAAACAATTTTCCGAACTCTGTAGCTTTCTCCTTTAAAAGTGACCTGGACACAGGGATATCAGAACTGCGACACTGCTTAACCCTTAGTCTCCCCACGGTACTTTTAAGTACCACCAAATTCTGGTACCCTAAAATCCCAAGCATTGAAAGAGATCGAATTTTAGAATTTTCTGTTAAATATATGTTTTAATACACGTATATATACTCTATAAAAAAAAATATTGCAAAATAAATAACACAAATTCTTTATTTTTAACTGGTACTTATAAGTACCGTCGGTTTATTCAACGACTAAATTACAAATTACAAACTAAATTAAATTACAAACTAACGTTATGGTATTCCACAAAACAATTTTTTCTCATTACTACATAAATAAACTTTGCATGCAGAACAAAATGAATATGGTATTGATTGTATTCCTTTAGAACTGCATAGTTCACACCTTGCACGACGGTCACCATATTGCACCCAGTGACGACCAAGATTTTCAAGCCTTATACTATCTGGTACACTGTATCCGTATCTTCTTCTTTTCATTGCAATCTGGGAATCAGACATTCTCTTTTGCATTTTACGTAATGGAGAAGATCTGATAAGTCCCATGGCCACATCTCGTCGAAATGTTATTAAATCATTAGTAGACTCTTCCATGTCTAAAAAGTGTTTTGACACTACATAGCTATTGACAAATGCAATTTTAAGCAGGCCCCAAAATAAACGATGCCACCATTTATTTGAGCGTCTATCTATAGTGTAGCAGAATCTGAGCCGATCTGCATGATCAACCCCGCCCATATACTTATTATAATCTTCTATTGCAGATGGGGCTGTTATATTACACTTTTTACCAGTTTTGTCCTTTCTTTGAATTGTAACTTCCTTGGTACCGTGGAAGTTTAAGGCAAGGCATACTACACGATTATCTTTTTATTTATAGAATGTAATATCAGTGTTAGAGACCATAATATCAGCATCTCCTCGTTTTAACATTTTGTCTACCATCATTGTTTTTGGTAAACCTCTCCTTGTGTTTCTTATTGTACCACAAGCAAAAATTTCCTGACCTTGCAAAACTTCCAGTAAGTTTAGTGTAGTGTAATAATTATCAAAATAAACAATTTTTTTCTTGTGGCGTTCCCCTTCTGTTAAAGACAATACAACTCTTTCGCCTAAAGTGCACGTATTGTATTTTGCTGCAACAACTTCATTTTTCCCCTGATAAATGTCTAACTTTTTTATAAATCCGTACTGATCAGAGAGGCACCAGAGTTTATATCCCCGTTTTACTGGCTTCATTGGGTTATATTGTTTGAGGCTGCCTCTGCCTTTGAATTTGACAATAGACTCATCAACAGATAGTTTCCGACTTCCATAGTACAATAATCCAAACTGACTGTTTAAAATTTCCATCAAAGGCCGTACTTTATAAAGTTTATCCTTGTTTTCCTTGGATAGTAAACTGTTATCATTCAAATGCAAGTTTGATATAAGCTCCTGAAATCTGTTTCTGGACATAGACTCACTAACTAGAGGAACACTGAGATCTTTACTGGTGCTCCAATAAGATTGAAGACTGGGCAGCTGATGATACCCCATCAAAAAATTTATTCCAACAAAACACAGAAATTCGTCAGCCGTTAGATTTAATGTCTTATTGCGTTGAGTAGCGTATAAGTTGGACTGAAAAACAATATGTTCTACAGCAGGACCTAATATTTTCAAATAAACACTAAGAGCAGTGTAGCATTCTATAAATTCGTTTTCATTAATTCCTTCAGGTTGATTATATTCGCTAAGATCTAAATCTTCTTTTACTTTTCGTTCTCACTTTCTTTCGCTTTCATTTTTTGTCACTTCTAATTCAGTTTCTATTATTTGTTCTTCATCTGTTTCCTCTTCACCTTGTATGTTTTCCTCAGTCTGAAGTATATCTCGTACTATACGATTCGTTTCTATTATTTCTGCTTGAGAACCTACAAATAAAGTCGGCAAGTAAAATAAATATTTTCATAAAAAAAAATAACTATTATACCTTCTTCGTCTTCTTCAAAATCGTCAATGTCAGTGTTTTGATCATTATCTAATGGAATTAAATCAAAAGCATCAAACTCACCGTCTTCCAAAATCTCTAGTAGTTCGTTATTGGTAAATTTATTTTTTGAAGTCCATTTATTCTTTGCCATGACTGCGACAACTGTAAATAAAATACGATCGTTGTTAGTTTTCCCGACGATACTTCTAAGGATCGGTCCAAAATACAGTTATATAAATAAGAACAATCCGATTTCTGTAAAATTTTTAGTGTTTATTTGTTCTAAAAACTACAAACATTGATTGTGAATAATAGTCAGATTCTAATTTCACGATCTGTTTAAATAAATTTAATAATACTTACCACATAAAATTTCACTCACAACCGTAGTTATCAACTGATGTTTAAAACCTCAAATGATATTCCCCCGACTTCATTTTAAATACACAATAAGTTTTGTAGGTATATAGTCGAAAGATTCATGCGCAATAAACAACGTTTTTAGCTTATTGTAAAAATGTATGACCAATAAAATAAGGCGGACTTAAAAGTACCGTCGGGAAGTAACTGTCAAAAAATATCTGAACATCGTGGGAGACTAAGGGTTAAACCATTTGAGTAGAGCTGAATCTACATCTCCAAAATCCGGCAAGTCCAAATTGCCGGCATACATCAGCAATTTTTAGACCACTTTCAAATGCTCTTATAACACGCACTTTTTCTTTATTAGGCAAAACCTTCCTTTTAGTGCTACAACTTGCCATAATAAAAAATAAAAGATAATTACCAAATTGAAATAAAAAAAAAACAAAACGATCCGAACACAATTTCACGGTAGCGAAAATTTCTTAAACCGACTGTTCCGAAACAGAAAATTTGACTGTTAGGAGTGTTAGGACGGCACTGATAAATGCAAAATTATAGATTGTCAGGGTAACATAACTGTACACAGAAGGGATAATGGATCTTTCTTACATTCTTGGAAGGAACAAATGCCGCAAAGCCAGAAACGCATTGCACTTTATTCTTCATAAAATAAAAAAAGGATAACCTACTATAAAATTTTATGACGCTATAACCGAGGGTTAGTTTATTTTTAGCCGATAAAACCGGGTTTTTAATAACGTTATGGAATAGTTTTTGACCGGACCTATTAAAAATTGACGTTATAACCGAGTTGACGTAACTACCGAGGCCGTAATAAGCGAGTTCCACTGTATACTATTATGCTATCATCAATCGTCGTACAATATCCTGTTTTCAGGACCATTAGTTGAAATTTTCGACTACCATTTGGAACACTCCCAATAAAATTCTTTACTAAAACCATTTTTTTTATTTTATTGTTCACCAACTGACAAGAGCTACAATTAATAATAACTTCCTTCTAAGGTGTGAACATACTTTCCATCCTCACAAATAATACTCTAAATTAAATTAAAATGAAACTATTCGCCCACGGGCAGATGCTACGACAAATCACTCAAAATTTCTTTTTATATTATCTTTTCGACGAAGTGATCAACCTAAATGCAAATACCTAAAGGCGTGAAAATAATCATATCAAACAACTCGGTTTGTTAGTCGAAAGTGACCCAGAGAGCGAAGTCGTTCTAGTGTAATAGCCTTGCGTTTTCCTTATTAGTAAAATGGTTAGGCTGTGCTGTGCGTGTTCATATTCGCTTTTATAATCTATTTTGTTCTGGCTGAAATCGAAAATCGAGACCAGGAAACAAAAGTGAATGAGTTCACTTCGTACGCTCATACTTTAGGAATGTTCATGCCTTTGTTCATATACTGCAACAAAAGATTATGATTAAAATTAATCTTCTACTCAAAATTTTAATAATACACAAAATAGCAAAACATTTTTACCATTTATTATTTCATACAGACATAACACATAGCTACTCAGTATTGATTTGATTTTGATTAAATTCACTAAATAACCTGCATCATCAGCGAAAGCAGCGAAATTGCTTATACAGAAGTAAAAAATTTAAAATTTTTATATTGTTATAAAAATAATTAATTTAAAACTTGTTAAAAGTGTCGTACCAAATGTACAGATACATAATGTTTTCGATCTAGTTGAGATCATCCTCAATGCCTTCTTTTGGTACTTGTAGCTAACACTAAAATTGCAAGGGAGACATCAATATACGGTTTTACATATTTAAATTTAAATTATAATACGGCCCTAGGTCGATGACAATGGATGAAGATGTTATTACTTAAAGAGCAACATGTTTCTTTGCTGGACTTGAACACGTGGTTCTTGTCTGTTAAAACGACACAGAGCTGGTCTAAAACGTTATTTATCTATAAATTTTGGACGACACTTAACAAGTTTTGAATTAAATGTTTTTACACCAATATACAAATGTTCAATTTTTTTAGTTCTGTATATGTATTTTTACTATGGTATACATCCAACTACTGGGATTTTCCCATTCATTTTTATGACACCAAATTGCTCATTTATATATACCAATATTTCTGGGTAAAATTGGAAATGTTTTTTTTTATTTTTCAAGGCTACTACTATAATTTTTTTTTACTTAATTTTATCTTTTTTGTCGAAAACGTATTATATATTGTGAATATTAAAAAAATTATATTACAGCTGCGGTCATTGAATATTTTACACTATGTAGTAGCCGATTTTTTAAAGTTTTACCTCGATTAAACGCACATTTTACGTCAAAGTGACGTTAATTACTAATGGTGGACTCAGAATATTTTGATGAAAATTAAAAAATATAAAAAAAAATTAAAATGGAAATTATAGAAAGAAATTTGTTAAATAAAATGTATTATGTTCCTGGTAACGAAAATAAGGAAGTCTGGGTTAAAAATTATTGTGAATGGAGTAACAGCCAAGAATATTAGATATGCCGACGATACCTTAGTGCTTGATAATTGCGGAGAAGACCTTTAAAATCTAATGAACAAAATAAAACAGACTTGTGATCAGTATGGATTAAAACTCAACGTTAAGAAAACTAAATATAATATATGATTATATGATTAGTTAGCAAACAAAATTATATACAGAATGACGGTATAAAAGTTGGAGATGCCACACTGGACAGAGTAGAGAAACTCACAGAGAGTAGTATCTCGGCAGTAATATCAATGAGAGCTGGGATCCAACCGCAGAAAATAAAAGCCGAATAGAACAAGCCCGAGCTGCCTTTGTAAAAATGAGAAACGTACTTTGCTATCACGATCTTAGCATTGACCTTAGAGTTCGAATGACATCTTGCTACATCTTTCCTCTCTTGCTGTATGGAGTGGAAGCGTGGACTCTGAGGCTATCCTTAAATGCCTGACAGCCATTGAGATGTGGGTATACTGACGACTACCCAAAATAAGCTGGGTCGAAATAGTTAGAAATGAGGAGGTCCTTAGACGGCTGAACCAAACAACACAACTGGTCAATATAATAAAGAAACGCAAGCTGGAATAGTTCGGTCACATTATGAGACACCCTGAAAAATATGATCTTTTACATCTGATCATTTAGGGAAAGATCCAAGGTAATCGTGCTGGTAGAATCCTGGTAGAAGAAGAACATCATGGCCGAAAAATCTAAGGCAATGGTATGGAAAATCAACTACATCGTTATTTAGAGCTGCTGTCAATAAAGTCACGATGGCGAATATGGTAGCCAACATGATATCCAACGATCGATAACGGTCATGGAACTAGAAGCAGAAAAAGGGTTAAAAATATACATTTTATTTTAAATTTAGTTTATATTAAATAATGATAAAATAAGGAAGCTGGTTAAAAATAAACATTTTATTTTAAATCTAGTTTATATTAAATAATGATAAACATTAACACAAATAATAATTAATAGAAACCCCAATATTGTCAATACAACTTTGGAACCCTTGTATTCATAGATAGCATAAATGTCCTGATGATATATTCAACAAGCTCCTCCAGAATCGCCTAAGGTTTCATTCATTTAATTTCTTTGTCAACCTTTTGTCTGGACTCCGGAAAGGCATGAAAGAACATTAACAAGATTTCTTCCAACCATTCTAGAAGAATTCTACTCGTACGCAACGGGAAATTGTCATGTTGGAAGATGAAGTTGTTATTGAGGAATCTCTGTATTACTGACAGCACCATTTTTATCTCAAGAATATGTTTTAAGTATAATCCTATTTTCCTCTATATAAAACAAACGCCCGGACCCTGAGTACTTATCCATCCCCATACATTGACTGAGAATCCTACACTATTTCTTAAATGATAAGTGTATTTTTCATCAAATCTATAATTTCTCGACCTATAAACTCTTAGTCGATCATTGCTCTATGATTGAAACACTTTTTCATCGGAAAATCAACGTTAGACCAAAAGTTGCCTTCACGGTTTATGAATTCATTACAAAATCGTCTCTTCTTGTAATCCTCAGTCAAAAAAGGTTTCCTTGCAGCTTTAAAACAACATAACTTGTACAATTTATCAAGTTCCTTGCTTTCATTTTTCTAATGTGCAGTGCGAATGCTGCCCAGAAAAGCTGTCTCTTCGCTATCTTCGCTATCCATTTTGTATGTGTTTTATTGACTCTGAGAAGGCCTTTAATTGAGTAAGGTAGATATTGATAATAAAAACCTACGCATCATTAAAAATATTAACTGCTATCAAGGTGCAAAGGTCAGGATTGGCCGGGATAATTCTGAAGAATTTCAAAAACGAATAGGGGTAAGAAAGTGCTGCAGTTTTGTCCACACTAATATTAAACACCTATTCGGAGCTCGTTTTTAATAAGGCATTGGATAGTGTTCAATGTGGTATCAAAATTAATGGCGTCAATATTGTAAATTTGAGGTATGTGGATGACCCGATGTTAATTGCAAATAGTTACGAAGAACTTTAACATGATTGCCATAACATGTGATGAATATGGACTGAGGCTAAACACAGTAAAGATAAAGGTGATGATTATTAGTAAAACACCAATACAATCAACAGTAGTAAAAGCTTTTAGAGAATAACTAGAGAGAACCAACAGTGTCACTTATCTTGACTGTAATCTAAATGAGAACTGGGAAATGATAAAACAAATTAAAATTTGTATAGGGAAGGACAGAGTTGCATTTTTTAAGACAAAGAAAATCTTATATGCAAAAAAATATCACTTTGACACTGAAAATTAGATTAGTAAGATGTCATATGTTCTCTACTCTTTTTTATGGTGTCAAACGTTGGGCTTTAATGGATACACTTTTGTGAAAACTGAAACACTTTAAAATTTGGGTGTATTGGAGAATCCTACGAATAAGTTGGGTAAATATAGTTCGTAATGAGGTTGTTTTTCAGCGGATGGAAAAAGTTACGGAAGTGGCCAAAACAGTTAACAATCGCATACTGGAATATTTTGGACATATTATACGACACTCAGAGAAATTTAATATACTTCATTTAATAATATAAGGCAAGATAGATGGAAAAAGATAAGTACAATATACAGTTAGACAAATTTTAACCTCGGAAACCTTTTCTGAATGGTGCTAGAAAGGTCACCAATATAGGCACTGCGGACGACAGCCAGATGGTTGGTGGACAGCGAGTCGTGGGTTCGAAACTAGCTTTTGGAACCGGGAATGGGTCCAATGGACGAAATAAGTCAAGATAGGGTAGAATATATTAGACAAGATACAGAATTAAAAAAAGATAGATGAGCAAAATTACCAAAGATAAGATAAGATGGAAAAAGTGCGCAACTTAACTTTTTGGTGTTCAAGGGGGAAGAAAAATTAAGAAACCTTAGAAACAAAAAGAGATAAGGAAATATATCAACAGTTAATTATTAAATAAATTTTGTCAGCACACTACATAAACAAATAATGAATCCACAAGGAAAATAAATTTCTGCAGCTGTTTGTATACCATGTATCACAAAAAAGAGGTTAAATCTTTGTAAGTGTAAGAAATTATAGTCCACGTCCACAGAAGGAAAGTGTGCCACCCAGAAGTCAAGCATAAATTTTGTAATTTCCAAAAGTTGTGAGCGGAAAAAATCCTACCTAAACGTCGGATTTTCCACACGGATTTGTTGAGAGTGTTAAACCTGGTATATATTACTTCGTGATCAGAAAATCCTGCATTAATAATTATAGAGCGTACATCAAGGGATGAGAAATATGAGATAATATAATCAATTGTGGTAGATGTCGTTTTATTAACTGCTAGATATTGACCAAGGATGGTTGAGTAGTATAAGCAGCAGCGTAATTAATATTGAAGGTACCGCATAGAATGTTTCTGCTTTTATTGGGCATATAGTTCCGTGGAAGAGTCAGGTGATCTATAAATGCAAAGAATTTATAGATTAAGATTCCTATTATAAAATAAGAAAAATTCAAAGTTTCTCCAGTTTCTCCTTTGCTATTTAAATATGATGCCAATATATTATCATTTCCTGGGGCTTTATTGTATTTTAGTTCGTGAATTGAAGATGGGCAGGCCACGTGCACAGACTACATAACGAGAGACTTGTAAAACTGGTATGGGAGGAGATACCCACAGGCAAAAGACCACTCAGACGTTCCAGAATGCGATGGAGAGATAACATCCAATCAGATCTCCGGAAAATGAACATTCCATTTGACCCTAGGTTGATGGAAGACCGAAAAAATTTGTACAGTCAGCCAACACCCACCCAGGGTTGTAGCGCTACGTGATGGTGATGATATATTATCATTTCCTGGGGCTTTGTTGTGTTCTAGTTCGTGAATTTCCGCCTATTTTCATTTTCCTACATACAGCCCTTCCATGCTGCTAAAGGATCGTAGGCTTAGTCTTGGGAGCAACTAATAAACACATAGTACATATTAAATGACCTTGAAAATGTGAAGATAATAAATCTCTTTCTACATATAAAGTAGTAAACAGGTCAAAAGAAACAATAAAAAATTTCTTACATACTAAATATTTACAATCGTCTAGACAATTATATGCTTATTTGAAATATACCAATTACCAACCGTATTTGCTTAATGTCATCACATCATTAGTATATTCACACGCTAGTAATAATAATCTTAAAAATGTTAATTATTTGTCTTATTATTTTACAGCGAGAATCTCTTTAGAACAATGGCTGACATCCTCGTTAACGAGGGTTACGCCAACGTTGGCTACGAGTACATTAACGTCGATGACTGTTGGTTGGAGAAAGATAGAAGCGTCTATGGAGAGCTGGTTCCTGATCGAGTGAGGTTCCCGAGAGGAATGAAATCCTTAGCTGATTATGTAAGTTTAAAGTTAGGGCGTAGATTTCGATTACAATAATACAAAATTGATCTTAATCTAATTTTTATAACTATCCTTACGTACGCCTATGACTGTTATTTAATTAATTTTGCGTAGGAACATAATTCCTGAAGAAATAATATTCTTAAAACGGGACGAGCATATTGTTGTGAGTCTAGATCCTCCTGTTGTTATTATCTGCAACAGAGAGAATGCCAAAAAAAAATGAAACAATTATTTGATGGAAATCTAATTCAGTTGTCTAATTCTAAATCAGCTCTTTTTGTAGTTATTCTAAATTAACCAATATACAATATAAAAATAATCAACCAAATCGAATGTTTCTTTATACATACTATTACACCGTAGGCCATTCGAATTCAAAAAGCATTTATTTAACACCAGCTTTATATTTTATTATATTCAAAAAGCTTAAAGTAGTAACGTCAACGACATGACAGACATTTGTGCAAGACGTGGAGCAATCACAGGCTTGGACCACTACCTAGTACAAACGAAAATAAGCGGTAGAATTTTTAAAGAAAGCCAGATGAGTTAAAGGAAAAATGTTTAATGGTTTAAAAACCCTCAGATAGCTAAGAGGTTTGAGGAAAGTCTCAAAGGTAAGCTAGAGGATTGTACGGATGGTATAGTAAAAGATGTTAAAAACTATTGGAGGCAGTGTAGATCCATATTGGAAGAGGTGGCAATTGAGGTAATTAGAAGCCAAAAGCGTGAAAACATAAGGTTATCTGGTACGATTACGAATATACCTAATAAACGTAAGGAAAAAAATCAAGCATATAATATAAGACTCTAAGGGCGAAAAACGAGGCAAGTACTGGAAAAGTCAACAGCTGAGACGAGACGAAAAATGAATACTGATAATAAAGAAGAAAGATCATGTACACAAATTGTTTAATACACAAATGGAAAAGCAAAAATTCTACAAGAGAGTGAATTAGAATAGATAGGATCATTAAAAACAGATCAGGAGAGATCATTGGTGATTAGGACCAGATGGAAAGACCAGATGGATAGGAAGATTGATGAGCAAAAAACTTTGAAGATATACTAAATATAAGAAGTGAGATAGGATTGCAAGAAGCATAAATCCGTTCCAAAAACATTGAAGACAAAAGACTAAAGAAAAAGAAAGAAAAATAAGATCTCAACAGAGAAAGTAGTCATCAAAGCAAGAAAAAAAATTAAAAGTTCCGGGAGCAAATTTTATTCTTTTTAAGCTTTTACAACATGGTTAAAAAAATCTTACGTATTCTAAAGACTGGAACGTAGGAATTTAACGATTTACACCACCTATTCACAAAAAAGGCGATCAAACAATCTGTGACAACTACAGAGGAATAACGCTCTTTAATGTGACCAACAAAATATTTACCTACATTCTTTACGATCGATTATCGGGATGTTTACGTGAACCATAATTTTCTCCCAATCTCCTTGTAGCTGGGAGAAATTATGTTCTAGACCCATTCTCCCATCTAATTACCAAAGCTTACTTTCCCATATCCTACTCTGATGCCATGCAGCTACATCACCAATACCAAGATAGAGTGTAAGGGAAATAATCCTGAATCGGTCTTTTATTGGATACTACAAGATTTAAATTAACCAAACCATTACCGCTATAGTTAATCCCCAGTTGTTGGTCAACAGCTATGGGTGGAAGAACCGATACTTGGTAGGGAGGAGGTCATTGCCCTGAAGCTGAGCAATTAACTCCGAAGGTGGAAGAGCTAAATTGGTCAACAACATTGAGATGTGAAAATCCACGGGATGACTACCACATTAAAGATCCGCATGGTTATCCTTAGTAAAAATGATCATGGATTCACTAGTCGATAATTTATTTTATGTATGTATCTTGATGATTATGTATCTTGGAATCCAAGATACGGCAGGAGAGAACAATCAGATTTATACGACAGGGCCTCTCAGCTCGTCATCAAGCTAAATTTCTGTCAAACAAATAAGACTGTATAGCTCTACACTAACAACTCTATAGCTGTGAAAATTTGAGCATTAAACGTAAGAAGTTTATACCAATCTGGCAAACTAGATGACATTGTGTCGTAAATGTGCAGATTGAAGATTAACATACTATGGTTTAGCGATATACAATGGCCTGAATCAGAAAAATATAACACCATAAATGACACAATGTATTATTCCAGTAACAACAACTTCAATCACAGGCAGGGAGTTCGCGTTATAGTTGATAAAAAAAGCCGTTTGTATCTTTGTTCCCTATTGATGCTGTCTCTCAACTCTCATTTAAAACGTAAAATAAATATAATTTAAGTATATGCACCAACTGCAAACAAGGATGAAGACACCATAGAGACCTTCTATGAATAAATTGGCAATATTTTAAAGCTGACTAAAAAGCATGATATAAATATTATAATAGGAAAAATGTACCTCTTCCTCCTCAATATTTATTCCTTTAGCTTTAGCAAAGAGGGAACAAAAGTAGTCTGCTCTTGTTTCCTTCTAAATGTCTTTTGTTTTTATTAGATCCATCTGTTTTGAGACGTTCTACCAATGTTCTCTTTTTATTTGTCTAACCAAAGTATTGGTTTCATTTCTGATTCGTTTATAATGGTTGTATGCCTGTTGTGTTTATTGTGTCCTATATTGTTCTGTTTGTTCATATTTTGTCTTCGCTTCCTTTCTAAACAATAGGGTTTTCTTTTTTGATATGTTAGTGTTCGTTAATTTCCTTTCTCCAAGTGATTCTGTTGCTGCGATACTTATGTTATTTGAGTTTTTCCCAGCTTTCCTAGATGTTATCGTTTTCTAAAATTCAAAATTGTGGCAAAAAAGGTGATTTAGATCATATTTTTTCGAATGTCAAAAATATGAGGATGAAACTGATCAATTTATTTAACAATTACATGATCTCAATGTACAGGTTCCGTTTATTATCCTTAGAGTCTTAGCTAATGGCAATGAGAGTATTTATAATGCATTAGTAAAATTTCTCTCAGGTACCAAAATAGTCTTGTAGTATCAACTATAAAAAAATATATGTATATGCAAAATTGTGGTGAGCAACTTGGACAGTCCATAGCAAAGCAGCTGTCGAATTAAGTAGATAGCTGCTCAAGAGTTTGCTGTGGAACTCTGAGAACCTCATCATCTTGTTTATATGTAAATATAGATACAAAGGAGATAATTCGAAAAAAGTTTGTATTTTGTATTATATTATGTGTACCATTTTTTGAAGACACTAATGATGTTAAAAAGATGATATATATTTAACTTGTATCCTATTTTAATTTTAGCTCTTAAAGCATATTATTCAGCTCTTCGTTATTGATATTTTATGGAACGGTCAGAAAATTTTTATGTTTAAGGTAGTAGTCATGTTGTAACTTGCTGATTGACCTAGTCTATGCCAATAATAATAATAATAAAAAAATATTTCATTCCCAGCAATCTTCTTTAATATTAGATTTTACAGGAATAATAAAAAGTCAAACGAAACTGTAGGGAAGCCAACATATCGAGGACAGTATAGTAACATATAGTAGAGCGGAAAAGGAAGGGATTCTCTAGTCTCCTTAGAGAGGTCTGTGTAGTGTACCAATGTGTTTAACTTCGAATTTTATTAACATGCATCGATTTTCTTAAAATTTTAACATTAAGTAGGAAATACCTTAAAAACAAAATCTACCCTATACCGAAGTGTAATTTTACCTTGGGGTACAATTCATCCAAACTGGGGGGTTGGAATCTTTATATTGAAAATAATAGCCTCAAGAATGAATAGCAAACATATTCTAAGCAAAAAATGTCTTAAAAAAATACAATAGACCTTGCAGAACTCCCTAGCATATGAACTAAAAGAGTTATAATAAAAATAAGATCGATTTCTATTTTTTCCTCAGAAAAAACTACAATACTACCCTTGCTATTTCTACCCTAATTACAATTAAACGTTATCCATTTCAAATTTACTTCATTTAAGCAGCACTGACGAGATTCAAAGGTTTGAACAATTTAAAATGAATAATTTCTAATAAAATGTTCAATAAAATGTTTCAATAAACGCTTTTGAGTTATTTGTGAAAAATCGTTGAACACATAATAAAAATTGAAAGTTTCAATTACAGATAAATCAAAGGCCGATTGTTCGAACGCTAATCAAAGCTTGATTGTAATCAAATATTTATTTACAATCAAATACGTCACAGCAGGTGTCAAAATTATTAAACATTGCTTGAAAATATTATTGATTTGTAAACAAAAACATGAAATTAACATCACAAACAGTTTAATTATGGTATATTTTAAATTAAAAAGCAGAATAATAAAATTGAATAAAATAAATCAGTCAACATAACCTCAAAATGTAACGTATTTGATTTAAATTAAATATTTGATTACAATTAAGTTTTGATTAGAGTTCGAACAATCGGCCCTAAAAGTATTAATTTTTTGAATAAACTCAATGGAACATTTTTTATTTAGAATATATTTTTCTATCGATTCTTAAGGTTATTTTTAATATAAAGCTATAGGGTAGATTTTAAAGTTAAGGGTAAATAGAAGTTAATTCAAAAATTTCATCAAAATCGATACGTTTTGATGGACAATCGGAGGTTATAACATATTTTTAAAGTACTCTGGATAAAAAAAAGTATTAATATATCAACGAATTAATTCAGATAATAAAATAAAACTAAAAAAAGTAATAGGTACAAGGATAAGTGCAAAAATCGTCTGATTATTTGAAGAAAAGTCTGCAACGAAAATACCTACGAGATTTTCTAAATTTTAATAACCTTAAACTAACCAATGGGTTTTCCATTAACACATAATACAAATAGACTGAACACTGCAATACAGACGCTTTCTCCCAGTGCGACAGAGAAAACTGACGCAATGCAGTCAGTCCCTGCATCTCTTTTTAATAGACTAGTTTTATCAACCAAGTGACCTTTTCATCGAGCATTTAGGTCATATGGTCGATAAATCCGGCAAATTAGAATTAGAAAGAGACACACGGACTGATTTGCGTTCGTTTTCTCTGTCACTCTGGCCAGCCAATTATAAAGTTCTTATTTACTGCAATTGTATTGACCTTCTGACGGAAGATTTCTGCGGACTTGCAACCAAGAAATGCATAAAAAGAAGCGTACCTTCTAATTGTGATGAAGCTAGTCTCAATCTTGATACCGCCAAGACCTTTTTGACTGAGTAGCCCATTTCAATAGACAGTTTGGCTTTCGTAACGGCTTCGGAACAGTGGAAGCTCTGTATAGTTTCACAACTCTTACCCAAAAATGTCGAGACCAACAAAAAGATCTTTTCGTTACGTTTATAGACTATGAGAAAGCTTTGGCAAAGTTAAACATAACATTTTCATGGTATGTCTAAAAAGAACGACAAAAATTACATTAACACAGTGAAAAATCTCTATCGGAACCAACAGGATGTGGTAACATTAGATGGAAATAGCACGGATGCGCAACAAATCAGTGGAGAAGTGAGACAGGGCTGTGTACTTTCACCATTATTATTTAATATATATATTCCGAAGAGTTATTAATGCAAGCACTTGAAAACTGTACAGAAGGGATCAAGATAAATGGTGAAAATATAAATAACATCCGTTATGCTGATGATACAGTCATTATCGCTGAAAGTGAGACAGAGCTGCAGACGTTACTAAACACAATTTGTGCTATTGGGGAACAGTTTGGTTTAACAATAAACATAAAGAAAACGAAAACCATGGTTATCAGTAAGAGGGTCAAAGTCATTACAAGGATCCAGCCAAAAAATGAAGATATTGAGCAAGTGGACAAAATAAAATACTTAGAAGTCTGGATTACGGAAGATCTTAATCCGAAATCAGAAATTCGCTCAAAAATAGAGCAATCAAGAGCAGCCTTTTTGAAGATGAGGAAATTTCTGAGTAGTCATAGACTCAATCTGCAAATCCGATATCGGATGGTAAAATCCACAAGGAAACTAAGTTTCTGTTGCCGACTGTATACAATCGGGCTATATCACAACAATAAAACGTTTTCGGAATACATATTCCTTAATCAGTGTCTAGGTGTACATGTTTTTTAGCCACTAAATATCCTGGTAAAAACCCGTTAAAAGTTATAGGTTTAAATTTAGTTTACAATATTTGATCTTATATATTAAGATGTTTAAGTTAACAGTGGATTTGATAACATGGCAACGTACGTTACGTACGACTCACATGAAGTTGCTGGTCCTGAGACAATGTGTCTACGAGGACTTGAGTTGCTATCATCAATTATTGCCCAATATATATTATTATTTGTAAATGTATTCGTTATCTTTAAATTATTTGAAATATTTAGTTTCATTACATGCACTTGTTTTGGTTTTCCATAGGTAATATTAGACAGCTTTAGTTAGACTACAAGTACATGCAATGCAATAAGTTATTGTCGCTGTGATTCTAACACTTTTTCTAATTTTTTAATTTAGTTTTTGTTTAAAAGAAATATGTACTTCTCAGAAATACCATTAATGCACAGATAGAGAAGTCATGTGGTGAACCTATTAACTCGTTTAAATAAAGCCTAATCGCTTCGCTCGCTCGTGGCCGTTATATACTACTCTTGCGTAATAGATTCTTTACCACATTCTTTATGTAATACATAAATATACTATTAAACGGTACCTTAACTGTAACGCTATCATAAAAGGAGCTGAAACAATTTTTTCAATAAACAATCAAATTTTGCTGACACTCCTCATATGAATAATAACATTTAAATATCGATATATTTATAAGATTAATAACTCAAAACGACAAACCCATTTCTGATGTACTGTCGTGACTCAGCTTTTCAGTAGAAATACTTGAAACAGAAAAAGAGACTGATGAGCCACTTTATTATTAAGACTTATTCGACTTCGAATGGAGACGTGAATCACAATGAACACAATAACCGTCTCAAGGTAAATAGCAGGTAGATAATTATACCTTTCGTATCGTTGGTCATTTGCATTTAAGATTTATTGATACGTGTAGAGGTAGAGAAAGCAACTATTTAAACAAATATTAAATATTTATCCATCTGTCTCATACCATTAATTTAATGCGGTGATTTTTCGAAATATGGATATAAGATTGAAATTGTTTTTTTTTATAAAATTATATTATAACTGTAATCTTTCGTTATTTATGTACCACAGTATGCAAGAGAGATACGTCTAGGAATAATCAAAACAAAAAAATATTTACCAAAACAACACAATAAAATTAAAAGTGGATATTTATTACATCGTAGTGGATATTTAGATGTCATACATTTGGTTTTTTCTACAAAGACAATATTATCATATTGTATTTCTTAGCTGTTGTATTGAAGATGTAAGTTAATCTTTGGAGCTCGTCTTCTGTCTCGGCGATTAATGCGGCATCGTCTGCACAATATAATATTTGGATTTCTTTGTTCCCCTTTCTGTAACCATGGATTTTACGTACTGCTTGTATTATTTCGTCCATTATTATATTAAAGAGAAGTGGGCTTAACGAGTCATCCTGTCTGACTCAGCTTTTGTACCGGCATACACTACAGCACGGCATCCAGTGTTAGTTTTCTACTTATCTTTGCCTGTATTCGACTATGGAAGTAGATGTTTTCAATGGTTTGTATAATATTGATTGGTTTGTTTATTTTATACAGTAGGTATAAGACGTCTTCGACTTGGATGCGACCAAAAGACTTTGTCAGGTATATAAAACATAGATATGCTAATTTATTGTACACGATGGTCTTTTCTATGATTTATCTTAGTACAAATACGGCGTCTACGCAGGATTTTCCGGATCTGAATCCTTGTTATTCATCTGAATAAAGTTGTTATTTTATTGATTTTGTTGCTTAGGACTTTTGTGGTAAACTTAAGTGCGGTGTTCAATAGATTTATATCTCTATAATTGTTGGGGTCTTCTTTATCTCCTCTCTTGAATATTTGTATCATTATGCTGTTTCTCCATGTGTCTGGTATCTTACAGAGCAATATTAGTTTTTGTATAAGTTTTGTCATCTCTAGGGTTATGCTTTCTCTTCCGTGTTTTAGAAGCTCGTTGGTTATTCCGTCTAGTCCTGGCGATTTTCTATTTTTGTAAATTTATGGCCATCTCTACTTCCTGAAAACTGATTTCTATTTCGTGACTTAAATCTTCATATTTGTTTTTGTAGAAGTCGCTTTCCATCCTTTTTTAAAACTGTTGCCAGTGTTTATTTTTTGTTCTTGTGTATTGTGTATTGTTATTGTTGTTTGTTCAGTATGAGTTTGCGTTTCCCTAGATCTTCTGTTGCTGCTTCTTCAATGTTGTTTTTAATTTTTTTCTTCTATCTTGCATTTATATCTTTAATGTCGTCTATTTGTTTCAGCTGTATCTTCTGTGCTAGCCTCCTTTGGTACATTTCTCTTGTAGAATAATTCCACAGTGATTCCATACTGACACAGAGTAGGCAAAAAGAGGTT
Organism: Diabrotica balteata; assembly: GCA_918026665.1. Lineage (NCBI taxonomy): Eukaryota > Metazoa > Arthropoda > Insecta > Coleoptera > Chrysomelidae > Diabrotica > Diabrotica balteata. Next base: position 53,998,776 of record OU898281.1, read on the forward strand.
AGAAACAGCAGAGATAAAAACACTTAGAAAAATTAATTGGAAGACACTATGGGACAGAGCTTGAAGTACAGATATTTGATGTGGATGGAGAGATGGAGAACATCAAGAATTTGGTAAGAAATAGGAGAGTGGAATGGAACGACCATATCAGTAGGAAGACCACAAAAACGATGGAACGGCAACTTACTGAAGGCATATAGAAAAATAGACAGCGTCATGTCTACATAAAAAGAAGAAGAAAAAGAAGAAGATTATTAGCCAATCGAATTTAGTGAACGAGACGAGTAACTGGCGATTTCGATAAAGACACTTTACTGAAATGATGCCTTTAATCTTTTATCACCTACAGTAAAACATTATTGCTTAAATAAGTTAGGTATTATACCTTGTCACCTAACTAAAAGGCGGCAACACAACAGGTCCCGATAATTTTCTCTCAGAATTTCTAAAACTAATGGACGATAAAGGAATAAAGTAACTTACATCGATATTTAACGACATTTATAATGCAGGTGCAGTTCTTCAACACTGGATTAAATCAGCATTGATATTGTCACCAAAAACATCAAGCGCTAAGAAATGTGACACCTACAAAATTATGTCTTATAAGCCAATTGCTAAAGACCTTTCTTAAAGTAATTCACAGTAGGATTTATAAAAAGTGTGATTACCGCACAAAACTTGGATTTCGCAACGCCTTGGTCTCTTCCAAATATGCAGAGATAGTAACTGAGGTGTGTACATATATTTGATAGACTATCAAAAGGCTTTCGACAGAATAAAACATGATAAACTGATGTCGATATAGATAAGTTGGTATAGATGATAAAGATATTAGATTTATTAAAAAGATACTATTAAAAGCCAGCGAGCATTAGAATAAATGAAAAGTTGATAGATCCTGTAACAATGCAACGCGAAGTACAACAGGGATGTATATTATCATCAATCACACATTATCATATATAAAATATGTCCAGGACAAGTTTTCAAAAACACAGTAGAAGACGTGTAAATTGAAGTACTTTGATAAAAATATTATTTTTTTGGCGAGAAAGGCATTACCTACAGATGATTGGACGTGTAAATTGAAGTACTTTGATAAAAATATTATTTTTTTGGCGAGAAAGGCATTACCTACAGATGATTGGTTCGAGTCATTGTTTAAAACATTACCAAAGAAAAGCGGGCTTACCAAATGCAGCTTTTTTTGACAAATTTTAGACTAATCAGTTTGGTGGTCTACACACTTATTAATTTTACGATTATACAAAACCGAGTATTCCATCTATACGAAAGTAAAATGCAAAACTAGAGAGGCACTATTTTATATGCCCATCCTCTTACAAAAAAGTTGTGAGTTCCGTAAGAACGTTTAGAATAGAACGACAAGAACACAGTATAATACGATACCCATTTCAATTTCCTGCGGGTAGCAGGGCTCGACCACTACGATATAAGACTGCTAAAATACTTACAATCAAGTAGTCTCTATCCAAATTGGAAATAGTCGTACTGAAAAACTGCACATCAAACGTGAAGGACGACAGGATTGTGTTTGTTACCCAGACTTTTTAATACATACTCTAAAGAAAACTTTAGGGAGGCTTTGGATAACAGACAAGAAGAAGAAAGACTACGCGAAGAAGTAATTAACAATATCTGATACAGTGGATGGCGGTTGAAAAGATTCATATAGATTAATGTTTGCATTCACTTAATGGAGAGGAAATGAAACGCTTTAACTATTTTAAATACTTTGACAGCTGGTTAAATGTGAGTTGTGACTATGATAAAGAGATAATAACCAGGATTGAAATATCAAGTAAAGGCTTTTTTGACCTGGAAACCAGTTACAGTTTTCTATAACAGAAATCTGCGTCATTTAAATCGCGTAAATACGCGATTTAATTTATGTTCTTAAAATGATGAATTCAGAACGTCTAATCATAAATATCATAAAGAAGAGAAACACACAATACTTCGGTATAAAATTAGAGGACCCAAATACCATCTACTTCGCCTTATATTAAAAGGAAAAGTGGAGGGAGAGGCTCCGTAATATTAGACAATGGTGTAGTACCCTTAGATTAATGAAATCGTTTCATTAATCTAAGACAATACCATAATCGAAGAATTATTTGGCCCAGCAACTGATAGAGAAAGGTTTCAGGAAATTGTAAACATAATCACGGCCAACGTCTGAATACAGGTACGATACCTACAGAAGAAGAAGTCATATTATGGAAAATAATAATAGGTATGTTTACTTCAATTGATTAATTATTGAAGGAAAAGTGTTTGTTAAGAGAGGCCAGGTATATAATGGCTCCATAACCTAAGAACTTTGTTCAATATATTAATCGCAGACCTGATTCGAGCAGCTGTAGATAAAGTCAAAATTGACATGATGATCTACAATGGCAAAGATATTACGACTATAATCAAGCGACATCAGCTGCAGGGCGCCCGGGCTCTGGAATCAAACATGACAAAAAAGTCTAATAGTGTAACCAATCGGAATGAGAAGACAAGGTAGACCGAAACTGAGGTGAATATCAGAGGTTACAGGATTCTGAGAAGATCCCTGTTGCCAACTAGAAAATTTAAGCAATAGACAGAGCAGAATGGCGCAGAAAGCTTGAGAAGGTCGAGACCCTTTAAGGGCTGTAGCACCATTATGATGATAAAAGACCCAGAACGGATAAGTACCGCAAGAACAAGACGATCACACTGTATTGGCAAAATAATCGTAAACATAATAACGATTATAAAATAATCTACGTAGTTCTTGTACTAAACGTCATCGTAGATCCTGAAAAATTACAAAAATTAATTTCTGAAGCCATAGAGATGTCTCTCAGAGGTGTCTAATGATTATGATTTATATTGCTAATTTGATAATGCGATGAATATTAAGTAGACTTATCATTGGTAACATATATGTTAATTTTAACTTCATATAAAATTTTGACTTTTCAATTGTTGTTTAATTGTGAATAGATACCTTAACATGTTCTATTCAATTATAACGCTTTTCCACCTTTTAACTTTTTGTTACCAGTTGTTGCGTTGGTCAAGAGTTTAGTAGATATTCTATTTAGGAAATGTCCTGTATTAAGTGATGATTCACAATATAAATGGCAATACTTCGCGATTTTACTTGGTCTTCTTCTTCGCGTGCCATATCACAATTATCCAACGTTGGCGATCACCATTGCGAAGGCTTCTCGATTTTCTGCAATATGGAATAATTGTCCTGCATTTGGTATCTGAGTCCATTCACGAATGTTTTTTAACCAAGAAACTTGTTTTCTTCCTACACCTCTATGGCCCTCTATTTTGCCTTTAAGGATCAGTTGTAAAATTTTAAAATTTACTTGGTACACCGCCAAAACTATGGATTCCAATTATCTAGATTGAGCATTTTGCCATGCCATTAAGTTAGAAAAAATGAATAGTGGAATATATGCTTAGAACGCAAAACCAAATATTAATTATATAAATAGGTATATGGATTTCACTTTTCCTTCAAACTCTGAAGTGATCAGAAATTATCGAGTTCTGTTGATTTTTAAGGTATCTGAATTGTTTTCATTTGGACTGTATGTCATTTAATTTTGTATTCAAAAGAGTCTAGGTAAGGCAAGCTCCGTCAACAGCAAAAGTAATACAAATCAAAAATACTACATCCATTCGTATTAAATTAGTTTTGAAAAATCTATAGAAATTACTTTCATTCTGAGTAAATTGTGACTAGTGATTTATGTATCTATCATATATCAATTCTTATTTATACTGATGCCTCCAAATCAGAAAACGGAATGGGATGTGCCCTCATACACAACGACTACACTGCTTCATATAAAATCTCAAATTTTAGCACAATATATACAGGAGAACTATTCGCAATCTACAAAGCATTAGAATATGCACTAAACGCTAACTTAGACAGGTGCCTAATAATAACAGATTTCTTAGGTTCCATGAGTAGCTTAGGCACCATTTATCCAACTCATCCATTGTTGCAATTGATAAACAACCATTTGTACAAATTCAGCTAAAGAATGCGATTGTCAAATCTATGTGGATTCCGTCACATATAGGTATACAAGGTAATGAAGGAGTAGATGCTGCCGCCAAATTTTCAGTTAACAACGAAGACTTGATAGAATCTACCTATAAGAAAGATTTTCATCACTGGATTAACTCGACATTGAAAGAACGGTGGCTTTAAGAATGGAATCAATCTCAACAAAAACTACGAGACATAAAAACAACTGTTGCAAGAAGGAGGAATATGTGTAGCAACAGGAAAGACCAAATTATAATAAACAGACTGAGATTAGGACATACACGCTTAACACATGAATACCATATTACTGAAAGTGTTCATCCAATGTGCGGTAAGTGTTTCAACAGTTTAAGTGTCCAACATTGTTTAATCGAAAGCCCTGCATATTCAAATGAGAGGCAAAAGTATAACATATCGACAACGCTACGCGAGTGTCTACAAGAAAACTGTGTCTATTCGTCTGTTTTAAGTTTTCTAAAATCAATAGGAATATAGAACCAAATTTAAACATCAGTGCGTGTACAAATAAGTGTGTAATCTTCTATTAACCAATGTCATTTAACTCAGATTTATGTATGTAAAACTCTATGTATACCTATGTATATTTCTAATCACCAGTTTCTGGTTCCTTAGCGCAGAGTCTACAGTTAAGTTCTCCATTGTAAATTCCTGCTTTATTCAGGAGTAAAGTTCTTTTTAAATTACATTTTATGGTAAAGTAATAAGTCTCTGGAGTGTGTAATAAATAAAAATCACGTATTTGTAGATTTTATCCACTTCCATAAAAACCATATACATAACCAATTTGATTAAAACATTCTTAATGAAAATTTTGAATAATATATTGTATTTGCAAATAACCTTTATAGTTACAGTAACAAATAGGATTCAACGATTCGTGGATAGGATTCGAATTTTATAATTTATCTATGGGATTCGACATATATGATTTGTCAAATGTCTAAATTGTTAATGAGCGTCATTTAATTTTATATTTTACAAACTATTTCATTAGCATTTTTCTTAATGTCTCGATGTTTTAACCTGTGTTTTATTATATCAAAATTACCGTAAAAATGTTGGTTTTTAATCTTTTAACCTTTGTAAAAATTTCTCCTAAAGTTACGTAATCTTACAAAATCCAATCGTACTGAAGATAATCTCTCGCACCCGCGTTTTTTTTTATTTCTGCGTTATCTGCTATTTTTCAACCATTTAAGTTCTGATAAAAGCAAAGGCCAATAAAACCAGAAAAAAAAAACATTGATTAGTATTACTGGATCTAATAACCTAAAAATGAAGATATAACGAAAACAATATAAAAGATTAAATAAACAAAAAGCTTAGTGATACATAAACTCAAATACGCAAAGCAAAAAATAATGTTAATAAGCAGTTGTATAAATACAAAAATAAAAATATTCGAAAAAATAATCTATAAAAAATTTCACAAGAAAAACAAGGCGTAGATGAACGACGACAAAAATAGAAAAACAGTAAACATTATATATTTAACATACATAAGAAGGTAAAGTAAATGGCAGAAACAAAAAGGAAAATTAATATAGCATTGATTAAGACCACGGAGGGAAATTACAGATATAGAAAATAAAATTGCGAGATGGATCAAATGCATAAAAGAATTAATAAAAGACAACAAAAACAAGACTTTTCAGATAAATAGTTAAAATGTTTCCGAAATCCCAAAAAAGAAAGAGGCGATAAAAATTAAGATCGACAAAACAAATGGGCCTAATCCTGACAAATTCCTACGTAATTACTAAAGCTCATGAATAATAAACATAAAAGTATAAAACCATGTCTTCAATGTAATAATATATAACACCGGTGATATACTTCAAGGGTGGCTATTGTTATAGGTACTTAAGAATGCCATGACAAAATCACGGAATAAAATCAGAACGCCAAGCAATACCTTAATGAGCCAAGTGCAAAAGATCGCTTATATTAGCTTATAAGACGAAGTCTGATACTACAGATTGTTTTAAAATTCATCCAAAATCGAATTTATACGAAAATTCACACCACTGTTAATAATATACAGATTTGATTGAGAAATGAACTAGATATTACAGAGGGTCCTTTTTGTGTTAAATGTACAGAGATCGTACCGTGAAGTACATCGACTGCAACAAAGCTTTTGATATTTTGAAATTGCCGGCAGTATTGAAATCATTGGTCGAGTAGACTATATAGGCAAGTTAATAAAACATAATATATACCAACGCTACAGCATCTGTTTAACTACTAACCCCCTCTGTGGCTCAGTGGTAAGAGCGCCTGCCTTTAAACCTAAAGGTCGTGAGTTCGAATCCCACCTGGGTAGAAATTTTCGTTTATTAAAAAAATTAATAGATGAAAATAATTTCTATCCTTGTGTGATCGGTACACACCGGAGGGGCCGCAGACGTTCGGATACAATTAGCGTCTCTTAGCAAAGACAATGACGTCGACTTTGCTAAGCATCAAGACAATTACTCTACACACACACACACACACTATACCTCAAATTATAAGATTGGCGAATGGATTTAGTGTCCGCAGTCATTTAAACACAAACAAACAACAAACAAACTCCATTACTTTACGGATAAATGTAAAATTTAGCGAAGACTTAGACATAGTGACACAATCGCACCCTAACTATTCATGGCAGCTCTAGAATACGCGTTTAAGAACAAGATAGAGTTTAAATCAAGCGTACAAAATGATAAACGAACTAAAACAAAACAGACAATAGAACAAGTAGGCCTGAACATAAGATAACATTAAATGTTCTTGATGTTTCAACTAAATAAAAATGGTCGCGTTCACAAGGCATTGTATAAATACAATTTTTTGTTCTTTCTTGTACACTATTAGGTTAAGTTTTAAAACTTAATATGTTTGTTGTTTTGAATGTTGAATTTAATTCCTTTCAAATAAGTGATGGATTCGACACTACAGCTTTTTCAGTAGAGTATATTTCTCAAGTGATCTATCTTTGGCATGCGTTTATACTCTATAGTTTTCAACTGACTAACTTGAGTAAAGGGGAACTGTTAGGCTCAAGTTGTTAATTGCCATATATTCTAATAAAGATAGCTTGATCTTAATTCCTTTATTTTGAATGTGAAGAATTTGAAATTGGCCATTAAAAGAATGATTTTGATCTAGAAGGTAAAGTGCATGCGTAAAATCTATTTTTCTATTATTGAAAACACTTTTGTGCTCCGCTATAACTTGTTAAAAGTTTTACCAGTTTGACCGATGTAACTTTTTGGGCAGTCGTCACATTTAAGTTTGTATACACTACTGTGTAAGTGCTTTTTATTTTGGCTCGTGTTGTTCTTAATATATTTGCATAAGTTGTTGATTGTTCTAAAAGCTAGTGTCATTTCTTTCTTTTTTATGTGTTTGGCTATTTTTGTTCCGTTTTTTTCTCTGGTGGTCGAGATACTAATTTTAGGGCTCTCTAATGTAGTTTTTGATTTAAAATTTATTGTTTGTTCTTTGTACTCATTGTTTACTGCTATTTGCGTAATAATTTTCAGTTCTATCTCCAAGTTGTTTGTTAACATGGGAATTTCTTTTAAGTTAGAAGATATTAAGAAATTTAATTACCTAACAAATCCAGATTTATGTCATTTGACGTAAAAAATCTTTTTTTCGTATTCCTCCTACATAAACTTTTGTTGTAGAGATCCAATTATTTCATCTGAAATAATATATCTTCTTGAAATTTGCATAAACCAGGACCACTTTAAATTTAATAATCAAATATATACAAATAATAGTGCAGGACTTATAATGGGTAATCCTCTAAACCCATTGCTATCAGATGTTTTTATAGATTATCTAGAAACAAATATTTCAAAACACCCCGTAATTAAACAGTTCAGATATGGTGAAGACAACAAGAGCCAACAGAAAAAGCACGTACACAGTGTTGTATACAAACTTAAATGTGACGACGGCCAAAAAACTTACATCGGTCAAACTGATAGAACAAACGCATAGCGGAGCACAAAAAGCATATGTTATTTTCACATGCACAAAAGGCATTTCAGTAATAGAAAAACAAATTCTACATATGCACTTCATCTTCTAGACAATAATAATTCTTTTAATGACCAATTTCAAATTCTTTACGTTCAAAATAAAGGCCTTAAGCTATATTTATTAGAATTTATGCAAATTAAAAAATTAAAAAATATGGATATAATTCTGAATAACCACTTTGACAGTATAAACGCATGACAAAAATAGATCACTCGAGAAAGGCACATTGCCAAAACAGCTGCAGTGATAAACAATTATAATAAATTCTGTGGAAGTTTTGAACACAAAAATTTTAAGTGTTTTATTGTTATATCCTGTTCTCAGTTTCTCCGATAATCCATTTATGTATTATTATTTTCGATGTCTTATTTCGTGTGAATGTTATAGGATCCCGTTTTAAGTTGTTCTGTTACATTCGGTCTATTCATGAGAATTCCGTATTTACAAACGACAAATAATTTTTTAATATTAAAGATGTTAACAATTTTTTTTCTCTAAGAACGAATTTTCGTTAGAACAAATAATTTCTCAAACTCTATCGTATAAGGATTTAATGATTTCCTTTTTAATATTAATCCTATTATGAGATTATAAATAAAAAATGTATTTAAAATTAAATAACTATTTATAAATTTGTCGTATAGACCGAATAGAACAGTACATGTTAGAACGGGATCCTAAAATATTCACAAGTAAGAATACAAGGAAAATAACAATATCATATATTATATAAAAGGATTATCGGAATAACTTAAAACGTTAAAACGATAGAAAATAAATTCAACATTTTAGCAACATTGAAAACGACAAACACGTTGAGATCTTAAAATCCGTAAACTAATTTTCGAAATCAAATTCTGATTTTTGCTTTTATCTGTGCCTTCTAAGAATTGCAAGGCAAAACAGACGTTGATAAAGATGTTATTAGAGATTGTTATTATTATTATATTATCAATGTATGTTTTGCCTTGCAATTCTTAGAAGGCACAGATAAAAGCAAAAATCTGAATTTGGTTTCGAAAATTAGTTTACGGATTTTAATATTAGATGTCGCTATTTGCGTCTATACGAAGCCATGTTAGAGTTGCTTCCTAAGACAGAAAAGATTTATTTTCACGTTCAGAACGACTGTGAATAGCTGTTCTGACGAGCCCTATTAGTGCGAAATAGACACTATACACACAGACGCACTATATGTGAAATCAAATCTTGACTGTCTTTTTCTTTTTACATTGAGATCTATTTTATCTAAAACTATACCTAACAATGAGCAACAGAGAACAAAGAATTGTATTTATAAAATATCTTGCGAATGACAACATTCTTATTTAGTTCACTTTTAGACTGGAATCTTACTTTTTACTGACAAATGTGGCATTAAGGTCTTTTTCACAGTTAGAATAGGCCATTCCAATACCAAATCCTCCACCCATTATGATAGGCCATCGCCTTCTCTTGAAAAATAATAAGGAAAATACTGAGCCTAATACAAGACCTCCACCAAATTTAAGAACTCCATCTGATAAACATTTATCCCATTTTTTTCCCAATTCCTCTTCAACATATACAGGCGACGCCATTTTCGGTCTAAAGTAAAAAAGTTAACCTCTACTGCAAAAGTCAACTTATTGTATTTTGGTAATAAAACCTGTGTATATTAAATGTTTAAATATTAGGTGGAATAAAGTTATATCAATATGATTTCATGAAAAACATGACCCCTTTACAATAAATGATTTTTATTTTTAAACAGTTTTTTTTAAATCATTTATTATGTACATTTATTATATACAATAAATGATTTAAAAAAAAATGTTTAAAAATAAAAATCATTTATTGTAAAGGGGTCATGTTTTTCATGAAATCATATTGATATAACTTTATTCCACCTAATATTTAAACATTTAATATACACAGGTTTTATTACCAAAATACAATAAGTTGACTTTTGCAGTAGAGGTTAACTTTTTTACCTTAGACCGAAAATGGCGTCGCCTGTATATGTTGAAGAGGAATTGGGAAAAAAATGGGATAAATGTTTATCAGATGGAGTTCTTAAATTTGGTGGAGGTCTTGTATTAGGCTCAGTATTTTCCTTATTATTTTTCAAGAGAAGGCGATGGCCTATCATAATGGGTGGAGGATTTGGTATTGGAATGGCCTATTCGAACTGTGAAAAAGACCTTAATGCCACATTTGTCAATTCTTATTTAGGTTAGGTTAGGTTAGGTTAATGGATCAAGACCAATAAATGTTAGAATAAATGAGCATCTTATAACCTTATATTAAAAATAGAGAATTTTATAGATCTCAATATGTAAACACGCATAGAGTTCAAAGGAAAGATTTAAGTATAGTCCTGGAAGAAACAGATGATAAAAAGCAATTGCGTCGCAAATCCCTCGGCAGAATGTGTAGGATCTGGTTACCCATATTGAAAGGGGAACTCAATAAAAAGAACATATCAATATTAGTAAGTCAATAATATATCGGCGATCCATTAAGTTTTTTTAAGTTAGAAAGTTATTTAAGTTTTAAAATAACATACATATAAAATCAGAGTTTGGTGTTAATATTGAGAGTAAAATAAATGTGAGACCAAATACTGACCATATCACGATAGTATCATGAGGTTTTTCCATGGCTTGTCCTCATGTGGTTGTATTTTTAAAGACAAATCACATGCTATGATTTTTCTGAACGATATTCTCAAGTTAAAGTAGATTTCATGTAATCCAATGATATCTTCCAATAAAGTCATCCCAGGAACGCAACTAAAAAATATTAAAAATATACTTTTAAAGTCACCTACTTTACAATGTCTAGTTATATATATATATATATATATATATATATATATATATATATCTTAATTGTCAATATGAATGAGTCAGATAAAAATAAAATATAAGAATTTTTTATCTAGTCACAAAATTTTGTAACGTTTTGTATTTTGAGAACGATTTCCAAAAGGGAAATCGAAACGTCAAACAAACTTATTTTAAAATAAAATTCTGGCTTATTCCCAATAAAAATAAATTTAGTAAATTGAATTAAGATGCCACAATAGCCTCAGAACTATAATAAAAATAAATATATAAAAACAGATTTAATCTAAGTCGATAATTATCCCATATGAACACTTGCTGGACGGTGACATACTGGTGGAGAAGTAAGACAAAAACATTAATAATAAATTCGTGAAGTACAGTTACACTAAAAGTAGATATATCTGCAAAGAAAAATAATATTGGAATGTCACAAATAGAAAATATTTGCAGATAGAAAAGAGATAACGACCCCAGGTGGTCATATAAATAAAGATAATGAAGAATTAATCAACTAATTGTTTTTTTTTTCAAATCTTGATTCCCAGACGGATATCTTTTTGGATAAATACAGCACTTATATACGGTTGATAGTAATTAAACTTCACTTTTTTTTATTTTTTATTATAAAACAATCGATCTCTCAACCATTAAATTACTTAATATAGCTAAGGTGCAAATTAATTTGGACTCAATTAGAAGATCAAGGTCAAAGTCATTTTACTTCTCATATCTTCAAGATGAATCTAAAGTCAATTGTTTCTTGAAACAAAATTATGAATATGTATGTTATTATGCTAATGGGTTTCTTAAATTTATTCTATGCAAAACGTTGCTTAAAAACGGTTTTAAAAAATATGTTACTCAATTAAATGAACAAAAGAAAGATGATTTGTTTGAGACTACAAATAATTCTAAAAAAGAATGTAGCTTTGCAATGAACACAAAAGAAAGAAATAAGTAGACATTGTAAAAATTTCATAAAAAATTGTAAAGAATTTAAAATATAAAAGAAAACAAAGTCTTATAGACGTTATTAATAAATATTTTTCTTCTTGACTTTCGACAAATTGTCTGTTTTATATTCTGCAATATGCGCAGACTATACCCAGACAACATCTGTTATCAAAGAGACAATGATGTTAATTAACAAGGTTGGATTACCCATGGGCTTTTCATTATCTCCATTATTGGCAAATATTTTTATGGAGTAATTTGAGCAAATTTCTCCGGTCAAATCAAACCGGATAAATAAAGAGAAGGATACGGTTGGCTTGGATCATTCGAAAAACTTTCCTATATACTAAAAAATAGAAAATATCCCGAAAAGTATACTTCCTGTTCTCACCTACGGTTCTCAAACTTGGACATTTACAGAGGAAAACATGGAAAAATAGCAGAGACCCGAAGAGCCATGGAAAGGCAAATGATCAGGCTATCAGACAAGAAAATAAATACTTGGATCCGCAACAAAACAAAAGTGACCGATGTATCAACGCAGATAGCAAAAGCAAAACTTAAGTGGAAGTTCGCTGGGCATACCATAAGACTGAAAGACGACAGATGGAATAAGATGATTATACACTGGAGACCATATAGTTATAAACGAAAAAGAGGAAGGCCACAAATGAGATGGTCAGATGATTTGAAGAAGCATGCAGGCCCAAAGTGGATACAAACTGCCTACAATAGAGAGATGTGGAAGAAGAAAGAGGAGGCCTATGTCCAAAATTGGACAGCAAGGGCTGTATAGATAGATAGATAGAATTTGAGCAAAACATTATTTACATTTTTGATGAAACTGAGTGAACTAAGTTTTGAGATTTAACTCGCATATCGGGTTTTTAATGACATGTGACATGAATTGATTAAAACAACTTCAAGGTCCAGGTTCTGTAATTAAAATTTTGGAAGGTGTTCATAATTGATCTGCGTTTGAGAAAAAATGTGTTTATTATTTGCATTCGTGTGTTTGTGTTAGATTGATCTCTGGATAGGCAAAGTTAAGGACAAATAGTTGAAAGCCTACCGATCTTCCTAAAAATATTCAAGAAGAGACTATCCAACCTTAACATGACAGTAGCTTCAAGGACTCCTTTGAATTTGGTATAAAGTTGTGAAGAGCTGTAGTATAAGAAAGCCCAGATCTTCTTTAAGATTCGACAAATAGCTTTTTTTGTGTAAGCGAAAGTTCCCTATTTTATTCCTAACTTTTCCTTTAAAAACATTGAATGTTTGTAATTTAAGTTAATGAAAACCTTCCTTCTTCTTCTTAAAGTGCCCTCTCCTCAATGGAGGTTGGCTACTACAATTTTAAACTCTTCTCTATCTTCAGCTGTTCTTATTAGCTGTTCAAAATTTAGCCCTGTCCATTGTCGGATGTTTCTGAGCCATGATAGTCTTTTCCTTCCTAGGCCTCTCTTTCCCTCGATTTTTCCTTTCACTATAAGTTGGGCATATTGGTACTTATTATTTCTCAGTATGTGGCCTAGGTATGATGTTTTTCTTACTTTAACTGTGTTAAAAAGTTCTCTTTCCTTGCCTATTCTATGCAGCACTTCTTCGTTTGAGGTATGCGATGTCCATGAAATTTTGAGTATTCTCCGGTAGATCCACATTTTAAAGGCCTCTAATTTATTTACGGTTGATGTTTTAAGGGTCCACGTTTCCACTGCATATAGAAGAGTCGACCAGACGTAGCATTTTGATAAACGTAGTCGAATTTCGAGTTTTATTCGAGAATCACAAAGCAGTTTTTTTATTTTTTCAAAAGATTTTCTAGCCTGTTCTATTCTCGATCTTATTTCTTGATCAGGATTTAGGCTGCTATCGATCCAATATCCCAGGTACTTAAATCTATTGACCTGTTCTAAGATGTGCCCATTTATTGTGCAAGGTTGAGGTACGTTTTGGTTTTTTCGGATTGACATCACTTTGGTTTTTTTAATGTTTATTTTCATGCCAAATTGCTCACAGGTCGAGTTGGTCTTGTCGATGAGTCGTTGTAGACCTGAGTCGGAATCCGCAATTAACACTGTATCATCGGCGTATCTGATAAGGTTGATATTTACGCCATTCACCTTGACTCCATCCTTGGAATCTTCCAATGCTTCTTTAAATAGAGACTCGGAGTAAAGATTAAACAGCAGAGGCGACAGAACACATCCCTGTCTAACTCCTCTCCTAATTTCTACTTCTGCGGATGTGGAACCTTCGATCCTAACTCTGGCTTTTTGGTTCCAGTACAAGTTTTTTAAGAGTTTGATGTCTTTTCCATCTAAACCGACTTCTTGCAAACGTTCTAATAGTAGGTCGTGTCTTACTCTATCAAATGCTTTTTCGAAGTCTATAAAGCATATAAATATATCTTTCTGTTGGTCGTAGCATTTTTGGGCGAGAACTAGTAAACTGAACAGGGCCTCTCTCGTTCCCATGCCGGCTCTGAATCCAAACTGATCGTCTCCGATGATTGTTTCGCACTTTCTATAGATACGATTATGTACGATTTTTAGTAGGACTTTTACTGCATGACTCATAAGGCTTATCAGACGGAACTCATTGCAGTGTTGTGGGTTTGGCTTTTTTGGTAGTGGGATGAATATTGACTCCAGCCAATCTTGGGGTATTTTACCTGTATCATAAATGCGATTGAATAAAAGGACAAATAATTCGATATTTTCTTCGCTGATTAATTTGAACGTTTCTGGGTATATTCCGTCTGGACCTGGGCTTTTATTTGTTTTGAGATGATTAATTGCATTTATGATTTCAGATTTCGGAATTGTTGGCCCTTCGTTGTTATTTTCCAATCTTGGTTCTTCTCGTATGTCGTGAAAAAGAATTTTAATATAGTTTTCCCATTCTTTCAGTTTATCTTCCGTTGATTCTAGCAGTGTGTCATCCGTGTTCAGCATGGTGTGAAAAGTCGTTCTCTTGGTAGTCGATGTAAACTCTTTTACCTTTTTATGTAAATTAAAAAATCGTGCCTTTGTTGCAGTTCTTCTATTTCAACGCATTTTGTTTCCAGCCATTTCTCTTTTGCTTCGGTTATTTTTTTTCGAATTATTCTATTTAGTCTTTTGTATTCTCCGTCCTTGTCATTTTTTCCTTTAGATTCTCTTCGTTTGTTCATTAATTGTAAAATCTCTTCTGTCATCCATTCCTGTTTGTTATTTCTAGGTGTTACTTTTAGATGTTTTTCCGTTACATTGTTCGTTTGTTCTTTAATAGTTTTCCACAGAACGTTTATGTCATCGTACTCGCTAATTCTATTGTGGTCGATATTTCCTAAATTTTTGTTTAATTCTTTATTTACTGTCTGATGTATGGTGTCGTTTTTCAATAATTGGATGTCTAATAGTTGGTGTTGAGGTTTTTGTTTCTTTATTATTTTCCATCTTGCGCGAACTTTTGCAACACCAGGATTATGATCGGAATTGATGTCAGTTCCAGGATATGTTTTTGCACTGATGATTGCATTGTGATATCTTTTGTTGACCAATATGTAATCTATTTGGTTACGGATTACTCTGTTTTCATTGTGTTGTGGTGAAGTCCAAGTGTACAATCTGCGAGGGTGTAATTTAAACCATGTATTTGTCACTACCATGTTGTGTTGTTGGCAAAATTCGGTCATTCTCTCTCCCCTGTCGTTCCTTGCTCCAAGTCCGAAGTTTCCGATCAATCCAGAAACTTTTCCTCCTCCAGAAAACCTTCCGACTTTAGTTAAAACTAATAAAATATGTTATGGAATAATGTAATTCCATAACATATTTTATTAGTTTTAACGGACGGTCTGTTATAATTCACTTTCTGGCTGAGTAGTCGGCAGACATCGGTGGGTTGGTAACCATAGAATATTTGGTACTGGACCGATCGTCTAATATGTGCATGTAGAGGCCGAAACTTTATCATTACCTATTTTGTTATTGTAAACCTAAATAACAGTGCAATCATATATTTAACAGAAATCTTAAACTTCTGAAGTAATCCAATATTAACTAGAAACATAGTAATGATAAGGTTAACAATGGTAAAGAAAATGGAAAGTATTATTTTATCACGATTGTACTTTGGCTAAACTGACAAAATATTTTCATTGTTGTTTTATTACAGGTTCATTCTAAAGGTCTAAAGTTCGGCATCTATGAAGATTACGGTAACTACACGTGCGCTGGTTATCCTGGAGTTCTAGGTAGTCTTCAAAGAGATGCAGAAACATTTGCCTCATGGGATGTAGACTACGTGAAACTAGATGGATGTTACGCCCATCCAAGAGACATGGACAGGGGATATCCAGAATTCGGTAAGCAATAAAATATTTACTTTTTTAGTATTCAACTAAATTGTTAAATAAAAAATTTAGATATATATGATGTACACAAACTACTTGTTTATTATTGAGTCAAGGTTTTATTCTTGTATATTTAACTAACTGTATTAAATAATTTTTATCTGTTTATTCAGTAAACGACTGTTTTTGACTTGAAATGCAGCTTATTGAAATGCACTGTGCAGATACAACAACAGAAAATACTGTACTGTGTAATAACTTTATTGTTCAGGCAAATATCTTGCTTGATTGATATTAGCTTAGCTAGTATTATAAGCTTTTTGATTTATCATCATCATCACCCAGCCCTTTGCGTCCACTGCTGAACATAAGTCTCCCTCATTTTTGTCTAGTGCTGCTCAAAATAGGTCTTGGTCTTGCAGTCTTGGTCTTGTTCTTGCGTTTTTGCAAGACCGAGACCAAGACCAAGACTGACTAATTTTTGCAAGACCAAGACTAACCTTGCAAGACTTGAGCAAGAACAAGACTAAGCCTGCGAGACTCTTGCGTCTTGCAGTTAGGACTGAGTGTGGTTTTAAAGAGTACAATAGTTCGGGTTTATGCTTAGAGACTCTATAAGACGCAAAAAAATATGTAATAAAAATTTGAAAAACTGGACTTATAGGCATTCCGAACAACCATAAACATACTTACCCAATCAAAATATTCATTAAAAAAAAGACATGAGACGCAAAGAAGTATTACCAAAAATTTGAAAAATTTGACTTGTGCATTACGGAAAATATCATAAACATACATAGTGAATCAAAATATTCATTACAACAACATTTAAAAATTGACAAGTACTCAGAGGTCATAATTACAATCTAAAAATAAAATATTTTGTACATTCTTTTCCAGCACACTACTTCTTCACTCTGAAATTAATTGTCCAGATTTTGAGAATAGCCCCTTCTAATAATAAAATAATATCTTTGCTTTGCGACGCCGACAGTAATATTGTATCGAAACTTTTTAAAAATATATCACCTTAGCTGATAAAAAATATAATTGGGTTAGCATATTTTTTTCCTTATAATTTAGTTACGAGGAATTTAAATACCACAAATCTTATCGGCTAAGACTAAACATTTTTTTTGCTGAGTATGTAATGATACCATTCAAATTTTGCTGAAAGAATGCGGCTAATATTCAAAAGTAACGAGATAAACAAACAAAGAGATAATGCCGATTACAGTGTAAACAAAATACCGATATATTAAGAGTAACGAAGTAACGATAATAATTCTCGGTTTTTTATTCGGTACAAGATACATACAAGATCTATTAAATACCTTAGCATTATACAGTAAAACTGACAATGAAAAGGACAATTGAACGAGTTTAACATCACAGATAGTGAATAGCAAACACTAGTGAAACACAAAGTTTCTAATAAACTTTAAACTTTTATCAACGAAACTTGGTGGAGAAAAATATGTTACATTACCACTAGTGATTGCATCATTCAATCTCTTGCTCGATAAAATTGAATCCATCGTAAAACAATAGATGAGAAACCTACTCGCTCTGAAGTGGATAAAAGGCTCATTCTTGATTTTCAAGCAGCTCGAGACAAAATGCTTAAACATTAGAAGAAGAGCAACTGGATTTATTGTATCTCTTTAATTTTAGGTCCATGGTATCATCCATGATGAACGGGATTCTGTGGGACCAAACAATATCTAAAGCTAACAAACAACTCATATACATCACCATACTTAAAAGTGTAATCACATATGGCAGTGAAGTTTGGCCAATGAAACAAAGAACAGAGAAACTGTTACTAGCAACCGAAATGGACTTCTTGAGAAGAGCAGCAGGAAAATCAAGAAGAGATCGGATACCAAATGAGAGAATACGAGAAATGATGGGATTCAAGCATACAATAGTTGATGACATAAAAACAAAACAGTAAATATGGTACTGCCATGTACAGAGAATGCCAGATGACGGGATTTCAAAACAGATTTTGACATGGACACCACAAGGGAGAAGGAAAAGAGGAAGGCCAAGAAGAAGCTGGAGAGAGGGAATTGAAAAAATAACTAGAGGAAAGATAAATCTCCCCAGGCCTATGGCTGAATAGAGAAGAATGGCGGTTAGGGGTCGGAAGGCGTCGGAGAACGCTGTAAACTGATAGTAGTAGTAGTAATTTTAGGCCCAAGGCATAAGGTTCAGACTTTTGACATGACGTTATGGGGGAAGCAAATTAAAATAAAAAGCTTACAATAAATCTCTAGAATTACCAAGAAATGAAAAGAAAGTATCTGAATATGATGAAGATGAAGACTTAATAGACTTTGAGAAACAGTATGAACGCTCCTCGACTTCATCTAGATCTTGTTATCAAGGATTAGTTATTGACGAGTTGGAGGAGTACCTAAGTAAACCCAGAGCCGCTAACTCGGAAGCCATTATAGAGTGGTGGAGAACGCATGACATAGAATATACGACTTTATAGAAGATGACCCGTGATTTTCTTTTATTACCAGCAATTCATGAGATTCAGTATCTTTCTATTCTTATTCAGTACCTGCTGAGAGATTATTTTCTAAAGCATGGTTAATAATTAGAAAACATAGAAATAGGTTAAGTGATGAGTCAGCCAGATGGTTACTTTGTATTAATTCTTGGTCAAAGGAATAAATATAAAGTATCAGTAATGTAAAAGTCTATTGTGCACTGTGTTGTATTTTATTTTTTATTTAATTAAATGGAAAATTATATAACTATTTTATTCCGTTTCATATAAGGTGAGGGTCCATCAACCCCTTTCTAGACAAATAATGTTCTTTAAAATACAGTCAAGTTTATGTCATTAATTTGGTTGTTTTGTTTTTTAACCATGTTTGTGCATACGTAAGCTTGTTAAAAGCAAACGCTTATTAAGAAACAGATTGACTCCCGTGGGACATGGTAGATAGCTCAGCTAGTTAGAGCATAGGCACGGATCGCTTAGATCGTGGTTTCAAACCCCACCCAGTGTCAGTTGTTTAGACATTCATTAATTTGGTTGGTCTTTTTATGGCTATGTTAATTCAAGCTTAAAATGTACCTACTGTGTTACATTGCTCTAAGATCTAAAGTAACGTTTAATAAATAGCAATAAGCTAATGGGTATTTGCGAGACTTGCAAGACTCTTGCTGCAAGACCAAGACCAAGACCAAGACTGGAAGCGCAATACCAAGACCAAGACCAAGACCAGGTATATTGGTGCAAGACCAAGACCAAGACTGTCTAAGTCTCGTCTTGTTCTTGCATTTGGGCAACACTATTTTTGTCTATTGTGCTCTCTCTTGAGCACTTTTCATCCAATTTCTTGACATTTTCTTGAGATCGTCAGTCCAACGAGAGAGACTGCTTGAGTGGAGGCCGAGGTTAGACAAAAGAAGTAGACGAAGACCACCTACTTCCTCTACTTCTTTTGTCTAACCTCGGCATACACTCAAGCAATCTCTTCGTCCTCCGTTCATCACTGATTCGGGCGACGTGAAAAATAGGCGAAGCTACATTCTGGTCGGCAACAGGAGGGAGAACCAGAGTGTTGCCGACCAGAATGCAGCTTCGCCTAATTTTAAATAATTTTAATTTGTTTGTCCTCGTGTAGTGTAGTGTTATGTACAATTTTATGTTTATAACATTCTGTGATTGTTGAATAGGCCAAAATTAACGAAATGCACCTGAAGATGCTCTAGGAAGCGAAAGTACTTGGGCAAGATTTAATTAATAAAACTGTGCTCGATATCTGTGTTTCATTTTATCGAAGTTCATTTATTCATCCTTAAACCAATTTATAAATATATGTGTTTAAACTTATATGTTAGTAATATATTCGAAGAAGCATTAACATAAATGTCAGACTTTGTAAAACCTATTTATAAAAAATGTTGTACCCTCGCATTCTACTCTAATTAGGAAAATATTAATTTGAGAGGTAAAATTGGTTCGAAGTTAAATATTTTGCAACAAGATTCAAGTATAATTATCCCCTGTTGCACATGTTACTCACTGATACGTGATACAATATATTTACATTATATTTATTCAAGTGTAGGACTGATGTAGAGACTGATTTACAATGTATCAGTATTTATAACTTTAATTTAATCAATTTCAAGTAGGTAATTCTTAAAAACAACAAGTAAAAGTTTCTTTTCTAATCTTCTTTGCGTGCCGTCTCCGTTTTGAAGTTTGGCTATCATTTTTGCTATTTGGATCTTAGATAAAACTTCACGGAACAATTGATTGGAGTTAGCCAAACTACTCTTTTCAATTTGACAGACAAGATATCTTTCTTTTCCCTATACTTCTTCTTTTTACTATTTTCCGTTGATTATGTTTCGTAGAAGTTGACATCTATCTCCTCGCATAACATGTCCGAAATATTAAAGTGTTCGACTTTTAATGGTCATCAGTAATTATTTTTCTTTTCTCTCTCTTTTGGTTACTCTGCATTTGTTATTTTATCAGTCCAGCGTATTTTCAATATTCTTCCCTAAGTCCATAGTTTGAATGCTTTTATTTTGTTGCAGCAGTACTTAGTCATCATCTACGTATCCACACCATATATATATATATATATATATATATATATATATATATATATATATATATATATATATAAGGTCCTTGAACTGCTAAGTGGAGCATAGAGCTTCAGTGAAAACGCGCCATCGGGTTCTATTTTGCGCTAAGGCCTTCACCTCATTCCAAGACTTTCCTTGTTTTCTTATCTCGTCCATGATGGATCTTCTCCAAGTTTGTACTGGTCGACCTTTTTTTCGTTTTCCTTGGGGATTCCACTCTAGGGCAGTCTTTGCAATACTGGAGTTATTTTTTCGGAGTGTGTGACCGATCCAACCCCACTTTCTGGACTTTATTTCATTTACTACCCTCTTTTGTTTGGTCAGGTGTAGTAAATCTTCGTTTCTGATGATGTTAGGCCAGAAAATACGAACAATTCTTCGTAGACATTTATTAACAAAGACCTGCAGTTTGTCTGTAAGGGTTTTTGTCGCTTTCCAGGTTTCACATTCGTAAAGTAGTACAGACATGACATTTGACTGGAATATGCGGATCTTTGTCCTCGTAGTGTAGTCTCCAGACCTCCAAACAGGGTTGAGCATGCTGAAAGCTTGTTGCGCTTTTCGTATCCTCATACGAATATAGTCTTCTGTACCTCCGCTTTCTGTTATGACACTTCCAAGATACATAAAATTTTCCACATTTTCAATCTGCATGTTATTAATGGTGAATAGCGTGTTGTTTCTTGCATTTATTCTCATGGATTTGGTTTTACCAATATTGATTTTCAAATCTATTTTATTGGCTTCAGTGGAAAGTGTTTCCAATTGGTCAGCCACATCTTGGAACCTTTGGCCTAACAGGCAGATATCGTCGGCGTATTCTAGATCGCTTAGGCGTGTGGTTAACGTCCATTGTATCCCTCTTGTGTCAGAGTCTAGTTTGGAGAGAACATAGTCTAGAGCTATGTTAAAAAGAAACGGAGAAAGCACGCATCCCTGTCTGACTCCAGTAAGTACGTCAAATTCGTCACTGTTGATCCCATTGTGTGTCACGCTGCATTTCGCTTCAATGTACAGTAACTTTATAATGGAAATTATTTTATGCGGGATGTTTCTTAGCTCTAAAATTTTCCATATCGCATCATGAGATAAGTTGTCAAAAGCACGCTCGAAATCAACAAAAACCATGTATAGGGGTGTGTTCCATTCAACCGATTGTTCCATTATTAGCCTCACAGTATTAATGTGGTCTATACAGGAGGATTCTGGTCTAAAGCCTACTTGATTAGCTCGAAATTCAACCTTGTTTGTT
Source organism: Diabrotica balteata (assembly GCA_918026665.1). Classification (NCBI taxonomy): domain Eukaryota; kingdom Metazoa; phylum Arthropoda; class Insecta; order Coleoptera; family Chrysomelidae; genus Diabrotica; species Diabrotica balteata. Next base: position 54,020,915 of record OU898281.1, read on the forward strand.
AATCTTTTAAGTATGATGGTCGTGAAGATTTTATTTATGGCGGTAAGCAAGGTTATTCCTCTCCAATTTTTGCATAGTGTGAGGCTGCCCTTTTTTGGAAGCTTAATAATGATGCCTTTTTTCCAGCCCGCTGGAATGCGGTTTGTTTCCCACACCTCTCGGATTATGGGGAGCAAAAGTTCAGCAGTTAGATGCGGATCAGTTTTAAGTATTTCGGCAGCAATGTTATCGATTCCCGGAGACTTGTTATTTTTCAGAGATTTGATAGCTGTTATTATCTCTGTTTTGGAAGGGGCGTCGCAAGATATACGCAAGTCTATATTCTGGGGATTTTCGACAATTTCATCTGCGTTATCCCTGGGCGTGCCTAGCATCTCCTGAAAATGCTCTTTCCATCTCTCTATTTGGTCATTTGTTGTAGTAAGTAATTCTCCTGTCTTGGATCTTACGACGTTTGAACAGTTGGGCCCACTTTTTGTTAGACGTCTAGTAATTTGGTATAGCTCTCTAGTTCTATTGTGTTGTGCAGCTATTTCGGCTTGTTTTGCCAGTTCTTCAGCCCATCTTCTTTTGTCTCTTCTTGCATTTCTTTTAACTGCTTTGTTTATTGTTTCATATTCTTGTTGTCGGTTCGCTCTTTCTTCTACAGTTCTTGCTTGCAAAATATCTTTTTTTTTGCTGTTTTCTTTCTTCGATAAGATTCCAAGTATCATCTGATATCCATTCTTTTCTATGTCTCTCTTTTTTACCCAGTTTATCTTCAGCTATTTCTGTCAAAACATTTGCCAGATCTTCCCAGCTATTTACTTCACGTTCTCTTCTTTTGAGTTAAAGTTCCTCCCTAAACATGTGTCTTCCTGTAGCCGTTTTTAATTTGTCTAGATTGTATGTTGGTCGTTTGGTGTTTCGTGTGATTTTGTTTTTTGCCATTTTGATTTTAATGGTACCGATTACAAGATGATGGTCACTTGGGATGTCTGCTCCTCTTTTGTTACGTACATCAAGAAGAGATGATCTCCATCTTTTTGATATGGCGATGTGGTCTATTTGATTTTCTCTTATATGACCTGGTGCAGTCCATGTAACCTTGTGAATATTTTTATGTGGGAAGATGGTTCCACCAATAACTAAGCTATGATTGGAGCAAAAATTTGTAAAGCGCTCTCCGTTTTCATTCATCACTCCCAGGCTATGTTTGCCCATTACGGTTTCTAAGTTAATACTGTCTTCTCCAACTTTAGCGTTCATATCGCCCATCACTATTAGTATATCGCCTTGGTTTACTTGTTGGGTCGTTTGTTCTAGTTGTTCGTAGAATATGTCTTTATCTTCGTGGAGAGATGTATTCGTGTGAGCATAGCACTGAATCACTGTTATCTTGCGGTATCTGGTGTAAAATCTGGCAATCATAATTCTATTATTGATTGGTTTCCATGAAATGAGGCTTTTTTTGGCTTGTTTGCTGAGTAGAAGACCCACTCCGCTCTCGTGATTTCCATTTTCTTTACCACGGTATAATAGGAGTTCTCCTGTTTGGGTATGGTGTTCACCATTTCCCAACCATCTTACTTCCGATAGACCAACAAAGCTTAATTTATACCTGTTTAATTCTTTTACTGCTTGAGCTAGTTTAGAAATCTCATACAGAGTTTTAACATTCCAGCAACCAAATCGTGTCCGTGTTTTCGGTGATGCCAAGGTCGTCAACATTTGATCCGTCCGGTTTGTTTCTACCAAAGTTTCAGCAATATGATAAAATTTAAGATGGGTAGGTTATTGGCCTTCCGCACCCGAGTCTGGTGCCGGGGCTGCCGACTGTAGCGTCCAGACAAGCCTCAGGGGGTAGTGGTCCTGGAGGTGGCAACGACATTTCCTTCTTGCGAGATGTTAAGGTTATACCGCCTATACTCGGTCAGAGAAGAATATGAAGTAAAAAGAAATATAGTGACCCGTCTGCTTTCGGAAACCTAATCGCCATTCGGGGTCGGAAGAAACAAGAGTTAGCCAAGAGAGGCTGACAGAAAAGATTAAAGACATTTCACTCAAGACAAGTTGAAGAAGAGTAAAATGTGAAGGCCCTTATGATCCGCCAGGTGCGTTTCATAAGAGTATGAGTATTGATGCACTTTGTGTTCCCGCTCATACTTCGGGGTGTTGACTACAGACTGTATGGCTTGTCCAGCATGCCATAGCATGAAGGATAGGGTACACGTCATTTTACATTGCAGGCACCCTAAACTCCATGGCCTGACAAATACACCATATAAATAGATAGAATTAATATAAATTTTTGCTAGACGTACTTTTAGTTCCAAGCTCAAATCTTGACTGAGTTAAATGATATGTTTATATAGGGTTTCTAATGAAAGTAATTGTAAGTCACAATTGATTGTAATGAAAATCACACTTCTAAATAACGTTTGACGTTTCTATTTCCACTTCTAAAATATTTTTCAAAAAGAGAATATTTAAAAAATGTTTTTCAAAACTAACGGTTGACTTAGGTACTTAGTCCCGATCTTGTAGGCACTAGCCTTCGTGTGGTTGATCGAAAATCCGAAGGTGGTGTTTTGGTAGATGTTAGTGTGTTGGTTGTTTTACATATTTTTGGAATGTTGTACTTATTTCTTTCCTTTTAAATTTTTCTGTTAAGCTTTTTACATATGGTATTATTGTTGTCATCTTTGAATCCCTTCTTATGAGTGTTTCTACATTGCTTGTGATGTTTTGTTTTTTCCTTTTTTAAATTTCATTCTTCAATTCATTTGTATAATTTTTTGTTTATATGGGTAATCATTTTTGTCAAAACCTTGGTTAGTAGGTTTTTTTTCCTAAAATGTATTTTCATTAAAGTAGGTGTTTTGGGCTCTACCATACACTCACCGGCACGAAAAACGTAGCACTTACATTTTTAAAATGAAAACTTAAAATGTTAATCCTCTTTTAATATAACTTACTGTAATAATGTAAACACAAAGGAAACAAACTGTTTTAAGTCATTTCTAATAATAATTTAACTTTTGAACAAAGAACTGTTTGAATAGATAACAATTTAAAAATTAAGGGAAAAACGTGAGTAAATGTAACAAAATGACACTCAATTAATGAAAACTTAATTCATGTGTCTGGACAAACTGATTTTAATAATGAATGTTTACTACACGTGCTCGAATTATTGCCTGGATTCTCCTTGGCATTCCGTCCTTGACAATAAGTTTCCATTCCTCTAAAAGGGCTTCTTGTAACTGATTTAAGGTTAAAGGGACAAAAACACGACTTCGTATCATTTGCCCAAGCATGTCTCAACCATGTTCGATTGGGTTTGCGCCTTTACTCGATGCTGGCCAATCCATTACAGGAATGCTTACTTTAAAAACTGTTGAGGCTTTGCATTATCATGTGTCAGAACAAAGTCATTTCCAACAAAACTAGCATAAGGCACAACAAAATCTTGGAGAATTTCATTATCGTACCTGGTAGCTGTAATGAAGCCTTTCGGAACGATGCTGAGAATTCGAGCCCAGACCATAATTGAGCCCCCTTGATAGCCTACCTTAGAACTGAAGGTACATTCTGTAAAATGCTTCATCATATTCTCTCAAGGCCACCTGAAGATCGCAAGGTAAACCTGGACTCATCGGTAAATAAAATGTGCCTCCAATTATTTACAGTAAAATGATCATGGTATCTGGCAAAGTGAAGCCGGGCAACTCGATGGCACCTGAGAAGTTGAAGATCTGTTGCAGGTCTGGGATTACTTAAATTTGCTTCTTCAAGCCTTTTTCTAATCGTTCGTTTCCTTGCATTAGTATTCCGGACGTACTGTGTTCGTAATTTATTAAATATGAATATAGTTGTAGAAATTAATATTCTTGATCAAGTTGACGTATTTGTCTTTAAAATGAAACGAACGTTTTCGAAAGTTTATCGAAAGAAATTTCATATGAAACTTTGGCACCAAATTTGGCAAAACAACAAAAAAAGGAAAACATTAGACATACAATTTATATAATATATAATAAGAGAGGCTTCTACAGCTGGCGCCGTTTCTCGCATCTAATTTCCAGCGATTTCTGTCGAAGCAATCTTTAGTTTTAAATCTCTGGCAGTCATTGCATTTTCGACATCTTCTCTCCATGACCGTCTTGGTGTACCTCGTTTTCTTCTAGTGGCCGTGTCTAAGTGTCCATACCAGTTTAGTCTTTTGGCTTCTATTATATCTAGATTACTTTTCATTTCTCTTCTAATTTCTACGTTCCTCATCCTATCAAGTCTAGTGGGCCGGCAACATCGTCTCCATTGGTCCTTTTCATTGCATTAATTTTTGATTTGTTTTTTTTTATTGATTTCCGAACGTTCGGAGTAAGTTGTTATTTTATTTTTCCACAATATTCCGTATAGCTGTCTAATGACTGATCTTGCTTGGCCAATCCAGTTGACATTATAGTTTCCATTACAATTTGTAGGCTTTCCATTGCTACTCAGAGTAATAAAAGTGGTACACTATCGTATGCCGTTGTCAGATCTATAAAGACTACATGAGTTGAAAGGTTGTGGGCTAATCTTTTTTCAATAACCTGCCTTAGAGAAAATATGCTGTCTATACAGGATCTGCCTGCATGAGAGCCATTTTCTTCTTCTACTGTCATTTATTTTTCAATTTTATTTTGTATTATTTTTCCGTAGAGTCTTGAGAGTGAATATATGACACTTAGCCCCCCTGCAGTTTAAACAATTATTTCTATCTCCTTTTTTAAACATATAATTTAAATATAAAATATACTTTGCCCGGAGAACTGTAAATACTATAAAAAAAATACCTAGTTTTAAGTATGTTAATATCTTACTCAAAAAATCAAAAGTGTATACACATTATTTAAATTTCTAGGTTTTCATCTAAATAGAACAGGTCGAGCAATGATCTACTCATGTAGTTGGCCAGTATACCAAATATACGCCGGTATGTCGCCAAACTTCTCTGCTATCATTGAGCACTGCAACATGTGGCGAAATTTCGACGACATACAAGACTCGTGGACTAGTGTTGAAAGCATCATCGACTACTACGGCAATAACCAGGACGTCCTTATTGCCAACGCTGGTCCAGGTCACTGGAATGATCCAGATATGGTAAGTATCCTTGACAATTTTATTAGTATTTCAATATTTCAATTTTGTTTTTAGTCCCGTTTTTAATCCCGTCATTCATTCTTTTTATACGCATTTCACGCCAGATATAAATTGGGTTGTAACGTGAAGACTAATACCGGCGAATCACCAACCATCCACAATGTTATGAGTTTAACAGAATATGAATGAATTATAGTTTATTCGTCTTCCGGGTTTGGAACGTGTCATTTGTGAGTGACCCAAAAGTGGGTTCATCTCGACGTTTCGCTACAATTGTATGTAGCTTCTTCAGGAGAACAAAGAAAAAGAAAAAGAAAAAGAAGACAGGAAGATGGGTAGTTAGCAACGGTAACTCAGTTACTCAACGCAACCAGAGGCGAATACTAACTACCAAGATGGGCATTTGGTCACAGTAACTCAACTACTCAACGCAGCCAGAGGTGAAAACCAAATGTTAGGACAGGGATTCACGTCCAACAGCTCAGAACACTAACGCGTCGAGAGGCGGGGAGTGAATCCGACGATTACTCCGCTACCGCTCTATTTATAGTCGCGGTGACCTGTCGTGTCGGGACGTATCGGCACACTCCGTGGCGCGAACGTCAAGAAGCGCGCGCTGGCCAATCATGTGGCTGCATCGTGGTAGCGGGACCGGACGGCGGCTCTAGACTGAGATTCCAGATGGGAGACAAGTAGTATCCTTCCTCTCGATTGATATTATGTGGATTTTTTCGGATCTCTAAAGATTCGCGGATTTTCCTGGGATAAAAGAAGGGGCTCTTAGAAATAATATGGGTTTTTTCGAACAATATGGAATGACCGGTTTCTTGGCAGTGTTCTGCAACTGCAGAATGAGAGAAAAGACCTGATCGAATGCATCTTTGATGCTCTTGAATCCGAGTTTTGACGAAACGACCAGTTTCGCCAATATATACATGTCCACATGAACAAGGAATAGAATAGACACCACAGGAAGATAGGGGCGGTAATGGGTCCTTAGGAGAGGATAGATATTGTGAGATTTTCTTGGGTGGTCGAAATGAATATGAATGATTTAAAATCAGAGTTACACAGATAGGTGTGTTCAGAGAGTTAATGAACACGTCACCAAATTTTTCTAAAGGACTAGACAACGTCTTACTGCGATTAGATGAAATGCTGCAAAACTAATAGAGATTGATATAATAAATCTTTTAAATTTTTAAAAGGACAATTGTGAAAGGCGCGAGGATCGAGGGTCGAGGATTGAATTTATTACAGAATATGAATTTGTACATACTAGCTGTAAAAAATTTCTCTACGTGTTGTTCATTACACCAAACAGTGTATATTGTATACATTGTAGGACTGAAATATTGCCTCTTAGAATTGCTACAACTGTAATGACTTTCTATTCTTGGAAATGGGTTAATATTTTCCATAACACTATGTTTAATTTTTTCATCTAATTTTCGCACTGATACTCGCCTACCACGATTTTGAAATTAAACCTTCTGGGGATTGCAGTTTCTTCATTACTGCTCCACCGACAAACTTTTCAGAGTTTGAAAATATATTCAAAAACATCACTTTACATATTTCAATATTTTTGTTATTCACATTAAACACATAGATGTAGTAAAGTTTCATCTACCTAACTGACTGCTGTATCTGGATCTTTGTTTATCAACATTTTAGCAGCTTTTAGATTTTCTTTAAATTTAACATATTCTTTTTCTTTTAGTCTTTTTGCCCTTGCAATGTTTGTTTTCTATAATTTAGTGTGCGATATTCGCTTCCTTGCCCTTTTTTCTTAATTTGAGAATCAATTTGTTTTTGTCAATGAATCAATCTGTATTATTACCAGTAACTTGGCCATCATTTTCATCTTCAATTTTTTCTATCACTTCTTTACTGTCATTGTCTGTTTCATTGGCTAAATATATGACTGGATTATAACTTAGATTATTCATATTATCTAAATCATCAGTGTTAGCTGGAAAAATTTAGTTTAGTTCTTTAGTGCGTAGATATTTTTTATAAAGTTTATCTTACCTTAAGAACATCGCAAAAAGTTCACATCTCCATCATCACTTGCATGCAAAACCTGCAATCTATAAGTTTCTCCCAGGGAGTCACTTGTATGAATCATATCATTACGAACATACGTATCAAGAGTGATTTGATTTATCTCTTCTGTACCTAACTAAAATAACCAAAATAAATAAGTTTTAACTGGACATACAAAATGAAAAAGTAAACTTTACCATTAAAAAATGGATACCTCTTGCTATAGATAATTTTTAAATGAATTTCAGCATTATCTGCAGAATAAACAACCTGACTGATATTCTAAAATTAAATCATTTTTTCATAATGTAAAGTAAAATCAAATCAAAAAAATATAAGACCGGAAACGAAAAAAAGAATATATAACACAATATTGAAACCAGTAATCGTGTATGGCTCAGAAGTATGGCAGTTATCACAAAAACTTAAAGGTAACCTCTTGGCAGTTGAAATGGATTTTTGGAGGAGAGCAGCGGGAAAGTCTCGATTAGAACATGTGAGAAATGAGGACATAAGAAATCAAATGAATGTACAAAGATCAATTATAGAAGACATCGAAAAACAACAACTGACATGGTACGGACATGTTAGACGTATGGGGGAAGAAAGACTACCAAAAAAAATATTAGAATGGGTACCACCAGAGAAAAGAAAACGAGGACGACCACCAACAACATGGATGCAAGGAATTTCAAAAGCCATGTCAGCAAGAAATCTATTTGAAGAAGACTGGCAGAATAGACAGGCTTGGCGAACGGGAACCCAAAGGCGGATTACGCTATAAACGGGATATATATATATATATATATATATATATATATATATATATATATATATATATATAAGTAAAATCAATTAATGAATCTTACACGCAGGAGTACCTTTTTTTTATTTTTTTTTATTAATTTTTTTTTATTAGCTTTGGCTTGAAACCTTTAGCCACGTAATTACATATAAATATTATTATTCATTCATACAGGATTGTACAAGGAGGACACTTTTCACGCTCAGGGATTCATCAGAGCGGCTTAATTGTAACAAACAAGACATAAACCACGGTTAGGTAGGTGGGCAACATAATATGGTAAACATACAAAGGAAATGTTCAAGCATACGATTAATTTTACACTCATACCTTTAATTTAATTTTTACAAGAAATATCATAATTATTTTAAAGATTTTTATATTGTCGTCACTTAATAGGAGATTTACGTTTAATGGTGTACTTAATCCCTCTTTTATCAATTCTTTCATCAGCCATGTGCTTGTATTACGATGTAGTGGGCAGTTGAAGAATATGTGATTTAAATCAGCTATACTAGTTCCACACTCACATCGGTCTGTTGGGAGAACTCCTATTTTGTGTAGATGTTTCGGAAAACATCCATGATTTACTTTTAATCTTAAGACAGTTGAAACTGTGTTTCTGCTTAGTGTAACATCTTTGTAAAATTGTTTTACATCTACTGTGGGTTGTAATTTGTATAAATTAGTGCCCCTGCTTTCACCAAACTGAATCCATTGTCTGTCCCATTTAAATTTAATATATTGTTTGATATAGGCAAGTAGGTCACATGTGTTAAATTCTTCTATAACCATATGTGGGTGCTGTAATAGATTTTTAGCTATAGAATCAGCAATAGTATTGCCAACAATATCTGAGTGTCCCTTAACCCATAGAAATTTAGTACCATATGAATCTGATAGTGTTAGTAACTGTTGAAAAATTTCTAATATGAATATATTACTATTGATTGTGAATTTAAAGTTTTGTAAGGAGTGTAATACTGACAGTGAATCACTGCATATGACAATTTTGTTCCACTGGTTTTCACAGCACAATTCAAGGGCTTTGTATATAGGACATGCTTCAGCAGAAAAAATACTGGATTAATTATTTAAAATAAATGATTTTTTAATCTTCATTTTTTTTACAAAGTAAGCACTGGTTGTACATGTTGGTGATTTTGACCCGTCTGTATAGATCACAATATGATCTGAATAGCCACTTAAGATTTCTTTAAGAGTAGTGTAGCAAAATTCGTTTTTGTATTTTGGGATAATAATATTTATAGCTAGAACACTTGTTAGATGTGGTATATCCAACGATTCCCAGATAAGATTACAAGGGGAATTTATTAACTTCAGTTCGTTGCAAGTTATAATTGCTCTTGCAAGTGGTGGAGAGTTTTTTAACGAAGTATGTAGATGTTAAATCAGCTGTATTTAATTCATTAATTATTTTTGCATTATAAGTGCCACGATAATGTTGGTTTACGAAATATTTGCTTGCCAGATATTCGTTGCGTAATGAGAGTGGGTTTTCAGATTCTATAGCTAGGGTGGCTTCATTTGGAGTGATTTTCATCAATCCTAACACAATTCTTAGAGCTTTAAATTGAATTCTATCAGGATTACGTAAATTGGTTATGCTAGTTGACCCATATACCACACAACAGTAATCTATTATAGATCTTATATAGGCTCGATAAAACTTCAATGCAATGTTTTGATCTGCACCCCACGATCTCTTACACACCATTTTAATAAAATTAATACCTTTTTCGCAGCGACCAATTGTATAATTAATATGTTGAGTCCAAAGCATTTTTCTGTCAAGTACGACACCAAGATATCTAAATTCCGAAACAATTGGAATATCATTGCCATTTAAGGTTACAGCGTGATGTTTAATAGTGTGTGTTCTTGAAAAAAATACTATGGCACATTTTTGGTACGAAGTATTGAATCCATGTAACCAAGTCCAATTATCCAAGTTGTACATAATATGTTTGAGTTTAGTAGTGCTTTCACTATATGTTTTCTTATGGGAATAGATGAAAATATCATCAGCATATTGTAAGCAAACAAAATTGGGAGAACATAAATTGTGCAAATCGTATGTGTACAAATAAAAGAGTACCATCTGATAGTAGTTGTTGTAGTATCACATCTTAACTTAAATTCTAGTTTTGTGTTTTCATTATTGGCTGCAAGGGAAGAATTTGTAATAGTGCATCATTACTAATTATGTTTGCATTTACATTAATTTAGTTTGTGCAGAAAACTGTAGCAATTAAACTTATATATTATATGAGTATCTTTATAATGCAGGTACTTACAAAGATAAGGTAAATTTTCGTTATCATCTTCTTAATTAGTGCACTGTTTTGCAAGTAGTAATTTTCTTTGCCCTATTCATCTCTATAGATAAGTCTTTCAGACTAAAGAATACTCTACAAAACACCAAAGAATTAACAGACAACTGATATTTTGATAGGTTAGGTTTTAAGAATAATGTCAGTTGGACTATCATCTTTTTCAAACTCCACGTACTAAAGCATAATAAGCTTCATGTTCACTCTTCTTCTTTTGTTGCCTATTCGTTTCCAATATTGGCGATCATTCTGGTTATAATTATTTTATTACCTGATGCTTTAAATAGATTAGTTGTTGTTGTGGACTTCCTCAGGTTTTTAACCATTACATTCTTCTTCTCGCTTTCCGAATTCCAATTCCTCGCTTTCCGAATACTTTGCCTTGAAGGATTATTTTAAGTAATTGTATTTAGTGCCGTTACTCAATATTTTCCGATATATTCTAACTTTCTTCTTTTATTTGTATACATCACTCCTCTTTCCTATCCCATTCTTCGTAGTACAGTCTCGTTGGTTATCTTGTCTGTCCATAATATCCTCAGGATTCTTCTGTATAGTCACATCTCGAAGGCTTCAAGTTTTTTCTCCATTGCTTCAGTGGGTGTCCAGGATTCAACTTCATCATCATCATCATCAGTAACTCGATAACCCTTTCTGGGTCCTGGCTTGTTCTAGAATTTTCCGCCATTCTGTTCTGTTCCTTGCTTTGTTTCTCCAGTTGGTAATCTTAAGTGTTTTCAGATATTGTTCAACTTGTCCCCTGTATCTAACTTTGGGTCTTCCCTTTGACCCTACTGGTGTTTGCCTCTTTATATGTTTTGGTATTTCAGTCTCCAACATCCGTTCAACATGGCCCATCCAGCGCAGACGTCCGATCTTTATGGATGTTATGACCTCGGGTTCATTGTATGCTATGTATAGTTCGAAGTTATAGGAATTCAGGATTCAACTCCGTAGTATAATATCGAGAAGATATAACATCGTAGGAGCCTTACTTTTATCTCCAGATTAAGATTGTGGCTTTTAAAGAGTTTGGCCATATTGTTGAATGTTGAAGCCTAGCATTCCCTATTCGACATTTTACTTCTTGTAAGTGATCTCATTGTTCGTTTACTATTGTTCCAAGATAGGTGAACTGTTTTACTCGGTCCACTGGTGTATTCTTGATAAGAAGTTGCACGTCTCTTATTATATTTTTGCTGATGACCATAAATTTAGTTTTTGATATGTTTACTTGTACTCCAAATCTTTCGCTTACTTCATTTACCTTTTTTATTAGTTGCTGTAAACTGTTTAAACTGTCTGCAATAATCACTGTGGTAACATCTGTATAGCGGATGTTATTTAGGCGTTCTCTATTTAAAAGGATTCCATGTTCGCAATTTTCCAAGGCTTCACTAAATATTTCCTCTGAAGATAGGTTGAATAATATGGGTATATTATTGTATTCTCTCTTCGCATAGCTTGTACCGATGTATAATTTATTGTATAATATATTGTATAATACTGTATATATTGTATAATATTGTATAATTTATGTATTATTCTGCAATGTATAATTTTAAGATGTCCATTAAAGTACAAGAGAGGACAGGTGCCCCATATAAGTCCTTTTTAGGTAAATTTAAGTATAAGAAAGCAAACACTTTGTGTGCTCAAATTTCTTCTCCAGTTTCATATTATTTTTGTTAGAGCTATCAATAACTTACTTCGAGGTAGTACAATTATTCACTAGATACTTCTTTTGAGATATTAAGCTGGGTTATTGTGGTTTTGTACTTTCAAACATAAAGGGATAAAACAAGACAGATTAGATTTTAGTGTAATTATTTAAACAACAAATAAGAAATAATGCAGTAGTGAGTGAAAACTTTTCGCCTGTACCGTAATGTTGCTGCTTAAGGTATTGTGTAACATAATCCGACAAAATACCTCATAACCAAATATACTGGATACAAGAGTTTTTTAAAATGTCTATAAAAACAACATTTTTATTTTGTTGATTCATTACACATTTTACTAAAGAAATAACTCGTAACCACAAAAAAATAAGATTATGAGCTAATATAATTACAACAACAATATGTGATAGTCGTTATTTGTAAAAAGTTCAAAAAATGTTAAATATTCTCACAACATATTCTCAGTCAAGAGGAAAGTACCACTTTCGCATGATTGTTGCTTTCGGTTGTGTTAAATAGTTTTATTATAGTAGTTGTTAAGTTTTATTATTTTTAAATTAGTTAAGAATTATCTAATTTCCAACAAAAGGCACATTATATCTTACAGTAACCGAAACCATTTACAGTTAACAATGCCATAATTAATATGCCTACAACATCACGATCAGTAACTTACGTAAAAAACCAATATGCTAATTTAAATTTGAACTCAATGCAACAAGTTTATAAAGAGCAAGGTTGCAGTAAAACAGCAACAAATGTAACAGCAAATATTATAATAAATAAAAACTAAAATTATTAAAATTAATAATTTCAGAGGTTTGTATATCACGAAAATGGGGCGTTTGCAATAAGCTTATTTTGCAGTTACGTAATTGTTCCACACCTCGAATTCTGGGTGTGTGATATGTACTTAAGTTGGAACTGTTACTTCCAAACATTTTCGGTGATTTTTTCATTTGACTGAAAGATTGTTTCAGTTTGTAACAAAAACTGATAATGATATTTTAGTTATGTGCACAAAAAATGGTTACTGTAATATACAAATGATTTTATACTTTGAAATTTTTATCTCTAAATACATATGTGCAATTTTTTTCATCGAAGAAGCATCGGAAGAAGACGAATTTCATGGCTAAAGAACCTGAGAGAATGGTTTGGATGCAGCTCAAAACAACTATTTAGAGCTACTGCCTCAAAAATTAAGATAGCTATGATGATTGCCAACCTCCGTAGCGGAGATGGCACCTGAAGAAGAAGAAGAATTTTTTTATTCATTACAATCAATTATTGAGGCGGTGGCTAGAAGAAGGGTTTATCTGCTAAAAGTGTATTTTAAGAAACAAGCGTTTAAAGCTTTAACATCCAAAAACATCCTAAGGCGAACCAACACTTGCATTGTTTAAATGTTTTAGTTTTAAGAATTTTCGATCCATTGATAAAATAATAAAGAACACCTTTATAAAATATGTCATTTTTTCTTTTTAAATGAAGAGTATTAAAACAAGTTTACATAAGTCTTTCTTCTTGAGAACGCATTTGGTACTTTTTTTTTTGGTGGTAAATCTTCTAATGACCGTACCAGGCCGTGTCCCGTTAAGGATGACCTGGCGTGTGTTGGATTCAGGGTGGAAGGATCCATCCGCACGCAGTCCCCCCAGAGGAGTCGTGCTCACAGATACACCCATAGCTCCCTGCCTGCCAACTAAAGTCCACCCCCTTTATATAGGCTACTCATGCGGTAGGTCCTCTCCAGACCGGTGCATCACATGACTAACCCATCCCCCTCTCTCTCTCTTTCGCCCTCTCTCTCACTCTTTTACCTACCTTTTCTGTAGATTCCTCTCTAATATCTCCTTCTTTCTGACAATTTGAGTTACTGCCTCCAATATTGCCTTGTACTCAGGTTTTTCTTCTCATTGCTACCTGCATTATGGTATTTGTACTTACCCTACCTAGCTTTCTGTATAATTCGTTTCTGTCCTCATCAAATCTTCTGCACTCGAATACACAGTGCTCGGCCGTGTCAGCCACTCTACAGTCTGTGCAGTTTCCATCCGCAACCTTCCCTATCCTTTCTAGATAAGCCCTGAAGGAGCCGTGTCCTGTTAGGAACTGGGTGAAAAAGTAATTGGTGTCTCTGTCCCCGCACTTCATCCAGTCTGCGATATTTGGAATTAATACTCTCGTCCAGGCCGCTCTATACTCATTTGTCCATTCTTCCTGTCATTCCGTTAGGTTGCTATTCCTAGCTATTATTTTCTCCTGCTCATCCTTCCCGTAGGTTTCTGCCCTTTCCTTCACCATCAAGTGGATGGGTAACACACCCGCGATCACTTGTATGGCCACCGTTGATGTTGTTCTGTATGCACGTGCTACCCTTAGTAGTGCTTTTCTTTGGGCTTTCTCTAGCATTCGTCTATATTTCTTGATGTTCAGCACTTTTTGCCATACCGGTGCCGCGTAAAGTATAGTAGAGTGGACCACTTCCATTAGAATTCTCTTTTTGGCGGTCCCCGGACCCCCCACATTGGGCATAATCCTTGTCAGCGCCGCAGTCCTCACCTCTGCCTTACTAACGACATATTTCACGTGCTCCCCAAAAGTTCGCCTCGTATCTAGGACTACTCCCAAGTACTTCACTTTTTTGGCAGGTACGATCCTTTCTCCCTCCAGGGCAAAAACTATATGGTCTCTGGCCCTCGGACCCTTGAGAATCATAGCTTTAGTTTTCTCTGCCGCTAGCATGAGATCTCTGCTTCCCATCCACGTCTTCACTTTGTTGAGGGCTCGATTCCCTCTCTGTATGATTGACCAGTTTTCATTGTGTTCCACCAGCACCACCAGATCATCCGCATATGCTATTGCCTGTACGCCGGTGCCCAGGTCGGTCTCCAAAATTTCGTTGTACAGAACATTCCAAAGCAATGGCCTCAGTACGGAGCCTTGCAGCAGCATTTGGTACATTAAAACGTCTTCTGCAGAAGTATAGCCTATAACTTTTTACTGGTGTATACTAATACTATAGTTATATATTATCTTTCTTTGTCAACCATTTTCCATCCACTCCTGAATGTATATCTCTCCCAATTGCTTCCATCTTTCTCTATCTTACGCCAATCTAATCCACTGTTTGCCTGCCACTGCTCTTATATCATCTACCCATCTTTTTTGAGATCTTCCCATTCTTCTTGTTATCGTACTTGGTCTCCATTCTAGAATTTTTCGTGTCCACCTGTTGTCATTATATCGGGCTACGTGACCTGCCCAGCGCTATTTCATTTTTGTAATTCTTGGGCTACTGTCTCCAAGCCGTAGGTACAAACTGGTAGTACGCATGTGTTATACACCTTTTTCTTTTTAGTTTACAGGAATGGAGGTGTTTTTCAAGATATATGCTAGTTTGCTGAAAGCGCCCCATGCCAGTTGTGTTCTTTTAATTTCAGCATCTTGTGGTTTTTCTAGTTTGAGGACATGACCTAGATATACATAATGTTCAACATTTTCTATGGTATGATTTTGTATTGTTATATTTGTCTGGTCTCGGCTCAGTATTTTTGTTTTACTGTAGTTCATTTTAAGCCTACCGCTCCTGAAACTGTATTTAATTTTAATTTTAATCATTAATTTATAGTTATATATTAGAAGATACAAAGGTTTAAAATAATAATCAAGGTCTTTCTACAACAAAAAAACTTTTATTTTGTATAGACTACATTATATTTAATATAATTTTATACTAAATTTCCATACCATTTGAGTCATCAGCACTACTCTATTGTCCTTTTTAGCCGTTGTGCTTTCTTGAAATAAAAGTTTGTAGTTTCTACTTTCTTCTCTTAAGTACTGAAACAAGTCTCTCACGTCTTTTATTTTAGACTCATCAATATAAACCCGAGACAAAGATCTAAGAATAAGGTCAAGTGGCAACGTTTTTGCATATTTAAAAGGGGTATACATTTCAAAGTAGGTTTTAGAAGCAGCCAGCGTCCCACAAGGTTTATACTTCAGCGCGCGATGCTGTTGTATTTTAAATTCACAATCTTTATTCACAGGCTTTTTAGAAAAAATGAGGATGAAGTGTTGCATATCTGTCATATATTATAGAGGAGTCATGTTTGAGGCAGAATAAGTATGTGTCACTTCGATTCTGTAAGAATATCTGATTGATATCAAAGAACAAAACCGTAACAAAGTCTGATTTTTATTTTGGCCTCAAGCTGCATCTGATAGAAGAACAATATGCTTGGTATTAGGATAATCCGCTGATTTATTGTGAAAACAGTCAAAGATGAATGAAGCAACACTACTTGCTCCCTTTTTACATTAAGATTATATGAAGAAATTCTACGTTCATTCATAAAAGTCATTTATAGAACTATTTTGTTATACTGAGCTTTGGCAACGGTAGATTTTGTGCGTAATCAAACTCCAGGATAAGAATGCCACTATCATCTGTTGCCTTTCTCAAGTAATCATTTTTTAGCTAGGAATATGCATCGAGTGTCCTTTTATGGAGATTGCGTCAAAAACATTTTTTTACATTTACGGTCAACATAACATACCTTAATCTGTACAGTTTGTCCCATAAATTTTGACATATACTCCTGTCCAGTCCGTATGTTAGATTTTGCCACGTTTTTTTTCCAATGGTCTTTCTGAAGATTTTTTTTTTGCTTAATCTTACTACTACTACTAATATAGGTTTACAGCGTTCTCCGACGCCTTCCGACTCCTAACCGCCATTCTTCTCTATTTAACCATAGGCCTGGAGGGATTTCTCTTTCCTCTAGTTCTTTTTCAATTCCCTCTCTCCAGCTTCTTCTCGGTCTTCCTCTTTTCCGTCTTCCTTGTGGTGTCCACGTCAAAATATGTTTTGGAATCCTGTCATCTGGCATTCTCTGTACATGGCCGTACCATGTTAATTGTTTTGTTTTTATGTCATCAACTATTGTATGCTTGACGCCCATTATTTCTGGTATTCTCTCATTTGGTATCCGATCTCTTCGTGATTTGCCTGCTGCTCTTTTCCAGAAGTCCATTTCTGTTGCTAGTAACAGTTTCTCTGTTCTTTGTTTCATTGGCCAAACTTCACTGCCATATGTGATTACACTTTTAAGTATGGTGTTGTATATGAGTTGTTTGTTCGCTTTAGATATTTTAGAGTTGATTAAGAGGCATAAATCTTTCTCACCTGTGCCAATACTTCACTAAAAAAAATGTTTTAAAAGTGTTAAAAACAAGTACCAACGTAAAAATCCGTAATATTGTAGAAAAAAATTGGTAAACTGGCAGAGACCAACATACAGAGTTCAATTCGGTGTTCTCCGGAAGAAGGGCCCATATTCCTGTTGTTCTAGTCACCGCATCAATTATATTATTATTTTTCGAACTCGGCTGCTTCGCTTATTACATTTTTCCATTTAAAATTTAATTACTAAAAAATTAAAAGGATTTAAAAATCCTTTATAAAAGGTATATAATTAAAAGACCCTTTCGAGCTAAATCACAGAACGTTTTCGAATGAACTAGTCATCATTAAATCAAATCCATTAGATCTGGTTTATTAAATATTATCTAATGAGTTCGGGTAATTCTGATTACCAGCTTCCGTGTCAGTTCTTTGTAAGTTTTTAAAATATTGAATATATAAGAGATTTTTATTATATTTTGGCCTATTGTAGCTAATCTTGTTTCTCTCGATTGTGTTCATTATTTATCAATTATTTCACGAGATGTAACGAGATGTAATTGCAATCAGAAATTAATGGTATTTTTTCATGTCGGCGAAAGCGACAGGTGTTTGCAGCTATTCACAGGGCTCAGACAAAAAAGTAAGTCCACGTTCTTTGAAAAGCATCGTTCAAATAAATGGAACACACGGTAATTTGTGTGCCAGTCTCTCGAAAAAACACTTCAACCATGCTTCTTACTATGTTCTATTCCAGGTTTTTTTCTATTTCATGGTATATTTTTGCTAAAACGTTATAATTTCTCAAACTATTTGTTACAAATCAGTGCCATACGCTCCCTTAGATTGTCCTTTCGATAGAGTATCTCTTAATATTGTTCTGAAGCTATTTTCTTGTGGCATTTTAAATTAATTACTATTTAACTGGGAATAAGCCACAATTAAAGATAAAAATACGTTTATTGACGTTTCAATTTCCACTTCGGAGCATCGGAGTGGAAATTGAAACGTCAATAAACGTATTTTTATCTTTAATTGTGGCTTATTCCCAGTTAAATAGTAATTAGAGTATCTCTTGGTCACCAGGTAGAGCAACGGTCGATTTCCATCTTCTTAACAAGATGATCTCTAGGCTGCTGTGTGATTTTTTAGTTCGTCACACAACGACTAAATTCCACTTGGTCATATTAAGGCGTTGCATGACATAATAAGCTATAGAGACATCTTATAGTCCTTTATGAAACTATTTTTTCTATTTCAGTGGTCAGAACAAATCTGGTCCTTTATATGTCTGCCTAATTTGTCATTAACTAGCTGAAATCTTTGACTTTTTAAATTTTCTTAATCTTTAGCTTCATTTAATCTATATATTCTTCGGCTATGATATTTTACTCCCAATATTTTCAGCCGAATTTAAGATCACTTTGCAAACGGACTACATGACCCTTTTGGGCCGTTTACACAACAATTATTGTTAAATACGACTTGTTCATTAAATAGTAAACATCCGATTTATATAGTACAAAAGTTATTCCAAAACTTTCTGAAAATTTCCAGACATATCGAGAACGTGCCAACGCAGTGATTCAGTAAACGTTTAGCGATCTCTCTGGAGTTTTTGGCGTACAAGTCCATGTTACGCAAAAATTATTTACTGCAATACACAAAAACTTTTGTTTATGTGATGTGATAAGATGTTTATGTGTGTTACATTATGATAGATATTTTTTAAAATATTCTGTAGAATTCAGAAACAGACTGATCGCTTCCTGTAAGGTTAAATGTATAACTCTTAAGTTATTTTTATAAAGATCTACTGATCATTTTTTAAGAATAAAAAATATGTTTTTGTGATTGTTTACTTCTATATGATCTGAAAACAACCAAAAAAATCTAGGACATGCAGATCGTAACATTAAAAATGACCATACAAAACGTAATAACATAATATATTCATGGCTAAAAAACATTGGGGATTGGACGAATATGAGTACACCAGCGTTACTCCAAGCTACCCAAAACCGACAGCTCGACGCCACCATTGTTACCAAGTTTCATTAAATAAAGACAGTTTTCGAAGAGCAAGAACATTCTTTACTTTTCTCATACAGTTTATTTGAAATTATAAATTATACCAACAAATGAGTGAAAATATTGGTTTATCAAAAATGTTTACAATTCTGATAATTCTTTAATTAGTTAATAACGATCTCCCAACTCTATTAATTTGTTAGTATGTACCTACTTTAATTCGATGAATAGCTTTCGACTTCTGGTGTACATTGCTTTTTTCTATACGTAATTTGTATAGATATACACATTCGGCAAATCATTTATTACATAATAGCATTAACAAAGAGTTAAGTAGTATACCAGTATTATTTGTATATTGTTTGTATAAAACGATGGGTTAATGCACCATGAACAGGTATTTACAATTCACAAGAATGTTAAGCTACATTGCAATATTTAGCATTTAGGTACAGCTTAGCGGTTTAAAAATTGTTAAGAAGAGAGTTACACATTATAGTTTATTGTGTATTTTATTTTTTGATAGGCGTATTCATATGATTCTGACCTTTATAATAAGAAGTCTTCCACATTTTTTATTTAACACATTGACAGCATTGTATTTTGTATCCAATAAGTCTTGAAACTGTTTAACAATAACGTAGAATAAAAATTGTAAATGTAATTTACAATTTTTTTGGTAATACCTAACAAACGAAATGTAATCGTGTAAGAATTAGTTTATTGATTCTAAAGTTAAGGCAGAATTAAAAATAAAAAAATCAAATTTATTTTCCGCTTCAATATTATTGATCATATTAGGAGACGATCATTATTATCAATAAATTAAACTTAACTTCAACCTATACTTATAAATATGGATTGTTCTCTGTGCTAGATTCTAAACACATTATATTATATTAGTTACGGTCATACTACGATCATAAATAATTATTTTATTACTAACTGATAAAACTTAAACTATAAAGAAAACCTAAATTATTGGAATAAGAGATATATAAGGGAGAGGCTTGTACGGTGGCCAGCTTTCGAGTAAATTCAAGATAACTTTAATACAAATCATAATATATTAATGAGTATTAACTCAAAGAACGTCAAAGCACTTGGTAAATTAAAAATGTACTCTGTAATCCCAAAAAAATACAGGTTATGATGGAGTAACTAATTTTGTTTTTTAAAAAAATGTGGCTACTGTACCAAACTAGATGGTACAGTAGCCACAAGGGTAAGGTACAGTGGTCATTACTTGTAATCCTTATATTTTTATTTATAATATTCATAAAAAATGAGTTCAACATCTTCTTTTGTAATTGTGGCAGAATCTGTAACTGTAGGAAATAAAAACTGTATTCCGTGACGCCCTAGAAAATTTATATTGTATTCCTGACCAGAAGAAAAAACTTCTGTAACTTGTGCAACGTACAATTTTGAAGTTTTCTTTGTTTGAAACTTCACGAGAACAAATGGATTCACTTCCACCATTCGTGAGGATATGTCTTCGTCAGAAATTTCATCTACTTCTGAAAATAGACTCATCGTCGGAATCCACAACATCAGATAATTCAATATCACTGTTACTGTCATAACAGGGTATGCTTTTATTTTTCTTTGCATTACTTCTACTCGACTTGTTTGAACTATCAATCTTTCCTTTTACTGTTGACTTAGCTCACTTCACTCTACTTTGCCTTGATATTCTTTCTGCTGTTTCTGCTTCTATTCTTTTATAAATTGGTGACTCAGTTAAAATTTCAGTAGTCTTCTTTTTCCTTTATTTTTTTAATGGCAATAAGGTAGCTTTAGGGTATGGTTGCAGTAATACAGGAAAAATAAATCGATTTTCGAGTGTGTCCTTGGAAGTTGCCATCGCTTTATAAGAAACAGTTTTATTTTCAGGTGTTATTTCTGATGAATGTTTCTGATTTGTTTCTGGTATTTTATCTGGACAAGTTATTATTGAAGGGAACTGAATGTTTATTTGTGGTATATCGCTAACATTTGAATTATTTAGTTGCTGTTCTTCTTGATGTATGTTTAACATGTCTGTTACGATTGAAGCCATAAAATCATCGTCACTAAAAATGTTATCATTGAATAGAAATACCCTAGTAGCTTTAAAAGCTGATATCACATTTTCGGGACAGAAAGCAAGTGGATAAGCGTCGCTGAAAATCTCTGCTATGTCGTAAATTGTTATCCTCTTCCCAGGATTTTTCAATATCCAATTTTGACAACCATGTGAGTAATAATTCTTTAGAAGACCAAATATAGTTTTATCTAGTGGCTGAAAGTGATGACTAGTATGTTGCGGCAAAGACAACAAGATTCTATTATTTTCTTTTGCAAATTTAATAAATGCTAAAGAAACATCATGGATGTCCATAATGATGCTCTTAGCATAAGATTAGTATATTTGACAAAATGTATCATCTACTGTTCAAATAATTCTGCTGTCATCCATCTAGATGGTGCAGCACATCCCTGGGAGCCTGGAGGTGCGTTTTTAACCATATAATCTTTAAAAAAATTCTTAGGGAACACTAGAAACGGCGGAATCGAATTACCATAGCGTTTATTGCATTGCACATAGTTACCAAAGTGCCTCTGTTATTTGAAAATATATGGCCTACTTGTTTCTGTCCCTTTTTGGCTATTACTTTTCCTGTATTTTGCATAGTTGTTAGTGGCGTTTCGTCAACCTTGTATACCTGACTAGATGTTAATGCATTATTTTTCATAAATTTTCTTAGGGTTCCTAAAAAAATTTGCAACGACTGGTCGATTTAACCCATTGCCCTACCTAGTGAAGTTGCATCTGCTGATCTTAATGATAATTCTGAATTTCGTTTGATAAAACTTGTAAACCAAAACTTGCCTACTCTTCCCATGAAGTTGCTATTTTTTTCCTGTTACCAATTGCCAAATCATAAACTAGACACCTTTCGGATTGAGAGCATGATAAAGCTTGGTCATCATCTGTAAATAATTACTCAGTTCTTTTTTCTCGGTTGAAAAAAAAAAATTATGATACAGAAAGTATTTGACAGAGTAAGACTCAAAGATGTAATCCATCTTCTGTATAATAGAGAAGTTCCCCTAAATATTATAACTATTGAAAAAATCTACCAAAACAACAAAATTGAAGTCAGAATAGATGAACAGCTTACAGAACCCATAGAAATAGGCAGTGGAATAAGACAGAGGGACTCACTGAGCGATATGCTCTTCAATTTAATCATGGGTGAAATCATCAAAAGCCTTGACAAAGGGAGAGGATACAGAATGAGGAACAAAGAAGTAAATATACTCAGAGGAGGCAATGTTGACAGTATAAGATAAAGATAGTATGCCAAGACTGGTCCACCGATTTAACATAAGAGCTAAAGAATTTAATATGAAAATTTCCTCTGAGAAAACTAAAAAAATAGAAATCAGCAAAGAACCAACCAGATATAAAATAAAAATTGATGGCATCAGTATTAAACAAGTAATAAAAGAATGGAATAACCACAGAGTTAGAGCAGAATGAGAGAGACCCGTGTCGTCAAAACAGCAAAAGATTGGCAGAAAAGTATCGACGAAGTATGGATGGCTGAAATACCTGTTTAATGATGTGCCACACATGATATATTTCCTATTCCCTAATTTATATTGAAGGTTTGTAGTAATGACAGGAAGAGGTTGGCAAATGACAGATACCTTTGGAATAAAAATCGACTTGTTTCAGCATTTTTACAAAATCCCGTAAATATTCTGCAATATCAGAGTGTACTCTTTTGAGTGTTCAATCATGTATATTTGTCCGTTGAGAATTAAGTCTGCATTTTTTGGTCGAAGTATTTTAAGTACATCTAATGTTTTAATTGTTTATATAAAATTTATAATTTATTCTTTTCTGAAATTATTATGTGGAATTGGTTTTACATCTTTTGGAAAGTGATTGGACAATTATGGATAAGCATTCGTATCCATAAGAAATTTTCGTAGATGATGATCAATCTGGAGTGATGGAGAGGGATCCTAAAAATGAAGAAGCTTTGAGAGAACAGGGAATAATAAGAAACAGTATCAAGCAATCTCTTTAATATATTATTAAGTAATATTCGTGTCTAAACAAATCGGACTCTTCTAAAAACTTGATGGTGTAAACATATTTTTACAAAAAGAAATACAACAAATGAGTTTAGGATTTGTATATTTGTTATATAAAAGGATTTTAGAAGCGTTTATTGGTGCAACGTCAGGATTAGTAATATACGTAACAGTAGAAGTAACATTCACTGACCACGTAGTTTGATTCAAGGAAATTATATAAATTACAGTATTTATCAAGTAAGTTACACATATTATATACCCTTCAAAGCATTTTATGAATTAACAAAGGATGTAATATGTAATAGTTATGATCTAGAAACGATATTAGAACAGCAATCATTAACTGCATAACAGTTTTTAATTCATACTTGTTATTAAGGATAAGGTCACATACGATATTGCAGCAATATGTGCATTTTTTTTTTTCAAAGTTATGTTTACTCGTATAATTTATTCGATTAATTGGATACTCATAAAATCTCTATTAGAATATTATTCCAAATAATTTATTGAGTTGATTGGCGTAATACACATATACAGGGTTGGGATAATGTATGGAATCAATTAAATATATTTGAAACAAAAAAGACGCTATCCATAAAACTTTACACGTAAATATAATGACACTTAACGCATCTGATGCCATATTTTGTTTAATACTCTACATACAAATTATATCCTATTCAACGTTGTTGGATGCTGTTCTAACACGATCAACATAACTAATCATTATTAATATTTTAATACGACGATCTTTTTCACACAAATGACCCATTTTTGTTCTAAAACTTGTTACTGTCAATAGGTTTGTCAACTATTACCTACTTGAATTTCTACTTCTTTATCGTCGTGGCTTTTGGTCGGAGCGTACACTTGGATCACTTTCAGAGTGGTTCTTTTATTAATCCTGATGATGAGATATGCTACTCTGTCTGATATGGGCTTGAATTCTTCGATACACTGTGTGAGACTTTGTTTTACCAAGAATCCCACTCCAGTGTATTCGCCACCTTTATGCATAAAATGTGTGCCATTTTTTAGTATTATATACTCATCACTTTTTCTTCTGGTCTCGCATATACCAAGGATATCCCATTTTATATCCTTTAGTTCACTTTCTATTTCTGGGAATCTATTGTCGTCCGTCAGTGTTCGAATATTGTAGGAGCATAGCCAAATTGTCATCTTGTGGCAGCCGGGTCTTACCCAGGGATTCTTAGCACCCCCCTTCCCTTAGTTGTTTGATCGCTGCCGTGATCAAGACTCTGGGAAGTGCTGGGCACTGGGGGCCTTTTCTTTTTTGTCCTGTACATTGACTTGAAGGTTTGGACCGTTATCTCCTCACGCTGGTCCAGTGCGGGTTGAGGAGGGAAGGAAAGGATTTGGGTAGGTCTGGGTTGGTGGGTAGGATTTAGGGATTAGGATCCGCTTCTCTCCCGGAAGAGGATTGGGAGAAAAAGCCGAGCTCGCGTGGGCAGGAGCGCATCCCTGAAGCAGACCTGTCTTTACCGGGATCGTAGAGTGTCTACCCGCTACCCTGTACCATTAAACAGGGGAGTCAAACAGGGAGATACTTTATCATCCAAACTGTTCACCTTAGTTTTGGAGGACGTTTTTAAAAACCTAAATTGGAAATATAAGGGAATAAACATCAATGGCTGCTACCTCAGTAATCTATTTTGCAGATTTGCAGATGACATAATCCTGATAGCTACTGACCTACAAGAAATGCAAACCATGCTTGTAGAACTACATACCGAATCTTCTAAAATAGGACTGAAAATGAATTTAAACAAAACAAAAGTCATGCACTCTGAAGACACCGTGACAATAATAAACGATAAAGTTATAGAAAAAGTTGAAGAATATATATACTTGGGACAAAAAATAATTCTAAATAGGGAAATTCAGACTGAAGAAATAAAAAGAAGAAGAAAGTTAGCTTGGGCAGCATTCGGTAAACTGAACTATATACTCAGAAATCAACAAATTCAATTACATCTTAGATCTAAAGTTTTTAATGCATGCATTATTCCGATATTAGCTTATGCGGCACAAACATGGACAATCACAAAAAAGAATATGAATATACTTAGAGTCACTCAACACGCGATGGAAATAGCAATTCTAGGTATATCACTTAAGGACAAGAAAACAAACACATGGAGAAGACAGAAAACCAAAGTCACCGATGTGGTGCAAAAATCATTAAAGTTAAAATGGGAATACGCTGGACATGTAGCTAGGAGCGATCTAAACAAATGTCACAGATCAATTTTAACCTGGAGACCATACCAACACAAAAAACCCAGAGGCAGACCTCCTATGAGATATACAGATGATCTGAAAAGGACTGCCGGGAAAAATTGGCTACGAGTAGCGTACAATAAAAAACAATGGAAAGGAAGACTTGAAGAGACTTATGTTCAGATGTGGACGTGAATGGCTAGACGAAGAAGAAGACCAACTTAGTCTTAGAAACTTAGAAAGTAGTCGTTGTGAACTTTTGCGACCATTTTGAACATTTAAAGTATTTTTTTTACCAAACTTTGTATGTCTGAATCACGAAAAACAAGGATGCCATCTTTACATAGGTTGGCCAGAAGATTATTTATATCGAGTTATTTGTTTCTGGCTAGTTTTTTAACTGCCTGTTTAACTTTAAGAATCGTCGCTGCTACTCTTCCCTCTCATCTAATTCGTCTATTTTGCTTATCTCATCTTTTTCCTCTTCAAGATTGTCTTCTTTCTCCTCTATATTAAATGCCTGACAGAAATGTCCCATCCATCCATATTTTTAATAAGTCTTTATTTTTTGCTGTTAATAGCTTTACAGTACCGGTTCTGCATTGATACGTCGTTGTCTTGAATTCTTTTCTGTTAGTGTGTACTTTTTTTAAAAAAATTCTGAATTCTTTCTAACCATTAAGGCTTATTATATTAATTATTATTTTATTATAGCCCAGTATATGCTTATTTTGTTTAGTTCTTCTTAAACCAAAGGCTATTTGTAGATTTTTAGAATTATGTATGGCCAACAATCTTGTTCTATACGTGACACACTTTTTACTGATGTTATAATAAGTCATTATTGGTCTTATAGTGGGCTCATATATTCTTGATTTCACTTCACAGCTGTTAATGTATCCGTTACGCCATATAATGGTATTAAGGCATCCTGCTAATCTATTTGCTGTTTGTACTTGATCTCTTCTGGTTTTTAACGTCTCCATATCTGGAAACTGTAATCTCTAGGTACTTTATTTCCGTTACTTGTTCAATGCCAGAAAAAGCGTTGACAAATCTTCTTTATGTTCAATAAATTTTTGCACTATTTTACCTTTGGGCATAACAATGAGTAAATATTGCACTTTGGTAATATTCCTAAATGTTGCTCCCAAAGTTTACTAAAATAGTTTACTTAAAATAGTTTAATTAGTTACTCATAGTTTGCCCACAGAATAAAAATCTCGTGAAAATTTGCTAAGTGTTATTCTTAACCAATTGAATAAGAACCTACGATTGACCCATAGGAACGTTAGATCCTCCTTGTCCCAATTGTTCTCCGCCAAGATGTATAAGCAATTGAGACTTATTTAAAAGACATGGAGGTAAATGTTTATTGAGCGAACTTTACTTCAAGGCATGGGGGAACGAATGTTTAATTAAGCATTTTTGTAAACATTTAAGAAATAACTACAAGGGTAGGATATTGTTAGTTTATGGACATTTTTTCCTGGATCTGTCCAATTTAAGAGAGTTAAATTTAGAACCAATCTGGAACATGAGCATATACAAAATTTTAAGATTTTTCAAGCTAGCTTTAAGAAATTGTCAGTGGAAAGATTGTTTGCATAGATAGAGTAATGAGGTAGATTCCAAAACAACTTTGACATACTACAATGGATTACGATATTACGCTGCCACAACAGACTTCGCCTACTAAGCCGAAGCCTGCCATTAAAGCTGTACCCAAAATCAATGCTGTCAAATCAATTACTGCGTAACCAATTTCAAGTTGACGATGCAAGTAAAATTGATAAGCTAGCGAGCCAAGTCGCCGAAAAAAAGAGGGACTTTATCTCGGGAAACTTCGTGACCTTGAAGTTGTTTGTCAAGAGTGTCAAGAAGAAAATTATACTATTAAAAAAATATTGGACATTATTTAAGCTGTGGAAGACGGATTTGCGCCACCAGACGAAGTGGAAGGTGTGGGAGATGAAGATAAATATTAAATGATTATCGCTTTGCGGAAGTCGCTTTAAATTATTAAATTAGGAAAAATGAAAAATCATGTTTGTAACTAAAGCAACATTGGTTACATTTGAAAATGAGTTAACTTAATGTAACGGATAGTTTTATAATTATTGCTTGCATTTGTGTGTGGTAAGGGCATTAAAAAACTTTCAGTTAAAGTTTTGAGTTTTTTTGATAAGAGATTTTTTCCATGAAGTATTAGCTCAATTATTTTTGGATTTGAAAAAAGGTTATTTAACCCTTAGTATCTAGTATCTTAGTATCATTAGTAAATGTGCTCACTTTTAAATACCTCTGTGTTGAAATGTCTAGCGCAAGATTTAAGTTTTAATATTTAATAGGTTCCATCTTGAACCATTTGTAATTTTTGTGGTAACAATTAAAAAATCTTGCAAATAAATATTTTATGACTACTGTGAAATAATTTCATTTATTTAGAACTATTAGAAAGTTATCCACTAGAGTTTCAAAACATTTGAAAATTTTGGTCAATACTTATTATCCAGTAAACACAATTTTAACATCAATTCTAGTTTATCTATTTTACATGACATTAGTAGAAAGAAAAACTATCTGGAGTTGGATTAATTGGAAGATTTGGAGAATGAAAGGGAAACAAATGGAAACTCTCACTGTCTTAATACTCTGCTATCTTCGGATGTTGAGAAGGTGGTATCGAAAGTCAAAAACATTCGATCAACTTTAATTAAAGAAAAAAAGGTCTATAAAGTACGAAACCATAGTTTAGATGCACTTGAATTTCCAATATCAACTCGAACCTAACGACGAAACTCTGAGCTAAACAAAGGCTTTGTTGAATGAGCATCACCTTTGATAACGCCTGTCACAGTTACAGACGAAACCTTTACACCATAACCTATAAACACTGAAAATAATCTACTATTAAAACATAAGCCGCAAAATTCTTACCTTCCTTTGATATTTCATTTTATATTTTTCAACGACTTGTTGATAAATAATACTTACGTACTACGTTACCAAAAAGTATCGATTTCTAATCTAAAATGAGAGATAATTAACTTTTGCTTTTCACTCCCATAAATTTTCTTACTCAACGATTGTGTACTTTCTGTACGTTACACTTTCATTTCATTTATGTAACACTTCGTCCTATGAAGGTTTTTATGGAAAACAATGCAGTCATTCAGCCGATAAATACCCAATTCACTGGCATGCCTTTATGTATTAAAATTTATATTCTAAAAAATATAACGAATAATGACAACTAAAAATACATTGTTCATGAAATATTGACTGTAACATTTCTGTTCTGTCTATATATCGATTGTCTAAGAAAAATTTCCGAAACGGAAAGTTTCTATTTTTTACCTATATAATATACCTTATAGTGTTATTATTTTTCCTTTACTAGTTTTTGTTTGACCTTAATTCTTCTTCTTCGCGTGCTATATCAGAATTACCCGACGTTGGCGATCACCATTGCGAAGGCTTCTCGGTCTTCTGCAATATGGAATAATAGTCCTGCATTTGATATCTAAGTCCATTCACGAATGTTTTTTAATCAAGAAACTTGTTTTCTTCCTACACCTCTGCGGCCCTCTATTTAGCTTTAAGGATCAGTTTTAATACTTTATATCGACATCCCCTTACTATATGTCCCAGATAAGGCATTTTTCGACGTTTAACAGTCTTTAGCAGTTCTCTCTCTCTTTGTTGACGCTCCTTAGTACTTCTTCATTAGTTCTCCTTGCTGTCCAAGGTATCTTTAGCATTCGTATATGAACCCACATTTAGAATGCTTCAATTTTGTTCATGATAGACACTTTTAGCGTCCACACTACTGCAGTATATAAAAGTACGGACCAAACATAGCACTTAACCATTCTTTGTCTTAGTTCTAAACTGAGATGATTATTGCAAAGAAATGACTTTATGTTTATAAAAGTAGTTTAAGTCATTGCTATTCTACGTTTTATTTCAATGTCTGGCTCTAGTTGGTTGTTATCACAGTTCCCAAATACGTCATTTGCTGAACTTTCTTAACTTGGACTCCGTTTAATTGAAGCTTTGCATCGGGATGTGGGTCACGACTAAACACTAAAAATTTAGTTGTGTACGAGTTTATTTTAACGCCAATTTCCTGTCCTACCTGGTGAATACGGTCAAGCAGAATTTGGAGACCTTCAAGATAATCTGAAAAAATTACTGTATGTAATACATGACACGAATATCCTTGTCATCTTTTCCGATATTTTTTGCAGTATTTGCAATAATTTTACATGCTGTAATTTATCGAATGCCTTTTTAAAGTCCACGAAACACACAACCACACAAATACATATTTTCTTTGGTCACGGCATTTTTGTAATAAGATGTCAAGCGCAAAAAGTGCCTCCCTGGTTCCCATACCATTTCTAATACCAAATTAGGTATCTTCGAGATCGTCTTCGCATTTGCATCTAATTCTGTTATGAAGTATTGTGTTTTTTAGGTATTGCGACAAAGATGGATTTGAGCCAATCTGTGGGAATCACTCCGGTGTTATATATTGAATTAAAAAGTCTTACTACTACTTTTATGTTATCATCCTCTATTAATATAAGCAACTCAGTTGGTGTATCATCTGGGCCAGAAGCTTTTCTAATTTTAGCATTATTTATAGCGTGTTCTACCTCGCATGTCATAATTTCTGGGCCGTCAGTACAGTTTTGGTAGAATTCGGCAATATTTCTGTCATCTTCAAACAACTCTGATATATATTTATATATATATATATATATATATATATATATATATATATATATAGCTGCAACCTTTTCTTATTTCGAGCTCATTTACAATAATTTTGTTATTATTGTCAACGAGTACAGAGCGAAACTCGTTTTTTAAATATGTTACTCATTTCTTTTAGTATTTTGTGCACATTAAATAAGTCGTGTTTAGATATTACATCCTCCATTTCGTCGCACCTTTCTCTCATCCATTTTTCTTTGGCTAATTTGATCTCCTTATTTATTCTTCTCTGCAGGTATCTATATTCTGTTTCATTAGATTTTATCAGTCGACGTTGTTCCCTCAATTTCAAGATGTCGTCTGTCATCCATTCATTTTTCTTGGTTAAGTTTTTTCTATAATCATTGTTTGTGGAGATCTTCTATTTTGTCTAATCTAGAAGATTGTTCTTCTAGATCTTCTAGTTGTTCTTCGATGTTTTTTATTGTATTGTTAAATTCTTTTTTAATGTTATGTTTTATGTTCATATCGTCAACGTTAAGTACATTGGTTTTTGGTTTTTGTCGCAGAATTCATTTTAACCTTAATTTAATATCTGCTACAAGTGGTTGATAATCAGATCCAATATCTGCCCCAGGAAATGTAGTGACTTTTTTGACGGCATTTCGGAAACGCTTATTTACAAGTATATAGTGTATTTGATTTCTTGAAGACTCAGGGTTATTACCATCATCAAATGGAGCTTTCCAAGTGTATAGTCGTCGCATATCAGGTGTTTAATATAATATATAAAATTATAATAATATATAAAATTTTGTGTTTATTAAGTTTCTATAAGATGCCTTGGATCTGATCATACAACTTCTCGACTTCATCGTCATTTTTTATCTGCAGTCAGGGCATAGATTTGTAGTATGTTAGTTTTAAATGGTTGAGTATTTATTTGGAGTAATAGTATTCTATCCGAGACTGGTACGAAATTGGTCACATATTTACTCAGTTCTGATGTTACTAATATACCTACACCATTTTTGTGATGCGGGTCCTCTGTGCTGTTACCGGAATAATATAATATAAGCACTTCCGTCCTTTTTACATGATCCTGACTTTGGCTATCTCATTTCGCTGATTCCCAATAGGTCTATTTTCATTCTTTTCATTTCTTGAATTGAGTTGTCAAATTTCCCAGCCGCAAATAGACTTCTAACATTCCATGTGCACATTCTAAAATTAGATTGGTTTATTTTTAGGATTTCTTTAGGAGGTTTTCGCATGTTTACGACCTGAGAAGCCTGGTGGTATAAATATCTATCTGCTCTCCTGACGAATCTTGGCCTCCGCTTTCCATGATTAGTAACGGTTTGAGTTTGCAGTATCAATTCTATGTTGATTTTCCTGGGGGTGCTCTATGAACCGTTAATGCAGTGATTCTCCTTTGCCTTTGGCATTCTTATGCCGTTGACCATTATTTGTTGATTCATCCGCCTTCGGGGCCGATTTCTCAACCCCATTACAAAAGAATGCCCTACCACTTACCAACTCATCCTCCCTAAGCCGTTGGTCAGTAAGTGGGGGATTGCTTATACCGTCAATCACTCTGACGTCAGAGCCTCATTTGTTATCTAGCAGGATGCACCGGATCACCATAATCAAGATTATCACGCTGGCAGGTGTGGTTGACATTTGGATAGGAGGAGTTATACATTGCGCATCACTATCCCTTGCATCCCTTGACCTTAATTATTTCTTTCATATTAACATACTTACTCCATAAACTTACATAGTAATGATATCAGAAGTCACTATGGCATTTTTAATTTTAGATCCAATTAAAGATGCCTAAAGTTAGTAATACTTAAAAAGTTTAGATTTATATTTAACATACTATAAATATGGCATCTTAGTCATAAATAACTAAATACGTCAACGATCTTTGGGGTTAATCTTCTATGGTACTGACATCTCTCTTACTAAAATGATGGTTTTTTTATTGTATCCGATTTTTCGGAAGTGGATAATTTAATAAATAAGGAGGATTTAATTATATATTCCAACTATATTCGAAGATAGTGAAAACAAATAGTGAGACAAATTTTGCATGAGGCACTAAACATGAAGAAAGTGTATGCCAGACTTCCTAATGGTCAAACAGAAGATACAAAGTCTAAAGACATTTGTTACATGACTCTAGAATGCATCGAAAAGGACTTCTTTTGAAGTGTCATAACTTTTAACGAAATATGAATTTTTTAAATCTGACCTTGAAACCAAACGGCAATACATACCGTGGAAAACTCCAAACTCATCAAGAACTAAAACAGCGAGGACCAGCAAATCAAAATTCAAGGCGACTTGCTTGTTTCCGTCAGTATACCGGCTGCAATTCACATGAAATGGGTACAACAGGATCAGATAGTTAATCAGTACATATTACTATCTAGAGCTTTACAGAGAAAATAGGGAGAGTGCTGTGAAAATAGATAGGATATTAATTTAATACTGACAGAAAAATCTCAACTATTTTACCATCCGCAAAAACAAAATAATCGTTAGAAAATCAAGAAGTATACGACATTCCATGTGGAGACTGTGATAAAACTTACATCGGACAGACCAATCGAAGAATCCATGTTACAGGAGAAGAACATCGAAATGCCATCGAAAGGGGTAAAACGTCGTCAATTGAACATTTTTCAAATACAGAACATACAATAAACCTGAACCAAACGATGATCCTAGCTAACATTAAAATTAAAAGAAAACGTGAAATCAGAAATATAAAAAATGTTAACAGTCTAAACCAAACCGATAATGCTCAAAGGCTTTCAATAACATGGAAAGCGGTATTAAAGAAAAAGGCAAAAATAAATCAGGCAACAGGACCGAAAAGTGTGACCCCTCCTACCTATACGCAACGTATAGGTAGGAGGGGTCACACTTAGCAAAAGCAACGCTTCTTCTTCTTCTTCACGTGCCATCTCCGCGACGGAGGTTGGCAATCATCATGGCTATTCTGATCTTAGATACTGCTGCTCTGAATAGTTCAATTGATGTGCATTCGTACCATTTCTTCAAGTTACGCAACCATGAGATTCTTCTTTTTCCTACACTGCTCTTGCCCTGGATTTTCCCTTGTATAATCAATTGAAGTAGGTTGTATCTCTCATTCGTTGTTTGTTACATGCTCGGTCCATGATATCTTCAGGATTCTTTTATACACCCACATTTCAAATGCTTCCAACTTTTTAGCAGTCGACGCGTTAAGTGTCCATGCTTCCATCCCATATAGCAGAGTCGAGAAAATATAACACCTTGCCTGCCTAACTCTCAAGTCCAATTTTAGTTTTCTTGCACAAAGTACGTTTCTCATTTTATTGAAGTTTGTACGTGCTTTCTCTATTCGAACTTTGATTTCTTTGGAGTAATCGTTTGTGTGATTAATTATTGTGACAAGATAGTGGTAGTTTTCAACTTGTTTCAAAGCACTATCGTTAATTGTCAGGCTTTCACCATTATTTTGGGTTTTTGATATCCTCATAAATTTGGTTTTCTTGGTGTTTATTGATAATCCATATTCTTCTCCATACTCAACTATCTTGTTCATTAGCTTTTGGAGGTCTTGGAGGTTGTCTGCTATTATGATAGTCAAAAGAAAATGTAAAAGAGTATTATGATAGTATCGTCCGCATATCTAATGTTGTTAATTGGTGTTCCATTGACCTTAATTCCTGCTGTTTCTTCCTCAAAAGCTCTTTTCATAATTTCTTCAGAGTATGCATTGAATAATAGTGGTGACAATACACGGTGTTCCATTGACCTTAATTCCTGCTGTTTCTTCCTCAAAAGCTCTTTTCGTAATTTCTCCAGAGTATGCATTGAATAATAGTGGTGACAATACACACCCCTGTCGCACTCCTCTTTTAACTTCGAACTCTTCTGATGTGTGTTCATTAATGCATACGTGTGCCTGCTGTTTATAATATAGATTTGTTATAATTCGAAAGTCATTGTGTTGTAGTTGTTTTGCTTTGAGGATGTCCATTAGCTCTTTGTGGCGGACTTTTTTGAAAGCTTTGTTGTAGTCTATGAAACAGACGTACATATTGGTTCACATCCAAGCATCTCTGGATTAGTACGTTGAATGCAAAGAGAGCTTCACGGGTACCTACGCCATTACGGAATCCAAATTGAGTTTCTTCAATATCCATATCAAGTGTTTTGTAAATGCGCTTATGAATGATCTTTAAAAACAATTTAAAGAGCAAATTAAATTAAATAAGCAAATATAAGTCTCGACTTCTTCTGTTTTGGTGTAAGAGCTTGTTATTATCCTGCCGTTCGGTACCTAAGATGCCATGCTTTAATTAGGCGCCAAGTTGTTGACGCCTAAACTTGATTTCTATCAGCCCAAAGAACAAGCAGGGTTCAGGGCAGGATATGGCACAAATGACCATTTGCATACCATAAAGATCTTAATAGAAAATTTCATCGAGTACAACATACCACTGGTTCTTGCATTTGTCGATTACGATAAGGCTTTTGATTCTGTAGAGTTTGAAACAATACTGAAACCTGAATAGATTACAGGTACACGACACTAATCAAAAACATCTACGAGAACGCTACATCAAGTATACGACTACACGAAGACACAGAAAAATTCAGCTTCTGAAAAAAGTTCAATTCCTATGTGTCTCAAGCGAAAGGTTTATAGCCAATGTGTTTTACCTGTACAAACTTATCGAGCAAAGACTTTAACACTCACGCAAAAATTTGCAAATAAACTCAGAGTTACACAACGAGCCATGGAACGTGCAATGCTGAACGTGAGCCTTCGAGACCACATAACAAACCAACAAATCAGGCAAAGAGCAGGAGTTCAAGACGTCATCGAAAGAACCAGACGCTTAAGTGGAACTGAGCAGGGCACTTAGCCAGAACACAAGATGGACGGTGGACAAGACGTATTATGGAATGGAAGCTCATAAACTATAAAAGAAGTCGAGGACGACCACCGACTAGATGGACCGATGATATAAAATGTGTAGCGGGAAACTGGCTACAAGCGGCCCAGTGTAGAGAACACTGGAAAGAACTGAGGTAGGCCTATGTCCAGCAGTGTACGCGATTGGCTGATTGATGAACTACATATGCTTTTAAACTTTGTTAAGGTGTATTTGTAAGGTAGCTTTGTTAAGATGTGTCTTTAGAAAATGCTTTGTTACTAAGTAAAGTCGACTTCATCATCTTTACAAGGAGTCGCTTTTATATACGAAAGAAAGCCGTACCTTAAAAGAATATCCAAGAGGGATCTGTGGAAGATGAGAATTTTCCTTTTTTTTTAATAGAATTCGAAACGAACTTACTGATCTTTCACTCCGGCAAGCAGTACCGTTTGCGCTACGGAGGCAATCGTTATGATTTTTTCCGATAAAATATGTTTATATGACAATTTCTTAGTTGGGTAACATTTTTCACATACACAATATACCTTATGATGCTAATATATGCATATATTCATTGCCAAATAATATTTATATCGCTATTGAAAAATTTCGTCAACATTTTTCAGTTCTGTAATGCCTCCATAACATCATTTATCACTCACTTTTATTGGTACGCTGTAAAACCTTCCTAAGACATCCAACCATAATTAATTAACTACACTAATACCTTGAATGAAGTCCAAACATTGATATTTGCCATTATTTCCTATTATAGACTAGTCATTACTGCTAGTGGCCTCAAAAAAACTAACAGTAACACTACACAAATCCTATTCCCAAGATGCTATTAATTCTTTTCTACAGTTATTATTATTAAACAACATTCAATTGCAGTTATTTTCTATAAAAAATATATACAGAGAGTCTCATTACTAAATAGCGTGTCATAATAGAACTATTTCACAAAAACCCACAATTACTATATTTTTAATGGTTTTCTCGCCAATTTTTTTAATTTCAAAACGATATACGATTTATTACACTGAGGTTAAAAGGCTTTGATTAAATTTGACTATGATGTGTCGATGTTAATTATAAGAAGGAGTGGGGTGTCAAGTATTTAATCTACACTCATATTGAATATGCATTCGAAGTTTTTTTTTAACAAACACTACAGGATAACTCAATTGGAGAAAAAATGAACGCCTGAGTAACAACCTGTGACATGCGGATGATACCGTTCTAATAAAAAGTGACCATATCCTAGATGCCCTCAAAGTGGGACACAATATTGGTGCTGGGGTGAGAAGATTATCTAAAAATAATACTTAAAAATAGCATTTTTAAGTTTTTTACTGCTTAAAATGTATATGAAAATTGGCATAATTAGACAGTTAATACTAAATAATAGACGTAAAATTTATAAAAATAATATCATTGTCCTATTTGAAAACATTTTAACCACTTGCTGTGATTACTTATTCAACTGGCGCATGGTTTCCTGGCAAACACATAAGAAGCTCACAAAAGTAATGCAGATTCATCGTCATCATCTTTGGCTTGACAATTCTTTGTAGATCCTGTCCAGCTCTGACATTTGACGCATTTCTGTTCGGTTTCTGGCGACCTGTTATTATCTTCTGATTTTAATTACCCCAAGTCGGTTTCAACTTTATCTAACCACCTAATTCGCAATCGGCCTCTGCTTCTTCTTCCTGCAGGTGTTTCTGTAGTTAGCTTTTTGTATGACAGTCGTAGTATGTGTCCAGAACAAAGTCACTGTCTTTTATTAAACGTTACGAAGTTTGGTTAATTACGTTAATTAAGTTAGTATAATTCGAAATTATCACTGAATCCCACAATCTAGCAAGCGGCCTAATCCTAGTTGCTTCCTACAGAGCAAACGGATGAAAAGAATACCGCTAGGGTGCTGGTCCCTGCTAGTCGAAGAGGCGACCAATGGTATGTCCGGCTGTCTAGCAGCGGTCGTGTCCAAGTAGCTCTTCGAAGCGAAAGGACGAACCGAGTATTACTAGAGTGCTGGTAAAGTTTGTTTGGCAGAAAATAGTTAAATTCAATTACTGCGGTCGTAAATATTCTTAGATTTATCTCACTTTGCCGATTGTTAAGACCTTGTACCACAAGTTAAACCATTGTTACCTGAAACCGTGCCTTTTATACTATTATCGATAAACTCAGGATGTTTATATTCGGTACTAAATGAAGTCAACAATTTAGTGCTAAACAAACTTTACCTACCGATCATAAAAATTGAGTAAATGAGATAGAACGAGAGTTCATGAGCCATCGTTTGAGGTGGCGGGATCGCAGCAACGAGCACAGAAAGCGATCTAATTCTTGCGTTCGGTAAGTAGGAACTCCAAATCGAGCTCACCTGGGACCACTCTGCTTTTGTTCCACATAACCTTTATGCATGGGGTTTGCAGGTCATATACGATCAATTCTAATCTTAATGCGCATCTACGAGACGGGCCTGTAGTTGGAGATGAATGGTAGAGGACTATGCTCCTCGGCGGCTACCTGTCAAACGTGCTTGCTGGTCCATTATTCCACTGGTGTATAACTATTCGCTCTTTTAGGGATCACGAACAACGACACGTATGACAACACAGTTACTGCGGTGAGGGTAAACCCCACGATATGGCTGTCGTGCCATACTTGCTGGAGAGGAACTCGCAGGCATTGGTTCTGCCAGAATAGCATAGACTTCCTCTCGGAAGTTGGCTTTAACTTTTATGCACCTACTCTACCCAAACGGTTGTGTATTGTATTATCATCGAACGGGGGTTCCCGGTATTTACCACCTGGAGAGGAAGTCTTTGTTATCCATTTGTATTGAGTGCAGGTTTTGTTAGGTTCCCTGGGTTTTGATTCCCGCTCGCCGCGCAGATGCGTCCTGTCATCACGGGATGCGTGCAGTAAGTCTGCGTCTATGCCAGAAGATCGCTTAGTGTTTTAAGATCGTAGTAATCCGGGAAATGCAATTCAAGGAGTGATGCAACTTTCCCATGCCCGCCAACCAGCGATTTCCTAACAGGATGGGTCTGGGTACTGCTGTAATCGGCAAGGAGTCGGAATGGCTGTTTTTACTAGCAAGCTGAAAGTACTCTGCAATTATTTTGCGGATTATTTAATGCTCGAATATTCCCAAAAAAAAGTTTTTCATCCTTCTGCGTTAGATACCATATCTCTGCCGCATATGCGAGGACCGTATTTAGGAGTGTTTTGTATGTAATAATTTTAGTTTTTCTTTGGAAGTTTTTTTGAGTGGAATTTCTTTTGAAGTCCATAGTATGCCTAATGTGTAAGATTTATTTGTCTTTTAATTTTTTCGCTTATTTTATTGGCAGTAGTGACTAGCGAGCCAAAGTATGTAAAGATGTCAACACGTTCAATGTACTTGATACTTGTCAATACTTTTAAGTTAGACATTTTTATTCTCGTTAATCAGATAAGAAGGGGGATTGAAAATAAATATATCTAAAACCCAGATAATGACAAATCTTGTAGTCAGCGAAGATATATGCGTAGGGACAAGATCCATAGACCAGGTAATGGCCTATAAATACCTAGGTCATGTAATCCGCATAGGAAAAGATAACCAAACCGTTGAGCTTCTCCGTCATATAAGACTGACTTGGGCAGCCTTCGGCAAGCTGAACCATATTTCCAAAACATCTAATATACCAATATGCCTTAAAAGAAAAACCTTTAATCAGTGTGTTTGGCCAGTGTTGACTTACGGTGCGGAAACGTTGACCATGACAAGGAGAACAGTTCAAATGATCCGTGTGTGTCAAAGGGCGATGGAGCGTGCTATGTTGGGCGTTTCACTACGAGACAAGATCCCAAACCTCTTCAATAGTAGGTAGCCTTTCGTTCAGGTTGAATAGAAATAACGGATATTGAGATGATTTATATTGTTATACATATAAATAAACCAGAATGATTTTTAATAAAAACTCTTACATTTTTAAACATATACAGCTCATAAAAACAGGATTATGTCTCAGAACATGAGATGACCAACGCGGGAAAGAGGACAACGAATTTATGGAAAGCGAGAAATAAAAATACTTTGAATCGGTACTTGGAACATGAAGTCTCCAAACAAAAGACAGTAGGAAATTACAAATGAAGCTTGTAGAAAAAAAAACATAAAAAACATAATAAACCAGAGCCAAAGAAGGTCGCCTTGTTAATACACAGAACATTTTTACACCAAGTACAAGAATGTAAAGATATATCTTTAAAGAATATTATTTATTTATTAATAATATATCTCTATTGTTCCACCTCTTTATGGATGAATTAATAAAAAAAAATAAGAACTACAAAAGGGAACCAAATGGGAGAAAAATAACTTAAAATAATCTGCCATGCAGACGACGCAATACTACTCTCTCTAATTAAAGCTGGAAGGTCAGATAATAGAACAACAAGTGATGGAGTTTAAATAACTAGTCATCACATTATCTAGCTACAGAAATCTCGAAACAGAAGTGAAAGATTATGTAAATAGAGCAAACAGAGCCGCAGGTGAAGACCTGGACAAAGAAGTGAGTGATTAAGTACAAAAATCAAATATGTTGTAACGGCATGCTCACCCATTGCACACTGAAACCCCTCAGGGGTGATGTTCGGCATAAACTAACTTAATTTGAGAAATCGGGAATTGTTAATAAAATAATTTCTTTAACACATATCTTTATTTATTTATATTTTAATAAATCAAAATGTAATAACAATTAAATTAAGGTTCTAACAACAGGGAATTAAGCATCTATATACAAAATCTCAAGAAATAAAGAAACTTAGCTCCACTCTATGAGAAATCCTCCTGCTGTTCTCTTCTCAACTCGGACCATACAATGTCTGCAAAAACCATGCCGCTAAGCCGAAACCATGTGGATCCCTCTCCAATCCAAAGCCATGCGGATTTTCAAAATCGAGATGGATTTCTTATTAAAAAAAAACAATTCCATTTTCGTATTCTTCGACCCAAAAAATCCATGTCAACGTAAATTTTCTTATATCATAATCAAGGTGGATTCTCTTGAATAAAAACCAAGGTGGCTAGAAAAACAAAAACCGCTACAAAATTCGTCATGGCACGAGTTTTGTCCAACAACAGAAGAATTCTGGCAAGCGGAAAGCTCTTCTCTCTGAGACCTGTATACCGATCCAGAATTCTCTGATGTTGCCAAAACTCACAAATTAATAATTGTAATTAATAGATAAATTATTAAATGAAAAATGAAAAAGACAAAGTTGTGCAATAAATACAATTTATATTGAATTATTATTATTACAGCAAAGGTAAAAAGAAAATAAAAATTGTAAGCAGTTTTTAAGTACTAGCGCACACAAAATTATACGAAAAACTAAAAGTATTCTTGATTAAAGTATGAAAATATGTTGTTGTAAAAAGAGCAAAGTATTAACTTACCCAGACCGTTGGAAGTTTCTGACCACGAGGACTTATTTTTTTAATAATACCTTCTCGTTTGCTGGTTTATTTAAAAAAGAAATTAAATCGGATCGGATTGATAGAAGTAAATTATTTAGGAGTGGGGTTTCTGTTTCTTGTACGATAAAGTAAGCGAAGGTAGGACTACGAGGGGACTTAAGAAATTAATCAGCGGATTTATTTGTAATAGGAAAATGTTGAAATAAAATATAGGAATACAAACAAAGGAAAAAGAACTTATTATCAACGAAAATCAAATAGTATGAGCGGAAAATAGTGGAAAGTACTTTGAAATTAATAAGAACAAAAATATAACGTTTTAAACGTTACAATGTAAATCAAAATCAAATCAAAAATGGACTGGCAGGATCCCTTAATAACATTATATGGCGAAACCAGCATATTAATACTGAGAGAAAGTAAAGAATTTATAAAGCCAATGTAAGACCAATAATGACATATATATCAAAAACAAAACCACAACACGTCACAAACACTGGAAACGACATAGATGACAGTACTAAGAAGAATATCAGGAAATACGCTGAGACATCGAAAGAGAAGTGAGAACATTAGAAAAAAAAATAAAACTTACATTGTATAAACAAATGGACATTGAACAAAAAAAAGAATGGAATAACCCCATAAGCAGAACGGGGAAGACCCGTGTGGTTAAAATAGCAAGAGATAAATCACAAACGGTAGAAGTATTGGACGACTGCGTGATAGTTGGAGTTACAATCTTCCATAGTTGTATCAATCCACCAACGAACAAGTAGGACTTCTTAAAAAGAAAAAGAAGAAGAAAAACGACATTTGAGATTTAGATTGTCAATAGGAAAAATTGATTTCAAAAAAATTCCTAATTTTTTACACTGTTTTATTTAAATTTAAGGAATTAACATAACATATTACGTAACTTTAACTTATCAAATAATTTCTTCGATACAACTGTTCTTCTCTTCTTTTTGATGTGCCTATCCGTTACGACTGTTGGCGATCATCATGGCAATCTTTGTCTTATATGCAGCAGCGCGGAAAAGCTGCACAGATGTTGTATTGAACTAGATTGTTTAGACCAGCTTTGGAGGTTCTTTAACCAAGATGTTCTTCTTCTTCCTGGACCTCGCTTTCCAAATGTTTTTCCTTGCAGGATGGCTTAAAGGAGAGCATATCGTCGTGGTAAAAGTAATAGGTCATATATGAAAAATAGCAAACTTTTCAGGAGCAACAAAAAACCTCCTCTCTTGTGCTAATTTGCTCAAATTCGTTTGGTAATTTACCATGGTAATTGCATTTGCTTTTGAAATACGTATGCTATTATAATTTTAAGCTAATTTGCATAATTTTACCATAAAAGTTGATATACAACCTTTTGTTATCCTATTTTGGCAATATGTTTAGACATACGACAAATTTTATTGATGAATTAACGTTGAAATCGACCATATAATTTAAGTAAATTAGAAGCTTTTGAGCTGAGATTGGGCACATATCACTAGTGTATCCGTAAGATACTGAGATTAATTTATTATGATTGATGCAGTATGCACCTGGGCTCACTCCTGTTGTAGATACCAGGGTAAAGATGAAAAGTTTCAAATTTTCAAGTTACCATAAATTAAAAACACAAAAAAATTTGGTCTGCAAATGAAACAAATTATTAATTGAAATTTGTTATAATTTGTCAACTACTGGTTTTGCATTAAAACCGTATTAAAAGCACATAAAAAACTAAACTAACGCACAAAAAATTTTAATAGTAGGCATATAAGAAATAAAAATAAATAACTAAACAAGAGTATTTTTAGACAAAACGGCTTAATAAGAATATTAAGAATTATTAAAAAAATAAATATAAAACCAACTGTTTAGTTAGTTGGAAGTTTAGTATAAAAGTCTTTATAGTCACTTTAGATCAATGGTAGTAACTGTTGCAGGTGTTCGTACTTGCTTTTTTCAATGGGGCATGGTTCCTTATACAATTTTAAGCGTTCGAACTTCTCTGATCGCGTAGGTCGTTTAGGAAGGGGTGTCCACTTATCTTCCATGTTTAATTTAAAATTAATTACACCTTCTGGAGTGTATTGATAAGCCACAACGTCGTTTACACATCCAATCTCCAATTTTAATTCCCGGTCTTATACTACTATAATAGTTCAATTCGATCTGAAAAAAATCTTTATACGTCAAGTAAAATAATTTGTACGGATCCTTGATCCATGCACTTTTAATGATGGAAGATAATCGGCGGGAACGAAAAGTTGTTTGCGATTTTTGAGTCTGGCTTCTATTGCTGAATGGACAGAGTCCACCTCCATATGTGTATGCCCAACTTCTAAGTATTTCTGCTCTATGACAATTTTCTTTTTCATACTTATATCCAGTAGGGCATTTGATAATTTGGCATTTCTGTTTTGGTAGCCACAACCATCGCTCCAAATAATAATCTTGTTTGGCACGGTCTGGCCAATTTCGTTTAATAAGAAAGAAGTAGCAATAGAGGGAAAAAAATTG
The DNA here is from genome assembly GCA_918026665.1 of Diabrotica balteata. Taxonomy (NCBI): domain Eukaryota; kingdom Metazoa; phylum Arthropoda; class Insecta; order Coleoptera; family Chrysomelidae; genus Diabrotica; species Diabrotica balteata. Next base: position 54,064,178 of record OU898281.1, read on the forward strand.
CTCTCAAGCCCACCTGCACCCTCATGCCACACAAAACAAGAAACACTGTTTATGGCCTGGTTGTAATAAACTTGATTGTGAACCTTTAGCTTCGTTTTATAGTAATACGATGCTGCATTTAAGCGACGCGCAAGAAACAGCCTGTAAATCTACTGTGTAACAAGCTATAAGTGTATCAGCTTATCATATCATTTTTTAAAGCTATAAGTGTATCAGCTTACTTAGCCGCATTAGCATCTCTCGTCTTTTTTAGGGGGTTTATGATAATCTTCCTCACTAAGGGTTTTATTTTTGCATAAATTGATAAATTTAATTTATTACAGACATTCAGAAACGTAGCCCACGATACTTCATTTGTATTTTCTGAAGCTCACTTACTTTGGTATGCGCGATGCATATCTCTAAAGCTATGCCGACTTGGCTCAAGGTACAATTTGCTAGAAGAAGCACGACAGTAATGGAACTCCACTTTAGCCAGAGAGTTTAGCCAAGTCTCCAAATCTTTTACTCATTTATTACTATGTTTGTTAATGTCGACTTTCTGTTTTGATGGGAGCTGCTCTAAATGTTGTTCTTTTGTCATGGTCCATTGTCGTAATTGCTTTTCACCAATACTGAGGGTGTTCAGAAACATATTTTTACATACATGTCTTTTTATTTTATCATTTAACATACATATATATGATTTAAAATACAACTCAATTCTAACGAAATACGATCCTTGAAAACACAGTAAATAAATATTAACAATGTACGTTATCACGATATCACCATATATATAATAAATATATTATTGTGCTCCGATACCGAATCTGATATACCACTGTTTACCACGACCAAATATAGAAAGCATATTATTGGACTTTTTGCAAAATGCGAATATAGGCAACTTTTAATGCGAAATGATATACGACCTATTGCAAGTGGTGCGGCTACCAAAACTGTTCAGAAATATGCAATAAAACAAAATTGAGTTTTTTCTGATATACGACCTATTGCTTTTACCACGACGATATCTGGATTCATTTCGCATCATATGTCCGAAGAATTGTAACTTTCTAGATTTGATGGTGGTCAGTACCTCTCGGTTCTTATTTATTCTTCTGAGAACCTCCTCATTTGTGACTCGCTAAGTCCACGGGATCTTAAGTATTCTCTGATATAATCAGCCACATCTCAAATGCTTTAAGTTTTCTGCACATATCTTCCTTCAACGTCCACGATTCAACACCATAAAAAATGACAGAGAAAACGTAGCATCGCAGCATTCTTACTTTTGTATCAAGAGAGAGGTTGTGACTCTTGAAAAAGGCCCCATCCGATTGAAGGTGGATCTAGCTTTTCCGATGCGTGCTGTAATCTCCTGGTTGTTAGTCCATTCTTCATTTATTATGGTGCCGAGGTAGTTGTAGTGCGTCACTCGTTCTACAGGGGATTGGTTGACGTAGAGTCGACCTTCTGTTATCCTTTTCTTGCTAATTATCATAAGCTTTGTTTTCTTAACGTTTATATTGAGTCCATATTGTTGACTGTAATACGTGATTTTGTTCATAAGAACTTGTAGGTCTGCTAAGTTGTCCGCAAATACTATGGTGTCATCTGCATATCTGATGTTGTTTAGCCGGTAACCTTTTAGTAGAATACCTTTTTCAGTTTCGTGCGAAGCTGTTAGTCGCGGTTAAGAACTAAAAAATGACTAAATACAAAAAAAAGAAATTTTTGACTTTGAATTTATCTATTCCGGAAATATTTCATTATGTGAAATATATTCAACTTATATGTTATATATACCATGTATCACAAAATATTTCAAAGCCTTTATAAAAGGTATAAAATAAAATACTCAAACGGGCTATATCACAATTACATTACAGAATGTTTTCGAAATGTTAATGCCATCATCAGTGTGTATAGTTGCTATGAGCCACTAAAATATATGGTCAAAATTCCGTTAAATGTTGTTAATTTATAGTTGTGTTACATTATATATTATTACAAATTAGGATGATCAAGTTACCGTTGGAACTGGTAACATGGCAACGTAGGACTCCACATAGGTTACATGGTCCTGAGACAAAGTTTCTTCGAGGACCTGTTGATAACAACAGGTTATTTCGTATGGGTTTTTATCCATATATTTTAGTGACTCATAGCATGTATACTTCGTTACACTGATGATGAAATTAACATTCCGAAAACGTTCTGTAATGTAATTGTGACATAGCCCGTTTGGGTATTTTATTATATACCTTTTATAAAGGATTTGAAATAAAAAAAATTATTTTATAAAGTATCACAAATTTTATTAAAAATAATTTTATACATTTTGTATACAAGATATTCCCACATAAAAATGCCATATTAAATTTTAGATGTTCACGTCTTCTAATTCAGACAGTGTAAATGAGACATTCTGTATTTCATAACAGTTATAAATTTCACGCCGACTGAACACAAAGCGTTAATTGTTTAATCGCAGTATAATTCCCATTATGTTATTTGCCCATTAAAAAGGTCGAATATGCAATGAGCGTTAAACTTCAAAGAGAATTAATTATATCAAAATAAAATGATTTAACAGTTTAAAGTGTGCGTATATTATTGTATGTATTAGTAAATTGCAGCTAATTAGGTGTCGCTAAGAACTGTATTTTTTATGTTTGTATATATTCCAAAAAATGTTAAACCGTTTACGTCAGAAGTAGAAGAGAACCATATGTTTATAATACATATTAAAGAAGGATTTATTTTATAAAGAATTTATTTATCTACAATAGGAACAGACGGTATATTAAGTTAAATTAATTTATAACAATTAGCCACATTTTTCAAACCCTATTTAAGCCCAGAATATATTTTTATACCAATCATTAAAAATAAGGAGAACGTAATTAAATGAATCGAAGTATAACATTGAAACGTGAGGTCGAGGTTAATCAGATCAGTACTAGAATAGATAAATTAGAAGAACAACAGAATGATATAAAAAATACAATAGTAGATCAACAAAACCATTTAAAGACCGATTTAGAAAACAAATTAATATAAAAGCAAAATTAAATTTAGAAAGAAAAATAATTAAATTAGAAAGAAAAATTAATACCCAAGTGTCATTATCAATACTATTTCAGTAACTAATGTCAAATCAAAACAAACAGCATCATCATCCTCCATACTTAAACCAAGTACAGTTAGAACTTGCAAAATTTTAAAACCACATACATGCGATGATCAAACAGCATTGGAAACTTACCGTTTTCAATTCGAAGCTGCAGCTAGAGCAAATGGCTGGACTGAGAAAGAAATGGAGCTTCCTTGATAGTGTCGCTTAAAAGACAGGCAGCAACCATCTAACAATTTCTTCCCCAAGATGCACCCAGTTATACCTCTCTCATTCAAACTTTAGAGACAAGATATGGCCAGCAGCATCTAAAGCAGTTCCTCCAAAGTCAGCTGAAAGTTCAGATCAAAAGCATAACAAAAACTTGCAAGAATATGAAGCCGATATTAAAATATTATTGAATTTGGTTTACCCTCAGGAACCTAAAGATTTTCTGAAACAAATTGGTATACAGGCGTTCATAGATGGACTACAAGGTATTGAAATGCAACAAGCTCTCCGATTACAACACCAAAAAAAACTCTAGTTTTCTCTTAGTTTTGTAACTAGGAGTCATAAGATAATCGACAATCTATTTTATCCCAGATGTTGAGCATACTACAGAATCTTCAACAGAAAACTCCAAATCAAAACAGAATGTTCAACAAAAATCTCTAAATCAAAACAAAATATGTTTTCTTGGCAGAAGAATAGGGCATTTGCAAAATATTTGCAGAAGCCGATTCCAGGCAAAGACAGAAAAACCAAATAATGAGGTTAGAGGGATACCCAACATTTAGGATATTATGTCTTCAAGAAATCCCATAAGTGACTAAAGAAAAGAAAAAAGATACTATTGAATCTGAAGTTGCACATCTGAGAGAGCAACTAGCGATTAGTAAAAATGTAATAGAAAAGTTAAGAGAACGGATTCAAAGCCAGTGTTAGCTTAAAGAAAAAGAGAATGTAAACGAACTTCCCTGGAAACCCTTAAAAAGAGTCAAAAAAAAAGATAACGACTTAAAAATCATACGAGAATATCTTAAAAATTGAGTAAAACTCATTTGGTAGGAAATAATCAAATACACTGGAACTATAAAGGCGTACTGCTCAATAGGAATCTCTATATGTTTCCAATGGTCTATTGTATCCGAAGTGGGAGAGTCCTAATAAAGTACGTACAGTGCAACAAGTGGTACTGCCAAAATTACACATTAAAAGAGTGTTACAAGAACTTCATAGTAAACTTTCGGGAAGACATTTCGGAGTTATAAGAACACTTGCCAGAGTTCGAGATAGAATACGATTTATGTAATAGTAGAAAAGGTCCTAGAATAAGAAGTTGTTGTAAAATGGCACAATATCTTTCTGGAAAGCCTATTGAACGACTTGCAGTGGATATTTTTGGTCCACTTCCGATGACAGAGAGGGAACAAGTACTTAATGGTTGCAGTGGCTTATTTTTCAAAATGGCCTAAAAATGTACCCCTTCCTAATCAATAAGCGACTACAGTAGCAGAAGCATTCATAACGCATGTTGTATCAAGACTGTACACAAGACAACAATGTAGTTCCTTTAGAGTTATATCCTGATCAAGAACGAAATTTTGAATAAGAATTAGGTCAAGAAATAATGAAAATCTTGGGCATTAAGGAAACTCACACTACGCCTCCCCATCCTCAATCAGACGAAATGTTTGAAAGACGTAGAACTGTTTGTCAATACCTTTCAGTGTTCGTCGCTGATAATAAAAAAAAATAGGATATTTTAATTCCTCTACTCTTGTTAGCATATAGAAGTTCTGAACATGAAGCAACTAGTTATTCTTTATTCATGATGGTTACCGGAAGAGAAATAAATATTCCTCAAAATCTTATTTTCGGAAAATTGCCTCCCTGCGAAGAAGATCATTTATTTCCGACGTAAAAGTTTGAAGCTTTAAAGCTATAAAGCTAAGACCAGGCTAGACATGCATGCTACTGATACAACTTTTGAAAGAGGTGAGCCAGTATGGTTATAGAATCCCACATGTTAGAAAGGACTTTGTCCGAAACTTCAACAAAACTGGGTAGGCCCGTATACCGTCCTGCAGAAAATAAGCAATCTAATCTACCGCATCCAGTTTTCAGCTAGAAGTAAACCTAAGGTAGTTCATATGAGAGACTAGCTCCATATTATGGAATTGATCCACCCTATTAGCTTCAATCAATCTCTGATATTCCAGTTATTCGAGGCGAATAACTATAAAGGAGGAAGCAGTGTTACATCTGTAATCTGCATGTAAAGATATATAGGGTGTTCCATTAACAATAAAGATAATGTTGACATGTCCCAGCGTTTTTTATAATTTTCTAAAATTGGGGCACAAACAATTTAATTCCGTAAATGGTTTCCACACTGTATCATTTCAAAATTTCTACCTCTGTAGGTCTCTGTTCATTGAGATCAGGTTGTTAAGGATCTTATAAAAAGTGCATCTTTATATATGTATAAAAATCGACACGGATCTCAACGTTTTTTAAAACACGGATAGAAATAATTTTATTCCATAAGTGGGTTCCACTCTGTATATATATATATATATATATATATATATAATATATATATATATATATATATATATGTATATATATATATATATATGTATATATATATATATATATATATATATATATATATATATATATATATAAATGTCTAAATATTTATTATATGTACCATGCCCATTCCTCACCTCACTGATAAATATTTAAACTTCCATGGATTAAAAAGATGAATTGCTTTGAAAATTTTATAACAAATTTATGTGAAAGAGCTAGTGAAACGAAACGAAAAAAATGTTTTATAACACGAATGGTAAATACTTAAACTCATTTAGTAATAGACTATATGCATATAATATGTAAAATCGAGAAAGTTGTCTTCACATTTTGTAATAACTTTCCTTTTCATTGGTCATTTCTGCGAGAATTCATAATTTTCATATCACATATTTTTGCATCATTCACGGCAGATGTCATTGACAACGGTTTTCTTGGAAACGCTGTGACTTAGGTAAAATATGTGTAAATCTATCAGTTTCTCTTAAAAGTAATTAATATATCGGTACTAAAATGTGACAGCTAACATGCGATCGATTTAAAATAAAGCAGGTTTATAATAGAACATATTAATGTTTCACATAATATTGTTCAAATATGTATATATATATATATATATATATATATATATATATATATATATATATATATATATATATATATATATTTCGATGAACCTCCTCCGGTTGCAGCCAAACCCTAAATATTTTAAAGCGAATTATTAATTTTGGAGAAGCTGACCGTAATTAGATCAAAGCCGTAAGAATTTTTAATCAACGATCTTCTTACCGTCAAATTGATAGACTTTATTTGAGATCCATTGTTTTTAAATTTTTTGAAACTGGCAGCGTACAAAACACGAAACGGTGATAGAAAATCCACTACAGATACTTATTGTTTTGGCAGTGTTATAGGCCAGGGAAATAAGCAAAAAAAGTACCCTGTTTTTGACACTCGTCCGGCCAGGCAAACGACAGTTGTTTTGAGTAGTGTGGACCTCTGTCATAAAAACCTATATGTTTCCTGCAGTCGATTTTTTGGACTTAATTAGTTATTAACAAATTAAGGTCAAAAAACGGAAAATTTTTGCTTTTTTCGTCTATCAGCAAAAAGTGAAGCAATTTGAACAAATTTTAGAAAAGAGTAAACTTATAAGTTATATAAAAACCTTCAAAATGGCGTTTTCAAAATGTTTCTATCCTTATTTTTTGCTTAGAAAGTTGCAAAATAAGTCAAAAACTTCGGTTTTTTATAAATGTTAATAACTTTTTTGAAAATAAACTTATAATATTTATATTTCACGAAATGATGTGTCTTGTAGTTCTTAAAATAGGGTTACGATTTTAAAGTGATCGGTCCAATAGTTTAAAAGTTATTTTATTTGTTTATCCCAAATTAACATTTTTTGCAACAATATAAGTCAGAAATTTATACAGTTTTAGAAATTGTAAGGGTTGTTTCTGGTAGAAAAAGACTTGTTTTATTATTTACATTAAAAAAAATTAAGAAAATTAATTTTAAATATTGCAAAATAATTTTGCAAAACCATATCGATTTTTTGCTTATAAACAATTAGAATAAAATTAAAAAAAAAATTAATGGGAAAAAACCCCGTAATTGGCTGTATACCATCGTTTAAAAAAACACAGAAGTTAAAACACTTCACAAATGTGTATTTAGGTATAAAACAAACAAGTTAAAACTTTTTAAAAAAGTGTCGTCACATTTAACGTTCTGGCAGAATGTTTTCGATCACTACGGATCATCTTCAGTGCCTAGTATTTGTTGCTAACTATATAAATATGGTGTCTATAAGACTTCCATGTTTGGGTTGGTAAAGTGTCACATTTTACATTAGATAATGTTGATACTGTAGGTCGATGACAATGGATGTATTTAAAATTAAAAATTTACTTTAGGGACTACATGTCTCCTAAGCTCGAATACTTGCACGTTGTCAGTTGAAGCGACGACACAGACCAAATGGCTGATGTCACAGGAGATAACTTAAAGACAGCTAAACTTGACAGGATTTCAGTATGTTCCGAACAACAACAAATTTTCTGCTCTGCTACGATAGTAACAGTATCATAGGATTGGAATGCAGCAAGCGCAGAAAGGATGATGAATTTTCTAGAATCTGCCTATGAGCTTGAATTTTATGTGTCGTTGACTTTCCAGCAGTAAATCCGCATTGATATTGACCAACAATATCCTTTGTAAAATGTTTAAGTCTTTCAAATAATAAATTGTCGAAGATTTTATACGCAGATGCCAACAGAGTAATACCTCTATAGTTCTTACACACCAGTTGATCACCCTTTTTATGCAACGGGCATATTATTCCCTTCAGCCACTCTTCTGGTACCCATTAATTCTGCCATATAAGTACTATTAGTTTATGGATTGCTGAAAAAAGTTGATTACCACCTTTTTTATACATTTTCGAACAGATTTCATCGATTCCTTTCGGCTTTATTGTCTTTGAGTTTTAGGATCGCATTTGAAACTTCTTCTCTTGTTGGGTCTTCACTGTGTAGTTGACGTTGTAGATTTTGTTGATTTTCTATGTTGTACTCTCCTTTAATATCGTTTATATTTAGATGTTCACTGAAATATTGTGTCCATCTGTTAAGAACTGAATTTTTATCATATAGAATTTCACCGTTAGTGTCTTTACAATTTTTCAATCGTGATTTAAATTCTCGACGGCTAGTATTTAAGGATTTGTAGTATTTCCTCTTTTCATTTTTATCGAATAAATTTTGTATGTCACTGAGAGTGCTCTGTTCGTATTTCCTCTTCTTACGTTGATGGATGCATTTTTGCTGTCTTCTAAGACGTCTATACTCTTATTTTTTTCTCCGTGTACAACCTACGTCAATAGTTTTTTGATATGCTGAGTTCTTTCCATTTGTGACCATTTCGCACTCATGATCAAACCAATGATTTCTTTTTTTCTGACTTGGTTTTGCCCAATATTTCAACGGATTTCTTTAACTCAATATCTCGTATATTTGCCTATAGTTGGTTAATATCTTCTTCTTATTTTAAGTTTTTTTGCCCTTATTTGATCTTCTATTTGCTGTCTGTATACATTTGCAATGTCGGGATATTTTAGTTTAGTAATGTCGATTTTTTTCTCCTTCTCCCCATCTCCTTTTTTAAATTGGATATTCTCTCTTAAAATCATGCTTTAACTAGATAATGATCACTATCTATGTTTGCTTCTCTAAAAGACCTCTAACATCTAATAAGTTAGAGCAGTGTCTTGCATCGATGATTATATGATCTATTTGGTTACTCGTTTCACTATCAGGAGATTTCCTAGTTCCTTTATGTATATCTTTATGGGGGAATCTTGTCCCAGCTATTACCATGTGCTTAGACATCGCAAAGTTTATGATTCTGAGACAGTTATCATTAGAGTCTACGTGTACGCTGTTTTTCCGACGGTGAGCGATTCCCGGTCAACTTTGGAACGCTGTAAAATCCAGAGAAATTGATAAAATGAAACAAATTTGTAGTAAAAATTATTTTTTAAAAACTCTTTAATATTGCTCGGATGTCATTTTATTGTAAAATTGGCAAAAAAAAAGACCAAAAAGAAAATTTGTTCCAGAACTTTTTTATTTTCCATTTTATGATAAAAAGTAATAGAATAAAAGATGTAGACAAATTAATTTGCTACAAATAATATGTGATATAATTTTCTGTCGAATTGCTAGTTTACGTGATACAACTCCATTTTTCTAAGATGCCGGCCAGGAGATAAGGGTGCGACCCCACAAACTCGAACTTAAACTTATATTTACCCTCCCAACACATTAAAAAAATAAAATTGCGTCCTCTAAGAAATGCACGCTAAGGAATAAAAAATGTAACATTTTAATAGACTATGTATGAATCTCATGGAGGGCATGTAATACGGATGGAACAAACTGACCCAGCTAGGAAAACGTTCCTTGATAGACCCATTGGTCAGAACAAGGTTTCTTGATAACATCGATGAAAATATGAGAAATATGGGCATACGTGATTGACGGAGGAAGGCGATCAATATGAATGACTGGAGGAAGCTAGGACCCAAGATTAGAAATAGACAGTCAGAATGATGATTTAGTTAATATGGTAATATCATTAATATGATAGTATATAATAGAAATAAAAAACTTCCTACCTAAACAAGTTATGCATCGAGAGTGAATGTAGGTATGTTAAAAACAGATCCTTAAATAATGATCTTTAAAAATCCAAAATTTATTTAAAAAACCTAGTTGTGTGTTAAATGAAAAAGTAAAAGTAATATTCGAAAATGACTATTTTATAACCAAAACATCAATTTGTGCTCTAAAAGTCAATATGCCATGATTACAATAAATACCGATAATAATTTTATGGCTTAATTGCCTAATTTATGTTCTGTCCTGTAGTGTATCATTAATTTTGATTAATTTCTGTGTATGTCAATGTTTTAATGACACAAATTAGAAACTTACGAAATCGTCAGTGTATATTCGTAATAACGAGTCACAGCATTAGGTTCTTACATAAGTACGTATAGAAAATGGTGATATATTAGAGAAAACCGCTTTATATAACTTTGGTTGATATTCAATCCTTAAAGGATTTATACTCTAGAATAAACTTAATTTTTATTTATTGACATAATTGGTCTAACCACTTAAATTTTATACTGTTTTATATTTCATTTATTTAAATATCAGGATGTGATTTATTCTCGCTAATCGATCGTTTCTATCTAGATGGATTAGAGGTTACGTTCAGGGTTTTCCTTCTTCTTTTCCTTTTTGTGTAGACATGACTCTTTTTTTCAATATGTTTTCAGTAACTCAGTAAGTTATACTGACTGTTTTTTAAATTCTGTCTTTTATTTCTTTCCCGATAATTTTATTATTTCTCCATATTGTTTCATTTAGGTAACCTGCGGCTATGTTGGCTCTATTAACGTAATCTTCCACTTCTGTTTCAAGCTTTCCGTAGCTAGATAGTGTAATGATGCCTAGGTATTTAAACTCCATCACTTGCTCTATTATCTGACCTTCTAGCTCCAATTTACGTTTAAACAAATTTGCTGTTATGACCATGCATTTTGTCTTTTTTGGGGAAATTAATATATTAAATATTCTGTCAGATAGATTAAATTGGTGCACCGCACATTGTAAACCATCTTTACTTTGAGAGATAAGTAAGTATTGCGTCGTCGGCATAGCGATTATTTTGTTTAAGTTATTGTTGTTTTGTTGCTTTAAGTTTTTTTTTACCATTTGGTACAAAAGGATACCATTTGGTGTCCTTTTTTAGCTATCCAGGTTTTTCCAAAATGAGATAATCCATAACACGACAAAAAATATGGCAATTTTAAATCCACTTTTACCAAGCAATCTTACTCATTTCTGATCTTATGGAAATTTGTTTATCATATATGATTGATTAACATATGATGATATGTACATATTTTAAAAGTATATTCATTGGAGACTTGAGCCGATACTTCAAATTTAAAAATTTTACTTGACCGGTGACCTGATGGTGACCAGAAAACTGTAGGGGTGGAAACTGGAGTGGTCGTCATAAGCTAAATCAATATACAAATTGTGAGTAAGTCTGTAATTTATTTCTACAACCTTGTTTAAACAAAAAGAGTGAATTTCTGCCCTTTCGCAAGGCCATATTATGAAATTATTATGTAAACCAAAAATAATTGATGGATTCGACCGTTACTTGATGGAAATTCATTTTATGTAACAATAAAACACTGAAAACTTTGTTTTCAAACTTCCACAAAATTTATTTTAAATATTATCACTACAGCTGTTTCGGCTGATTGCCTTTCTCAAGTGATCTATTTTGGCTTGGGTTTACAAATTTATAGTCTCTAATGAAATAGGTTGAGGAGGGGAGAACTGTTTGTCTCAAGTTGGTCATTCAGAATTATATCTGTGTTTTTTAATTTGTTGATTTCCATAGAAATCTAGAATCTATCTTCTTTGTTAGAATCTATGGAAATCAACAAATTAAAAAACACAGATATAATTCTGAATGACCAACTTGAGACAAACAGTTCTCCCCTCCTCAACCTATTTCATTAGAGACTATAAATTTGTAAACCCAAGCCAAAATAGATCACTTGAGAAAGGCAATCAGCCGAAACAGCTGTAGTGATAATATTTAAAATAAATTTTGTGGAAGTTTGAAAACAAAGTTTTCAGTGTTTTATTGTTACATAAACCAAAAATACCACCTTGGTAAGAAACATTATACAAACTGGAATTGTTTAAAAGAAACCGAGCTGATATTATCTCATCAAGGTTAGACAGCGTACATATAGTATACCGTTAGGTACCAAGGCGTACTAGGCGTTCTGCGCCGCAAGTTCGCTTAGCTTTTTGATTGCAGCCCTCTGTAATCAAACATTTGCAGCAAAACAATGTTTTTTTACTGCCAGGATTCTTCAAAATATGTGAGAAGAAGAATACTTAAATTATATAGTGATTTATGTTCTTGATGTTAGTAAAGGCGTCGGTCAAATAGCTCAGCGGGCTGTGCGGCTGCCTCTCATTCTGTCGACTCTTCTCTCGACTGTCGAATGGTTCAGTGGATGTGGGATCGAGCCCCAGCTCGGTGTACAGAAAAACAAAAAGTCTAACACAGCAGTTTAAAATTCTAGATGAATCTGCGGCTTAGACTAGGATATGCTGGGATCTGATCGGCCTATGGTGGAGCAGTACGGCAAGAGATAAGGGCTTGCGGCTCGGTGATACTCCTCCATAGATCCCTACCGGACGGCGTAACGCCTAAAAAAACCGGGTATATTATATATATATATATATATATATATTTATATATATATATATTATATATATATATATTTATATATATATAATATATATATATATATATATATATATATATATATATATATATATATATATATATGTATATATGTTAAATCACTAACTTCTTGATTGACTTTTTAAAAAGATTTATTTCACAAATAAAAGTTACACTTAGTTATACGATAAAATGAAGCAAATAAAATTATATAATACAAATGTTATTAGTAAGAAACTTATATGACGAGTGAAAAATATAATGTTAGTCCTGAATTTATAATCTATCTACAAAATGTGGTGTCGGCATTTCCCACGAAAGGCCAGCTTTGGTCAGAGTTTGATGTCCGTGCATAGTCAGCTATCTCTATGGGAACGCTTGCTAAAAGAATGATGAAATAGGAACTGATATTGCGAAACCAAAGTGTCGGTAACCCTTGAGTGGTTCAAGGTGACTATTTTCACATATAACAGCTCCCCTCATTAGTGAAAAGTCGATGCCTTGCTTCGACTTTTAAAGCTCAATTGGGGTTTCGGAGACGTCTTCATTTTCTGGGCGTACGTCTGGTCTTCTTTTAAAGGTTAATCCTTTAAGTTTCTGTTTAATGGAACTGCTGCGATGTGGTGAAGGTGGAGGTGAGTCCTGAGGGTAGTTCATGGCAAGTCTTGGAAATCTTTTGCGTCTACATTTGCAGAGGATGTATACAAAAACTAGAATGATAATTAATGATAAAGACAATATAGTGAACCAAGGCAAATGTTTTTCGATGAATGGTTGGTTCATGATTTGGTCGAGTTCTTCTGAATATTGGTCCAGCTTATGTTGTGCAATATTTAAATCGTCTGCATTTATCTTATTGAGTTTTAATGGTTTCAAATTTGGTATATGGTTTCTTCTTCCGAAATGGTCACAACATCTGTATGGAATATTAACTGGATGACTTCTGTAGGTTATATTTGGATATTTATTGATTTGATCTCTGGCGTGGACTCTGGTACTTCCAATAAATGCTGTACATTCGGGTAGTAATCTTAGAATTGTGTTTACTTTGATTGTCTGGGTACTAATGTCTTTTCTTTCACACTTGATTGTAACTGGTAATGGATCGGATACTGTTATTAACCATAAATTTCGGTCAATTTCTTGCACATTGTAATCTTGTGCTAAAAACGTCGACATCTGACAAGTTTTTGGTAGAAAGCTAACTGGTTTCAATAACTGTGCCTCACATATAGTATCGCTGTCTATTGGATAGGGAAGAATATCTGTGCACATTCTTTGATTTGGACTAATTGATTTGCATTCTTCTGTGTTTCGGGGTAATACATATGAAATTGAATCATCATCTCGCGCTATATACTTATGTATTGTAGAGAGTGTATGAAAAAGACCAGTTTGATTATCTAATATTGGTATCGAATATAGATGATATAAGGTATAGATTTCGGGGTCGACTAGTGGAATTTCTAGGACGAATACAATTTTGGAATCGAGTTGATATGCTTGAAGTTTTATTATATCAATATATTGGGCTATATTTGATGTATAAATTGGCAATGGTAATACATTATTTTGTAATGATTGTGAGATAGTTTTCAATGAATCTAGTAAATCATTGGGCGAAATAATTGAACTGTGTAAAATTTGCAACCGAGAAAAGGTGATGGCGTTCAAAATGTCATTGAGATAATTTTCTAAAAATATGTAGCTTTCCATTAATGATTCACACAAATTTAAGGTTTGTAATTGTGCACGGTAAATGATATGTCGTCTGCAATGTCTATAAGAGTGGTTTCGATATCGTTTAGGTCTTTGTTAAAAGTTTGTTCGTCTATTTGTAATTTTTGGATAGTAGTGTTAAATGATTTTATGACAGAAGTTGTAACAGAGATTTGGTTCTTTAGGAGTGTTTCTATTTGCTTTTCATCTGTAGTGATCCTATTTATACATTGATTGAAATATTCACCGTCTGATGCGTCTAAATTTCCACTAATAGATTTCCATAAGGTTCCAACACCATTGATTAATCCTCGTTTTTGGCGTGGATTATAGGCTCGTGTGTCGGCAATTACTTCTCTATATTTTAAATTTACGGAATTAGAAATTTGTCTTATCAAACTAATGTGTGTTTGTACTTCGGATTGAAATGCAATTTTTCTTGGAGTATCGGCTTTAGTAAATTTATCTAGCAAGTTTTCTAAAATTCTGTCGTTGTTGGATATGGCAGTTTCTATAGGGAGCAATTCCTTGTAAACAAGTAATGTCCATTTATCGTTAGATATTCGAATGGTACCTTCTTCGTGATAGAAGATTCCGACTGTATTATTTATGGGAGAGAGGTAAAATTGGGAGTAGGCGACTGAGAATAGTCCATAGAATCTGTAAAGAAGAAATTTATTCAAAATAAGGTTTCAGTCTGTCAAAATTTACTTTAGAGGTTTGGTTAGTTTTGGGGTTAAGGATAATTGCGGAATTTGTAAAAACTTCTTGAATTTCGAAAGGTCCATTAAAAAGATTATCCGATTTTGATTTAATTTGGGATTCTTTTACATAAACTTTGTCACCAATTTTAAAATCAGGTCTTCGTTCTGAAATATTCTCGTCAAATCTTACTTTCGCCTTTTCTTTCTGTCTTTCTGTTTTTGCTTTGGCTACTTTGTAAAAATATTCCATGCGATTATTCAGGTCTCGAATATATTTGCTCATTAGTGTTTTTTGGTTGTATAGAGTTTCTGGTGGTCGGCTTGCAGTGTGCCCAAATATAAGTTCATATGGTGTGAAACCGTGGGTCTTATTTTTTGTGTTGTTATAGCATATTATTGCATAAGGAAGTATAGTGAAGGGATGATCGTTTGGGTTCTCGGCTTGATTTGCTCTAATCATTTCTGAGAGTGTGGCATGAAATCTTTCCACAGACCCATTAGATTGTGGATGGTTAACACTAGAAAATGTTAGTTTAATGTCGTATAATCCGCATAGATCTTTGATTATAGCATTCTCGAATTCTCGACCGCAATCACAATGAATTCTTAGTGGTGTTCCATAGTGTTGAAAGAAGAGTAGGAGTGTGTTGGCTACTGTTACTGCCTTTTTGTCTTCCAAAGGGTAGGCTTGCGTGAATTTTGTCAATTCGTCACGAATAGTTAAAGCGTAGTTTCTGGTGGGGTATTCAAATATGTCTATGTTGATCCTTTCAAATGGTGTTTTTGGTGTTTCCGTTATAACTAATGGTCCACTTAGATTTTTTCTGTAAATTTTAACCTTTTGGCAAATTTCACAGGCTTTTATATATTTTTCTACGTCTTTTGCTAAGTTCTTCCAATTATATTTTTCTTTTATACGTCTAACGGTTTCGTTTATTCCTCTGTGCAAGTTATTTTTGCCACAATGGTAATGTTCTAGGATTTGTGGGGTTTCGTCTTCGCTTGCCTGTTTAATTACATTTTGGCAGATTTTTAATTTAAGTTCTTTGTCTGCAAATATATAGGAAAATATTTCTAGAATGGGAAGTTCGAGATTGTTTTCTATGCAATAGGTCTTTGATTCGTCAAATTGTTCTTGGTTCGCATAAAGTATGAGAAATAAATATGACATTACTCTTTGTGGATCGTAAGGTAATGGGATAATGAAATATTTTCGATCTTTTACGGTTTTACTAGATACAATATTGATCCTTCGGTTACTGTATTCTATATTTTCTTCGAATATGTCACTCATTATTTTTTCGTGCAGGTCCTCAAGTTTATTCTGCCAGAAAAAGGTAACAATATTCTTGTGAGATTTATCTAACAGTTCTGCGTTTGACGTTTCTATTTTGGAGTAATCGATAATGGATTTGGTTCTATATAATTCTAGAAATTTATCGAATTCTTCGGACATCTTTTCTATTCCTTCTTCTGTGTCTTCTTTTTCTTCTTCGTCTTCATCTGTCTCGGTTTCATCTCTGTTAGATGCGTGCAGGGCAAGTTTTGATTGAAAATCTGCACAGTCCTTAAAATGGTTTATTTTTATTCTGGAGAGTGCATCTGCGTTTCTGTTGATTTTTCCTGAACGGTGCTCTATTTTGTAATTATATTCTTCAAGTTTTAGGCGCCAGCGTGCTAGGCGGCTTCCTGGGTCTTTGATTGAAAATAGCCAAGTAAGAGGTCGATGATCAGTGATAAGAGTAAACTTGCGACCGAAAAGATATGGTCTGAAATGTTTTACTGCCCATACTATAGCTAGTAATTCTCTTTCTATTGTGGAATATTTGGTTTCCGCACTGCATAATGTTCGTGATGCATAAGCGATTGGCAGATCTTTTCCTAATGGGCCTTGTGACAAAACGGCTCCAATTGCGAAAGCACTAGCGTCAGTAGTGAGTAAAAAGGGTTCTTCAAAATTTGGATATATGAGAATTGGGTCTGTCATTAGAATATTTTTGAGATCGTTGAATGCTTCCTTACATTCGGCATTAAAAACAAAGGGGACTTCTTTTTGAAGTAATTTAGTCAGTGGTTTGGAAATTTTGGCAAAATTCGGTATAAATCTGCGGTAGTAACCTACTAGGCCTAAAAATGATTTTATTTCTTTAGTTGTCTTGGGTTCTGGGAAACTTTTTATGCATGATACCTTGGCAGGATTTGTTTTTACTCCGTGTTCAGTTACGAGGTGTCCTAAGTATGCGACTTCTTTTCTTAAGAATTCACATTTATCCGGTTGTATCTTCAGATTTGCTTTTCTTAATCTTTTAAATACTTCTGTCAGTCGTGACATATGCTCATGAATGGTGGCTGAATAGATGATTATGTCGTCCATATATACTAAACATCTCTCGTTTTGAATTCCTAAGAGGATGTTATCCATTACTCGTTGAAATGTGGAAGGAGCGTTCCTTAATCCGAAAGGCATACGAACAAATTCGTAATGTCCGTTGTCTACTGAAAATGCTGTTTTTTGGATATCTTTTGGATCGATTTCAATTTGGTGGAATCCGGACGCCAAATCTAATGTTGTAAAGTATTGACACTTTCCAAGTTGGTCCAACAATTCTGAAATTTGTGGAAGTGGATAACGATCTTCTATTGTAACTTCATTAAGTTTACGATAGTCAATAACGACTCTCCATTTCTGTTTGCCAGATGCGTCAAGTTTTTTGGGTACCACCCACACTGGACTTGACCAGGGCGATATGCTATGCCGAATTATTCCTTGCTCTAGCATTTTGTTGGTTTGCGTCTTTACCTCTTCTTTATGAACCTGTGGATATCTGTAAGATTTCGTGTATATCGGTTTCGCGTTGTTCGTTTTGATTGCGTGCTTAATTTCATTTGTGAATGTTAGCTTGTCACCTTCTACGTAAAATATATCTGAAAATTCCGTACAAATGTTTAGAATTTGTTCCTTTTCTTCTGAGTTTAAGTGGTCAATTCTCAGTTGTTCTCTAATTATTTCTTCTCTGTCTATAATTGGCTGTTCGCAGTGATTTTGATCGTAGGTGAAGATTGTCTCCAAGTTTTCGATAGGTTCGATGGAAATATTCGAAAATTCGATTATTTTTGGCATTGCATTAGCATTAATGACGGAAGTTAAAAAGTCTCCGTTTTCGTCTACATGGACTAATGCGTGAGGAATTCGAACTTTTTCGATTTCTTGGGATGACAGTATTGCGTCTGTATTGGATAGGTTGCATTTCAATTTGAATATTTGTTCTGTTCGGCTATCAATCGAAATTTGGTTTATTTTTTCTTTTATTCGTTTTTTCTCTGGTCTTGGGATGTGTTTGTGTTGATCATGAGTGTTTTCGTGAAATGAGCTGGTATTGTGTTGAGCTTTAACGTTTGAGTTTGATTTCGGATATGTTTGGAAATTATTTGACAGTACTATTTTTGTAGGAAATGTAACCGGAATATTTTCTGTGGGTTTATGGGTCTCTTGTCCGACTTTATGCAGGGTAAGAGTTTTAAAATTTGTATGAAGTTGTCTTGTTTTAAGGTCTATTACACATTCGTAGTGGTCTAGGAAATCTAGGCCTATTATGCCGTCAAAGTCAATGTCTAGATTAAAAATGAAAACTTTGTGAGGGTTGTCATCGGTAAAGGGAATAAGGACAGATTCTGTAATTAGAAGTTTCTCGTCGGTTATGCCTTGAATGGTAACATTTTCTGGGGATCGGTTATGATAATTTCGTGCAGTATTCTCTTTGAAAACTGTAATTCCTGCACCGGTGTCAATTAGAAGTTTAAAAGTATTCGTAGCGTCATTGATATAGTATAAGTTTTTAGAGCTCATTGTGTGGAAGGGGCTTACAGGAATTTCTGTTCGGGGAAATTCACATTTGGATCGAAATTGTCCAAATTGAGGGCTTGGATTTGTTGTTGTACATTCGTGATATCGGTTGAAAGATTCGTATGTACTGGGGGATGGTTCTGATTGGGTAGCGAAAGAAAATCCTGATAATTTTCTGTATCAGGTGTATTATTAATATAATCAGATGTGTCATTGGTATATTCGTAAAAATAGTTAGTTTGAAGATCATTTTCTGTATAATAATCTTCATAAGATTCTACAAGATCGTCAGGGTATTCATTAAAGACATGGGCTCTTTGCTGAAAATTTTGGAAATTTGGATTTCTCTGAATAACAGAGGGGCGATTCTGCGGTTGATTTTGAGAAGGGAAATTCGATCTCTGTGGGTTTAAATTTTGTTGATTAGAAGAGTATTGGTTTTGATTACTTGGGTAATTTTGTGATCTAGTATTATATTGATTGGATTGGTTTTGATTATTTTGGTAGTTTTGTGGTCTACCGCTATATTGATTTTGATAAGAAGAAAAACGTGATGAGCGACATTCGCTACTTAAATGGCCAATACGACCACAACTTGTACATTTAGAAAAATTAGATGAGGTTCTTCTCATCGGTTGGGAAGGTTTTGGGTTATTTTGGCTATCTTTATTTGATTTTTGAGATTCGAAATACGATAACTGAAGTTCACGTCGGATACGGTTACTGGCTTCAATAAGGTCTTTAGGGTTACTGGCCCTAATTATTTGTCCTAAGCGGGGTTCTAGTCCAGTTAAGAGAGTATTCAAAGCCATAGAGTCAATTAACGTGCATTGGGCGGTTTTTTGGTCTTGTGTTAGGCCTGATTTTTGAATTGAGGCGTGCATGTTTGCATTTAGAACTTGTAATCTGTTGAAAAAGGTTAAAGGTGATTCGTTCGATAACTGTCGAAGTCTTTGTAGGTCGTGAATTAAGGAAGTGAGATCTCTACTATCTCCGAAATGAAGGTTTAATAAATTTTTTATGTCTGTGTATGAAGTTGGTTTTCTAGAGTTTATTAATTGAGCTGCTTTACCTTTTAGTTTATTTTTAATGTGAATCGTTAATAAAATACGTTGGTCTCCCGAAGACATTTTAATCGCGCAATCACATGCGTCTAAGAATGTGGGAAGAGAGATTGGGTCTCCTTCAAACTCAGGAATTATGGAGAATATTTCTGAAAGTTTGTATGGTTCAATTTCAACTTGGGTTTGTGAACGTGTTTCAGGCATTTTGATAATAATATGTTAGTGGAAGTATAAAACAAAATATACGAATAGTAAATATGGTAAAATAAAATGAAATGTAGTAAAATCAAGTAAAATATGGTAAAATCAAGTAAAATGTGGTAAAATAAAGTAAAATATAGTAAAATATCGATGAAAATATAATACGAAATCTATAAAATGTGTAAATAAGAATGATAAAATAATAAAAGTATGCAATAAAAAGGTATTTCCTTATTAGATAATCAACTTGGCTTGACTTTCTGTATAGTCAAGATTATAAATTGAAAAAAAATTATGATGTATGTACGGTATGTTTGCAAATATAAAAATAGTAAAAACGAGATGATTCAATAACTTACATTAACAGAAACATCGAGTACGTCTTGTTTTCTAACGGGATCTGCTACCAGGGGCTTCACCAGGTGTTCCTTCCGTAGTATCCAGTTGAATGAGGACGGCTCTAGGTTCTTTTTCCGTTGAGGGATAGGGATCCGCCGTTGTTAGTGAGTTTCCTTGTTCTAACAACGTTAACCGGATCCTACTGACTGCGCCAAATGTTAAATCACTAACTTCTTGATTGACTTTTTAAAAAGATTTATTTCACAAATAAAAGTTACACTTAGTTATACGATAAAATGAAGCAAATAAAATTATATAATACAAATGTTATTAGTAAGAAACTTATATGACGAGTGAAAAATATAATGTTAGTCCTGAATTTATAATCTATCTACAAAATGTGGTGTCGGCATTTCCCACGAAAGGCCAGCTTTGGTCAGAGTTTGATGTCCGTGCATAGTCAGCTATCTCTATGGGAACGCTTGCTAAAAGAATGATGAAATAGGAACTGATATTGCGAAACCAAAGTGTCGGTAACCCTTGAGTGGTTCAAGGTGACTATTTTCACATATAACATATATATATATATATATATATATATATATATATATATATATATATATATTATTAAGAATAAACATGTGTGCCTAATTTGCAATGAATATGTAGCCTTATGTAAGGAATTCAACCTCTCCCGACACTTCATGACAAAACATTATAATGACACCTATGAAGCTATACCGAATATGAAAGAAAGCAAACAGTAGGAGCTCTACTTAGAAACTGTCAGGTCAGCAAAATATTTTTAAAAAACAAAGTTGTTCTCAAAAGCAAGTTAGATGTGCCAGTTACGTGGTAGTATATAATATTACAAAAAGTCAGCATTGTCTGATGGTGAATTTGTAAAAACTTTATGCACCAAGTATGTGAAGTGAGAAAAAGGTCGAAGCCACGGAAATGGATGCCATCAGAAGATCGATGAGAATATCAAGAGCCGACAGAATACGGAATGAAGTGATAAAACAACAAATGGGTATAGAGGGCACTATAGTTGAGGATATTGAGAGAAAACAGCTCATATGGTATGGGCATGTGAGCCGAATGGGGGACGAAAGATTGCCTAAAAAAACGATGATGTGGCAACCCTCAGAGAAGAGGAAACGAGGAAGACCACCGCAGAGCTGGAACCTAGGAGTTAGGAAAGCGATTAGCGCTCGAGATCTGGACGAAGACCTAACTCAAGACAGAATACAGTGGCGTTTGGGAGTCGCACAACGTCGTAAGACGTTATAAAACCGAATATATATATATATATATATATATATATATATATATATATATATATATATATGTATGTATGTATATATATATATATATATATATATATATATATATATATATATATATACATATATAGTATGTGAAGTATTGTGTCATATCAAAAAGAAAAAAGAAGCAGTAAGTTTGTCCAGAAAAACAATTACTTCTAGGATTGGAGTAATCGATAGGCAGTTTGTCTCATTCATAACAGATAGGAGCCAAAGATAGGAGACTTAAAATTATGTTCTTTTGCGTTCGATGAAAGTACATACACAACTTTTGTGTTACTGAAGAATTAGTTTGTATGCGTTCAATGAAGGGAACGACAAAAGGATCAGATATTCTTCAAGAATCTAAAGAAACCATCACATCTTTGAAAGTATCTGTAAGCAATATTTGTAACATTACTAATGACCTAGCATCATACATATACAAACAAAAACATATACATAAAAACAAATATATATATATATATATATATATATATATATATATATATATATATATATATATATGTATATATATATATATATATATATATATATATATATATATATATATATATATTATAATGTAGTAGGTAATACAAAAAAAAAATAAAAAAATAAAACGTAGATGAAGTATCGGAAGAAAAAGACTGATAAATTTGAATACGTTGTTAGAAAGTAGTTCAATAGAACTATTTAGAGCAGTAGTGAATAAAATATAAATAGCCTAGGTGATATCTAACTTCTATTAGAAATACACACTCTAGAGAAGAAGATGGCAAACATTCTCTTACAGCATCAGAAAACTGAACTCAAACAATCACAGATATTCCCAATTGGATGCTTTTTACTGAGATATCATTTCAATGAAATGAACAAAGTGACAAAACATATAATATAATAATTTGCAAAAACGCAAAGGAAATCGCAAAATTGCTAAAATTGTAGAATAATTGTTTACCAATACCATAATTACCTCGAAAAGATCCTTTTAGAACCTGATCAGGTTAAGTAGCTCGGAAACTGCTAATAGGTTTTCTTAGAAGTCTAGTTTTTTTTAACCAACACAAAGTTGTAGGATATAAACAAAAGATATTTCAGGCCATAGCCTTGAAAGGTCTACTACGCTAAATAGGACGACGGGAAACGTACTGTTTGTTGCCCATTCTTTTTGTTGAAGTATATTTGAAGAGTATATATTTTATCAAATTACATTTAGGTTAGCCGTCATTATCTTCTCATTATGTATGTACCATTATAGAGAGGAAATAAATAAAATCCGAACAAAATTATTCATCTGTTTAGTACAACTATAGAGGAAACTTTCGACTATATATATAACTTTTGAACTTTTCTAAAAACTCACAAAATTACAGATCGCTAGTATATTTTATCTATATTAGTGGCATCTGGTTGGAACATAGATCAACATTAATTACATCTGAAACCATTTGGAAGTCAATAAATCTCTCACTGAATAAAAAATTTAAAACGAATAGGATAAACGAGCGTATCATAAACAAGGATTTAATTTATGTTAATGGCGCAAATACATCGCTTCTAAAACATCAATCATTTTTTAAAGTTCTTTTCTAATTTTGCTAGTAACTTTTCTCACGACTAGATAGTTTTTTCACTCGGAAATATTGAATACCTAATATTCTCTAATTATTTACTAATTTAAGTAAATTACTTACTTAAATTTGTAGATGATTTATTGGGTAATCAGCAGAAATTATACTAAATAATATACTGCCTTTTTCGTTGATTACTATTTAAACTATACATGTATATTGAAATTACAAATGCATGCGAAATAAGACTGCTAAATAAAGAAATCGAATAACTTGAGAGTAATTATTATGATTGGTCAAATTACACAAAAAGTTAAAGAAATGGCAGGGTTGCAACGAAACAAACGTATTTTCCAACTTTTAGACAAAAATAGTAACACCATTATGGAGACAGAAAAAACTAAAATGCTGGAGAGAATACATCGAAGAGCTGTTCGAAGACGAAACAGGAAAGGAGGATAGAGCATTTATGAGTTGCTCATAGTTGCAATATTTTTGAGTTGCTAAATAGTCAGTAGGCAAGCCAAACGTTAACGAAATCGACAATCAGTTCCATAAGTTCCATTTACCAATAGTAAAGTCTTCTTCTACTTTTTGTAGATCTTTCGATCTGTTTAATTCTGAAGCTGCCTCTGGTTAATTTCTTGGGAGGTAGATTGCCAACTATCCCTCCATCTTTTAGGTGGTCTTCCGGGGGGTCTTGAACCGGGCGGATTGTTTTCTAGGGCAATTTTTGGGAGTCTATTCTCATCCATTCGTCTTACATGGTTGTACCACATCCTCTTGCGCTGCCTTCCCCATCTTACAATATCTTGAATTTTGCACTGCTCTCTAATGTTTATATTTCTCGCTCTGTCTCTTCTTGTTATCCCCATTATTGTTCTTAGGGTTTTCATTTCGGCAACCCTTAGCATCTGTTTCGTTTTGTTGGTATCTTCGCGCACTTCTATGCCATATGTCATGATCGGTCGTATGCAAGTCTTATAGATTCTAATTTTACTATCTGTGCGCATATACGGATTTGACCAGACTATCTCCCGCAGACATCCTGACAGTGCAGATGCTTTGTTGATCTGACTCCTCAGGTCCTTTACTGGGTCGTGGGTGCTTGATATATCTATGCCCAGATATCTGAATTGCATCACCTGTTCTATGGGGTTGTCCTCAACCACTAACTTACATCTGAGCGGATCTTTCGCTATTGTCATACATTTAGTTTTGTTGGTAGAGATGTTCATATTTAGTAGTCGGCTTGTTTAAAAGAACTGAAAGAGCTGCCTTTGGAGATCATCTTCTGATTCGGCAATAATTGCTGCATCGTCTGCGTAACACACCATACTAATTCTTTTGTTTTACAATAGTAAAGTGTTTTTCACATTCTATCACATTAAGTCTCTTAATAACTGGTTATTAAGATTTATGTTAGCCATTTTGACAGTATTATACTAGTTTTATTGATAGATCTCTAGAAAAAAAAAGTAATGCTACTTTATTATTTTTAAGAAATAGTTTCAGTTTAATCTGATAGGTGTCTGGATCTACTACTTCCTTTATGGTTGTGAAATTTTTCTTATTTTTCGCGTATATTACGCATGCTTGATTCCAATCTTTTAACTTCAAGTAGCTGCTAAAAACTACTGCACTAAGTACAACTGCTGTTGTAACTACTAAATAGGACTGTGAGATTAAATAAAGAAACATTTGCTAAGTACACAGTAAGATACGGTAATAATTGTCTTCATACTTACGATTACGAGTTATTAAATGTTATGTCTGGCACGTACTGTTGTATGTAAGCTTGCTCACTAAAAAATAAAACATTAAACAGAATTGAAGCTTCCAAGATCTTTCGCAGGTAACTAAAAATTTTATCTTCTTCTTTGCGTGTCGTCTTCTCTCATCAGATTAGCAATCATCATAGCGATCAGAATCTTCCAGTCCGCTGCTCTGAATAGTTATGTAAAACTGCAGTTGAACCACGTTTTTAGATGGTTCCATGTATTGTCACTAGTAGCAGTTTATAGCGCTCACCTTTCATTACAAGACCCAAATATTGCAAGTTTCTAATTTTGATAGTGTGAGTTTCTTTTTGTTCTCATTTTTTCCAATACTGCGTCGTTTGTAACTCTGTCTACCCAGCTTATTCTAAGCATTCTTCTGTGCGCTCACATTTCGAAAGCCTATAATCCATCAGCGATTTGTTTCTTTGTGTCCATTCCCCACTCAATACAACAGCATAGAGAACACATAGCACCTCAAAATTCTAACTCTTAATTTGATCTGCAAATATGCGTTGCCGAAACAATTTTCATTTTGGTAAATGCGTATCTTGCTTGTCCAATTTTTGGTTTAGTTTCTTCAGTATTGTCGTCGTTAATTATTAATCTCGAATAATTACATTTTTGGCCTTACTTTATGTGTTCTACGTGGGTCATAAGACTCTCTTGTCGTTGTTGTGATTTAGTGATCACCATAAATTAAGTTTTTTGCGTATTCAGAGTTAGACCTCTTTTCACTGTGTTCCACAACTCGACTTACAAGTTGCTGTAGATATCCGAGACATTTCGCTATCAGTGCTGTATTGTCAGCGTATTTTCGGAAAAATATTGAATAGGATAGGTGAATATACATCCTTGTCTTACACCTCTCTATGTCGACTTCATCCGAAAGCCCGTTCCCTCCTTTATTATAGCTGTTTGATTATAATAAAGTTCGGTAACAATCTAATGTCCTTCGTAGCTAAATTCTTTTGTTGGGGTAATTGTATTAGTTGGTTGATTTATATTCATGCACTTTTGGACCAAAAAATTTATGGTTAGTAAGGCTTTTCTTCTTCTAAGAGCATTTCTTAAGTCAAAATGTTTCTGGCTGATATCTTGTTCCGGTAGAATATTTTGAGGCTGTGACATAAGCTAATCATTTAATGGTTAGAGCATTGCAATAATGGCTAGAGCATTGCTCTTGCATTTTTTATGGGCAATGCAATGAAACTAGATTTCAACCATTCTTTAGCAATAGTTCCTATATTATTTATGTTCTTTAATGTACTATTATGTTTCGCGTTGATGAATTTAATTATTTCTGCTGGTATTTGATCAGGCCCAAAAGCTGCAATTTCTTTTGTTAATTTTATTGCATATAGTACTTCTTCTTTAGTAATCTTTGGACTGCTATCAGTGGTCGCCTCATTTAATCGGGGCTTCTGTCTTTCACCTTCTGGATATATTCTCTTTATATTTAAAGTTTTTCCTTGGTGTCTGAAATCTGTCTTTTATTTTTATCTAGTAACAAGTTGTCCCTATTTACCTTATTGGTTCCACTTAACTCCTCATTCTCTTGTACAGGTTAAAAGTGTCATTTTTTAATAATAACTGTTCTACTTCTTCAAACGTCTCCTCACACCATGTTTCGCTATTTTTATCCTTTCTTATATATCATGGATCATATTATCAACCAAAACAAATTAATAACAGGCACGCAGACACAGCTTTTGGATACTGTAAAATAAATAAAAGTGTCGTATTTGGGCTACTCGTTGAGATGTTCACGATAGTCCATTCCAAAGTACATACTTCAAGGTAAAAGAGAAGAGAGCTTGGAAGAAAACAATATTCATGGTTACGCCGTATACGGAACTGGTGTGAATTTTCCAAAACAGCGAACATATTTTTTCAAGCACTCATTTCGCTACTTATTATGTAGTGATGACAAAAATAAATTTAACGTAGTGGAAAAGTACATGGTACTACAAGAAGAAGTTGCTTATTCTATTCAGTTCAGATTTTAATTTTTAATTAATAAAAAAAAGTTATGTTAAAACAAGTGTTCTTTAAAATGCTAATCCGTTAAGGTCATGATTATTGTTTAAAAATTAACTCAACAACTAATGCAACTTGAAGTAGTCATTTTGATTTTTTAAAATCGTTTTAAAACAAAACATTTAAAAACCAATGTTTTATCGATTTTTTCTTGCAACATTTAATCTGCAATATTGCTGCATCATAGATTTCTATCTTAATAGATTTCTATCACCGAATTACTCTTATTTTCAACATCCTTCCCTTAATACCTATTAAATAACTACAATTAAACTAATAAAAAATCTTAAATGCTCCAATTCGTGCGCACTTTTTCTTACGTTGTTTATATCCACCCGTCATTATTTCGAGTAACACCGTTGAACTATTATTAAGTGCGGATTTACCTCCGAACGAAGTGAAATAGAAAGCACTAGTAAAGTAAAATTGTAAAGTAATTGTCAAGATAGTGTAAGTGATACAGGTTATTGTTTCATATACAAGGTTATTTAATATTATGTTATTTAAATGACAAAATCTCAACTAATTCCATTAACTAGGAAACAAAAAACTAGTAGATAAACAATGCGAAATATTTTATTATTCTTTAATTTGTGTTTGATTTAGGTATATAATTTTCTTCCTTACATTTTGTCGACCGCAAACCTTGTATATAATGTAGAAAACTGTTAAATGCTGGTCTGTAAAAAAAGTATCTGCTTCCGTAGTTGGACCTTTTATGATTCCGATAGCAGCACTCTTTACAAAAGTAGTATATCACTGTGTATAGTATTGAACTGTTTTTATTTATCTAATTTATTGTCTTTATTTATTATTAAAAGTTCTACATTTATAACCTTCACAAGGTTAAAGTCTTTATTACAATATTCACTAATTTATTACACAATATTTATTTATATTTATTTCCGGCTTACAATTTTAACTCGATCTAAAAACTCGTCTTCATATTCAAAAACTAAGTATCCTTCAATAAAGGGTTCCTTTATATTTATACTAAACAACCGTTATCTAGAAGGGTCGATGATCTTCTCCAATAGAACGGAATTCCATCGAATGCAAACAGGTTTTTTTTATCGGAGGGGACCCATATTATCTTCTTACTAGAAATTTCTGCCGGCAAGTATATGATCTAGAAAAGGCGAATGGGTTAGAAATAATATGTTTAAAGTTAGCAGTCACATTTATCAGTAACAGTACACTTATCGGAAGAATCGTTTTGCAGTGCTTATTCATTCATTCATGGCTATTCTAACTTTATTGACTGCTGTTTTAAAAAGTTCCTGTACTTGTTAATTGTATGAATCCCGGAGATTGCGCAGCCATGATATTCTCTGCCTTCCTGGTCCTCTCTTGCCGTATACCTTACCCTGCAGGATGTTTTGAAGCAGGCCAGGCCGTACCTATTTTCGTTACGCATTACATAGCTTACTATTGTTATTTCGTAGTCCTTTCTCATTATTTGCTAGCCCTTATTATAATTGTCTCTGCTTGTCCAAGAGATTCTCAGTATGCCTTTGTACCACCACATTTCAAATACTTCAAGGCGCTTCATGTATGACTCAGACAAGGTACACGATTCCACTCCGTAAAAAAGGAGAAAACATAACATCTCAGCAAGAGGATCTTTATTGCGTGTTGTAGATCCTGACTACTAAAAGTCTTTTTCATTTTGATGAATGCTGATCTTTCCTTCTTAATCCTTACTTTTATCTCCGTCTAGAATTCCAACCGTTCAATTAAATTTATACCCAGATCTATTGATAGGTGAATCTGGTGACCCATTTTATTGGTTCTTGGTTGACTAACTAATTTTGTTTATGCTAATAATATAAGTATATTCTTAGTCTTTTTAATATTAAAATATACACCAAATGTTCCAGTTTCCTCTGCTATTCTTGTAATAAGTGTTGGAAGAATAATTTATCCAAATGCGGTAGTAATATACACATCAGACCTTGTCACCTGTTGTTTTGTGATCCCCGTCTCTCGGCGTACCTTTTTAAGTATTTTTTTAAATGCTTAATATTAGGTAAGTAAATAAAGTTATTTTACTTTAAACTTAAATTGCTAATTTAAATAGCGTAAACAAGTCTTTTTAACTGAAAGAAGTGCATGATCAGTAACCAGTATTCCCCCCTCTAGCTCTTATTACTGCTCGCATCCTTCTTGGTATACTTGCAAGTAAATTTTGGACATATCTTTGGGAAACTGCATTCCATTTATCCAGTGCAGTAAGCCGAAGCTGCCCTATCGTATTTGAAATGGGATTTCTTTGTTGTATGCGGTGTTTTAGGTGATCCTACAAGTGCACGATTGGATTTGAATCCATACTAAACGGTGGCCAATCCAATCTTTGAATTTGAACCTCGTCAAGATAATTACTCACTATGGAAGCGGTATATGGTCGAATATTATCGTGCATTAACATGAATCTTTCATATGCAATGTAACCAACATATGGCAAAACATGATCTTGCAGGATGTTTTAAACGTAAGAATCACCGGTCATCAGTCCAATTACTTCCAAAAGTGCGGTGCGTACCTCCGAACTAATACCTTTCCAAAGAATTATGCCCCCACCTCCAAAACTAACGGTCTGGGCGAGATTGCAGTTGGCAAATCATTCTCCAACTCTTGGTAGACGTGGTTTTGACCATCTAGCTTCCATAATAGAATTCTGGTCTTATCAGTGAAAAGAACATTTTTCCAATTGTCGATATTCCACTGACTATGTGTTCTTGCAAATTCTAAACGACGAGCTTTATGATTTTAAAGATGACGTGGAACTTTGGCGGGGCGTCTGAGCTTTTAGTTTGCTATTTTTAATCTTCGTCTAACTGTTTCTGAACTTACATTAACTTGTCTAACATTTAATAGCTCATTTATGAGGTACATCGATGTCAATGAACGATTTAGTGTAGAAATAAGAACCAAAAAACGGCCATCAAGTACGGCCGTATACCTTGGGCGTCCCTGAGCAGTCCTTCGTACGAAATTTCATGTTTCGCGGTACCTTTTTAAATTATTCGAAACTAGATTGACTTCTCCTAAGACATCGGCGTCGTGCGATATCTTTTTGTGTTAATATCCTTCTTCGTACAAAATTATCATCTGTGCTGCTTGAGCTTCATCGCAGTATCGAATTGGTGGCATACTCGTTTTAAACTTAGTTAAATCAAAGAATATGTAATTAAACTCAATAAATTAAACTAAAAATAACCAAATTAGTATGATTTTTCCTTTACGTGAAGAACGTTTTTATGATAAAATCAAAGAATATAGACGCTTAATAAAATGTACGAATGACACTAAACGCTCAATAAACGTCAAAATAAAAGTCAAAATACACTGCATCCCAAAATTAACGCATAATTTTAAAAACCCTGGTAAATTAAATAATTTTAATGTTTCGATTTTTGTGCTAATATAATTTGTCAGAAAGTGACTGTTTTAGAATCGTTACTCTTCGCGAAGAAGGATACACTCAAGTAGAACTCGCTGAACGTTTTAACGTCACCCAGTCAACAATTTCAAGAGTGTTAACACGTTTTTCTGTTACTGGAAGTAACTCGAGAAGACCCGGTCAAGGCCGTAAAAGGGTTACAACTCCTAATCAAGACCGGTTTTTGACACTTCGTACACTGAGACAAAGGTTTGTTTCCAGTACTTCTCTACAAAATGAATTTTTGGATCGTTATAACTTTAGAATCAGCCAAAATACAATTAGAAGAAGACTTGCCGAAAACGACCTACACCCTGGAAGAGCACCAATTGGCCCATTATTGACCAGAGACCATAGAAGGCAAAGATTGAATTTTGCTCGTGAACATATTGATTGGAATAATGACGATTGGGGAAGAATATTGTTCACCGATGAATCCAGGTACTGTCTTTTTTCTGATGACAGGAGAAACCGAGTGTATAGAAGGCCTGGGGAACGCTACGCACAGTGTAACACCGTAGGGACTGTACAGTATGGCGGCGGCTCGGTAATGGTATGGGGTGGGATTAATTTAGAGGCTCGTACGGAATTAGTTAAAATAAATCACGGTCGGCTTACATCGCAGAGGTATATAACAGACATTTTAGAAGAGCATGTCGTGCCATTTGTACCATTTATTGGGGATAATTTCATGCTTATGCAAGATAATGCCAGGCCACACACGGCAAGAATTGTGCAGCAGTATCGTCAGGAGGTTGGAATTCCTGCCATGGATTAGCCTGAGAGAAGTCCTGACCTTAACCCAATAGAACATGTTTGGGACATCATAGGCAGACGACTACGACAACTACCTAATGCACCAAACCACAGCCACCTTTACTTCCAAGCCAGGAAGTAGAAATTTGGCAACAACGCGTGGTAGTCCGACTGTGGTTTGTTTTGTTTAACATTTCATATAGGAAGGCTTGTAAAGTTTGTTGAATTTAGTGTTTTTTTTAACTTTATTCGATTGTTTTATTTGTAAATTGTGTTTAAATCAATTAGAAAATATTAATATAAGTGAAATTTCATTAAATTTAGAACTTTTAGAAGATTCTTAACGACAATTTAAAAGGCAAGTATAAATATAACCTACAAAACAAACTGAAAATAATAATACTTTTGCTTCTTGTTACAAAATATGTAAACTAAAAACAACAATAACAATACTTTTGTTTTTTGTTACAGATGCTCTGGCATTGTTGTGTACCTGGTTGCAAACCAATTATGCCAGTACTTTAAAAACGAAACAGGCAGGAAGTACATTTTTGTTTCCCAAAGATCCCCAAAGAAGGTATACTGGGTTATGCTCTATTCATAGAGAAGGCTGTACAATTACCAAATCTTCCGTAGTATGTGCCAAACATTTTCATGAAGATGATATTCAGCAGACTGAACAATGAGAAGATAAAGATGGAAATGTACACATTGAAAAGTTAATATTTCCCAAAATAAAAGGCAATGCAGTTCCTAATATATTTCCTGAAGTACCATCATATGTAACTTGTCATCGTACTAAAGAAAGAAGGAATCCCGAAGACAGAAGAAACTTTTTGCATAAGAAGAGGGAACAAGAGATAACATAATTATGACAATTAGACTTAGACAATAATATCCCATTGAAAAACTGGACAAGTAAAATTACAAGTGACTGTGTATATTTCTATGTATTAAACATTAATCAGTTGGGACACAAGTGTGATAAATATTTGTTTAATATGTAGTGTAATAGTTAGCAGTAATTTTAGTGTAATCGTCAATGTAGGTAAGAATAGATTAAGTGGTAATGATTTGAAATGGATTTTACAATATAGTAAATTAACAAGATGGTCACAATTAGAGAACTTACTTTCTCATTTAGATCTGCTTTTTAGATAAGTGATAACAAATTTGAGTATTACATTCAAAATCTTTTGAGAATATAGGCTATTTTAAATCCATATACAAGTTATAAATGGTATGTCACATTCAACACATTTTTCATGTATACCTCTTTTAACTTGGTCTATATAACAACAAACCTATTCATATTTAAAATTGCTACTTTCGTATACCTACCTAAGTATGAAAATTCAACAAAAGTTATAAGTAAATAGTAAAATATTTAATTTTCAATTAGATTAATTTAGAACCATATTTATATTGTGTCTGATTTCTTAGGATGAATTTTTTAATAATAATAGTTCACTAAGTTTTTACTTAACAAATTTGATATCTTTTGTATTTTTAATAATCTTTTTAAATGTCGTGTTAATGTATTGTGTTATTTATATGCTTAAGTACTTAATATTTAAAATTTCTAGAGATTCTTGACTGCATTTGATTGTAAGATTAACTGTTTGACACTGTATTTTAAGTGCAATAAATTTTACTCTAGTGATTATTTTATTGATAATATAACCTAAATAATAATAAAACTTTATATATATTTATTAGGTAAATATAAGGTTTTATTAATTTAATTTCCCTAAAAATATTTCTGTAATGAATTGAAGTTTTCAAAATATCAGTTTCCTAAAATTCAAATTAGTTTAATATTCTGGTAGACCTTACAGCTGATTATCGGACTACCGACGTCATAGAATGTGGTGTTGCCTTTTTTACTTCATGGCTTGGAAGTAAAGGTGGCTGTGACCAAACACATTAGATGAACTGTTTTTGCGGTTGATTGAAATTTGGGATCAAATTGATCAAGAAGAAATCAGAACGATTATTCTCAGTATGAGAGATCGTTGTCAAGCAGTAATAAATGCCAGAGGAGGCAATACTCGATACTAGTACACGGTAGTAGTATTTTCTTCAACTTTAAAAACTTTTTCTTCATTAATTTATGATGTTAGTTTGTTTAGATCAGTTCGTTTAGATGTTATGATTTATGTTAGGATGTTATATTGTTGATTTCAATACATTTTTTTGTAAAAAAAGAATAGTTTTATTTAAGATGTTCTAAAACAACCATAAAGCAGAAAAGAACAAACAAAATTTTTTTCATTACAACTCAAAATAGGAATTTTAAAATAATGCGTTAATTTTGGAGCGCAGTGTATTTCAAACCAGTTGAATACATCAGCCTACTATGAATGTCATCACTAATCTAAAAATTTTTTGAAATGTAGTGACTACAAAAAAAATTGGAAAATAACAAAATACTCGATATTTTTGCCTATGAGGTATAATTAATTTAATATCACAGTTCGTTTATTGTCAAATTGATATCTGATTGAAACTAATTACTTATTATTTTCCCTGTTTAAGCACTATTTAGTTAAATATGATACTGCTGAATACGTTATTAAAAGACTTTTTAAATGAGGTATTACAAGATCCACATTTAAATTAAAAAAAATCAACAATTGCATCACCATGTCACAACTAGTGACGTAATCAGTTTCGCACATTATTAAGAAATCGGCGTTTAAAATGAAAAATCTACCTATTTGAGGATTTTTGTCTAAAATAAATTGTTTGCAAAATAATGAATTTGTTCCATAATTTAGCCGCGCTCTGTAGATACTGCAATTGGATAAAATAATTAGAAAACTTCAGGTGTAAGAAGCACGACCACTAAAATACCAATTAAATATTTATTCTTTCTTAATTTTTGTCATCCTAGAGTTTTAATAAAATAGAGTAGCACAAACGATCTAGTTACGTCGAAGTAAGAGACGCTAAGACTGACTAAATGATCTAATCAAATCAAACCTAATTTATTACGTTGCTTTGTTTAATTTTACGATATTTAAATTCTTTTTCAAATCATATTTGGGGTTGGTAAATCTATCGAGTTTTAGTTTAGGGGGAATATTCCTGAACTGTAGAATCACCCTATAAATATTTTACACAAAATACCGTAACGTTTGTCATGCAACAAAGAAATTGAAAATATATAACAGTAGTTTATTCTATTGTTGTCGTATGCCGGACTCCTTAACTTCCTTCATACATTATGCATCAGTTGTAAAAATCTTGTTTGTATATTATGCTAATGTGTGAAATAAAATTGAAAGTTGATGGACGTGATAGTCTGTAATGATATAGTGAAATCGTTTTAATATTTTCATTAATTAATATTTTGAAGTATAAACAAAAGAGAAACATGTGTTTATATTAAAGTGCAGCAAATAGCGATGAGTTTAACTTGGCAACGCTCTTAATATTTTTTTTTGTGTATGTTTGCTTTTTTTTCAAAAACCAATAAAAATTGTTTAGAAAACACTAGAAAAATATTTTTTTTAAATTTTGATAATGCTAAATATTGAATTTACCCCGTATCCATATGGACCCCGTGGGCATTAAAAGAATATACCTATTAAATCACAGAACAAATACGACAAAAAAATTAATTCATTTTTAGTGAATAAAAAACCTATAAATACAAGTATAAAAAAGTACAAACTAAGTATAAAAACTAAATTCATTTTTTAGTGTGATAGGTTACAAAACATGATCCAACAAAACACATAATCCAACATTACATTTGATGTATATTGTTCTCACTTTACTTTTACAACTTTCTAACCCACATCTTCGTTTTTTACCATCTTTAGTAGAATCTACCAAATGTCCAATGATATCGTATCGTATGTCAGGTATTACTTTTCTCGAGTTAGCTTGAGGGATTAGATTTGATGGCGATACATTAACCAAGCATTAATGAGACACAAATCAATAAGATATGTAAAGGGATTCCACCATCACTTTTTTCCTCGTATGTGTATCCTATACTCAGTTAAATTTAAGTCCATTTGGTCTGTTCCCCCCATATACTCATTATATTTTCGTATCACAAACGGCCGTGGTACTTGAATATTTTTATGTTGCTCCTTGGAATATCTCTTTACAGGTCGTACAGTTTGAAGACCATGACATATTGAAACTACTGACACAACGTCGTTGTCTTTCCATCTAATAAAAAATATACCTGATTTTCTTTCTATGGCGCTACAGAATTGTCCTCTGGATTTAATAATTGTGGATCAAGTACCTGTGGAAAGATTTTTTTAACTTTTGATTTGGTTTTTGTTTGTTTCTTCTTTGTTTAACCAGCTGCTTCGATTTTTTAACAAGAGCATTCGATTTTCTTACTTCTAGTTTAGGAATTCTGTTACTTCTCATTGTTCCAGTAGCGTGGTAGCCTCTAAATCTAAGGAAGTTGAATAAATTTACTAAAGTAAAGAGATTGTCAAAGTAAAAATGATATGGTAAACTTCTTTTTTGGGCAGGAAATTCGCTTAAAAGTTTAACAAAGGGAGAAGCAGACTTTCCAAAACTTGTGCTATAAGCATCAGGAATTGTAGCATTTTTCCCTTGATACATATCAAATGTCAACCTTCTTTTGTGTTAATACACCAAATCATTTCTAATATTTTCGTACTTCTCCTAATAGTGAAATTTAGATGGGACTGAATTGTAACCACTCAAAATAAGGATTCCTATGAAGCATTTTATTTCATCATGTGTAATATTTAGATTCTCTTGATTGTTAAAAGCTGTATATTTAGCAGTTTCCTGAGCCAAGTGTTAAATAATTTCATTGGTAAAAAACATTTCAAATACTTCAATGGGGGTTTTATTATTAAAAAGTTCATAACTCGCTGCAGGAAAATCTCCTTTTACATATTTCAATATATCACCTTCAATATATTCTACGTTTTGTACATTATTTCTTTGATAGTCCAACCAAGAACAAATAAATTCTGGAATTTCATTTACATTTCGTTGGTCAAAGTTTTCTGAATAATTATTAGTATTGTCGTTTGTAACTGAAGAGCTACTGGGGCCTGGTAT
Organism: Diabrotica balteata; assembly: GCA_918026665.1. NCBI lineage: Eukaryota > Metazoa > Arthropoda > Insecta > Coleoptera > Chrysomelidae > Diabrotica > Diabrotica balteata. The sequence goes on from OU898281.1 coordinate 54,100,572, forward strand.
AAACTGATGAGAAAACACATGAAGAAATGGTTGAAAGTTCTTGAATAGCATCATCTGAATTACCACCAATGCGACCGTTAGTAAAAACGAGCTCTGCAGGTGCTAAAAGTTGCTTGCCAAGTAAATGTAGAAAAGTTCCGCCTTCATCCTCGTCTCCAGATTCTTCATCAGTAAGTACATTACTTGGTGGAGGTTGAACAAAGATTTTTTCTAGGGCTATATTATCATCATTTTTTAAAATAAGCTCTATTGCTTCCTGTAGCCAAAATCCAGGACTGAAACAAAAAAAAGTTTAGGTGCCCACGGGGTCCATATGGGTACGGCATGAAAAAGTTTCAAATAAATGTAACTTGCACAAACATAAATTGATCAAACTGTATATTCTTATAAACTTTCAGCTGTTAGTAACGTAATAAAACAAAGTTAAAGGAATAACTCAGAGCCTACCTCAAAATATCCTTTAGTGATTGAACATCGATAAGGTCATCCATTTTAACAATTGAAATAAAACGTACACATTCACCCTACTGAAATAATTTCAATACTAATAAGAATTTACACTTTCTAGAAACGTGCCAATACACTGATATCCCCTCCATTTAAAACGATAAAATGTGAGAGGCTTGAAAATATAGCGTACCCATGTGGACCCCAGGGGCGGTCCCAGGTGAATGAAGGTGGAAACTAAGATAAACAAAAAAGAAATTTCGTTTTTGTTTGATTTTTTTTTGACGATTATCGTGACTGTTGATACTTATAAGCTACAATTAGGAGAAAACATGTTAGTTCTAAACCGCAATTTCACGACTTTTATTCAAGAAATTATTACTATTTTATTAGTTATCAATGTTTTGAGATTTATGCTCTGCTGAAAGGCTCTCTCTCTCATGAAGGGCATATTGATATGCATCACATTGAGAAAGGCACCGAAAATTATTGCGAAATAACCCTCTTGTGCACAGCGTACAAAGTTTTTACTGACATACTAAACAAGCGACTCCAACAACTAACTGTAAATATTGTCGGGAATATCAAATCGGTTTCCGACAAGGAAGATCTACAACTGATCAGCTATTCAAAGTGAAACAAGTTCTTAACATATCGTGGAGTATGACACTGTCTATTGTGCCTCTAATAAGTTGTTCCATCGTTTTCGAGGTCTTCCTACTGATCGTCTTCCTATTGGGGAACCGTTTTTTGCCACCTTTAGTACTCTACTTGTTGTCATTCCGCTTATGTGATCGTTCCATTCTACTATTTTATTTCTTACCCAGTCCTTGATGTTCTCCACCTTGCATCTATGTCATATATCTGTACTTCTTACTCTGTCTCATAGGGTTTTACATGTTGAGAAAATTAATATGTTAAATTTTTTGACAGATATATTCAATTGGTACAGCATACGTTGTAAATCATCTTCACTTTGAGAGAGTAGTATTGCGTCGTCTGCATAGCAGATTATTTAAGTTGTTTTACTCCATTTTTTTTCTTTTTTTAGTTAGTATTTAGTTTGTTTTTAGTGTTTATAGTAATTCCCATCTCAGCACTATTCATACTTAAGCTTTCGATTAGATTCTTTAGACTGTTGCCCATCAATTTAAACTATGATACTTTAGTTTCAATATACTTTTTGGATTATATTTATCATTTTACTGTTAATGTGCTTATTCCTACGTACTGATAGTAGTTTTTTATATCTTACTCTATTGAAAGCTTTTCCGTCGTCAATAAAGCAAAAGTGTAGGTCAACGTTTACATCATAACATGGTTGAATCAGTATGTAGGCAGTATGTAGGCAAGTTTTAAGGCATGACTCATGAGGCTCGGTGTTCGCTAGTCAGAGCACTCTTTTGCTGTTTGTTTTTTATAGATGGTTATAAACGCTGACTTCAGCCAGTCTTGCGATATTATTCCCGTATCATACAATGTGTTGACCAAATCAACAAATTTTCCTACTTACAAACACCAAAAAATTTAAAGATTTGCTCGTTTCTTAATATTTATCTGATTTTTCTTTAGTTTTACTAGTCCAATCCCAGCCTTCTTGTCAAATATTGGGTTCTGAAATTAATTAACTGCATTAACTGCAATCAACTAATCAGCACTGTATATGTATACATATGTATACCATGTAGTTTTGCAGTGTTTATTCACCAAAATAAAATCGATTTGAGAGAGTAAAAAAATTAAAAAACTCTTATGTCACAATTGGTTTTTAATTTGTAGAGCCCGAAACCAGTCATGGTAATTACAATAAAAGCCAATTATGAGTAATTCCTTTTTATTCTTTCTCTTTAGTTGAAAATAAACTCATCTTTGCAATCAGTTCATTATTTAAAATCAATTTTATTCTATCTTTTAACTAAATTTTTAACGAACTTAAATTTTTCTATATAATATTTTCTTGTTTCAGCTCATCATCGGGAATTTCGGACTTAGTTATGAACAGAGCAAAACTCAGATGGCCATCTGGGCTATCTTGGCAGCTCCGCTTCTAATGTCAGTAGATTTAAGGACTATAAGGCCAGAGTACAAAGCCATATTACAAAATAGGAAAATTATAGCAGTAGATCAGGATCCACTAGGGATACAAGGAAGAAGAATATATAAAGTAAGTATCAGCATTATTTATTTTCGTAGAATAGCTAAATAACATTAACTGTCATTTAAGAATACAATATTTATAATATTGCTCCTTATTAATTAAGCTAGAGAACTCAATCTAGTGGTTCATAGTGTACCGTGAAGAGATGAGACGAGTTATATCATAACTATTGTATCTTCGGTACCCTTTCGAGACTATCTTTAGCGTGCACTTATTAGATACAATTTCTTTGGATTTCGAGACCAATTAGGTATGTCCACATGTATAGTCAATAATTCATTTCATGTACATGATTCCTTTTAAACTCTTCCCTGATAAGTCGGATGATTTCGCTTGATTCTGTAACGAGGTTGCTCATAACATGCTTGGACATACAATTTCAACACCAGCTAACAATAATACAGTCTACCAAACCTTGTCTTTAATCCGCAATTAAATATCGGTTACACCGATCCCTAAGTAAGCCACAAGCTTTGATTCGACATCCACTCTTCAAGTCCCCTAATCATTGCGCAGCCATGACATTTTTTTACGTTCCAGACCTATCCTACCCTTTATCTTCCCTTCAATTATCAGTTGCTGAAAAGTGTATCTTTCTCCTCGTAATATGTGCCCCAAGTATGCAGTCTTCTTACTTTTTACATAACTAAAAAGTTCCCTATTTCGTAAGCCCGCTCTTCTGAGTACTTCCTCATTTCTGACCCTGTCTGTCCATGATATTCTAAGCATTCGACATAGGTACCACATTTCAAACACTTCAAGTTTGTTAATGGAATTGGCCTTTAACGTCCATGCTTCCATTCCGTACAAGAGAACAGACCACACGTAACACTTAAGCATATTGTATCGGAGGTTGAAGTCCAATTTCCGATCAGTTAGAAACTTACAAAGCCTCAAAAAAGCATTTCTAGCTTGCCTGACGTGTTCGATTTCCGATTAAAAAGATCCAAATCATGATAATAGACTGCAATCTATCCAATACCATAAATATTGCTGATTTCAAAATGCTTGATAGGTTTAACTACATTGGATCACTAATTGCAAACGAAGGATGCGGTGGCGAATAAATCGAACACAAAGCATTTCCCATACCTAATGAAATTCAGAAGAAGTTTGAAAGTGCCTAGAAAAGTGATTATGACTATTATCAATTGTTCCCTATAACCATTAGAGTATTATATGTACCTGAATATATATATATATATATATATATATATATATATATATATATATATATATATATATATATATATATATATCAAAATTACGCCGTTATAAATGTTCACGGGGACCCCCACGCCAACCTCCATCCAGTACATTGATTAATGTTAGTGATCAGTTTAGCCTGTTGAGTGTAATATTAACTCTTGTATATAATAGTATTAATCTTAGCTTATATATATATATATATATATATATATATATATATATATATATATATATATATAAATATGATGGTGATCATTTATTTTTATTTTCATATTTTAAATTTTAGCACAAGGGAATAGAAATTTGGTCAAGACCAATAACTCCACTATACCAAAGTTATTTCTCCTATGCCATAGCTTTTGTTAACAGAAGGACTGACGGTACGCCTTCAGATGTAGCTGTAACTCTTAAAGAGTTGGGATTGACGTCTCCTACTGGTTATAGAGTAGAAGTAAGTATAATTCTTAGATATGAAATGTTTATTTAAAAATGGCCATTGATTATGAAAATTTCCATATTATATATAATATAATACGTGAGATGCTTGTATTGAGAACTTGGAAATTCTATATTGATTTCTGGATCTTTTGTTGAAATTTAAATAGCAGGTATATTTGGTAAAAGTTAAAAAAGACAATATTGATTTTTCGACAAAAATATTCAGTTAAATGTTCATTACTACTTATAAATTGGTTCCATTAAACAGCAATAATACTTAAAAATTGTATTCGAGTATTTAATGCTCAGAAACAACTATAATAGTACAAAAGTATTTTGCTTGTTTTTTTTTTTCGTAACGGTAAAAACTTACGGTTTCATAATTTTTCCCAATATGAAACCAAATGTTAATTTATGATTTTTATTTAGCGCATAACACTAAATACAGATGATAATATAAAACATTTCAAAACCATATAGCATGTGCAATTTCATATTATATATTAAAAATAGATGCAGATATCTATTCAAAACTGATAGGCTTTGGAATGCTTTGCTGTGATGCGATTGCGCACCATCTGACTTGATACAATCAGCAATGAAAGAAGTGAATCATTACTACAGTTTATTACGGAACATGATTTAGACATAATAAACGTAAGAAATAAACCAACTTCCAAACGGAAGGAGGTAATTGAGGACTCACATGGGTAGAGTATTTAAAAAATGGCATGTTTCAGATGAGGTGTTCTGTTCAGACCATCACAATCCTTGTAAAACAAACTGGAAAACATATCAAGTAGACTTAAAATATTGTTTAAGCAGGGTTAAAGGAATGTTATAGGAAGTTATAAGGCATACATTGGACCTATCCTGGCCGCCGTACAAGGTTGTCATGTTCGCGTGCAAAGACAACTGCCCGGAGATAGTGAGGAATTCTAACAGAAAAGTACCCTGGTGGAACGATAACCTTGTAGATAAAGAACGGAAGTTGAACGAAAACTTAATTCCGCCAAAAGAGCAGGCGAGTGGGGCGATTTTCGCAAATCTCTTACTGAATGTAATAAGGAACTGAAAAGGACAAAAAGATAATCCTGAAGAAGGCATTACAAGGATATAAATTAGGCTGCATAAATGTCAATGATCCATAAAGTTCTCTCAAAGCATCATTAGATAAGTATTCCCTCGTACCAAAAGCAGTCAGGTTAATACACTCAGAGTAGTGAAGAAACATTGAAAAAACTTTTTAGGGTGCACTTTCCTAAGTCTGAAACAAGCTGGTAATACACATTGCAGACTAGATACCATGACCCATGGTTCTGGGTAAAACTGGCATGTGACAAAAAAATTGGTAAAAAATCAAATGGACGATAAACTCATTTGAGCCATATAAATCACCGCGTCTGGATGGGACTTAACCAATACTTCTACAGAAGGGAAATGACCTTTTGTAAAAAATAGTATGTATGATTCTGCAGGCTAGCTAGAGTGGCTGTTATACCCAAACCTGTCAAAATCGGATAAGGAAAAGCTAAGTTCCTACGGCCGATCTGATGTCATTCTTACTGAAGACTAGAAAAACTGCTCGATAGGCATATTAGGAATGGTGTATTTGTTGACAGTCCGATATACCAGTGGCAGTATGCATATCGAACAGGAGTCTTCACAGAAACGGCACTGCACCATCTCCTGCAGGGGGTGGAATAATTTCTGGAAAACCAGGAGATTATGTTCTGCATTTCTCATTATAGAGGATGCATTCGACATCTCCTTCCTTTACATATAATTATAAGAGGGGCTGCAAGAAGGGGATATTCTAGACTGCAAGAAAATCTGAGCAACGTAGCGCTTAGATCAGGACATACTAACATAATAAATAAAACTAGGGATACCAAATGGATGATTTCTAAAAATATGGTACCCACATACAAGTCTGAAGTACCTTTCTTAGTGGACCCTTGCCCACGAGAGGGATGGAGCAGAGAAAACTCTCGCCCAGACTGCAGGGATATACCTGGTATACGGACGGGTCTAAAATTGCACAAGTGTGAGGTACAGGAATATTCGGTAGTGGTGGAAATTTTTAAACATTTCTATTCCACTAGCAGAATATACCACTGTATTTCAGGCAGAAATTTTTGGCAATCTTGCAGTGTGGAAGTAAAATTAACTTAAATGCTTTCGAACTGAAGTGGATCAATATATGCACAGATAGCTAAGCAGCCATAAGGGCTTTCATAAGCCATAAGATGGACTCTAGTGCTCTAGGCTAGTGTAGGAATGCCGACACGAACTCTACAAACTAGCGGAACATAACAGTGTTACACTGGTAGGGGTTTCAGATCATCGGGGAATATATGGCAATGAAAGAGCTGATGCACTTGCCAGAAGAGCATCAGCTACAAAATATTTTGGTCCAGAGCCGACCGTGGGAGTGCCACGGGGATCCGAAGCTAACATAACTCATACTGAGAAAATATACCCAGTTAAACAGATTGCAAAATAAATATTGGACGGACATGTGCTAATAGGACTAAAGTAATCAAGTACTTTACTAAAACAAGCAGGAATCAAGACAGAATGGAGACTTGAGTTACAGACTCTGTAGCAGTCTGTAACTTATAGCAGTCAGAACCTGAAACAGTCAACCATATCTTGCATGACTGCGAAACATTGGATCGCAGGTAGCAAACACTTAGAAAGGCAACGAAGTGGCTCCAAATATATATAGTACCCATCCCTTAGACCTGCCTAAGCTAGTACAGGGTTCTAGAATTCTGAAATGGTTATCATAAAGGAATGGAATATGTAATGGGGGGTTTTTTTAGGTATAGAACTTTGAATTGAAATAAAACAAAGACGATTTTTTAAATTGACATGAAATTGAGTTTATTCAAAAGATAAACTTTTGGCATTATAATTTTAATATGATTTCTGGCATGTGACCGCCACGGCTGGCTCTGACGTAGTCTGATCTAGGGGTTCAATTTTCGATGAATTTTTTCAAAATTTGTGGCTGTATATCGGTAATAACGCGGCGAATGTTATTCTCCAAGTGGTCAATCATTTCAGGCGTATCAGCGTAGACCAGACTGCGTAGTGAAACTATGCGGTTACCAAACGTTTATTTCAATAAACTTTCAATAATCTTGTTGAAACAGCTTCGGTACATCATGGTTGTTTAAATAAGGAATAAAAAAGTAAGTAATCATAGCTCTATAGCGATCACCATTGACTGTAACGTTCTGGCCAGCATCGTTTTTAAAGAAGTACGGACTAATCATTCCACCAGCCCACCAAGCACATCAGTCAATTTTTCTGAATGTAATATTGTCTCAACACTATTACATTACATACACTATAATGAGGCAAACACCAGTAAGGAGAAGGTCAAAGGGAAGACCCAAACTTAGATACATGGAACAAGTGGAACAAGATCTAAAAACACTTGAAATTACCAACTGGAAAAACAAAGCAAAGAACAGAACAGAATGGCGGAAAATCCTAGAACAAGCCAGGACCCAGAAAGGGTTGTCGAGCTACTGATGATGATGATTAGTATCTTGACATATACATATACTTGAAGATTATCTTCACTCCAAATATGCCAGTTGTGGTTTTTCACATAGCCATTCAACCAAAAATGAGCTTCGTCGTTAAGCAAAATTCGCTTATGAAAATCAGGATCAACGGCAATCTCGTGTTGGGCTCATTCACAAAATCTACGCCTAGCTAGGTGATCGTGTAGCTTCAATTATTGCACGAGTTGGATTTTGTAAGCACAAAAACCAATATCTTTCCGCAAAATCTTCCTTAAAGTGGACGGACACATATCCAACAGCTCTGCACGATTGCGGATAGACTGATTCGAGACTTCCTCTATGCTACACCCTACATCAGCAACAACTTCTTCTGTACGCACTATACGATATCTCGGTGAATGCGTATTATCATTAAGAGTAAACGTGGGGCGAAAACGTTCCATAGTTAATCGAGTTGATTGCTCTGATGGACGATTATGTTGACCATAAAATGGACTTAGTGCGCGATACGTATTTCGAACACAACTAAGATTTTCAAGATAAATTTGCACAATTTGGAAGCGTTGTTTAGGCGTCAGTCTATTCATACTGAAATACCAAAAAAAAACTAAACATAAATTACTTGACAGCTGTCAGAATGGCTGCCAGTTAAAAAAGTGTTGCCAACTTACATTTCTATACATCTAAAAAAACACATTTTATAATAAGCCAGCTAGTTGCAGTACCACCGGTTTTTAACAGACGGCGTCTAGAAAAAAAAACTACTTGTAAATTTATTATTATTTATAATTATATTTCTTACCACAAGTCTATTAGAAAATTCAGATTATTCTTATATTTACTCATAAACAATACCACTAATCTTCAAATAAAACTAATCTCAAAACAACTGACATCACAAACTTTTATGTTATAAATGCAATCACAAGCAATCTGTGAACCACATTGTTATATATTTATATAATTATAATAAATAAGACTCAACTAATTTCAACTAACTTATTTATTGACACCCTCACAATTAATTGACATGACACAGATAACCTAACCTAACATAAAACATAGTGGCCTCTTTCTAAAGATACATTCATAACAATCTTCCCCGCTTAAAAAAGTAAAGAAAATAATTAATAAACAAATGTTACAAATTTAATTTGGTAGGAACTTTCATTACTCTACCTGAACGAGTAGCAGTAACTTTTGGAGTAGTAGAAAGTCTGACCTCAGTTTTATCAAAGATCCTTTCAGTATTTTCATTAAAATCATTGAATTCATTGTTATCATTACTAATAGGACTCTCTACTGTTTCATTTGTTACTGATACTTGTCTCGACATTACATTATTAGGGTTTACATTTGTAACTGATTCTTGCCCAGAATCATTTACAACTTTTTCAGTAGTGGAAACTATCGGTTTTTGTTCAGTATAGGTATCTTCCTCAAATTTACATTTACGAATATCACTAGCATGGACAAAACTTATATTTTCCCCTATTTGTACAAAATATGTTGATGCACTTACAACTCGTACTATCTTACCCCTGGACCATAACTTGGTTAATTTATTCTTTACATATACAGCTTCGTTAACATTATATAGTTTTATACCATTAGATGAATTTGATTCTGCAATACGAGTTTTATTATTAGGTTTAATTAAATCAAATTGCGTTCTAGGCTTGACTTTAAATAAGTTCTCTGATGGACTAATGCCTGTAACTGTTGATGGTGTATTTCTATATGTAAACAAAAAATTTAACAACTGGCTTGCAATCATCTCTCTTGTTATTAGAACGCTTCTTCCAAAATTTAATGTTTTGTCCAATCCCTTTTTTACAGTATTTCATAATCATAGGCAGATAGAATAATAGCCCAACGAGTGATTCTAGATGCTGCAGCTACTGGAATACTTTTATTCTTTCCGAAAATAAATTGTAAAGGTTGATGATCAGTCAACAATACAAACTTTCGACCATATATATATTTATGGAAACGTTTTAAGGCAAATATTATAGCTAACCTATCCCTTTCCAAATTAGAATACCGCTGTTCAGCTGTTGATATTTTACTAGATGCAAGCATTATAGGTTTTAGATCACCATCTATTTTGTGGCTCAATACTGCTCCAACTTCATACCCACTAGCATCACAAGTAATAACAATTGGAAGGCGAGGGTCATAATGAGTTAATACATCATTTGACATTAGTAACTTTTTACTCTGCTGAAAAGTTTGTTCAGCTTCCTCAGTCCATTCAAATTTCGTGTTTGCTTTGCATAGGTCATATAATGGTTTAACCTTTGTAGACAACATATTAATAAATTTCCCATAGAAATTAAGAAGACCTAAATATGATTTTAGCTGTGTTACATTTTCTGTCGCTGCGGCATTTTTAATACATATGACTTTTTCTTCGGTTGGATGTAGACCACCTGCATCTATAATATGACCCAAAAACTCTACATTTGATTTATAAAATTTACATTTATTACCATTTATTTTTATGTTGTATTCCTCTAATTTTTTTTTAAACATTAATTACATTTAAATGACATTCATCTAAAGTTGTACCATGAATTAAAATATCGTCTAAATAACATTTAGTCTTTGGGAGATTGGCCAGCACTGTGTTTATTATTGTTTGAAAAATACCTGGGGCTGAGCTTACCCCATAAGTAAGTCTGTTGTATCTAAACAACCCCAAATTGGTGTTAATAGTAAAATATTCTTTCGATTCTTCCCCTATTTCAAGTTGCTGGTATGCTCCTTTTAAGTCTAACACTGTAAAATATTTACTACCTGCTAAACTAGCATATATATCATTAGGCAAAGGTAATACACAGTGATCTCCATCTATGGCTGTATTTAACGTCTTTTTAAAATCAACACAAATTCTAATTTCATTCACATTCCTTTTGGGTACAATAACTATAGGACTAGCCCACTTACTACTCTTTACCTTTGATAAAATACCCATACTGACCATTCTACCTAACTCTTCCTCTACTTTTGGTTTCAATGCATATCATAAGCTCTGTGAAATATTGGTTTCACACCATCCCTATCATATATTCACACCATCTTCTATTAAAATCTTTAATAGAAGACATGGCTTCTTCTCTAAAATTGTTGTTAAACTTTGTTTTTACTTGGTTTACTAAAACCTCTATTTTATTGCTATCATCATTAACTTGATGTTCACTGCTTATTGAATATATCCTTTCATTATTAATGCCATTTATATTAAAACTTTTTTTCCCAATTTGGTAAAATAACACATAACCAGTTACGTCCAAGTAGAGGTAAGAATGTACTATTGCAATTTATAACTACCAAAGGTAAGCAAAATGTCCTATTATTAACCCTAACAATTACCTCAATTTCTCCCAAGATTTCTACATTCTGAGCAGTAACAACTTTCAACTTATACTTTACAGGATACATTTCTAAGAATGCCAACTCTTTTCATAATCTTTAACATGAATAACACTTTTACATGCTCCAGAATCTACTTCAAAATTTAAAAGCTTACCTTCTATATCTAATGTGACTTTACATAGTTTCTCATTCTCTTGTTTTACATTACCAATAAAACCTAACTCTAAGGAATTTTCCTCACACTCACTATGATCGTATTGCACTGTATTCATTGAATTTCTTTTCCTGCACGCACGACTGGTGTGGCCTCTTTTGTGGCAATTGTAACACTCCCAGTTCTTCACAGGAAAACTTTCTGGGTTATGATTCCTTTTACACCGATAACATGATTTCACTGGCACTTGTTCAGATGATGATTGTTTTGGTAAATTTTTGCTGTTTGTTGCACCCAACTTTGATAACACTGTATCTGACTCCAAAAATCTTGATTGATCTACCGCCTCCATACTTTGGGCTTCTTGAAGAGCTCTTTCGAATGTTAAATTACTTTCAGTCAGTAATTTTCTTCTTATTGTATCTGATTTCAATCCACAAACGAGCTTATCTCGTAAGGCATCATTTAAGAAGTTACCAAATTGACAGTGCTTGGACAGGTTTTTCAACTTTTGAGCATAATCTCTTAATGGTTCATTTGGCTCCTGTTTGCTTAAATAAAAGTTATACCCCTCTGCAATGATTATTCGTTTTGGACTATAGTGCAGAACAAGAACATCTTTCAATTGCTGATATGTTTTCATCCGTGGTAACTCTGGTGCTAACAAATCCTTTAATACCTCATACGCTTCCCCTCCCATGAAAGTGAGGAACATTGAAACTTTTTTTATTTTCTTCCACGAGGTTACACTCAAAAAGTTCTTCCATGCGCTCAATATATGAGGTTATGTCAGAACTTTTAGAGTTAAACTGCTCAATATTACCAATTAAAACATAGTAGCCTCTTTCTAAAGGTACTTTCATAACACACATAATTGAAAATCACTCAAATATTGTACTTCACCAAATTACTCAGTTAAAGAGACCTATCTTCATATTTTTTGTGATAGGACGATTTAACTAAGTATATATATAGGACAGTTTTTCTAAGCCCAGCAATTGTAACAAGAAGAAAGGACAAAATAAATTACGTTATTATATAAGTTGAAAAAGCCGTTAGGATTTTCGGATTAAATAATAACTTGGAAAATGTCAAAGAGCAAAACAGCAGGATTTTATTAAAAAAATTGCGGATAGGACGTTTTTATTTAACACTGCAGTCTGCAGTGTATGTGTAGGTAAACATTTACCGATGTAGATGAAACAAGTGACCCTATTAATTTTCTTAATTTTTTAACGACACGATTACACCAGAAAACTTTCACATACGCGTAATTGAATATATTTTTGTAAAAAAAAACTCTTTATGTATATTAGAGTGTATATAAATAGAAATTATGATGAGGTTTACAGGGCGGAACATTTATGAAAGATCACTTGCTGTGATATTAAAATAATTATTTACTGCTTTGATGTATAAGTCATTAAATGATACCAATCTTAAACCAGCAGATAGAACACGAGGCATTTATAATCTCGATTTAAGCGTAAAAACTCACCAGTAAAAAACATTACTTAATTGCAAATTAACAGATGTTATCTTTGTGGAAATACAACACATTGAAATGAAATGAGATAAAATATTTATTACGTTAGATAACATTAAGAAATCGAAGAAGGACCCGACACATTTTTTATCTAAAAAGAATCGAATGTGTTGTTGATCACCACGACGTAGCGTGAAGAAATAAGTAAGAGATACAATAAAATAATGATAAAAAAAATAAAATGACATGAAAAGAATAAAATATGTAGGTACCGTAAAACGGGGTTACTTTGCACTGAGCAGATTAACTTTGCACCAAACACCAAATATATGTAAAAGTATATTTTCTGTAACCCTACGCTCAATTTTGTTTAGATATTTGTACTACCTTTAGAACACCTAGGCAACATCACAATACGTCAGTAATAAAAATTGTTTACATGTGCACTTAACACGTGGAATTGGGTATATGGAAGGTATTGGGAAATGCTCAGACCTTATAAAAGGAAGCTTGGATCTCTCAAATATGCAGACCAGTCAAAAGAAGATTTGAAGGCATGTTTGTCAAAAATATACTTTAGAAAACCTAGATATCCAATATTCTCTTATGAAGAGGAAAGATGCTTCGTAGAATGCATTCATAGCATAAGTGGTGCTGCATTCCAGTGGTACTGGAATGAAATTGGGACAAATAATCAAGTCATTTAAATCTCAAAGAAAAAAATAATTGGCTCTAAGGATAAAACTAATATGCCCTAGACCTTAACGACCTGTTGTGCGTAAAAAAATAAAAGGATAATACTCAAAGTATGGATTGGGTCTAATCATTTTTAAGTCGTCATAAGAACCTTACTACAAGGATAGCCTTAAACATAAAAAGAAATAGATCAGCACTTAATGCAGACCAAATGACTGAATAGATAAAAAATTTAAAACAAACATACACTGATGTGGACCCACATGCTATTTTTAATTATGATGAGACTAACTTAACAGATAATCCCCGACAAAAAAGTTACTAACTAAACGTGGGGTTAAATACCCTGCACGAATTTTCTAACTCTTCAAAGAGTAGCATTTCTCTTATAATGTGTGGAAATGCAGCTGATGGGTTACCTACCTTTTTATATGTTGTACAATACCAAGCATTTTTGCGACACCTGGACATTAAATGACCCCCAGGTACGCCTTATGTAAATACTGCATCCGGTTGATTCGAATCACAGACATTTGCAAATTTGTTTAATTTATTAAGACTATTAGATTGTCTAGGCTTAAAAAATTAGGAAAGAAGATCGTTTTACAACACAATTTGTCTTCTACTATTAATGTTAAAGACCTGAACTTCTGTCAAAAACACGATATTCGTTTTATATATTTACCTGCGAATACCATCTGTAATACACAACCGTTAGATGTTTCGTTATTTACCTAACGAAAAAGGCCTGGAGGGAAATTTTATCTGAATATAAGGAAACTCATGCAAAGAGTAGATCAAATGATTTAGAAAATGTGTTATCGTTCCTTGCGATGTAACACTGCTTAAGCGGTTAAAAACAACTCAGCAATAGTGCTACCACAAATAGATAAAAGACAGGAAGCCATCCAGTATAAGACACGTTGGATGAAAACGAAAATTACTGTTCTAATAGGACAAAGTATTGCCCATTCTGAAATTCGTTTAAAATATCTAACTAAAGCATCTAGTTCCACACCTGATCAAGCTGTTGGATTTCCAAGGTTAATATCCATATATAAGGACGTGCCGAATGCAGTGATTGATCAGGTTCGTTTTCAGATAATGAGGATACTTTTTATTTTTCAATATGTAGCTAAGTTCACCAAACGAGTCCATGCCAAACTCGATCGTCTCTTTATATATGTCGTTTGGATGTCATTTTTTAGTTTTATTATCTGTCTCAAATATATGTATTCGTTAACCTCTTTTATTTGTTTTTGTTTAACTGGGATTTTGAATTCTTCTTAATTTTCATCACTTTTGTTTTGTCATAATTCATATTCATTCCAAATTTTCTGGCTTCTTGGTCTAATTGTTGTACCATTCGCTCTAATTGTTCTTTGTAGACCGTATAGGGACGACATCGTCTGTATATTGTTACACTTCTCGATAATAAATTTAATTACCAACAATATTACAATAATTAATTCAGTGACAGGTTCAAAACTCAAAATACTACTGTTACAAACTGTCAACAACACAGGTTTATATATATTTTTTGCCGTTTCAAATTTCACTAGACATTTCAGGAATTTACATGTCGAAAATTCTAAACTTCTTTTTCGTCAAGGAACTTTTTCTATGTGAAATAAATCTCACGGAACTGTCATATAGTAATGGATTTTGACAAGAGCTATGACCTTGTAAATATCAGGTAAACTTGTGTGCTGCATCGGCATGACTCATAGCTCTTGTCAAAATCCATTACCTCTAACACCGCTCCCTCCTATATCTGTAGCTAACAGGGCGGATCAGTTCCATGGTATGGAGCTAGGCTCTCAATATGAACTTCTGAAGTTAAAGACTGAATGCGGTAGATTAGATCGTTTATTTTCCGCAGGACAGTGTACGGGCCTTCCCAGTTGCGTTGAAATTTCGAACAAATTTTTTTTTACGTGTGGGATTGTATAACCATACTGCAGCTTCCAACTTTCACCAGCAAATTCGTAGACTTTTTAAAATTTTTCTTATAAATTTTTAATGTACGTCAGGAATGAAGGTTTTTCTTCGCAAGAAGACAATCTTCCGAAAATAAGATCTTGAGAAAGCTTCATTTCTCTTCCGGTGATCATCATCGATGGAGAATAACGTCGATTCATGTTCGGAACTTCTATAAGCTAACAGGAATACAAGAATTAAAGTATCTCAATATTTTTGATTATGAGCGACAAACATTGAAAGGTATTGTCAAACAGTTATATTATATCCTTCGACCATTCCATCTGAATGACGATGGAGAGGCGAAGTGCGAGTTTTCTTAGTATCCAAGATTTTCATTTATTCTTGCCATAATTCTGATTCAAATTTCGTCCTTGATCAGAATGTAACTGTAAAGGAACTCCATGTCTAGATACGTCGCGTGTCTCGAATGCTTCTACTACTGCAGTCGTTTTTTGATTAGGAAGGGTGCAATTTCAGGTCATTTTGAAAATTAATCGAAGTACTTGTTTCCTCTTGCTGTTATCAAAAGTGGAACGAGAATATCCACTGCAAGTCGTTCAAAAGGCTCTTCGGAAAGATATTGTGCCATTTTACTAAGTTTACTTGTTCTAGGGTCTTTTCTACCATTACAGAAACCGTATTTCTTACACCAATCTTCTACATTTCGACGGCAATTGATCCAGTAAAATAGGTCTGGCATTCTGGCAAGTGTTCTTTTAACTCCGAAATATCCTCCAGGAAGGTTGCTATGAAGTTCTTGTAACACACTTTTAACGCGTGATTTTGGCAGTACCACTTAGACACCAGTAGTTAGTACCAGCTTATACACAACACAACTCTCCCACTTTCGTTATATCAGACCATTGAAAAGATACAGAGATTCACATTGAGGCAATTTATAGTTCCATTGTATTTGGTTATTTCCTGACATATAGGTATTACTCGATTTTTAAACTATTTTCGTATGACTTTTAAGTCATTATCTTTCTTTTGACCCTTATTAAGGTTTTCCAAGGAAGTCTAATTTTTATCTTCTTTCTGTGTAATTGTGGTCCTCCGGAGACTTACTTCCTCGGTTACATTCTCTTTTTCTTTAAGCTGACACTGAGTTTGAACCTGTAATTCATTCAAAGTATCTTGGACTTTATTTAATTGTGCATTTTGCAAAATTGACAGCTGTTCCCTTAACTTTTGTATTTCATTTTTACTAATCACTAGTTGCTCCTGCAAATGTAGAACTTTAAATTCCAGAGTATCTTTTTCACTTCTATGATCACTTGTGAGAAATCGATTTCTTGGAGACATATTTATATTTACTAATATTTCTAGTAGGACTATGTAACGGGCTTTTAAATGTGGATCTTGGTGACCTTCTGATCTCATTATTTAATTCTTCTGTTCGTGTCTGTGATCGGAGTCTGCAATTATTTTGCAAATGTCCTATTCTTGCTTAATTAAAATATATGTTTTCAGTTAAAGATTTTTGTTGAAGATTTCCTAGTATGCTCAACATATGGGATAAAATAAGTTGTTTATTATCTACGGTAGTGATAGTGAATTTTGGACCAGATCTGGAATTACTTTTCGCCGCTTCATACTCGTGGACTAAGATTAGTGCTCCATTTACCGTTTGCTCCATTTAGTGAAAATTCAGCTCAGCTGAGGTTGAAAAAACTACTTTAGATGATGCTGGCCATATCTTGTTTCTAAAACTTGAACGAGAGAGGTATAATTGGGGGCATCCTGGGGAAGAAAGTGCAAGACGGTTGCTGCCTGTCCTCAAAGCGACACTACCAAAGAAGCTGTCATTTCGTTCTCAGTCATTTGCTCTAGCTGCAGCTTCGATTTGAAAACGATAAGTTTTCCATGCGATTGGCCATCGAATGTGGGTGGTTTTAAAATTCATAGTTCTAATTCTAATCTAATTTTTAATCTAATACTAATACTGAAATACTCTAATACTGAAACAATATTAGATAAAGAAATTTGGGTATTATTTTTTCTTTCTAACTCAACTATTTTCTAATTCCTTTTGTTGTGATATTTGTTTTTTTTTCTAAATCGTTATGTTGTTCTTCTAATTTGTATGTTTTACTAGTAATTTGACTTACCGCTAACTGAAAATTTTCGTGAATTTGAGATAAACCATTCATGAGTTCTACCTCTACTTTTCTATGCCTTTCTTCCTCTTCTGGTCTATTCTTCAGCTTCACCTACCCATGCTTATCATTTTCCTTTTTCTCTTCGTGCTTATCCTTCATATTTTCGGCTTTCTCTTCCTCTCTACGTTTTTCTCCATCTTCTTTTATTTTTAAAAACTATAAGGGGGTCCGGACGTATCCATTTCTTTATTAAATTCAGAAGATCTTGTATTTACCATTAACAATTACTTAATATGTCTTCTATCCCACCTCTGTCACCAATTTTACACTTCTTGAAGATAACTTTATTCACCAACAATATTACATTACTTAATTCAATGACAACTATAAACTTCAAAACTCAAAATACTAGGTACTGTTACAACTGTCAGCATTATCTGTACTCTTAGAGTATCTGTACTAGATATTTCAGGACTTCTTCTTACTTCTTCTTTTTCGTCAAGGGACTTTTTTATAAAAAATAAATATCTCGGAACTCTCGTAACAATATCTTGGTGGATTAAGTATTCTTCGCTAATGTTGGTTCCATATTCCTTCCATTGTAGTTTTTTGAAAATTGCTTCTAGTGCTAGGTTTAAGAGGTTAGGCAAAATCGTATCTACTTGTCTAACGCCCCTTTGTATAGATATGGGTATATTGTGTTTATTTCGTTGAAGTTGGATCGTTGTTGTGGCATTATTATAAAAGGGATTAAAACTAGAAAATTCAATTTATTTTTTGATCACTCACTATCACTGTCACGTCTGAAAGGAAAATCCAGTTTTTGACCAGCAGGAAGTAACTCTAAAACGATGTCGAAAGATGTGTCCGCTCTATTTCATCCTTTAGTTATGTTTTCTTTGTTGACTTTATACTGAAAACTTACAACGCATTCAATGCTTTGATTTTTCCCGATCATTAACTAGATCTTTTCACACAAAACATGACTCGCTTAATTAATGTATCTCTTTTGTGATTTATATTATGTTGTTTAAATTACTATATTCAAATTTATGGTTTAAATTCTTTCTGTAAAAAAATTAAACACAGCTAGCAAGAAACTGTAATTGGTTCATGACAGCCGCAAAGCCAGTGTTCACTTTTATGTAACTTTTATAAATACGATAGTTAATTAAAAGAATAAACTGAATATATTTTTTGATCGTACAATCCATGGACGTATAAACATAGATGGACACAGCAATAAGATACCTTTAACACACAATGTTTTGAAGCTTCGATAGAATGTGATGCTTCCGCAATGAGCATAAGCGTGCTTGAATTTTTACTCGCGGGTAATTATTCAGATTTTAAAAATTGGAAGTAGTAATGTATAAAAACACGTTCAAAGAATTAAAAAAAAAACGAGAGTTTAACTATTAACAAATCACGTCTTTATAGAAAAATTAAAATACAATTTTATTTGCTTTAAAATTAATACAATTAAATATAGTTGAATTCAAGTTAATTTTTTGATAGTATCAAAATAATGCTACAATAAAAAATCTTTATGTTTTCTCCTTAATTTGCTACCCAAATAGTTCGATCGTCATTATTATTTTTAAACCTACATAGAAAAATAAATGAGTTTTATTCATTTCACTAATTTACTTGTATCAATGAGAAATATTAAATTAAAAAGGTACTAAACAGATCTTTTTTAATCAGATGATGTCTACTTACAATTTATAAATGTCTACTAATTTCATGAACTCATATCTTATTCAATACATTAATGAACATGAATAAACCCAATGGTACGCCTATTAAAATGTAAACAAACACGCTTCCTCATTTCCTCATCTTAAATAATGTAAATTGTATGTACTTACAAATGAAATGAGAGATCGGGATGTAAATATTTCGTTAATTTTATTTCACTTTTCACAAATATCACTCAAAATACAGCCAAAATATCGAAAAATAACTTTTTCCTCATTTACTGTAAAAAGTAAACAAACATGGAACAGCATTTGAAGTTTGACGTAGATCCATAAGACAGAGAAATGTAAACAACCGTTGCCATTTATAAATAGTTTTCAGTGCTTCTACATATAAAATAATTGATTGATATCTATTATACGCTATTATTAAATGATAATGCACACTATGTGCACACATGATATTTTGATTACAATTAAATATATTAATATAACCAATAAATTATTATTTTGGTTTGATAGCACCTGTAGAGTATAAAATACGGAGTAATATTTTCAGCGACTCGCAAATAAGAAATTTTAAAACAAAACGTGACAACAGTTGAAGGTGCTCAGAATGTGACCTATTCAAATAATTTTTGACTTCACAATTTTATCTAAATAACTGAGTCCATCTGTGTTTATACGTCCATGGTACAATCCTTCTTAGCAGTTTCAGAAGCCATGCTTAAATTTTCAAACAAATGTCTACTAATACTAACTGAGATTTAAGAAGTATGTAAGACTTGTAAAGAACAGTCATAGTTACAGTTCGTTTGTTAAAAATGTTTAAATCTAATCGTTCTGGTGTATATCATCATTAGGTCTAATTATCAACTTTTCATTTTTATTGATTATAAGCTTATACGTGCAGTGGTCTATTATTTCTTAAAATCACTGAGTGTGTAATGAGTCAATACACTCCGGTAGACAATAAAAACATTTTTCAATTTCTAATTTAACTGAGCTTCAGAAGGCACGTAAAGCCGTCCCTTCTACATAAATAGTCTTTAACACTAAAACCTGAGCCAGAAGGTTATACGAATGGAAGATATAAAATAAGCCAATTGGCCGAAGTACGACCGGGTTTTACATTAATAAATAACTTAACTGATTATGTAATGGTTTTAAATGCATACTCTAAAATAAAAAAATGTTACCATGTTTATATCACTATTATGTAAAGATCACATTACAGTCATGGTTTTTCACTAGATTTTAACTGGGAAATATTGAAATTGAAATATTGAAAAGCACGTGTATGTTTCCTTATCGTATCTTCTATTATTAATCCGTAATTTTTTATTCATAATTTTTTATTGGGGAGAGTATTGTGTATTTTTCTGATTAGAGGATATTGCAACTGACCGAATGACTAATATCTATGCCATTAAAAAAACTGGAAACTACAGCGAAAGTTTAATTTTCTTCTTTAGCCTTTTTGCGTCCAAAATGAAACATAAGCCTCTCTTAACTATTTCCATTCCTGTCTCTTGTTTTCCGTTCTCAACCACGTGTTGTCTGCTATCTTTTAATGTCATCTTGCCATCTCGTTGTGTGTTTTCCTTTCTTCTTTTTTCATCTTAAGATCTCCTTGTTATCATTTCTTCCATTACATCTTTCGCCTTTTATTCTTTTCAAACATCCAGCGTAATCTCATTTTCACTTTGTGATTATCTCTCTTAAAGCAGTTAATTTTGTTCTCTTGCTGAGATGTACGTTCCTAATTTTGTCTTTCAGGGCAATTCTTACCATTTTGTTGTCCATTGATCTTTGGGCAATTTCTATTTTGTTATGTGAAACTTGGATAATTCGAACCTCAAGGGACCGTTAAAAAAATTCGAATTATCCAAAAATTCGAATTACCCAAAAATTCGAATTAAAAATATATCCACAAAAAAACAAAGATGCCTACAAAAACATCTGCAAACGATAAAAATCAACAATAGTTGACCATTTTTATCGCTTGGATATGTTTTCTGCAGAGATATCGAAATATTTTATCGTTTGCAGAATTATCCAAAAATTCGAATTAAAAATATATCCACAAAAAACAAAGATGCCTACAAAACCATATACAAATGATAAAAATCAACAATAGTTTACCATTTTTATCGCTTGCAGATGTTTTCGTTACTATTTTTGACCGAATTTTGTCAACCGAAAAAAATGGGCCAACAAAATTAGGCCAGAATACCAATTAAAGCATTTGCAAGCTATAACAAATGGTCAATTATTGTCGATTTTTATCATTTGCAGGTTTTCTCATTGGTATTTTTGACCAAATCTTAGCCGAAACAATCGGCAGATAAAAAATTCTCAGTGAGAACGCATCATTAAAGAAATAAAACATTTTGTCTCAAAAAATTTATTGAAAATAAGAATACATATTTGTTACAATTAATGAAAATAGACTAATTTTTTCTAAAGAAATCCAAAATTTTTAGCTGCTTTTTAGAATTTAACGTCTCGGTAATGACAAACGATTCTAAGATGTTCAGTGAACTAAAAATAGAGTGACTTACATCATTTTTACTTTCAAAGTACCGTTTAAGTTGCGTAATATGGTGGGTTGCTTCGGCCGCACTCGAAACATATATTTCTCCCGCAACTGATGATGCGTCGTCTTCATCACTCTCTTGTTTTTCATTATTGTCCTTAAGTACTTCAGCGATGATCTCTGTATCGGTTATTTCACCACATACTGCAACATCTTCATCCACGTTGACAAAATCTTCATAAGAGATGGCAGGATCAGAAATGATGTCCCCCTAGCAGTCAACTGAAAGCAGCTCTTCTGTTAAATTGTCGTCTGTGTTCTCCTCCTTTTTTATGAAACCAGCTCTTTTGAAACAGTGTTTGATCGTTTCGGGTGTTACTTGGTCCCAAGCTTTCTTACACATTCGAGATGCTTGTAGAATGTCTAACTTTATTTTAAGGTCGAGCGCCCACCAAAGTGGCGTGGCAAGTAGCACATAGCAAGTAGCATGCGTCTAGCATGTTTCTTAAAATGTAACCATTGAAAAAGAATGATTGGAATGAATGACGTCACTGTCATTTTGGTGTACGCTGAATCATTCGTTTTCATTGGTTACATTTTAAGAAACATGCTAGACGCGTGCTACTTGCCACTTGCTACGTGCCACGCTACTTTGGTGGGCGCTCCCACTAAGGGTGTCGCAATCTTCCATCATTATGTTTTCAACCAAAAAACGTCTGTAAAAATGTTTAAAAATTTTTATGACACCCTGGTCCATAGACTGGAGAACTGAAGTCATGTTAGCAGGAAAAAAATAACTTTTACATTTTCCATCAGTGGGATAGTGGTGTGTGTCGTAATTTTCAATAAACAAAATAACTTTTCTTTTTTCTTTTATGAACTTTTTGTCTAATTTTTTCAGTCAGTTCTCGAAAAGATCACTAGTCATCCAAGCTCTTGCGCTGCTCACATATTCCACTGGCTTTGACTTGACGTTCTTAAAACAACGTCTTAGCCGACTTGCCAATCATCAGTAGAGGCAGTCTTTCTGATCCGTCCATGTTTGCACCAATTAGGAGAGTTACTTTTTCTTTACTTAGTGTTCCTCCGTGACATTTCTCATTTTTAAATGCTAGCGTTTTGTCAGGAGTGCATTTAAAAAAGAGACCCGTCTCGTCAACATTAAAGATATCTCTTTCAGCTATACCCTGAATCATCTCTTCCAAATTTTTTTTCCACTGGCTTCTTGCTGATTAATGGTCCCACTTTCTCCACAAATAAATTGCGTTCTTTAAAGTCATCGAGTTACCCTGTACTCGCCTTAAAATTGTTTTTCCCCATTTCAATAGCAAATTGTTCAGCTTTACTTCTTATAAGGGGACCACTCACGGGAATCTTCTTATTCCTAGCTTGTTTGAACCATTTTAACACACAACTGTCTAAATTTGGATTTTCTGGCTCCCTTAACCTTTTTCGATCTTTACCGCACTCACTTTCACTGTTGATAATTTTTTCTTTATTCTTCAAGTAGATGGATAATGTGTTAGGAGGAATTCCAAAGTCACTGGCAATCTCAGATTTTTCTTCGTCCCCTTTTCTACTTCTCTAATTGCAGCTATTTTTTCTGATAACGTTAAAGTTTTGTATGTTTTCGTATTACCATGCGACGACATCTTTACTCAATACGAAGTGACTTGACGTGATTTGCGGTGATTACAATTGCAACGCCAACGCATCTCAACTGAAGGGGCGTGCCAGATGGGCTAGAAGAGGTGACAGGTACGGGTACAATGTACAGTGGCCTTGAAACAAGTGGCACGTTAGAACAGAAAAGAATACTACCTCTTTTAGCGGAAATTTCCAGCATGAAATTGGCATTTTTAACTTGTAGAAAAGTTCGAATTATCCAAAATATAATTCGAATTATCCACGACTTTTTAACATTAATGTTATAGGAAATGCTAGGTACCAGAATAAAAATTCGAATTAAAGATTTCGAATTAACGAAGTTCGAATTAGGCAGGTTCTACTGTAATTGTTTCGATAATATTCAGGTTTGCGCACCGTATGTCATCATTGGCAATGGTCTATAAGTCTGACGGTACAATGGGCGGGTCTTAGAAAACCTTTCCTGTGTATTTGTCCCATAAGAAGTTGGAAGTATTGGTTTTTTAATTATTTCAAGAGTATATAAGGAATTTAGTTAGGAACATTTTTCTGAGCAAATGTTATTATTTATTGTTCATGAATTTGTGAGGTAATAATATCAAAGTATTAAGATATTTACTCTCAATGTTCATGTTTTAAGTTTATGATATTGTTTGATTAGC
The DNA here is from genome assembly GCA_918026665.1 of Diabrotica balteata. NCBI lineage: Eukaryota > Metazoa > Arthropoda > Insecta > Coleoptera > Chrysomelidae > Diabrotica > Diabrotica balteata. Next base: position 54,124,713 of record OU898281.1, read on the forward strand.
AATACTGAATCATTTTAATTTTTTTCGTCACACTTTATTTTTGAATTTTTTTTGACTCCATTTTATAGCAATTGCTGAAAGTTTGTTTTATCATTTGTTGTTTAAAAACGGAAGATCAGTTCAAACAATGGATATACAACGCTTTCACAAGTCGGCGATTGCAAAATGGTCAAAATTAATGTTGACAAGTTCATCAGTTTGATCAAGTTTTCAATTAATCTTTTGTATCTAAATCTCGTTCCGTGGTAAACTATTTTTGTCCATCGCTAGCATAAATCGAGGATTTGAATTTGAATTCATCGATTTACATGAACACATTGCTAATTGGAATATCGCTATAATTTGTTATATTACAAGTACATGTTTTTTTAAGAACCATGTCGTTTTCGTTCGAGCCTCAATATTTATAATTTTTGTGACGATATAACTAACAGATACGGTTTCGTCATAAATAAAACAAATTAATAATTTTAATAATTTTTCAGGATTTATACGAAGACGTAGACTACGGTGTGTTGTCACCCCAAACCAAAATAAAAGTGAAAGTCAATCCATCAGGTAAGCTTATTTTTGTACGTTCAACTCTCATTATAGACAGCACGCGAAGCATGAGATCATGATTTAATTCGTGTAAAACGTGTTATATATAATCAGGCGCCATCATTTAAGTACATTCAGTACATTCTTGATCTTTCAGTATATAATAGTACAAGATCCCAGTGCAGGATCACTACGTTCACAACGTAGTTTATCAAACTCACATTTTTACATACATTTAAAATTAGACGAATACATTGATAATAGGTCGCCAGTCAAAAAGTGGCCACAAATATTTTTAATGCAATTAATAGTAATTAGTTTTTGACAAAAAATGTATTTCGTTCATTTATTTTTTATAAAATACGCTGCTCATGATTAGTGTGACCAACTAGCCCGAAAAATCCGGGACATGGCCCGAATTACGAAGTCGTGTCCCGGAGAAGGCTTCCGGGCCATCCGAATTTTTTGGTAAAATTATATTTTGAAATTTTAAATACGTTATTCTTCTAAGAATTCACATCAAATTGAATTTTGGACGAAATTATAGAAAAACTCAAACTGTGCACTTTTTTTCGTTTCTGTATTTTAATTATCCTCTTCCGAAATGTTATTCAAAAACGATAACAATTTATGTATTGTATACACACCAATCATGCAGACCAAGGTGTGCCGCATTCAACGAGGTAATGATTGCTGATAATTTTTTTTCGGTTTTGTCAATCATTGTAAGTAGGTAAACAAACTTCTTGATTGCATTCGCGGTATATTCTTGAAGAATAATAAATGATTCAGTTCCAAACCGTTACGTGCTTTGAACCAAGATTAAATCTTCTGAGTTGCAATATAATTTTATGTAAACATTTATTTTAAGTCACTAATCAGTTTGAAGCCTTAAATAGATTAGTGATCATGAATGTGTTACTTATGTGAGTCCATGGTCGTCTGGATAGTTAAATTAAATTGATTGTGAGTAAGTCTTATTTATCATCTCTTTTACCTAGATTAGTGATCATCTACGAAGGTCCTAAGCATTGTTTAGTTGACTTTACAATTTTCATGCCATTCTATTGTTAATATAGAACCGGAACAAGAAAGTAAAAAGAGAAAACGCTATTGCACTTTTAATAAAACATTGCAAGAAGAATTACAATTTTTGAAAAAAAAGTAACAGTGACGTAAAATGGGATACTTGTGGATCCGAATTTTCGATCGACCACGGTGGTAGAGAGAATGTAGTAAGTCACATCAAAAGTGAGAAACACCAAAGAGGTATTAGCTTCGCGACAAGCAGAGAAGAATTGACTGAATTTTTCAAGGCAACAGCAACATCAAGCAATATTGATTTAGAGACTGTAGCTCGGGAAGGTGTTCGGGCGTATCATTTGATTAAGGAAAATAAAAACTTTCGTTCAGCTGATTGCCCATTGAAAATATTTCGGAATTGCTTTGGATTGACTAAATTTCAGACAGCTCGTACTAAATGTGAGGCAATTGTTAAAAATGTCTTTGGTCCGTACATCAAAAGTTAATTGATTGATGCAATGAACAACGCAATATACGTCAGTATAATTACCGATGAATCTAACGATGAAAACGTAAAGATATTCCCGATTGTGGTAAGATATTTCGTTCCATTAGAAGACATGAAGACGAAAATATTGAATTTTACGGCTCAAGATGAGGAAACATCTAATATTATTGTGCAGCTATTGGGGAACACTCTTGAAAAGTACAACATCTCAAGAAAGTTAGTTGCATTCTGCGGAGATAATACTAATATTAATTTTGGTGGTAAAAGCCGAGTTATATAAAAATGATAATGATGAAAGTCGAATGTAAAATGCGCGTACAAGGGGATGTTTCAAAACCATTTAAAACCAACAGAGGACTGCGCAGGGAGATGCGCTATCGTGCACGCTGTTCAACCTAGCGTTAGAAAAAGTTATGAGAGATTCGGGAATAAACTTAAAAGGTACGATATATACCCGTAGTATACAAATAATGGCATACGCTGATGATATCGTCATAATTGGAAGAACCCAAAATTAAGCAGTGGAGGCTTTCACACGTATCAAAAATGCCGCAGAAAACATCGAACTTCTGATTAACATCCAGAAAGCTAAATATATGCCGGCCATATCAAGAATTCAACAAAATAACTTAGAGGTGCAACACGAAACGATAGAAATGGTAGAAGAATTCTGCTACTTAGGATCACTGGTAGACTACAAAAATAACACATCCAACGAGATAAAAAAAAGAATATGCGTGGCTAACCGCTGTTATTTCGGCCTGGGCCCTCAACTAAGAGCGAGAAGTATGTCAATAGCAACAAAGTGCAAACTTTATAAAACAATAATACGCCCAGTGCTCACATACGGATCGGAAACATGGACAATGACGACCCGAGATGAAGAGTTACTACGAGTCTTTGAAAGAAAAGTATTGAGGACCATATTTGGCGGAGTAAACGAACAGGGTCTGTGGAGAAGGCGATATAACTCTATAGATTTTTGGTGATGCAGATATTGTGAAGACCATCAAAATAAACCGCCTAAGGTGGGTGGGCCACGTTATGCGGATGGATGAGAGTGATCCCACTAAAATAACTATGCTAAACAGGCCGGTCGGAAGAAGAAGAAGGGGGCGACCTAAACTCAGATATCTGGACGATGTACAGGAAGATTGGAGTGAGGGGCTGGAGAAGACAGACACTCGATAGGGAAGGATGGAAGAATGTTTTGAAGCAGGCCAAGGCTCACGAAGGGCTGTAGCGCCAACTGATGATGAAAAGCCGAGTTAGGCAAAAAAAATGTTTACTACAAACTATGAAATCATAGGTCAATCCAAATTTGATGGAAATCGGTTGTGCGGCTCACATTATTCACAAAACTTTGCAATGTGGCTGCAATATGTTAACATTTGACGTGGAATTAATAATGGTGAAAATTAGTTAGTTCGTGTCACACATTTGAAAAGTTTTGTGAAACTGAAAACGTTCAATACCAGAAAATTCTTGGTTATGGGAAAACTCGCTTTTTGGAAATGTTCACATGCGTACAATCAATCTTAAGAGTTTATGATGGATTAAAGACGTATTTTCTGGAAACTACAAACAGCCCAAAATTACTGAAGGATTTTTTCAAGGACCCATTTTCGAATGTTTTGTTGTTGTTCATTCTTGATCGGGTAAAAGCAGCTTTACATCTAGGCAATGCAAGTCCCATGCCATGTAAGTCTGTTTTGCATGGCATATCTCTTGCCTAGCCTGTTTACATCAGAGTTATTTCTGTGCAATTTTTGATACTATTTTCATTGTTGCCAACAAAATAAATATACCAAAACATTAACTTTAGTTATTTCACTTGGAAATTTCAGTCCAGCATTAAATATATTAAAATATAAATATTAAGGTTGCATTAACATGGAGATCTAACATCAGTTGATTTTTCAATTTTTTTTTTTGATGATGATTTCCGGATTGGAAGTCGAAACGTCAAAAACTAACAAAAATTTGATTATTAGGTATAACCAATTTGGCTTAATCCCATCAAAAATATTATTGTCAACATAAAAATGTTAAATAATCAATAAAATGTTGGTATTACAGTCCTTGTTTAAAAAAAAAATAAAAAATGGCCCGATTTTCACTGAAAAGTCCCGGATTTCAGGTATTTTTTTAGCCTTGTCCCTAATTCGATTGAATTGGAGTTGGTCACACTACTCATGACGTATATCAGAGGCGGCCGGCCAGGTGAAGTAGGTGAAGGTGAGGTTCACCAAAAAAATATAATTAGAGACAAATAAATAAAAAATAAAAGCAACATTATTATATTTAAATTCTGAAATCAATTATTTATTCTATTTTAATTAATCTAAAAATTAAAAAAGACAGCTAGCTTTATTAGCGGTGCGGTAGCTCTTGACCTGCGTCACTTGCTGTGTATGATTGAGAAATAGGTGAATATCATTTTTGAAATCCGAAATCCATCTGCATAAGCGTTCACCCTTACCATGGCAACGTGACGTCAGCCTGTCGCTACTGATAGTTGAGAAAAATAGTTTGTGCATTTTCATTAAAAAATATATTATCCGTCTTCACCCACTGGCCACTAGTTGCATAGGTACCCATTTAGTATTCGCAGCGGCAATATTTTGAAATTTAGTCTAGTACATAAACATTTTTTATATAATGTAGTGTATAGTATAGTATTTATTAGTTTAGTTTTTATATAACTATACACTTTTTTAATGCATTTTTAATGAGATATGGGCGCGACGTAGGTACCAAAACTCCTTTTGGCTCCAGCAAGCTTTCCTCATCTTCACCACTTTTTTAGGCCACGTGCCGCCGCTGACGTATATGCAAGTTTTTTATATATCAAATTAAAGCTATGTTTTCATAATATGATGATATAACGTTGTCTGAGAAAAAATGGTCGCGAATTAGGGTTGCCAGCTGTTAAAAACACGAGATATCAAAGATAAAGTAAAATAGAGTACTAATTGTCGTTACTAATATGTTTTTTTTTTTTTTCATTTCGCGGCATGTTTTCTATTTTTTCTGTTTTCCACATGGATGTAATGCATTTCGGCTTACAATCATTTGCATTGATACTTTTTTATTGTTTATTTGACTGCTGATAGTTTTATACTTTTGATACTTATTCAGGGTTCTGTAATTGATATGCCTTACACATGGACTTCATTTTTTTTTCTTGGACCGTTCTGTAAATTCATTGGTGAAGCATTACAGATTACAAGTTACAGTTTAGAGATTTATGACCTTTACAGATCTATTGGGTTTTCCTTTGTCATTTATACCACTTCGTCAAGTCTTATTTTCTTGATCAGATACAATAAACTTAATAGTATTGTTTTAATATAGTTTGACACTTCTGGTTTTTTCTTACCGAGCACTACAATGTCTTAAGGAGCTCAGTTTTTCCACAGTCGCTTTTCTCAAACCGTCCACAGACCAGTGTTAAGATTGTGGTTACTAATCTCTAATCGATGAGTATTCACTCTGCATCCAACTTCGTCTTGGTCTTAGAATTTAGCTCTTGTATTTAGCTTGGAGGCTTGTGTTTTCCCGGGTTTCAGCCGGGGAACTACTTTTTTAAATCATTGTGCTCTTAAACCGGATAACCCCGGTTTATATATACTTTTTTTTAGTCGTATTTGTTAACCCTCTTTTGTTTCTTTCTGTAGACTCTCTAAAATAGAATTTTGCCCTGTCTTAAGCTTTGGAAGAATTAATTTCTGACTACGATTATGTCTTGTCAGGTTTTTACGTAACTAATTCGTATACTGAACCTTGACCATTTGACCTACTAACCTCTTCGTTAATCAGCAGGTCTACTTCCTCAATGTTGCCTTGTGGTTTTTAAATCAGTGCCTTCAGAACTTTCTACTGTTGTTTCTTTTTTTTTTATTATTTTCTTCATTGTTACTCATTTGGTTCGCATGAGAAACAAAGAAAGTATTCAATTCCTCAAAGCATAGTCTTGCATACTTAAGCAATAGTAATTAAAAATAGATATCTCCTGGCTTCCAGAGGTCTCCCTTTGTAACTGATAACTAGTCAGCCATTCAGCTCTTAGCACTGCAGATCAAACCTTGGCTTTCATTTAACTTTCTTTTAGTCAGCCCTTACAAGCCGAGAAAGCCGTGAAAATATTCTTTTAGTCATCTTTACACAAGGTGTGAATAAATTGACACAATACATTATATGGACACATAAATTCTAAAATTCTGGTCAAACTGGAATAATTAAATAACTAGGCTAACAAAAATTTCAAAAAATGTTCTGGTTATGAAAAAATAATACATAAAACTATTTTTAATGATCACTGGTACTTTTAAGTACCAGATACGATAATATTCTTGTTGAATAAAAAAATATAAATAAAGACAAACATGAAAACGACTTTTCAAGTACAAACAAATAAGTAAATGTAGTTGATGATTGATATATGAGTAATATAAGTAAATAAATTGATTTCTCGGAAAGAACTACACATACTTGTTACACCTGATTATTGGAACTATGTAGTCAACGATTGCTTCTTTCCCTATGACATGAACTCATTTGTCTTCGAAATTCGAAAATTTATATTTCCCAGTTACAGTCTTGACATGTTTATTATTCAATTATTGTTTAAGTAGTGCTTAGGTACCATTGTAATATAACAAGATGTTTTACTTTAGATTAAGTTTATTATTAAATTATATATTTTATTTTAATTATATATAAAATTATTTTACCTCTGACCTATTTTTTTAGGTGTTGTGATATTAAGAGCTGATGTTCAAGCAGACTTCAACCGAAGAATACCATTCTTCACGACTCAACGACCTACCTTCAGTAGTCCTATAAATCAAGTGTTCAGGGTACGCGAAAATGGTTTTAAATAGATTTTGTTACACGTTCGTGCTTAAGTAAATTATTAATTTAGTTAGGAATGATTGTAATATATTTTTAAAAACAAATTGTTAAAATTATTATTTTCTTTTATTTATCCTCAGAAAATAAGTAAAAATGTGGATGCAGACATTTATGTAATTCTTTCCATAACTAAAAACCTACAAAACTATGAATATATTACCACTTCTATATTGCTGTCTGTCTTCCCACTGTGACTCACATGTATCTGATTGGCTTGAGATCGGTACTCGAAGCTGACCAATTCCTACAGGCAATGCTGACTTATTCTAAATATACATTGACGATCTTAGCAATAGGATATATAAATATATAATAATAAATATAATTATAAATAATGGATCCCACGACTGCACAGGCGCAATGAGTAGGTAACACATGCTCATCTAAAATAGTTGTAATGTATTTTGCTCCCATTATAGAATCTTCATCCACAAGAACTTATTCAGTACGGGCATGAGCATTTATATTAGCCCAAACCATTTATATAAGCATCCTCGATAGTTTATTCTTTCCGCATTATTGCAAATATCCGCAAATAGACTATAAATATCATGATTAACAATAGATTTCGAAACTCATGTAAATGTACTAAGACATATCCAAGTGCCGACGCAGCCACCGATCACAATTTACTGGCATCTAGAATCAACCTAAAATTAAAGACAATCAAAAAGCCTTCCATTACAAAGAAATATGATAGACAAAAACTAAAAGAAAAAGAATTTAAACATCACTTTGAACAAACAATGAACGAAAAAATTCGAGACAACATCACACAAGTATACAATGTACCAACAGTCGAAGAAAGATGGGATAACATAAAGAATGGTATCATCGATACAGCAACGCAAAGTGGAACTGACACCCATTATAAAAAGCAAGCGTGGATGAAAGATGAAATACTCGAAATAATGGACGAAAGAAGACAGCTTAAAAATAGAAATAACTCGAAGAAATTCTAACTAATTCGAACTAATTCGAAGAAAAATCAGGGAAGCCAAAGAGTTATGGATGCGAGCAAAATGTGAGGAACTAGAAGAATTGCAACGAAAACATAACGAATTTAACACACATAAGAAATAAAAGAAGTTACAGTACACAAAAGAAATACACCCATAACATTAACGAATAATGAAGGTCATGCACTATCCCTAGAAGACGAAGTAATGGAGGAATGGGAAAACTACATTAAATCATTATTTAAGGATGATCGAGGATCACTACCTAACTCAAGTGCAAATACAGGACCATCAATCTTAAAAGCTGAAGTGGAAAAAGCCATACACCAAGCCAAAAACAACAAAGCCAGTGGACCAGATCAAATATACAGCGAATGGCTAAAATTACTCTCAAATGACAATATAAAAGAACTCACTGTACTTTTCAGTGAGTACTGGTATATGATACCAGTGAAATTCCATCGGACTGGTTAAAATCGATCTTTATTCCTCTACCTAAGAAACCAAACGTTAAGAAATCTAGCGATTGTAGACTCATTAGTTTAATGAGCCATGCCGTTAAAATACTGTTGCATATTCTTCTAAACCGAATTAACAAGTGCGAAGAAATAATTAGTTAAGAGCAGTTCGGGTTCCGGAGATGCCTTGGAACTAGAGAAGCACTATTTTCTATGCAAACACTCCTTCAACGATGTTGGGAGATAAGAAAACCCGTATATATGTGCTTCATTGATTTTGAAAAGGCATTTGATCGCGTGCAGCATACCAGACTAATTACCGCCTTGCAGAGCATCCAAGTAGATGAGAAAGACATCAAACTTATTGCCAAACTTTACTGGAACCAAACAGCCATTATTAATACCAACAACAGATAATCAAAGCCAATCAGTATTGAACGAGGCGTAAGACAAGGCTGTATACTATCTCCCACCCTCTTTAACGTGTATTCTGAGAATCTATTTAGGGAAGCTTTAAAAGATCAAAAAGGAATTATCATAGGAGGAGAAATATTTAACAATATACGATACTGTGATTCTAGCTGAAAACATCGACGATCTGCAGGAGCTAATCAATAGAGTTGACATGGAATGCACAAATTGGGGACTGTCGATAAATATCGATAAAACAGGCAAGAAACTCATTTCAAAAATTCAAGCCTCTATTATCCAATAACTCATTAAATTTGGAAATCCGTGAAAAGTTTACAAGATGTTACGTGTGGTCTGTACTTTTGTATGGATGTGAAACTTGGACTTTAAACGCCGATATCATGAATAAAATCGAGGCGTTTGAGATTTGGTTGTATCGAAGGATACTAAAAATTCCATGAACTAGCAGAACTAGAAACGAAGAAGTTCTTCGAATAATGGGACATCAACGAACTCTATTAAATATTATTAAGAGGCGTAAACTAGAATATCTTGGACATATAATCAGAGGCCCAAGATATGAGTTCCTTCGGGTAATTCTCAACGGTAAAATCGAAGGAAAGAAATGGATAGGACGGAAGAAACTCTCTTGGTTGAGGAATTTGCGATAGTGGACAGGTTTGACAGCGGACCAACTGCTACACGTAGCGCAAGACCGAGATCAGTATAACAATATTAAAAGCATGGTAGTCGCCGACGTTCCGTAGGGATATGGCACTCTAAGAAGAAGATCGAAGGTTGGAAATCATCATGGCTATGCTGGCCCTGTTGACTGCCGCTCTAAATAATTCTGCACTAATGCATTCAAACCATTCCCTCAAGTTCTTAAACCATGATATTATTCGTCTTCCCACATTTCACTTTCCTCGAATTTTGCCTTGTATAAAGCTGCAATAATGAGTATCTTTGCCCTTTCGTAACATTCAATAAGTACTCAAGTTTTCTTCTTTTGATAGTCAATATTATTTCAGCTTCATTTCCTATTCTTCTAGTAACTTCTGTCCATGAGTCCATGATATTCGTAGAATTCTTCTGTAAAATCTAAATTCAAAGGCGGCCAACTTATTTAGATTCACTTGTTTTAATATCCATGCTTCTAAGCCATAAAGGAGAGTAGTTAATGCGTAACACCGAAGCATTCTTAGGCGTAGTCCTAACCGTATCATTACAACAAAGGAACTTTTTAAGTTTAACGACTGTTGCATGTGCTATTTCAATAAACGTTTTAATTTCTTTGGTTTGGTCTACATTTGATGTTATCCATGTTCCTAACTATTTGTAGGTATCCACACTCTAATTACAGTATCAACAATCAATTGGATGTTCGCATCTGCTGATTTAGTCATGATCATCCATTTAGTTTTTTTCAAATTTATCCTTAGTCCGTATTCTTGACATATTACTGTATCGTCTGCAAAACACAAGTTATTCAAAACTTCTCCATTGATAGATATACCTTCTATTGAATTTGAGACGCTTCTTTAAATACCGATTCACTGTAGACAATGAAGAGTATTTTGTCAACTTTTACCATGGTACTTTGATTCCAATATATATTAGATATAATCTTCATATCACGACTGTCAATATTTTTGCTTTTTAATATATCTACAAGCTTTTCATATTGAACCTCATCAAATGCCTTTTCAAAATCTACAAAACATAAGTGCATGTCTGACATTCAAGCCGAAAACAGTATCTCTTGTGCCTACACCATTTCTAAAGCCAAATTGTGTGTCACCAATATCATATCCAAGAGTTTTAATAATTCTTTTTCAGGGTTTTGTTCTTTCTCCAAGTGGTTTGAGGGTTTCTTTTCCAACTAACACAAGGGCATGTTGAATTTTTCCTCATTTTTGGTCAATAGTTAGAGTTTCATTATCTTCTTTGACGTTAAGTTCTCGTTTATTTTAAATTTCGTTTCCGCATAGGTAGTGTCTTGTTTGAGCCGCCTTGTATCCATGATTTTCTTGAAACTAGGGTGTTTTACGTTCTTTAGTTTTACTCTTATCGACAAAAAAAAAGCGGATTGTGGACGATATTATAGAATCTACGTTTAAGAAGTTTGAACAAGGTATTTGCAATTATGAGTTCTACATTAATACAGAAATCAACCTGCCGATCGCCACGTTCATTCCTCTCCTCGAGTCCATATCGTCACACACAATTCTTCACTTCTTAATATTTATATTATGTCTTTTAGTCAGCTTTAGACATTGCCAATTTGTTCATGTAAGTTCTCTATGGTATTTTCAATACTCGATCAGAGTAGGGAACAAAGTTAAAAACAACTTTTTGAGAATTCTTATTAACTATAATGCCAACTCTCTGTGATTGAAGTTGTTGTAACCGGAATAATATATTGTTCCATTTCTGGTTTTACATTTTCCTGATTCAGGCCATTGTATATCGCTAAGCCCCTGTATTTTAATCTTCATTCTGCACACTTCCGATATAGTGTAATCTAGTTTGCCAGATTGGTATAAACTTCTTACGTTCCATGTTCCAATTTTCAAGGCTATAGAGTTATTCTTATTTGTTTGACAGGGATGTACCTTGCTGACGACCTGAGAGGCCCGTCGTCTAAATCTGATTGTCCTCCCCTACTGGATCTTGGATTCCGAACTCCATGATCATTAAGTAAATTATCGACTAGTGGGTCCATGATGATTTTTACTAAGGATATCCATGCGGATCTTAAATATGGTAGTCATCCCGTGGCTTTCCACATCTCAATGCCGTTGACTAATTAAGCTCTTCCATTTTCGGAGTTAATTTCTCAGCTCTAAGCCAATGAAGTGACCTGCCACGTGTCGGTTCTTCCACCCTTAGCTGTTGACCAACAAGAGGGGATTACTTATACCGGTAATCGTTCGGTTATTAAAGGCATTTTGTCCAATAAATAAAAATACAATACATTTTAACATCTACTAAAACTTAAATCAATTTGATAGTTAAAGTCTTTAAAAAATGGTGTAATTGAGTAGTTTCAGTTATTGTAAAAGCAATTCCCCACTTACTGGCCAACAGCTTCGGACAGATGAGCTCGTAATTGGAAGGGGACTCTTTTGTACTGTGACTGAGAAATCAATCTCGAAGGCGGAGGAATGATCAATGGCATAAGGATGCAGAAGGAAATAGGAAATCACTGCATTATAGACTCTAAGTATTCCTAATTATTCAAAAAGCCAAACAGAAATTTAGAAAGGGCCCTTAATCCGGTACACCCATTAAATGGGAAAAGAGTGCCAAGAATCTCCCCCCGTATCCAAAAATTTAATATTTTAATATTTAATAATTTAATATTTAATTTAATATTTATACAATATAGTAACCATAATTGCTACATGGAATGTACGAAGACAGCAGGGAAATATATTGAACATAGATATTCAAGGTCTGAATAAAATACGATGGCCCGGGCCTAGCAAAATAAAAACAAAACATGAAGTCCTCTACCACTCTGATCATAACGATCCGACTCACTACAACGGAGTGGCCATGCTTCATATCCCTTAACATCGAGAAATCTGCCATAGACTTTTTCCCCATATCGAATAGCATGATGGTTCTGAAGCTCAACACATTTCACAGAGTCACGAAAATTGTACAGATATATGGCTTCATGTTTTAAAGTTTGCGGCTTCTGGCTCGACTACGACTACCTTTTAACGATTTATAAGAAAATTTAAATAGAAGATAGTAGGTGTATATATTGATAACTTTTTATGTTGGGATAACCATGTACTAAACGCTTATCCCAAGTAGAAAATTAAATTAGGTTTTGTATAAAATGAGAGTTCTAAGTAAATATATAAAATTCAATATTAAAAACAGTATATCATGGGATCTTCTAGTCAAATTTGGAAATGTAATTCTTTTTTATTCGGGCTACAGTTGTAGTATTACACATTCCTTTTCATATTTTCCCATGGACGTCTTCGGACAAAATCAGCGTCATCATCCATAACTTGAAATGTTGGTTTTGCACCAAATCAAACCTGCAAATGTTAATAAAAATTATAAAGTATGAAATTACGTTGATTTGTATTAACTTACTTTTTGCCAATTATCAATACTCCACTCTTTATGGAAATGGGTCCAAGCTAATCGTTTCTTGGGAATTTGTGGTATTAGTTTTGGCTTCTTAACAGGTCTACAACATTTGAATCCCATACTGTACAGTACCCTTCTTCCAAATTATTCCTTATATCACTATGTGTGATTATCCTGTGTTTTACATTCAAATTCTTTAAAATTCGTTAATCTCTGGGGGTGATTGAAAGGTGTCTGTCATACCGATCCTCTCGATCCGACGAAGCAGGAGTTTGTCATTAAGTTTTTGACTTAATCTATTTCTCTTTGTCTATATGTAGTATGTTCTAATATAGCAAGAACAGAACAGACTGGCTCAACAGGAAAATTATTACATTTACGCAATTTTCACAAAAGTTAAACATCAATCACTAACACTAACTAAAAAACTAATGTTGAAAAAATCGAGTCACTGCACAGCTAAGCACATTCTGTTGCCACAAAAAGTTCCAATATTTTTAACTTAATTATGTAACATGATTATTCCCTCATTATAGGCAGTCAATTCAGCACTCTTTTATAGTTATAGATGCTTTAATAGTTTTTTAAATTTCAAGAAATTGCAATAACAAAAATATATCAACGATACGCCCATATAAAAATAATTATATACTAATGACAGTAAACAATGAGATATCAGATATCAACTTTTATATGTCAGTTCGTTAATGTCTGTGTCACGTTTTACGTTTTGGTAAGTCATATATATACATATTTTACAATATCTGTCTGTCCTTATATATATACACATTTTAGAATCTTGACAAAGGCAAGGGTTTCCTGCCGAATTGTTGATTGATTGCAATGGAAAATAAAATCTAGTTCCACACATAACATATCTTTATTGAACCTAAACCCAAGAAACATTAATTTTATATTAAAACTACAATATATATATATATATATATATATATATATATATATATATATATATATATATATATATATAATATATATATATATATATATATATAGGATTAAAGAGCAATCAAAAACATTAGCACAAAAATGACTATTGACGACACATCTTTTCTATATATATATATATATATATATATATATATATATATATATATATATACGTCTTCATAACAAGGCGAGATCCGATTAAATCGAGGACAACCCGAGATCCACCAATAGGAAATTAATTAGTTGAGTATATTGTTTATAGATACCTTTATAATTAACATATTAATCATGGCACACTTAGAGGGGAAAAGATTTTTGAACTTAAATTTTTCTGATAAATTAAAAGCGAAACGAGATCCGTAGCTGAACAGGGAAGGGGAAGACTTATATACAAAATTTTAGATATTTTCCGATCAACCCGAGATCCCACACTGTTGCCAGCTCTAAAGGGTATTAGTCGAGCGACTAGAGCTCGTCTTGTATGGCATATTTCCTACTCAAGGAGTAAAGAAATTGCGGTTACGGTTTTTTATATTTTAAAAATGTCTCGAGGGCAGCAATTAGTTGAGTTAGTGAAACAAAATTCAAAACTAACAGAAGGTAAGTAATGATTATAATTTTTCTGTATATACTCGAATAATTCAACATAAACTTTATAAACCGAATAACTAAAATGCTCTGTTTTATTGAATTTGTTGAATTCTATTCTCAATGCTACTTTTGTTTATTATTTATGCACAAAATTAAAAAGGGGAAATTATTTAAACTTTCATCTTTTTACAGTTTATCTGTATAAGAAAAGCTATCATTGTAACATTCTAATCGTGTTTTTACATAGAAATATTAGTTTTGCAAAAGAGTAAATACCTACGTTCCATATAGTAGAGTAAATCCACTGACAAAAGGGCTTCTACAATAGATTATGGTGGACACTTTTTGGCTAAAATGTAAAACCTATTTTTTTATTGATATCGATCCGGACATCAGAAATATTTTTATTTTATTTATAAGAATACGTCAAACCATTGTTGTATACGGAGCCCCTTCATACAAAATAACTTGTCTCGAAAACCCATATTTTTAAAATCGTTTGCCTCGCTCTACCTCGAAAAATATTGGGTCTAGCAAAAAATGGCTTTCTATAAACGTTAGATAGACCAAACATCAGAGAACATGTCGGTTTTTTTAGAATTTCGATTGGATAAATAGTTTAAGAAAAAATTAAATAAATTGAACGGCATGTCCCAGCGCACAGTGGCGAACGCAGAGTTGCGAGGAAGAGCGAGATTCCTAATCTGAAGTGAACCGCATATCGACTCTACTGAAGGCGATGTTGTTAGGGTCGATTTTACATTGAAACGCTATTGTGTTGTATATTCTATAGCGAAATTCATTGTGCATTATTTTTTACTAATAGCGCGAAATCCACTGAGCTTAGATTTTTTTTATTAAAAGTTTTAAATTATTCTTCTTCTTCTTCTTAGAGTGCCGTCTCCCTACGGAGGTTGGTAATCATAATGGCTATTTTTATTTTAGAACTTGCTGCTCTAAACAAATCAATCGATCTGCATTGGTACCAATCACGTAGATTCTTTAACCATGAGTTCTGCCTTCGGCCAACAGATCTTCTTCCTTGAATCTTTTCCTGTATTATCAGTCTCAAAATTTCATATTTTGGTCCCCTCATCACGTGGCCTAGGTATCCCAGTTTTCTGGTTTGTATAGTGGTGATTAGTTCTGTTTCTTTACCAACCCTCTCCAGTACTTCTTTATTTGTAATTCTATCAGTCCATGATATTTTCAATAATCTGCGGTATAACCAGAGTTCGAAAGCCTCGATTCTTTTAGAGTCTCCAAATCTCCAAATTTAGATTTTTGCACGTTAGGAGTGGCTTCATTCGTATAAATGCTGATCTGGCAATCTCTATTCGTCTGTTTATTTCTACAGTATGATCATTGGTTTCATTGATCAAAGTTCCAAAATACTGATATTTTTCTACTTGTTCTATCACGTTACTATTTATTGTCAATAGGTGATGTATATTTTGTGGCCTTTTTGTAATCAGCATGTACTTCGTTTTTTTAGCGTTTATAGTAATTCCCATCTCAGCACTATTTATACTCAAGCTTTCGATAAGATGTTGTAGATCCTCTATACTCGTTGCTATGATCACAGTGTCGTCTGCATATCTTAAATTATTAATTAATTTTCCGTTAACGGTGACTCCCGCTTCGATATTATTGAGCATGTTTTGGAAAATTTCTTCAGAATATAAGTTAAACAAAAGTGGTGATAACACACATCCCTGTCTAACTCCTCTACAGATCCTCATTTCTTCTGAGTGTTGCCCATCAATTTGAACTATGGCACTTTGGTTCCAATATAATGTTTGCACTATATTTATGATTTTACTGTCAATGCGCTTGTTCATAAGTATTGATATTAGTTTTTCATGTCTTACTTTATCGAAAGCTTTTTCGTAGTCAACGAAGCACAAGTGTAGATCAACATTTACATCCCGACATCGCTGAATCAATATGTTGATGGCAAATAGTCCTTCTCGAGTACCCATTCCATTTCGGAACCCGAAATAATTTTAAATTATTAAAAGTTATTAATTAACTTATTGCTATAATAAAAATATTACATACCTACTTAATATTAAAGTAAATATTTTTTTATTTATCTAGAAATGGATTTAACAGCAGCAGGTCTGACAGTAAACTTGTGTCAAAAATCAGATTAATGCATGTTTCTTTCCGTAAAGTCCATTTCCATTTCAGTTTGCTGAAAGAAGCGGAAACTGGGGAACACATTGTTGTTCTAGTTTTCGAAAAATGTGAAAAGTTTGAACAGAAACTTTAACCAACTATTTGTAGATCCAGCTTTAAACACATAAATACAAACTCAAAAAATTCAGGAGGAATCGTGCGATTGACTAAAACCAGCACAAAACTAGACTAATGGTTTTTAAGCTACAATATGATTGGCATGATTGCAGATGAATTTCGTGCATCATGAGACCTAATCAACCGCTCAAGTCAAAACGTAGAAAGTAGAAAAAAACGGATGAAAATTAATAAATATTCTGTACAAAAACTACATGATCAGTTTTTACGATTGAATGTATTTTTCAAAAGCGTACATCGTCTTCTCGTAATTTCAGCAAATGAAATTGCATCGCCAAATGTTTAAGCATCCTTACTAAATATACAAAAAAAATGGAGAAGAGAGAATAGCAAAATTTCTTGTTACTGTTGGAACTCCCAATTTTTATTAGCATATAAAGAAGAATAATATTCCAACCTTTCATTGCGCAAGTACCTATAGAAAAAAAAGTCTCTGAAAAGAAGAAAATTATTCAAGTTAAGCAAGAGTTTTTACAAAAAATACTAGCAACAAAGGCAATTGAAAGAGACATAAATATTATGAGGATATTTTCAAATATCAATTAACAGCATATCCAATGTCACTTGTACCTGCAGGAGTTTTATTGATGCCATCAAATAAATCTGCCTTAGGTTCTATAATACAACAGTTTACAGTTATGTCTAAATATCTACAAGTACCGTTATAAAATAACAAAATTGACAAAGTTGACTATGTCAACGTAAATAGAGATATTAAAGAGGGTAGATAATATTTTATTATTTGTATTACATATTACCTATGTTACTATAAGATTATTTTCTAATTTTGCTATGGTATTTAACTTTAATGTTAACAAAAAGAATTGTACATAACATATTGTCCCCTTAATACCTATTACAATTAGATAACTCGAATTTTTGCAATTTTGAGTGGTCGACTTTTCACACTTTTTTGTTACTATAACAAAATAACTTCTAAGGCGTTTATAAAATATACTCCTATAAGCAGCTAACTGTATGAGACAGCTAAAAATTCGAGTTACTTATTTGTATTACTTATCAAGCGGCGATATGAGTTGATTAGCTTACATTTAAAGTTACATAAACCGAAAATCAATTAAATTAATAAAACATGTGAATTGAATTCATAAATTTAAACATTTTTAAGAACTTAAACTAAAACAATCCATTTACTAAATTCAAAATAAAGATAATATGTATTTTAATCTCATAATTATTTTAGGTTTGAACCCTGAAACACAAAAAAATGTTTGCGGCAACAAGAAAAAGAGAAAATGCATTACCGGGAGACATGGACTGCAAAACAGAAGTCTGTTATGTCTGCATTTTTTAAGAGCCATCTTAAAAGTAAAGTGGCTCCAAAAAAACAAGAGTGCTTAAAACTTAAAAATGAGAGACCTGATTTATTCAGAGACAAGACCTGGGTTCAAATTAAAGTTTTCATTTATAATTGTTATAGAGCGATTTAACGGTCATCCATGTCTTCGAAATAAATCTTTTTAAAAGTGATACAGCTGCTGTTTATTAATATTATCCTATAGACATATATACGAATAAACTATTCATTTACAGTGTTGATTCAAAACTCAATTTAACTAGGTACATATTTTACTGTTTACTAGTCTTAATACATAAATATTATGAATCTAATTGGTGTATTTTGAAAAGTTATAGTAGTTAAAAAGATGACTCTGGTTACTGCCCTTATTGGTACTGGTTACTTCTTTAGCCCTTTTTATTTTACTAATTATTAGTATAATAATTATTAAAATGTTTATATAATAAGACAATTAAAAAAATCTCTGATTCAAAAACTTTTTTTTTAAATACAACTAAATTTTGATTCATTGAGTTAAAATCCCCTCCCCTTAAAAAAACCCTCCCTACTTTGACCTTCGTCCGGGCTCAATAAACGAATAAATATGAAGTTAATTTGTTTATAAAGCTGTAGCTCGTAAACTATTTGACGTAGTGTCCAAGTTTAGCAGAAATGAACTACATATATTGAAAAATATTCCCTTGGAATCTAAATATAGTACGTGAACGGCATAGTTGGTCCCTTAATTATAAATAATATGCAAAATAGATCTGTGTTAATAACTCTCAATCAAAACCCCCTCTGTGGCTCAGTGGTAAGAGCGCCTGCCTTTAAATCTAAAGGTCGTGAGTTCGAATCCCACCTGGGTGGAAATTTTCGTTTATTAAAAAAAATTAATAAATGAAAATAATTTCTATCCTTGTGGGATCGGTACACACCGGAGGGACCGCAGACGTTCCGATACAATTAGCGTCTCTTAGCAAAGACAATGACGTCGACTTTGCTAAGTATCAAGACAATTACTCATCGAGCAATAAGACAAAAGAGGGAATCTAATCCTTATGAAAAGGAGACCAAAAAAGTGGCCTCTGATGGCGGACATATCCGGAAATGCGAATGCGCCAAATTTAAATTTTCCGACACTTATCAACAGTAGCTATATAATATTTCGCAGAATGTGTCTTAGACGAGAAAGTTTTAATTAATTATTAATGATAAGAGTCTAAAATGCCACACAATTGTTAAAAACTTCAATATAAATAAGTTTTCATGTGACATTTGGGACAAACAATAACATAACCCAACTAAATTTGATGTCAAACAAGGAGAGAGACTCTCTTTCCTTGTTTAATGTGGCCTCTAAAGATCGCACTTCCTGTCTAACAATATGTTTGCCCCCACTACCTTTACATTCCCTCTATTGTCTTTTTGCTCGATGCAATTACTCTACACACACAAACACACACACACACACACACACACACACACACACACACACACACACACACACACACACACACACACACACACACACACACACACACACACAGTACATTAATAAACTTATCTTGATTGAGACTGGCTGAATGACAATTGTCCAAGCCAAAACACAAAAAAAAAACTCTCAATCAAATTGAAAGCGGTTGGGTGTATTTTATAGGTCTTTTAAAAACGATTAAAATAAAATTTTAAACATATTTGTAAAACAAACAATGGAGAAGAAAATACATATATAAAATGAACATATATAAGAAAAATTGTAAAAAATTAATAATACAAATAAACAATATTTCGATACGACGTCTAGTTCTCGAGATATTTGACAATCGCCTTTCTAGACAGACCTCTTTAATAATGTAAATATTATTATTCAAACCAGAAATAAGCAGAGGGGAGGGAGAGAGCTGACTGTAAAATTCATTTGCGATGTTGCCAAGTTTACCGGATCTCGGGTTGTCTACAAAATGTATATTTAGCATATACACAACGGATCACTCGCCCTGACCTCTACAGCGAATTTCGTGGAACTACTGCAATATAAAATTCGCCAAAAGGGGTGCAAAATGAGGTCCAGACAAAAATCGATTTCCTTGTACCCCCATCATTGTTACATCGAGATATCACTATATACACGTGAATACAAGGTGAGATCCAAAATCGGATCTCGCCTTGCAAAATGGATCTCATCTTGTATAGCTTATGATACAAACGGATCTCGCATTGATATGAAGACATATATATATATATATATATATATATATATATATATATATATATATTATATATATATATATATACATATATATATATATATATATATATATAATATATATATATAATATATATATATATATTATATATATATATATTATATATATATATATATATATATATATATATATATATATATAGTGAAAACGAGATAATACTGGGAGATATCCTTTTATAACTGAGGAAGCAAAATAAAACTAGGGTGCTTCGTTAGATGTGCTTTTTAATTAAAGATCTAAGCTTTCGTCAATGATTATTGACATCATCAGAGTAAACTACAAACAAACGAGAGAACAAACAATGAACAGCACTGCTAATATATTATTTGAAGCTTCTGTGCATTCTGGTGCAATTGCTTCATTTATTTGTTGTTGACATTTTTCACCCTTGAGCTTTGAGAAATCTGGTCCCTGAATTTTACTTTTTTTCTGGTGTTTTCTCAGTTTAACGTTAACGTTGGCAAGAAGTAGGTTATGGTCGGAGTCTGCATTAGCACTAAGATGTTTTCACGCTTTTAATGCCAATTCTAAATCTACTATTTTGTTACCAAGAATGTAATCGATTTGGTTTCTTATCAGTATTTTCGTTGTCGCTGTAGCACCACATCTCAAATGGTTCTAATCGATCACTAATTTCTTTCTGTAAGGTCCGGGGCGGTCCAAGCATCCACTCCATAAAGTAGCATAGAAAACAAATAGGAGTGTAATATTCTTATTTTCAATTATAAGCTGCGAAGTACTTTTCTCATGTTATTAAATATTGATCTTGCTTGTCCAATTCTCCTCCTTATTTATTCTGTATAGGACGTTATCCTCGTTAACAAACGTACCCAGATATGTATATTTGTTCACTTTTTCTAGCGTCGTTCCTCTTCTATTTAAAGTGTCTTGCGTTTTTGTAATTGTCATAATTTTGGTCTGTTTAACATTCATTCCACTTTCCTCGCTAGCGTGTACCACTGAATCTAAAAATGTTTGTAAGTCTTGTATATTTTCTGCTAGCACAGTGTCATCTGCATATCTAATCTTACTGACAGATCTGCCGTTAACTATGATTGTAATCGTTGTTTCTTCGAGTGATTTTTAAATTATTTCTTCCAAATACAAATTAAACAATGGTCAGAGCACGCAACCCTGCCTTACACCTCTATTTCTTTAGAAAATCGTTTACTCTAACATTGGTAGTCCAATTAAAATAAAGATGAGTGATTATTCTAATATTGTTATCTATATTTTTATTTTTAAGCAATTCTATTAGGTAATTATGACGAACTTTATTAAAGGCCTTATTGTAATCAATAAAACAAACGAACTGTGGTTGATTGACATCCATACATCTTTGAATCAATAAGTTAAATCCAAATAATGCTTCCCTGGGAATGGTTTAAATATTCCTTGGGAATAATAACTGTATTATTCCTAGGAACTTAAACAAGCAGTTGTTGTTTGGGTCTTTTTCTACTATCTATCGCAGGATGTGATTTGGACTATTTCTAGCTCGACGAATTTCACACGTGTTGTTTCTTCCATCGATTTTAGTATCCTGATTTGCTTCATATCTCTGAACACGTGTCAAATATCGAGGTACGTTTGGTGCTTGTCTTAGGCTTCTGTTATGGATTTCTTTCGTGTTAGTTTTGGTCGTGTGTCCCTATCTGAGAAATGCAAATTTCAGTATGAAGGTTAGGATGCTATTTATCAACCTTGTTTTAGATTTGAAACCCCACTTTCCTTCCGCTTTCTGTTAAATTTCTTATCTTTGCTTGCATAGCGTTTACCATTTATCCATTGGATGGGTATCTTAAATACTTCTGGCTGTTCTTCTAGTGTTTCTTTCCTTTTCTTGAATATTACTATTTGGACCCGTAATTAATTTCAAACCGATGTAGTTTTTTTATTTAAAAACATTTGTTCCACATCAACTACGCGGGGTTATTAGTGGGATGACAAACACAATAGTTTTAATATGATTATGTACATTAAAAAGTATAATACAACTGTATATCTCTTAAATAATTTAATACATTTAAATGTTTTCTGTCAGTATGGATTTGAGGTCGTCTGAAATTCCATGCATTCTTCTTAGAAAGTGTTTCACTGTCAATGAAATGGAGTAGTTGTTGCAAATTGGTGGTGGATTTTTACTGATTAAAAATGTATGTGTAACAGCAGTATGACCAATTCTTAAACGGTTTATAATTACTAAATCTGGTCTACTTGTGGGGTTATTCAAAGAGCTGTTTACCTTTGGGCATATTGGGTTTAATTTGGTTGCTGAATTTTCCCAGTAATTTTGCCAAATATTATTGCAATTAACTTTAATAGACGTTTCATGTCATTATAAGGATATTTTGTAATATCTATCTAAGTTGGTACGGCTTGTAGTTGCTAGTTGATCTGCTTTTTCACTCCCCCAGATTAGAGTGTGCCATGGTACTCAAATGAAAGCTGTGTTCTTTCACATGGAATGAAGTATTTCTAAATAATTTGTTATTGCTTGTATAATGGGATTTGTTGTATAAATTTCCTTTAATTTCAATAATGCATTAAGTGAACCTGGAGTGATGACGCCCTTCATCGTGTTACTCGTTTTGAAAAAAGTTAAGGCTTTTAATATAGCTGTGTTATTGAGTATACTACAATTTGTAGGTAAATGTAGTTGATTTCTATTAAAATAAGCAAGTTAATTAACCCTTAAAGCAATGTATACGCTTATTTGGAGGTGAATTAAAATTATCTGTAAAAAATTATTTGTTAGTCTTGTCAGTTAGCTTTTGCAGAAATAATTAATAAAACTTCTTAATAAATATTTTGTATAATAAAAAACTTAAAAAACATACAAAGTTATGAATTTTAGTCCATAATATATTGATACTTGTTCGATCCGATTGTTATAGTTACTGATAGTCCTCGCACGTTTTTCGTCAGCCTTTTACAACTTATCGTTCCTTCAACGGTATCTCCTACAATCAAAAAACAATCAGTTTAATATGAATGTAATTTACTTTCACAATTTTCTTGTACACTTCCCCTCATATAAAACTGGTACATTTTTTTTCCCAGTGTAAACCCGTGTTCAGACTGGACATAACGGTTTGTGAATCAATTCGTTGTTGCCATCACAGATAACGGAATTGCACAAAATCTTAATATAAAAAGTAACGTTCAAAAATGTATAAAGTTTTTAGGTATTATTTTTATCATTAACAACAAAAAATCGTATCTAATAAATTTAACAACCAGAGATAGGGTTGAGATAATATACAAAATGTTTGAAGGGTCTACACAACTTAAAAAACACGATTTTTGGTTATCAGAGTTGTGCCAGTTTTTTATGACGCGAACGGTACGCTATTACCAACTATTAAAAAAATATTGTGGTAAATATTGATTGATTGATTAAATAGGGATCTCATATAACTTGCCAAGTTTGAACCATTTTAGTAGAGAAGGATTAACATAAGGAGACGAACATTCTCGATAATAGCATAGACCGTATATTGGAACGTCTATTGGAACGTCTGAATCGGATATTAAATCTAAAAATTTGCACTTCCGCATAACTATCGCTGATCTACACATCTAAAATATTTACAGTTCGCTATCACTTCCCGAAAAACCGGGAGTCGCTAACGACTTTGTTAGTGTTAATGGAGCATCTTATATATAATTGTATATTTAGAATTATAGAGTCATAATCTAGAATTATAAATATATTTTATATAAAGTACAGTTGAACCAGAATAGGAATAAACGTAAACACAGTACATGCACTAGCACATTTCAAATTAAGGCATAGCGCGCTCAGTTAATCGCAAACGTGTCAAATTATCTGTCACAGCATGACAGGTGATTTTATAAGTAATCTAAAACAAGAATAATAAATAATCTAAGATTTTTTGGCAAGCAGCAAAAAGTAACATCAAAAATATTGCAAAGAAAGACCGCGAAATTGGAGCACCTATTAAGAGGCGAAAATAATCTTCAAAATAAAATTACAAACAGTTGAACAAGGTCTATTAATTTTCATACAACTGACAAACTGTAAATTTGTCGCTTCTAAATCTGTCTCTGTCGTCTCTCTGTAAAAATTGGTTTACGAATTAGTAAGGGGAGTAGAATTTAGGCTAATCTCGAGTTTGGTTGCTGTAGCCTGGGTTAAGGAAAGTGTTTTGGCGCTCTTCAAAAAAGTGATTCTTCTTTACAGTTCAGCAGTTTAGTTGTCCCTAGCAATTTAGATTTCATGACATAAGTAATTCTATTTATGATAATTCTATTTCGTTACAGTCGAGTTTTGGATTTTCGCTTGGTACCAGATTTGTCATGTATTGTGTCTTTCCAAAATGTATCTTCAAACCAACTTCATTACTGGTAGCATCTAACTCAGTAAGCATAGTTCCAATCTCTATTAAGTTATCTGTTCTCAGAACAATGTTTTCCGCAAAGTGTAGGTGGGAGAGCATTTCGCCGTCAAAATTGATTACTTTGGCATCCCACTCCAATTTTTTGAAAGCATGTTCCAGAGCTGCCGTAAATAGTTTGAAAGATAACGTGTCTCCTTTACTGATTCCTCTTTTGGCTTTAATACATTTTGTATCTTTGTGTATCCTTGTCATGGTTGCATTATTGTATATATTCGCAATAAGTTTGGAGTACCGATCATCTATACGACTTTCCTCCAACGCTCTCATTACGCTGTTAACACTTTAACTCACAGGGCCTATTTCAAAAAATTATCCACTCAGCACAAGATATTTTTTTTGTTGTTGCGGCTTAAAATGTTACACTAAGATATATGTATATAATGGTGATTTA
This sequence comes from Diabrotica balteata, assembly GCA_918026665.1. Lineage (NCBI taxonomy): Eukaryota > Metazoa > Arthropoda > Insecta > Coleoptera > Chrysomelidae > Diabrotica > Diabrotica balteata. Next base: position 54,149,888 of record OU898281.1, read on the forward strand.
AAATATTGCCATATTTTATTATTCTAAGGAATATTTAGGCTGTGTTCAAATTCGATACACACGGTTCACAAGCCACGAAAATACCGATTACAAACCAAATAGCCTATGTGTATTAAAATTGATACACAGGTTTTTATTATGTTTTTATTGAAAATATTACACATTAATGTTTAAATAAAGGAAGTAACTATTTTAGGGTAACATTATGTATCTTAAAAAAAATTGAACACATAAACTTTTTCTCAAGACAACCTGTACACCTGGTATTACACTGCTTAGAATTCTTGGATGCATGAGCTTTTCCGAACCTCTCAGAAAAGTGGCTGTAGCATACAACACAACACCCTCGTTTGTCTTATTCTTCGAGTTTATGTGACATCTCTCTTACTATTGCGTGTTCATGTTTTAGTCACATTTCTGCAACAAGTTTTTTCCTGAACGTCGTTATGTCCATTTTAGTGTTCAAAGTTGCATTAAAAAGGATTAGTGCATTTACAACAGCAGTACTGGTAAGGATTTCAATACCTACTTTACGATACCATTTGAATTACCTGCAGACAGGATTACTGTAAGATGATCTCTGATCCGAAACAACAATATAAGACTTAACTGAATTATATTCCACCGTCCGTGTCTGTACCGTAATCATTTCTGGACAAAATTTGGTTGTTAAAAAACAAACTTCTCGTTTATCAAGCCACTTACCAACAATAACTTTTGTGTTGCTTTCAAGAGTTATCATGTCCTCTCTTGATAGTTTTTTTAAAGGATCACTTTTGGATTATATTTTATATGTTTTCGCAGCGTCCCTATCAAATGAATATGATTATCGTTGAGTAAATGGGCTAAACCAACACTTGTATAGTAGTTGTCCGTTACTAATGTTCTACCACTTTTAAGAAGAGGCTGTATCAATTCCATTACAACTTGGCTGGAAACAGGCTGATCAATTGGTCTACTTTGCTTTCCAGCGTAGATTTTTATGTTGAATATTATATTCTCATTGTCCACACAACTTAAATATTTTTATCCCGTATTTGTGTCATTTGCCCGGTATATATTGTAAAAATGATAACCTTCCATGAAATGGAACTATTGACTCGTCGATGCAAACATACTCCCCCTAGAGTATAAACAGTTTGAAAATTTCTATTACACATATCTACTAATGACTTAACTTTAAAAGGTGGTTATTTTCGGGACATAGTTCATTATTTAAAAAATGAAGAGAAGCCAAGAGTGCCTCAAATCTATTTCTTGACATATGTGTACTTTGATAAATGGAACATTTGTAAACAAAATTTGTACTCGAATAGTCTTTTAGTCTTGGATTTAGGCCCATTCATATGAGCCCAAATGCCCAAAAATGATATAACTTCTTTCTTATTTGTATCAGTCCAATTAGTTAGAAACTAATTTCGTGTTACATATTCATTGATGATACCATTAATAATTTGTTGTTCGGTATAAATATTGGTTTCGGTTACCAAAAGATCAAGTATATCTTCCGTCAGTAGAAGTTTATAAAATGAAAGTGGACTATCATCTTGACAATTATAACATTCAAAGTTGGAGAACTATTTTGCTGAAGCGGAAAAGCATTCAAATTACCAACAACATCATCCCATACAACACGTGTCTCTAAATTTCTTGTCGATTGCGTAATTTGGTTAATGACTTCTTCAGAATCCAAATCTGCCTTTCCACTTACCTAAAAAAGTCCAAAGTTTAATTTTAATTTTTTCTTCAACTTCAAAGTCAGCATACCTTTGAACTAGTGGAATTATGTCCTTTCACATTTTGATTATTTAATCAAAGTCATAAGAAAGTCCTTTTCACAGTCATAAGAAAAATATGTAGTATCTGAAATACCTCATAATATTTTGACTTTTACGGTCCGAAAGTTTTCTTCATAGGTAAATAATATGTTTTCGTTTTTTATATATTTGTTCATAAGAATTCTCTAAACTTTCCGAATACCAGGGATCATTGATAGAATCATCATCGTCTTCCAATTCAAATTCACTTAAATTTTCAGCTATTATTTCGAGTTCCCTTGTTTTACTGTTAGACATAACTATTGAGAAGCGCTCGATAACTACTCTTCAGACTGCAATAAGTAACTACTGTCGATTCAAACAAGACAAAACATACACTTGTCGAGGTCATTGATATTATATACCACTGTTGCCCCCAAATTATTTCCCCAAATTTCGAACTAAACTTAAAATGTAGTGGCCACAGCCCAAGTCTACTGAAACATCCATATAAATGCACAGTTAGCGCGCTTAGCTGATGAACACAGATGTTCAAACATTGGGTATTAGTGTGTATCAGATATGTTCGCACGTGTTCATGTGAAGTTTTTTTGTGTATCTGATTTATGTACACATGGGATTTAAAGTGTTTCACTTTGGTGCAGACATAAGTTGAACACTTTCTTTATATTCTCTAAAAGTTTGTCTCCTCCATCTTTACGGCTTCTATAACGCTATTATCTTCTATCTTGGCTTTCTTTTTTTTTCATTTTTCTTCAGTGCGTTCCTCATTTCGTCTGCTGATATATCAGGCATCAATTCCGATTCTTGATTTACTAATATTTTTCCTGAATTTTTTAATTTTTGTGCTAGTTGTTCATCATGGTTTTGTTAATTTCTGTATAATTCTGCATAGAAATCTTGTACTACCCTTAGTTATTCATCTCCGCTGGTGATGATATTCCCATCTTTATCGTAGAAGGATACACACATCAGTTATTAAAGAAGTTAAGGTAACCTATCGCCTATCTTTTTCATATATATCTTGTAGCATTTTCAATTTCATTGATTCTTTGAAGTATATTGAAGTCCCCTCGTATACGAAATTTTAAAATCAACCGCGAGCAGGAGCGGTTCAGCGTTATGTCCAAATTCATGTCGAGTTTGTAAAATTTTCTGTTTTTTCGTTGATTGTGGTGGAAATGGGTAGCAGTAGTGATGGATTTTGTCCAGTATGAAGTGACCGGCATTAATTTGCCGGGAGTAGTGAAGTTTTCGCTCGATATTTCGAGATTTTTGAAAAGTCTGATTCCTGTTGGAGGGTTCATGTTTTTTTTTGAGAGTTTCCGTTTTCCCTGGTGTGTTCCGGCCCCCAATGGATGTCCTGTTCCTGTTTCAGCCCCAAATGGATGTGTTTGCTGCTGATCTCCGAATGGATGCTACAGAGATATAACAAGTTCTTTTTGTGAAGTGGAAATATGAAAATCAAGGTAACTTTTTTTTTGTGTTCAAATTTTAAACTAAAGACAGACAATTTTTTTTATGAAATAATAATTGCTTTCGTTGACATTTAAAATTGTAAATTTTTGGTTTTGAGTTGAGCTGTCAATTTATGTGTTTAGTTTTTTTGAAATTTATTGTTAATTTATGACAGCTCGTTTTATTATTTTTTGACTTTACTTTGTTTTGTTTAAAAAAAAAAAGGTTAACCTCCATGCAATTTTGTAAGTTTTGTAGCAACAGAGTTTGTAAGCGGATGACACATCTAAGTTTTTGTGTTTTGTTTTTTCTCCATGTAACTGTTTGTGGTGACACATAAATAAAGGTTAAATTTTGTTGTCTTAACTTTTTATTTATTTTTTTTGAGCCAAACCTTTTTTGATTCTTATTTGAAAAAGATGTTTTTTATGTTTTGATTTGTTTTCTAATTATTTCCCTAGTTACAACCAGTGGTTGTAATAGGTATAATTAGGTACCTCAAGTGGCGCCCTATATTAAATTCCTTGAGGTGTTTCTTGTTTATTTTTATTGTGTTTGTTCCAAGAGATTAATGACCCCTTTATTTCATTTTCTTGTAATTGCCCCATTCTAACCCCTTTATCTATTACTTATTCACGACCCCAGCTCTCCTACCAAACCCTGAGTGCCGTTCGCATAAGTAGCGTTTATTTTGCTTGCCTTATCTCCACCCCCGATAGTTTCTCCCCCCAATTTTCTACCCTTTGTATTATTACCCCATGTGGTAGGCAAAATATTTTCGTTACAATCTATCATTATATTTTATTTTCATATGTAACTCCATATTTAAGAATATTAACATTTTTTGGTCACATCAGACATATCGACAATAGGCCGTAACAAATGATTTGGGGAAAAAGGAGAGAAAGAGAGATAGAAGGTCATCACCAAAAGGATTAACTAAACATTAGACAAACTACTGTATAAAAACTTCGCGAGTGTACTACAAGCAACACAAAATAGAAAAAGATGGAAACTTAACGTCGAGAATGCAATAGGAATCCTAGACGGAAATCTATTAATATGTACAGAGTGGAAGAACCCAGTAAGTTAAAAAATAAAACCGCATAAAATCAAATTACATATAATCCAAGCAACACTTACCAGCTTTCATATCTATCGTATTTGGCAAAAAGAATAAGGTTTGCTGCCAATGTGTTCTGGTTGAATTTGGTCCGGTAGAAAATTCCACTTTGTTTTCCAAATCGAAAAATGTGTCAAAGTAACCTGCAATTGCCGTTAAAATTCCGTCTCGTACAGAGGTCAAATTAAATTTTGAGCTAAAAATAAGTTATTCATATTTAAAGTTATATCTAATTAATTATATTATATATTAAACTAGGTAGCATTTTCTTTTCACCCTGTAAACCATAATAATCGACAATAGTTCATATCGGTTAGCGTTTTAAAAGCATGATTCTAAACAAACTCAAAAGTCTGTTTATATTTGTTGATTGGTGCTTTTAAGGATAATTGCTAAGTGTCTTGCTTTTTAAGTCGTCTTTTCTCTGTTACACCTAGAGATTTTAAAATAAATGCTGATACTCAAACCGACTATCTCCACAGAGAATAAATAAAAATCCACTTAAGGAATTTCCATTTCATTCTCGTGGGAGAATGAATTTTTAAATGAATTCACTTTCCTAGTAGTGACCAAGAGGGTTGGTCGACTTCAGATTGAGAGTAGGAACCGAAAATTCATAGATTTTAAGTGTTAGTAAGTTCATGCTGATTAGATGAAAATAAACAGAATTTGTTGCAAGTTTTTTTTTTAACTTTTAGCTTGTCAAAACAATTCGATATGCAATGCTGAATATTTTTTTAATGGTGAGCGAAAGAAGTATACCTGGTTTTATTTCCATTTTTTTTTTCATATGTATTTAGTGCAGAACAGTGCTTCGTTTTTTTTGTGCAGGGTATATCCCCTATCCCTGTAAATTTTTTTCACTGTTTCTAAATAACCTGTATTTTTTATGTACAGCATAAAACCTGTATTAGTTTACAAGAAGTAAAAATTCTCATCACTGAATATCATGATATGATAATCTCCACGATAAATTTTAATATATTTTTTTAAATAATTATGTATGAGGAGATTATCATTTTTTTATTATTTACAAACTCGCATCAGAGTGTATGGCTATTAGCGAAAAAGAAAAAGATTAACAGTCAACAATCAAATTTTGTATAACTAGTTTATTGCTTTTAAATATTGAATAATCACTTTGGCACCGCACTGATATGATATTATTCAATATTTAATAGCAATAAACTATTATCCTTAACGCAAATATTTTCACTAGTTTTACCAGGTAAATAAAACAAATGCATAATTAACAATAGATAATAATATGTAAAAACATATTAATTTGGAATGGACATTTGTATCTAAAATATAACCCATTATGTCCAGTTAAATATATGTTACAGTGTGAAACCAAAAAAAAGCTTGTTACTAAAAATTTGTACTGTTTAATTTCTTTAATACTCTTCTTTTCTGTTGGGAAATAATACCATAATTCTGACAGAAATGTAGAGCGACCATATGAGGTAAGTGTATTTGTTTCTAGTCATTTTTAACTATGGATGCATTTTGGTTTTAAAGAGAAGTTTAGCGTAATTTTTTTAATCTTTCTTAAACCAATCTTCTCATATGTTAAGTGTCGAGTTTTCCTTGTCCCTCGAAAAAGGACAAGGCGACGGACTTTATTTTTCTCTTTCTTTTTGTACCAAATTCTGTCTATTTACATTGGTAGGTACGTTTCAATTCTCAATTATTTTTTATCTAAATGTCCCCATGTTAGATCTGTAGACCCACGTCTACAGAAACGTCTACGGGAACAAGAACTCTCCTTTGTATTTTCCCTTGATAATCGTTTTCTCAATGACAATATTCATTAGCGTTTTCACAGTCAGTCTCGTTCCGTTGCAAAGTCTAGTTTGATTAATTTTACACATTATAATGACAACTGATCCTACTTTTAATTGTAGATTGTTCGATGGGTGTCCAGGCAATTCCAATGATCTCGTTTCATTCGTAGGATATACACTTCATTTTCTTTCACTCTAAAACGCAATTTTGACATGCAAATACGAGTATTATCATTTTCTATGTATCGTTTTTATATCTATTTATATACAGTGAAAGCCAAATAATGTTGCGTTCACGTCATCATTGTGAACATTTGCAGCGTTGTCAGATGGTTTATGAAGTATGAAAATTAACAGAAAAGAACTTAAATAAACAAAAAAGGTGAAGATAGCAAATTTCACACTATATTGTTACACTGCTTGAAACTTAGCTTTATTCAACACCAACAATATAAAAATACTTTTAACTAACTGACAACTATAAACTTCTACATTCAAAATACATATGTTCCCCAACTGTCAAAAACATCTGTTATATACATATGTTCTGACGTTCCAAACTTTTTCTTTGAACTAGACATTTCAAGAATTTTCGATGTCATCTTGAATGTTCTCGAACTACTTCTTCTTTTTCGTCAATGGACTTTTCCTATGTGGGATAAATCTTTCTAAACAATATTAAGTGGAATTTAAAAATGAGTGTTTTTTTCATTTATTTTTTTGTTAATTACATTCATGATTAGATTTCACAAAGTAAGTAATTTCACAATAAAAGTGGCAAAGTTATTACTGAGTTACCAAACAATAAATTACTCGTTTATTAGTGCAACGCTTTTTCTTTGGTGACTCGAACTGTTCACCTTTTTTCTACATTTGACATATGCACATATGCTGTTTACTGTTCTTACGCTGATTTTTAAAGCAGCAGCTACACGCTAAAATCATACAAATTTTTGTAAAGTAAAGTAATGATATTCTATTCGCATATTACCTCTTGTACAGCGTTTAAGGGTAACAAAGAGCCATTAATAATCCTTTCTTCTTCAAAATAGTTAACTAATGAAGCCACAAGTTCTTTGCATCGACTATTTAGCTGTTTGGGCATTTTGACAAGTAAATAAATATTTTTCACAAGATAACCTTAAAAATCGACGATACCACGAGTACAAAAGTCACAGACCACTGATTGAAAATTCAACAAACGACGTGGCAACATGACAATATTTCTGGTAGTGACTAATACTCCGTCAATAATTGGTGGTTTCTTCATGAACATTTCAACACAAAATTTTACAATGACGGACTTCTAAATCCAAAAAAGCTATATATACATAGCTGTATATACATTATTTTGACACAAAAGTTTTTTTATTGATCGGGTTATTTTTAAAAGTGATTGTTTAGCAAACTAAAGTAACATACACTTTTCTATAGAAATGTAGCCACACATACAATAGAATTACGACATTGGTGACGTGCACGCAACTTTATTTGGCTTTTAGTGTATATATATATATATATATATATATATATATATATATATATATATATATATATATATATATATATATATATATATATATATATATATATATATATATATATATATATATATATATATATATACATTCGGTTTATATATATACAGCCGGAGACAGAATGTTCCGGCTTCTATACAATATGTAGCTTCTCCATATAAATTTTAAAGTGTTTGTTTGTCTTAGTGTATTGTATTTTGTATTGTTATGTCCAAATTTTACATTTATGACATTCTACTATGTCGGATAGGCCACAATTGACGAAATGCCCCTGAAGATGATCTATTGATCGAAAGTACTTGGGCAAGATTAAATTAATCACCGTGTTCGATAGTTGCCTTGTATACCCTCAAAGTTTAATTACTATAAACGCTAAATAAACGAAGTACATGCTAATTACAAAAAGACCACAAAATATACATCACCTATTGACAATCAATGGTAACGTGATAGAACAAGTAGAAAAATATCAGTACTCTGTAACTTTGATCAATGAAACCAATGATCATACTTCAGAAATAAACAGGCGCATAGAGATTGCCAGATCAGTATTAACGTGCAAAAGTCTAAATTTGGAGATCAGACTACGTACCATTCGCTGTTATATATTTTCAATATTATTATAAGGAGCTGAGACTTAAACCTACAGATTCTAAGGGTTAGAAGATGGAGGGAGGTTGCCAGTAATCGACAGGAGTGGCGTCTTCTATGTGAGCAGGCAAAGATCTACAACGGATTGTCAAGGCACTTATGATGATGGACTGATAGAATTTCAAATAAAGAAGTACTGGAGAGGATTGGTAAAGAAACAGAACTAATCACCACTATACAAACCAGAAAACTAGAATATCTAAGCCACGTAATGAGGGGACCAAAATATGAAATTTTGAGACTCATAATACAGGGAAAGATAAAAGGAAGAAGATCTGTTGAACGAAAGCAGAACTCATGGTTGAAGAATCTACGTGATTGACATCAATGCAGATCGATTGATTTTTTTAGAGCAGCAAGTTCAAAAATAAAAATAGTAATTATGATTGCTAATCTCCGTAGGAAGACGGCACTCTAAGAAGTGTATCGTTGCTCATCAATGCGGTCAGTACATGACGCAGGTCGTCACATATTTGCTTAACTTCGACGACTCAAGTCAGACAGTCTTAACCTTGGCATTTTAAATGTAACTAAAAGTTCTCGCGCACTAACTAAAATAATAAACTATCTCACTAAGCATATTATTAAAAATGGTAACTGGCAGTACTTTGATGAAGTCACAAAAGAAATTAATGGCATATTTGTTAACTGTCAAATATTAACAGTGCATTCATAAATTCTCTTAGAACATACAGATTAAACGAATTTAAAACGGATCATACAATTTAATATATGTCTATTTGAACTGCATTTGAAATAGTGGACCAATATAAAACTTGGACAAAAATAAATCCATACCCGGTGTTAGACATTGTATAAAATATCGTTCAACTATCCGTCTCCTTTTAGAACGCACCATAGTCTAGAGCGCAGCTCAAAGTCAATTTTGCCAATCGCCGTGTAATAATCCGATTTGCGGATCTTTTTGAGAGTTATATCTTCTTCGTATCTTAAAATAGATCGTATATTTGCCTATATTTTTCATTGTATTTACCAATCTACTACAACAGACTAATAACAAAAATAAATTTAATGGTTTGTAGTTATTTCAGAAGTTTGTAGTTATTTTAGAAACATCTAGAGGAATGATATTCACAATACCGCTCAAAATCTCCATCTCCGATAAACGAAAGAGGGGCTTACCTAAAGCCGGCCACTCACGATACAGCGGCGTTGTTCAACTTCGTTTTTAACTACACACTTACATAGAAAATCGAAATGGCTTGATTTAGCGAGAATTTTTTAAGAGAGTTTTTTGAATTATATAAAATACAAGAATGATTATAGCGAATAAAAGGTAAAACGTATCACGATAGAAACGCCCGAAAACAGTAAATGGACATTCTAGTTTTAAAGTTCCAAGAAGTAAACAAAGATGCGAATAAAGAGTATGTAAGAAAAAAAAATAAACAATTTTAGAACATCCTATAAAATCTTGGATTCTTTGCACCAGAATCTACGTTTTATTTTAGGTTTCTTTTTACGCTTAGTTATACACAAAGTAAGAGACGCTAAAATGATTGTTTGATTTGACATAGTCGAGAACCGAACAAATACTGCGGCGCAGTATGGTGTGGGCGCACCAGATATACCAACAAATTGAACAACGCCTCTGCCCGATTATGTCGAACGACACCGCTGTACTGTGAGTGGCCGGCTTTAGGAAGCGATAGGTGGTTTGACCACCTATGAATGAGTTCTTGAATTAGTTCAGAATCCAGCAACCTGCTGAAGTATTGGATTTTTATAATATAATTATTTGACAACCTTTTGTTGGCCAGCCACCTAGACCGGAGTTGAGCCGAAACACATATATTTTCTATGTTCCGAATTTAACTCGTTCAATCTGTATATAGAACTACATGCATTTATGTAAAGCTCAGTCAATTTGATTTCTTATGATGTTACTAGAGGTAACTGCTAGAGATTTCCACGTATATAATCATGCAGTACTATACTTTGCCTTATTTTTGGTAACAATTTAGCACTGGTAGCATTTTCAGCTTCCAGCATCATTGATCTTTTAAAACACAAAACGTATATAAAAGGACTGAAAACATAAACTAAACAATTTAAACGGTTCATAATTGTTTTATAAAAGAATGTGACCAATTTACAGTTGACTTGAATTATTTTTGGTCTATGAACAATTAGTGTACTGTGCATTAGTTTCTTATTTTCACACTATCACGTTTACCAACTACTCATTGATTCATAAAATACTTTTAAAATAGTCATAAAAAATGTTTTTCCTACCTAAATACGCAGGCGTTCATATCACACGTTTTTATGTCTATTTCAGTGACCACTTGACTGTCAGTCAGAAGTTTTTCTACAGGAACTATTTCGACAAATGGTTCTTGAAGGACATCCGGTTTCATACATTTCATTGAAAAGCCGTACACGTCGTCCCAGAAATTGATTACAGAATTATATCTATCTAAAAAAATATAACATAAATAACAAAATAGTATTGCAAGTTAGAACATACATATATACAGGGTGGTCCTTAAGTAATTGTACAAACAGAAACCGTATATTATGCACTTTAAAATATTACGATTTAAGCCGACTTACTTTAATAAAATTTTAATATTAAGAAAGACACGGGATGTTAAAGTGGAAATTTAAAAAATTTTATTTATCGCTATAACTTTTACGTTTGTAAATATTTTGGACAAAAAGTTACAATCGGATGCTTTTAAGTAAGATAAATTATTTTATACATACTTTACCGTAACTGATAGAGGGCGTCACATATGCCACATGTGTGTCATAAATTTGCGCCTAACTTTTTGCTCTTTAAGTTAGCTCTATTTGTGTTAAAAAATATTAAAGATACATTATTTTTAAAACGAAAAGGTATACTTGTCAGTAACCTTAAAATTTAACCGTTTTCGAGATAATCGCATAGATATAACTCATAGTTTATTCTTATTAAAACAACTCAAAGATGACAATGTAACATCACAAAATCTTTTGATTTAGTTACTAAATGTCTTATTGCAGAAAATATTCTTCATCTTCTTCTTTAGGTCGCGTGTCCGTATTCGGACGTTGGCCGTTATCATGTTTAAAATTTCCCTTTTCTATCGCTTCTTAAGTTTCTGTACTGGCGTTGTCTTACTTTTTCTCTATTGTAAAATGCTGAAAAGCCAAAATATGTTTATGCAAGATGTTACAACAACACAACCTAGAGATTTCTGAACGTTGGATTGGTCGTGGTAGTCATAATCCTTGGCAATGTGGTGAGATATTGATATAAGTATTTAATTCATAAAGAATCCAAAAGAATACTTATTATTCATTACGTAAATTGTTTGCCTATTTTTATTAAGACACTGGAGGACAAGTATTGAATAACACATATGTTTCTTGTTTCATAATACTTTTTGCTACAAATCCAACCTTAAAGAATCAACAGTTTTACAAAATATCATCGTTGTCTAATAACCAACACTGTTATAAATATAATAAACACACAGGCAATTTAGTTTAGCATACTATTTGTTCGTTAGTAAATCATAATAGTCTATTTGTTCGAGATGTAATTATAGTTAGTCGTAAGCTGTAATGTAATCATATAAACAAGTAATGTCATCGATAGGTTATTCCGTGTATATATAAGTAAACAATTAACGAGATACATCACAGTTGAATACATTATTAAACACCTGCGACAAATAAGATGGAGGTCCATAATGTACCATAAGATTTGGTTATATATCCAAAAGAATACATTTATCCATTATATATTACAGCCACCACGTAGCCCAGAATTTATTCCGCTTGATTTTGGGGTATGGGGCACATTAAAATACCGTGTATATAAGAATCCCATAAACATTCGCAACCAACTATGGAAAGAAATGAATATTGCAGCAGTTTCTTTAAAACCAATGATGCTATTTAAAATGAGACGATCTTTTATGGAATATATTGACAAATTAATTAAAGAAAATGATGGACATATCAAACAATTACTTTGACAAAAAGCTATGATATTTAGTTTAACTATTTCTTAATTTGGTTTGTAAACAAAATGTTTTGATTATGACTTTAATTTAATATCAAACGTAAAATGTTTGATGTAAAATCCTTTTATTCTGTTATTTTGTCAAATCCTATTATTAATTATCCTGCTGATATATTTATTTTATTTAATATTTCTTTAACTATTAACTTTAGTTAAAGTTCTGAAGTAATAATGTTTTTGTTTATTTTTCCTTCGTTGCCTGGAGTGATTGCCTTAAATTTGAATTATGCAGCTGATTTGTAAAATTTTTGTTACCACAATTAGATATGTATCTCTTCCATACATTAAGGACATTGGGCATAAACTAAGTAGAATTTTTTCATCAATTAATAATATCAAAATTGCATATAAAACGGTACTAACAGTTAACAAAGTTTTTTCTAAACTTAAAGACCAATCCGCACTTTTATCCTTAACGGATGTTGTTTATTGTATACCGTGCGGCTCATGTGAACAAGTATACTATGGTCAAACATCAAGATGCCTTAAAGACCGCATTACATCCCACAAGTCTGATAATAGACTACATCCTGAAAGAAGTGCATTGGGTGAACATGCATTTAAAAATGGGCATCGGATAAACTACAATAACATCAAAGTAGTAGAACAGGAAAGTAACATCACCAAAAGACTTTTTCTGGAAATGGCCTACATTTGCCAAAATAATTATGCAATGAATCATAGAACAGATATTGGCCATCTAAATGAAATGTTCTCCTATTTGTTACTACTAGATAAATGCAACAATAAGACAAACAATAATTTATCAATTGACATTTAAGTAATTAAAAAGTTCATTTTTGAGGAATTTATTTTTTTACAAAGTTAGTTTGTTTAAATTTAATAATTTTTGTTTACACACAGATACTGGGGTCATACAAAACAAAATCATAATAAATTGTAACGTTTTTAGAATTACGACCTTATTTGTTTATGTTAATTTAATAGGCTTTGTTTTAAAACATTGACAGGTTGAAGTTTCACTTCCTAATGATATTAACAAATATAAAATAATATATATTTCCACGATATACCTAATAATAAGCCTATAATTTGTTGTACTAGCAGTTGCTTGATATTAGGATGTGAGATTTTCACTTGCCAATGTCAATATCAATGTCATAGATTTGTGTATAAATAATTAAGTTTGTGTGAATGTTAAGTAATTTTTTTAAAATTTTAAATATAGGAATAGGTTTTAGCTCAACAGACTGTGATAAATTTTATCAACAATTTTTATAAAATCATTTATGAGACAACCTCATTAAGTTTGTAAGTATCGAATTTTTAATTAATTATACAAATTTGTAAAAATTATTCATCACATTTGTAGCTCCCTGATGAAGAACATAACCAATGTCCGAAAGCTTGGAATAAAAATTTAAAAGAGTACACCTTTCATTTTTATTGCTGCATACCCACTATTTAAAGTTTACTTCCTTACGTGGTCAGCAAATACTTCTGGTTCATTATATATATATATATATATATATATAATATATATATATATATATATATATATATATTGCAAGTTAGAATATTAAAACAGGGTAGACAACCGAAAAAGAAACATAGGCATTATCAGGAACTACAACATTTTTTAATAACCCAGCGACAGGTCAATTTATGATTAAAGAGGGACCCATTTTACCGGTAATTTCGATTATATTCTTGTATTCTATTAAAAATGAATCTGTCTATATGACCGCTTAGCAATTTAATGAACGACATCAAGATAAACATGTCAATAGGAAGCATGTTTTGGAGTTAGTAAATAAATTTCAGGAAACTGGGAATTTAGGTAATAAAAAACGGAAAACTAAATAAAGGGCCTACAGTTAACAGTGTTAAGACATGTTCACCTAGATCCCATGTTAAGTACGAGGCAACTAGCAGCTGTATCTGGAATCAAACGCAGTAGCGTCCAAAACGTTTTGAAGAACTCCATCCATATAAAATACGCTTAATGAAATGAGAATGATTATGACCGCTGTTTACAACATGACAGATCATCAGTTTCTCTTTAATATCTGCTTCTCCGATTAATGCACTTTTTTTAAAAACGAAACTGTAAATCGTCACAATTGAATTGTCCTTATTGATCTGATTTAAACCCCAGGGTTTTGGAAGTGTTGTAACCGTTTCAAAAGATTCAAAGTTTTTTTCAAAGTTTCAAAATTTATTATGAAAATTCCTAGTAACTATTCAAGTCAATGTTGCTCACGCCATCTATTCGCCAAGTGCATCTAAATTACCTCAAGGATCCAACTCTGGTTCCTAATAGCTCCGTCCTTGGCCTCAAAATCCAAGCGTTCGTAAACTCCCGGCCATTCATCTCCCTCTCTCTCTCTCTCTCTTTGAACGTCCAGCAGACAGGAAGAAATTTTGTTTGAGTGGTCTCATGACGAGGTAAGCCGAAAAATTTCTTTTCTCTTTTATATTCTCAAATAAATATTTATTTTAAACCTTTACCGAGAGCCCTAGTAGTTTTTTATGTGAACGAATTTCGATATTTGATGCTTTTCTTGTTTTCATATAGTTTCTACTGTTTTAGATTGCATTGTCTACCAGTTTGCCATTGTATTTTCTTATGTCTTTCTTAGTGCTTTTCCTTATTATCTTACAAAGTTCTGTGTATTGTATTACCTGTATGTTGCTACTTACTTTCATTTCCCTTAATTGTTTTAGCATTATGTTAGTTTAGTAGACAGTTTCGTATGGCCATTTTGTTCTTGCGTGCCTCCGAATTCTTTGGCACTATCAAAGATGATTTCCATTCATTGAGAGCTGTCGATTTGGTCATCTTTCATCAATTGTCCTTTGGCAGTAATCTGAGTTTTCTTTTAGATTGTTAATATTTGTACCAGTTACTGTTGGTTTGGTAGTTAATTTTATTCTTTCTAGTTTTAATTGTTGCTCTGATTAGTCTATGGTCGCTGCCTATTTGAAATTTATTTATTACACTGGCATCTTTTATTGTAGCAATCTTGTTGGTTAGAATGAAGACAATTTCGTGCTTAGTGGTTCCATTTGGTGCTACCCAAGTCCATTTTGGATATTTTTTCTGTTGTGTATAATAATATTGGTCGAATTATTGTTTTATATATGTTCAACTTAGTTTTCTTAGTCAGTATTTTACACTTAAGGCATCTTTTGTATGCAAAATAAGCTTTATTTGCTGCCAATATAATTTTTTTGTCAAGGTATTTGAAGTGTTCTACTTCTTCGAATTCTGAACACCTTATTTTGGTTTTTCTTTTTTTGTTTTTTCCCCAATCGTAATATTTTAGTCTTTTCTTGATTTAATCTGAGTCCCATTGTCTCCCCTTTTCCCTTTATTTATTCTTAGCATTTCTTTCTTTACATTAAGATACGTTCCTCTTATACCGTGAATTAAAAGATATTTACTATTCTTTGTTTCAAGTTAAGAAAATAACATTACGCTTATGGAGATCAGTGTTGCCAAAACTCTCAGACACTCTCTTTTGCACAGATGTTCAAAATATTCCCTTTGTTTAATTTTTGAATTTTCATTTTCAATTAACATTTAACTGTAAAGTCAGAATAACTACAAAATAAAAGCCTTATTATCATTATGTAGTCAGAGAACGACATAAAATCGCTGACATACGCAAATCGTATTATTTTAATTAGTCATTAGAATTACTAAACAATTAGTAATTAGATATACGCATTCCAAGTCCGTTTATTTGCCTTTAAAACTTTAATAGGCTGCAAAATACATGATTTAACTAAGCAATATTTTCTACTGATTTCTATGATTCATGGCTCACCGAAAAACAAATAAACTGTCGTTACTATAATTAAAATAAAATAAAATAATCTTTTGTAAATACTATTTATCTAATTAAAATCATTTTCCCTACTTTTCATCTCTTGTTTCGAATGGGCACTTTTGGTCAATTACGTAAAAAAACAGTAATTTAATTCAAGTCTGTGGACCCTAAATTGTGCTTGTGTGTGTCGTGGCAACGCCGCGTTTCTATTGTCCATAAGAAATACATTGCCCTATCTCCGCAATGTTATTTTCTTAACGTGGAACGTAGTATAGAATGGTTTCTTTTCTATTTAAATGTGTGTGTGAATAAAAGTTTTAATTTTTTTAAACACGACTATAGAATCCCATCAATTTCTTTTTGTATGAAAAATGCTAAAATAATCTATAAAATTAAATATTTAAAAAGTAAAACAATACTTTCTTGCTCTTTCGACTTACCTATATCACTTACTCCTATTAAACTTATATTACATCTATTTGGTAAAATGAGCCCATCCGGTTTTAAAAATGTATCTCTTGCATGAACAACACTATCTAACATTCCTTCGAACAATAAAAAGTAACCCATCCATTCCGACACCAAAATATCCACCTTTTCCACTGGTAAATTTAATTTTTCTAACTGTCCTTTAATAAGGTGTACTTGGTCTTGTAATTTGTTTTCCCTAAAATAACATTTCATCTATGTGAATACATTATTGTTTATACAATGTGATTAATTAGATAAGAGGATAGATAAGAGGCACGTATTAGAAGTAGATAGGGGACACTGGGATAGTTTTAAATAACATATTTAAAATCGAGATAGACCAAAAAATTAAAAACCAATATGTTGGTTATAAATAACATAACTTCGTATAATCATAACTTTAAACATCTTCATATGTCCTTCTATTCGATCGGGAATTCCTTTGTACATATTTCTGCCTACCTATATCTTTGTTTTGTATTACTTATTGAGACAAGCTTAATCAAACCATTTCTCATTTCTTTTGCTTGACGTTTCGCCTAACGTTTACCTTGCTGTATCGGTAATTGTCGTTTGGATGATATTCCATTCGTCTTCGATGATATTTTCTTCTCATCTTTTACGAGGAAATAAGACAAGAGCCCCGTAAAAAGTGGATCAACGATGTAGAGGAAGATCTTACAACCATGAACATCAGGCAGTGGCGAAGAAAAGTATCCGACAGGGCCGAAGAAGAAGAATTATAGAAGCATTAGAAGAAAACTTTTAGACATACTTATTTGATTTCTTTAAAAGACAAATTTAATAAAATTAAAGTAATATACAACACCTTTAAGTAATTTTTCCTACTTCTGTTATATATACAGCGGGTCTATTTGTCAGAAATGTTATAAACTTCATAAACATGATCACTCAGAGTTAAAACTTCATCATAACCTCTATACAATGTGATCTCATGATCATCATCAATCTGTACGCGTCCACCGCTGGATAAAAATCTTCCTCAGCTCTTTCCGTATGTCTGTTTTGTGCGGCATTCATCCAGTTACTGCGAACACGCTTCAGGTTGTCAGTCCATCTGATTGGTGGGCGGCCTTTGCTCCACAGTGCGTCTGGTCTCTCACTCTTAGATAATGTAGTAAATGCTAGTGAGGAAAGCGGACTAACGCTTAATGCTAATAAAACAAAATTTATGACAATTTACAAAACACAACAAGACATTTTAAACATAAGAGGGGTTAAAATAGAAAAAGTAAAAAAATACAGATATCTTCGTACAATTATTAATGAAAATAACGAGTATACAAAAGAAATAAAAATGAGAATTGGACAAGCAAGAGCAACATTTAATAAGATGAGAAAAGTATTATGTAGCAAAGACCTTAGTTTGCAACTCAAAATAAGAATATTACGTTCATATGTGTTTTCGGTGCTGCTGTATGGGGTGGAGGCCTGGACCTTAAAGAAAGAGGTGAGCGATCGACTTGAAGCATTCGAGATGTGGACCTATTAGAGAATATTAAAAATAAGTTGGGTAGACCGAATAACAAATGTTGAAGTCCTCAGAAAGATGACAAAGGAAATGGAAATCATGAATACGATTAAGATAAGAAAGTTATAATATATCGGCCACGTTATGAGAGGGGATAAATATGTGTTGCTACAAACCATAATGCAGGGAAAAATACAGGGAAAACGAAGTATTGGAAGAAGACGCATCTTCTATTGCAGTTCCATCGACTTGTTCAGAGCTGCAATCTCAAAAAGTGAAAATAGCTGTGATGATTACCAACCTCCTTAGAGGAGACGGTACCTAAAGAAGAAGCTTCTGGTCTTGGTCTGCACTCGACAACACGTCTTAGCCTCCACGCGACAATACGTCTTATCCATCGGTTTTTAGAGAATCTGGTGACGGGCCCTGCCCAATTCCATTTTAGCGACGTGATTTTATCGATAGCATCTGTTGTGTTTGTTCTACTACATACTTCTTCCTTTGGGATTCAGTAGAGACATCCAACACCTGGCACTCCAAAGGTTTACTACCTTTTTTGTGAGTGTAAATGTTTCCACCCCATAGATGAGTACAGACAACAGACACTGGTCAAATATTTTTCTTTTAAGGCATATGTGTAGGTCAGGTTTAAATTCATAGTTTAATTTATCAAACGTTGCCCAGCTTAATCCTATGCTACGTGGGAGCTCACATGTCTGGTTATCTCCGTCCTATAGAATTTCATGCCCTATTATATGACGTAGTCTGCTCAATATCCTTTCCAGCAATATTACGATTTAGCACCAGATTAGTCATTATTTGCGTCTTCCTCATGTTGATCTTTAGTCCAACCTCCAAGGAAGCGTGATATCATGTTTTTAACATTAGAATATTGTATCATCCATAATATCGGCAAGGACAATGTCATATGAGAATCTCAAATGACAGCTTCTCTCCATTTATGTTGATACCATACTCGTTCAAATCTACCTTCTTACAATTACGTTCTAAAATTTTCGTGAATAGCTGTCGTGACGGTGTCTCTTTGCCGTACTCCTAACTGTATACAGAATTTATTTGTTTCTTGTTCAGTTTTTCGCTAGCCGTGGCATTTTGGTAGATGAGTTTAATTATGTTAGTGCAGCGATGGTCTATTCGATAATATGTCAATGCTGTTAGGATTTTCTGCTGACTTATAATATCGAATGCTTTCTCATAGTCTACGAATGTCAGTGCCAATGGTTTGTTGTATTCTGTGGACTTATCTATCAGATCCTTTGTCACTAGTAAATGCTCGTTAGTGCTGTATTCCGATCTAAATCCAGCTGATTCTCCGGGTTTATACAAGTCTAACTTAGCCCCCAGTTTGTTTTTGATAATTTTTGTGAAAAGTTTATTGTGTGTGATAGCAAACTGATAGGACGGTAATTTTCTAGGTCTGTTATGTCTACTTTCTTGTGTAATAAAACAATTACTCATTTTTGAAACTACCATCTGGGCTTATACATGTCCATTTACGTTGAGGCTTTTTATCGAGAAAAGAGTTAATCATATCCATACTTGCTCATGGTTACTTCTGTATAATCTTGTTTGAAGCCCATTTTCGCATTAAAGTCGTCTATGAGTATATATATATAGCGAGTGTTTGCAACTTTAATTTTGTCGCTTCTCGCATCCCAATCGCCATAATTTCTTATCGGCCCAGTCTTTTTCTTGAAGACCTCTATTTTCCATTTCTATATGATTATTGGATATCCATTTCTTTCTTGGCCTTCCCCTTTTATTTCTCTGTGTAGGTCTCCAGTTCCAAACCTTTCGTGGTATCCTTTCTTCGTTCATCCGTCTCAGGTGTCCATACCATTTTAATTGTTTTTCGGCTATCGTATCCATTATTGTGTTCTTTACTTTCATTCTCTCTCTTATGTTTTCATTTCTTATGTGCTCAAACAAAGTTAACCCAGAACATCTTCTCCAGTACATCATTTCCGTTGAGAGGAGTTTTGTGACATATTCTTGTTAAAGACCCACACTTCTGACCCATACGTCAGCACCGGCTGAATCATAGCCTGATATATATTTTTCTTTGTTTTCTTAGTTTAAGTTTTATTCCACAGGATCGGATGTAGTGTTTTTATCATG
Organism: Diabrotica balteata; assembly: GCA_918026665.1. NCBI lineage: Eukaryota > Metazoa > Arthropoda > Insecta > Coleoptera > Chrysomelidae > Diabrotica > Diabrotica balteata. The sequence goes on from OU898281.1 coordinate 54,170,158, forward strand.
TTTTTTCCTTTTCCTATTTTTCTTGTTATATCTTTGTCGTCTCTCCCGTCTTCGCTTAGTGTAACTCCGAGATATTCGTACTGATCAACGTTTTTAATTAATCCGCTTTCTGTTTCCATGTCTTGACCGATGCCTCCTATATTCATGTATTGTGTCTTTTCGGTATTAACCTCTAATCCCCATTTTTTGAATTCGTCTATTAGTTTGTTTATCATGTACGTCATATCTTGTAGGTCCTCGGCAAGAACTACCTGGTCGTCTGCGAAGAGGATTGTGTATATAGGAGTGTCATTTACCCATATGCCCATTGGGCTGCATTTTCTCATCCAATATTTTAAAGCATTACCAAGATATATTTTAAATAGGGTTGGGGAGAGGCAAGAGCCCTGTTTGACACCCTTTGTTTGGGTGAAACCCTTGGAAATTTGGTTTCCAACCTTAATATAAGCTTGGTTATCTTGATATAGCTTTTTCACGGCATTTATATATACTGCATTTATACCTGCGTTTTCCAATGTTGTCCATAGTCTCTGCAGTGGTACGGAGTCAAACGCTTTACGGAGATCTATAAAAGTGGCATGAAGTTCTAGTCCTCTTGCTAATCTCTTTTCCGTTAGATGTTTGAGAGTAAATACATTGTCGACACAAGATCTCCCTGGTCGGAATCCACTTTGTTCTTCGATCTCTGTGGCTTCTTTTTCTATTCTGGCTTTCAGAACTCTTTCATACAGTTTGCCAGTGGATGACGTAATGCTGATACCTCGGTAATTACTGCACCTGTTTCCCTTTTTGTAGATGGAGTTTATGTACGAGACTTTCCAATCTCTTGGGATACTTTCTCCTTGTAGGCACTTGTTAAACATTTTACAAAGCAATTCCAATGTTATTGCAGTGGCATGTTTGAATAACTCGATAGGTAAATCACCCGGCCCAGGAGCTTTATTATTTTTCATTTTTTGTAATGCGTTTTTTATTTCTTCTACGGTAATCATCGCCACTTCATTTAACCCCGTTTCAACTCTATCTATCTGTGTGTCTAGAAACTGTGTACGTTGTTCATTTAATAGATTTTCATAATAATGTTTCCATCTTTCTATGTCTATGGGGTTTATTTTTTTTGTTTCGTTTGTATTTTTTCTAAGACTGTTGATAGTTTTCCAAGCTTGTCTGGACCTAGATCCTCCTACCATTGAGCTTATTTCTGCACACTTGTTGTTCCAGGTTATGTTTTTTGTTTTTTTAATTTCCTTTTTTACTATATATTTGTATCTGTTATAGTTCTTTCGGTCTTCCTCATCTTTTGTCGCTAACCATTTGAGATACAGTTTTTTCTTTTCTTCTGCCAGTTCTAATAAACCTTCTGTCCACCAATAATTTCTACGTTTTACTTTTTCTTTCGTACCTAGAGCTTCTAATGCTGCTTCATGAATTTTGATTTTCAAAGTCTCATACATTTCTTCCGCTGTTCCGTTTATTTCTTCGTCTAATTTTTATGCCAAACGTAGTTTATAAAGAAAACTTGTGGACTCATTTTTTAAGCTGTCTATGTTATAGAGCCTTGTGGATTCTTTGTTTGTCTGTTCTTGGGATTTATTTTGTTTAATATATCTTATTTCTACGGGTGCCTTTACTAGTAGGTGATCCGAACCACATTCTGCCCCTCTCCAAACTTTTACATCGTAGGGTCTTAAAGATGTCTCTTGTTTAACTACTATATAGTCTATAATTGACTGCAGTTTTCTTGTCTTTTGAGTCCATGTATATTTATTTATGTCTCTATGTTTGTAAAATCCATTCAGTATTTTTAACGAATGTTGTTCGCATACCTCCAACCATCTTGTTCCGTTCTCATTTACTACATCTTCTCCGTGTTGTCCAATTATTTTGTTGTCAAGAGCTTTACCTACTCTTCCGTTCAGGTCCCCTAGCAGGACTATTTCTTGCCTTTTTTTTATTTTATTTAACTCTTCTGAGAGTTTGTCAAAGAACATGTCTTTAGTGTTTGTATCTGAGTCGTCCGTGGGTGCATAGATGCCAATTATTTTTATGTCTCTCCCCTTTGTTGTAAGGTCTACTGTTATAATTCTTTCGTCTATCGGGTTCCAGTTGGTAATACATTTTTCCATGTTTTTTCTTATCACGACCGCTACTCCAGCTTTGGCTCTTTTTGATTTTTCTACTCCGCTCCAGAAGTATATATAATCGTCTTTGTAGTGGTTCCCCTGTCCTTTCTTTTTTGTTTCGCTGAGTACTGCGATGTCAATTCGGTATGTACTGAGTTCCTTAAATACTTGGTCTTCTTTTGTATTCAGTCCTTGTATGTTCCAACATCCAAAATTCGTTAGCCTTTTTCTTTGCCTATGTCGTTTTCCGTTGAAGCCATCCGAGTTCCGAGGCTGTTCTTTGGGATTTTTAGCACTATTTCTTTTACGCAGGGCGGGGAGCTAACCTACCGCTGTAACCCTCCTCCTTCGTCCGGGCTTGGGACCGGCACTGGCATTTACTGAGCTACTCGATTCACCCAGTATCTACCAGAGGCGGAGTTGTCTATAATGAGTTTGTAGAAAAATGTAATGTTGTTTCTATATCCTCATAAAAATCTTCAATATCTTCATCTAAGTGGGTAGTCGTTGGAACTTATGTCTAGATTACGTTAAGGTTATATCTTGCATTTAGTTTGGGAGTGAGTTATATACAATCCGTGGGCTTATGCCGTTAATTTTAACTACACTTTGGGTATGTTTTCTACGCATAATGAATCCTATTTTAACATTTGAAGTATTGTCATCTCTTCTAAAATTAAAGAGGTCTCCTCATCGTCTTATTTCGCTTATGCTGCTAATTTTAATTATACTTTGTGTGTTTTTTATGTATAATAAATCCTACCGTACTATTTAAAGTGTATTCTATTCTAAAATGAAATAAGTGTCCCGATTTAAGAGTAATTTGGTCTTTTCCTCTTCGTCTTTTCATGTCAGTTCAATCATCTTCTGGTATGACATAAGAGTTCTCACATTGTATGAAGTAATACGCATTTGTCGCTCTTTGTTGTAACCTGATCTAGCAGAGGGTTCTAAGATCTGGGGATTCTTAGCACCCTCTGCTCCAACCGCTACCTTGGGTGGGGGTGTTGGAGCCGTCGGATACTGGGGCCGTTCAATAATTTCGTTTCTATAATAATAATGTTCTGTTCTACCTTTGCTATAGTATTAATCAAAAACGGCATACCAGGCTATGCTAAGTTATTTTATAAGACTTCTATTCAAAAATCATCATAATTACCTAATAATATCCATAGCTTTATAAATAACTTCAGATTGGTCAATACCATATACTTGTTTAGCTCCAGCTTTGGCTGAAAACATTGATAAAATACCTGTCCCACAACCAACATCCAAGACAAGTTTTTCCGAAAACTGATTGGAATTTTTTAGTATTGCATCCCTATAACTTTCAGTTCTAACTTTATCCTGAAAAAAAAAATTAGAGATTAAACAAACTTCAAATGAACTGCTGGGAAACATAATTTTGCTGGTTATGCTACGCTACTGTGTTATATAAAAAGATACATGTATAAAAAAGTTACTTACATTAAGCATATCATGGTGAATGCCAAAATGTGAGTATGAATTAAAATAATCTCCACTTTGGCATCCAGAAGAAACAATATTGTGAGGTATCTTTCTGATAGCAGAATCTCCAGCTTCAACTATAGTTCTGGTAACTTCTTTCATTTTTTCCATATCTTTATGGTAGTTCTCCAACATTAGATCCTTATGCTTTACCTAAAATATAAGTTATGTTATGTTATGTGTGAAAGTATATTGTGTATGGGAAAAATATAAAAGCCATGGTTCAACACCGAAATCAGAGATTTCGCATATGAATAGGAAAACCATACTGTGAATGTTAGTCATATTTTACATTTCATTATTATTGTGTAACCGGAATTGTTTTTAATCAAAAATCGGGGACGCGCGCAGTAGGTAAAGTTTAACGAACACGTTTGTGAATTCACAGAGGAGAAAACCTTCCTTGCTCGATGTGTTGAGTTATGGTGGTGTTGAATCCACGGGCCAGATATTGTAAATCTTTTTGCAGAATATTTTTCTACAGTCTATTCCACTCAAATATTGTGACATCACCCAGTGATTCACCTTCAGTTGGTCTTACTAACTTGACTAGTTTTAACTTAACTATATCTAATATTTATTTAAAATTATCAGAATTGGATGTGAATAAGGATCCTGGTCCTGATGGATTGCCTCCCAGCTTTCTCAAGAATTGTTATTTTATATTATCCAGACCACTTTTCCACATTTTTAATATATGCTTAAATAATGGTGAATTTCCAGAATGCTGGAAAATAATTTTTTAGCACCTATTTTTAAAGCGGTAATAATTCATTGGTGAATAATTGCAGGCCCATTAGTATAATTAGTGTAATACCAAAGATATTTGAATGTTTTGTATGTGACTATCTTAAAGCTTCACTTGAAACACAGCCAGTAGACCAAAAATTTGGATTTCGGAATAGTAGATCAATTGAATGTAAGATACTAGTGTTTGTCGACTTCCTGAGGAAGGCCGTGGATAGTGGCTGTGGGGTACATGCACTATACACTGATTTCTCCAAGGCCTTATTTGGGTCAACCATAATATTTTAATAGTTAAACGTAAAAAATGGGTGTTTATGTGTCACTTATTAGATGGCTGAGAACATACTTAATTGACCGAGTTCCGATGGTGCGTATCAGGGATTTTGTTTCCAGGGAGATTAAGGTTCAGTCAGGAGTACCCCAGGGTTCTCATTTCTTCACATATTCATCAATGATATATACCACTGCTTCCAGCACAGTTCACCTCTTCTTTTTGCGAACGACCTAAAGTTCTACACAATTATCAATAATACAGATGATTGTGTTAATCTTCAACACGATCTCGATCGGTTGAGTGTGTGGTGTGTGTTGAATGCCATAAACGCATTCAACATGATGTTTCTTTTGGACGATCGAGAGACCCAATGGAATATAATTATAATAAACAGAACATTCTTGTGCACTGGGTTACTGAAATCAGTGATCTGGGAATTAATTTAGACTCTAACTTTTAATTGAATCGGATTATATGTCAATAATTTTTAAGTCTTTACAAATAATTGGCTTTATAAAAAGATTCACTAGAAGACTTTCAAAATATTGAAGCGATTAAATTACTATATTGTTCTTTAGTCAGACCATAACCTTTAGTTATTGTTCCATCTAGAATATTGTTCTTGTGCATGGTTTCCATACTATAATATTTACATATCAAAAATTGAGACACTTCAACACAAGTTCTTAAAATATGTAGAATATAAACAGGGTATACCTTTTGAATTAAATCAAATAAATTATGATCAAATTGAAACCCAACTTGTTATTCTCCCATTGTATGACCGACGATTAATTAAAGATGCAAACATGCTTTATGGCATAATTAATTCTACAATCTTGTGTCCCTAGCTACTTACGCAGGTTGGTGTGCATGTACCTATCCGTAGAACACGATTAAACCAAACTTTGTATATTCCTCTTCACAGAACGAACTGTGCATATAATAATTTTTATCTCGAGCACTAAGATGGGCAAATATTCACCCAGATCTAGATTTTTTTGCACCGAAGGCCGAATTCATTTCTGGTCTCAGGTATCTGTTTATTTGAGTGGCTGTGGAATAGATAATCATCATTTTGATGTGTAAAACTAAATTACGTGATTAAGATGTAATATTTATACTTATATTTTTTGTTTTATTGTATACTTTGTAAACATTGTTAATCTTATTGGGCAGCAGCCCGTTGAAAATAAATAAATAAAAATAATTATAACAAATATCTCAGTTTCCAGAATTGAAAGCAATTCAAACGTAACCTTGCTTACACATGCACAACAAAGTTGACCGATCACGTCATAAGGAAAGGACGTTTATAAAAACGGTAAATAATGCATTTAGCACAGTTTTGAGCTGAGTTGAGAAGAGAGCATAATTTAGATATCGGGCTGTGGACCTCGTTCCAACGTCAATTCAGTATTAGGTATTACTTAACATAACGATTAGTATGTAATAAGCATTTGTGTTCCTTAATACAGATGGAAGTACCGATACGAGTAAATATAGGTAGGTTTCAAAAGAAAAAATCTTTTGATCACGAGGATATCGGTCAAAGGAGAAATAATACAAGGAAATCACAGTTCCATTCCTATATTTGAAGACTTTTCGCTTGTGGAGTTCACAAGCTTCATCAGTTCAATGAATGGTGAGTGAAGTATAAAAAGGTGTAAAACACCAAGTTAACAATTCGGCTCTGTGCCAGTGCGTTTTAGTCATTTTTTTAATTTGTTAATTGTATATCTACACTTTACTGTTGTAAGTTAGTTTTTTTACGTGCAATGATGACGGGTTTTTTATTGAGCTTGGTAGTAGTTTTTATTCTTTCTTTCATTTGTAAATTAAACTTTTTCGCATTGTAAACACAAATTCTACTACACAGAAACATTCAAGCTACGATTTTAACAACATTTTAATGTATTGACCACAGTTACCAAGGGTATGGTGTGTTTGTTTAACACCTTACTTCACTCGCCATTCACTGAATTGATGAAGGTTGTGATCTCCAAAAGCGAAACGTCTTCAAATATAGGAATGGAAGAGTGATTTCCTTGTATTATTTTTTCTCCTTTGACCGATATCCTCGTGATCAAAAGATTTTTTCTTTTGAAACCTACCTCATTGTATATATATATATATATATATATATATATATATATATATATATATATATATATATATATATACAGTGTAGGTAAAATTTTAAGGTCGGTATGGTAAAATTTAACAGGATATCTAACGCAGATATAAAATCATATTTTCAACGAATTAGACAAAGATAACAATCATATTTCCCCTTCGTCTCCCCTCCTAGAATCCTTTTAACACTCATTGGCCATTGCCCATTAGTGAGACGATTAGTTCCGATCAGATATTCTCTGGTTCCGATCCTAATATACCTAAAAAACTAGAGGTGGGTCTTCTCGTTTTTTTAATTTTTATCGGAACCGTTTTTCGTAAACTGTAACTAGTTGATTGTTTACCAGTATTCAAATTAGCGAGTACACAAACATATTAGCTATTATCGTTTATGTGTATAAGTATTGAAATAAAAGAACCTAACGAAGGATATATTTATTGTAACTTGAAAAATAAATTAAATAATACAAATGGTACTTAAATAGTTACATTTACATTACACATTATTAAATCGCGAATCGTCTAAATTGACATTTAAAAACATAAGTTTTTCCACTTTTCTTGTTAATCGCGTTCTTCTTTTATTTAAAATTATACCAGATGTTAAACATGTGTTCACAAGGAAAAGATTTTGTTACAATACTACAACATTTTATGAATATAGTGGTTAAGTTACGATATACATGGCGATGGTTTTTTCACCACGGTAATGGACAGTTCCAATCTCCGTTCGAAATTGTTTGTGGGTAATATATCATCAGACAATTACATGTCGACTTCTTTTATACCTCTCGATACAGGTGTATGTTTAGATGAGTCATGTCCAATTAATTCATCAAAAATACACCATGGACTTAAGTCATCTTTATCAGTTTCTTTTTCTTGGACTGATTGATTTTCAAGATTTACTAAACTTTTCGTTTCATCCGTTTTCCATAGTTAAAGAACCAGCTTTTAAAAAGTTTGCAGGGTGGATTCCTGGATATAAACCACCAACAAGAAAAACTTTGTCAGGTTCATTACTTCAGGAATATTATGTCAAAAGTGAGCAAATTATTAGATCGCAAGTTGTTAAAGAAGTAGAAAATATCTGTATTACCTGGACATCTGGAGTAACTGAGAGTTACTTCGCATTAACAGGACAATATTTAACACAGGACAATAGTTTTTATGTCAATTTAGACTATTCGCGATTTAATAATAACGTGTAATGTAAATGTAAGTCCGATTTACTATTTGTATTGTTTAGTTTAGAACAGAATATTTAAAACAGAATATTTAAAAATTGGAGGAAATACCACAGATCTGAGGCTTGAAAACGCAGTCATAAAAGGCTGCAACCAGTATAAATATCTAGGAAGCATCATATCAGCAGATGGCAGAGTTAAGATAGATGTACAAAACCGAATAACCCAAGGGAAAAAATCCATCCGAATACTGAATTCATTACTGTGGTCTAATAAAATAAAGATGCATACCAAACTTCGCGTATACAGAGCAATTGTAGAACCAATTACCACATATGGTGCCGAATGTTGGACGATGACAAAGAATGAACGAGATAAAGTAGACGTTGTGGAAATGGATTATCTTAGACGGTCATGTCGAGTATCGAGAATGGAAAGAATCAGGAATGAGGAAATACGAAACCGTACAGGAATTAGAGATACTCTTTCAGATAGAATACAAGGAAGGCAATTACAATGGTATGGTCACGTGATGAGAATGGAGGAGGAGCGGTGGCCAAAGAAAGCCTTAATGTATGTTCCGCCAGAAAGAAGGAAAAGGGGAAGACCACCAAATTCCTGGAGAAGAGAAATTACAAAAACAATGCAATCTAGAGGCTTAGAAGAGGGAGATTGAAGAGATAGGAAAAGATGGAGGCTGAAATGCGGGAAGCGGCAATCGCCGTAGGACCCCCGTTATATGATGATGATGATTGTTTAGTTTATTTTTCAAGTTATAATAAATATATCATTAGGTAGTTTCTTTCACTTCAAAAGATATACACATAAACGATAATAGCCGTTATGTTTGTTTATGTAGGTACTATCTTACTTGAAACTACTTTTAAACAATCATAGTTACTTGTTTATAAAAATTAAAATTTTTAAATGCTTTTTAGCATTCAAAAAAATTAAAATTTATTTGGAATCCTGAGAAAACTAACAAATATTTTTGAAAAATTTAAATGCAGAATGAAAGATTACATTATTACCGAGGGCCGAAGGTCCCTTAGAATAAACAAAAAGTTTTTTTAATGAGATATTTGAAATTAAAAATCACACTAAATTTTGTTTTTTTTTTTCATCCCTATAACTTATTAAAATACACATTATAGAAGTTTTCAGGGACTTTCAGCTCTCGGTAATAATGTATTGTTTCATTCTGCGTTTAATTTTTTCAAAAATATTTATTAGTTTTCTCAGGATTCGAAAAAAATGAATGCATTTAAAAAACATTGACCCGAAATTTTGCACCTACGCTCTTAACGATAAACTAGCACGACCCACCTCTACTTCTCGTTACTCGATCTTTTGACCAAACCACCGAACGGTGGCCAAACGACTATCTAGACTAGACGTTGCCAAATAAATTAGTGTATGAATATTTTTTAATTTGGCGTTATTGTATGCATGTTTAATTGTTTATTATTTCATATTGGGAAATTATTTTGATGTTTAGATTTTTAGTTCGGAAATCGTACTTAAAATACGAAACATTAATAAATTTTATTTATATAAAACGATTTCCGAAATGGAAATCAAAATGTTATATTACAATTATTGTAAAGAAAACTTGTGGCATATTCCCAACAAAAAAAACAGTAACCTGCCATTTAAATCAATTTCGCCCAAATTTGATTATCTTGAGCATTTTATCTTCTTGATAGAACATTGTTCAAATGCAAAAAAGACAACAGGTCAAATAAAACCAATAAGTTTGGCAACGTTGAATTTCCCCTTTTTTAATATTTCCATTCGGCGATATAAAGGGCGTACCTAATATACCTCTCTCTTTTTAAACAGCTGTTTCTCACTCCATCTCACGTAAGGTCCATACCGACCATAAAATTTTTCCTACACTGTATATATATATATATATATATATATATATATATATATATATATATATATATATATATATATGGGGAGGGCTCAGAAGCCGCCAATCAGTGTAAGTCACTTTTCACTTGTGTATCGAAGATTCCTTCTTACAGTTCAAACTTTCTACAGGCAAAACGCACAAGTCAATGCTTGACAGTAAAACTAACAGATGGCGGTACTTTATTTAGCGTCAGAAATAAACTGAAAAATTATTGGAAGTCAATTAGTGTAAGTCATCTCGGCGTGTCACAGTTTGATTTGAGTTTTATTTCACGCTTTTTATCGGTAATAATGAGTGAAAATACAGTTGATTTACCATTAGAACTAGAAGAAAATGATCCTTACTCGGATAGTGGATCAGAATATGTGCCTAACAATGGAAATAATTCATTTGATTCAGGTAAGTAACTTAACCTAAAAAGTCGGGAATAATTTCTTACGAAATGTGTTTTATGCTTTTTCTGTTCACAATAGATTAAATGTTAAAATTATTACTAAAGATAAACACAAAATAATTCTTTTTATTATTATTGTGACTGAAATTACATCATATTCAAAGAAAAAAAAATTGTTTTTGACTTACACGCTTTGACCACTGAAATTTGTTTCAGGTGTTTCCAATTTACCTGCCGATGATCTTAGAGCAGAAAATATTGTGATTGAAAATAAAGGGGCGTTATGGTAGAATCTTCGACAAAAGGGAGAAAGCGCAAAAGAAATCCAACAGAATGGACACGGACAGTCAACGCAGTTCGACGGTATAGTGGAAAAGCTTACGTGAACAGAAACCGGAAGAACATACCTGGCAAATCATTTAAAAATGTTGATTGTAAATGTAGACGACTTTGTTTTTCCAATATAACACTCGAAGAACGACAACTCATTTTTGACTCATTTTACAAGTTAGCTGACAATACAAAGCAGAACATTTATCTTCGAGGACTGATCATAACAGCTCTGTTCAAAAACATCGCTTCAGAAATGGATCAAGAGCGCCAAGATTAAAATCAGTAAAATATTACTTAACTACTACAGACTTGTCCATTCGTGTGTGTAAGAAATTTTTTAAAGATACTCTTCAAGTGAGTGAGGGGCGTATCTATAAACTGTCTTGTAGTACGAGGCCAGCTTCTTGCATAGACAAAAGAGGTCACAAAGAACCAACCAATAAAATAGACGTCACGAAAGTCAAGGAACACATCAAATCATTTCCTTGCTATAAGAGCCACTATACACTTTGTGATGATCCAGATAGAAAATATTTAAATCGAGATTTAAATATTAGAAAGATGTATCAACTTTATAAAGAGAAATGTGAACAGAAAGGTTCAGAATCAGTCAAAGAAAAAATGTACTATCATGTTTTCTCTTCAAATTTTAATCTTCACTTCAAACCTTCATCTAAAGAAACCTATCAGTTATGTGATTCTTTGTATAATACCATCAGATTTGGTAATAACGACGAAGATATACATAAAGCAAAAACCGATAAAAAAATTCATCTCAGAAAGGCAAAACTAGCGAGAGATTCGCTTAACAAAGATAAAAATTTAGCTTATGAAAACATTTATGTTCTTACATTCGATTTACAAAAAGCTTTACTTTTTCCCAAACTAAGCACATCTGTTGCTTATTACAAGATGAACCTATATGTTTACAATTTGGGAATTCGTAGTTTTAACGACAATAAGGGGTACATGTTTATGTGGGACGAAACAGAAGGATCTCGAGGTTCACAAGAAGTTGCCTCCTGCCTGACAAAACATTTAAAAATGAATGCAAAAAATTGTGATAATATCATTTTGTATTCGGACTGCTGTACAGGCCAGAACCGCAATATTAAACTAAGTCTATCACTGCTAAAACTTGTACAAGACCCTGAAATGAAAGCTCCTTCAATCGACCATAAATTTCTCACCTCACCTCATAGCTACCTTCCGAATGATGAAGATTTTGGGTTATTGAGACAAAGGCAAAGAAAATAGAGTTTATTTATGGTCCTGAAGATTGGATTAATTTAGTTGTCACTGCTAAAAAGACTAATTCATTTCAAATAATTGAAATGAAACGTGAAGAATTTCTTTCGACAAGAATGTTGGAAAATAGCATCATTAATAGAAAAATCGATACTACAGGCGGAAAAGTTAATTGGTTGAACATAAAATTGCTTAAATATTACAAAAATAAACTGGAATCTATTTTCTATAAAGAAACACTGCAAGAAGATTTCCGATTTAACGAGATAAACATTGCAAAAAAGTCCGGAAAGGGAAGACCACCTAAGTTCTTTAATAGTGTTCAGGAGCAACTCTACCCAAATCGCAGACCTGTCAAAGACTTAAAAAAAACACATGTTTGATTTGCTTCCTTGCATTCCACCACACTACCACGAATTTTATAAAAATTTGCCAATAACACAAAAGGCTAATCCTCGTCCTTCAACTTCAATGATCGGCCAACTTGAGTCTAATAACGACAGTGAAGCTTCGGATAATTACATAGACTAATAATTTTGTTTTACCGTTGTTTTATTTTTTAGTTCAGTGGACACCTAGCATAAGTCATTTTTTTCTTGTTTAAACGCATTAAAAAAGAAAAACGCTTTTCATTTTTATTAAATTTTCTTATATTTAAGTTTATTAGTATGTTACATTTCAATAAAAATTATTATTAGTACTTATATGGGAGTCGTTATTTTATTACAACAAGTTTTGAAACAAGTTAATTGTCTCAGATTTTATATTTAGTAGCTTAACCTGATTGGCTTCTGAGCCCTCCATATATATACACGTTATACTCCCTAACATAGTGTAACCATAACACAAATAACACCTAAGTTCCAACTTTTCTGTATTCCCCATCGTACAGTATCCTATTTTCACTGTCTATCCGAATCTATTTTTTCGTTAATTAAAAGTTTGGGTTCCTTCACTACTACTAAAGATTTAGTCCTAAATGTTGTTATTTTTAGATCTTATATTTCAGCCGCTCTTTTGAATGTTTGTACCATTCGCTGTCAGTTGTCTTCTTATCTGAGATCAGGATTGCGTGGTCTGCATTACAAATGGTTTTTAATTATTTTCTGCCCAGCTTGCATCCTTATATTCATTTTTAGTTTTTTCTATCATTTTGTCTGAAACTTATCTAGTTTAGATGATATTTCATTCTTGACTGTAATTTTTGTTTAGTTATGTTGTTTATTTTAGTCATATTAGTTAATGTTGTGACGAGTAGGTCTATTAGACACCAGAGTCTGTAAAACATAAGTTTAATCTGAATAATCTCTGTTGATACCTGCGAAAAATAAGTATTAGCGATGCTAGGACGGGTGAAACAAAAATACGATGTATTGGTCAATGCCCAAACATCAGGTAAGGCTAATCAATACTTAGTCTACGTTAGCAATGGCAGAATCGATCACTACTCGACTTGAACTCCCAGAGCGGTTGGCTGTTCAATACTCAAAGGCCCGGGTTTGAGATCTTATCAGCTCAGTTCTCCAGCTCGAACTCGGTTTTCTGTTGCGGTGGACGACGTTTGATACGTCTGCCGGTGTTCCATCTCTAGCACACATCGACAGTAGTGGTAGGTTTTCGGTGGTGTTATCGTTACAGTGTTAATGTCTTGAAATACCTTTACCATTATGTTGTACACTTCCCGTCATATAAAACTGGTACACTTTTTTTTCCAAATGTAAACCAGTGTTCAGACTGGACACAATGGTTCGTGAATCAATTCGTTGTTGCCATCACAGATAACGGAATTGCACTAAATCGAAATAAAAAAAATAACGTTTAAAAATTTATAAAGTGTTTAAATAGATATTATTTTTATCATTAACAACAAAAAACGGTATCTAATAAATCTAAGAACCAGAGAGACGGTTGAGTTAATGTCCAAAATGTTTGAAGAATTTTTTAATAATGGAGATATGTCAAAATATTAATATTTCAGCAGTTTTGAATTGTAATACATATTTTTAAATTCCACACTTGTTCACTTGTAAAAGTTATTTATTTTGTATTAATTTTAAATTAAATTATTGATTTTTCACGTGTGTTTTATTTATTCTAGTGTGCCACAGCTCAATACAGTTTTGTGCTACACTTTACGAGAAACGAATGACACCTCTCGATTTGAAGTTAAACATAATTTAAAGTCATATCAAGATTTTTTATTGTCTTGAACATTATTTTGAATTGAAATATTTTCATAAATTATAATAAAACACGATTCAAGCCTTACTTTTAGCTGGTTTGATATAATATATTCGTTGTTCTGACAACGTTGCCCTAAAAATAAGAATGACATATATGACAAGGTCAACTTACACAGCTTGAAATACACGATTTTCGGTTATAAGAGTTGTACCAGTTTTTTATGACGGGAACGGTACTAGTTTTTTTTTCTTTAAGTAATTGTAAAAAAACTAAACTAACGCAGTCAAAGGCTTTAGTTACATCTAAAAAGTGCATATAAGCAGGTTTGTTATATTCCAATGCTTTCTCACGAATTTGTCTTGGTATGAATGTAGCATCTACATTTTATCTACTTTTTATTAATCTTTTTAACTAAATTTAACAGTTGGACAAGGTGACTGTACGATAATTGGTACAGAACATCAGAAATACGACTAGAGCTTTCAGATCGTATAAGAACAGGTCTAAGGAGTGTTTTTCGACCTTAAGATGCAGATAAAGTTTGAGCCACGCAGACTGCTTCCAAAAAAAACAATAGAATAGATGCAACGAATGATGTATTTTCTGTACTCAATCCTGTTTGGCAGTTGCTTTTGTCTAAAAATAACTTTCATGACAGTATTCTGAAAGTACTAGGTATGATTCTCTTCATATTAGGCGTTATAGCAACATTGGAAGCTCTGTATAAGTATAAATCCTAATTTTATCTCATACTAGTGTCATCAGAATCAGACCAAAAATTAACAAAACCAACTCTAAAAGTACCCGTTACAACCACATCGAGATAGAAACCAAAACTAGAGTACAATTAGAATATTCTTACAGAAAACATTGACACACTTAGCAATGCTTATCCGCAGCTCAAAGAAGGAATCTAAGGAACAGGCACTAACAAGGTCATCATATCATGACAAACTCCAAGGTTTCTGTTCTCGTGACAAGACAATTTCAAAAAGGAGCAAATGTGCAACTTCATACTCAAAAGATGATGATAGACCTTCCAAAACTGGTTAACAAGGATCTATCAGCAGAAAGTGGTGTCCGAAAATGAAATAGGGCGCATAAAAATGGCGTAATAAAACTTATAAATGAAGCTCCAAGAGCTTCTCAATATGATGGTTGTCGACATGACTGAGTATGTTGAGTTCAAATGTGCTCAGGAAAAGTCACTTAATACCAACAAAAGTTTTCTTGAAGAAAAGATCTTGTGAATAGCTATGAACTTTAGTTTAATCTGGGACTGTTATCCGAAATAATCTATGTATTCCTGATGTTTTGTCTGCAATCTGTCGATAATACAATCAATACAAACAAAACGTCAAGACCACACAATTTCGGAACACGACCTATACATTTCGATAACAATATACCTTTACTAAACACTGACCGTGAAGGCCGTTGAAATGTCTCTGTAACTTTTAACAGTAATTATAAGCATGAGTTTCAATTTATTTGCTGATATATGCTGATAATTTATCTTACCTGCATGGTAAGGTCTTGGATTTGTCTTTGAAGATCTGAGAAATTTATATTACTAAGCGGAGTTTTACCATCTATTGCATAGTGTGGTGTTGAAGGAGCACTGCCCAAATCATCAAAGTCTAAAAATGAAGAAAATAAATTAAAAAATAAATGAAAACTGGAAACTATTTTGTCAATTTTACAAATTTAAATAATGAACTCGTGTAAATTTGTTCATGTTGATTCTTATTTATGAAATGAATGATATCAAGATATTATGATGTGTGGAAGGTAATAGTCAATTCCATACACGGTTTTACAAGTACCTCATCGATTGCCGTGACATATCGGTAAATAAATAGAAAATAAGTCAAAGAACAAAATTTATATATCATCAATGTGTGCTTTTTACGATGGCGGTGAATTCACCACTTCTCGAGGGTGAAAATGTTGATTTTTTTATGTATTTGTTTTGGGTAGTTTGATATAAATAACTCGAAAACCTTCCACTATAACAAACAAAAAGTAAGAATAGAAAATTAACCTCTTGAAAAAAGAAATCCATTGTTTTTTTTATTTCTTACGGTGCAATATGAAGTTACCGTTAACAAAGTTTAGGTAGTATCTGCCTAAACCGGAAGTCAAACCAGTCACAATTAAATATAATATGGGAGGATTTTTCGAAAAAATATTTTTGAAAATAGTTGCAACAATTAGAATGAGCTTTGATAAAAGTAGTTAGCGTTCAAAAATACGACGTTATTATAAAAACAAATGGTAAAAACAGAGATATCAGCAGAACTTCTGAAATATGGGGGAGACGCACTACATCGCCAAATCCACCAGCTAATAACGCACATATGGTTAGAAGAAAGGATACCAGCACAATGGAAGGAAAACATAATAGTGCCCATCCACAAAAAAGGAGACAAAACAAAATGCGCGAATTATAGAGGAATCTCACTCCTAAACAAGGCATATAAAACCCTCTCAAACATCATTCTTACTAGACTAATCCCTTATGCTGAAAATGTCCTAGGCGAATATCAAGCCGGGTTTAGGGCAAACAGATCAACAATAGATCAACTATTTACGCTGAGACAACTTCTAGAAAAGAGATGGGAGTATAACAGACCCATACACAATCTTTTCATAGACTTTCGCCAGGCATATGATAGCGTAGAAAGAAGCCAAGTATGGAATGCCATGGCGGAATTCTCAATACCAAAGAAACTCATTCGGATGACCAAAGTCTGTATGGAGGGTGGAATATCTAAAGTATGTGTAAATAATAAACTATCTGGCAGCTTTGAAATCAACAGTGGACTTAAACAGGGTGATGCGTTATCTCCACTACTTTTAAAGCTTGTATTAGAGAAAGCCATGAGGTCGACCAAAATAAAAACAGAATTGCTATCGGTTTAAGGTCCTAAGCTGTTACTCGTATAGGCAGATGACATAGATCTCATTGGAGACTCCATCCTATCCACGAAAGACATTTTCAACAAGGTGGAAGGAGCAACAAGTGAAGTAGGGCTGAAGATTAATAAAGAGAAGACGAAATATATGTGTATAAATAGAACGACAAGAAGAGACAGAATAGGACAAAATATGACGGTCAACAACTTCAATTTCGAAAGAGTACAACGTTTTAAGTATCTGGGGGCCGTAATCACAGCTGACAACGATGTTACTGAAGAAATAAAAGACAGAATCCAATCTGCAAACCGTTGTCTATTTGCACTGGATAAGCTCATAAAATCAAAAAAACTCACAAGAAGTTCAAAGATCAAAATCTATAAATCCATCGTCAGACCTGTAATAACATATGGATGCGAAACGTGGACCATGACCAAAGCAAACGAAGAAAAGCTCAGACGCTTTGAACGAAAAATTTTCGGACCTCACCATGACATCACCACAAACCAGTATAAGATCAGAACCAATATCGAATTAAAAGCCCTCTACAACTTCGCCGATATTGTCCAAGATAATAAATCACAGCGACTAAGATGGGCAGGCCACGTGCACAGACTACATAACGAAAGACTTATAAAACTGGTATGGGAGGAGATTCCCACAGACAGAAGACCACTCGGACGTCCCAGAATGCGATGGAGATATAACATCCAAGCAGATCTTCGGAAAATGAACATTCCACTTGACCCTAGGTTGATGGAAGACCGAACAAATTGGAAAAAAGTTGTACAGTCAGCCAAGACCCACTCAGGGTTGTAGCGCTACGTGATGATGATGAAAAACGGAGTAGAATTTAAGTACTTTACTACAAAAATCTAACACATTCCACGTAAAGTTTGATTTTATTTAAAATCAATTTTTAAAATTGTTGAGAAAAATATTTCATTTTTCAAAATATCCTGAAAACTAAATATACTTAATATGAAACAAATAACAAAAATTTAGACATTTTTCTGCCAAAAGCTTTTTTTTGTTGTTTTTCTAGGACAAAAACTCGTTGACGATAATGCCGTTTTAAATTTGCATTTCAGTATAAGAACTACCCTTTAAACCCTACAATCTCAAAAACTAATTACTCAAAAAAGTGTAATTTTACACATCTTATAGCTCTGATAATTACCAGCAAAATAAATTTTGGGGCAACTAAATGTCTTAAATATTAGAGCAGTTATCTCATGTATGATATCCATTGGAGGAGTAAAAGAAGGATTGGTTTGGAGTCAATTGTAAACAAAGCCTGGACAAAAAAAAACAAAACAAGAGAAAAATATATTAACAACCCAAATGAAGAAAATAAAAATGAATATAAACTTGGCAAGAAAAAGGCAGAGATATGTGTAGGAGTAAAAAAAGAAAGGATTGTGGAAAAATTTTAACATCTGACAAATAGGTAAAAACATAGACTAAAATTGAAAACACTGACAAAACAAAAAGCCATCTCATAAGGAAGGCTTTATAACTACAGTTCATATTATGGAAAAGCATTTTTTCAATGAAAATTTACAAACATTAAATGGAGCTCTAAGCTCAAATTAATAAAAAAACGAACACTTATTTATGGCGAATATGAAACTAATAATATTTTTTAATTCTCTTTGTCTTTATTGCTATACAGGCTCAGCTTTCAATCTTTATTACTGACATGTTCTCTCCAAGCACCTCCCACCAGGCCTTTTTTCATGTTCCTCTTAGTACAAGATCCCATTGCAGAATCACTACATTCATACTGTAGTTATATCATCATAATGAGAAAAAATTTAGCTTTACTGTGATAGAAAAAATATGCAAACATGTTATGGGCAGTGTACTTTATTTGAAAAATAAATGAATGAAATAAAATATTTGTCAAAATCTAATTAATTACTATTAATTGAATTAAAAATATTTAAAGCCACTTTTTGACTGGCAACCTATTATCAATATGCTCTCCTAATGTTAGATGCATATAAAAATTAGAGTTTGATTAACTATGTTATGAACATAGTGATCCTGCAGTGGGGTCTTAGGCTATCTCCTACTCCTTGCAGGAACTTGCAGAGTTAAAACTTTTCATGTTTAATAAATCAAGAAATATATTTTCCTTTAAAAGCCTGGATACAAAAATAGATATTTAAAATGTATGGGAAACATACATTTCTTCATGGAACGAAGAAAAATATCGAATTCTTCAACTCATTTTGCAGGGTAAGGTATTTGGCAAGAGAGGACTGGGACCCCGTCGTATCTCATGGTTAAAAAACCTCCAACAATGGTTTGGGATGACCTCCACGAAGCTGTTTTGCAGAGTAGTCAACAAAACCATGATAGCCTTAATGATCGCCAACATCCAGACCAGATAAGGCACTGAAGAAGAAGAAGAAGAAGAAGAAGAAGAAGAAGAAGGGAAACATTACCACATAAAACTCATAATAGAGATTTGTCAATGTTTTACATTATCACAATATCTGTATGTATCTTCTTTAGTTTTAGAAAATATAATTTCTGTTAGATAAAAAATAAACATTGTGAGTCTATGTATGTACTTTAATTTTAATACTAACTAATAATTTTATATTAAAAAAAAGATTCTCATGCTATCTTTTTAAGAACATCACTGACTAAATTGAAACTGAAGACAAGGTTTTCATGGTAAGCTTAGGAATTTTAGAATATGCATTCAGTTAGGAAAAAGCATATTATTATACCTCCTATTAAAATAGGTAAGATTTCAATGTTTTAATTATAAAATAAATGTTCATTAGACATTGGTGGAATCCAAGAGCTATATATTCACAAATAACTTGGTTTACTCAACTTGGGAATATTTTGACAGATTCATTCTAAGGAATATACAATACAAAAATTCCTACCTCTCCACTATTAATAGCCCAGATAAACTGACTGTTGCAGCCTTTTTAATAAAAAAAAAGAAGAATAAACATGAATAATGGTAGTGTGTATTCAATAATTTTCATTTGAAAATACTAATCTATAAATGACTATAAAATTAAAAAAAAAATAAACATGTAAACTTTTGTTGTAAGTAATTGATTCAATTTTATTTTGTTAATAAATGTCATGTGAATAATTTTACTTTAAGTTATAATTGAATTGGTGAGTTGAAAAAGGTACACATTCCAAATTGGCTTTCTTGCAGGAACAAAAAAAATTGTTTATCTGCAAAACTAAATATGGTACAGAAAATGTTTCAGTTACGATCTTTACAATTATGAATTTGTCAAAGTTCATAACTGTACATTTTCTGTTACATATGTATTTAGTTTTATAAATAAACAGCTTTATTTTTGGTTCCGGAATAGCCAATTTGGAATGTGTACTTTTTTCAACTCACTGATTCAATTAATACTGGCTATGGGCACTTGTGCTTGGTTATATAGTAATTTCCAGTCACTTCCAGTAGGTCAATATTTCACAAACAAATTAAAACAATAATTTAGTAGACAGTTAAGATTCAGAACAGTGAAACAGGTACATTAATAAATGCTTTAAAAAGTAAAGATATTAGTATCCTTACCATACATCAGCCAAGGTTCCAGTTCTCCAGGCTTCAAATACACATCATCATCCCACAAAGCAATTGTAGACTCAGTTAATATTTTGGGATCTGGCTTCTGCAGCCTTATATAATTTATTAATTTAATATAAGAGTAACAATCCATGTTGTATTTATTTTTTAAAGCAAGCAAATCAAATTTGTGTTCTGTTCTACAATGGACTAGAGCTACAGCAATTGTATGAAACTGCAAGGGGCAAAAAAGACAGGTTGTTTGTTCCCCACTAACTTCCATTTCATCCCAACCATCAGAATCATCTTCTTCAAGTGGTGGACCTCCAGAAGCAAGGTCTGAATATGGGATTCCATCTAAAAACAAATTCAATATTACTCAAATATAAAAAAATAAAGGTAGTAAAAGACCTTAAAAGTACCTTTGTACATTCCACTGTCTGTGGCTCTGTCTAAATTATATCTTCAGTAAGAAACAAAAAGAGTTAAAGCCCCATGTTACAGCTGATCTTATAACATGTAAAACGCAGTATAAAAATAAAAAATAATTCTCTTTTAATGGTGTAAATGTATTACCGTCTAAAGTGGTACCACATAATTATTAAAATATTTTTTAAAATTATCAATATGATTCAAACTTACCATCTTCAAAGGACATTCTAGTTTCAATGTTGGATTGGATTTGTTTATATGGAAGCACGTGTAAGTTTTTTTAGGTTATAAAAACAGAATACGTTAACGATAATTTTAAAGAAATGTAAATTTGGTAGCAATAAAACAAAGAAGAACAAGATTAATAAAATGTAAATTAACTGGAGTTAAGATTATTGATTTAAATTTTATCCCGGTCCTGTATAAAGTCAAATTTATAATGTCGGGAGTGTATATTTTACCATTGGTGTTGTCCATTCCATTGACAAAAGAAAATGCGAAAACCATTCCATGGGGAAATATCAGAAGATATTGAAATATTTACTATTTATCTAAATTACTACCACCATAATTTATCAAAAAATGAAAAACTCAACCAACAAGACTGGATATAAAATTCCAAATCAACACAGATTTCGACCCAGTTCAAAATATACTATTTAATCGTCAAATCTCAAATTCAAATTAAATAATGATGTATTAAGATTATTGAGCTTTTATAACTAATTATAATATATGTTAATATCAGTTACCGTCATTATATGGGACGTTTGCCTATTCTGAGAAAGTTAAGAAGGATATAATAACCAATTATTCAATTAATTTGACTCCAATTAAAACCAATTAAAAGTGACGCCAAATCCAGATCAACAACAAGAAAGGGAGATAGATTACGTGGATTGCAATGCAACGAAATTATTTTAAGAAATAAAACAAGAAAACACACTTGTGCGAAATATAAAAGAAAGAAATTCTTCATAAATAAGCAGCTTAAAGTGCAGTAATATAAAGCTAATACAACTAAAATATATATTTTAAGCTAATAAAAGCAAAACAAAACAAATATTAAGTAAAAAACAAAAAATTTATTGTAATTAAACAATGTATTACAAGATACAATATCTGAATTGGGAGTATTAGTCACCTCCTGAAATTCGAAATGACATTTTGACATTAGAAGGAGAAATTTGTGACCATAGTTTGTGACAGTTCATGTAAAAGAATATAGGTTATATTTTGTTTTCACACGTGCAAACAACAGAATATTTCCTCAATTATTTAAAAAGTTATAAAATTATGGCAGGACATGGAAGTAAGTTTCTAGCTTAACCTTAGGAACCTTTTTTAAAGAAGTTAAATTGAATAATTTTAATATTTTTAGAAAAGAAAACACCTCTGTCTAAGGAAGAAGTTAAAGAGAAACTATTAGCAAAGAAGAAAGAATCAAAACAGTTATTAAAAGAAAAAAGAGCTCGATTAGTAGTAAAGAACTTATCATTTAAAGTAACCCCAGAAAAGTTGAAGAAGTATTTTGAAAAATATGGAGATGTCAAATCTGTTGAACTGCTTAAGAAACCAGATGGCAAACTTACTGGATGTGCTTTTGTACAATTCACTCTTGTACAAAAAGCTGCCAAAGCTAGGCATTACACAAATGACCAAGAGTTTTTGGGTAGAAAAATTCTAGTTGATTTTGCAAAAGCTAAGAATAAATATCAAAAGGAACAGCAGTTAAAGAAAGTGGAAATAAAAAATGAAGATGGTACTAAAGAAATTGTTGAAATAAAAGAAGAGGAAGATGATGATGTATCAGTAAAAAATGAGAATTTAGAAGATCAAGTAATTAAGGATGAATCTGAAAATAGTGATTCTGATTCAGAAAAATCTGATAAGGAAGATCTCAATTCTGATGAGGAGGAAGATAATGATATAAAAGAGGAGAAACCACTGGATAGTGCAAGGAAACCATACTTAAGTCATGATGTATCAGAAGGGAAAACAGTGTTTGTGAAAAATGTACCCTTTGATGCTACTAATGATGATTTGAAACAGTGTATGAGACAGTTTGGACATATATATTATGCTCTTGTTTGTATTGATAAACTCACAGAACATTCCAAAGGAACAGCATTTGTTAAATTTGTTGTAAGTATATACTAAAACATATTTTGTCATACATGACTAGATTTTCTTCGATATTCTGAGCTTATGGGTTGGTTTAGACCAGTTCTGTTTTTAGTAGCATATTATCTGCAGTAAAAAGATGCACTATTTCAATAAAACCATCTCTATTAAGCTCATAGTGTCAGAAATTAGAATAATTCCATTCATAGACTTCCATTTTTTTTCTGTAGTTGTTAATTTGAACTAGCATATCTGTAATGATCTCAGATCTTTTACTTAAACCTATTCCTGCAATCTTATGCTTACTATGTTGACTTTAAAAACAAAAAATAATTTAAAATAGCTGACTGTGGCTACATGTTTTAATTGTTGTTTATCCACTCTGATTGTTCAATACAGCAGTGGATCCAAGGGGGGTCACAGGGGGTCCCAAACAAAATTAAATATCAATCAAATAATTCTTAAACAAAATAATTTAATATTGTTCTGAAGCTATTTTCTTGTGGCATTGTAAATTAATTACTATTAAACTGGGAATAAGCCACAATTAAAGATAAAAATACGTTGTATTTTGTTGTATACGTTGTGTTTGTATTTTGAATACAAACAGTAAATTTACTGTTTGTATTTTGAAAGCGATTTCCGAAGTGGAAATTGAAACGTCAATAAACATATTTTTATCTTTAATTGTGGCTTATTCCCAGTTTAATAGTAATTAAAATAATTTAAAACTCATGAACCCTATAAGCAGGAAGTCAAGAGTTTGAAATGATTCAAACTTATTTATTCTAGGGGTAAGTGTAGAATAATGCAGAAGCCTTTTTACATTACTCTTGAAAACTTCCGTGAACTGACTTCCGTGAATTCAGAGTTACACAATTTTCAAATTTTGTCAATTCGTCATTTGAGTGCCAGAGAATCATTTGATTTTATTGATGAGATAAAATTTCTTATTTTCAGTTTTGTCTACGAATTGGTTGTTTGTGATTTGAATATGTAGTCTAATTGTTGAGACTGTGTGCTACATTTTATGATTTATCTATAATAAATATCAAAGTGAATATTGTTGTTGCATTAGCTCTATCTGATATGTTAGTGGATACAAATAAAGGAACTGGGGGCTGCTGCCTAAGGTATTTATGAAACTCATTGGGTTGAAAGGCATGAAGGTCATCTTCAGTTCCAAGACAAATCAGTCATCAAATTATACAACGCTCTTGAAGCAATTTCTATGCCGAAGGACAGTAAAATGTCATCTGATCCATTTTCATTAATGCAAACTATTAGGAGCCCAAAACTTCTCATTTCAATAGTTTGTCTTAGTGAAGTTTTAGGTACAACTCTATCACAGTTGTCTTCTTCAGTCACCAAAATTGGATTTGAAGAAGGCTACTGAGGCTATAAAGGACACTAAATGCATTCTTCAAAAAAAAAAAAATCAAATGCTGAATCTGTTTTTAGCAAACTTTACTATGAAGTAAAGGAAATAGCTGGATAACTAGACATCGAATTGAACATACCTCATATAGTTTCTCGTCAAAACCAACCTGCTAACTCTTGCGAAGCGTATTTCCGAAGATATATTTATTTACTCCTATTAGACAATATCTTAACTGATTTAGAAGAACGACTTTCACCGAAAGTTATGAATCTATTTAATCTTCGAATTGTTTTACCTAAAACTGATAACACACTAGAAGATAAAGTTGCATTAAAAAAAATTGTTGACACCTTCCAGGATAGAATTGGACCATCTACTGCATATTCCACAGTAGAACAAGAGTTTTCAGTGTGTATTCAAAAGTGGAAAAGAGTCATGAAAAATAATGGAAAACTTCCTGATTCTATTTTAGAAGTATTAGAATATTGCGCTATTCATATGTATCCAAATATCAGAATATTTCTGCAAATATTGATTACACTGCCAATCAGTGCAGCAACAGCAGAGCATAGTTTTTTTAGTCTTAAGTGTCTAAAGACTTAGCTTAGAAATAGAACTTCGGAGGAAAGGTTAACTGGTTTAGCACTTGTTAATGTGCATCCTGAAATTTCTCTATATGTTGATGTAATCATAGAGTGATTTGCTAAATCGGATAGGCGAAAAGAATACATTTTATAAAACTATATATTTTTTTATCTTATTCTTATAGTATTTTTAATCACTGATCTTTTATTTACCACTCATTGCCGTCTGTTGCTGACAATTTGTGAGAAAGATTTCAATACTGAGTAAAAAAATATTTCACTCACTTGTAGCCTAATATGCCTAATTAAAGAAATAACTATTCTTAAATTATATTGTTTTTTGTTGAATAAATGAATTTAAATAAAATGCTGTTTACACTTCTTCTTAAGGTTCATTCTTCATTATGGAAAGATGGCTACAACTACAGCAAATTGCTCTCTATTTCCAGTTGTTCTTAGTATTGAATGTGTATCGATGCCTGTCCAGTCTCTTACATTCTTTAGCCAGGAGCATTTTGTTCTTCCTGGACCTCCTTTTTCTTCTACTTTTTCTTCCATTATGAGTTGTAGAAAGTTATATTTTTCTCCTCTGTAAATATGTCCTAGATAACTCGTTTTTCTGTTGTTGTCACATGCTCTGTCCACCAAATCTTCAGCATCCTTCGAAAAACACACATTTCAAAGGCTTCTATACTTCATCTAATTTACATACCAATGCACGTCATTATCTACTTCAGAGATCGATGTTGACATAGTTGCCAAAGTATAAAAAAATCCTGACTCCATTTTAAATCAAATAGATCACATAATTATTGCAAAAGTATTACCATCTCTTTACAACGATTATTTAAATTCTTACGTGACATTTTTGAAATAAAACACACTAATTTTGTTCTAAAAAGAACAGATTTTATTATATAGGTAAAAATATAAAACAAGAGTATTCACTTTAAAATTCAAAATAATAAAGTACAAAAAGTGTCAACACCGCAACTGTCAAATATGTGTTACCAATTTATGCCAAAATTTCACCTCGATTACAGTTACAGTGTGTTCCGAACAAATGTTCTTTATAAAAACGCTTTACAATGCATTTATGCAAATTAAATGAAACATATTATTGTGCATTTCTTTAAGTTAACATTAATAGAAATTTTTAAATATTATTTCTACGCTTATATAATATAATATGTCTAGTGGCTGTAATGCCAATGTACTCGGCAAAGTGATTCTAAAAAAGAACACACCTTTCGCCTAAATATTTCGTATTGGTATCATGTGACGTCACCGGCTATGACGCCGATGACGTGCATCGGTATGTAAATTAGATGAAGTGTATACTCCTCATACTAGTAATTCCGAGTCCATGTTTCCACTCCCTAAAGCAATAAGGAATAAATAAATGTTTTTACAAATTGATATCGGATATCCAATGATATGAAAGAATATGAAAAATGGGGCCTCAATATGAATATGTCAAAGACAGGAGATGACGAAGATGTTATGTTTTAAGATGTTATCTTAAAATAGGAGATGACGAAGAAGATCCAGAGTTAGAAATTAGAAAGACAAAAACATGCAGTGAATATAAATATCTTGGATCTATAATATCTAAGGAAGGCACTACCAAAAGAGACATCGAAAACAGGACGCAGCAGGGAAAAAAGCAGTTAACATTCTGAACTCTCTACTATGGTCTAAAGATATTAGACAAGAAACAAAATTGACAATCTATCGAACCTTGGTAGAGCCTATTATGACTTATGAGGCAGATCACGAAGAAAGATAGAAAAAGAACAGAAGTAATAGAAATGGATTTTCTTAGGAGAGCGTGTGGTGTATCCAAAAAAGATCATATCAGAAATGAAGATATTAGAAGGAGGACAAATACTGTATATTCCATTGTAGACAGAATTGAAACGAGACAACTAGTGTGGTATGGTCATGTGAAGCAAATGAATGAAGATAGATGACCAAAGAAAGCTTTAAATTACATACCACAACAAAGAAGAAGAAGGGGAAGACCATCAGATGCCTGGTAAGAAAATGTACGACACCTAATGAGAGATAGAGCCATCAAAGAAGACGAATGGATGGACAGAGAACGATGGCGGTCGAAATGCGAGAAGAAGCAGAGGCTGTAGGAACCTCGCTTTATGTATATATATATATATATATATATATATATATATATATATATATATATATATATATATCCACTGATAAGATAGAGTTTATTAGGAATGTTTATTATATACATTATTGTTTACACATACATTGAATTATTGCATTTAAATGACTTAACTTTGGTTTATACTTATTTATCCTTGGTTTGTTCTTGATTTTGTAGCCATAGGATAGGTGGGATTAAATTAATTGTCTTTAAAATATCTAGTTTAAGTTGACAGTCCTTGATTTTTTAGTATTTATATTTTATTAACTTTCCCTTGGAAATATAATAGTCATGTACACTTGATTTTACTGTCATAGAGTATGTGGGTTTAAATTATTATTATTTTTTTTTTGTTTAAGTTTAAGACCCCTTAATGTTGTACCCTTCTTTGTACCCGTATTGTATTTGGATTTTAATAACTTCTCATTGGTTTGATATATTGCTTAAAATAATTATTGACAAAATAGTTCCTTTACATGAGACACAAATCATATTAATTAGAAAGGTTCAAAAATCTAACCGACAAAAACTGCTGGGGATCAGGCACTTGAAGGTGCAAAAATCTAAATCCTATATCAAAATCACCCTCAAGACCCATGACCCCCCCCCTGACAAACATTTCTGGATCCGCCACTGGTTCAATAATTGAAATATTTTAAACTTGAATACAATTACTATAAATTATTAAATAATTTGTATATGACAGATTTGTCTACTGACACTATCACCTATTACCATTACTGTTCTATTACTATTTTAATTTTTTCTTACCTTTTTTTTTGGATGAGAATCTTCTAAAGAGATCTGGGAAGAGGACCCAGATACTGTTGGATTCGTCTGAACTATAACGTTGGAATGTTGATAAGGTTAGTTCAGGCGCCTACCAACTAAACTCACCCTCTCTTCCAGCAGCGCACCCGGAACTTTTCTTGGCGAATGCAACTTCGGGAGCACCACCGCGGTCTCCAATTTTCACGAAAACCTAGTATAGTCCTCGGTAGAGAGTCTCAAAGGTAGCTGAGTGACATAATAACAGTATAAAAAACAATATAAGTAAATAAATAGGACAGTTACACTATAAAATTAGTACAGAACGCTGAAGTATGTGTCTAATGAGCAAAAAACGCGAATTACAATTATTTTATTAGTCTTTCAGCCTATTCCTTCATCCTGTCTCGCTCTTTCTAGCGTCTCTTTTTTTTTATGATTTCCGTTATTATTTCTAACACATAATCATAGTTCTTTCTGTTCTGCATAGCTAAGTCCAGTATATTATTGGGCGTGACCTCTCCTAGCTTAATTCTCAGTCTTTGACGTTCTTGTAGAAAGACATTACATTCGAAAATGCAATGTTCCGCGTCATCAGTCACACCACAATCCATACAGATATCGTCATTTGTTTTTTTTAATTCTGTATGTATACGACCTAAAAGAACCGTGTCCGGTCAGGAATTGTGCAAAGAAATAGTTTATTCTCTTTTGTGCAAAGAAATTTTTATGTTTTCGGCAGCTAATCTTATTTCATCTATGGTGAACTCGTCAGGTCTATTATCTAGAGTATATGGTAGAAATTGGCATTCGGGCTTATTAGGAAAAAGGGCTTTCGCAATTTCCTTTCTTTTTTCTACACAAAGGTTATATGGAGCCTCGGACCTCAGTGTCTTAGTGGCAATTTTATAGGCTTCACCCCATATATCGTTGTCCAGCGTGTCACACAGGTTCTGCCAGCATGTGCGTTTAGCCCGCTTTATTTCTTTATTTAGTTCTTTCTTTACGCGCTTATATTTTTCCAAGTTTTCTTGGGTCCTGTTCCTTTGTGCTATTCGCCTGACTCTGAAACATTTTGTTCTTTTAAGCTGTATCTCGTCGTTCCACCAATAGGGTACAGTATATGTGACACATTTTTCCTTGCTGCTGCTTCTGTATGCATGTATTAGGTTTTTATGGTAGTTTGTGAAGTTAGTAGCTTCTTCTCGTAGGTTGCTAATTTTATTTTTAAATAGGTCTTTGTTAAAACTTATCTTTTTCCTACCGCTCTTCGTGACCTTGATGCCAATCTCGTAAACAATATATCTGTGAAAAGTAAAAATGTTTTCGTCAAGAACGTCCCAGTTAGATATTTGATTGGCATAACTTTCGTTTACGAGGGTAATGTCTATGTGGCTTCGGCTTTCACCCCGGACAAAAGTAGGTTTTCCATTATTTAGCGCTGTTAGATTGGCCGTAGAGATCCATTCGTTCCATAAATCCCCTCTATAGTCATTTCGTGGGGAACCCCATAAGATAGATTTAGCATTTATGTCGCCAGCGACTATAAAATTCTTTTCTATATGTGACATTTGTATTATGGATTCAATGTGCTGTTTGTATTGACTCACCTATGTTGGGTGAGATATAATAGGCAATAATAGCTACTTTTTCTAATTTGATTAGTACGTGCCCCTCCCCTTTTATAATCTTATTTATGCACACTTTATGATTTATGGGGTATATTGCTACATCTTCCCTGTTGTCTGTAATCCATCTGCTATTTTGGATGATTCTCTTGTTTGGTTCAGGTACTATTAGAATATCTGCTCCAATTTCGAGGGCTTTCGCATGAATCAGATCATGTGCAACCTTGGCTCTTCCGATGTTCACGTGTAGAATTTTTAGTCTTTTTAACCCGGTTAAAGCCATTTTGAAATAATTACCTTAGTATCATGTGTTAAAGGTCACATAGGATGACGGAACAGGCACTTAGACTGAAGTTGTCGAACTCCCTGTGACAACGTCACTACACTAAAGGTAGCTGTAGCTTCGTCGCACAGAGATTTGGAGGACTCCAAAAGGGAGTTAACATGAACCTTGTTTGGAGAAGGGAAAGGAGGTATGGGAGTGAGCGTAGGAGGGAAGACATCCGCGTATTCTTCTTGCTGTTTTCTAAGTTTCTCATGATATCTCGCCTCCTGAAGGGCCTTCTTAAAATGTGTGCAGTCCATACTGCCAGTTCTATGGGCCTCATTACAAAGAACGCACCTTTCTTCCTCTTGACACTTCTCTGCTTCGTGCTCTGATTTACCGCAACGGTAACACATACCACTCCTATCAGGGCCTCGACATTTATCGGTGTCATGCGTGTATGCCCAACATCTGCTACATCTTTTTATTTTTAGTCTTTTCTCGACTCTGCATCTACATACCCCAACTCTGAGAAAATCTCTGCGCAAAAGTATTTTAGCTACTCTCGCCGGGATGACAATTGTTGTGGCAAGGGTGTTGCCCCTCAGTGGTCGCATCTTTCCTATCTTGTAGTGGTCTTCCCACTTACCTATTTGCTCTTGGAATGCCTCGATAACCTCCTCCGTCGTGGCATCCTCTGCCATGCCTCTTATATGTATGGTTTCCGTTATGTGTTCTTCTCCTATTTGGAATGCTCTGAGACCTTCCTCTGTTGTTCCAAGGGCAGTTTTTATTTTTTGTAGTGCTGCTTGGTCTTTCTCCATGGTGATGAGAAGTTTTCCCTCTTTTGTGCTTCTGAGCGAGTGTACGGCCTCTGCTGCGCCAGTTGACTTTACAGCTGTTTTCACAGTCTGTAGTATGTTCTTATAAGCGGCATCTTTTTTGGTAACAATCATACCGTATGTGGCCCTCTCCTTCCGTTTGTTCGTAGTATAAATGTTTACAGTCACCTCTGTTTTTTGGAAAATTATTTCACACATTTTCCGGAGTTCATCTACCGACATGGCATTAACATGGTGGAGAGCGACCTTACCTTGTTGACCCACTTCTTCCTTCACCATGTTGATTTTTTCCCAGATTTGTTTTCTGTCCCCATTTTGTTTAATTTTTATTATTTTTTTGGTCTCCTTTGCCCATTTTGATTTAATTGTAGTGCTTTGCTCGAGTACTTCATAATCTGCTTCAAGTTCTGCCAACTCTGGGTATTTATCCCTATATAGCCTCTGAATACTGTTGCTCATTTGAGGGTCGTTTGGTTCTACCATGACGACCTTAACGATGTCGTTTCCGGTGGTAATAGGATTACCGATAACTACATTGGTCCTCTTGTATACCTTGTCATCCCATGTCAGGTTAGCCGTTTCTTCCCAGGTTTCAAAACTGTTGATATTATCTAATTTACTGATTCTTTTCTGGGAGCCTCCATGCCACGGGTCAGTTTGGGTGTCAGTGTCAATCGTCAGATTTTCTGCTGGCTCGTATTTGTGTTTGTTGAGCCAGTTCACAACTAGGTCTTTTTTAAAAGTAAGTGAGGTCTTCTTTAGACGGGGAATTTTTTCTTACCTAGTTCCCAAAATCTGTCTTTAATATCACCACAACTTACCATAGCAGATAGGCTGTAATTTTTGTTATCCACTACCACTGGTTTTGTTAAGTTACTTGCCTTAAGCTGGGTTATTGGACCTGAGTTTTCTCAGTTGTTTTAAAAACACCCATGGTTTTATTCACACTGGATATCAAACCTCAGACCTGATGGGCAATAAAGCCCTCTACTGTTTAAGCTCACAGGCCATTATATATAAATAAATACTCATACTCACTTTATAAGAATATATTACACCTAAAAAACAGTACTAGAATTATTTCCTAAAATGTTGCACCTGATATGACCAAAATGTTCCAATTGGAAATTGACGACATATTTTTTTTAAATAATTAACTTAGTTTTAATTTTGCAGAATGCTGAAGATGCTCAAAAAGCTTTAAGTGCTGGCACTGAATTAAAATTGTTGGGAAATATATTAGATTGTCATCCAGCATTGGATAAAGGTGATGTTAATAAAAAAGTTACTCAAGAGAAAGAGAGTAAGAATGTGCCAAAAGATTCTAGAAATCTATATCTTGTCAAAGAAGGAGGTAAGTTGTCTAGGTTTTATAACACAATTGCTTATAATCAACAAATTTCCTTTAGTACAGATATCAGTCTAAGCAAAATCATTTAATACTCTATCTAATATCTGTACGCTAAAGGTAAAGGACACCATGTAAATTTTTTAGCGAAATTGAGTTAACTTTATGTCCTTGATGTACATTTTCTGCTCTACAAAATGGTATAAAAACCCATGTCCAACTACTAAAAATTGCAAAAACAGCCAATGAGAAATAACTTCATGTCCTGATTAATTCAGTGGTAAACAACACTATGTGGACATCATGCTATAGATTTCTGAAAATTAAAAAGTTATAAAACATCATGTGAACATAGTATTGTATACTACTGCAGCTAGATTTGACTAAATAATTTTGGCAACAAACTTTTTGTAAAAATATCTTTATTTAATATGGAAAACCAAAAACTTCAATAAGCTATGGCTTTAATTAAATCAGAAAACTTAAAATAAAACAAAAAAAGTCAAAAAATAGCTCTCCTGAACATTTTTATTTTTGTGGCATGGTGTATACATATCATTTTAACAAACACTACAAACGACTGTAGATAGTAATATGAATTTTAAGTAAATTTTACACAAGATGCACCAAATTTATTTTTGAAACTTTTAACATGTAAAGAAAAACAAAACAAATAGATATCAAAGAAAAATCACGTATTATATTAAAGTTCTTCCACGGTACTACATCCCAAATTGAGCCTTGGTCTCCTTTTTTTTGCCTCCACCCTTCCTTGCCTGTGGCTGATCTCCATACACGCTGTTTACTGTGTTATATCCAAGTTACACAGTGGTATTCTAAACAAAGGCTTGGCAAACGTGTATCGCACTCGAAGAATTTCAACCATTTTGAAACAAGCCAGAACAACGAAGAATTCAAAGTTTGAGGAAGCTTTGTTTAAGTGATTTAAATAATAAAGTACAAATAATCTACCAATAAATGGACCAATTCTTAAACAAAGAGCAAACTGTTTAACGTTTTGGTGAAGATTTTTGTTCATCTAGTTGGATTCAACTACCAACCTTGTGGATAAAAGTGGTGTAGTAGAATATGGATGACATAAAAATAGTGTACATTATTCAAAGGCTATAGAACACATGACATTTTTAACGCAGGCGAAACACTTTTTTACAATTGGAGGAAAAATGTCCAAGACGAGACTAACAATTATGGTTGCAGCAAATATGACAAGATCCTGTAAAAGCGATGTAAAGTCATGGATAATAATAATAATAATAATAATAATAAAGGCCTTTATTCATCACATAATATTATTTACATAAATTAATATTCAAAAAGCTCCAGGCGAGTTTCAGTTCAGGAAATGTACAGTGCGAAGCACTGACACATCCTGTCTGTTCAGCTAACCTGGGCAAACAAATAATAAGAAATATCTAGAATTGTAACCAATTAATAGTACTAATATTTATATAAAAACGAAATCAAAATCATAATGTAAATTAAATAAATTTTAGTTAACTAAATGTAGGAAAATATAAAAATAATTAATCTAGCATTCAATTAATATGCGCCCTAAATGTAAGTTCTACTCATAATTATTTATATTATCAAACCTTACCTATGGAGTATGTCGTAATTTCTCAAAAACGAACTTTTTAAATTTGTTTTGAGTAAAATTAAGAGCAGTGGTATAATTATTCATAACTTGAGTTATATGATATGAAAAAGATCGCTTATAGTTCTGTGTACGATGATAAGGGATAGAAATGGTGTTTTTATGTCTGATGTTAATATTATGTACATCAGTACGGAATTTTATTTTATTATAGAGATATGGTGGGGTTTTAAAAATAATAATTTTTTGGAATTGACAAGCTGAATGAAAATGTCGTCTGAGTTTCATACTTAACCAACCTGTTTCTTTAAGTTTGTACAGATTTATTGTTATTAAGCCGAAGACAATGGCTAGAAGAAAATTGAGAAACTCTTTCTAAATCATAATTAATTGCAGCCACTGCCTGTTTAAACTCATCAGGCTTAAAAGATAAGTAGATCTGAGTGTCATCAGCAAAATAGTGCTGATTACAGGAGAGAAAATGAGCAGGAAAGTTTGAAGTATATATACTAAATAATTTGGGACCCAATATAGAGCCCTGTGGTACCCCTTTATTTGTTTTAAGATAGTTTGATGTCTTACCATTGTAATGAATAGCTTGACTTCTATTATTGAGATAGCTGAATAGCATATCAGATGCCCGCTTAGACATACCAATATACTTAAACATTGAAATCAACAGAGAATGGTCAAGTGTATCAAAAGCTTTGGAATAATCCAAAAGAATCAGCACTGTAATTAAGCCATTATCGCAACCACCAAATATGTCATCAGTTATTTTTAAAAGGGCACTAGTGCAGCTGTGATCCTTTTTGAAACCGGACTGATTTTCTGGCAGAATTTTATGTTTATCTAAGTGAACCTGTAGTTGCTGATTTAAAATTTTCTCTAGGATTTTTGAAAAAGTAGGTAGTATACTAATCGGCCGTATTTCATTAAAACCTGTCGGATTATTAGTTTTTGGTATCGGTACAATTTTAGCAACTTTCCACATCGATGGAAACTCTGCTCTTATAATGCAAACATTGATAATATGCGTCAAATACGGTAATAAAAACGGAAGGCACATATTAATTGTTAGTATATTTATTTTGTCGCATCCAGTAGCAGCACTCTTGATACTTTTAATGACATTTAAAACGTCACTTTCTTGGACACAAGAGAAATTTGCACCGATGTCCACACGAACATTATTATTATAAAAGTTGTTAATTGTTAAATCAGGATTCATATTAGGAATACAATTTATAAAGTATTCATTCATTGCAGAAATATCACTTAAATTTTCTGATAGTTGCTTAGTATTATCAGTATATCTACCAAGACCTATCATTTTTAAAGAATCCCAAAGATCTCTCCCGTTTTTATTATCCAATTTGTTTGAATAAAAGGCTTTTTTTTCTTTTCTAACAGCTAACGTAAACATATTTCTAATCGTTTTGTATTCCTCCCAAGTTTGCATGTTTTTGTATTTTTTATACGTACTCAGTATTTTGTCCCTTTCTCTTTTCATAATACGTAAAGTATCAGTCATCCATGGTGCATAATTTTTCGAAATTTTATAAGTTACGTAGGGAGCATGACGATCCAGTAAGCATATTATATTATTAGTAAGAAATTCAACTTTATCATCAATACTCTCAATATCAAAAATATTTCGCCAAGGTAGAGACTGTAATTCTTCATAAAATATGGTATGATCTATTGCCTTAAAGATTCTGACAGTTTTATAAACAACTTCTTTCTTTTTAGTTTCTATGTTTATTTTGGATATCAACAACTCATGGTCCCTGAAATCAACATATTCTACGGCAATATCACGAAACGAATTTCGTTTAGTGGTTAACATATAATCAATAAGGGTTGCAGTACTAGATGTGATTCTAGTCGGTTGATCTATGACTTGATATAACCCCATTGTTTCAAAAAAATCAGAGACAATCTTAGTCATGACAGTGACAATCTTAGGATGACATCAGAAATTTTTGAAAGGTGGTTTGGAAATTGGGATGCTGAATTAAAATTTAACTATAAGAAAGTTCTATTAGACTGTCTTATCTTAGCCAAGACGATGAGAAAATTAAACCGATAGAGACTCATCCATCCTATCGAGAGTAATAGTTGCTAGTGGTATCTACCTATGTAGACTTTGGTATTACTGGGAATTTATCCACTTAGTAAGAATACCATCATAAAGATGTAGTCCCGAACCATTCACCATCATCTTTTCGGATTCAGTCTTGGTATCAACAATGTGGAGTTTCTATAGGAGTACATCTCTATGCATAAAAATACCCAATCAACATATACATTAAGAAAATATTTTAAATTGTTTTTAAACTTTTACAAATTTTATTTTTCTATTTTTAGTGATATTGGCAGGCAGTAAAGCAGCTGAGGGAGTATCTGCAACAGACATGGCAAAACGTTTACAGATAGAACAGTATAAAACTCAGATGTTACGAAACCTCAATATGTTTGTTTCAAAGGAACGGATAGTAGTCCACAATTTACCATCTAGTTGGGACGATCAAAAATTAAAATTATTGTTCCAAAAATACAGTGGACCAGGTGCCATTATTAGAGAAGCTAGGATTATGAGAGATATGAAAAATATAGACTCTAATGGTTTGGGAAAATCAAAAGAGTATGGTTTTGTAACATTTTCAAAACATGAAAACGCCCTTATGGCTTTGAGAAACTTAAATAACAATCCTGAGATTTTTTCCACCAATAAACGTCCTATTATAACTTTCAGTATAGAAAACAAATCGATAATAAAAGCTAGGCAAAAAAGGTTAGACAAATCTAAACAGTACAATCCAGTAAGTAAATCATTCAATCCAGAAGAAAAGACAAAAGTATTCCAAAACGGCGGCAAAATTTCTAGAAAAGACTTAAATAAGAGGCCAAGAATAGAAAATGCTCAAACCCAAGAAGAAGATGTACCCAAATTCGGAGGAGTAGCAACAAAACCTGGAACCAAAGAAAAAATGAGGAGCAGGTACAAACTCAATGTTCAAGCAAAGTTGCATCACGAAAATCTGAAAAAGGAAAAGAAGAGAAAGAAAAATGCTAAGAAATCGTTAGCAGAAAAGAAGAAAGAGTTTACCAAACAACCTAAACAGAAAATAAATAAAGTTAGTGAAAAAGACAATTTCTCTAAAATGGTTAGTGACTATAAGAAAAAACTAGTCAGTGTATCTGGAAGTAAAAAGTCAAAGTGGTACGAGTGATTAAGATCTATTAAGTTGTATAGTTAATAAAATATGTTTAATCATCATTTGTTTTATTTATTTGGTAACTTAATGTGTAAGTTGTAAACAATCAAAGGATAAAAAAGTATAGAATAATAGACACAGCCATATATGGACGGTGTTTTGCAACAGCCGTCTAACCCACATTTGTTTACAAATGAGGTCAGACGTGTTAAACTGTCCATTATAATGCATACTACATCAAGCAAAAATGATATAAGTAATATCCATACTTCTTTAGTCGTTTGTGAACTAAGTTCTAAACCACATTCGTCAAATAACATGAAAACAGAAATTTGTAAAAATAGTCTAACCCATGTTTTCATTATAAATATGTGGGTTAGACGCTTGTTGCAAATCTTTGTAAGGGTCTTTTCATTGTGTACACCAGATGCAAAATATTAAATTGAACAAATCTTTATTTTGACTTATTAAAAGACGAGAAATTTATTATTACACTAATATTACAATTTTATTTAAATAAATAAAATTGCACCAAACTAGAAGCTTTATCTTTAATGGTAAAATACGGAAGTATATTATTTAAAACTGTGAATTTTCTGTGTTGTCAGCTCGGCAATTGATTAAAGAAATTTTTAAATTCCTTTTATCGCATATAGTGTACCGAAAAGGTAACATATGTTTTGCGAATACTCGAAGGTTGGTGCCATAAATGCCAACAAAAAATTACATTATCTAATATCGAAACCAGTTGTTCATTATATAAAATACTGGAACTGTTGCTTATAGTCAAAATTCTGGTCAGCAAAATATTGTATGCCTTTTTAACAAAAGACTTCGATATTTCAATATATAGTTTTAAACGAGTGCGACAGGTTGTTATTATTTAGGTTGTTGGTGGAATATTTTAAAGCAAAATATCACAAACTTGGTGTTATTACTTCAGTGACTAAAATTTTTATTATTCGAGGTATGTATAAACTGATTTTGACTTGAAATTTCACAGAAGATATAAATTTTTATTTAATATTAACAACAAACGACAGTTAAACTAATTTGGACCTATGATAGCTGCCATATTATTAATACTTGCACATGCAGGAATATAAATATATTAAGTTTAAAATTAGCTACATTAGTGGGGTTAGATATTTTTTGCTAACTGCACTATAACACAAAATTATTTGGAAGGAACAATAACAAAAGATTTGGAAGGAATTGGGTTAAATTTTGTTTTCGAGATTGATCAAGATCAAATGGAGTAGGAATTTAATCAGTAACAGTTACTTACTATTTTTTTTTTTTTATTTATTTATTTATTATTATTATTTTTTTTATTATTAAATAAATCCTTATTTTCTATCAGTGAATTTTTTAAAGTAGATAGGTAGACACAATATGCTCATTTACTCTGAACCATATATATATATATATATATATATATATATATATATATATATATATATATATATATATATATATATATATGTGGCTTAGACTATTATTGCAGAACACCTACTATCATCACTCAGCCATCATCTACCTTTCAGAAGCCACATAATATACAAGGCTAGTAACGATAAAGAATTAATTGTTAGGGAGTTCAGTCATATGAAGAACGAATACTGGAGTGGAAAACGCTGTTTCAAATTATATATACAGTATCTACTCTTATCTACTGCAGTACAGTCATCTATTATTATCAGTATCGTTCTGCTTTTTGTCTTTATTAAGAGAGAGTTCTCAGAAAATCAATGAATCTTTCTTACTAGAACCACCAAGTTAAAAAATAAGTAATAATGCAACTTAGTTCAGACCTGTGTAATAATATATTGTAGTAATACACGACCTGTAACGGCTACTAGAGAACACTCGACGTCTGATGAATCACCTACTTATGGCGATTTCGAATGTTTTGAATTTAATTCCTGTTATAATATCAAACAAGTTTAGAATTCTAAGGTCGATGTTTCTAATAGCCAAACGTTTTAACATAACGAAGAAGATTATTAAAAGAGCGGTTTAACATACTAATAATTGCAAGAGAAAAATTGAAAGATTATGAAGGTAAGCCAGCCGAACAGTGAGACAGGTCTTACAGCATCCTACAGACACTGGTTCTCCCCCACTTATCACGTGACCGATTAGGTTTCCCATTGGTTAGCAGAAAGCTTACATACCAACAAATAATCGCCGACAATTTAATTTCCACGTGAGCAAGTAAATATTTTCAAGTTTTGTTAGTTCGTGTTGTCGGAAGTAAAAGAAAGTATTTTGGTGATCTGTCTAGGTTAAAGGTAAGCGTTTTTTATGTAGATTACAAGAGTGGGATCATTTTGTCTGTATACATTTTATTGTATAAGTGAGGTTACAAAAGGGTGCCGACTACACGTGCCCAAATGTGACCAAATATTTTTTTGTAGGCTAATTATGGATCCAAAGAAAAGAAAAATTGGAATTTCAGACATTGGCTAGATATGTTGAGAAAGCCAGAGACGTTGACGACATTAGTTAAATGAGGATGAGTCCCAACTACAGTATTAATAAAGTATTTACGCCCGCAGAAGAAGATTCGCTTGAAAACTATATCATAAGCTGCTCACGCATGTTTTACGGGTTGTGTGTTGACGATTTTAGAAAACTTGTCTATGAAATGGCAATCAAAAATAAAAAGAAAATTCCTGTCAAATGGCATGAAAGAAAAATATGGTCGAACAGACATGTTCGACTGTCACTTCGCACCCCCGAAGGATGTAGTTTATTCTGTGCGACGTCTTTTACCAAAAATTGAAGAATATATATTGAAGAACTGATGCGTTTGCTAACGGAAGAAGAATCTACAATTTGGATGAGACTGCGACTACGACGGTTTAAAAATCAGCAAAGGTTATTGCTGAGAAAGGGACGAAGCAAGGTAACAAGTGGGGAAAGAGGAACATTGGTTACCACTTGTTGAATCGCTAGTGCCACGGGACAATACCTACCATCAGCAATGGTTTTTCCTAGGGTACATCTAAAGGAGCATATGCTACGAGGCTCCCCATCAGGAACGTTGGGGCTTGCTACTCCAAGTGGGTGGATGAATGCTGATCTTTTTTTAGAAGTAATGAAGCATTTTATAAAATATTCTAAGAGCTCTAAAGAAAATCCATCGCTTTTAATCTATGACAATCATGAAACTCATCTTAGTATTCGTGTTCTTAATTTGGCCAAAGACAATGGAGTAACAATTCTATCATTTCCTCGTCATTCCACAAATAAGATGCAACCACTAGGTGTGGGGGTATTCAAAGCATTCTCAACATGTTATAATGCATCTATAGATACCTGGATGATGCAACATCCAGGTAAGCCTTTCACCATATATGAGGTAGCTGAGTGCGTCAGATTTGCTCATGAAAAATCTCTCACACCGAGAGATGTGAGTCTATGTCTTCACAGATATAGACTTTCTACCAAGCGCTGTTACCGTTCTCGATTTAAAAGATGATGTAAACCAAAAAAAGTCAATCGATCTACCAAGTACATCAACATCAACAAATAAAATATCCGTGAATGATAATATTCAAAAACATATATTGGATATAGAAAATGATGCTACCTTAGATACCAGTATTGAAAATAGCAATCAACAGAACCATAAAAATGGCAATACTGTCACAGATGTTTTTAAAAGCCCAGAAGAACTTAAGGGCTTTCCAAAAGCAGGAGAAAGCAAAACTAAAAATTGATAAAATCGAAGTGAAAACAGTAGAAAAGATCAAGAAACAAATATTTGAAGATAGTTCTGAAAGCTCAGACGAGGAACTTGAACTTGGTTCATCCTCAGGGGACGACTGCTACTATACAATCAATCCAGATGGGTTTGAGGAGCTTCACAGAAAGCCCATAGAAAATGATTTTGTTTTCGTGGAATTTTCTGGAAAATTAGAGAAGAAGGTGTATTATGTTGGAAAAGTCCGAAAATAAATGAGTCAAAAGAGTATGAAATTTCGTATCTTAGAAAACAAAGGAAGGGCACCAGCAAAATTGGATTTCCCAATATTCCAGATGAAGCTATTGTTGCTTTAAAAGATATCAAGCTCATCATGCCACCCCCAATTTTTTGTGGGCACACTAGCCTACAGATGGCTTCTTTTACGTTTGAGATAGATTTTGGATTAATGGACAATAGGTAGATACATACCTTGTAGGGGAAAGGATGAGGTAGCTGGTTCGATAAATTAAAAGTAAATAAGTATTTGAAAAATTATGATCTCACCTTCCTACATTTGGTAGATAAAAAATAAATTAAACCTCGAAGGACCAGCGACCCATAGGTCGCAAACTTGCGGATATGTAATTATGTAGTGAGTAGTAAAATAGAAAATGATATAATTAAAATAAGAATAAAAGCTAGAAATATTTTTATTACATTATTTACAAAAATAAATAAAAAAGCGGAATCGCCAACAAATCACCCTTTTTATAATAAGAAAATATAAATGTTTATGTACAATGTTCTTAAACGCACAACTGTTTATATGAAAATATAGAACAATAAAGTTTATATGTAGATTATTGAATATCCGGCAACCCTGTAATTTGTCGGACCGGCATTCATGAAAAGTTGGCACGAAACCGTAGATTATTTTCTGTATGAAAAAATTATTTCAGGTACTTACATATTTGATGCACAAACACTGAATTTAGTTTAATTAACTATTTAATAAAATAAGTTATTCAAAAACTGCTTCTATTTGAGAAGCGCGAGAACAGAACTATCTTGTTTCTACTTGAGAAACTGAAAAAATGAATTGACTTACGTCCTTCTATTTGAGAAGGCAGCAACGAAGTAGTATTAAGGGTAGTTGATTTGAATAGATTAATGTAAAATTCTGACAGGCGCAGAAGATACGAAACAGCACGAAGAAGGGATGTCGTGCTGATCGTATAGACTTTAATTTAATTTAGAAGATAATTTAGTGGAATAATAATAATTATTAGAATAATAAATAAACTATTGTAGAAAATGTGAATAATTTTCTACATACCTAGATATTATATTTTTATGTTTACTCATTTTTTTTTTTGTTTATTTTGGAAGTGTCATTTGTGTTTAATAAATATGATTTGTCAACTATGTTCGCAACAGTCAGTATCAAAATTGTTATGATATTATTATTATTATTATTAATCTCAATAATAATATCCTCAATAAACTTTTTAAAAACAAAACAGCCTAAATAACATTTTTTGATATGCTAGATTATATATTTTCATTTATTTTCGCTGTTTCACTGTTGGATTTAAAGTCTCACTGTAAGGGATATGTGTCCTACAGTTAGACAAATGCACCTATCTATATTCTTGCAAAAAACATATCAAACTTCAAAGTTACAAATATTTCATTTGAAGAGAGATTAATATAAATGCCAACGTCTATGGTGACGTTTAATTTTTTCATTTTGGATGGATAAAAAAATTAGACTAAAATAAAAAAAAAACTGTCTCACTGTTGGGATGGCTCCCCTACCT
This sequence comes from Diabrotica balteata, assembly GCA_918026665.1. NCBI lineage: Eukaryota > Metazoa > Arthropoda > Insecta > Coleoptera > Chrysomelidae > Diabrotica > Diabrotica balteata. Next base: position 54,212,593 of record OU898281.1, read on the forward strand.
ATCTCATCAATTTAATTTCAATGTAACCTAGTATCAATTGTTCTGAATATATCCAAGCCCGTGCTGGTGCTTGGATATTGAATCTCCCCCTGTGCTCAATGTATTTTGCCTTTTTTCAACTGAAAGTATACTTTTGATTCTGTTTAATAATAAAAAAGACGTCGTTATATGAGGACCCTGTAAGTAAAGGGGTATAAGTGATAAAAAGTAAATTTTGAGTAAACGCCGTTCAAAGTTGAGCCTTCATTGTAATTGCCATGATTTTGTAATGCTAGTTTTTCTTCTCCAATTTAGTAACCGTAGGCAATAATATTATTATGTCTAACAAAAAATCATAATTTTATTGACTTTACTCATTTTGGAGCTATTTCTAAGTTCTTAATAGCACTTGTACCCTTTCACTTCTAAGAAATGCAACATAAAGGTAAAAAATGTAAAAAGATCATAAAGTTTTTGCACAAATTTTTTTCTTCACCATAACACTAATACATAATTGACTTATGATTCATCGGCATCAGTGCCGTAATGGTAATCCAAATTGTCATTTCCGACTTTTGCTTCATCTAGGTTGGCTAGTTCTCCAGCTTGTTGAACATCATGACGCACATTTATGAAAAACTCAAGTACGTAGTTGAGTAGCTGTTGAAGATTTAGCTTGCCTTTTGTCAATCAATACTAGCAAAATATCTGGAAGAAGGGTAGAAATTTTTACCAGTTCGAATGGGTTTTTCTAGATAGCTCACTAAACTCTTCTATGATACATTCAGCTGTTTTCTTGTAAAACAGGGTTAAAACTTTGTGTTGTTGAAAATGTAACCATTGCATGCTCTGTATTTCACTTACACTCTTCTTGAAGGATGTCGCTAGTGTTTGAAAGTCCCAAAAAATCGTCATTTTCCATCTGTACTGTAAACACTTTCTACTTATAGAAGTTGCCAGCTCCATCCAGTGTTGAGGTACATACAGGTCCCCTTTGGTTGTGTTCTTTTTAAACTCTATCAAACCAAAGTCTTGGCAACACCCATTATAAGAATGACCACTTATAAAAAGCGATGATCTACTGTTTGAATGTTAGTGTTTCTGACAATGTAGAGATCGATTTGACTGTCAGATGACTCTTATTTTGGGCTCCACAGTTGTCGCTAAATGCAGTTGTAACATAAACAGCTTAGTGTGAACCAACCTTAACATGAGTTGGTTCACCTGTCAGTGTTATGTTGGCCACTTGTCACTAGACAACAGACATTGTAAAAAACATGTAGAAGCCTAATCAATAATAAAGATTAAACTAACAATAGTTGTCTCAATAAAACATTACATGGTGTATATAGGTGTCTGAACCCGTATTTAAATACAATGGATTCCAATTTTAAACCGCCTAACGGGATCCGTTTTGATCAAAATGCTAGTCAAAACTTTGAGAAGTTTCTAGATAGCTTTAAAATATACATGGAAGCAGCGGATTTGGCCAGCAAACAAGAGAGCAGAAAGATTGCAATATTTTTAAATCTAGCAGGGGAAGAAGCCCAAGAACATAGTACTCCTAGATCATATTTGGTGAGGGAGGACAGGGATAAGGTTCTAAGACGGAATTCATCGTTCTTGAGACCAAATCCAAATCCGGTGTCTCTGGAATCCAATAATGAGGATTTATTACCTTTGTGTAAAACTGATGTCTCTAAATCAGAATTTGAGATTCAAACAAAAACATCTATTAGTAATGAAAAATCAGAAAGTAAAACAATTATACCAGTAACAGGCCCTAACAAAACCCGCTCTGGTCGTTGCATTATAAAACCAGCTAGATATAGAGATTAATCATATTTCAAATATTGTATTTTTTAGTTTTGTGTTTTCAGTTGTTTTTAAGTTTTGTAAAAGAGGGAGATGTAACATAAACAGCTTAGTGTGAACCAACCTTAACATGAGTTGGTTCACCTGTCAGTGTTATATTGGCCACTTGTCACTAGACAACAGACATTGTAAAAAACATGTAGAAGCCTAATCAATAATAAATATTAAACTAACAATAGTTGTCTCAATAAAACATTACAAGTCTTCACTTGTCTTCATTACAAGTATGGGACAAGTCTTCTAATATATTTTAGGAGATCAGGTGACATTTCCTGACATCCACACGTAACGCCTGACCTTTGTGTCACATAAAGAAATTGGTCGTTCCAGTCTATAGGTCCTTAAGTTATAGATCCCTAAGTATACGTCCATAATAGCCTTAAATAATGTGATTTAGAAGTTCATGACACTCATCTTTTTTTTACTGTTCATATGGCTTCCGCCTTGGAAGTACAAGTACAAGTCTTTTTCTGTCTGAGCTAAAGATTTAAAGCGTTAAAGACCTATGATTTAGTTTTTTCTGAAATTTGTTAAATTTAACACAGGTGTCTGTAGTTGACCTTTTGAAATCATGAATAAAAGTTCAACCGAGTATTAAAAATATTCCTGTAAAAACTTTTCTTATTTCTAATATAGTGGCTTGTGTACCTAGGGAACTTATTAATATGCTATTTTATGATTTCAATTGCCTTCTCAGAAATGTTGTTCGGGGATGATTTCTTTCCTCTTTTGTCTATGCATGATACGCCTGAGAAGACTTTTTTGCTTTCAATTACATTTTGTAAATGTTTGTTGGAGACATCAAGAGTTTTCATTATAAACTGTTTACATACTCCAAAACCATCCAGATTATAAACACAGGACACATCTTTGTTACTAACTGCCTTTAGTTGTTTTCTTTTTATAGACTCAGTCAAAATCTGTTTGGAGATTTCAGTGCCCAATGCTCAATACTCTTTAAAAATTGAAAGTCTTTGTTCTTGTGAAATATTATTGGTATATTTATTTCTATAATGATGATTTTCAGGTTCTCGTAACTTTTTTGCTTCTTGATTGTTGTTTTTTTTTTCTTGTCCATATAAGCTTACCTGAATTTCGGGCTATTTTAGCCCTATTTTTTCCCACGTATCTGCTCTCCGAATCTGAAACGAACTCGTCTTAAAAACACTAGTTTATATCGTAAATGTAAAACGTTGCAGTTGATATTAAATTATTACTTTAACAAGAAAGTAATATTTATTTAGAGTAGCTATAACAACACCCGTCCAAAATGATAACAAACTCAACTAACAGTCTGGCACAGTGGTAGAAGTGCACTTGCAACTCTTCTCTTCCAAGCCCTAGTCATAGTGTGCTTGGAGGCTAAGTAACTTGCCGCTAGAAAGCAGCACCTGTTTGACTCATCGTCTGTATACTGTTACTTATCTTAATACTAATAGATCGCTTAGATCTCTTTTCCTCCAAATAGAATGAAGATTTCCAGTTCAACGATGCAGTTTTCACAATATTTACAAAAATATTAGGTACCCCTTTACTTCTAGAATGCTCATATATAATAGTTCCTCTTTTACCATTAAGCATATAGGGTTAGTGCATCTAACTTTTGATACATTTTCTCCATTCTTTTCTGTTTTGCTTCCTGCCATTATTTGGCCAAACTTTTGAGTATTCCTGTCTTATCTCTGTTCCAGGTTTTAACTAGACACCCTCTTCTATTTTTCCCTACTAGTTTTGTCTCCCATACTTGCCTATTGGCCGAACCAGGCGAACTTCTTTCCTTGTATTGTATCTATCAAAGGTTTAATTTTGAGACTTTCTCTTATTTCATAATCTTTTATTCCGTCTGTTGGTTTTAACACTATTTTTTTTCTGAGATACTTCAGTTCTGCTGCTAGAATTCTAATTTTTTGTCTCTCCAATTTTCTGCTTCATTTGTCAACGTTGGTACCTATATATTGTTTTGTATATATCATCTTTGTTTTATCCGATATTTCTTTGTTATTAAGGAATCCCCTATTTAGTGCTTGTAATTGTTTTAAAGTGTTTTCTAATTTGTTGTTTATATCGTCATTTATGCTTTCTCTATTGTTTATTAATCTTCCCAAGTATATAAGTGTTTGCTTGTATTAATTGTTTCTTTGAGCTGTTTTTGTTTTTTTTACCTACTTTTGCCAATCACCCTCCACATTTTATCCGGGCTTGGGACCGACTGTGGTAACCGCTCTTCTTCTTAAGGTTCCATCTTCTAACGAAGGTTGGATATCAACATGGCAATTCTTATTTTACTTACAGCAGCTCTAAATAGTTGTCTAGAGCTCAGACTAAACCATTCCCTTAGATTTCGTAGCCAGGAGGTTCGTCTTCTTTCTACATCTCTTTTACCTTTTATTTTGCCCTCTATAATCAAACGTAGTAGCCCATAACGAGGACCTCTTAATATATGACCGAAATATTCAAGTTTCCGCCTCTTAATTGTCTGTACAATTTCTTCCCTCTTATTAACCCTATCAAGGACTTCAATATTGGTAATTTTGTCTACCCATGCTATTCGTAGCATCCTTCGATAACACCAACGCTCAAAAGCTTCCAATTTCTTAATCTCCAGTTGTTTCAATGTCCATGCCTCAGATCCGTAGAGCAAAGTTGTAAAAATGTAGCAGCGCAATAACCTTATCCTTAGATCCATTCTTAGGTCTCTACTACACAATAGATGTTTCATTTTTACAAATTTTGCCCTTGCTATTTCTATACGGCCTTTAATCTCTTGTGTTTGTTCTGCGTTTTGACTAACCAATGTTCCTAGATATTTGTATTTATCTACCCTTTCTATCTGGATATTATTAATATGGAGTGTCTCGTTGTCTTTTGGATGTTTTGTAATGACCATGAATTTTGTTTTCTTTAAGTTCATTTTAATACCATATATGGTACACTTTTCATTCAGCCGTTCCAGTATGTTTGTTAGACTTTGCAGAGTTGAAGTGAATATGACAGTATCATCGGCATATCTTATATTATTAATAATTTCACCATTTATTATCATTCCATCGTTACACTCTCCGTGGTAACCGCAGAGCTACTCAATCCACCCCGTAATCACCCCAGGCAGTGTTATAGTTTTTTTTTGCCACAAAGACTAACACAAATATACATTTAATAATACCCGTGGAAAAAGATCTATGATAGATTACGTTATAACCAACAGAGATATACATCCATCAAAAATAATCGACGTAAGATGCCTCAACTCAGCAGATGTAGGTAGTGACCACAGCCTAGTATTATGTAAAATAAGAATAATCCTGAAATAATTCCCACCCAAAAGAGCGGAGTCAACACAAACAAAAATCAAAGTCGAAGGACTAAATACGGAATCCACGTAATACTTATACAGGAAAAGAAAGAGAAGACCGATGAGAATGAAATATTAGAAAAAGATAACATCGAGGAAAGATGGGAAAAACTCAAAAATAACCTAATTAACGCAGCAACAGAATCACTTGGAGAGAGGAAAGTAACGAACACTAACATATCAAAACTGAAAACAACATGGTTTAAAGAGGAAATGAAGACAAAATGTGAAGAAAAGAAGAAAGCATTTTTACAATACAGAACACAAAAACACAACAGGCATACAACCACTATAAACGAATCAGAAATGAAACGAATACTTTAGTTACACAAATAAAAAAGGAATACTGGCAGAGTTTCTCAAAACAAATGGAACACGATTTCTACGAAACACAAAAAGAAATATGGAGAATGATCTAAATTCAAAGAAAATAGATGAACGAACTAATAAAAACGAAAAACATTTAGAATGAATCATGGGTAGACTACTTTCGATCCATATTTCCTAAAGGTGACGATAATAAATATTCAACACCAGAGGAGACGACAAACGAAGAAATAAATATTGAGGATGAAGAGGTAAATAAAGCATTAAGGAAATTAAAAAATAGAACATCACCAGGAGAGGACAGAATACCGAACGAACTCCTAAAGTACTGAGGACCACATCTAACCAAACAACTATTAAAGCTAATCCAAAAAATAATAGAACAAAACAAAATTCCTCAAGAATGGAGATCAAGCATCCTAACACCTTTCTTCAAAAAGGGAGACAAATAGGACCCGGAAAATTACAGAGGAATTAATTTATTAAACACAACAATAAAATTAACAACCAAAGTGATAACAAATAAATTGAATGAAATGATAACACTAGCAGAACAAGAAGGTTTTAGATCGGGAAGATCATGCACCGACGCTATATTTATAATAACGCAAGTGCAAGAGAAATTATTAGAATATAACAAACATACATATCTCTGTTTCGTTGACCTTACAAAGGCATTTGACAGTCTCGAATTAAAAGACGATATCCACTTACTATATGCAAGAGAGATACCTCTAGGAATAATCAAAACGATCGAAAATATCTACCTAAACAACACAATAAAAGTAAGAGTAGAAGAACTAACCGACCCTATTTAAGCTGGCAGTGGGATAAGAGAGGGAGATTCCCTGAGTCCTCTATTGTTGAACCTGATTATTGATGAAATAATAAAAAAAGTAAGAACTAAAAAAGGATACGAAAATGGTAGAAAAACAATTTCAAATAATATGCTATGCAGACGATGCAATACTACTCTCTCAAAAAGAAGATCATTTACAACGTATGCTGCACAATTAAATATAACCGCCAGAAAATTTAACATGTTAATTTCCCCAAAAAAGACAAAATGCATGGTTACAACAGCAAATTTATTAAGATGTAAAATGGAGCTGGACGGTCAGATAATAGAACAAGTGATGGAGTTTAAATATCTAGGCATCACTTATCTAACTACGGAAAGCTCGAAACTGAAGTGGAAGATCAAGCGAATAAAGCAAACAGAGCCGCAGGCTGCCTAAATGAAACAATATGGAGAAAGAAAAATATCGGGAAAGAAACGAAAAGCAGAATTTACAAAACAGTCATCAAACCAATAATGACATATGCTGCAGAAACAAGACCTGATACAGAGAAGACAAAAAGGATTTTAGAAACAGAAGAGATGAAAACACTTAGAAAAATTGATGGTAAGACACTATGGGACAGAGCTAGAAGTACAGATATACGACGTAGATGCAAGGTGGAGAATATCAAGAACTGGGTAAGAAATAGAAGAGTAGAATGGAACGATCATATAAGCCGAATGACAACAAATAGAGTAGTAAAGACGGCAAGAGACGGTTCTCCAATAGGAAGACCACGAAAACGATGGAACGGCAACTTACTGGAGGCACATTGAAAAACAGATAGAGTCATGTCTATATAAAACGAAGAAGAAGCTTGTATTAATGTCCGATGTTTTATCTATACTTCTATTGTATTTTTTTTGCTTAGGAGTTCCATTTTTAAAGTTGAACTTCAAATTCTGCTATAAGCACTACGTCACCCGCAAATATGCATATTTCTACATTTATCGTTTGCATGATATTCCATGCAATTATTTTAATAGCATATTGTTCATTCTTACTGTGTATACTGTTGTCACTTCGATCAGCTCTTTGCTAACTCGTCTATCTAAGCATTCTCAGTTGTGCAATATCTTCATCTTCTACCGAAGGTTGGAAATCATCATGGCTATGCGGACCCTGTTGACTGCCTCTAAATAGTTCTGCACTACTGCATTCAAACCATTCAGTTAAGTTGTTAAGCTACGATATTCTTCGTCATCCCAAATTTCGCTTTACTCGAATTTTGCCTTGCATAATAAGTATCTTTGTCCTCTCATAACATGGACTAAGTACTCCAGTTTTCTTCTTTTGATAGTCAATATTATATTTCAGCTTAATTTCTTATTCTTCTAGTAACCTCTGCGTTCGACATTCTTTGAGTCCATGATATTCGCAGGATTCTTCTTTAACACAAAAATTCAAAAGCGGCCAACTTATTTAGTTGTACTTGTTTTAACGTCTATGCTTCCAAGCCATAAAGGATAGTAGTGAATACGTAGCACCTAAGAATTCCGGTTAGGCGTAGTCCTAACCTTATATCCCGGCAACAAAGAAACTTTTTAAGTTTAACGAATGATGCACGTTATTTCAATACGTGTCATAATTTCTTTGGTTTGGTCTACATTTAATGTTATCCATGTTCCTAAGTATTTGTAGGTATCCACACTCTCAATTACAGTATCCTCAACAATCAATTGGTCCAGTGATACAATATTTCCTTCATATCGGTAATATCTCCGTTACAATTTTTAAAGATATTCGTTCTTGTGCTTTTTCTAGAACCTATTACTTCTTCGACTTTTGTGTGTAAATTAAAGCTATCATACTTTTTATCCAGATCGTTCGTTTCCTTACATCTGTCAAGAGTGCCACCTCTATTTTGCTTCTTAAATTTTCTTCAGATATTTTTCTGAATTGCTTTGTATTTATTCAGATCTTTTGCTTTGTTCTCTTCGTTTTTCCATAAGTTGAAGAATTTCTACTGTCCTCCAAGGTTTTGTTTTTCCCCAAGTGATTTGAGGATTTCTTTTACAAATGACACAAGGGCAAGTTGAATTTTTACCCATTTTTAGTCAATAGTTACAGTTTCTTCATTATCTTCTTTGACTTTCTTTCAATTTTCGTTTATTTTAAATTTCGTTTCCGCATATATAATGTCTTGTTTGAGCCGCCTTGTATCCATATTTTTCTTGGAGCTAGACTGCCTTACATTCTTTAGTTTTACTCTTATCGACAAAACAACCGGCTTGTGATCGAAGAAGTATACAATGATCTTATATCAATAAATTTATTTTTTCATTTTTTTTTTCTGGAATTTTCCTATAAAAACATATCACCAAGCTCCTTCAGTTTGATTCATTTCGCCCTAGTTTAACTGTTTGTATCACGATCAATTTCAGCATTGATCTATTATACTTAAAATTATTACTTGGCGGGATCATTTCATACATGAATTTTTTTCTTGTAGTTAGTAACTCCATCTCTAAACCAACATTCGAGATAGTCTGTTTTTGTCCTACTATAATCTTCTTCTTTAGGTACCATCTCCTCTAAGGAGGTTGGTAATCATCACAGCTATATTCACTTTTGAGATTGCAGCTCTGAACAAGTCGACCTAACTGCAATTATACCACTTTCTCAGATTGTTGAGCCAGGAGATGCGTCTTCTTCCAATACTTAGTTTTCCCTGCATTATGGTTTGTAGCAATACATATTTATCCCCTCTCATGACGTGGCCAAGATACTGTAATTTTCTTATCTTAATCGTATTCATGATTTCCATTTCCTTTGTCATCTTTCTGAGGACCTCAACATTTGTTATTCGGTCTACCCAACTTATTTTTAATATTCTTAGGTAGGTCCACATCTCGAATGCTTCAAGTCGATCGCTCACCTCTTTCTTTAAGGTCCAGGCCTCCACTCCATACAGCAGCACCGAAAACACATAAGAACGTAATATTCTTATTTTGAGTTGCAAACTAAGGTCTCTACTGCATAATACTTTTCTCATTTTATTAAATGTTGCTCTAGCTTGTCCAATTCTTATTTTTATTTCTTCTGTATACTCGTTATTTTTATTAATAATTGTACCAAGATATCTGTATTTTTTTACTTTTTCTATTGCAACTCCTCTTATGTTTAAAATGTCTTGTTGTGTTTTGGAAATTATCATAATTTTTGTTTTATTAGCATTAAGCGTTAGTCCGCTTTCCTCACTAGCATTTACTACATTATCTAAAAGTGTCTGTAGATCTTGTATATTCTCTGCAGTTAGTATAGTATCATCAGCATGTCTGATATTGTTGATGGGTCTGCCGTTGACTTTTATTCCAATTGTTACATTTTCGAGTGATTTTTCAATTATTTCTTCCTACTATAATATAATAACAAAATTCTAGGTATTAAATTCTGGGAATTGATAATTAAGTTTTAACAATAACACTATTATAGATATATATTATCTGATTTTATTGATATCATGTTCAGGATATTATAGATATTATCTGAAATCAATACATCGTCCGTAAAAAATAGGTAATTTAACATTTCTCCATCGATGCGATCCCAGCTGATCTCCTTTCTATCATATTGCATACCTTACAAATATTTGTTGGGAAAGTATATCAACCTGTCTTACACCTCTGTCTATGTTGAAATTGTTCGTGTATTGGTTGCTAGGCATTTTAAAGTTTGATGTTTGCGTTCTTGTAAGGATATTAGATTAACTCTCTATATGTTCTACATTTGACTAAGGGATCTAAGAGTTTGTGTTGATTTACCAAGTCGACGGCCTTTTCTACAAAGACAACTCAAAGCTTTTTATATTTTAATTTCTTGATCTGAAACTTGAATGTTATTTTGCCAAAAAGAAATCAATTTTATTTGTCAATATTTTGAAATGCAAGAATAAACTTCATATTTCTCTGTGACTTGTATTCAAGTAATTTCTAATCTAGCAAAGTTCTACCACCAAATATAAAGCCCATTAAAATATTTTATTCTCATCCCTTTTTATTTTAGTTTGGAAGGGTGATTAGTTTATACCACCAAATATACAGTCCATAAAAATCTTTCATTCTCATTCCTTTAAATTTTCGTTTGGGATGTTGATTAGCCGAGGAATTGATAGATGCTCACGAATAACTTGTATCGGAGCACCGTATTTATACGAAACAGCTACGTGCTTATCAAATCGGAAATTATCATTCTATAATAAATGCCAAATAAAACTACAAATCTAAGATTTATAAACATTTTAATATTATAATTATATATAATACAACAGTACTCTTTTACTCAATTTTCGAATAAATAAATATTTTTTTCTTTCCAACGAGAAAGAGAGAGCTTTTGGTGAATATCTCTGATAAGTACCTACATGATCTAAAAAAAGTAAAATTAAAAACATCGCTGACTCTTTAGAGATCGACTGATTTTAAAATTGATTCATATATTTTTCTCGTTACTTAAGTTCATTAAATCACAATTCATTTTAAAAGTCACCTACAGAAGATTCCATTGGATAGATATAATATGATTGCTAGTTTCTATAGAACGCGCTATTTCTTCGTGAATACTGTGACTGAGCCATAACGTCTGAAGTTTCTTGTACCTTTCGGGGCACAGACGCAACGGATTACCCCTTCGTAGTCCTTGATCTGTCTCTCCGTAATCATCCAAATAAGGTGGAGATATTAAACATCCTCTATGTGGCGCGGCCAAATAAAGAATCTCGCATTCTCGAACCCGCAATAAAATGCCAATACCAGCGCCACACTTATTCGCGTGATAGTTACAAGCTCCCACTGCCATTTTGTTTAATTCAGTTTGGCAACAGTAGCTTTGTGAACATAGTATTTCCCCGCATACCAAACACATGCAAGGGTTCTTGGAATCCTCATCGCTATTAGGACAAGTAAACATTGAAACTGTGTTGATAAGTTCACTGTAATCGTTTGGGAGGTTAATTAGACGAGGAACTGATAGCGGCTCACGAATAACTTGTATCGGAGCACCTTTTATATACGAAACAACCTCCTCGTGCTTACACCACCGACTTACCAAATCCATTACTACTTCCGAGTCGAAAAGTTCTTTGGGGGTTTGAGGTAAGTCCAAATAATCGCACATCATGCTGAAAGTATCTTCGTTAAATTCTGTAAGATTGGCAGGTGCTTTAACATCGGTTAAGTAGTGATAAAAGAGAACACAACATCTAAGAAAAGGTTGACAAGCGTATTTTACATGTTCCCATACATCGTGAGTGCTTACGTGATCTAGGTTTTTGCCCATTCCGTCTAAAATTTTTAAAATTTCCGCGTTTCCCACTATGTCCGTGTCCATTGAAGTGGAAAGATCGTCATTTTGCAGTAATATTAATATCTTAACTATATGAGATATAAATATAATTCTTAAAAGATGCCAGTCCGATGTGCCACCTGTTGGCACGGGCGTTTTCTTACTATTCCTACAAGAAAGACTAGGTAAAGAAAAGGTAAGGCTAATTAAAAGTCCGAAAGAATCCCATTGGAGTATCGACGGCCCCTCATTGCCGTTTTCGAATAATATAGATAAAAGACTAACTGCATGGCTATTGATAAAAGCGCTGCTTTTCCATGTACTACCTAAAACTCCAACTATTCGCACCAAACTCTCAATGCAATCTCGCTGTCTGCTGGATAAGTGGCCCAATAGAGGTTTCTGTGCATCTCTTAAAAGTACTTCTATAGAGTGTATTGTGTATGCTAACGTTTTCCAACACATCGGTACCAAACGTTTATCATATGGATGGGGATTAACGTTCAGTCCTCTGGTGTAAGCCACCTGTGCAAAAACTTGTATCATTTCCTCATGACTACTCTCCAATTTCGGGAATTCTACAGGGAATAGCTGTTTAAATTCTTCAGGTGTATCTGATGTGAAATCATACGAGAAGAAAACTTGATGGGGTTGCAACGTACAGTTGACTTCACATTTTACATTCTCCTCATGTTCAATATTACCGTTAGAAGTATATAAGCAGTCCTTACAATGCTTATTTTTACATTCCTCCGACGAATCACAGGTGAACAAACCGTGGCAAGTTGTCTGTTTATTTTTTAAAACATGATTGATGCCGTGGAGCCAATTTTCAAAAGAGATGTTGTCGATTTGTTTTGTGGGCTGTAAAATGTTCAGCGGTGGTATTAGTGGCAAGACTGCGTTGCTAAGACATTCGCATAGAGGACAGAGGAATTCTTGTTTATCCACGTCAAAGCTAGCGGGATGACGCAACCTATAACAAATATAAGAAAATAATAATTCAATGTTTATATGACATTTATTAAAATGATTCAAATAAATATATAGAGAGCCTATATGATACTTTTAGACTTTTTCGGAACTATACAACTTTTATTAATATTTTTTGGTTACTGACTAAAGCATCTAAGTTCATTTTTTATGACGATTCAATGACGTAATCACTCAACAAATTTTACATTTTGTAATATTATTTTAAATGGATATTGCAAGTAATGCGTTATGGTCCAGTTTTTTCCGCAGCAACTACTTAATTATCGGTCGTAACAAAAAAGTCTTAAGCTGTCCATTTAAACTATAAATAACTAACGCACCTTATTTTATGAACCTTAAATTAAACTCTGTTGATGGAATAATGAATGCTGATAAATACATTAACGTGTTACAAAATAATTTGAATACACACAAAGAGAAGAAATGGTTTTGAAAAATGTTGCATGTACCTTTAAAAAAAAAGCCAACTTAAGTTAGACGGTAGAAACTTTGTGACATTTTAATGAAAGGTTACGATCACAACCTCCTCAAGAACCAATCGATTTGAAACTTTACATTTGTTAACATCATCACATCTATTCTTTATAACATCGAAATTCTCGAAATATCTGCCTTAGCCTATAGCATCGAGCAATAAGACAAAAGAGGGAATGTAAAGGTAGTGGGGGCAAACATATTGATAGACAGGAAGTGCTATTTTGGGAAGGGCCACTTTAAACAAGGAAAGAGAATCTCTTTCCTTTTTTAAGAAATAAAATTTAGTTGGGTTATGTTATTGTTGATGTTATTGTTTGTCAAAACTGTCACATGAAAGCTTATTTATATTTTCTATTGAAGTTTTTTAACAATTGTTTAACATTTTAGACTATTATCGTTATTAATTAATTAAAACTTTATTGTGTTCTAGTGTTAAAAAAAGTATTTTGATAAATAATTTTAATAAATAAATAGATAAATATATAATATAAAATATTATGTAATATAAAATAAATAAATAGATAAATTAGAACCCCTACACCACTGTATGATTATTGTCAAGTGTCATGAAATTTAAATTTGGCGCATTTGCATTTCCGGATATGTCCGCCATCAGAGGCCACTTTTTTGGTCTCCTTTTCATAACGATTAGATTCCCTCTTTTGTCTTATTGCTCGATGGCCTATAGAGACACCGGGCATAATTTACAGGTAAATATATAGTCACACTATAGTTAAACATCTACTGTGATTTTTAGTTCATTATAGAGACCTTAAATTGGAAAATTTGCTTCTTGACAAAGATGGTCATACTAAAATGGCACTGACTTTGGACTATGCAAAGAAGATATAACATGGAAGAACTACAAAGACTTTCTGTGGTACTCCTGAATATTTAGCCCCTCAAGTACTAGAAGACAACGACTATGACAGGCATGGACCGAGGAATTCTTGTTTATCCACATGATATAGTCACATCATGAGATAGTCACAGTCATAGACACAAATCCCTAATTTGACATTGTCATATTATTTTTTTTCCAAGTCAATCTTCGAAATAATTTTCGATTTTTAGTATAATTTATTTTAAATTTATAAAGAAAAATGTATTATCTAGTTAGTATAAACTATTTTTAGATATACTCATTTCGCACCAAGGAATTAAAAGAAAAACATTAATTTTTTAATTTATTAAAATAAAATAAATGTTAACTTTATGTAAAACTTGGCATCATCGGTAATATTAACCAATTGTAGCAATTTGAGGAAAATGAACATGGTGTTGTACTGTTTACGTTTGAGTTGATAATTTCCTTATTTGTGACATTTTAGTGAATTTGTTAATATATTTTAAATTTGAATTGAAGAATAGTTACTAGTTAAGTGCCCTAATGATGCGTAACTGTGTTGTATGCAGGAAAAGTACATATTTACATACACAATTGTCATTTCATTCGTAAGTATTATTAGCATTGGAATTACGTGCATGGGCGTAGTACAGGGATGAGATATTACTTAATTCTTGACATGAATTGAAATTTAATTTTGTGAAATAAAGTAAATTTTGTAGTATTATAAAAACATTTATTTATTTTTTTCTAATCTACACTATAATTGCTATAAATATATTAATTTCAATGAAATATCATATGCAGGTTCCCAGTAAAGAATCAACAGCTGCTGGATATGTGGTTGTCTATGTTCGGCTTAAATAAAAAAAAAATAACCAAAACGGCTATGGTCTGCTCAGAACACTTTAGAAAGCATGATCTAATTATACAACCAAGTGGACGGGTTAATTTGAGGAAAGGAACTGTTCCAATAAATATTTATCATAAATCACCAGAACTAAGGTAACTATAACGAATTTCTATGTACTTTACCATACAGAGTATAATAAATATATTGCATACTCATACATTAATTCAATGTTTCAGTTCTACAAACGATAGGGAAAATAAAGAAACAACTTTCATTAGTATTGATATGGATGATTTTTATGGACCTTCAAAAAGGTGAGTTTGTATCGAATTTGTTAATTAAATTTACAAATAAATCTAAATGTGGATTTTGATTACTTATTTCATTTTAATATTAAAATTACTCAAACTATTTTAGGAATTTAATTAAAAATCCTTTGTAATAGGTATATTTTAGGCCCAAACGGGCTAAGTTAAAAAGACAAAACGTTTTCGGAAACCATGTTCCATCATCAGTGTCTAGGAGTACATGAACGTAGCCACCAAGATTAAATATGTGGGTAAAAACCCGATTACAGATGTTTAATTACATTTAGTTTTAAAATAATGTTATAATGATTTAGGAGTAAAGAGTTACCGATGGATTAGGTAACATGGCGACATATGACTCCACGTTGAAGTTGCTAGTTAGGAGCTATTTTAGGAGTTTTATTGATGAAGATTACTGAATTATGTAATTGATTACTGAAGTAGTCAGAACTGACTGATTACTGGAGAATGTAATATGGAGACAGACTTGGACTTTAATGTAAAATCTAATTCTTCTTAACTATTAAAAAGGAGGTGAGTTTTGGCTAAATTTTGTATGAGATTATTTCAATCTTAAACCAATGTTAATGTTTTTCTTTAATGTACATAAATTGAATATTCTAGATGTTTAAATGACAATGAAGAAAACAAGGAAAATATAGATATAGAAAATGCATCTTCGAGCACCATTACAGCATCAGAAACTGAAACTGTAGAGTTGTTACTTGGTGATAATACTTTTTCATATGTTCCACGTAATATTTATAAAAAGTGAGTTTTTAGTATAATTTATAAAAACAAGGATTGTAACTATGAAAACATAATTATATGTTTTAGAAATAAAACCGTTAAAGCCATGTCTAGCAGAGATTTTTTAACACCTGAAAGGGTCAAGAAAATTTTTAAAGTGTTAAAAAAATACTGTTATGAGCCAAAAAAGTAAAATAAAGTATTTACAAAAATCTGTAAGACGAATGAAAACAAAAATTACATCCTATCCAAAATTATTAAAGATTTATAAAAGCCCGACTTATGTCCTTTCTTGTTGAAATCAACATTTTATCACGAAGTCAGTTCAGTTTTTTATCTAATAAATGTACCAGTAATGCTATGTTTTCTGTACTTCATGAGGTCTATCAAGCACTAAATAATAATCTTTACACTGCCACTGTTTTTTGTGACTATGCCAAATCTTTTGATTGTGTAATTCACGACATTTTGATAAAAAACTAAATTTCTACAGAATTCGAGGTATTTCTTTTAATTGGTTCCAATCTTGCTTGAGAAATAGAAAACAAACAGAGCAAATTATACTGACTCTAGTCACAAAAGCATTGTATGTAGAGTACCACAATGTTCAGTACTGGCTCCTCTACTTTTTCTTTTTAACTCTTCATGCAATTATAACTTCTGATCAACTTACAATAAAACCTGGTCCGACTATAATTTTCGACTCTCTTTTAACATGAATAAGACAGTAGCATTATCCTATAAAGGATCTCTTCAACCCTTGCTTCTTAATAACAGCCAGATCAGTATCGTTGTTTCTTTAAAACTTCATGGTATTTTTACAGACAACAACCTTAAATGGTTCCTTTACATCGATTTCTTAAGTAAGAAACTAGTCTCAGCCAGCTATGCAATAAGATCTGTTTCGAAGCAGAATTTAGCATCTTCCAAAATAACATATTTTTCTTTGTTCGAGTCTCATCTTCGATATGGCCTTCCTTTTTGCGGTTCTAGTGCAGCTACCCAATATAATGTTATTTTTAAAGACAACAATTACAAAAAAGAGCAATCCGGTATCTTTCTGGTCTCAGTAGAGTAACACATTATAGAAGATACTTCAAAAATCAAGGAATTTTAACTCTTCCCTCTTTGTATATTCTAGAAATTGTTTTCTTAATTGGTAAACACCTACATGTTTTTCCAGCAAGACCCAATCATGAATACTCTACCAGAAATTCAACCTTTGATATGTATTTATTGACTCCGTTCACTGAGTGCAAGCTCTGCAAATTGACAAAAGCCTATCTATCTGAAAGACCATATTATTCAGTGGAGGAGTTTCCTAATGAGAAACTAAGAAATTACAGTACGTTTAGGTACAAGCAACTAAAGTATTATATATTTGGGTATCACATGCAGCAACTAAAACTTTAAAATTTAGTTAGATTTTGCAATGAATTGTTTATTTTACTATCTTTTATTATGTGATATTGACAATTTTTGTAATTTTAGTAAATTTTAATTGTTATTGTTATTTTTTCTTTTTATAAGCTTTGTCCATAAAATTGTACAATTTTCAGTGACAATAAAGCATATTTCTATTTTAGAACCCTACCCGTTCCATAAGGTTTAATGTGTTTATATTTTGTGTATATGTGATTTGTTGTTCATGTTTTGTTAAACAATAGTTTATGTTTTCTTACGTTTATTAATATTTTCTTAAATACATATTCCTGAACTTTTATCTTTCTTCTGTCTACTGCTATGTCTAACATGACATACTAATGTTGCCAACTAACAATTAATCTGAAGTTATACACCATAATTCACTATATTTTTTCAACGTATCACTCACTGGATAAGAGAAGAACATTCTCAATACCCTGAACAGATTAATGTTTGGGGAAGAATTTTTTAAACTTTTTATTGCTTGTGTATTATTTTAGTTTAATAAAAATATTATATAAAGTAGTTTGCGATTGTATTTACCCCATCTTTATTCTTTTGTGTAAATCAATTTTTACAAACATATTTATATCTATACACTGAAAATTAAAATTATTCATCCTTCGTTGTTTCTCACTTATTCGAAATATTTTGTATGTTTACGATACTAAAAATAAATTAATCAAACCAATAGTCATTATTTATTTAATTGAAAAAACTGTTTCAAATACCTTTCTATTATTGGAAAGTACGCCGCTGAATAAAAGGGAAATATCACAGTCTATCACCTCGCCTCTTTCCCCGCGCCTATAAACTTTTCGACTTCAAATTGAGGCGAAGGGCTGTTAACTGGTGGGGAATTCGAAAATTCTTTGACGCGCAGCTTTAATTAGGACTAGGCAAAATTTTGGAGTAAAGTAATATAATATTTCTTTGCTTTGATTCAGGAATTGTTCTGGTGGAATGTTTACGAAGAGCTTTTTCATCTCGAGCGGCCACAACTTTCTATAGGAGACAGGTCGGGACTAATAAAAACTCCAATTCAAAAGCTATATAACGTAGTTTTCCATCCATTTAAACCATTCAGTATGGGCTCCTGCAGTATCGTATTGGAGGAGAAAATCTTGACCTAATGTCAAATGTACAATGTCCAAATATTTGCTTGTATCTAAAATTCCTTCAATAATATGAGGCTTTCCTACACCTTTAGATGACATACTGCCACAAATCATAATCGATGCAGTTTCCTGTGAATAATCCACCTTCGACTGATTCCTATACACACACACACACACTTCACATCTAGACTCATCGTTCGATTGCTGAAATCTAGTCCTTATGTTCGTTTGCTTATTTTTATTTTTCTAAAATTTATGTATTTTCTTAAATTTCCTTTATGTATTTTCTTAAAGTGGATCTGGAAACTCGTATTTCAACAGTATTACTTAACAAACAAAATTAACTTTGAAGAGGTGAAAAAAATTATTCGGCAGTTTTTGGACATTAGTTAAATACTTAAGCATTCTATTCCGCTTAACAAAATAACTTTTTAACTAAGTCAATTTATTATTCTTTAATTTTATATAATTATTTTTGATTTACCTTATAGATTTCATACAAATATAATTAATACATTCGATATTTTGAAATATCACCATAATTCATTTAAAATAAATAAATAAATACATAACTAATTTGATGTGGTACGAATTTAAGTGTGTCTGATTGTGTTCTCATTTGGTTTTGACAAGTTGATATTTAATTTCAATTGATACTGGCGTTACATAACCACCATCATAATAAGTATCATAATTATTCTCAACTTACTATTGTGCCACGATATGTTCATAATTTTGAAATTACCGCGTTAATTATTAGAGTCAAATGTCATGTACTTGTGTGTCATGTGAAATTTTCTATATCGCTTTTAAAACTAAATGATTTCTTCTTTCTCGGCTTCCCTTTTGGTGTTAGCTTTTGAAGTGTTAATTAGGTTTACTACAATACACTGATAACCAGTTTTTTCCAATTGTTTTTTTAAATAGCGTGGCCATAATATGCTACCAAAAGTTAAATATATATATATATATATATATATATATATATTGTAATAGTTTTGTTTTTATTATTTTTATGTTTTATTGTTAATAAATATAATTTTAATTGAATTGAAGTGAATTTTAAAAGTATGTAGTTCGTTGTTAATATACTATACCTCGGCTAGCTCAATTATTTGTTCTAAGCAATCTGTCACTGTGTGACGTCAACTCTGTAGTCTCCTGGTAGAGTTCAAAAAGAAATTAAACCAAAATTTACTTTATATTTTTGATAAATTAACCCAAATGAAGCACGTTATTTATTAATATTGAACAAATTTAATATAAACAATAAAATTCGTCTGCAACTTGGGTTGCCTTTAAAAATTTACAAAAATAGGAATCGTGTAAACCTTAATGTGTCGTGAAAATAGAATTTGATTACAAAATGTGGAAACTCTCTACAATTACCTTAAATCTAAATGACTATTGCAACTTTATAAAGTGTTTAAATGAAATATAAAGAAAAGAAAACTGAACACTTTATGCCGCTGACTTATAACTAGCATTAAAATATAATCAAAATTTCAAATGATCCCCAAAATTATTATCCAAACTCACTTTCAAACAGTTCTGATTTTTTTTTAAAGAAAACTAACTACTCGCAAAATAATCGGTGATACTGGAATATCTATCCTCTCTTCGGAAGTTAAAGGTACGTACTATTATATTTTTATTTTAATGATCATTAATATTTCAATTTTTAAGGCCTATCGCAATTAGTTAATTCATGAATTTTTACTTTTTCAATCTAAATGACATTTCTGCACTCCAATTATAATTTATAAGTCAAAATTTCTCTTACTCTCTGGAACAAATTCTGGATATCTCTATTTGAAAATGTGGAAAAACTAAATTATAATTAAACGATTTTAAAGCACTCCCGGACTATTCCACCTTTTTAGGGCTCTTCCTCCAAAATTTTCGTCGCCTCCAACAACCTATTCTTCCTTGTTAACCGCCATAGCTAGCACCAACCACCAAAATTATTCGTTGCTAACAGCAACCCCTTTCTTTTTTCATTCCGTCTTCTATTTTATTCAACCATAAAACTGTCCTGTTTTGACATATTTGTCAAACCACATTAATTTCTCATAAGCACTTTAATCACATCTAATTTGAGAATTTATAAAAAAAAAAATTCAGATATAAAACTTAACAATACTAATATAATTTATTCTTTTCATCTCCACATCATTGTAATTTATTTAACAAAACCCCTATTAATTTAGTTCCCACAGACTTTTGACAGTTTATTTTTCTGACGTTTATTTTTAAAATTTCTATGTTTAAATAATTTTTTAAGAATTCTTCTTTTTTATTCCTTTTAAGGTTTAGACGATTCACCTATACACTAGGCAACTATACTATTCAGAAATTATTAACACTATACCAGGTAAGTCAAAATTAATTTATTTAGCAATTTACTAATCTTTTCTCCCTTTTATTTCAGAGTCGACCCCACATTGTGATGGCTTCATGAAATTCATGAACAACAAACTCATATAAAAATCCCTTTAAGTTATATCCTCTTTGACATATTGAAATCATTTCAACTTCCCCCCAATTTGGATTTTGTTCAGTGCTAACTATCAGCACTTACTAAATCTAAATTCTTACCGATAAACTTAAACATTTTATTAATATTAACATAACAATAAACTGACTTTTTTTAATAAGCATATCTCTTGAATATTTTTTTTTAATAATTTACTCTATGAAAAATACAGACTTCTCCAAACAAAATCTACAAATCTTTCACTAATTATATCAACTTCAGAATCAAATTTCCAAGTACTTTCCCAATTTCATTACTTCTTTTCCTGTACTATTTATTTCTCGTACTAATTTCGTAGAAATTCTTATAATTGTTCCCCTCTTTATTTTATATCTTTATTCATTTATTTCCGCATATACTATTTCAGTATCTTTATTCATTGCCGCATTATTATTTATTCTTTTTGTATCCGCATATAATATCCATTTCATCATCTCTACATATAACTCTCTATATTTCATATTTCAATATTTCCTATAATTCTATTTTTCATCTTATTTCCCACATATTTTCACATATACTATTTATCATTATAATATTCCCTATTTCCCAATTTCTACAAAATATCGATTTGTCCATAGTACTTTGCTCATTTATTTATACTTGTAACTCCTATAAATTTACTTGAAAATAAATCAACCTTTTTTGTTTATATAAATTTATCATTATTCTGTACATTTGTTCCTAATAAATTATTTAATTATCAAATTTATCTCAAGATATGCTTATTTATTAATTATCCTTCTATTTACAAAACTTATATCTTATAATACCAAATTCGTGTCATAATATTGCATTATTTAAATTATTTACAATGTTTTTGTTGATTAGAGTTACTTCTGAACCTGTATCTATAATAATAACTTGTATACTGAATCTTGTATGTACCCTTCAATAAACTTTAAAGTATTAGTGTTATTGTTTTTATTTAATTCCCCAGTATCTCTAATAAACTCCCTTGGATGTTCATACTTTGATAAGTAGACAATATTATGCACATAGGAGCGGTCTAAGCAAAATTTCTCCCTTCTGCATCAACACTTGCTTCCCCCCTATTCTCCTCTGTTCTAACTACATTCACCTGTCTTCTCTCCTCATTTTCCCCCCTATTATATCTTGGATTCCCTTCTCTGTAAACTTCCCTATTTCTCGTCTCCTGTGGATAATTTCCCTGGTTCTGTCTCCAATTATTGCCTCTGTCATTCCCTTGTCTCCAGTTATTCTCTCTATCATTGTTTGGATTCCCTTGTCTACGTTCCCAGTTATATCGTCCGATATCTCTCCTGACATTATTCAAATTCTCTCCCCTATTTGTAAAATCCCTGCTTCTATTTTGTCTCTCAAATTCTCTTTCCCTATAATTATTCCCTCGATTCACATATCCCTGTCTATTTGCTGTGTTATTCCTATATGTCACTTGCTCTTGTCCATTTCGATTCTGCGTCCCTACACTCCTCTCAATCCTCTGAAGATATCCTGTCAAACTTTCCATCGTCTTTATATTGTGGAGAGCTATTGTTTCTGCCATGTTATGGTTATATTGCCTGGCAATGTATAGGACAATCTCCTCTTCTCGCATAGCCGGTTCTAAATATTGTGCTGTCTGGAATAACTGCATTGCGTACAGATTGTAGTTGGTACTTTTTTCATAATTGAATTTCCCAAAATACAACCGCTCCCTGAAACTAGCCTGTTGGTTTTCTCCCCAAAAATAGTTAATAAACTTGGCCTCAAATTCCTGCACATTATTTATGGAATTTTCATTATTGCAAAACCATAATAATGGCATGCCCACTAACATGTTTCGAATATTCAATTTCATTTCTATTGGATCCCTTACATTCTTTACCTTATTTTTGATGATATCTACAAATATTCTAGGATGTAAGTGATTCAGGTTTCCATCAAACTTTATTCCCCCATCATTATAACTCGGCACCACAGTACTCACTACTCTTGTTTGTCCTAGATTTGATTCCAAACGCTGAATCTCCTCACTTGCATTTTTAAATTTCTCTCTCAATTCCTCAACTTGTCCCTGTAATACTCTATCTCCCTTTTCCGCCTGATTTGCATGCATACCCATTTCCAGTTCCAAATTCTGCAATCCCTTCTTTATATTATTTTTTATAATGGTAATTTTTTCCTCATAATCCTGAGTTTGCCTTTTAACACTTTCTACCTCCCTAACAATCTCTTTATTCTGCTTATTAACTTCTTTGTTTATTTCCATTGGTAAATTCTCTTTAATGGCTGTTCCCAACTCTACAAATCTGCTCCCAATTTCCTGTCCTATTTCCGCTCTAATTATGGCCTTTTCTCTGGATATCTCCTCCTGTACATTCCTCTTAAAATTCTCACTTTCTCCTCTGACCTGTTCTACTTTCTCTTCTAAACCTTGGGTAATTTGTAGCATCTCTTCCCTGACTATCTTCACTTCTTCTTTGATTTCTTCCCTCATTTTAATTAACTCTTCCCTAAGTTCTCCTTTAATATTATTTTCCATTTTGTTCATATCCCCCCTAATATTGTTAATATTACTATCCATTTTGTGCATATCTTCCCTAATATTATGATCCATCTGTTGTAACATCCGCATTATTTGCCTCATATCCATCTGTGTCATCCCTGACTCTCCAACATCTCCTTCCCTACGTCTCTCCTCCTGCACTCTACATTCATCCACACTTTCATCACGTCTATCTCTCACTGTCTCATCCAACTCCTCTCTCAAACTATCTGTTAGACTTCCCTCTCTATCACCTTGTCCTGCTTCTTGTCTGCCTTGCTCTAAATATTGTACTACAAATTCTCCTGATCCTCCTCTGCTTTCTTCATCTACCTGTATACCCTGTTCCTGTTCTAACACCTGTTCTCCTTCACTCTCTTTCGGTACGATTTCTTTTCCATTTCTTAAAGTCATTCGGTCTGCCATTTTATGCTAATCTCTATTTATTCTCAAATTTAACTTTAACTACCCCAGAATCTCTACAACTCTAATCACACCAATTTGTTTTTATTTTAATCTGTGTATTATTAATAAATCTGCTTAAAAAAAAACACCCTTATTTCTGTTTTCCCAGAGGCTCCACGTTGTTAGCGCCAATTGTAATAGTTTTGTTTTTATTATTTTTATGTTTTATTGTTAATAAATATAATTTTAATTGAATTGAAGTGAATTTTAAAAGTATGTAGTTCGTTGTTAATATACTATACCTCGGCTAGCTCAATTATTTGTTCTAAGCAATCTGTCACTGTGTGACGTCAACTCTGTAGTCTCCTGGTAGAGTTCAAAAAGAAATTAAACCAAAATTTACTTTATATTTTTGATAAATTAACCCAAATGAAGCACGTTATTTATTAATATTGAACAAATTTAATATAAACAATAAAATTCGTCTGCAACTTGGGTTGCCTTTAAAAATTTACAAAAATAGGAATCGTGTAAACCTTAATGTGTCGTGAAAATAGAATTTGATTACAAAATGTGGAAACTCTCTACAATTACCTTAAATCTAAATGACTATTGCAACTTTATAAAGTGTTTAAATGAAATATAAAGAAAAGAAAACTGAACACTTTATGCCGCTGACTTATAACTAGCATTAAAATATAATCAAAATTTCAAATGATCCCCAAAATTATTATCCAAACTCACTTTCAAACAGTTCTGATTTTTTTTTAAAGAAAACTAACTACTCGCAAAATAATCGGTGATACTGGAATATCTATCCTCTCTTCGGAAGTTAAAGGTACGTACTATTATATTTTTATTTTAATGATCATTAATATTTCAATTTTTAAGGCCTATCGCAATTAGTTAATTCATGAATTTTTACTTTTTCAATCTAAATGACATTTCTGCACTCCAATTATAATTTATAAGTCAAAATTTCTCTTACTCTCTGGAACAAATTCTGGATATCTCTATTTGAAAATGTGGAAAAACTAAATTATAATTAAACGATTTTAAAGCACTCCCGGACTATTCCACCTTTTTAGGGCTCTTCCTCCAAAATTTTCGTCGCCTCCAACAACCTATTCTTCCTTGTTAACCGCCATAGCTAGCACCAACCACCAAAATTATTCGTTGCTAACAGCAACCCCCTTTCTTTTTTCATTCCGTCTTCTATTTTATTCAACCATAAAACTGTCCTGTTTTGACATATTTGTCAAACCACATTAATTTCTCATAAGCACTTTAATCACATCTAATTTGAGAATTTATAAAAAAAAAATTCAGATATAAAACTTAACAATACTAATATAATTTATTCTTTTCATCTCCACATCATTGTAATTTATTTAACAAAACCCCTATTAATTTAGTTCCCACAGACTTTTGACAGTTTATTTTTCTGACGTTTATTTTTAAAATTTCTATGTTTAAATAATTTTTTAAGAATTCTTCTTTTTTATTCCTTTTAAGGTTTAGACGATTCACCTATACACTAGGCAACTATACTATTCAGAAATTATTAACACTATACCAGGTAAGTCAAAATTAATTTATTTAGCAATTTACTAATCTTTTCTCCCTTTTATTTCAGAGTCGACCCCACATTGTGATGGCTTCATGAAATTCATGAACAACAAACTCATATAAAAATCCCTTTAAGTTATATCCTCTTTGACATATTGAAATCATTTCAATATATATATATATATATATATATATATATATATATATATTATATATATATATATATATATAATTTATTAATGGTTTTCTAAACCTCACATATGTGATGAAAGTTCTGTTTGTTTTTCTTGTATTAAGTTTACTAGTATATAATTTTTACATATTTCTGTTCTATATACAGTATAACAACTAATATAATTATGTTTTTACTTAAAAAACATTGAACTTTTTATATTAACAAGTCCATGGTTCCAAATTTGAGCTTTTTATACATTACTGTCATCAATTTCAGTTACATATTCTTGTAATGTTTTCTTGATCTTTTTTCCATATCTGTAAGCTTATTGATGTGCTTTTAGATTGAACTGATGATGTGTATGAATTCACACATAACACGGTTTCATTAAAGGATGAAAAGTAAAAAGATTCTTGTTTTCTACTCCACTTTTGTGACCTATATCCCTCCCACAAGTATTCTTCTAGGTTTTCTCTTTTAAGCCTTCTTGGTAGATTCCACCTAAATACTCTAATACTCTACTGGATCATCTACTTTCTTCCATCCATAGATGATGTCCAAATCACTTGAAACACTCCTTTCTATTTTGTCACTTCACGTGTCTGTGGCACTTAATCTATCTCTAATGGTCTCGTTGGTAATTCTTTCGCGCCTTAATATTCTGGCTAGCTTTCGAAGATAGTTCATCTCTACTACATCTAACTTTCTCTTCAGTACTAAAGGTCCACAATTACATAAGTTTTGTACAGCCGGAATCTCATACTTTGGTGTTTGGCTCTGCTAATTATTTAGAAATAATAATAATTGGAGATTTCAACATTGATTTCAAAAAAGCTTCTAATGAACTTAACAGTTTCCGTGATCTAATTCTACTTTTGGCTTACGCATAAATATTAATGAATTTACTAGAATCATAACTAGATCAGCAACTTGTTTAGATAACATCTTAACAAACATAAGCAGTGAGATAGTTAGTCGTGGAATCGTGGACCATGTATTTCTGATCATCTTGCTCAATTTCTCTACTTCAAAATAAAATCCGAAAAAAGTCATAATGCACAGAAGACATATAACAAGTAATGGCATCCTGTTGTTAAAACAGTCGTTAAATTCGGGCTTCAGTTGTTTCTCTCAAAACAGCAATACAATTAGCTCAATTTATTACCGAAATGTATGTAAAGTTAACTGAAATTAATTTCCCAATAAAAAAATCACGAACTCATAGTAAAGCTCAAACTTGGTTTGATGATGAACTAATAGTAATGCTAGATAATCTTTCCACAGTCAAGATAATTGTTGATGTTACAAAGGAATATACTAAGTATAAAAAGTTATAAGCAATATAAATCAACCTGGCTTATGAGAATTTCTTTTGCAATTCAGAAAATATATCTCGTGACAGTTGGAAAGACTTAGCAGAGACTTAGATGGGCTGGACACATTGCTAGGACGTCAGACCACGAATACACGAAGAGATTACCATTTTCAAAACCAGAGGACACAAGAAGCAGAGGACGAGCAAGAATGAGATGGATTGATGATGTGGAAGAAGACCTACAAATTCTAAGGGTTAGAAGATGGAGGGAAGTTGTCAGGAATCGACAGGAGTGGCGGCTACTTCTTTGTGAACAGGCCAAGATTCACAACGGATTGTCGAGCCACTTATGATGATGATGATGATGACAGTTGGAAAGCTATAAATTATCACAGAAATAAATTTCAAAATAAAAAAGTCTGTACAAGCACGATTATATCTTATATCAAACGCTTTCAATAATGCACTATTCCATAGCCATTTACAGTATGGAATAACTGTTTGGGATAATTCTTCTCACGCAGATCGAATTTTTAAACTACAGAAAAAGAGGAGTAACGATACTTGCAAGAGCAGAGTATAGGGGACACTGTAAACCTTTATTTCTGGATTTAGCTATTATGCCACTATATATATATATATATATATATATATATATATATATATATATATATATATATATATATATATATATATATATATATATATATATATATATATATATATATATATATATATATATATATATATATATATATATATATATATATATATATATATATATATATATATATATATATATATATATATATATATATATATATATATATAAGAAAATATCAAAAAACACTCTTTGAAACATTGTTTCTATTCAACAACGAAGTACCTAAATTCAGCTTTTACACAATAGTACTAGTTTTGTCAGACTATTACCCTATTATGATGATATTTCATGTTTTTATATTTTTATTTAGGGTATTTGTCGTTTCTTAAATTGTTAGTATTGTAATGTTTAAATTCACAAAAAAATTATATGTATTGTTACTATAATAAATATTATGGCGTATAAAACTGTAAATATATTATGACTAATTCTTTTCTATTCAAGTATTTTCTAGATCACGCACCGGCCGGCGGAGACGCAGGTAATAACCGATGGGCCCCCCTTCGATAAAAAAAAACAGCCTGAGTTCCCATTAATTCGAGACAATTCTTGTCAACACCGCCACAACCAGTCTTCCCCAATGATCGAGTCAATTCATGTCTGCTTCTAGGGATTCCGAAACTAACGGATTTTTACATTTAAAGAAGGAATTCTGTTGTAAAGGAACAGTCAGTTTTTGGAGATCGCGCCGCGTATTGAATTGTAACGCACGTATTTTAAATGTAGATAAATTATTAAGTGTACAATAAATTAGTAGTAATAAAGACTTTAATAAATTTGTGAGTATTATAAGTATAGAACCTTTAATAAAATAAAATAAGAACAATAAATTAGAATTAATAAAGACTTTATAATATGTATGTAAAAATTATCACTATTCCTTTGACTTGTCAAAAACAAAAATTTTTGTATATTGACTAAATAAATTCTATTCTATTCAGGAGTAATATTTTGTCAAAGCTATTTGGCTTAAATTGTCATATTTTGCCATCATAATATCAACATGATGGTATCAAAGTCAAAAATATTTACAGATATTAATGAAACACCCTGTATATAATACATACAATACTAACGTGACATTTTTGTTTAGCTAAATAAGTTAATTAGTAAATTAGTTACCTGTATGGTCGCCTATGTTCCCTAATCATGATAATATCAAAGTACTTCCTCCAGCACTCGCTGTGCATAACGTGACCACAAGTACTAGTATGAGGTGCAGGTCCCAAGTTAGCGTGCAGATATAAAGGATCATGTTTGCTAATATCCATCATAGCTTCGTTGGTTTTGTGTTCGCACAATACCGTTGCTTGCTGTACAAAAGCTGCTAGTACCATCGTGTTTCCACTGGCAGTTATTTTTTCCTCTTCTTGACATAGGATGCAAGTGTAAGTTTTTTCTTCTGAATACCTTGGTGACTGTCTAGGACCAAGGGCGATAGGCTGCTCCTCGGACGGTTCTGTCACGTCCATGATTTCAACTTGACTAGAAGTTCTCGGTTTTTGACTGAAATTATAAATTCATTATTAAATCTATATACTCATGGAATTCGCGGTTACTTGATGGACCTTTACGTTCAATAATAAAAAACACAGAAACACAATATTGTTTTTTAATTTCCACAGAATATTGTTTTGTTATTTTGTGCGCAAACAATTTATATACATAAAAGGTTTTATGCCTCTAATGAAAATTTAGTTAGGTAAAAAGAGTAATAAAACTTTCAGTTACCGTTGAGTCAATAGATCTTTACCAGTATGTCATTAATACCTGGCGAGATAAAAACATTCTTTTTATCTAGCATCATTGTCTTCCACGCATGAAACTAAAGACAAACCAGCTACACTATTACATTACACGCTCTGGACTCAATACTTCGAAAAGAGATAGGTACAGAAAAGTCGCTTGGGGATGTTTTCAGATCTTAAGCACAATTTGTGACGTTTCTGGTTTGTTTACTTGTGGCTTCCATTTTGTTGGATTTATGCTCTTTTTTTAACATGTTTTTGCATTTCGAAGTTATTTAATTTACACAAACAGTTGTTTTGACAACTAATCTTATAGTGGAGTTTGAAATTTTAAGGTAAGTGTATTTTACTTTACAATTAATTTACATACAAAGTTAACCTCATTCACACAGTTAACGAATGGTTTTATTTCCGCAAAAGTGAAAGAAATGACACAAAAGAAAATATTTTATTGCATTTTTTAGATTATGCCTGGAAAAACTCTTATCTCACAAGCACAAGAACTCATTTTAAATTTAATCGAGTACTTTGAATTAGAAAAAAGAATGTGTGAACGTTGGAACTGTTGTCATCTGTTCAAGAGGTACAAAAAGTACAATTTTCAAATGCGCCCTATTATAAAGCTTTAATGATGACAAGCATATATTATTATTAATGTTATTTATTTGCCAACTTTATTACATAACAAAATATTTATAATTAGGAACTTTTCATTTTTGTTTTTAATTTAAGTTAAAAATATTGTTCTGAAGCTATTTTCTTGAGGTATTGTAAATTAATTACTATTAAACTGGGAATAAGCCACAATTATAGATAAAAATACGTTTATTGACGTTTCAATTTCCACTTCGGAAATCGTTCTCAAAATACAAACAGTAAATTAAACAAATTTTGTTTTTTTTTTGTTACATAGTGAAAAATTCTTCTAATAATTTAATTTTATCTGACTCATTAATATTGACAATTCAGACATACATTATGCATTTTAAAGTAGACGACTTTAAAATGATATTGCCAATATTGTTGAGTTGCGCTCCTGGGACGACTTTACTTATAAGATAGTTCATTCGATTACATGAAATCAACTTTAACTTGAGAATATTCATCAGAAAAAAAAAATCATAGCATGTAATTCGTCTTTAAAAAGACAAACACATGACATGATGACAGTAAAATTCTCCTGTTAGTGATTCCATAGTAAATTATGAGGGAAAAACCAGGAAAAAAACCTCATAATACTATCCCGACATTGTAAGTATTTGTTCGTGAATTTAGTTTACCTTCAACAAACATCAAAATTCTGATTTTATATGTTACGTTATTTAAAAAACACAAATGATGTATCCTCTATATGTTACTGACTTTCAATATTGGTAACCAGATCCTACTACATTTTGGCGAGGAATTTGCGACACAATTGGCCTCATTTAGCATAATTAGAGCCGCTTCTTTGATTTTTCTTTTTTTACCATCCGTTTCTTTTAGGAGTACATTTGATTTATTCCATTGAACCCTATGTTCATTATCCCATGCGTGTTTACAGATTTGAGATCTATCAAATTCTCTATTTTTAATATAAGATTGATGTTCACTTATTCTAACATTTAATGGCCTTGATGGTTCACCTAAATAAAACTGATCGCATTCACAAGGTATTTTATAAATGCAATTCTTTGTCCTTTCTTGTTCATTGTTAGGTTTGGTTTTGGACAAGATAGATCTCAACGTGTTTGTTGTTTTGAATGTTGTTGAAATGTTGAATTTATTTCCTATCCTTTAAGTTTTTCTGATAGTCCTTTTATGTACGGTATTGTTATTTTCCTCATATTATTCCTTGTGTATGCTGTAGGATCTCGTTCTAAGTTGTTCTGTTCTATTCGATTGATTGTTGAAAATTCCTTATTTATAAACGATAAAGGATAATCATTTTTTAATAAAACAGATGTTAACAAATGTTTCTCCCCCAAGAACGAATTTTCGTTAGAACAAGTAATTTTGGCTCTATCGTATATAAGGATTTAATTATTCCCTTTTTTACATTATATTGTGATTTGATTTGAAATTTAAATATCTATTGGTGTGTGTTGGTTTTCTATACACCTGAGTCTCATATCCAGTATCGTTCTTAGAGATTAAAACATCCAGGAAAGGTAGCGTGTTTTTATATTCCTTTTCCATGGTAAATGTTATTGTCTCTTCTTTATCGTTTATATCTTTTAGGAATGTGTCCAACAACTCTGATCCATGAGTTGTTGGACACATTCTAACACTACAGCATACACAAGGAATAATATGAGGAAAATAACAATACCGTACATAAAAGGACTATCAGAAAAACTTAAAAGGATAGGAAATAAAGTCAACATTTCAACAACATTCAAAACAACAAACACGTTGAGATCTATTTTGTCCAAAACCAAACCTAACAATGAACAAGAAAGGATAAAGAATTGCATTTATAAAATACCTTGTGAATGCGATCAGTTTTATTTAGGTGAATCATCAAGGCCATTAAATGTTAGAATAAGTGAACATCAATCTTATATTAAAAATAGAGAATTTGATAGATCTCAAATCTGTAAACACGCATGGGATAATGAACATAGGGTTCAATGGAATAATTCAAATGTAGTCCTAAAAGAAACGGATGGTAAAAAAAGAAAAATGAAAGAAGCGGCTCAAATTATGCTAAATGAGACCAATTGTGTCGCAAATTCCTCGGCAGAATGTAGTAGGATCTGGTTACCAA
The DNA here is from genome assembly GCA_918026665.1 of Diabrotica balteata. Classification (NCBI taxonomy): domain Eukaryota; kingdom Metazoa; phylum Arthropoda; class Insecta; order Coleoptera; family Chrysomelidae; genus Diabrotica; species Diabrotica balteata. The sequence continues at coordinate 54,244,695 of OU898281.1, forward strand.
TATTGAAAGAGGAAGTTATTAATAAGAAAATACCAGTATTAGTAAGTCAGTAACATATAGAGGATACATCATTTATGTTTTTAAATAACGTAACATATAAAATCAGAATTTTGATGTTTGTTGAAGGTAAACTAAATTCACGAACAAATACTTACAATGTCGGGATAGTATTATGAGGTTTTTTTCCTGGTTTTTCCCTCATAATTTACTATGGAATCACTAACAGGAGAATTTTACTGTCATCATGTCATCTGTTTGTCTTTTTAAAGATGAATTACATTCTACGATTTTTTTTTCTGATGGATATTCTCAAGTTAAAGTTGATTTCATGTAATCGAATGAACTATCTTATAAGTAAAGTCGTCCCAGGAGCGCAACTCAACAATATTGGCAATATCATTTTAAAGTCGTCTACATTAAAATGCATAATGTATGTCTGAATTGTCAATATAAATGAGTCAGATAAAATTAAATTATTAGAAGAATTTTTCACTATGTAAAAAACAAACAAAATTTGTTTAATTTACTGTTTGTATTTTGAGAACAGTCGGTCAGATAGCTCAGCGGGCTGTGCGGCTGCCTCTCATTCGCTTCACTGTCGAATGGTTCAGTGGATGTGGGATCGAGCCCCAGCTCGGTGTACAGAAAACAAAAAGTCTAACGCAGCAGTTTAAAATTCTAGATGAATCTGCGGCTTAGACTAGAATATGCTGAGATCTGATCGGCCTATGGTGGAGCAGTACGGCAAGAGATAAGGGCTTGCGGCTCGGTGATACTCTTCCATAGATCCCTACCGGACGGGCGTAACGCCTAAAAAGCCGGATATATATATATATATATATATATATATATATATATATATATATATATATTGAGAACGATTTCCGAAGTGGAAATTGAAACGTCAATAAACGTATTTTTATCTTTAATTGTGGCTTATTCCCAGTTTAATAGTAATTAAATTAAAAATATTGATAATATTTTAACTTTGTTTTAGAGGGTAGAAGCTACACTTAAATTGGCGAGAAAAACAGTATACAATATACGAAAAAGAAAAGAAAAAATCCTGTTTTATCTTCTTCGAGAGGCTATAATAATAACTTAGAGAAACATGTAACCCGTGAAGCGTTGATCAATGAGCCGAAGGCTAAAGAAATTGTTTCTACAAGTAAAATATCCTTGAGTAGAATATTAAAAAGATTGGAGCTTTAAATTTAAAAAAGATTATCATCGAGGTATAAGGTTTCTTAAGTAAATACATGGAAAACAGAGATAGTACATATCAGCGAGAAGTTGTATTTTTAGAAGAAACGTGGATTTTTCTAGGGGAAATAAAATGATGTCGTGGAAATATTGCGTGAATTATGAGACATGATGGTCGATTGCGACGTCACAAAATATCATACAATTTAAGGCAACGGCAACAAGTATCGATTTGGCAAATTGTTTAGCAATAGGAATTGGTTCTTTCACATTGGTCGTCTGTTTCGTAATTAAGAGGCTACCTTTATTCAAAAGAAATTCAAATAGAAATTAAAGTTTTTTAATAAAATATCATCCAATTCACAACGAAGTTACTTCCATCTTGCTAAAAACGTTCGCACCCAGATATGCCTATTCCTTTTCTTTCTTTTTTGCTTTTGACTCATGGTAACGAAAGCGCTACAAGCCATCGCACAAAGTGGTATTTTACATAAAAAGATGGCCAAAATGGACATTTCAAAAAGGAGTAATTTCTTTTCAATAAAGGTAGCCTAATATGAGAGAACCAATTATTACATCAACAAGACTTGCCCAAGGGAACTTTTACTTTCTGGAAAAAGACAATTTTTAAATATTAAACAAAAAAACTATTAAATTTATGGTCATAATTTTTTGTATTCATTATTAAGAATGATTTGAGGTACAAAAAAATAATTTTTTAAAACTTTTAGTTGTTATTTACCACATCAGAGGACGTCTTCCAAAACATGCATTTTAATTTTAGTCACACTTTCCTGCCCCTTTAACATTTTTTTTAATTCCAACGGGATTCAATTCTTGAAACGTAATACTAATAAATAGACTTTAAAAAGTATGTTTTTTTATATATTTTTAAGGCCTTTATATAAGATTTTATAAAGAGGTCAAAAAACGCCTGTTTTGGGGGTGAATTTACCACTGTACTAAAAAGATGAGGTGTTTTTTTTTTAACTTTTTAGAAGTTTATTTATTAGTTGTATATAAAAAGTATCAAAAAAATTAGTTTATTGAGATTGGTATAGTAGATTTTAAGAAAAATGTTTCCCAGTTTTGAAAAATGTTATTTGGAGAAAAACGCGTTCAAAGTTTTTATATGGAATAAAATAGCCATATTTATTTTTTCCCTCTACCGGTGCCTGTTGGGCACTCTTACTGTCCAGTGAAAGCTGTAAATAGTCGGTAAAAACTTTTTTTCATAACTTTGGCCTTTTTTAATGTCTCGCTGCTCCTTCTATTGGCTTGAGCAATAAGAGTTTCGTCGATATTTTTCGAGCAACTCGTTGCCATTTCTCCAATTTTTATTTTTTATCCAATATGGCCGAGGAACTGAGTAATTAAGAATTGTTTTCCGCAGTAAGATGATTACCTTAGAATTTTCTTCTCATACTATAATTACTTACAGCGTCTCATTACTTCGACCGCCTTTTAAATGACCACCAGATCCAGGTCTTTTTCCCGCTTTTCAAAACAATAATAATTATAGATAAATTTCAATAATATAGAAAGCTTTAGAAAGCAATTGTCGAGTTGCAAGTGCACATGTGAAGCGGGGCGCGCAGTGTTGTATAAAAACGAGTTTTAGCTCAGGTGCATACTGTTATCAATACTGCTATAACTTCGTTTTTATTTCGGACAGTTTTTTTAGGACAGTATTTCTATGATACTAAGGAATGTTTTTATGTAAAAAAAAAACAAAAATATATTTTTTGAAAATTTAGAAAGTTAAAGTCTACTTATCTCTTCGATTATTAGCTACTGAGTATTCATACAAAAGTTTAATGTATCTGTTTAAAATTTATGATAGTTTTATTGCACAATTCATCCCCACAGTATGCAGAGGTATTGCAGAAGCTCTTTGTGAACATATAAAGGTAGATTATTTTGACTCAATTATAATGTTGTTTAACAAAAGGTTCTAAAAAAACAAAAACACGACTGCTAAAAACACAAATTACGCGAAAAACAAAATATTCTGCTAAATACAACACATAAAAATATACAGATATAAAACAAATTGTCTGAATTTCTATATACATTGGATATTAGGTAATTCGTATCAACGATATTGAACAATAGGGAATATATGGAACAACGAGAAGCAATATTGCGAAAACAATTGCCATATATTTTTTGAAATTGCTGCATATTGCTCTACTCCTTATTCCAGATTGATTTATTGGTGTTGTCGAGTAAAATATTGCTCAAAAAATTGCCCTCATAAGGACACCGTAAGATAACCTGAGCAATATAACCTTGATATAAGCAAGGACGATCATTGGATTGTATTCAGTTAGTAAGAGTTGTAAATGAATGGGACTTATACTATAAACGAATTGCGTGATTGATTAAAACTTTATAATAATCAAATGTCAAAATGCGCCAAAAATGTTAAAAACACCATAAAAAATTCAAGGGTTTATAAAGCTCCACTACCCTCCAACCGATAAAAGTTCGATTTACATTTAATATTATATACGTATTATATATTGTTGTCAAATATGTACTACTGCAAATTTTTTACCTTTATTCTAACTCAGACTAGAAACTGTGATAGAGATATAAATTAAATATTTTGCGGTTTTATATTATGTACTCCCTGGGGTGAGATGGGGGGCAACTTTAACATCTAAAATGGGAACTCCCACGTTTTATTGCAAATTTACATTTCTGCAAAAATTAGTATATTTTATTCGGGACATTTTTCGAATTGTCGATAGATGGCGCTACAATTGGAAAATACGATATATCTCGATACCCTAGGAAAATTATAAAAATGGTTTAATATCTCGAGAAACACACTGTTAAATGAAAATCCAAAAAACAGGTGTTGAGAATTTTCAAATATTTATGGAATGACACCCAATACAACTCCTCACCTCTACCTTTTAAGGGCGCAGCGGAGTAACTTTGAAATTTTAAATAGACATCCCCTTTTTATTGCATATGCAAATTCTACTTAAACAACTCTATCCAGTAAAATAAAAATTAGATTATATGCGATTACAGCGCCATCTATCACGAATAAAAAAATCAGATAAAACTTGTTTACTTTTTCACGTAAAATCCGAACCTGTAATAAAATTGGGTTTTTCTTAAAGTTGCTTCCTCCCCATTCCCAGGAGGTGGTGGTGGAAGGTCGTGTTTGGTGTTATTCGATAATCTTTGAAAAATAATAAACACGTTTTTTTGTCTTTTTTTTTCACCGTCCCGCTTCTTTTGGCTCATCCGTTATATTAATTATTATCTTAGGTAACATTATTAAATACTAATGAATGAAGTTCGACACTTGTTGGAGTTTTAGTTAATTTTCATATTAAGACTTCCTTCATGTGATCACCCCAACTGATGCAAAACTTGTCGTAACATCGCACTCATCTACTCTATCCACACTTACACAATTTTCATTGTGAGATTTGGCAACAATATGCAAAATAGTTTATGAGTAGGGTAAACTGGTCCATAGTGGGACGTTTTTTTTCAAAAGTGTATAGCACGTTGATTAAGCGTTTGTAAATTATAGTAAGGGTACCTATGCATGGGTATGGATGTAAGGAAGCAAACTAATAATAACTTCAAGTAATCCTTTATTTATAACAAATATTATTCAACAAGTCCCACTATGCACCACTCGTCCCACTATGAACCACTATATGGTCCATTGTGGGAATCATAGTGGTCCATAGTGGGATTTTTAGTAAAAAACTCTTTTGGTCTATTTTAAATTGTAACAAATTAACAGGGAACATAAACTGGCGAGCAGCCCTAGCTGTACTTCCACTAATGGCAGGAGGGGTCAGTTTTAACAAAATATCTTTTGCTTCTACGGTATCTACATCGGGTTTATCGGGGAAAACAAATTTGCCGGCGACAATTCTCTTCAAGAAAGAGATATTATATTCATCTCCACGTATTTTAATAACCTGACCGACATAATGTTTAACAGTTTTTTTGTCATGTATCTTACTATAACATAGTCATGACTTTGAATAGACAAATCTTTATTTTCTGATGTGAAGCCTTCTAAATCGCTAGAATCGTTGCAGATTTCTTCACTAACATCACTGTTCGAACTAATATCATTAAAAACTTGACGTTTAACTTTTGTAGCCTTCTGCTTTCTCTCTTTTGAAAATGTTTTTTTAGCCAATCTTTCTTTATGCTGTTCCTCTATGGCATCTTTAATGGGGGTGTCTCTTATTATTGCTGACTGTAGCTTCTTTCTGCTTCTTCAAGGTTTTTCCTAGGAGCAGCTTTGGCATGTGGCCTAATTTGCTGAGGGGTTATTATATTGGATAGGTCATCAATTGGGCTGACATGTCGTGGTTCTTTTACATCCTGAACATCTACATCCTGAACATCTTCCATATCCTGAACACCTTCGTTAGCCTTATGTTCGTTACCATTTCCATTTTCATTTTCTTCGGACCTATCAGTGACATAAGATGACATATAATCACTCTCTGAAAAAATTTGGGAATTCTGGGGCACTATGCCTGTTTTTTTAAATCCGTTAAGAATGTTGACAGGAGTGAATGCTTTAGGGTAAGCGCTACCAACAACATTACAAACATCATAAATGCTCATAGGTATGGCAGGATGATTTAGCATCCAGTCATCAACTCCTTGATTATAATAGCTTTTAAATGGAAAGAAGCAACTCACGTCGAGCGGTTGTAATTTATGACTGCTATGGGGCGGCAATGTCAATAAAATAATCCCATTCTCTTTACATAGATTCAGCACACGAACATCGTAACGGCTCTCATAATTAGTAGAACTGGGAATTCTTTACTGCATCGCACGTGTTTGATAAAGTCCTCCTATATACTTTAAAAAATTATCTCCCGTCATCCAACCAGAAGTAAACGCTGCACCGGCTGATCCTAGAGGAGCCCCAGTAAGCATGAAGGGCTTAAATATTTTCCTCGGGAATACAAAGAATGGAGGCACAAAAGTCCCATTAGCGCATATTGCAGTGCACATTTTTATTAATGTGCCTCTTTCAGCGCTTGTCACTTTTCCAATTTGTTTTTGTTTAATGCTAGCAAGTACCTTCCCGGGTTTATGCACATTGGTGACACCAGTCTCATCACAATTGTATATCTGGTTCGACTGGATATTATATTTCGTTATTACACTCCTCAAGTTTGTGAAAAATGTAGCCACATTATGCTTGTTGAAGCTGGTGGCCCTGCCAAGGCTAGTTGCTTCTTGTTTTCTAAGCGATAACATAGGGTGTCGTTTTCAAAAATTATTCAACCATTAGACTCCAGCTCGTTTTTTCTCGTGCCAAGTTCGAGGCATCGTTTTATTGTTAGTAATGGCATACTTATAAGCCAATTCACGAGTATGTATTAATGTTAAGCCGTAGCACATTTCACAAGCCTGAATTATGTACTCGCACAATAGCTGTTCCTCTCTACTTGTAAATATACTTTTGAAACCATGGGTTCGTCCGTATTCAAAATCAGTTGTCTTCATTAGCTTTTTTATCTAATTTAAACTTCTTCACTTTGCGCTGTAGAACTGACTTGCTTACACCATACTTTTTGGACGCATTCATCAATGACATTTGATTTTTTACAACATCTTCTACTGCAGAATGCATAGATCTTGCATATACTTCATGATTCTCTAGGCTTTTCTTAAAAACTACTGACAGTTGGGATCTTGGATATTTCGGCATATTCAATTATGCAAAGAATGAAAATGTTTAGCATCTTTTAGTATATTTCAGCATAGACCGCATTCTATTATCATATCCCAGTATGGACCGCTTTTTTATTCCCACTATGGACCATGGCGCATCAAAATACAAATGAGCAAAAATTTTATCGAAGTGGAAGAGCTAGGTTTAAATAGAATACGATAATATTGAGTTTATGTATGTTTTAGATATCCATACCAAATTCTAGTTAAATAGGATATATTTCGGCGAATTATTCGAAAAAATCTGAACATGGAAATAAAAATTTTCAGCTGATCACTTTCCTGAATTTCCAAAATATCGAAACGCATAGTACTAATTGAAAAACTAACACAAGATTCGGAGGTGGCAATTTTATGATAGCACACACACTGAAATATAGCTCTACCGCGATGATAAAATAGTCAGGAGAGTGAAATTCCCACTATGGACCGCGTCCCACTATGGACCGACCAGTTTACCCTAAATGTGTTTTTTCTAGTTTTTTTATAAACGCGAAGTAAAAACTTTGAAAACACTAATCCGCAAACGGACAAAAGAATCGCACAAAACTACAGACTAATGTTTTGTTTTAAATATTTATTTTGGTCTCTAATACTTCTGTGATTATATTTCCAAAGCTAGTGCCCGTATTCAGAAGCACCTATCTGCAAGATGAATATAATGATCTACTCTCGAAATGCGTTTAAATGAAGCTAAAAGACTATATGAATAAATCAATACTTACAACTCGCCAGTGCTAGTTTCTTCAAACAAACTGGCATTTTCTTTTATAAAATTCTTTTGCATCACCTGCATCTGGGCCATTAATATAGCTCGTCTTTCTGCTGCCAACTTAGCTCTTCTTTCCTTTTCATTGTCCACCTAGCAAAAAAGACAAAGATTATTTTTAAAACATTACTTTTTTTATTTATAAAATAAATATGTGGCTAAGCTGAAAGAAGCTATAGTATTCTTTTACTATACTATATGATCTAATTTAATGGTATATCCTAACTACTTCGCTTTATAAGATATTAATTTCTGTTATTTCGTAAAATCTCATTGTTAAATTGGCTTAAATATGCCATGTCTGTTTTTATGTCCAAGGATTTGACTTTCTTTTGTCGTTTTGAAAATAATTATGTTGAGTATATTAATAATTAAGGTTATGTTAATAATTAAGGTGAGTCTATGTTCTTTGTACAGATAACAGTAATGAGTTAAAATTAGTTAATGCTCGTAATTTATTCACAATTAAATATTTGCTATTTTTCGCTACTTTTATTTACAGTCAAAATATTGCATTTTTTCTTCGATTATATTCTAATTTCATTTAACCAGCGACCTCTTAAGTTTTCCACAAAACATTTGGTCCCCGACGATTTGGAATCGATGAAGCCGATTTCGGCTGCTTCTCCATCACAAAATGAAGACGAGGTTTCTTCACCGTCTGCTGGAAACATCCTAAGACCCCATAGTCCTAGGTTGCCGGTAGAGGACACGAGAATTTGCAGGAATTCTCCGCCTCGCTGCAACTCTCGTGATTCTGCAGAATCTCCATCTCCTCCCAGGTCTCCACTCGGCGACTCAGAGATGATGACCGAACGAGCAGCTTTGCTTCGAGGTATACCTTTGGGCACGTCTTTAAGTTCCGTGGGAGTCGCCCTTCTACCGACGATACCTGGTGCAGCAGCTTTTCTGCCTCCGCAGTCAGCCGCTATGACTGCGTATCTGAATGCAGCTGCAGTCGCTCAACAGTCTCATCGGTTGATGATGACATCGCCGCTACCGCCGAGCTTTCCTAGGGCTCCTATTTCTCCGTTGATATCGTCTTCCTCATCACCGCCAGGAGCATTCAATCATTCTCCGGTAGATCAGCCTATGCAATCGCCTACTGGTGATGGTGTTTTGAACTTTAGCAAAATAAGTCATAATAAAAGTGATACTAGTGATAGCGATTCCGATGTTAACTTTGGAAAACCAAGTTCTCCATTAGCGGGAGAAACAGGAGCTCCTTTGAACTTATCAGTGAGCAGACGAAAGGTATATCAGAAGAAGTAATGACGCAACCGTTGCCCAGGAAACAGGAATGAGTTTAAACCAACTCTTCCGCAGTGGCCACCAAATATTGGCGTGTCTCACTTGTCGTATTTTGCAGCAGCAGTAGCTGAGGCTGGATTGTCTCAAAAACCTAAATTTTAATAAAATGAAACACGTACCTTCAGCTCCCAACGAGGCTACTAAAGCTCTAGAGGTGATGAGCGAATTAAGCAAGCTTGCTGGTGAAGACCTTTTCAGAACTATAGCAAATGCAGCTCCAGTTAACTCAGCTAGCAACAGACACAGCGCTTGGCAATCTCATTGGTTGAACATAGGTGTACTCAAATGTGTGTGGTGCAAACAGAGCTTCCCAACTCTAGCGGCAATGACAACTCACATGAAAAAGGCAAACGGTATTCTGTTTGAGTCTTTCTAGTTTAGTAGGTCGAAAAATTCTACTGATTCGACTCTATTCGTTTCTAATTGACGGCATTGTACGCGTTGTCAATCTGAGCACAGCTTCAGATGTAATTCAACAATGCCCTGTGGTCAAAACATGACCGCCGCTTATTCGTCAATTCATATTTTATTCTTACTTAGTTCATTATTAGTATATCGATCTTTTATGTCTATTCTTTGTACTTTCAGTTGTTCTTAAAAACATTCGTTGTTGGAGCGGGAAAAGAGACTGGTATTTCATAATTTATAAAGATATTGCTAATTTGTAATACATATCTCATTCGATGATAGTCTGTATGATTTCGATTAATCTAAACAATATTATCGTTTTATATTTTTATGGTTTTTCTCTCTGGGATATTGTGTTAGACATGTTACAATTTGGTACAGTAATAGTATGACAGAAATAATTGAAACTTCTATCTGCGCCAACTTGCACAGTGACAAGACGGTCACTAATGCCGGATTGCCAAATCAATTAGTAATTTATAGTTTTGCTTTCTTGAACTGTACTAAAATTAATGCATAATAATATCTATAACGACTTTATATTATATTTATTATGAGTGCACTAATGTAATAATTTGCACTTTACGAGAGCTCTTTTTACGGTACAAATGACTTATGAAGAAAGCAAATTAAGTCTATATAAAATGACAATAATTGATTGAAGTAAAAATGGACTAACCTTCTCAGACGTAGAAGCGTCTTTGTTCACTTCCAAAGTATCATCCTTCTTGTCAGTGAGCTGTTTGTATTTGTTCAATGTCCAACGCAATAAACCTTTATGCGAATCAACTCTCGGACACGTTAACAGCTCTTCCATCAGAGTAAAGATTCTAAACTTCTGGGATTTTTCGATAAACTTAAAGAAGGGATAATTGTTGGATTCTTCTTCTAAAAGAGCGTAGCCGACGAGATGTAACACTTTGTGGAGTTGCTGTTCTGAGAAACTACGAGCCCGTAAGTTGATACACCTGAAAATGATATTGATGATAAATACATATAATATTAGAGTTTTATTACTTTTAGCGTCATATATATATATATATATATATATATATATATATATATATATATATATATATATATATATATAAACGAGAATTGCTCCACATCTATTCGATACAATAAAATGTGTTTTTTAACAAGAAAGTTTTATTTGCAACACAATTTACTGCTCACTACAAATCGCTCTGTAATATTTATAAAAAGGCGATTCTAACGAAGGTCAATAAAATTCCTCGAAATTCGCTTACATATGTGTATGATCTCCATGCTGAACGAGCCGTACAGTCTGTACTCACTACCCATACGGAACATAATATGTTCCGTAATATGTAATACTCATACGCTCATGAACCGTACCTTGCGAGTCATGAGGGCCTTCACATGCAAATGGTCTTGGGTGAAATGTACTTTAATCTATCCTATCCGCCTCCCTGAGCTAACACTGGTTTCTTCAGACACTGAAAGACAGAAAAAGACGGTTTCGACGACGAAGACGATAATGAATACGAGAACGATACTGAAAGTAGGCCGACGATGGCTTTAAAGACGAAGAAAAAAACAAAATCAGGTAGAATGACGGCCGGTAAAGTAAATGATTCTTTTGCTTTGACTTTGAAAGACGTAGAACACAGCATAAGACCCTTCGACGCAAAAGACGATTATCCGGTAAGAAAATTGATTACTGACTTCGAAGAAATTTCTGAGTTAATGGGATGGAATGATTTGCAAATGTTAATTTTTGCCAAACGATCCCTAAAGGGTATTGCGAAACTGTATATTCAGTCAGAAAAAGGAATTAATTGGAAACTATTGAAGAAAAGACTTATTTCGGAATTCGAAAATAAAATAAGTAGCGCTGAAATACATAAAATGCTGATGCGTAGAAAGAAGAAACATGATGAAAGTGTACAGGAGTGTGTACTGACGATGAGGGAAACTGGTAGCAGAGGTAACATAGAGGACGAGATTATAATACAATATACAATAGAAGGTATTCAAGACGACCCTGTTAATGAAGTTAAAATTTATGGCGCAAACAACTTCAGAGACTTCAAGGAAAAAATTAAATTGTATGAACTCATTAAAAAACAGACGACACACAAATCCTCTACAACTGAAACGCATAGAAAGAAGTGGACGAACAATGAAGTACGACGAGACGGCAGAAACAATGAAGCTAGAGGAGATGACAGAAGAATGTTGGAAAATAGGATTAAGAAAGAAGAACAATGTTATAATTGTGGAATATAGTAGAGTTAAATGGATTGGGAGGAACTAAGGTTAAAACTTTAGGTTCTTTTAACATAATAGTGGAAATTCAAGGCGAAGATTTTCATATTTTATTTCATGTAATCCGAAAAGGAGCACTAGACGTCGAAGTTATCCTTGGAAACAATATACTAAAACAAGCAGAGGTTACCATAACCGAAGATGGAATTATTGTATGCAAAAAGAAGTAGATAATATGTTAATGAGGATTGCCGTTGACGAGGCGACACACGATGATAATTTACAACTGGAACATATAAAAGACCCAAATATCAAGATGGAGATAAAAGAATTAGTGGAAAATTATGAACCGCGACAGACCAAGACTATATGTTTGATACAGGAAGTGACATAAGTGCAATCAGACAAGATACTTTTGAAAAGCACTTTGATGACGTCATTCTTATGAAGAATATAGTAGAGTTAAATGGACTGGGAGGAATTAAGGTTAAAACTTTAGGTTCTTTTAACATAATAGTGGAAATTCAAGGCGAAGATTTTCATATTTTATTTCATGTAATCCCAAAAGGAGCACTAGACGTCGAAGTTATTCTTGGAAACAATATACTAAAACAAGCGGAGGTTACCATAACCGAAGATGGAATTATTGTATGCAAAAATAAGTAGATAATATGTTAATGAGGATTGCCGTTGACGAGGCGACACACGATGATAATTTACAACTGGAACATATAAAAGACACAACTATCAAGATGGAGATAAAAGAATTAGTGGAAAATTATGAACCGCGACAGACCAAGACTACAGATATAAAAATGAAAATAGTTCTACATCGGGGTGATGAAAACACCGGGGTGTCCGATATTTTAATTCGCAGACAATTATCCGTAATCTTGTAATTTTGTGTACCTGTAAATACCCCCCTTACAGTTTATTGTTATGTAATAATGACGTCTCGTATGGATCGCGGACTTTTATTCTAACGTTAGTTCCCTTTCAAATAATAAAAGAACATTAATTAAGACCTACATATATATATATATATATATATATATATATATATATATATATATATGTACGGTTAAGTTCATACAAGTTTACGCAATAACAACTCATCGCGACGAAGAGGTAGAACAATTTTACGAATATGTGTTTAGAACCATAAGAGAGAACATAACAGTACACTCTCATAGATTACAATTTCAACACAAAAAATGGAACACGGTTAGATGCATCGGAAATATCTAAAATTTCGACCGGGTAGGAATAATCTTTATTAAATGAATAACTTTTTCTTATAAACTACTTTTTTTTTGTAAAAAGCAACACAGACGTTGGACATGGAGGAGCCCAGACGGTAATACCGGCAACGAAATAGATTACTTTATTACAGATAAAAAATACAAATTTACAAACAACACATTTAGATAAAAGCCAGATAATAAAAAAGAAATACTTTCAGGAGACACGATAAGGGACAAGAAATATATCAAGGCCCTTACCTGTTTAATCTTGTGGATGTACTGACAGAGTAAGGGAGGAAGATCCTTGGTCAATGCTCTTTGCTGATGATATCGTGTTAGTAGAGGACAACAAAGAAATGTACAAGAAGTTGGAGTGTTGGAGAGGGGCTAATGAATAGGGAGACTTAAGGTTAGCAGATCGAAGACGAAGTATAAAAGACCTAGAGTAGAAGGATCAGAATCAGAAACGACTTGATTAGGGAAAGGACAGGGGTGACTACAGTCTCAAAAGATTCAAGAAAGAAGGGTTTAGATGAGGAAGACCCGATGGAGAGAAATGAATGGCGACGAAGAGTAAGGAACAGCGATCCTGGTAAGGGAAAAGCTGAGGAAGAAGAATATAAGGAGAGCGGATAGACGAAATCTGGGAAAACCACCCACGAGATGGACTGATAACATAAAGAGTATATTTACTAATTGCATTGCAACTGCGCAAGATAGATCTGAATGGAAGTTTTTAGAGGAGGCCTATGTTCAGCAGTGGACGACTATGAGATGATGATATATATGGTATATATGAGACTATATATTTATGCATATACAGCTTCGGAAGTCTAAATATGATTTTAAGATGGGATTGAATACTATACCTCCAAATCAGACAGATCGAGATAACATTTTACATTGGTAACGACGTTTAAGAACTGACCCGACTTCTTATTTACTCCTCTTCAGTTAATAATATTCTCGAGAAAATTTTATATATTGAAGAATTACCAAAAATCCAGTTATGTTATTCCTTACCTTAAATATTGCTTAGGTGATAGGCATGTAAGGGCTGTAACTTGAGAAATGTTTAGAATAGGAAAAAACAAGAATTTCTTCAAGAGCGGTTCGAAACGTGTTAAAAACACGGAAATCGGCCTTATCATGCCCACCGTGATAAGCCCGATAAGCCTGGTCACGATGGGCATTCAGCATAATATATCACAAGAACAAGGATGACGTGAGGACGAGATTTGATCACGATACAAATTTTTCTCTAATCATAGTATCTACAGACGAAAAATCCTTTTTCCTGAATGTCAAGCAGAATACAAAGAACATAGAACAAAAGTCAAACAAACAAAGAACAAAAATCAGCATTAAAAAAAACCATGGAGAGTTTAAGTTATCTAATGAAGTTCCATACGACTAAAAGTAAACAACAGGGAGTAGTGGGAGTGGAACATGCACGCCACGACCCACGAAAACTGTACGGTGGTGATAAAATTTGTCCCCGTGTGATCGGCGTGGGCATAAACTGGTCATAAAGTCGGTTCAATTTGCGGCACCTCGCTTCTAACCGTGCTTCACAAAAGTGTCCACGGATTTAAATAGTCTTGTACGTATCTAATTTCGTCAAAAATAAAATGTATGTGTGTATGGTAGAGGTAATATATTTTCTAAAGAGCTACGAAGTAGTAATAGGTTGCGAAGATCTAACTGGCAACGATGCACTGAGTAAATTTATTATTATTTGTTGCAATAATGACTTTCTAATATAATTACTATTCGTGGGCTGATAATATTGCCGAATAAAAAAATTTAATGAACACATCGTTTTGCACACTTAGCCCAAAATATTTTTTCTGTGGAGATACAACGAAGTTTCGAGATCGATAACGCCAGTCAGTTAGTTACATAGTTAAGGAACCAACTAATAAGACAGTTTTTGAATATACAATTATTTTCATTTAAGTCAGAAATTTTCTTTATTTCTTGTTGTTAGCCAGAACGGCTATTAAACGTTAACAGAGATAAATAATTGGAAAATTAAAGCAATATATTATTTTATCTTTTATTAGAGTATATTATTTTATATTTTATCTTCTTATTAGAGTGCTCTCTCCTCAATGGAGGTTGGCTAATACAATTGCAAACTCTTCTCTATCTTTTCAAACGTTAAAATGTAATATTTTACTTTTCTTAATTAGTAACGAATGTTACTAGCGCCAAAATTCAAACTCCCAAAACAACTTAGGAGTGAACTTGCCAGAGCATTGAGTTAGAGTGGACTAAACTTGCAGTGTTGCAAGATGTAGTAGCTGTTGTATACTAATTTCTTTGAGTTCCAACCCTGTATTCCTAACATACTCAAGATAAATAAAGTGGAACTAAAATCTTATATACTAAAACGCTAAGCCCTTTTCTTGTCCACCACTTTACTCAAAAACCATATTAGATAATTAAAATATTTTTTCGGAATATTATTAGTATTACGTATGAGATTGTCAAGATATACTTTTGGTACAAAAATTCACTTCCGGTTTTGAGATGACCGGAAGTTAAAATTTACTAAATTTATTAAAATTTTAGACCCCATAATGTATATATGGATCGAAAGGTCTCGTCGAGACGAATCTAAATATGTACTTCCGGTTGCGATCCTACACCGGAAGTGACCCGAAACGCGCATAAAACGTCAAGATAGAGCAAATCTGACACCGGATTCGTGATCAGCATGCAAAATTAACTGCTAAATGATATCCATGTCGACATTTGATGAACTAAAAATTGCATTCCGGTTTTGAGGTCGACTTCCGGTTTCGTTTTTTTAAAAAAAGTAAAAAGTAAAAGTTTACATAACTCCCGGTTTACATATACAGATTTATTTCTGGATATGGGAATCAGGAAAGTGAAAAATAACGATTCACAAATAAAACAATATGGTAAAATATTCCACACATTAATACGTGAACCGAAAAATTTAATTTGGCATGGATGTGTAAGGGGCAGATGTAAAGAACGAATGGCAAAGCAAATTCTAAGTTAACCAGAAAAAGAAGGATGCCACAAAAAATAGATGGAAGGAACAGTAAAAGCCATTGACGAAAGAGTACTACACTCACGGGCACGAAAAACGGAGCACTTGCATTTTTAAAATAACTTAAAATTTTAATTCTCTATAAAGTTTTGTTATAATAATTTAAACACAAAAGAAACAAACTGTTTTTGTAATTTCTAATAAAACATAATTGCTTATTCGAAAAAAAAAAAAATGCATAAAAAATCAGAAATAAAGAATACACTATTCTTATTACTTTTAAAAGTGCAAAAATAGCTGTTGGTATTCTATTGTTATTCTTTTGTACCTGTTGATGTGAGTAAACTGTCAAGTAGAATCAAGTCTCAAATACAATTTGAAGTTAAATTGCATTGATTTAATCTTAAGAATTGGGGCTGTAAATCCTCAAACAGCGGCTGTTATTATTGCGTTGCTTCAGATCTGCAACAGGCCTATAACTTCTCAGGTGTCATCGAGTTAAGCGGCTTCAGTTTACCAGAAACCAGGCTCATTTTACTGTAAATAATTGGAGGCACGTTTTATTTACTGATGAGTCCAGATTTACCTTGCGGTCTCTAGATGGGCGTGAGAGAGTATGGAGAAGACCATATGAGTGTTTTACAGAATGTACCTTCAGTCCTAGGGGGCTCAATCATGGTGTGGGCTGGAATTTCTCTAGACACATGCAGAATTGTACATAGTTCCTAGAGGCTCCATAACATCTGCCAGGTACAGTTGCGGTCACGGAATAGTTTACAGGTTCACGTATCTAGGAGCCCATTTTTTAAATTTTTACTTCGTTTAAACGCACCTTTTACGTCAAAGTGACGTTGCCAGTGGTGTACTAGCTAGAATAGGTAGATTAAATTAAAATATCAAAATATTTTACAAAATGAAAAATATAGAAAACAGTTTTTTGAATAAAATGGATTATGATCTTAATAACGAAAATAAAGAAGTCTTTTTTTTAATATGCATTTTATTTTAAATCTATTTTATATTAAATAACGATAAACAATGATAAATAATAATTAATATTTGGTGGAAGCCCCATTCTTGTCAATACAATTTTGCAGTCTTCTGTTCATAGATAGCACCAATCCCCTCATGTTATAGTTAACAAGCTCTTCCCATGCCTGCTCAATTGCTTCCCATAATTCAATTCTATTCCGTGGTCTAAGGTTTCTTTCATTTAGTTTCTTTGTTAACTCTGCCCACACATTTTCGACGGGGTTAAAGTCTGCACTACGGGAAGGCCACGGAAGAACATTAACATCAGTTTCTTCTAGCCATTCTCGAACAATTCTACTCGTATGCACCGGGCAATTGTCATGTTGGAAGATAAAGTCGTTGTTGGAGAATCTCTGGATCACCGATGGCAACATTGTGTGCTCAATAATATGTTTGTAATATAATCCTGTTAACTTCTCCTCTACATGATAACAAACGCCCGGGCCTTCGGCACTTATCCATCCCCATACGTTGACAGAGAATCCTCCACTATTTCTTAAATGATGCGTATACTGTTCATCATACCTATGATTTCTCGGCCTATAAACTCTTATTCGACCATTATTATACGACTGAAATACTTTTTCATCGGAAAATACAACCCTAGACCAAAAATTCTCATCGCGGTTTATAAATTCATTACAAAATTCAACTCGTCTCCTCTTGTGATCCTCAGTCAAAAAAGGTTTCCGTGCAGCTACACAATTTAGCAGTCCACTTGCTTTAATTCTTCGACGTGCAGTGCGAATACTGCCTGGAAACGCTGCCTCTTCTCTTGCCTTTTGAGCTGTGGCAAAAGGAGATTCTCTCAAATAATCTACTAACATCTCATCCTGTTGATCTGTGGAAATCTTCTGCCCTCCTGAACCGCCCAACCGTGCTATAGAGTGAAAATTATCCCATCTTTGCTTAATCTTCCATATGCACATATGACTCACGTTCAAATCAGCAGCAACTTGCCTTAGTAACCAACCTTCTTCGAGTTTGGCAATTGCTCTTGCTTTTTGCGCATAATTCAAATGTATTCTAACCATTTTGGAAGAGTTTAATATACTTTTATTTTATTGTTGAACACTCGCGAAAGCATTGACGTTTTGAAATTTTTTGACTTTGACATTTATCAAATCCGTACGACACTGCAATTTTACAGTATTACAATATAAAAAGTAAGGTGTAAACTATTCCGTGACCGCAACTGTACATTGATGAAATTCTCCAAGATTTTGTTGTGCCTTATGCTGGTTTTATTGGAAATAACTTTGTTCTGATGCATGATAATGCCAAGCCTCAGTGCGAGAATCACTCAACAGTTTTTAAATGAAATAAAAATTCTTGTAATGGATTAGCCAGCATTGAGTCCAGACGCAAATCCAATCGAACATGTTTGGGCAAAGGATACAAAGTCGTGTTCCTGCTCCTTTAACCTTAAATGAGTTACAAGAAGCCATTTTAGAGGAATGGGAACCTATTCCTCAATATGGCATTTTTAACTTGATTTTAGGCATGCCAATAAGAATTCAGGCAATAATTCGAGCATGTGGAGGAAACATTATTAAATTCAGTTAGTCCGGACACATGATTTAAGTTTTCATTAATTGAGCATCATTTGGTTTTTACTTACATTTTTTCCCTTAATTTTTAAATTATCTACTGAAACAGTTCTTTGTTCAAAAGTCAAATTTTTATTAGAAATTACTTAAAACAGTTTGTTTCGCTTGTGTTTACGTTATTATAATAATAAAAGTTTTCGTGCCGGTGAGTGTAGAACAAGACAAATTGAAGCATAAAAGATTATCCTGTGATTATGAATATTTGTGATAGTTGTAAAAATATACAGTGTACAAGAATAATACAATTATTATTACAACTATTATTCACGACAAAGGTAAAGGTAAAAGCGAACCTGACAAAAGAACATCTGGCTAAACGGTGGCAAGTTTTCACTAAACACAAAAAAATGAATTGTTAGAATACGAAGTAATTTTGTTTTTTAGCGAAGTAATTTACAACGCAAATCGCTGTCTTATAACATTTCTTTCTTGTATGATTGTATAGATACAGTTCCAATAAATGTCTTTCAGTAACGCTACAAGATCAACTGAAAAAACGTAAATAACAGCAAATAGTGAACTGTAACAAACTAAAAGCCAAAATTACAAAACATTTGTACCTTTCCAAAACAATTGACATCACATGCAGCATAACATCGCATTGTAAGACGTTTACGATTAGTGTGAAAGATTCATTCAGCTTGGGTAACTTGGGTGGAGGACAACATTCTACTTCTCCTTTTGCCTTGTGTCTCTTTCTCTGCGCTTCTTCAGATTTGGACAATTCTTCTCTGGTGTAATGGTAGAAAAATACGTTGAAGTCATCGTAGTACTGATCTTTCAATTCGTAAACTCCTTTTCCAGATCTGTAATTAGTAAATATAGTTCGTTAGTGTTTTGAAGTATAAATTTTTAAGATTTTGTACTTTATCCAGATTAGATGTTTATACATCTAAGCCGAAGAAAGTGTTTCTGGACTTTATATAGACCACATACCCGATATTTCCAACATCCTGATAAATTGTTTTTTGGTCGAAATAATCACGTTAAATATTTTATGATAGGTTTTTATCAAGAGATTAGCCAAATATATGGAACAAACATTACAACTTTAATGAAACAATGGGCGAAGTTAAACATAAGGATAGCAAAATTGAACAACAGAAGAATTTTTTTATTACGTTGTAGAACATCTAATGTTACACCTGAGCACGTTCGTAACAGTGTTTTTAATCTACGAAGCTTATTATACGCAGGTAATGACAATTTTTTAAATATTAAAGTAGATAAATTCATTAATGAGATCCATAAAAAAACATTGAATTTAGAAATAAAAATAACTTGTATTAGTGTTTCAAATGCGAAAACTGATATTAATAAAATTAAGTGTGAGTTACAACAATTTGTTCCTAACAACATATTAATTGAATATGAACAAAGGTTAAAGAATAGTTTTTTTAATGTTTTCAACCAAGTCAAGCGTACTAACATAAAAAAGTTTGAACATCTCACTAATAACTTATTTTCCAACCACTTATTTTTAAACAATGACAAATGGTTTAAAAACTTGTCTAGCGTTGACTTTTAAAAAGAAGTGTCTGATTTTCTTTCCCTTGGTCCGAAATTTAGTGTTGAGTGTACACCCCCAGATTTTAAGTTAGACATTTTTTTAACAGATGTAGACCCAGATGTTTACCCGTGTGGGATGCGGGTCGCTAAAAAGAATACACCCACAGTATCTCCTACTGGTCGTGAGTTTCACCCACGAACGTTCATGATATGAGCAATAGCTGCGAGGCCTCGGATGATGAGCTTCGCGATCCGGATGGCACCCGGCGCATCTTCTCGTCCGGGGAGGAATGTGTGAAATCAGTTACCGGGCATGTAGACGTGACACATCAGGCTTTACATGCGAAATGTGCTACTGGTGAAAAACAAAAACTTAATAACCGCAAACCATACAACATAGCTACATGGAATGTCCGTGGTCTTTTACAACCGGGCAAACAAGCTATTCTGGAGAAGGAACTGGAACGAACCAATATCTCTGTGGCCGGGCTCTCTGAACTTCACTTCCGCAACGAGGGGCACTACATAACTAATTTGGGACATTTCATGTGCTTTTCCGGCAACACTAACAAAAGTATCAATGGTGTTGGCTTCTGGGTTTCAAAATCTCTTTCTCTCTCTATATACTGGGATATCAAGCTATCAGTGATCGTATAATTTCCTTAAAACTAAATGGATCTCCCTCTATTGTACATTTGATTCATGCCCCCCTGGATTTCATTTGATACCCCTCAACTGCTGATGATGATACAACTGAATATTTTTTCAACGAGCTGGAATCATATCATGGATTTAAACTCAAAAATCGGTGTTACTATGGCTGACGAACATATACGAAATATTGTGGGTAGATATGGAATAGGTGAACGCAATTCAAGGGGAGACCGCCTTATCCAGTTCTGCGTTGACAATGACTTGACAATAATGAACTCTATGTATAGGCACCACCCCAGAAGATTGTACACTTGGATCTCACCTAACGGACGACACCGAAATCAGATCGATTACATAATGATTAAACATCGCTGGAAAACATCTATTAGCCAATGTAAAACACGACCTAGCGCTGACTGCGGCTCTGACCACCAACTTCTTGTTGCAACGCTAAAGCAAAAATTCAAGGCATGTGCTAGGATCCGAAACAAGAGGATATCAAAAATAAAAGATACACAACAATTTAAAATCCAATGTAATGAAAGATTCGAAAATATTTTACCAACTATCGTCACTCATGATTCCGAAAAGATT
This sequence comes from Diabrotica balteata, assembly GCA_918026665.1. NCBI lineage: Eukaryota > Metazoa > Arthropoda > Insecta > Coleoptera > Chrysomelidae > Diabrotica > Diabrotica balteata. The sequence continues at coordinate 54,266,034 of OU898281.1, forward strand.
TGGTTATCTTTTAAAAATACCTTGATACAGACCTTGACTGACTGCGAGGCACAGTCTAATGCCGTCTCAACCGGACCAAAAAAAGTGTGGATGTCTACAGATACTTTTGACCTCGTTGAAGAACGTAGAAAACTTAAAATTGCTGGAATCGAGAACCCTCTCAGGAATTCCCAGTACCGACAGCTATCTAGAGCTATTCAGGCTGCTTGTAGACGAGACAAAAACAAGCATATAGAGAAAATCTGCAGAGAAATTCAACTACACGCCGACACAAATAACACCAAAGAACTCTTTGATAAAGTCAGACAACTCACACGTAAATTCAAGCAGAAATCTTGGTCTATCAAAGATGATGAAGGTAATGTACAGACGGATTTGGACAAGGTTATTGATGTTTGGAGGGCGTATTGTAAGTCTTTATACGCCAATACGGACCAGATGCCAGCGGACGCCCCGTTTGTACCTGACTGCCAGACCTCCACTTTCCATTCTCCTTCAACAGAGACACACCACACTAGTTTTGAATCTGAACCTGACATACTTTTTTCCGAGGTGGAATTCGCTTTAAAAAGACTTAAGTTAAACAAAGCAGCAGGATATGATCTCATTACTGCAGACGTCTTGAAGCATCTTCCGGAATGTGGAGTGAAAATATTACATCGATTGTGCAATGAAATATGGCACACAGGCGTCTGGCCTGAGGATTGGAGAAAGACCATAATCATACCTCTTCATAAGAAAGGTTCAACAAATAATTGTAACAACTACAGGCTATTGGCTCTAATATCACACGCCAGTAAGGTGATCCTCTACATACTGCAACGGCGTCTAGAAAACTTCATAAGTTGGCAAATAGCACCTGAGCAGGCTGGATTTGTAAAGGGCAAAGGTACTAGAGAACAAATCCTTAATGTACGAAACATCATAGAAAAAGCCAGAGAATACCAGATCCCGATATTTATATGTTTCGTCGATTATACAAAGGCCTTTGATAATGTTAGATGGGACAAACTATGGAACATATTGACGACAATGGGTGTACCTAAACACTTGACTCACCTTATTAGCAAACTGTATCAAGATAACCTGGCATATATTCGAATGGACGGATATCTGTCTGACAAATGCACTTTGGAGAAGGGAGTACGCCAAGGATGCGTTTTATCTCCCTTATTATTTAACATCTATTCGGAGTTCATAATGCGCAGAGTTTTGGATGGTTGGGAGGGAGGAGTAAACCTAGGTGGTGTTAAGATATCTAACTTGCGTTTCGCAGACGACACTACACTTCTAGCTTCTACTTCAGAAGAAATTACTAAATTATTAAAAAAACTCGAGGTAGAAAGTGCTAAATTTGGACTCATGGTTAACTACAACAAAACCAAAATCATGGTTATTGATCGCCAACAACAGTTTCCTGAAACCCAAACTATTGCGGGATGCGAGGTAGTCTCATCTATGATATATCTTGGAGCTCTAGTAAACAACACAGGCAGTTGTGAATCCGAAATTAGAAGACGCATTCAACTAGCAAGAGCAGCAATGAGTGAACTAAACGGGGTCTGGCGTGATCGTCACATTACTATGACAAACAAAAAGAGACTCGTTTCAACTCTGGTCTTTTCCATATTTTACTATGCATGCGAGACATGGACAGTCAAAGAATCAGATCGACGACGTATAGACGCCTTTGAAATGTGGACATGGAGACGCCTGCTTCGAATTCCATGGACGGCTCGCCGTACAAATATCTCGGTTCTGGATGAAATTAAACCGGATCAGCGTCTCTCTAGTACCGTTTACTCTAGGATTTTAAAGTTCTTTGGCCATATCCATCGAAGTGATCACAAAATGGAGCGGTTGGTGGTCCAAGGAAGGCCTCAGACTCAACGCCAACGCGGAAGATCTCCACAGCGATGGGCGGACATTACTAAAAAGCTTCTCAATAAACAGTATACTGAGGCAATACATATAACTGATGACCGCGACCAGTGGAGAAATATTATCAATCAAACTGTCCGAGCTGCTGAAGCCCAATTATGAACCACAACACATCTACTAAGATGTTAATGACTGTGATGATGAGAAAATATCATCGATGAGGTGACAGTTGAATCCAAAGATCTACTTAGGGCACAAGTAACAAATGTGGTAACGAATTATCTACACAATTCAACATCTAAACCCCCCACAACATTAAACAAAACGTTTAAATATGTTCAAAAATATTTCAAGTTACATTCTCAGACATATATATTTTACAATCTGGCAAAGGTGGTTGTACGGTAGCTATGAACAAACAAGATTATATCGACAAAACATTAACGTTGTTAAACGACAGATCGACATATATTGGTTTGGACAAAGACCCTACTACAGTGATACAGAAAAAATATAATGACTTAATAAAAACATTAAAAAACCAACATCAACTTACTGAACAAGTTGCAAAAAAGTTAACAATCTATGACTCATATTCTCCTAAACTTTATTGTTTGCATGAAGTCCACAAATTGGACGTTCCTCTCAGGCCTATTGTAAGTTCTTTAAAGTTCACTACGTATAATATTTCTAAATTTCTTGCTGATATATTAAATGATGCCTTTGAATATCGCAATAATTATAATTCTAAGGACACATTTACTTTTGTCAATGCTGTTAGGGGAATGCAGTTGCCAAAAGATTATGTTTTGATTTCTTTGGATGTGGTTTCTTTATTTACAAACATTCCACTAACTATGGTCACGAACATTATAGAATCAAATTGGAACCTTATAAAAGACTACACGACATTCTCTAAAGGTAATTTTCTACTAATTCTCAGGTTCATTTTTAATAATACTTATTTCAGTTTCAATAGAAAATTTTACTCCCAAATTTTTGGAACACCTATGGGTTCCCCGATTAGTCCCATCCTTGCTACTATTCTAACTGATCATCTCTTAGACAATGTGATCACGCAATTACCTTTCGAATTACCATTTATATATAAATATGTCGATGACATCATATATGTGCAGTTCAATCTTATCACATCAATACCACATTAAACATCTTTAATTCATTTAACAAACATCTTCAGTTCACAATTGAAACAGAGACAGATCTTAGTATACCATTTTTAGACACAAAGGTAATAAGAACAAATGACAACATTCTGACATTGGATTGGTACCAAAAGCCAACTGCATCGGGCAGGTATATGAATTACTTTTCAAACCACACCACTCGTCAAAAATATAATACAATATTGGGTATGAAAAATAGGGTAATGTCCATTGTTGATGATAATTTATTACAGAAAAATCTGGACATATTATACAAAATTTTTCGAAACAACGGCTATCCTAAACATATTTAAAAAAAAACTCATTTACAGCAGTAATTTCTATGATGGTCCTGTCCTTGATTCCAACAATGAGTCAATCAAATATAAAAAACTCCCCTTTATCAATGGTCTAACTCATTCAGTCATATCCATATTAGAGATGCCACTCTGGAACAGGATCTGTTCTTTTCGAAACAGGTTTTTATTTGGAACAGGTTGGAACCGATATTGATCAATAAGTTTTCCTGTTCCAATATAACAGTTTTTTATCACAACAAACCAGTGTATTTACAATTACTTCAGAGACCGGTGTTGCATTGCTGTTCTTTTATATGGTTGTTGCAGTTCCAGTGGAGTGGAAAGTATGTGCATGCGCATAAACCATGATTGTAAACTGTGAATTGTCGACTCGAGACAAAACTTCAAATTTTCAAAATATACAACCACAAATACAATGGTCTATTGTTAATGCAACAACCTTTCTGGAAGAAACCGAACCGGTCCTGAAACAACCCATAACACAGTGTTAGACTTGGAACAGTTTGGAAATGAAGCAGTTTTTTTGAAACAGATAATTTTTGGAACTGAAACAGGTTGTAACAGTTGTTGAAAAAATCTCTGTTCCAACCATCCCTAATCCATATTTAAAGATGTTTCCAATATTAATATAGCTAAATACAATACCATAAAGAGCAAACAACTTTTTTCCAAAATTAAAGATCCAGTACCAACCTTATATAGGAGTAATGTGGTATATGAAATACCGTGTCTAGGATGTGAAAAAAGCTACATTGGCCATACATCGCAGTGGCTAAAACAACGTATCACACAGCACAAAAGTGATTGCCGCTTAAGAAAAAATAGTTGTACAGTAGTCGAGCATTATAAAAACACCGGTCATCTGTTACACTATAACAATGCTCGTATTTTGCACAGACTGACAATTACAAAAGTAGGTTATTTTTGGAGATGTACCACATCAACAAAAATAAACAAACTTTAAATTATAAAACAGACATGGGGCAATTAAGCAACATATATTGCAATATATTGAACAAATTTAAAACTCACTCACCTTAATGATTAATCATACTAACTAGCCTTAAAGATTAATTAAAGAAATAATAGTTCTCTAATGTTTTCTTACATTGTTAGTTTTTGCATTTAAATAACTTTTAGTTGTTTCCATCTTATTTATTGTTAACGAACGTGCTCAAATATATTTATATTTTAACATGCATTATACAATTATACATTATCAAAAATGTTTATCTTAATGTCAAGTTTATTTATGTTTGAAATCTTTTAATTTCTGTAAGTATTATAAATCTAAGTGTACGTCAGTTTTTTGAAATGTTTGTTTTTTACAGTTACTCCTGATGAAGCTGTTAAATAAATGGCGAAATATTGATTTTTGAAAAAACAAAGATTTTTATTTAATATAGACCACATACCCGATATTTCCAACATACTGATAAATTGTGTTTTGTCGAAATAATCACGTTAAATATATATATATATATATATATATATATATATATATAATATATATATATATATATATATAATATATATATATAATTATATATATAATATATATATATATATATATAATATATATAATATATATAATTATATATATAATATATATAATTATATATATATATATATATATAAATATATATATATATATATATATATATATATATATATTTATATATATATATATATATATATATATATATATATATAACACTGTTTTTGATGGGTTGGAGTCAATAAAAAGGACTATTTTTTACTCGAGCTTTCAATTGTGATTACAATTTTTATCAATAAAAATTATTAATTTTTTTATATATATATATATATATATTATATATATATATATATATATATATATATATATATATATCTAGCAGTATATCGCATTTTATTGCACGCAGCGAATACGCTAATTTGAAATTTGAAATAAAATTATCTTTCAATTTGTTCTACAACATACCCGTGAGCAGGCTTCTTAAAATTAGCCAATTCTTGAATGATATCATCTATTTCCACTTCTCTAGAAATCAAATCTTCCGGAATTGTTTTTACTAACTCTGAATGTGGCAACGGTTTAATACAAAGATACTGGATTATCTCCTTCCGTATTCTATCCTCTACTGTGACGTTGCTTACTCCTGGCATATACCTGAAGAAAAATAATGAAATTTGTAAACGAATTTTTAATTTTTTTTTTAAATACAGCTGATTACACCAACTATTTGTGTAAATACTTAACGAGTTTTGCAAATGACAAGTGACAGCGCATTATATATATATATATATATATATATTAGTAATGTAACAAATGTCATTTTTTAAACATTCGCGAATGCGAATATATGCCACCGACATTCGCGAATGCGAATATTCAGTTTTTTTTTTAATTTGGCAATTTTAATTGTCTCCGGCACTGCCGGCAGTCTCATTTGCGCGAGGTGTGTAGGATTGGAAAAACATTTTTAACTGCTTTAAATTGTCCAGTATCATTCTATCATATTTGCTAAAGTAAAGATGTGTGAAACAGTTGTATTTATTGCAAAGAAGTTTATTGTAGGCGGTTAAGTTTATTGAGGGGACGTTTAAAAAGGTATTTATTTATAGTCACGTCCGGGCCAAAAACGTAGAAAGCACGTTTTTCGATCTTATTTTCTCTTGTTATAATCAAATTTGACTTGTTATAGAGAGAAAGTTATAGCAGAGAACTAAGTTCTCTGGTTATAGTTCCAATAAAAATTTCACGGGACACAAGTCACTCCACTTGCCCTGCTCTGCTCGTGCACAAATACAAGTGAATTTTTTAGTTAAAGTGTGATTAGCGATTTATTACTATGAGTAAATCAAATTATAGTGAAATATGGACTTATTTTTCACCACTTTTCGATACTGAACGAGCTAAATGCAAGCTGTGTAATATTCGCAAAACATTCGCACAAATTTTGCGAATATGCAAAAATATGCGAATATTCGTTACATCACTAATATATATATATATATATATATATATATATATATATATATATATATATATATATATATATATGTATATATGTATTATACAAGTTGTTTTTGTGATCGGCTAGTATAGTAAAACTTCCAAAGATTCGTGAGGGTGTAGTCAAAAAGGCCCAGTGATTAAAACACTATTAACATAATATGTATACTAATTTATTGAAAGTCAAGCTTTCGAAACTGTTTAGTTTCTTTATCAAGATAATAAATGTTGAGATTAAAATAGTCCGAAAGCCATGTTTAAATTAAAAAAATATAACACATAATTGTAAAAAACGAACATTCAAAAACACATAATACAACAGAATTATGTTCTTGTATTATGTGTTTGAATATTTGTGAACTACTTGAATTAACATGGCTTGCGGACTATTCTAATATATATATATATATATATATATATATATATATATATATATATATATATATATATATATATATATATATTAAAATCTCACTAACACACTTGCACGTACATACTTATTTGCCTGCTGTTTTAAGTGAGAAGAATAAAAATAAAAAAATAAAAATGCCAAGTAAAGCGAAACAAGGAACTTAGATAGTGAAGTAAACATGTGCAAATTGGCACGATCTTAAAAAAAAACAGAATATTGTTGACCACATGAAACGATGGACTCTGGATCAGGAAAGCGTAAAACATTGAGAGCTGGTGAATGTTTAAAGATGGATAACGCTCTCTACATGTGGTTCATACAAGAACGTTCCTTATACATTCCTTTATCTGCAGAAATTCTAACAGCAAAAATAATTATAAGTTTTAAAAAAAAATTTACATAGAAAAATTACTTTCGTATCAGTGTTAAGGGGCTGGATGAATTTAAAAAGCGATTTGATATCCGTCTGTTAACTATATTAACTATGTGTTAACTATATCAGTTGCAAAATTGTCAAGTTACGAATATGACTGTTACTACTTATCCAGCATTTTAAAGACAATGTCAAAGAATTGAGTCTTCTTCCTGACTAAATCTATAATGCAGACGAGAGTGGACTGTTTTGGAGACTGCTGTCTAACAACAACATTCGTATCATCAAAAGAAGCGAGCGAACCAGGTTTTAAAGTGAGTAATGGTGTAGAATCACATTTATGCCCTGTTCAAATGCTATTGGAACACACAAATTGGATTTGTTAGTGATTGGTAAATCTAAAAATCCCACAGCTTTCAAAAACATTTGTTTGCCAGTCTGTTACATATAAGAACCAATTTAAACTTTGGGCCACGAGAGAGCTCTTTAGTGAACAAAGATTTTGTCCCAGAAGTGAAGAAATTTACGAAAAGATCTAACTTACCTATAAAAGCTTTACTCTTACTTGACAGTGCTCCACGACACCTGGATCTCTGTTTTACCTGATTTATCCAAGCATCATGGAAAAAGCTATTGCTTACAATGAATGTTGTATCGCAGGAAATAGAAAATATGATCCTGAAGATAATCTACCTATTGTTGATTGGTTTCAAAATTTTTCAGAAACAGGATTCAAGAGAAGTGAAGAAGGTTTAAATTCTTGGTTTCAGGGGACTAAAGAATGAGCAAATTATGATGAAGAAATATGTAAAGCAGTACAAAAAAAGAAAGCCTAGTAGAAATATTTGACCCACCTTGATGATATCCAATCTCCGAAAGGAGAGGAAGCGAAAGAAGAAGAAAGAGAATGAACGATTAAAGAAAAAATAACGCTTTTACTCCAAAAAATTTCAGTTGTACAAGAATGAATCGGTAAACTCTACTGAACAAAATCGTCAACTATGGGATCATAATGTGGTAACACCAAAAGAGCTGAATCTTATCTTTTTAATCAAGATTTTCTGAAACACATAAAATTATTTAATTCTACTCCGAACGTTAGTGTGGTTAGTTCAATAATTCTACTCCCGGTGTCTTAGATCCAAGCATTTGTGGTATGTTGACAGTTTGTTTATCTAAACGTAGATATATTTCTTAGTAGTAGAAAACGCTAATTGTAAACATTCATGTAAAAATGTGTTACAGTTGATGTAGGTATTAATGATTACAATATTGCGTTTGACCTATCAATGAAACGGAATTGGATGAGGAGTATAACCACGTAGAAGAAACAAAAATTTGACAATAATGAAAATTAAACTGACACCAAGGAGGCATCTGATATATTCGGGCCATAATTGTAAATCGTTACATTGTTTGATATCATTCTTTGCTATATTGCTTTTTATTCCATTGTGTTAATACGCTAGGCTCAGTTTCATGATTTTAGGTTCTGTGAGTAGTTACTGAACCTAATATAAAACAATTCGTTAATAATGTCATGAATGTGCAAATAACCCGGACATACTATACCATTAAAATATTTAGCAAAACAATTAAGATTACGCCATCACCTGATATAACACTGAATATATGTCTATGCAATCAACTGTAAGTATTATAGTAACGATAAATACCTTTCTCCTATGATAAATATGAGCACATGCAACATCTCTTCAACTAAATTGATGGTCTGACGAATGCTATCTTCTTCTGGAGATTTTAAACTGTTAATTTCGAAATCAGTCATAGCCCAATTAATCAAATTAAACTTGTTCAAAATATGAATCAGGAACTCGTTGCTTTCAATTAAAGAAGCGGCTATTTGAAGTAGAGTGATATCCCGGTCTAACATTTCGGTTCTGCACTTGACGTTGTGGTAAAAGAACAGAGTGTTCAGCAGGGCGTAGCCATTCCTTCTCCACATGCCTGCGTGTACTTGCGCGATCATCACCTGGGCTCGCAGAACTGGTTCCATTATCTGGACTGGTGTCGGTTTGGGCACTAGGAATTCCGCTTTGTCGAAATGTAGGTTGTATTTTTCGAGGTGTAAATGAAGAGCCGCCAAAAATCTATAAAATAAATTTTATAAATACCTTTTGTCAATCAATTACATGTTTACTAAATTAAGTCTTAGTTCTCCCAATTACAAAACTAGCATAAATTGAACTGACTAGAGTACAGAAAGTCATCTTTGGAATTGTTAATAATAAGATTACTTATTTGCTGCCAGGGACAAATAAAAAAGGCAAGAACGACATGAGAAGTAGTAACTATATTCGGTTTTACAATGAAGTAGATAAAGATATGAAAGCATAGGAAAGAGTACGAATATTATTAGATACAAAATTAGAACACCCAGTGGATCACTTACAATATTTGAATCTAAAAATAATGTATACACCACTGAGGTTCCAAAATTTGAAAGTGTGTACGCACTGGATAAAACAAAATCAGAAAATATTGTGTTTATATGGAATTAAGCCAGAATTAATTATAATGAAAATTACATTTTTAACTAACTAATGTTTGACGTTTCGATTTCCAACGCGGAAATCGTTTTCAAAAAGATTATTTTAAAAATTTTACGAAAATGTATAACGAACAAGTTGTTGTTTATAGGTATTATTTTCAAAACCTCGGAATATCAACCAAAGCTTCAACCAAAGCCGGCTGTATTCGGATGATGGGATTGCTAAACATTTTTCTTCATTAAGTATGATGAGAGAGAGCTACTTCTTCTTCATCCTAGTGAAGTCCGTCTGAGAAACACTAGGAACAATCTCGCGTAATATGTATGCATATTCGCTCCGTGCGTGACTGATGCGACACCTACCGCCTTCATCTGACAATTTGGGAATCCCAATTTTCAGGTTAAACTTATGACATATGTTTGACATTGTTAAATACATGCGAAATTGACAATTATTAATAAATTAGTTTTTTAGCTATATTTTAAAGTTTATGTACAAAATAAATGTAGTATTAAAAACTGGGTTTCTCAAAATTCATCATAATATACCTTTTCAACTCCAAATGGAAAAGAAAGGGAAAAATCTAGTACTGGCAAATCAAGTTTTTCACGCAAAAGAGCATATAATTAAAAACAATAATAGTAAAAGTTAGGATATAAAAGCTAAAGTCATCTGCAGTTAGCTTGTAGCCTTATGAAATATCATTCAAGGTAAATTATTTAAATTTTTTTCTATTTCAATTGCATAAAAATGAAACTATGTGATATTTACTTTTTCATATTAATAGCACGAATTCATCTTTTTCTTTTTTCTAATTTATATGTAATTTTTGGGAACCTATGAAAACTACAATCACTATTTTTGCTATTATTAGCACAATTAAATACGCAACGTGTATTTGCACGCATTTTTGATAAAATTTATGCGTAAAAATATTTTGTCCAATATTCCCATTTTGTCATATTTCGCCGCTACGCACGCTGGCATCGTTTCAATGTATCCCTACCATGGTCACGCACGGAGCGAATACAGGCGCACTGAGGACATGCCCAACGGCTGATATGGAAGTAATCCTGCTAATGTCAGATCCTAGTGGAGACCGTAAAAACAAGATCATTTACAAAGGAATCATTAGATCCAATTGTCAACTCAACTTGGACGTCTAACGGAAGTCAGTATTAAAGCATGCCGTGTCATAAACGAATTTACTATAAAGTTAAGTTGTAAAAACGAATGGGATAAAGACACTATTTCAAAGCTTAATAAGAATGTCACCAAGAGGTTAACAGGTTTTAAAACAGCATAAGGAACTGGAATATGAGTTAACGGGTCTAGAACTAAATATTCAGAAAGCCTGTGCAAAATACTACGCGTCTTTAAAGAGGAATCTCGCCTATTAGAGTAGAGTTAAACTTGGACAAAAAATATCCGGAACAAGAAAAAAGTGCTCGGCGAAATTGAATGCGCTAAGCAAGGAAAATTCAGTTACTCTCCTATGGATTCCAAGACATAAAAAAGTGAAACCGACAAGGGAAATCGAAAGAGATGTAAATCATAAAGGATCCGCACAGTGGGAATAATTACAAGAAATGAGATAACCAAAAATAATTTTACGATTATTAAAAAAAAACTCAAATTTAAGATGGCATTAGTTTAAACTGCAAAAGATTTCATATTGCAAAGGATTACTTATACATAGACCATTGTCAATTAAGAGAGACTAAAAACATTAAACCGCGATCACTCGCGCGAGAAGCTGTCAGCACCCCAAAGGTTTTCCCTGATTGCGGGAAATACACAACAACCTGGCTAGCACATTTCTTCACAAACATAATTCAGACCGGGAGAATAAAAAGTTATAGCAATACTAAAACCGGGCAAACCAGCTGACCACTCAAAAAACTATCAACCAATTGCTCTATTTTCTATAACGTATAAACTTCTTCGCGTACCATATCAGAATTATTCGACGTTGGCGATCACCATTGCGAAGGCTTCTCGATCTTCTGCAATATGGAATAATTGTCCCGCATTTGATATCCGAGTCCAATGTTCCTCAACCAAGAAACCTGTTTCCTTCTTACACCTCTACGGCCTTCTATTTTGCTATAAGGATCAGTTGTAATATTTTATATCGACTTCCCCTTACTATATGTCCCAGATAAGACATTTTTCGACGTTTTCAACAGTCTTTAGCAGTTCTCTATCTTTGTTGACGCTCCTTAGTACTTCTTCATTAGTTTTCCTTGCTGTTCAAGATATCTTCAGCATTCGTCTATGAACCCACATTTCCAATACTTCAATTTTGTTCATGATCGATACTTTTAGCGTCCATACTTCTGCACTATAAAAAAGTACGGACCAAACATAGCGTTTAACCATTATTTGTCTTAGTTCTAAACTGAGATGATTATTGCAAAGAAATGACTTCATTTTCATAAAAATAGGTTTAGTCATTGCTATTCTACGTTTTATTTCTGTCTGAATCTAGTTGGTCCGTTATCACAGTTCCCAAATATGTCATTTTGTGAACTTTCTCAACTTGGACTCCGCTGAATTGAAGCTTTACATCGGGATGTAAGTCACGACTAAACACTAAAAATTTGGCTTCGTTTGCGTTTATTTTAATGTCTATTTCCTCTCCTACCTCGTGAATACAATCAAGCAGAATTTGTAAACCTTCCATATTATCTGACAGAATTACTGTAGCGTCTGCATCTAATCACATTAAGTAGTTCCCTGTTGATTTTTATTCCATATGGTTGACTCTCAAGTGCCTTTTTAAATAACTGGCCCGAGTAAACATTGAAGAATGTTGGCGACAAAATGAAACCTTGTCTTACTCCTCGTTGTATGGAGATTTCATCGGTGTAGTTATCTCCATTATTAACGATAGCAGTTTGACTCCAGTACAATTTTTTAATGACACGAATATCCTTGTTATCTATTCCGATGTTTTTCAGTATCTGCATTAATTTTAAATGCTGTACTTTATCGAATGCCTTTTCGAAGTCCACGAAACATGCAAATACGTCTTTTATTGGACACGTCATTTTTGTAATAGGATGTTAAGTGCAAAAAGTGTCTCCCTGGTTCCCATAGCATTTTTAAAGCCAAATTGGGTATCTTTGAGATCTTCTTCGCATTTGCGTCTAATTTTGCTGTGAAGTATTCTTCGGAAAATTTTAAGAGTGTGGTTTATTAGGCTAATTAATCGATATTCTGAACATTTTCTCGCATTGTGTTTTTTAGGTATTGCGACAAAGATAGATTTGAGCCAATCTGTGGGAATCATTCCGGTGTTATCTATTGAATTAAAAAGTCTTACTACTACTTTTATCTTATCATCCTCTATTAGTTTCAGCAATTCAGTTGGTGTATCATCTAGACCACAAGCTTTTCTAATATTAGCATTATTTATAGCGTGTTCTACCTCGCATTTCATAATTTCTATTATCTTCAAACAACTCTGATATATACAGCCAGCTGCCATTTTTTTATTTCGTGCTCATTTACAATAATTTTGTTATTATTGTCAACCAGTACAGAGGAAACTCGTTTTTTAAATATTTAACTCATATCTTTTAGTTTTTTGTGCACATTAAATAAGTCGTGTTTAGATATTACATCCTTCATTTCGTCGCACCTTTCTCTCATCCATTTTTCTTTGGCTAATTGGATCTCTTTTTTTTTATTCTTCTCTGCAGGTGTCTATATTCTGTTTCATTAGATTTTATCAGTCGACATTGTTCCATTAATTTTAAGATGTCGTCTGTCATCCATTTATTTTTCTTGATTAAATTTTTCTATAATCATTTTTTGTGGATATTTCGTTAACTTGTTTTTTAAATTCACTCCATAGTTCTTCTGGATCTTCAAGTTGTTCTCCAATATTTTTTATTCTATTGTTAAATTCTTTTTTATGTTATATTTATATCATCAAAGTTAAGTACATTGATTGTTGGTTTTTGTAGCTGAATTCGTTTTAACCTTAGTTTAATATCTGCTACAAGTGGTTGATGATGAGATCCAATATTTGCCCCAGGAAATGTGACTTTTTTGACGCCATTTCGGAAACTCTCATTTAGAAGTATAATATAGTCTATTTGATTTCTTGAGGTCTCAGGATTATTGCCATCATCGAATGGGGCGTTCCAAGTGTATAGTCGTCGCTTGGGTAGTCGTACCAGGTTATACCAGGTGTTAGCAACGATCATATCGTTTTCTTTACAAAATTCATATAATCTCTTTCCTCGATCATTTATCTTTTTTTTTTAATCTTTCCGCTTTTTGCAATATCTAAGTATTCTCTATGTTTTATAAAAAATTGTTTTATAAAACTAGCAATAAAATGCATGTATCAATAAAGTAAGGTTAGAATTTCTTTAATTTAAACTCTATTTCATAGAAATAGGACACTGAATTATGATGGTATTATCGTGAAAAACACTATACGTAAAAGAAAAAGCTGCAGAGGAAGCAAAATGTTAACTTTATTGAAATTAAAAAGTTTTGAGATAAGGCATTTCAACTTTTGTTTGGAAAGTAATAATAACAATATGGCCGCCGTGACGTCACATTCCGGCTGTCCATTATACCTTGCATCACAGAGACACCTGGATTTGACCTACCACGTAAGACCTGGTGCACACTTAACCGCATCAGAATTCAACATGGTCGATGTGCATATATGTGCACAAATGGAGTAAGAAGCTACCATTACCGTACTGCAGCTGCGGCGAGGTCTAATCTATTAAGCACATAACGGAGGAGTGTTACCAGCGAGCCCACGAAGGCAGTTCCCAAGGTTTCCTGTTTGCGACGCCCGAGTCGATTAACTACATAAACAATCTCGATGTTTGTACCTATATAAATTCGATACGAATAAGTTTTTTTATAGAGTTCATTTTAATTTAACTTGTTTATTGTGATCACATAAATGTGTCGAAATGCCATACGATAATACAAAAATTAATCTTTTCAACAAGTGGCTTGTCACATACTCAAAACAAAAAAAAATCCCATGGTCACGACATAAATGTTTCGCTATAGCCTTCCCAAAGCCCTGATCTTAAAATTGTGGAAAATATCTATCATGAAATGGGAGAGATTGAGTTACAACTCACAACTAACTTTGCCTGAATTAAACGTCAAAATGGAAGAAATATGAAACAAATTTACTTTACAAACATGCAAATCTTGAGTTGAATCAATGCACAAACGAATTAGAGCAATCATTAAAGTTAAGGGAGGCCATACACCTCATTACATTTGTCCCATTATTTAGTTGCCACCTGATTTTTTTCGATATAGTTTCTACGTTCAGAACAAAAACTTACATTTCTCCTGTTATATAGTTGCTATAAGTCGTATACATTCACAAATATAAGAGAGCATAAATTGATTACGTAATCACGAACAGTCAAGATTTATTGTGTGTGGAAACAAATGAAAAACGATTAGCAGAAGAAAAATGAGAAATAAGTATATGTCACACAAATTCTACAGCAGTTCAGGATTTTGAAACGACATAAATACTTTTTGTACAGATATAAAAGGCACCAAGAGCTAAGTACCACAAAAGGAGCTTTTGTGTTGGTTATAAGTTAATATATATTATAAAAGAAAATATTACCTGGTGAGTGGCAGGTGTATCGATACAGGTTTGGAAGCAACATCATAGTGTAAACAGGCAGTACTGTGATCTGCTAGTTCACGAACTTTACCGGCCTCACTGGGTTCGTAACATGGGTTTTCCTCTAGTTTTTTCAGTATGGCTCGATAAGCCTTTACTAAGACGATTTTGTCGGTTCCACACCAATCTACGGCCAAGGAGATGCAGTAGGCTAATTTGATATGTAGATTAAATCCTGACTCCCATTCTGGTTCGTACTCCATATGCTGACCTACTTGACGAGTTACAGCATCCATACCTGTTAAAATTAATACATTGAGTGGCATTTTAAACTCTTCAACCTTAACGGAAAATAAATTTATGTGTCTCCATACTAGGACATTACTAGTGGACTAACCGTTGAATTATGTTCCAGCTCAAACCGGGAGGCCGAAAAATTTTATATATTTCAGTAAATCACCTCATATAAAAGTAACTATTAAATCAAGCTACACATCTCAAAAATGTCTAAAGAACACCACTATTATTTCATTCTTTTCAATAAAAACTTTTTTTTAATACACACAATTTGATTTGAAAACTTGTTCTCTAGAAATCAAGATATGCCATGAAAATTAATCTGTCAATTGCACTGTTTTATTAAGGCAAACGTGATAGCGCCTCAAATTCGTACGATTAACTGCTTCAAATTGTAAAGAAAAGGTGCTTCAAATTTTAAAGACAATCTGTATTTACTTTAAAATCTTACGAAAACAAGATTATTTAACGCAAAGACAGCCATGAAGCATCGGCATTTAACACATGTTCAAACGGTAAGTGCTGTGAATAAGATTGACGCTGGTCTTTCACAAGGTCATTTTGACATGTCTCGGAGCGTGATTTCATGTTTGCGCGATCTGAATAATTTGGGAATGTCGCTAAAAGACATTGAGGTCATCAACATGTAACTAATCTTCAAAATGATCGATATGTGGTACTGTGGTAGCATTATCTCGTCAAAATATGCATATAACTGTTCGAGAACTCTGTGTGACACAAGAAAATACCCACAACATTAGTTTATGTGATCCAACTTTGAGGTATAGATTGCATGAAGCTGGTTTGCACGTCAGATGTTCATTGCGGGTTCCCATGTTACGTCATGGACATTGTGAACTCAGATTAAATTGGGCACAATATGTCTATTGGGGCTTACAAGAATGGAGTTCTGCATTATTAGCAGATGAAGCTAGGTTTTATCTCTACCCCGATTCAAGAAGAGTGAGAGTTTGGAGAAGACCTAGAGACATGAACAGGTTATTCGCCCATATAGTGGACTTTTTCATCATCGAACTGTTCCCATTTATGTGAAAGGCACTTTGAATCAATATCAATATATTGATCGTAGCTTAGAACCTGTTGCACTTCCATTTGTCAATGCTGCAGGTCCTGATTTGCGTTAGATGCAAGATAATGCAAGGCCACATATTGCAGCAACAGTAAGAGATTGGTTTCATAATGAAGATATTACACATTTACCATGGCCAGCACAATGTATGAGATATGCTTCAGGACGGATTGCTGCTCACATGTAGAATGTTAACACTGGACAAGATCTTCTTACACAGGAATGGATTCTATTGCCTCAAAACTAAATTGTTAATTTAATTTTAAACATAATAAGTCGGTGCTAAGCTGTAATTAAAAATGTTGAAGAAAACACTAATTATTAAACACATTGGTTGTAATCCGGTCAATTTAGACATAAAAATAGTGGTCAAATAGCAAAAATTCCCGGACAGCCAAATATTGGTGAAGAGCTTTGATTTACCATTACAAATAAAGTTTTAAAAATCTCCATCGATCGTATTTGTGTGCTACAAAAGTTTTTCGGGGTCAAAGGTCAACATTTGACGTTTTTTGGATTTTTCTCGAAAACGGTACGCCTAACCTAACCTAACCTCAAACCAAAGCTATAGATCTTAAAATTCTCTACAAAAAAAAATTATGATTTTTTCCTTGAGAGTTCTAGATATAATCTACAATATAAATAGATATCAATACCTATTTGTGTCTCTTTTATATATATTATATTATTATGAAACCATTTAGTCAAGACAGTCAGTCCCTAACTGAATCCCCTCTATTTTCCGTAGGTCTCGTTCATATAACTGTTTCTTTTAGTGGTTCAGTTCAAGTGAATATAAATACTTATGACAAGCGTCTACCATTTAGGTTATTTGTTCTATTTTATCGCTCTAAAAAATGTATCAGTATTGCTTTATTTGCAATAAACTTCTAAGCGAAAATAAAACAGTGTGTTTGATCGTGGAATGTCAGATTTAATCATGGCTAGTATTGCGAGAGGTGATCAGTTTACTGAGTATTTAAGAACTCAAAAATCCGTTACAATACACATGGATTGCAGAAAATCATACACCCGAACAACTTCAATCGCTGCAGTGAAAAGACAACGTTAGTAGGAACAGGCTAGTACTTCAAAAATAAGTCTACACCTCGTACTAGAACGCGAGTAAGTGAACCAAATTTTTGTTTTAAAAATACTGTTTATTTTGTGGCAAAAAAATTGTAACGTGACTACACTAAAATTCAAAGAATCCCTGTTGAAATTAGCTAAAGATCGTACTGATGATACTTCAAAGGCTGTTCTTGAACGTATTAATTTTGAATATGATTTAGTCGCTGCTGATGCAAAATATCATCACAGTTGTTACAAATCTTTCTTAAAACCTAATACTGGTGGTAAAATTGACCGTTCACAAGATGAAACTGTAAACTCTGAGATGGAGAAAATTTTTCAAGCCATAGAAACGAGTGATAATTGCCAGTTTTCATTGGATGAATTAAGAAATGTTTGTCAAGATGTAGCTTTAGATGACAGAACTATAAAAATACGATTAAAATTATTGAAGTGTGGCAGTAGAATTATTATTACAGAGAAGCCTGGAAAATTAAAATTTATTTGTTTTATTGACAATTACCAAGATACTTTAAGTCAAGTCTGGTCTGGTAAAATATCTAAAGAAATGAAAACAATAGTTAACCCAATGATCAGTAGCAATATCAATAATAAGGTAATATCTAAAACTTAACGGGTAGTGACTCTAAGAATCGCGATACCTCAGGAATGGTAACTCTTAGGAAAAAAATCATAATGACCATTTTTGTAGAGCATTTTAAGATCTACAACTTTAGTTTAAGGTTTTTTTTATACGTACCATACTTAGAAAAATCCAAAAAACCTTAAATTTTTACCCTTGACCTCGAATAACTTTTGTAGCACACGTACGATCATTAGGGATTTTTAAAACTTTATTTGTAATGGCAAACCCCAGCTCTCCACCAATATTTGGCTTTCCGGGAATTTTTAATATTTTAAATGTCTATATTGACCGAAGTATTGTTAGATTTTTGTTTTAGTAATACTATACTTCTTAACTTATGTTTAATTATTTCATCATATTACACTGAAATTAAGATGAATTCATTGCTGACTAATCAGGCACTAGAATGTTGTCACTTTTTAAAATTCAATCAAAAATGATTGTTGAAAAAACTGTGTTTCTTAGACATTTTTGATGTGTTTAATTTACTGTATATTAAAATAGCGTGCAATCACGTTTAATAAGAGTATACAATGGTTAAATTACCCCGTTTTAAGATAGTTTTCCAAATGTAGCTCCATTTGTCGACTTGCACATTTGACACTTCTCATTAAAAATTAAAAAACTCTAGCCTCCATCCGTTTTTATAAACATAGAATTTTATCTATATATTGATTTTATTTTTATGATTTTATAAAGAAACTTGTATTACGGAGTTGAATCCTGGACACTAACGGAAGCAATGGAGAAAAAACTTGAAGCCTTCGAGATGTGGCTATACAGGCGAATTCTAAGGATATCATGGACAGACAAGATAACCAACGAGACCGTATTACGAAGAGTGGGCAAAGAAAGAGAGGTGATGTATACCATTAAAAGGAGAAAGTTGGAATATCTCGGACATATAATGAGAAACAGCACTAAATACAGATTACTGAAGGTAATCCTACAGGGTAAAGTATTCGGAAAGCGAGGAATTGGGAGAAGGAGAATATCATGGTTGAAAAACCTGAGGAAATGGTTCTCCACAACAACAACGAATTTATTTAAAGCAGCAGTTAATAAAATAATTATAGCCAGAATGATTGCCAATATTCGGAACGAATAGGCACTGAAAGAAGAAGGATAAAGAAACTGCGAAGACAGCGAACTGTCACTATCGATTGTATAAAAATAATATCTCGGCATATAAGCAGCGGTATTGCATAGTATAGTACCAGTGAGTGTAGTATTAAAGTGATTTAGGTATGCAGCAATTCAGTAGATTAAGGGGGTATGTTCACGATGCAGTTAAAATTAGTGGCATTCAAATAAACTAACGTTTAACAAATTGTTGAATAGATGGCAGCACGTGCATCATATTTTAATATTTTGATTTTCTCGAAATTTAATTCTCTGAACAGCGGCATTGTTGTCAACGAGGCTAAGTACTGGAACTTAAAATATAATATACGATCGGTAGAATAGGTATAGTTCGCTCTCTGTCGGTAGTCTTCTTCAATGTAAGTTGAAATTAGCTATTATTTGAAGTTTCACAAATTCTAATTTTTGGATTGGATCATTCGATATAATTTTTGTATCGTATTGTGTTGTTGTTCATTTACCTTTGAAATTAAATGCTGTTTTGATTTTGTTGTGTCGTTTTTTTATTTTATAAACCTTTTAAATAGTGCATATCAGTCTTGTTTCCTAATTAAATTAAAACATTAAATTTCAAGTAAAAAATTATTTATAATAAAAATATACACCTGTAAACCTCATAATTTATTAGCCCAGGAGCGGACGCTAAGGGCTGATCAGTTTTCTGTAATTTTACATTTTTCTTGGCAACAAGGCTATTGAAATTATATTTATTATCAGCAGATAAACGTAAACCTTCCGTTGCTAAATCAATTTTTTTTTATCATTTTGAACTTCACTCTGTAAAAAGCTCATTAGCCCACTAAATCCTGTTTTTAAAGTTGTAATTTCTGCAGTTTTTCCGATATTTTCCATGGACACGAAAACATAAGATGCCATAGTCGAATTATATCTTCTGGCACACATGACTCAAGCAGTTTGGTCTAAGGTCTCAAGTGAACGAAGTTGACTATCAATCATATCATAAACAGCAGAAATGTTACAAGGACTATTAGAATGTAAACTTCAATCTGGATATCCTCTCTGCCAAACCTAGACTGCAATCTCTGAATAATTTTTGAACTGGATTAAAGGTAATTTAAATTTGCGCTTACCTTTACACTTGATGACTTTAAACTTACTAAACCTGTTCTGTCATCATCTTTGTACTTAAGTTTAAATTACCTTGCACTGTATTTATCCTTTGCCTCCATCTCACTGATTAACTCTTCTTCGGAAGCTTCTTCGAATATACTTTTAAGTACCGCACTCTCCACTTCACAAAACTCATTTTATTCTTATAAGAGATCTAAGGTTCCCAGTGTACGCTAATTTTCTGCCAGGGCCGCGTGTCTACCGGTTCAGCTAACAAACTGTCCAAAGAATAGCAATTTTCGTAAATACATACGTACTACCGTTCTGCCATTTCCGCAGAAATAATACGTTCTTCGTGTTCGTTTTCTGGGTTCGAAATAATACAAAATTAAATTTTAAGTACAAAAAACTTACTTTTGTATTAAATTACACACGTGTGGTTTTATTTTAATACAGTTTGCTTTGATGGTAGGTACAAATTCGACTAACCGTATCTATGCAATTCTAATATTATTATTGATATAAAAGATGATACTATATTCCCAGACGAAAAAGTCGTAAAATTTAATTGTCTTACACTTACACCAGCACTCAGCTGGATGTGCTGAGGAATTTTTTAAGTAGGTATTTACTTGACATTTACAAAACGTTCATTTATTTGGAAATATTTTAATACACAGATTTCAGGCGACAAATCTGAATTATTTACCTGCCCAAAAATATTTATTCCAAACTGATAAAGAAATTTGCAATTGTTAAAGTAAGTTAGGTATTCAGCAATTCAGGAGACTAAGGCTCTGTAATATTCCGTCCGTGGAGGAAGTTGAAAGCTCTAAGTACAAAATTAGACGCAATCCAACTTTGAAACTGAGTTTCAAAATAATATATTAAGTTTTCTGAGTGAGGAAGAGCACATTATTCTTAATAATTTAAATTGTGTTTAGCTACACAACTGTACATAAACGACAGTTCTTGCTATACTCAATCAATTTTAATCAAACTTTTAGCAAATAGGCTGCAGTAAAAGATCACCTCGATAACTCCTTTCAGAATATCGACTTTAAGATCCCACTCTGAATTAGTGAGAAAAATAGACTATTACATCGCGAATATAAGGATTCCATTTTCTAATTACATCGTTATTGTAACAACTGATATTAAAAGTGAATGACTAAAGACTGTTTTACTTTAAAAACACAAATAATAGATACCTTGCATCATAGTTAGAAGTGACAGCATCATAGATAGTCCATGTAAGAAGCTCCTTCTTAAATCATCAGTCCATGTTTCTGGGATGACGCTCAATAAGTACCTTAAATCATATAACATATATAGAGCTCTTTTAAAGGTCTGACAAGAGGGATTCCTCTCGAACTCCAATTTACCAGCTTTGTTACATTTTCTGTTGCATTCAGAGATGAGTGTGTTCAAAAGTATATATAGTATGTCATCGTTAGCTATTAGATGATGTGCTAAGGTGGGAACAGTAAACAACTGAACCGATAAAGACGATATAGAGAAAGTATGATCGTGATCGTCTTTGATAAAGTCTTTCATTACTTGTCCATAGTTTTTGGTAAATATTTTAGCTAACGCTTTTTTGTTCTCATACTCAAGCATCATACCTGATATTAACAAACGATGCCATTGGGTCCTAGCGCTCTTCCAAAGACTTAAATCTTTTTGTAGGATGCCCTTTATGATACACGGCTCTGGATTTTGCGGTTTCAGCACAACATCGGCAAAAATGGCTCTGAATCCTTCTCCTTGTATTAAGACCTTTTCTAGCCAATTTAATATCTTCCCCGCAAATATCTGGTGAGATATAAGATGCGCATGGTTAACGAGTACCTTTAAAGGTTTGTTGCCGTGTCGGGAAGTAAACTTTTCGATATCTTGTTTAAGATCACAACAGTGCTGAAAAGATGAACATTTAACGATGGCTCTACCTTCCCGGTCAATGTTAGTAACAAACTCTGTTGAACTTCTTTGATTACATTTAAGAACTTTCGTTAAAGTACTAATAACCTGTTCAAAAGTATGTATTTCATCGTTATAGAGTATAGTACAATAAGTGTCTATATCAAAAAAGTTTTCGACAGCTCCACCTAATCGTACATCCTTAATATGTTCGGTACTTAACATGCGATACGCGTACCATACGGCAGTCTCGAATACAATTCGGACGCGCTCCTTCATATCTTCTGGTAAACCATTGCTTTGGTTTTCTTCCGTTAGTCCCGCCATATGTATGGTACAGAAAGGATCTCTCTTCCATGCTTCGCGATCGCCACAATCACAACATCCCGCACCACGAGAAGTACCCATTTTATATTTGTGATTACGATGTTCGGAGTTCTTGAAACACTCGACGCATAACACACAGGTAGGGTCCATACCGCATTCTCTGCAGGAATACGTGGGTTCGCCCAGCTTGAAAACTCTGCCGCAAACCTAAATATAAATACAAGGAGTAAGTAAAATGATTACGGAACATACGAAGTTGGAATAATATAAAACTAGCCTTTGATAGAAAAAAGAAGCTTTTTGGAATTAAATCGATTTATTTCTCAGCATAGTACCCTTTTAGCTCGATACACTTAGTAAGACGATGTTCTATTTTTTTTCCCACCCGAATCGTACTTTTGCTCGAGCTCTTCAAAATAGGACAAAGTTTCAGGGACGACTTCATCATTTGTTGTGAAACGGCGTCCTCCGAGCCATTTTTTAGGTTTGAAAACAGGAAAAAATCGATGGCGGCAAGATCTGGGGAATACGGTGGGTATTCAACTAATGCATAGCCCAATTCGTCTAATTTTGTCGTGACAACGGCCGATCAGTGAGCCGGTGCATTGTCTTGGTGAAAGTGCACTTTTTTGCCTTCCAAACCGGGGCGTTTTTGACGCAATTCGGCATCGAATCGATCTAATAATGCTGCGTAGTACTCACCATTGCTTATTTTTCCTTTTGCCAAGTAGTCGATGTGGATGATGCCCTTCGTATCCCAGAAAAAAATCCTTCAGATCGTGCTGTATCATCGATAAAAGCGTCTCCGAACTAGTCACACGTTTTTGCATTTGATCCATTGTCAGCAAACGCGGCACCCATCGCGTGGATAGCTTTTTCATGTCCACATGATGGTGAATGATGTTGTGTACGCGTTCGTAGGAAATGTTTAGAACCTCTATAAACTCGCGGAACTTAATTCGACGATCTGCCATAATCATGTCATGGATTTTGTTGATCATTTCCGGCGTGGTGACTTCATTTAGCCTCCCGGAACGCTCATCATCAAAAACACTCGTAAGATCACGAACAAATTCAGCTTTCCACAATTTTACTGTTGCTAACGAAGGTGCAACCTCACCATAAACTTCGTCCAGGTCGGCTTTGATTTGCACATTCGTTTTACCCATTTTGTGGAGGAACTTAATCACCGAACGATACTCGACTTTTTCCATTTTTTGAAAAAAAAACACATATATTGCTTGCTTTTGACGGTTGTAAAAAACCAAACTAATTGTTTTTAAAACTTAAAATTTTGACAGACGTCATGTCATGAATGGCAAATGTCAATACCGAAACCAATTCGGTATCAAGTAGCGCCATCTATCAAAGGCTAGTTTAATATCAATCTATCCTCGTACATAAAACATAAAATTTAATTCATAAAAAACACATGAAATTTTTATCATACCACCTTTCTTAAGTGAAGTATGTGTTCTCCAAAATAAACAGTATTAGATATAAAATGTTTATTAATTTGTTTAAGACTATATGGTTGCATGCCAAAGTACCTGCAACAATACATTAGCTGGCAGGGTAATCCTTAACGTAGGGATCCTGGTCTGATAAAGAAATGAAATAGAACTTTGTAGAAGTTGTAAGAACGAGTAAAAAGATAATGTCAGTGAAATTAGTTCCTGATAAAGAAGTACTGAATTGACTATACTGAATCGACAAGCGGCGATGCATCATTGAAGAATAGGCTTTGAACTAGAAATATCGCTGGATATATGCTGGAATTAACAATAACTAGAGTAATTGATAAACAGATACGTAAGGAAATCGAAATATCAGAGATTTACTTTGGATTTATACAAATCAGATCAACAACAGAATAAAAAAAATAAATAAAAAAAACAAATGTTTATACAGGGTGGTGAATGGTCAAACGGGCCATAGGAAACTCAATGAGAAATTCTAAATTGTTGAATTCCTGCTTCCCTAATTATTTTACACCAAAAGTCATGGGAAACTATTTGTAGAGGACTCAAATATGTATCGAAAACAATTGTTAAAATTGTTCTACGACTTAAACGTATTCCAAAATTTTGCTAAAATATAATACATTTTTCAGGCCACCCCTAAAAGTCAGTTCAGACGCCGTGAAAAGAATGTGTATTACGTGTTGCGTTTTGTCATATTGACGTTTCTAATATTTGACAATATTTAAATCAACTATATTATATTTATCTATGATTTAAATAGCCAAAATTTCGTGATTTATTATTTAAAAGAAAAATTAAGTTGATTAAAAAATGTACTCAGTTAAGGAGAAACCAGCAATAATAAAAATGTTTTATTCATGTTTTATTATAACATTTGTTATAGTTTTATGTTTAGAAATTATCGTATATTATCATTAGGAATAAAGATCACAGTACCAGTATATTGGAATTCATTGAATTGTTGTATAACTTAACTTAACATGGAATTAAATTTTAGTGTATTAGAATATCTTACGTTAAATAAAGATCCGGTAGTGACAGGAAAAGGTTCGCGCTATTGCCTGAATACAACATTATGCGATTTTTCGCCAACTGAATACATTTCATTATATTGATCGATTTGTAAACAATATAATTTATTGTTCACAAAGTAATATTGTTCAGTAGTAGTAGTATTTAGTAAAATTCATTGTTTATAATTTAATCATAAAATAAAAAAAATTGACAATTCAAATTGTCAAACATCTAAGATGAATATGATAAAACACACACAATATAATATATTCTTGTATTACGTGTGGCCGAACTTTTAGGGGTGGTCTAAAAAATCTATTATATTTTTTGCAAAATTTTGAAGTACATTCGATTCGTAGAACGGTTTTAACATTTGTTTTTAATTTAGAATTTAGTCCTCTACAAATAGTTTTTTATGACTTTTGATCTAAAATAATTATAGCTTACTTAGTGTACACGCACCTACGGAAGAAAAGGAGGATAATGAAAAAGATGAATTCTATGACACCTTAGACAAAGAATATGATCGATGTCCACGTCATGACGTGAAAATCATTGCTGGAGACCTTAATGCAAAAGTTGGCAAAGAGCAATTTTTCCAGCCAACTATAGGACGTGAGAGCTTACATGAAGAGTCAAATGATAACGGGTTGAGACTAATAAACTTTGCAAGCACTAAAAACATGATAGTAGGAGGAACAATATTTCCCCATAAAATGATACACAAAGGAACATGGAAATCCCCTGATAACGAAACCATTAACCAGATAGATCACATCCTGATAGATGCAAGGCACTCTTCCGATCTCATAGACGTCAGAAGCTACCGAGGCCCAAACATTGACAGTGACCACTTTCTTGTAATGGCAAAAATCAGAGGAAGAATATCAAACCTAAAGAAAGATAAACACACGAAACAAGACAGAATTAATGTTGATAATCTGCGCATTGAAACCGTTGCGAGAGAGTATAGGAGACAAATGGACGAAGAAATGGAGAGCCTGGAGGTGGGGGAAAACGTAGAGGAACTGTGGACAAAATGTAAAAACATAATAACTGAGAAAGCAACAAAAATATTGGGGAAAACCAAACCAGTTAAAGAAAACGAATGGTTTGACAAGGAGTGCCAAGAAGCAACAGATAACAAAAACAGGGCATACCTAAAGACAAATCAAGCTGGATGCACAAGAAGAGCAAAGGAAGAATACCGGACACTAAGAAGAGAAGAAAAACGATTACATAGAAGAAAAAAAAGACAATTTGAGCAAAAGCAATTGGAAAGCACAGAATTTCTAAGAAATCAAAATGAAACTCGAAAGTTCTACAGACATCTAAACAAAATGCGCAAAGAGTTTAAGCCAAGAATAAGGAGCTGTAAGGATGTAGAAGGAAACATCCTAAATGATACGGCCTCAATCCTAAACAGATGGGTTGAATTTTTCGATGCAAAATTTAATGGCCATCATATCGAAGAAGCAGATAACACCCTAGCAAATCGAAATGATTGGAATCCTTTCAACCCAAACGAAAGACCACCTACCATCGAAAACGTTGCCCAAGCCATTAAAAAGCTTAAAAATAATAAATCACCAGGAGTTGATCAAATTTGCAGTGAGCTCTACAAGAATGGTGGCGATGGCCTACTACAGACACTGCATAAGCTTTTACTTCTTGTTTGGCATAATGAGACCATGCCTTGTGAATGGTCTCAAGGCGTGATATGCCCGTTACATAAAAAAGGTGACCAGCTCCAGTGTGACAACTATAGAGGTATAACCCTGTTAACAACTGCTTACAAAATACTAGCAAATATTCTCTACGAAAGGTTGCAAGTTTACACAGTGGGCATAGTTGGTAAATATCAAGTTGGATTCACTCCAGAAAAATCAACAATTGACCAGATTCATTCAATAAGACAGATTCTCGAGAAAACATTAGAATTCAATATTGAAACCCATCACCTATTCGTCGACTTCAAGGCAGCATATGACAGTGTCAAGAGAACAGTGTTATACCAATCAATGCATGAGTTTGGTATACCAGAGAAACTTATCCGACTAACGAGAATGACAATGTCTAACTTAGAAGCCACTGTTAGAATACAGGGAGAGAGTTCTAGATCCTTTGAGATAAAGGATGGACTCAGACAAGGAGATGCTCTGGCTTGCCTCCTATTTAATATTGCCTTAGAAAAGGCAGTCCGAGATACACGAATTAGGGACGGCGGTACTATTTACAATAGATCGATACAAGTCTTAGCATATGCTGATGACATTGACATAATAGGGCGTAGCAAGCGAGATGTTGAGCAATATCTCCTAGAATTGGAAACAGCGGCGAAACAAGTCGGTCTAGTCATCAACGAAGACAAAACCAAGTACATGTTGGTTACAAAGGATCCGACAGCAAATGAGGAACGAGAAACAGTCTTTGGAAGTCATACCTTTGAACGTGTTGACAACTTCACATACCTTGGGTCGCTATTGACTGCTACCAATAAAACAAGCGAAGAAATCAAAAGACGAATAAATCTTACAAATAGAGCATACTATGGACTCCAAAAGCATTTCCACTCAAGAAACATTCAAAGAAGAACTAAAATTATTATATACAAAACATTGCTGAGGCCGGTCCTCACATATGGAGCAGAAACATGGACATTAACGCAGAAAGATGAAAGACTTTTGGGAATATTTGAGCGTAAGATACTCCGCAAAATATTTGGAGCTGTAAACGACCAAGGGCAGTGGCGTAGAAGATATAATTTTGAATTGTATCAGCTCTTTGATGAGCCAGATGTCATAACGTTCATTAAAACACAGCGACTTAGATGGGCTGGACACATAATACGAATGCCAGAAAAT
This sequence comes from Diabrotica balteata, assembly GCA_918026665.1. Taxonomy (NCBI): domain Eukaryota; kingdom Metazoa; phylum Arthropoda; class Insecta; order Coleoptera; family Chrysomelidae; genus Diabrotica; species Diabrotica balteata. Next base: position 54,294,259 of record OU898281.1, read on the forward strand.
ACCATTGCTAAAAAGCTAACCACAGGAACACCTGTAGGAACAAGAAGCAAAGGCCGACCGCGAATTAGGTGGTTAGATGGAGTAGAAACCGACCTACGAATATTAAAAATCAGAAGATGGCAACATGTTGCCAAAAACCGAACAGAATGGCGACAAATCTTAGAGCAGGCCAAGATCCACAGAGGATTGTCGAGCCAAAGATGATGATGATGATGATCTAAAATAATTAGGGAAGCAGCAATTCAACAATTTAAAATTTCCCATTGAGTTTCCTATGGACCGTTTGACGATTCACCACCCGGTATGGTATTTATTAATCTTGTGAGAGTGTATGATAAAGATACTTTAAGAGTTCTGTGTTAGACACTCAATAATAAAGAAGTTCCCGGCGAGTGTGTTAACATTGTGGGAGATATACCCTGGTAACCTGAGTAACTCTGTGGAAACAAATCCTAGTGGGAAGTAGGGTCAGAGCTAATGAGAGTTGGATAAATGGTCCACCGATGAACAGCAATAAATGCTACCTATATTATAAATAAAAAAATATTTTGTAACTTCAGTCAATCACAAATTACATATTATTTGCACGCCTAAGCTTAAAATCAGTTCAAATGGTAATTAAGGAAGGCCTAGAAATAGTAAATGGTAGCTCAACTAATAATAAGTTCTCTTCCGTCTAAAGAGATAGGTACTATCCCAAATGAAAATGGATCAATTTAACGAAGACCTGTTACGAGTTTAATTAACTACGTTATGAACGTAGTGATCTTGTAGTGGGATATTATTATTACACCTATAGGTTAATAAGATTACATGGCAAACGTAATAAGGATATGAGATTGGGATAATTTAATGTATATATAATGTCCGATTTATAGCGACTTGCGCTTTCCAGTTTCCAGTCTTGGTCCATCAAGTCGCATTGTTTGCAGTTTTCCCGGAACATGGGATTTTTTAGTGTTCTCTGTTCTCAAACTGAGTTGCCAGATTTCACAACCATAAAGTACAACATTCTTAAAAATTTTGTTTTTTTTTCTGTTTATAGATGTTTTTGTACTGTTTTTGACCAGTGCAATGAGTTCAGTACGCCTATTTTTTACCCTTTTCATCATGGAATGCGCAGACGCTATACCTTCAGAGTTCTTATTGAAATAACAGATCCATATAAAACTAATGTCTTCAATAAATATACAGGACAGAGAACCACGAAGAAGCAAAGACATACTACAACTGTCACACCAGAGACACGTATTTGGAGAGGGATTTAAATCAATCACAGAATCAAACAATTCGCCATAGGATTCCAACAATAAGTCACTGGATCTGCTGCATGCGTATAAAGGGTCAAAATTCTTTAACTATAGTCTCTACTGGGAACAAAAAAGCCTTAGAAAAAGAAGATTTCTATGAAGAGCTGGAAACTGCATATAGACAATGTTCCCTACAATAGTCAAACACAGTATCTACCATGGAACCTGACTGATTATTTTGCAACATCACTCAATTTGATACACAAAACCAAACACAAAGTAATATGGTTGCCGCCAGATCGATACACGAGAAACCAAATGGATCATTTTCTGATTGACACTAGGTACAGCTCGGACGTCATGGATTATCGCAGTTACAGGAAAGTAAATATGATCTCGAAAAACAGAGAAGAAATATAAATCCGATAAAGAAAACTCTTAAGTGTACTTCGTAACTCAAAAAGTGAAGCATAACATCGGAAAGAACGCAAATCGAGGCCGGGATACTAACCGATGTAAATGAAGCAATATATAAGCTATCAAACAATAAGTCACCCGATACTGTCAATCTGAAGAAAGAAAGAAAGCCTTCTCCGGCGACTGGAATACAGGCATAATTTGAGAAATCTATAAGAAAGGTGACATTCTCGAATACTCTAACTACAGAGGGATCATTTTATAGACAACGCTTATGAAATATTCTCCACACTTAGAATAGAATAGAAATATGCTTTATTGTCACTGAAAATTATACAATTTTATTGACAAAGCTTAGAAAAGTAAAAAAATAATAATATCAATAACAATTAAAATTTACTAATCCACTAAATTGCAAATTGCATAATAAAACCTTACGAACTAGTTTACGAATAAGTGTAAGCTGCTGCATGTGATACCCAAATATATATAAAAAATACTTTGTTGCTTGTACCTAAACGTACTGTACTTTCTTAAGTATTCGTTAAGAAACTCTTCCACTGAATAATATGAATAATAAGGTCTTTTAGATAGATATGCTTTTGTCAATTTACGGAACTTAAGGAAAGAAGTTGTAGATTTAAGTTGCAAAGGGAGATGGTTGTATAATTTTTTTGCCGAATATAATTTCTTTACTAACTCAGTGGGGGGATATGCTCAGTAGGGGTAGAATGCGAATATATGGAGTTGATTCCAGTTTACTCCAATTAGCCTCTTCTACTCAAATCCGACTCTCACCTTCACGATGGTGTCCCCTGTTAACCGAGCAACCCAGCTGGAGATCCGGTATCCAACCCCGGGTGGAAAGTTGGGTCGGAAACTGACGAGAGCGGGTGAAATGGCCCTCCGAAAAGGGGGTTTGGCGTTGGGTTAACTACCCAACCCTGTAAAAACCCATAGTTACGAAATCTAAAGTTAAAAATGCCGGACGGAAATCTCGACGACGACCTAGGCAACGAAATAAGGACAAAGATCTTAAAGTATTTACCTGGAATGTTCGCACACTCAACGAACCTGGAAACATCCGAAAACTGTGTGACATATTAGCACAATATAACGCTGACATTACTGCAATACAAGAAGTACGATGGATAGGCCATGGCATAATCGAAAAAACAAACTACAATATATACTACAGTTGCCATAGAACTAGACATGAATTTGGGACAGCCTTTATAGTCAGTAATAAAGTCAAACATTTGGTTATAGATTTTAAGCCAATAAATCCACGAATGAGCTGCTTAAGGATCAGGGGTAAGTTTTTTAATATTAGTCTTATTAATGTACATGCCCCAACAGAGGACAAGGAAGACGAAGAAAAAGACAATTTCGATGAGGAATTAGAAAGAACATATGACAGTTGTCCCAGAAATGACATTAAAATAGTAATCGGTGATCTGAACGCAAAAATCGGAAGGGAAGAAATATATCTACCGCACATCGGTAGATATAGTCTCCATAATGATACAAATTCGAATGGACACCGAGCAGTCACCTTCGCAGCCGCAAAGAACATGATCGTAGGAAGCACATGTTTTCTACACAAAAAAATACATAATATGTGGACTTGGACCTCACCTGATGGACTAACGAACAACCAAATTGATCATGTGATCATAGATGCTAGACACTTCTCAAACCTAATGGATGTCCGCACCTATCGAGGCGCCAATATTGATTCAGATCACTTTCTAGTTGGCACACGAATTCGAGCTAGAATCTCAAATGCGAAGAAGGAGAGAAGTACCAAAACAACGCGTCTCAATATTGAAATCCTCAAAAATCCGCAAACAGTAGAAAGGTTTCAAAACTATATCGAAACTAAACACATAATTCATGAGGACCTAACAATTAGTGAACAATGGGAAATGTGTAAAAATAATATTAAAGAGGCAGCAAATAATATTCTAGGGCCAGAAAGACCACCACCACGTAATGACTGGTTTGATGCTGAGTGTGAGGACATTACAAGAAGAAAGAACGATTCATATAAACTGATGCAGCAAAGAACCCGAGAAAAACAGCAAAAATATAAAGATCTCAGAAAAAAAGAGAAGTGCATTCATAGAAGGAAAAAGCGAAATCACGAAAATAGAATATTGGAAGAACTTGAGGTATTAAATAAGGAAAACCAAACAAGAAAATTCTACAAAACTCTGAATAACGCAAGAAAGGAATTCAAACCAAGGCTCAGACTATGTAAGGATAAGGAGGGGCATATACTAAATACAAAAGAAGAAGTACTGAAAAGGAGGGTGGAACACTTTAAAGAACTACTTACTATAGAAGTAGAAGATCCAAATCCAAATCAACCACCCGGAGGAGCAAGCAACAATTCACCATTAGAACCTCCGTCAATTCAAGAAGTACGAGATGCAATAAAACACCTAAAAAACAATAAATCTCCAGGAAGTGATGGTATACCCGCGGAACTTATCAAATGTGGAGGTGCTTCTGTGACTAATCAAATATATAAAATAATACTGAGAGCCTGGAATGAGGAACAAATCCCGGAAGAGTGGTGTATTGGAATCGTTTGCCCGCTACACAAAAAGGGTGACCAATTGGAATGTAGAAACTATAGGGGAATAACCCTCCTTAATACAGCATACAAAATATTTTCGAGGATCATATATGGTCGCCTAAGTACATATTCAGAGGAACTTCTCGGGGAATATCAAAGTGGCTTTAGGCCTGGTCGATCAACAACAGATCAGATCTTTGTGCTAAGGCAAATACTGGAAAAAACCAATGAATTCAATATCGATACATACCATCTTTTTGTAGACTTCAAATCTGCCTATGATAGTGTGCTAAGAAATAAATTGTATGAAGCAATGAATGAATTCCACATTTCCGATAAACTGATAAGTTTTTTTAAGGCTACAATGCGTAATGTGGTTTGCAAAGTCGAAATACAGGGCGAACAATCACAGGCGTTTGGAACGCATGTTGGGCTGCTACAGGGAGACGCGCTGGCGTGTCTCCTTTTCAACATAGCACTGGAAAAGGCAATGAGATGCCCGAATAGACAACAGAGGAAATATTTTTAATAAATCATCCCAAATTTTGGCATATGCAGATGATGTGGACCTAGTTGCCCGCACAACACGCAAGCTAGAAGAAATGTATACCACCTTCTCAAATGCCTCAAAATCTATTGGCCTGCAAGTAAATGAGGAGAAAACTAAGATGATGGCATCAACACCCAACAATAGAACCAGGAACATCGGTCCCCAATTCACGGTTGATAACTCTACCTTTGAAGTGGTTGACAAATTCACATACTTAGGCTCCCTGATCACCAAAGAGAACGCCATAACGGAAGAAATCAAGCGAAGGATAGTAATGGCAAACAGATGCTATTTTGGACTGAGTAGACATATGAGAAGTAGAAACTTAAGCCAAAAAACAAAAATAACTATATACAAAACCCTTATACAGCCAGTGTTGACATATGGATCGGAGACATGGACCATCTCCAAGGCAGACGAAGACCTTTTGCTTATATTTGAACGAAGGATCCTGAGAGGAATATTTGGTGGCATTTGTAAAAATGGTGTTTGGAGGAGGAGATACAACTACGAGGTATACCACAGATATAAACAAATATTTGGTGGTAAAGACGTAGTATCTCTTATAAGAATAGGAAGATTAAGATGGGCAGGACATCTAGCAAGATCACAGCAGAACAACCCTCCTAGAAGAATCCTTATGTCACAACCCGTGGGAAGCAGAAAAAGCGGTAGGCCAAAACTCAGATGGAAGGATGGTGTAGATGAGGATGGTAGAAAGATAGGCGCAGCAAACTGGCAACGGTTGGCAATGGATAGGACTGCCTGGCGTAATAGACTTGGGAAGGTCGAGGCTCTTTCATAGGGCTGTAGCACCATTGATGATGATGATGACTAACTCAGTGGATATTAGTCATGACTAGGTCTTGCTGGAAAAACATGTAGGTGTTTACGAATTAAGCAAACAGTTTCTAGAATATATAGAGAGGGAAGAGTTAAAATCCCGTGATTTTTTAAGTAGCTTTTGCAATGTGTTATTCTACTGAGGCCAAAAAGATACCGTATTGCTCTTTTTTGTAATTTAAAAATAACATCAGATTGGGCAGCTGTACTAGAACCCCAAAAAGAAAGGCTATATCGGAGATGAGACTCTAACAAAGAAAAGTATGTTATTTTGGAAGATGCTAAATTCATTTCCTTCGAAACAGACCTTATTGCATAGCAGGCTGAGGCTAGTTTCTTATTTAACAAATCGATATGAAGGGACCATTTAAGGTTGCTGTCTATAAAAATACCAAGAAATTTTACAGAATCAATTAAACTGATCTGTCTATTATTAAGAAGCAAGGGTTGAAGAGCTCCTTAATAGGATAATGCTACTGTCTTATCTAAGTTAAAAGAGAGTAAATTAGAGTCGGACCAGGTTTTTATTTTAAGTAGATCAGAAGTTAGAATTGCATGAGAGTTGCAATATTAGACTTCTTCCAGGTAATACTGGTATCATCAGCAAAAAAAAATGTCGTTTATAAAGATAAGGAAAACTAGAGGATCCAGTACTGAACTTTGTGGTACTCCACATACAATGCTTTTGTGACGAGAGTCAGTATCATTTGCTCTAACTGGTAGTTTCCTATTCCTCAAGTAAGATTGGAACCAATTCAAAGAAATACCTCGAATTCCGTAGAAATTAAGTTTTTTATCAAAATGTCGTGATTTACACAATCAAATCTTTGGCACAGCCACAACAAACAGTAGCAGTATAAAGATTATTGTTTAGTGCTTGATAGACCTCATGTAGTACAGAAAACATAGCATCGCTGATACATTTATTAGATAAAAAGCCGAGCTGACTTTGTGATAAAATGTTTTCAACGAGAAAGGACATAATTCGGGCTTTTAAAAGTCTCTCAATAATTTTGGATAGGACCGGTAGTAAGGCAATAGGTCTATAGTTACAGACATTAGATTTATCACCACCCTTATGAAAAGGAATAATAATGGCTGTTTTTAGGCACTCTGGAAATATACATTTTTCAAAAGAATCGTTAATTAGTGAGACCAGGACTTGCAACACATTATTTGGAAGATTTAAGAAAATTTTTATGGATAGTCCATCAGTACTACAGGAAGATTTGCTTTTGATACCACTGATTGTTTGGATCAGTTCAGATTTATCAACTGGTAGTGACCTACTTCTTTGTAGTGGTATAAAACCGTATGCAGAAAGGTCAGTTGGAAAATATCAAACGGGTTTTATAGCTGGCAAATCACATACTAGCCTAATATCCCATTACAGGATCACTACGTTCATAACGTAGTTAATCAAACTCTTAACAGATCTTCGTCAAACTGATCCATTTTAATTTTGGATAGTACCTATCTGTTTTTTTTAGACGGAAGAGAACTAATTATTAGCTGAGCTACCGTTTTTTATTTCTAGGCCTTCCTTAATTATAATTTGAACTGATTTTAAGCTTACTCCTGCAAATAATATATAATTTGTGATTGACTGAAGTAAAAAATATTTTTTTTATTTATAATAAAGGTAGCATTTATTGCTTTTAAGAGGTATAAATAATAGTCAACAATAATAATAAAGTAATAAAACTGAACATTGCAATTCCAAAATGTATCCGTTCCACTTCAAATAAATCTTTAAATACTTGACAACACTGCAGTTAATTTAACGTTACGAGCTCGATCTCTTCTGCTTGAAGGTCAGAGAAGCGGTGAATTGTATACTAATATAATTTGAAGGTCTTCAAATTCTGCTTGATCGTATTCACGAGGTAGGAGAGGAAATGGGCATTAAAATAAACTCAAACAAAACCAAATTTTTAGTGTTTAGTCGTGACCCACATCCCGATGCAAAGCTTCAATTGAGTCCAAGTTGAGAAAGTTGGACTCAATTGAAGTGCTACGTTTGGTTTGTACTTTTGTATAGTGCAGAAGTGTGGACACTAAAAGTATCGAATATGAACAAAATTGAAGCATTGGAAATGTGGGTTCATAGACGAATGCTGAAAATACTTGGACAGCAAGAAAAACTAATATGAAGAAGTACTAAGGAGCGTCAACAATGACGAGAACTGTTAAAAACTGTTAAACATCGAAAAATGTCTTATCTGGGACATATAGTAAGGGGAAGTCGATATAAAATTTTACAACTGATCCTTAAAGGCAAAATAGAGGGCAGTAGAGGTGTAGGAAGAAAACAAGTTTCTTGGTTAAAAAACATTCGTGAATGGACTCAGATACCAAATGCAGGACAATTATTCCATATTGCAGAAGATCGAGAAGCCTTCGCAATGGTGATCGCCAACGTCGGATAAATCTGATATGGCACGCGAAGAAGAAGATAAATTTTGGCCAACGCGCAAGAAGCCACTTCTTGTTTGTCGCGCTGTAATGGTTAAAACATAATTGGGTAGGGGTGGTGCCATAAGACGTCATATCTGCCTGGTTTAGGGATAAGAATCGGCCCAAAATGATAATTTTTGATTTTGGTCAGCTTTTTATATAAAATACCTTCCACTATGTATAACGTATCACGTTTATAATGCATTTAAATTTAATACTTTTGATTATTAAACAAGCCTTCTCTTTTACTTACTGATGGGGGTTTCTCAGTAATCTTCTGAAGCACAATCTCGGGATCTCCATTATATACGAATATGTCCAAGGTGTTTATCAATATATCTTGTCCTAATTCTTCATTAAAATTCCAATTTAAACAGCTTTCATCTAGAGATGGGCTGTAAATTTTTGGGACCCATAGCTAAAAAAAACAAACGGTTATTTTCTGTTAAATCATTAATACTAAACATATTTTTGTTACCAATGATTTCTCTAGTCTATATATTATACACGTTTAGTCTAAATTGGAATTTTTGTGTGTACTTATTTTATTCTAAATCACGAAACTCGAAATCCGAAGATTTCTAATTGTCTTCTTCTTCGTGCGACTAAGATTACTCCTGTTTGTCTGCCTTTTATTCTGTTTCAGTCGTTGTTGACTGTACATTATCTTTCCACCTTTTTGGCGGCTTTTATAGATGTTCGCTAACCTATCTGGTCCCAGTCGGTTTACATGTCGCCCCAGATTTGTTTTCTTGTTTTTATCCACCTGTTAATATTTTGAATTTTGCATTGTTCGCGTATACTTGTTGGTTTGTCTTTCTCTTAATGTTATGTCCGCTATTGATCTTAATACTTTCATTTCGATATTGTTTCGATATTGTTGGATTTCTAATTGTCGAAACCAAATTCAGATTTTTGCTTTAATCTGTTAATTAATTAATTTAATTGCGTCCATACCGAAGCCATTTTAGCGTTGCTTCTGTTACGACAGGAAAGATTGTTTTCACGTTCAGAGCATCTGTAAATATTCTAAAAGTAAATGTTTAAAATAGCTAAAACTAAATCCAGACACCTATTTTCTAAATGGTAAGTCAAGAGGATTTATGCATTCATGAGGCTGCAAGTGAAGCTTTGGATTATAAATACAAACTTGAAACAAAAAATCAAGAATGGTGGTCGGTGAATATGCAAACTTTAGTCAACAAGAAGAAAACTGTTTATCAGAAATGGATGTCAACGAGAAAGGAAGAAGATTACAAGATATATCAAAAATTCAATCGATACGTAAAAAAAGAAGAACTGAAAAGTAAAAAATAATATGTGGGATCGAAGATGTGCAGAGGTGGATAGATATATGGGTGGAACAAGAGATGGGCAAGCTTGGAAGGTGATAAATTCTCTCCTGAGGGAAGGAAAGGAAAAATCTAACTTACAGTTAATAGATCTGAAACAGTGAAAACACCATTATGAGGCCTTACTGACAGAGGATAGATGTAAATTCCAAGAGATCGAAATGGAAGAAATATCCAAACACACACAAATAATTGAGATACCGACCGGAGAGTTAAACGATGCCCTCAAAAGATCAAAAAACGGTAAAGCAGCAGGACCTGGAGACATCCAAATTGAGTTGGTAAAGTATGGACCAAAAATATTACATGAGATGTTGGTTCAACTATTTAACAAATGCTTAAAAGGCCAAAATATACCTGATGATTGGAATATTGGATACATCAGCTCAATATTCAAGAAAGGGGATAAACGCAAATGCTCTAATTATAAGGGAATAACTGTTATCAGCTCAGTGGGGAGGTTGTACGGTCGAATAATTAAAAAAAAAAGAATAGAATCAGAATACGAAGATATAGAAGAACAAAATGGATTTCGTGCAGGAAGATCGTGCACTGACGGTATATTCGTTCTGCAGCAGGTAATCGAAAAACGGAAGGCAAGGAATCTATCTACCCACCTATTGTTTGTAAATTTAGAGAAGGCATACGATACGGTACCTTTGAAAAAACTGTTTCAAACGTTGACGAAAGTAGGTCTCAGTAGAGAGTACTCGTATGTGGATGCTATCGAAAATATATACAAAAATGCAAGAAGTGTCGTTAAAGAAGGAAACTATATCTGAATCATTTCCAATAAAAATGGGGGCTTAAACAAGGATGTTGTCTATCTCCGACCTTATTTAAAATATATATTCAATCATCGCTAGAGCAGTGGAGGAAACAAATATCCGGAATGGGAATAGACATAGGCGATGGTAAATGTCCAACAACTTTATTTTTCGCAGATGATCAGGTAGTCGTAGCGAATGATAAGGAAGACATTGACTACATGTTTAGAAAACTAAAGAAAGAATATGAAAAATGGGGCCTCAATATGAATATGTCAAAGACAGAGTATCTTAAAATAGGAGATGAAGAAGAAATTCAGAGTTAGAAATTAGAAGCACAAAAACATGCAAGGAATATAAATATCTCGGATCTATAATATCTAAAGAAGGCAATACCAAAAGAGACATCGAAAACAGAACGCAGCAGGGAAAAAAGCGGTTAACATTCCAAACTCTCTACTATGGTCTAAAGATATTAAACAAGAAACGAAATTGACAATCTATCGAACCTTTGTAGAGCCTATTATGACTTATGGGGTAGAAGTTTGGCAGATCACGAAAAAAGATAGAAAAAGAACAGAAGTAGTAGAAATGGATTTTCTAAGGAGAGCGTGTGGTGTATCCAAAAAAGATCATATCAGGAATGAAGATATTAGAAGGAGGACAAATACTGTAGATTCTAATGTAGACAGAATTGAAACGAGACAACTAGTGTGGTATGGTCACGTGAAGCGAATGAAGACACAACAAAGAAGAAGAAGAGGAAGGCCTTCAGTTGCCTGGGAAGAGAATGTACGACACATAATGAGAGATAGAGCCATCAAAGAAGACGAATGGATGGACAGAAAACGATGGCGGTCGAAATGCGAGAGGCGGCAGAGGCTGTAGGAACACCTCGCTTATATATATATATATATATATATATATATATATATATATATATATATATATATATATATATATATAGGTAGTCCAAAATTTTTTATGACTAGTTTGGAAAAAATATGTAAATACTTTTTTCTTTTTGGGTGTGGTAGTCAATAAAAAATAAATAGTACGCCTTAGCAAAGCTCTATTTTTTATTGACTACCACACCCAAAAAGAAAAAAGTATATATATATATATATATATATATATATATATATATATATATATATATATAAAGTCAAGAGGAGTTCTGTTTAATCTGGTTAGTTGCGTGGAGTTGTCCAATATATAAATTTGCTGCTCGTTGAGGTGTTTTTCCGATTGTTTAAAATATGTATCGATAATTTGCTTCACTGTTTCGATCTTTAAGTCCCTGTAAATGTCGGAATGTGAAATGAATTAGTGATGGCACGAAGAACCTTATAAATTGTAAACCTCCAAATTGTAAATAATAAAGGTGCTTTCTAAATTAGGTGTAGATTTGGTCTATATCCACTCAATATTAAATAAATACGACCCCTAACAACTATATGTTGGAACAAGCAGTTATTTTGCAAATATAATGCCAATTTACCGAAATTATTTTATTTAATTTTTTTTTTTAATTTTAAATATGATATTAACAACATTTTTATGGCGTATGAAATTATTTTTGCGGCTTAATTATATATTTTATATTGAATATTATGTAATTAATTATTTGATAATCGAAAATTGCTGACAACTAAATGTTGGAACATGTGTTGCTTTTCCTCAAGTTTCTTAAATTTTATCAGCCTGACACAAAGAAGGATTTGAAATCAAACATACGAGTAGGTAGTGCGTTGTCAACAATAATTGCCATGGCTCATTTGAGTATGAATAAAGACAACTGTTAGTTTTATTACAAGTAAAATATAATAATGGAACGTGGAAACCCTACTGATCCGAAAGTTCGAGAAATTATTAATTATCAGTACCATGAAGGGAAAACAATGCGTGAAATTTTCAGTGAATTGACTGTAGCAACAATTACGGTATTTAATATCATTAATAAATATGTGAAACTGACAGTATTGATGTTTGCAGAAAAAGCTCAGGCCATTCAAAAGCTATTTCTTAAAGGAGTGCATTCAATTTATTTATCTAAGTCGGGAAGAAGAAACACACCACGAGAAGTAACCGTTAGAAGGAATAGAGAAACTGCTATGAATGTTTCCAGAGAATCCTGTTGCAAATATATCCACAAAAGCGGTCTTAGTTTTTATAAGGTATGTTTGATAGGTTCTTCTTTGCAATATAAATTTTCAGTTTTTTATTTATTCGAGTAGGCCAAAGAAAAACCATTGCTGAGGGAAACTCAAAAAAGGATCGTTACATTTGGGTTAAATCAAAACTTTCGTGGACCAAACATAACTGGGACAAAGTTATTTATACTGACGAAAGCAAATTTGATGTCTGTGTGGGAGATTATCGAAAGCGTGTGATTCGGCAAAAAGTGTAATTCGAGAAACATTCCATAAGGATTTTCTCTAAAGAACTGTAAAGTTTTCACAGGGAATCATGGTGGGGTTGTATGTCGGCAAAAGAGTTGGGAACATTACATTTTATTGAGGCCATAGTAAACGCAGGTAAATATCAATATATCCTTGAAACTTGGCCTTTACCAAGTGCGGCATAGTTATATCCATTCGGAGATTTTATCTTTCAGCAGGACGGAGCCTCATGCCATACGGCTAAATCTACCAAATATGGTTGGGATAACATGACATTAAAGTTTTGTCACATCCTTCTAGCAGCCCAAATCTTAATCCAATAGAGGCACTTTGACACAAAATGAAACAGCGCCTGAGAAATAACCCTCAGCGTACTTTGCCACAACTACGTATTAAATTACAAGAAATATGGCTATCAAACAACTAATTCAATAGTAATCAACAAAAATTATATAATTAAACTGTGAAAATAATTCCATATATCATAAAAAATGTTGTTAATTTCATATTTACTTAAAAAAATTAACATAAAAGAATTTCAATAAATTGGTATTTTATTTGCAAAATAACTGATTGTTCCACCATATAGTTGTTAGGGCTCGTAGTTTCTGTCTCTTTTTAGACATATTCAATCTTGAATGTACATCTATCTCACTCATGCCATTACAATGAATATCAATCGAGGTATTGCGAAATTGCATATCTTTCAATTGAAAATTCATATTTAAGATATAACCAGCCTTATAATCTCAATAAACAATCTGGGCTCTGGTATCACGTCTCGTACTAGGTGGAGTTAATAATTCTTAGGAAAACTAAATTAACTGTGTAACGACAATCGGTTATAAGCCGTGGACTACACATGAAAATTTATAGTAAGAATTTTTTTGTAGGAAACAGTAAAATGTCTAAACATATACTTAGTGTAAGCTGCTGTAATTGTACAAATCCGAGGATATGATACTTTACTTTTTAGGACAAAATTTAAGAAAGCGGCCTTTCCAAACATCTTGGTATTTTTGACAAAAAATAAGAATAGGTGCAAAAATTACAAGAAATGAACAGAAAATAGATATCATAATATCTCGCCATATAAGCTTCTTCCATATTGTATTTACAAGCATACATAGTAAATGCCAACATGTAACCTTGACAGTTACCTTCCATAAGTCTTCAAAACTGGCCGAATTCAATATACCCTTGCTAAAGTGTTCACGCCAGGTCCCCACGATTTGTGTCACAAGCTCCTTGGTTCTAGAAGAATCTTCAGCAGAGCTTCCTTCAAAAGAAATAGCATTTGTTGTCATTGCCTGGGCAGCGTCTTCCATGACTGCATTAGATCTGTAACAAAAATTATGCACGAATTAAAATGGTTTTGGTTTGGTTTAAGGTTTCATTCTCAAAGTAAAATATTTATAAAAATAAAATCACACCGAAGAGATCTATTTTGAACAGACAGCACCGTAACAACGTAGAATAAGACAGATGCCTTTTTTGTTAGTTTGGGCACAGAATAATAAACAATCAGAATACCCACTCTCCATGGAAAATTAAAACATCAACCCCTCCTCCGACCCTGAAGGACCGCAGGAACTGTCTGGACTGTCTCCAAATAATATTCTACAAAAATAACCAACTGATCCCAGATGACTCTCATCCTAATGACTTAGAAGAGCTAGCTGTAACGACTTAAAATGGCTTCGAGAGGGAGGAAAGGACTTAAGATACTGCAGGTGAACATTGGAAGGGCAAAGATGGCACACGACCTGATTTATTCAAAAGCCCTGCAAATTGACGCAGATATTATCATAGTCCCAGAACCAAATAAAAAACATCTCAAAAAAATTCGGTTGGATCTCCGATAACAGATCAGACGTTGCTGTATTCTTGGTGAACAATAAAGTGTGCATAAATAAAATTACCAAGAAAGACGGAATTCTGAAAATTAAAATAAACGAACTAGCAATTATAGCCTGTTATATCTCACCGAATATACACATGACACAGTATGAAGAGCAGGTTGGAAAAATCATAGAGGCGTCGCAAGGTCAACCATCCTATATAATCGCTGGTGACATAAACGCCAAATCCATTCTTTGGGGGTCCCCAAGAAACGACAAAAGAGGGGAAATTTGGAACGAATGGATTTCCTCTGCAAACCTGACTGTATTAAACAATGATAAAACCCACCTTTGAAAGAGGTGACTCGTGAAGTCACATAGACATTACACTAGCAACCAATAACTACGCCAACAAGATTTCGGGATGGGATGTGCTTGATGATAACCTCTTCACGTTCCACAAGTACATCTCGTACGAAGTCGGCATCAAGGTCACAACAAGACACGGCAGGAAATTACTCGAGTTTGATAAGACTAAATTTATATCATCTGTATAAGTACGCGCATCTCGTTCGCGCAGACGTTCCGCCATGTTTTAAAGGGAACCCGTGTTGTTAATGTGGTGTGCACAGAAAAATTAACCCGGTTTAATTGACTTACGGCAATCATAGACATACTATACAATTATATTAACATTGTTTAATATAATAACATAAATATAATATAATTAAACATAAATATATTGCCGAAATTAAATTCAAATTGTTACCACTGTGCTTTCTAAAACTTGCAAAGCAGACACATTGATAAATTAGTCGATAAGGGAATCTACAATTTGCATTCCACATGCCGTTCATCACGGTAAAAATTCTTAGTGAATTTAGTTTCTAGTACTCGAAATCAAGTAAAGATGGTTTTAGATTTAATTTCAATGTAGGGCATCTGCTATCCGCTAATACGTATTTCGACCTTATTATCATCACCATAACAGAGAATGAAAGAATATAGAGAAATGGAAGGAAAATATCGGGAAAGAAATGGAAGGCAGACTTTACAAAACAGTCATCAGACCAATGATGACATACGCGGCAGAAACAAGACCTTACACATAAAGAACAAAAAGGATGTTAGAAACAGCAGAGATGAAAAATTGATGGTAAGACACTATGGGACAGAGCTAGAAGTGAAGATATAAGACGTAGATGCAAGATGGAGAACATCACAAACTGGGTAAGAAATAGAAGAGTAAAATGGAACGATCATATAAGCCGAATGACAACAAAAAGAGTAAAGATGGTAAGAGACGGTTCCCCAATAGGAAGACGATCAGTAGGAAGACCACGAAAACGATGGAACGACAACTTACTGGAGGCACATTGAAAAACAGACAAAGTCATGTCTATATAAAAAGAAGAAAAAGAAGAAGACTAAATATTTAAATAGACATTGTAATCTAATTTATGAATAATATTGGCATACTTTTTACAAAGACTAAATGAATTTAATGTGACAGTTAAATAATTATATCAGAAAATAAATAGATCAGATTTACAATAATTTTAAAGTTATTAACCAACATTTGGTAATGAAATATTAAGCAAACTAAATATTAAATAATAGTGGAAAAGCGAGTCAGTTTGTATAAACTATCTGTAATGGTTTAAAACTGAGTCTTATTTTTAACCATGTAGAATATAAAAAATGAAGAATTCCAGGAGTGATAGCATTTTGTCTATTCTAACGGGGGCACCCTTTAATGATGATGTTTTCAGTTTCTTAAGTGTAATTATTTGAAAAGAAACTTTAATTGTTTTTGCTTCTGAGCTTCCATAATACTAATTTTTTTTTAGCAAGTTTTGTTAGTATTTTATTAGTCATAAACTGATGCATTTCTCGAGCAAAACTTTATATATTGTTTCGATTTAAATGTTCGTTGGGTTTATTTTTCTAGTTATATCTGTGAGATTATAATTATTCATTTTTATCCATCCTATTTTTAGCCCAACCATTTAGGATGACTAGGTGAGAAATGTGTTGAGATTATTAACCTTTGTAAAAAAGAAACATTTGAGATTTTATTTTAATGTAGTGCTAAGTTTTATTTGATTGTAGCTAGGGAGTCTTACACTGTACCAAGTATATTCCGGAATTACTTTTTTCCTTGAAAGAAAAATAAAAAAAGAAGGTAGATCACCCGGGCTTTGGTGAGATATATATTATTTATTTATTTATTATTATGGTATTATATTATTTCTACACTTTCGTTTTGAATTAAACAGTGTGTAAACCACTTATGGAATAAAATTGTTTGTGTTCTTATTTTAAAAACTTAGATAAACGATAACGAATACATGTTATTATAAGACAATTAAATATCAATAAAGTTTAAATTAATTTAATTCATGCAAGTCTAGCATAGTTCATAATCTTGATTTTTATTGAAACCCTCTGAAAATTTTTATATTTTTAAAAGCTCCTTAACAACATAGTCCAGTCGACGGAGAGTTGACCCCTCAAAATCATACGAACAAGCTGAATTTTGCCAGGAATATTGGTTTTAGGACGCCAAAAAAGTTTACCACTCCCGGGCTTCCCCTAAAACCACTCTGTAGGCGGGTAAAAATGCAAAAAAATCGATTTACCAAGAATATGTAAAAACATTTTTCAAATAAAAAATGTAGCTGAGATAATTTAAAAAAAAAATGTTTATTATACTTTTTGTGTATAATGAACCGTTTTCTCACAAACAACGCTTGAAGCGACCGTCGATTTTGAATGTCAGTTACGCGCGCGAAATCAATGTTCAATAAAATTTGTATTAGTTCGACGGTAAAAATTCGATATCTTTTGATTTAAGGATCCTATCGACAAAAATCAAGATGTGTTTTAAAGGTAAAGAATGCAACTTTCGTATGCGGTTTTTGTATTTTCCTGCGAATAAACTCAGTTTTTATAAAGGTGTTAAATAAATAAATATGGCGCAATTTTTGCTATTTTCTATGATTCTCGTGAGATCAATACAATTGATCACTGTCTTTGACCAGTCGTAGTAAAATTTACATTTTTAGAGATCAATCGTTAAAACCTATGACATGAAATTTCAATTAAAATAAAAAACGCAGAATGTTATACATTACAAACGATCGCACCTCACGGGAAATACCTCCAAGAAGACGGTTTTGGGTGTGGTTTATAGCAGAAGTTGGTGTTTAAAACTTTCAGATGTCCAAAAGGGTAATTTTCAAACAGTACTAAATGAACTAGGAGCATTCTGTGTACCAGAAAGACATGAAAACAAATCAGTTTTCAAGTACTAATTCCTGAAGATGGCACAGTAATACTGAAATCCGAAACAACCTTTGTATAATACAAAAACTTAACACATTGCGTGCCACGCGTATTGGGACCGTGCAAGTTCGGAACAGCGACACCTGGTGTCGTAAATCAGCAAAATTTACTGCGCTTTCATGTTAGATCGAGGTTACCGGATAACTGTCAAGGACGTAGCCCCAAAACAGAATAAGAAGAAAAAGTAAGATTGAGGTTATGTCGGTATGTTATTAAAAGGTAAACGTTGTATGTTTGTAGTGTAAATACAAATAAATACATTATTAAATTACAACATTACTGTTAATATGGATGCAATAATAAAAACTGGATTTGAGAAAATAAATCACCAAATAACTTTTCAACCAAGCACTGAGTCAAAGGGAAAAGCTTTAGTAGTGGCAAATGTCAAAAAAGAATGGAAGAATTAAGAAAAATAAATTACCATAAATAATGCTAAGGCATAAATTAGCAGGTTAAGCCCATGATATCATCATATTCGTTTGAACAATTAATTCTTTTCTTGTAAACTTTTGGACAGCGAATATATCTTAATGCATCTTCAGAAAAACTTGAATTTGATGCATTTTTGTAAACTTAAAAAAAAATAAAAGTTAAACATTAAACTTGATTTTTGGGTTAAAATTAACTCTAAGTGAGTGTTATGAAACTAAAATTTACACTTAAAAATGAACTTTTATTTATTATTTATTTCAAACTGACTTTAAAATCGGGCGCAAGAATAATGCATAATTTAGGTTATGTTACTTATGCTTTTTTATGATATAAATCTTCTTTTCACTTTGTAGTAGCTTTGTGCTTCGAAGTTGGAAACGAATAAAACTTAAATTGACAATTTTTTGTTGTATTTTTACAATTTATAACACAGCATTTCCTAAAACCCATTTTCTTTAGTGAGAGAAGGTGTAAATAAACAAACGAATATGAAATATGACAATTGACAATATGAATTTATGAAATCTATGAAATGTGCAGTAAAAAATGCAAGATTTCTCCGCTACTCGCGCACGATCGTTTCTCGTATCCCCTCCAAGTACTTGCACATCGCCAATATTGGAATAATATATAAAAATATGGTTTTCTTCTCATATAGGTTTAAAAAGGGGTTAAAATGTTAAATTTAGTTGTTTTTAGGATTATTTTTTGTTATTAGTCTTTTACACTAGTTTTTTTTATGTCAGTCAAATATGACTGACGTGGCCCCTCAGGTTATTTTATGGATTTTTTAGGTAGGTGACCACGTCAGTCAATTATGCCCGACATGCACCGACAATGATAGACATAGAACCAAAGCTTCGGCATGCCATAAAGTTTACCCACAACCCTCAACCAGCAACAATGACCTGCCTTTATCAACGATCGCAAGCACTAAACCGTAATTTGGTTACTCTTGGGATTCATCAATTGATTCCACAAACGATCAAACATCAAGTATTCATATTCAAAATTCACTTACACACACAACAAATGACGAAACAGCATCACAGACTATAAAACAGAGTAATGCAAAAAAGAAAAGCCACAAAATACGTAGGGCAACTAAAAAACCCTTGGCAGTACTTGCCTATAACAAGGGTAAAGGAGGAATTGATATATCTGACCAAATGGCCTCATATGTAACAACCCTCCGTAAGGGTATCAAGTGGTATCGCAGGCTAGGTCTTGAACTCCTATTAGGTGTCGCAGTAGTTAACACTTGGGTTGTATTCAAGAAAATCACTAAAGCTAAGAATAAGAATAAAAATAATAAGAAAATCATCAGCACGAAATACTCATCATTTAGAACAGAAAATAAAGGATAAAAGCAAGAGAATAAGAAGTTGTGCTGCTTGCTATGCTCGAATAAAAGTGTCAGAAGGAAGACAAGTAGCCAGAAATCGTACAAAATTGCTTTACACTTATTGCGTAGAATCTCCTGGCCAACCTTGTACGTACCTCCAGGTAGATTTGCATTGAAATGTTAAGTTTGTAAATTTTGTATTTTTTTGCTTATAAGAAGAAATAAATAGGTGTTGCATATTAAAATTATTATACCTTAAATCTACAAAAATATAGTGATGTTAGAGACAAAGATCACTGTCGGGCAGATATGCCTGACGTGGCACGCAATGTGTTAAACAGTTGCAAAAAACTATTTCCTGAATGTGGCACAGTAATACTGAAATCCGAAACAACCTTTGTATAATACAAAAAACTCAACAGTTGCAAAAAAGTATTTCCTGAATATAGCACAGTACTACTGAAATCCGAAACAACCTTTGTTACAAAAAATATAATCGTAGGATGTCATATTTTTATAGGCTCCTTTCCTCTCACGTTTAGGTATTATTTTTTATCAATACCATTAATAAACTGTCGGGCAATTAAAACCGTGAGAATGGTTAACTTTTTAGGTAAATAAATTTGCTATCTGCGTTTATGTACTTAAAACATGATTTTTGTATTTTAGGAAGATTTAAGAATTAGTAAATAAAAAACAAATGATACCACCAAAATGTTTTGACTGACGTTATCACAGTTTGAAATATCACCTGAATTGTAATATGACCACATTTGAACTTTTCATTAAGATTATAAGTACATTTTTTTATTAAAATATAAAATGTATAATCTTCAGACAGAGCTATAAGTAAACACAACTAAGCATTAAATACATGACGCAAGAGATATCCATTTCTTTTATGTCTGTCTTGGTATGTAAACAGGAAACTTCTCAAAAGGAATGGAAAATGATTTTTATGGTCGTCAAAAACAAATATAAGAAAAAATTTACTAACAAATCAAATAAGGCCGGCTCCACACATGCATCCAACGTTGGGTCAACTTTTTCCCACGTTCTAATGCGGAAAATAAAATGGATATTATATCTTCTTGGGAAAACGGGATCTTAAAATTACAATCAAACACATTAAATCACAATTAAATCCACACACGAAAGAAGTAGTACTCATCAGCGTCAAACAATTAATGAGGACGAAACTGGCAAAAGCCACGTCAAAACAGCCAGTCACGCCATAACATTTGATGAAAGAAAACCCTTAATATTTTGGATGAAACTCCGAAAACTATTCCGGTATTTTACAGACGACCAAAATCCCGTATTGATAGGCGTAATTTGAAGAAAAAAGGCGCTAAGTACAAATAATGTTTGTGGATTTGGGGTACTTTTAGTTATTTTTCACTACATAGGCCTCTCTTTTAATAAAAATGACACCAAACTGAATTTAGGGCGAATATATTATATATTTCATAATAACTCGTCATTTTAATGGATTTAGGGCTTTCTATGGTATTTATAGGTGTATTTTTATATGCCGATTCATAAATGCCCATAAAAACATTTACAAAAATGTTGGGGCCTTTTAGCGTATGAGGGCAGTATATACGATGAATTGACTTTATTAATAGATTTGTAGTTATCTAAAATTAACAATAATAAGTATACGTGGCTCAAATTGTATCTGTCTTAATATTATTGGTTTCTTTCTCTTAAAAAATGAATGTCATTTTGATTAACAATCTTTTTAAATAATTACTCTCTGTATATAGGATTTTTACATTCGGAAAATCGAAAGGGTGTCCTGTATGTTACTATGTATGGCTAGGGAATTGTTTCTCGAGATTGAATTCATCTTTCAAAAAAAAAAAAAAGAAACCATTAACGAAAAGACAGATACCGACAATTTAAGCAACCTATACTCATTATTCTTATTTTGGATAACATAAAGACAAAAACTCATAGAGTTTAATTATTAAAATATCAACCAGCACATCACAGGACGCTCTAAATTACACTCAAATATAAAATTATTTTAAAACACGTCAACTGAATAATACAACCGTTCATAAGCATTTTTGAAATTCTAACTGTTACATCTCAAATGGAAGTCAGTAAATCTCTAAAGCCTAAAATAAAACTCGCTGAAACTCTGAATGATGGAAAATCAATGATTCAAGAAATCTATATTATTTACTGGCAGCTTGGTCAATCCACACATTGGATTGAGCATTGGGGCGATATCAGTATGTTCCCTCCAGAGCCAACGTCAACATGTCCGACGTGGAAATTGCAACAGCTACGACAATCGTGATAATAAGTGCACATGATTATATTTGGCAACTGCAGAGTGAATATATGAATGTCAACCTGACGTCGAGGCTCTGAATCCAATTTATTCTTTTATTAACTCAATTCCCAAATTTCTTAGCCTTCTATTTTGGCTATATTCTGCATCAAACGTGACTTTGCCGCAAATCCACAGCCGATATATGGAAGTACATATTTAAAAAGAGACATGACCACACGACGGTGGTCTATTAGGACAAATTGATCTAAATTTCAAAATTAAAAGCATGTACTATTGTAAAATATTTAGATTAGTACATTTTTTGGGTGCCTGAAATGTAGTGAAAAAAACCAGATATGTATATTATTTATTTATGTAAGAAATAGCCTTTCGAGCATAAGCCCCGTTCTTCGATTGATTCTCTATAATCAAATTTCAAAACAACTCCAATTGTCTAACTCAATACTAATATGTATGTTCTTTCGTGAACATGCGAATTCTATTATGAACTGAAAATATATCTGATCATTAAAAATCTATTTTTAGAGGTTCCCTATATCCAATTAGGAATCTCCACATTGATGAAAGCGTAGTGCTGCATGAGGAAAAATGATCGTTTATACCCTCTAGAAGGCCGAAGTTTTGAATTAAATTATTCCTTTTGTGTGACTTTTTTTCGAGTGCCGACTCCACTAATGAATGTTGGCTATAACCATTGCAAATTCGTCTCTATCTTCTGCTTTTCTTAAAAACGTCTGAGTGTTTAACTGGTCCAGTCGCGATGTTTTTCAGCCAGGATATTTGTCGTCTACCAGGACCCTTTTTTCCTTTGGTTGTACCCTTCATAATCAGCTGCAACAACTCGTAATTCTCAAATATGTTGTCTTTTTCCTTTTAATGGTGGTCAAAAGTTCTCTGTCTCTTGCCATATTACTTAATCTTAAATATGATCGGTCCATGGTATTTTCAAAATTCTTCTAAAAAGTCACATCTCAAAGGCTTCCAGCGTTCTCATTGAGTCCACATGAACAGTTTAAGCTTCGGCACCATAAAGAATAGAGTAGATACAACATTTTACCATAAGATATTCGATTCGCTGAATGAGACTGTGGTTACTCAAAAATTTTCTCATCTTAAAAAAGGCTGCTCTCTATTGCTCTATGCTTGATTGAGTTTCTGATTTCGGATTTAGAACTTCAGTAATCTTCATTTTGTCCACTTGTTAAATATCTTAATTTTTATCGGGTTTTTGTTTTCTTTATGTTTATTGTTAAAACAACTTGTTCCCCAGTATCAAAAATTGTGATTAGTAGCGTCTGCAGGTCTTTCTCACTTACAGTGATAATGACTGTATCGTTGGCATAACGCATGTTATTTATATTTTCACCATTTATCTTAATCCCTTCTGTACATTTTTTAAGTGCTTGTGTAAATAACTATTCGGAGTATATATTAAATAGTAACAGTGAATGTACACAGCCTTGTCTCACATCTCTACTGATCTGTTGCACATCCGTGTTATTTCCATCTAATTTTACAACAGCCTGTTTGTTCCAATAGAGATTTCTCACTATGTTAATATCATTTTTGTCAAGTCCTTTTCACTTTAGATATTCTCACGTTCTATAAATGCAACGAATTTGTGTGATCGAGAACAGGTTTATACTGCTTCCCAAGCAGGTATCTCTACAACAGGTTAATAAGGGTATATTTCATATGGGAAAAACTTGTTAAATATAAAATATGACTAAGAAAAACAAATATGTATTAATTAACAAAGTTAATATCATTTAAAGGGTTTTTACCCACATATTTACTGGCTTCCCACTATACCTAGTAATTGCATTGATGATGGACTTATTAGTCCGAAAACATTCTCTGATGTAACCCAAAAGAGCAATTTTAGAATATATATATATATATATATATATATATATATATATATAATATATATATATATATATATATATATATATACCTTTTATAGATTTTTTAAATAAAAGTTTTTTTTATGTATTTTTTCACAATGTAGTGAAAGTAAAGTGACTAGTGAGTGTCGTAGTGGCTGGAGGCTCGGGAAACTGAGACCTAGGAAACCCTGAAGAAGACATCAGAGAGGATGTCAAAAGCTCTGCCCAATGGATATCGACGCGGTTCAACCCGGAAGACTGGTGAGTTTAATATTAATTTTTATAATAGTATTAATCTTAGCTCTAGGTTTAATTGTACTAACCAGAGAAATATTTCCGAACATATGTATAATATAATATATTATATATATATATATATATATATATATATATATATATATATATATTGTACCTGACATTGTAATGATAACACATATTTATAGACTACAAGGCAGCCTACAACTCTGTAAATAGAAGAGAATTGTTTAGAGCAATGATAGACCTGGGAGTACCAAATCAGTTGGTAAGTCTAACCAAACTAACCCTTGAAAAAGTTGAATGCAGAGTACAGTTATATCAAGAAATACAAAAGTAAAACTCTACAAAACAATAATATGCCCAGTCCTAACGTTTGGTTCAGAAACCTGGACTTTAACAAAAAGCAATGAAAACATGTTAGGATGTTTTGAAAGAAAAATACTGAGGCGAATCTATGGAGCGGTAAATGAAAATGGTGTCTGGAGAAGACGATACAACTTCGAACTCAAAGAAAATATACCAGGAACCAGATATTGTAAAACACATTAAGATAGGACATCTGAGGTGGGTAGGCCATGTAATGCGGATGGAGCAAACCGACCCAGCTAGAAAACGCTCCTTGATAGACCTATTGATCAAAGAAGAAGAGGAAGACCCAGAACAAGATTCCTAGATAACATAGACCAAGGTAAGAGAAATATGGAAATACGTGCTTGGCGGAGGAAGGCGATGGATAGGGATGACTGGAAGAGAATTATTGGGGAGGCTAGGACCCACACAGGGTTGTAAAGCCAAAATGATGATGATGAAGGTAACCATGGACACAGTGAGTGATATGTATTGAGCAATTGTTAAAATGGAAATAAAAGTATTGTTGTGGAAGATTTGCCTAACTAATGGCAACATCAAATTATCTAAAACATTTAAATAGTTGATCAAATTGAATCTTGCTTTGAGTCTCTAAACTACACAGTACTTAACTTCCTGTATACACCACCCAACTTAAAATATTTCTAGTCATCTGGATCTTATCACTTGAAAAAAATATAATTTCCACTATACTTATTTCAAGGTAGTCCATAAACTTAGCCTTTGAATATCAAATAACAGATTATTTAAGTGTTTCATTCTGGACTTTACAAACCAGAACACAATAATCAAAAAAATGGAATGAAAATTTTCCCAAAATATTATTGTGTTATCTAGAAATTTCAACTTATTAGCTAATTAATTCAAATAAATAATAAAGCAAAAAAAGGAAATCAATAATGTCTTCACTAATAAAATATGCAATCATTTTTTTAGTTTTGTAAACACATTATTAACTTTATTCAGATCGAAGGATCCACTGCATCAAATATTCAAATAAATGTGATCATCATTTTCAATTTCTTATTCACACTGTAGCATTACTTTGATAAATATATTCAGTGGCAAATATCAGCCTTCAAACAGATGATACCATACATAGTTAAGCTGATATGTGGCTAATTGTTTGTTGATCATAATATTAAGACCTCTATTTTTAAATTTTTATCCATTTATATGAATGCTAATATCAAATTGACACCAAGCTATTATGCCTTTAATCACAACTAAAAATAAATGAAAATAAAACTGTCAAATTTTAACAGATTTCCCTTATCATAGTCATGTGCCAGTGTTTAGGAAAATACTATAACTATATCACTGTTGGGTAACATTAAGAGGAAGAGAAAGTGAAATATTGTCCAGGAAAACTTTCTCCTGAATTATAAAAACAAAAATAGTGTAGCATGACAAGTACAATTTTGAAACAGTATGAAAATAAATGACACGTTATTATTAAACACAAAGAGAAACGCAATTACCTTCTTATTCAGTCTGACAAGGACAAGGTTAGATCTCATGTAAATCTTCCGTATTTTTATTTTTCTCTTTAACTATCACAAGAGACTTTGAGGTAAATCCTCAAGGGTTGATAAAGTAGAAACACTACACTACAGTACCTACAGCTCAACACTCTCAATCAACTACAAAGCTTCTGTGATCTAAAAAATACACTTTGGTAAAGTGCCAAGAAATGGAGAAACTTGTTTCCTATGATATGCTTTATAATTTTAGAAATTACAGAATTAATGACATGTGAAAGAGGACTTACTGTTAATTTTTTCATAAGATATTATTTTGTAACTGTAATTTTATATTCTATTTCACTAACAAACAGATCATTTGTCCACTAATTTTTGTCACTTCAGAAATTGTCAAATTGTAAAATCTAATAATGGAGTTCTCGTAAGGTTCTCTTCGCGTGAGCGCAGTACAACATACAACTTCAGCTGATTTCACCAATAAAACCAAAGATGTTTTATGTTTGATGTTAGTAAGAGAGGATAATAGTGTCAAATGTCATATCTCTACCACAAAACAGAATCGTATTCTGTGCTTCTAGACCATCACCACAGAATAATAAACAATCAGAAGGGACACTCTCAGATGCCGCCTTTGAAGTATTTCAGCACGCGCGCCATGTTTGAGGAGGACACAGACATATGATTTGTGTGGTTATGTAATTGTTTATATTTATGTTTAATTATATTATATTTATGTTATTATATTTAACAATGTTAATATAATTGTATAGTATGTCTATGATTGCCGTAAGTCAAATAAACCTGGTTAATTTTTCCATGCACACCACATAATTTCTTTAAAATCCTCCTAAAACATGGCGGAACGTCTGCGCGGAGGAGATGCGCGTACTTAATTTTCCGTGGAGAGTGGGTATTCTGTATGTTTATTATTCTGTGCCATCACACCAATAAATATACTAGCGTCTAGAGCCCGATCCACTATTCTGTGCAGACTTGCGCAGTTCATTTCATGATATACTTCATCTAATTTAGATAACGACTTACGTCATGATCTACGACAGAGATCGAAGTTGACATAGTTGCCAAAGTATAAAAAAATCCTGACTCCATTTTAAATCAAATAGATCACATAATTATTGCAAAAGTATTACCATCGCTGTACAATTACTATTTAAATTCTTACGTGACATTTTTGAAATAAAACACACTAATTTTGTACTAAAAGAACAAATTTTATTAAATAGGAACAAATATAAAACAAGAGATATTCATTTTAAAATTCAAAATAATAAAGTACAAAAAGTGTCAACACCGCTACTGTCAAGTAAGTGTTACCACTTTATGCCAAAATTTTACCTTCGTTCAATTACAGTTACAGTGTGTTCCGAACAAATGTTCTTGATAAAAACGCTTTATAATGTATTTATACAAATTAAATGAAATATATTATTGTGTATTTCTTTAAGTTAACACTAATAGAAATTTTTAAATATTATTTCTACGCGCATATAATAAAAAATGTCTAGTGGCTGTAATGCCAATATACTCGGTAAAGTGAGTCTAAAAACGAACACACCTACCGCATAAATATTTCGTGTTGGTATCATGTGACGTCACAAGCTATGACGCCTATGACGTGCATCGTTATATAAATTAGATGAAGTGTACTATTATATGAATAACAAGATAGGATCTTCCCGTATCACAAAATCGGTCGTGTTCGCGCATGCCGTCATTGGAGAGTAGAATTTGAAGTCTTGTTAAAGTTAAATGGGATTTGTATGTATTCTGTGATGAAATTACTGGACGAAAATAAGTTAAGAGGTTCAATAATTACAATAATTATACACATAAGGATATCTCCAAACTATTTATTAAAGATTATTTATTGACACATACAAAAAACTGACATTTCGAACGTGTAACTCTCCAATGACTTCACGACTTCTGCGCAATATCCTATCTTCTTATCATAGTAATAGTATATAGACCAAATGTCACATGAAATCATATTTATATTGAAGTTTTTTAACAATTGTGTTGCATTTTAGAGTATTATCGTGAATAATTAATTAAGACTGTAATATCCTGGTAAACCTGCCAGGGTATAAGGGTGAATAAATAAGTATGTTTTATTCCAGGCCGTTTATTGTGATACTTTATCTGACACCCTCGTGTTGACTGCCCTAACATGACAGCTGATGTCACCACGAGGCTCCTGTCATGTTGGTTGCCTAACAATGGCACCACATATATTACATCCTCCCTCTTATAGATTTAAGCGTTCAGGGGGTTTTACAGAGCGACCCGACCTAGTAGTTTTAAGCGATGGTTCATAGACTGGCTCCACAAGAGGCAATCCATAAACACTATCTCTTTGGTTTCTACAGGACTCTCTTTGCTCAGTGGGCAAGATATTCACTTCACACTGGGGCGGGTCACTTGAATCAGGATTGAACAGACTACATTGTATATTATCATGTCCAGAAGCTGTTTTGAACACATTTAATGATTCTCTTAAATCTACTCTGTTGCGTCTGACTGTGTTTCCATTTTCATTTAAAACCATATAAGACCTTGGTGTCCCATGTTGGCTAACTATTTGACCTGGTTCCCACTTCTTCTGAACATGATTGTATACTGTAACATCAGTATTATTTGTTAACGGTGGTAATTCTTTGGCACTTCTATTATAATACTTATTATATGTATTGCGCCTATGTTGCAGCTTCTCAAGCACATTTTCACATAACTTAGGTTGCAATAACTCTGAACTAATAGATATTTTAGTTTTACAAATCCGGCTCATTAACAATTGAGACAGGGAGTAACCAATATGCTTGCGAGGTGTATTACGGTATTGCAGCAATGAGATTTCAATATCACCTTCTTTTACTGATTTCTTAATTATATTTTTTGCTATTCCTACTACTTTCTCAGCGAGGCCATTGGAGCGTGGATAATTCGGGCTTCTAGTGATGATTTTGAAATTCCATTCTCTCGCAAAATTTTTACAATGCAAACTATCAAATGGTATATTATCACATGTTATACAATCTGGTGGACCAAACACAGAGAACACTCTTCTTAATACCCCAATAACAGCTTTGGAAGATTTATTCTTTATCAAATGCAGGTCCAACCAATTTGAAAATGAATCAAATATAACTAGGTAGCTATTTCCAGCATATGTAAAAATATCTAGGCCTAGGCGTTCCCAAGGGCGCTCAGCAATTGGGTACAGTTGCAGAGTTTCCTTCTGTTGCTTGTGTGCATTCGACTCACATGTTCTGCATGCATTGATGTGATGTTCAATGTCAGAATTAATACCTGGCCAATATAATATCTGTCTCGCACGAGCTTTGCTTTTTTCAATGCCAATGTGACCCTCATGCAGCAATTTCAACATTTCCAAACGCAGTGACTGGGGCACTATGACCTTATCAGACATCAATAATAGTCCATCTATAGAGATAAGACTCTCTTTCACTTTGAAATAATGTCGTATCGACTCTGGTACTTCCTGTTTGCTCTCTGGCCATCCATTAATGCAGAACTCAATTACTGCTTTTAGATGTTCATCTTTCTGTGTCTCATTTGCAAACTGTACTTTCCTTTCTTCAGACATGGGTATATTTTTGACTACTGCATGCACCGCATATTCAAATTCATTGTCACTTTTGAATCCTTTTTCTGAGAGGAATGCACGAGAAAGTGTGTCCGCAATATATAAATATTTTCCAGGTCTGTATGAGACCATTAAATCATAGTCAAGCAATCTTAAACGCATTCTTTGTAATCTTGGAGATATCCGTGCTAAATCCTTTTTAAATACGACTTCTAGTGGTTTGTGATCAGAGTGAACTTTGACCTTCTGTCCGTATACAAAATAATGAAATTTTTGAATGGCAAAGACAATCGCTAGCATTTCTTTTTCAATTTGGGCATATTTTTGCTCTGTTTTAGATAAGCTTCTAGATGCAAATGCCACTGGATGCCCATCTTGCAACAAACATGCACCCAGTCCATCCTTTGAAGCATCAGTTTCAATTTCACTTTCTTTTTTAGAGTTAAAATATCTCAGTACTGGTGATGTCGTCAATAAGTGTTTAAGCTGGAACAGAGACTGTTCATGGATGTTATCCCATTCCCATGTAACATCAAGCCTTGTGAGATCACGTAATGGGGCTGTTCCCAGACAGCACAGGACATCCCTGGGACGTCCATTTTATGTCGTTTTAAGGTCCAAACGTCCCGGGACTTCTTTTGGACGTCCGAGGGACGTCCAAGGGATATTTCTAGTCGGACATACCAGAGACGTCCCATAAGGTCGTTCAAGGGACGTCCCATTAGGGATGTATTAGGGACGTTTTCTAGGTGTTAACTGTGTCATTTTTTTACTTAAGCATATTTTTAACAAAATATAATCTTCCTACTAAACTTAATTTTAAAAAGTTATATTTAGTTTTAAATACCATTAATTTATACGAAAACAGACAGAGGCTCCTTTTAGAGAAAAATCTTTATCCTATAGCAAAGCTGTATCTCTAAAATTTTGTTCTGTAGTGGAACTGAAATTTAAAAATTAGGAGATAAAAGAAGAATGTGGTTATGTTTTAACGACGCTTCTATTTATCTCGTTTATTTCTCGAATTATAATCATTGTGGTTGTGGTTGTAATTAGAATTAGTTTATTGCTTTCGATACTAGTTTATAGTTTGGTAATTTATTATTATAGACATTAAGTAGGTATATAGGACTTTTATAGGTAATTTTTGTGGTTGTGGTGTGTTGCTACATTTGTAAAGTAAGTAGAAGTAATGTTCTTAAAAAATACTATAAATTTAAATACATATGTTAATATAAGTACACAATAAAAATCCCATTTATTTTTGCTTTTCATTTTATTAATTTTAAGTTCCCTTTAGGTCCTGTATACATCCTCATTTAGGTCCTATATTAGTCCATGTGGACGTACAATAGATGTCCCCAATACATCCTTCTTAGGTCCTATATAAGTCCGTATTAAGTTCTGTATATGTACTATGTACGTCCCCATGAACATCCCTGGGACGTCCAGGGGACGTACTTTTTGGTAACATTTAGTTCTTATTGGACGTCCCGGGGACGTCCAAATTATGTAAACGGATGTCTGTGGGATGTCCGGACATTTAATGAGGTACATCCTTTGGACGTCCATGGGACGTACTTGTGCTGTTTGGGTTACCTTTGACATGTTGGGCACAAACTTACCCAAGTACTTCGCCATGCCTAAAATTCTCAATAATCCTTTTTTATCACTAGGCCTAGGCAATTCTGAAATTGCTCTAACATAGTTTTTGTTGGATTCAACTCCACTTTTTGAATAAATTTGTCCCAAAAACTTTACTGATTTTAGTTTAAATTGAACTTTAGAGCTATTAAATTTAATATTGTATTCTAGTGCTCGTTCTAGGACCAATTTTAGGTTCTGATCATGCTCTTGTTCATTTGAGCCTGTCACAATAAGATCATCGAAGTATAGTCCCACTCCGTCTAAATCTCCAAATATTTCAAAGTTTTTCCTCTGAAAAACTTCTGGTGCTGAGCAAATCCCAAAGGGTAATCTAAGAAATCGGTACCGCCCAAATGGGGTTCCAAAAGCAGTGTAATCAGCACTTTGACCATCTAACCTGACTTGAAAATAGCCATATTTCATATCTAAGACAGTGAAGTATTCTTTGTCACACAACTTGACTGCAATTTCTTCCGCTGTAGGTATTAAAAAGTGTTCTCGTTGTATTGCATTATTTAAACGTTGAGGATCCAGACACAACCTTAAATCGCCATTTTTCTTTTCAACTATTACTAATGGGTTCAGCCACTCAGTTGGTTTTTCTATTTTTTCAATGACACCTTGATCTTCAAGTTGTTTTAATTTATGTCTGAGTCTATCATGAAGTGATATAGGTACCCTCCTGGGGGGCTGAACATACGGTTTAGCATTGCTTTTTAAGGTTATGTGGTACTCAGTAGGAAATTCTCCTAAACCATCAAAAACTGAATTATACTGCTTTTTTACGTTATCTAATGAACTAAAAACAACATCCACAGCCTGTCCTACATGAGCTAACCGTTCTATTAATTTTAATTCTAAACACCCTTGTAGCCCTAATAAGGGTATTTGATTATCTAAATCAACAACAATAAATTTAATCATACTTTCACACTTATTAGCTTTGCATAATAACTTAATTCTCTCCACAAGGTTTAATTTTGAAATCTGGACTACCATAAGATAACAGGGTTACTGATGTTCTCTTTAGTTTATTTTCTAATTTCAGGTTTTTTAAAACATAATATGGCAAAACACTTACTTCAGCACCTGTATCTAGTTTAAATTCTACATGACTGCGTCCTATGTTTACCTTTTGCTTCCAAACACTTTCACTTTTTCTACATGTTGAACCTACTGAATCTATTACATTTATTGAACTTAGGAAATGTACATCACATACACTATCACTATCTTCTTCCTCTACCACGTGCACATTTTTTTGTTTCCAGCTTCTATTCTTTTCTTTCTTCTTTTCATCATGTTTACATACTGCAGCAAAGTGATTTGGCTTTTGGCATTTGGCACAACTTTTACCTATGGCTGGGCAATTTGCATTTTTCTTGTGTTTGTATCCACATCTATGGCAACTGCTCTGGTTCAAGTTAGGTGTTGAGGACGATGATGGCTTACTTCTTAATGCATTAACCCCTAGTTCATTTTGAATAGCTTTGGATTGTGATTTACTGACCTCAACTGTCCTACAGAATTCAATAGCCTTTGTTAATGTTAGCTTTGGTTCTCTTAATAGTTTTTCTTGGGTATTTTTGTCCCATATACTCATTACTATTCTATCTCTTACCATTTCATCTTGGTCTTGGTAACTAGTAGTTTTTACTGCCTTTCTCAGCTCTGTGAGAAAGTTGTCAAATGTTTGGCCTTCAGCTTGCATTACACTATTGAACTTAAATCGTTCAAATATTAAATTAGCAGTCGGCGAGCAGTAATCTTCGAATTTCTTTATGATTGATTCTAGTTTCTTATTTTCCTCTTCTGTGTATGTAAAGCTATTGTGAAGATCCAGTCCTTCATCACCCACAAGGTTCAAGAATACGGCTATCTTCTGTGCTTCTGGCTTATCCAGCAACCCTGTGGCTGTCAGGAATAACTCAAACTTTTCCAGTTTTCCGCTATATTTCCATCTAGGTTCAACGGTTCAGGAGGTCGACACAAATTCTCCATATTAGTCACAAAATATCGTCAGAAAACGTGTAAAACTCGTAGACTATTTAGCCCGAATAAACACCTGACACCATGTAATATCCTGGTAAACCTGCTAGGGTATAAGGATGAATAAATAAGTATGTTTTATTCCAGGCCGTTTATTGTGATACTTTATCTGACACCCTCGTGTTGCCTGCCCTAACATGACAGCTGATGTCACCACGAGGCTCCTGTCATGTTGGTTGCCTAACCATGGCACCACATATATTACAAAGACTGTCTCGTCTAAGACACATTCTGAAAAATATTATATAGCTACTGTTAATAAGTGTCGGAAAATTTAAATTTGGCGCATTCGCATTTCCGGATATGTCCGCCATCAGAGGCCACTTTTTTGGTCTCCTTTTCATAAGGATTAGATTCCCTCTTTTGTCTTTTTGCTCGATGGTCAAACCCCACCTATATACTCGCGTTTGCAATTTTGAGATTATAAGTAAGTTTTTATTTTTGACTTATTTGAATCTGCATATTCAGTTGTTTAATTTTTTTGCTAAAATATCATGTCGTACGAAGCGGAACAGAAAAAGCTTGAAGCTCTATGGGCTGAAATTGATGACGATGCCGTCGAATCGGGAAGCGTAGACGATATTGACCATATCTCTGAAAGCGACCACAACACCGACTCGGAGCAGGATATCGCAATAGAAGATGTAGTTTCTGACGGAGATTCAGACATGAAGACATCAAAAACAGAACTTCAGAATAAGACGGAAAATAAAAGCACTGACGGACCTCCAAGAAACGAAGAAATGTATCTCGGAAAAGACGGAACACAATGGAACAAACTTGCTTCAAATAATAAACGGGTTCGAACAAGATCAGAGAACATTATTACACATTTGCCGGGTGTCAAGCATTATGCAAAAATGCTAAACGTGCTTTAGATTGTTGGCAATTGTTTTTTGACCGACAAATGATCGAAGACATAGTGCGCTGGACCAATCTCAAAATTCAACAAAAATCAATTGCATATCAAAATAAATGCATGGTGAAACCAACCAATGAATGTGAAATTAAAGCATTTATCGGACTTCTTTATTTAGCAGGTATGTTTCATTCTAATCGTCAGAATTTGAGAGACTTATGGCAAACAGATGGGACTGGTGTCGATATATTCCGCAATACGATGTCTATAAATCGTTTTCAATTCCTGATGATCTGTCTTCGGTTCGATAACATCGAGAATCATAAAGACAGATTGGCGATTGACAAATTAGCTCCAGTTCGTGGAATTCTGGACAAATTTATTGAAAATTGTAAGCAGGCCTACACTCCTTCTCAATATGTGACGATAGATGAGAAGTTGGAGTCTTTTCGTGGAAGATGTGCTTTCAAACAGTACATGCCCAACAAGCCTGCAGAGTATGGGATCATAGGGCAATCCCTAGTTGATGCCCGTTCGTACTACGTTTTAAATTTGGAAGTGTATGCAGGGAAACAGCCAGAAGGTCCCTACAGTGTTAGTAATTCCCCAATAGATATAGTAGAGAGGCTAATACAACCTATTTCTGGTTCCAACCGAAATGTGACCTTTGACAACTGGTACACTAGTTATGAATTAATGATAAAATTGCTGAAAGAGCATAAACTTACGTCAGTAGGCACGCTCAGAAAGAACAAACAATGCATCCCAGCACAATTTTTGACAGTCCAGAACAGAGAACAAATGATATCTTTATTTGGCTTTCAGAAAGATATTACACTTTTATCGTATGTGCCGAAAAAAAATAAACGTGTAAATAAACGTCCTACTGTTGTCCACCATGCACCATGATGAAGCTATTGATGAAGCAACTAGCAATAAAAAATTAACCAGAAATAATAAGCTTCTACAACTTTACTAAAAG
Organism: Diabrotica balteata; assembly: GCA_918026665.1. NCBI lineage: Eukaryota > Metazoa > Arthropoda > Insecta > Coleoptera > Chrysomelidae > Diabrotica > Diabrotica balteata. Next base: position 54,329,323 of record OU898281.1, read on the forward strand.
TGGAGTAGATGTAGTGGATGAACTGTCTGCATCATATAACGTATCTATAAACTCACGGAGATGGCCCCTTACTATCGTGTTTTCTCTCTTGAATACATCCGCCATAAATGCTTTGGTGATATACAGAGAAAACAATCATGATTTCAAACCTGCCAGAAGATTGTTTATTAATATGTTGGGCTTTGAATTGATCCAGAACCACATATCTGAAAGAAAAAATAATCTAAGAATACCAAGGAGTATTCGTCAAAACATTGCACATTTTGGCCAAGATGCCCCTGCAGTGCCACCTGCCAAGATTCCAAAACTCATGGGAAGATGTTCAGTATGTCCAAGAAGCCGAGATCGGAAAACTAAATATTTCTGTTCAAAATGTGAATCATTACTGTACCTGGAGCATGCTGTCATAAGTTGTCAAAATTGCATGAATTAAAATAGCGATTAATTTTTTTTCTTTCACTGTACAACCGGGCAGAGTTTTTTTTGTATTATCTTACTATTAGATTTTCATTTACTATTGTATTTTTGATCATATGGTGTTTATATTTTTTTGGTAAGATTGTTCAGTTAAGTTGTGGTTTTTGCTTATGGAGAATTGCCTATTATTAGTTTATGTTTAATTTCTTTTGAATAAAGGTGTTCTGATTATTTCTTTTTTGCTTAAATAGTCCTTAGATGATCACTTCAGACTATGAAATTAGAAAACATATAAAAAACTGCCAGAAAAAATTCTGATTTTCTTAGAAATTGGGGTTTGTCACACCCCACATATGTACTAATGACAGAAAAATCCACGTATGTGACGCCGGATTAAAATACACAAATGTGACTTTAAAAGTTTTATTCAGTTTCCTTCGGTCGGTGGTATAAATTCGACTAACTAACCCTAACTCTAAACAAATTGAATATATTCTTATACTATATGAAATTTAATACCCTACATTCTTAGACGAAAGTCATTAAAATTAAGTGCATTCACCAGCCCTTAGCCGGATATTCGATACGCTGATTTACAAGGGGATTTTTAAAATAAACATATTAATATTACTTAAGTATTAACTCGATAGGTAAGATGAGACATTGCAAAACAATAGTTGTTGTTCTATTGCAGAATATGGTAAGCAATGGACATAATGACTGTTGCAGCAGCTAATTTTAGTAAATTTTGTGAGTCAAAATTAAAAGACTCACACAACAGTAGTGACTTAAATTTTATGAAGTCAGTAGTAGAAGATATGAAGTCATTAACGCCAAAAAACAAATTATAATTTAAAAAAGATGTACTAGATCTTTTATTGCAATTTTCTATGCAAAAGAGCTATTTCTTTTCATTCCAGTTAAGAAAAATTTATTTTTCAATAATAATACATTATACACATTGGTTACAATAAAAAAAAAAATAAATTCGGCCCCTATTAATATATTTTTGCCGCCAAGGTACTGAACCTACATCACAGATATTAAATAGTTGGCTAATCTATCCCTTAATCTTGTTACAGTATTTGCAGCCATGTTCGAACCCAATCGAACAGCAGGGGTTAAATTTGTATCAGTTTTTGTATTATTCTCTTCTAATAAAATTAGAAAAAGATTGTTCCACAAAATTTATTTTGAGAAAAAAATAATTAACAGAACAAGTGAAAGTGATAAAACATTTAAATATTCGTAGCACAAAACACCTTGTTTACCCTTAATTGTGAATCTGCTTATGCTTTCAGTTTCCGTTCTCGTTCCCGGGCAATTGTGCAGCCGCCTTAAGAAATACGTTGTGTTGAGTGCGACTTTAGGCGTGGGGATTCGTGCTTGACATTTCGTATTGTTTTATATAGAATAGTAATCACAGACCACTAATAACTGTGGTAAAATTATAATGAAATACAAAACCTTTATAAACTGGGTTTTAATATACAAGAAATTAGCATTGTTTAGCAAAATATAATAATTGAGAATGACCACTAAAAATTTAACATCTCAAACAAAAAACAAAAGGCGTAACGTAAACAAAACAAACATTTAACAAGCGTTGTGCAGCGTGCAGGCAATAAACAAGACGCCCAACCCAAATTCTGAGCAGTGTCAAAATTGACAAAGTAAATATCCCCACTTTTAACTAAAATCGAAATGAATGAGAATCGCTAGCGATTGTCGGCCATGCTCACTTGCCGTTCTAATTTTCATCGACTTTGCGCATGACGTCATAGCGAGACAAAGCCAGGGGACTTGCACAGATCACCTACCTCCTAGATGTTCCACGACAATGCTTTAGTTGGATATGAAATTCAGCGCTCCATAAGATTCGTATCGGAACTAATTCAACCGGGAAATTACGCGGGAATTTCAAATTTTAATTTTGGTGGGAAAATTTAAATAAAGCTTAAAATATTTAAATATAATTTAATATATTTGAAAAAAAAAATGCATTTGACATTTTTAAATTCAAATATACACAATACCATGTAGGAAAAAATAAAACAAAATGTAATTTATTTATTTATTTAACACTTGTAAAACAACTTTGTAATTTAGAATAGAATAAAAATATGCTATTACCACTGAAAATTGTACAATTTTATGGACAAAGCTTACAAAAAGTCAGAAAAATAGCAATTTAAAATTTACTGAAATTACATAAATCGTCAATATCACAAAATAAAAGATAATAAAATACACAAAAATTTAAATAAATTGCTTAATAAATCCTTACGAACGAATACATTTAAGTTTCAGCATGTGATACTGAAATATATATTTATACAAATAGTTTAGTTACTTGTACATAGCACTATTCGTTAAGAAACTCTTCTACTGAATAATATGATCACCATACAAATGGACTCACCATACAAATGTAAGCTAGGATTTGCATTTTTGTACTGCAGACTCATTTTGTTTTAAAAACTGTACTAGCATTCATCATATCTAAATTAGGATTATTTGTAACACTAAGCCACTTCCTAAATCGTGTAATGTCTTTATCAGGCTTTGGGAAGGCATGTCTAATTAATGACGAATTGGTACATTGTAGGATACAACATTTATTGTGAAGAACCATTTAACTAATTATTATTAATCTGCAAAATACTGTTTGAACACCACCAGGAACATTTAAAACACATATCACTGAGGTAGGGATTTGTAATTTACAATTTAACAAAATCAAAATATAGACGCTAATATGACAATTGGCGATTGACAATTATAATTCTTAGTTGTGTTCTAAACCTAAACTGTAGAGTAAAGGTAAAGACAGAGTAAAGCGACATCTGAAGATTCGTATCGGTACTACAACTGACATTAAGTTTGGTTTGACCTTGAGCTACCTACGTGAAACGTCTAGTTATTAGTGGTCTGTGGGGACTTGTGTGTATCATATTTTAACGATGCATCATATTATGACAACGTTGTTCCATTGCTGTAATCAAAGAATATACATATAGAATAGATAAGCGTCTATATTCTTTGTATTTATATTCAATATACTGATTACTTCCTTAATTTCAAAAACAAAAACACGTTTCTCAGTAGGAAGTTTATAATTGAAGTAGAAATAATAGGTATTGCTGAGTTTTATGTTTTTTTCCTTTTCGGGACTGTAATCCAATTAGATATTAATATGAAGGTTCACTTAACACGAATTATGAATGTTCTTGGGAAAAACACTTTTTTAAAAACTGAACTTCACAAATAAAACTTTTATTTTCGACTTACAAAGATTTTAGTAGCAACAACAATAAATTAAATCATACTAAATTATAAATCAGACTAAACTACAAATCAGACTGAAAATATTGATTTTTACATGGTGTTTTTATAATTTTATAATTGCTGATCTTGCAGTCCAATACGTCGTCGCAATTCAGTCCAGAATGATCGAGCGGTAGTCCTGTGTGGAATCCACGTGGTAGAATTTACTGGATGGTAGCGGTCATTGTACTGTAAAATTTTGTACAAAATACTGTAAATGAAAATTCTAATGAATAAGTTGAAATCAATGTAAGGATAGACACAATAATATATATAATTTAATTAAAGTATATCATAGTTTTTACATATTCGTGTTCATCAGAAGGGTTTGTTAAAATGTATTTTTCGGACAATAAAACGGATTTCATTGAGGACAATTCACTGTTTTGTAGCATATTTGGTTTTTTAGTACTCTTTTTTCTTAGTAGAATAAAAGCTTTGATGCTTCCGTGTTTTCTTATTTGTTGGTCCTTTATTGTTCATAACTACATCAAATTGAACGTCATGGTGTAGATTACTTTTTAATAAATTTATGCTGTTTCTGTGAACTTATGTTCTACAATACTGTCATCACCATGAGTAAGATCAAGTTCAATAAGCTCTTGGCTATTGTTTAAGTAAGTCCCGTTTACCTGGTCCTTTGTGAGCCCTAACAATACTGCTTGTAATTATTTTCCAAACATTCTTAAATTTGGATCGTTCTGTAACATATTTACAAAATTCTGTATTTCTTTAAGAAAATTAATTTCATTAAGTTCAGTCTGAATAACTTTTAGAGCTACATGAACCTTTTCTCGTTTTTCTTTGTCAGAAATTTTATTTAAATTAGATGTCCAGGCTCTTTCAACGGACCAAGAACAAAATATCCAAAATATACCCGATAAGTTACAGCACCCATACTTGCGGACCTTGCATTATAACAAACATTAGTTATATCCGTCATGAAAGTTCTGGCTGAGATCATTCCAACCTTTTGTTTAATTTTATCAAAAAAGTACGCTAGTACCGGTCATAGGCGTCCGTTTTAGGTAAGCCAACGGTTATTTTAACCTCTCTTACATATCTCTGTTTTAACGCATAACTTTTAAGCATTTGTGATACTATATTATTTAATTTTCAGGTATTCTAGTAATAAAATGTACTCCCCAAACAGCACAGTACGTTTTAAACGTACATTTGTAAAATGTACGTTTTAAGTACGTACACTGAGGTACATACCAGTACGTACAATTACGTCTTAAGTATGTACCATGAGAAAGAAGAGTTGAAGCATATTTATTATGTTAGGTTATGTTAACCTAACCTAATTTATTTAGTTAGGAATTTTCCCCCTCTAGTACAGTTTTGATGTGATAATTCATTGCAAGACAGTAGTTTCATTTAGATTTTTTTACTTATTTTTGGTGTTTGGTGCTTATACTGTGGTTTCCTATTATTTTATTCAGTCGAGTGTTTTTTGTGTCAAAAATGTAATGATAAGAATGTGGCGGGGCAAGAAATTGGACGATGGTTGAGGAGAGTCAGGGATCGCTTAAAAACTTTCTTATTTTTAAAAGAATAAAAATTGAATGTTCTTGTAAAACATTATACACTGATGTTACCTAAAATTTAAAAATATAATTATTATTATTGTTAACATAATAATGCTTATACTCACTTGTAGCCTCAGCAGTGAATTTTAAAATATTTCCCTGTTCTGCTAATTCTTTGGATGCTTTTTTATAACTGTTCATTATTACACCTTTCTCTCAACAGTTAAATGTCTTTTTTTATCTTTTTCTTGGAGGTGAAAGAGTGTTTACATCAATATTTAATAAACGTAATACACAATTAATAAAATCGTTACTAAACATAACTTACAAAATAATTAATACAAATTAATATGCGTACGCGCGAACTCTACAAACAATGTTTAACACTGCCAACAAAATTCATCAGCCAGCGGAAGTAAACCACAAATTAATAATGACGGTGTAAAGAGTTTCTCAGAAGATCTAGTTTTGACCGCCTGTCGATGCTTGCAGTGAGTGATCATGCGACCTTGGATTCCATGTTTTAAGCGGCTAGGGTATAGCAGCAAAATCTCCTTGTAGTTGCGCTTGTACGTTCGTAAAATGATAAGGATATAAATTTTCGTTGTGTAAGATATTTCCTATGAATCATTTTGAAATTGTAGGATACATGGTAGATATCCTTCAAACGCTAATTTCTGGCTGCTGTTAAGTCATTATGTCGCCCTGTTTCATTATTTTTGGGACCACTGAACCTGTTTCTCTTAATCGTTGATCAGGAGCTGTAAATGTTAAGTGAGTGTGAGTGATATGGTCCCGATTGGGAAATTTTCAACTTATCTACGTTGTGATGCTCGAGCGTTAGACCTAATTTCGTAATAAACTAAATGCATATAAGCGTATTCCTCATTAGTAAAAACCATGGACGTAGAAACACAGATGGACTCAGTTATTTACATAAAATTGTGTAGTCAAAATTATTTGAGTAGGTCACAATCTCAGCACCGTCAACTGTTGTCACGTTTTGTTTTAAAATTTCTTATTCACGAGTCGCTGAAAATATTACCCCATATTTTATACTCTACAGGTGCTATCAAACCAAAATAATAATTTATTGGTTATATTAATATACAGTGGAACCTGCTTAATTCGAACTTCTCTAATTCGAAATCTTCTTTAATTCGAATTTTTATTCTGGTCCCTAGCATTTCCTATTTAAGTAATGGTAAAAAGTCGTGAATAATTCGAACTTATTTTGGATAATTCTAACTTCTCTACAAGCTAAAATGCCAATTTCATGCGGGAAATTTCTGCGAAAAGGGATAGCTGGCACCTAAATTCTCCCGCACTTAGCATGCCCCTTCAGTAAACTTGGAACATACAAAACTATGACGTTATTGGAAAAATAGCAGCAATTTAGGAAGTAGAAAATGGAACGAGGAAAAAATCTGAGACTACCAAGGACTTTGGAATTCCTCCTAACACGTGATAACTCACACCTACTTCTGCAAGTAGAGGGATATACCTACTTGAAGAATAAAAAAAAATCTGAAGTGAGTGCGGTAAAGAATGATAAAGGTTAAGAAGATAGAAAATCCAAATGTGTTTTAAAATGGTTCGAACATGATAAGGATAAGGAGATTCCCGTGGGTGGTCGCCTTATAAGAAGCAAAGCTGAACAATTTGTTGTTGAAATGGGGAAAACCAACTTTAAATCGAGTACAGGGTGTCTAGACAGCTTCAAAGAAAGCAACAAAATTTTATTCAAATCTATTTGTTGAGAAAGTGAGGCTGTTAATGAACAAGAAGCCAAAAAATGGAAAAAAAACTGGAGGAGATGATTCAGGATGTAGATGAAAGAGAAATCTTCAATTTTGACGAGACAGGTCTTTTTTTAATGCACTCCTGTCAAAACACTGACATTTAAAATTGAAAAATGTCACGGAGGAAAACTAAGCAAAAAAAAAGAGTCACTCTCCTAATTGGTGCAACATGGACGGATCAGAAGTGGTACTTCTACTGATGATTGGTAAGTCGGCTAATCCGTGTTGTTTTAAGAACGTAAAGTCAAAACCAGTGGAATATGTGAGCAGCGCAAGAGCTTGGATGGCTAGGGATCTTTTCGAGAAATGGCTGATGAAATTAGACAAAAAGTTTATAAGAGAAAAGTTAGTTTTTTTATTGACAACTGTACGGCCTAGAACACTATTCCATTATTGTTAAATGTAAAACTAATTTTTTTCCTGCCAACATGACTTCAGTTCTTTAGCCTATGGACCAGGGTATTTTTCAAGCCTCTCGAATGTGTAAGAAAGCTTGGGGCAAGTAACACAACCGAAACGATCAAACACTGTTTCAAAAAAGCTGGTTTCGTAAAAAAGGAGGAGAACGCAGAAAACTCTAACGACACTTTAACAGAAGAGCTGCTTTCATTTGACGGCTGGCAGGACGTCATTTCTGACCCTGCCATCTCTTATGAAGATTTTGTCAACGTGGATGAATATTTTGCAGTGCAGCCGAAGCAACGAACCATATTACACAACTTAGACGGTACATTGAAAGTAAAAATGATGTAAGTGACTCTATTTTTAGTTTACCTTAGAATTCATTGCCATTGTCATACCGAGAAGCTGAATTCTAAAAAGCAGCTGCAAATGTCGGATTTCTTTGGAAAAAGTTAAACTCTTTAACAGTTAAAAACTGCCTTTTTTGTTAATTGTAACAAATTTTCTTATTTTCAATAAATTTTTTGGGACAAAATGATTTTTACTGTTTTAATGACACGTTCTCACTGTGCGGTTTTTATCGACCAAGATTGGCCGAAAATAACAATGAGAACACCTGCCATAATTACAATAATTGACCATTTTTATAGCTTGTAAATGTTTTAATTGGTATTCTTGGTCGAATTTTGTTAGCCCATTTTTTTCGATTGACAAAATTCGGGTAAGAGTAGGAACTAAAGCATCTGCAAAAGTGTTGAATTTTATCGTTTGCAGATGCTTTTGTAAGTATCATTGCTTTTTGTAGATTTTTGGATAATTCGAATTTTTTTAGCGGTCCCCTGAGATTCGAATTATCCAAGTTTCACTGTATTTAGTTGTAATCAAAATATCAAGTGTACACATAGTGTGCATTATCATTTAATAATAGCGTATAATAGATATCAATCAATTATTTTGTATGTAGAAGCACTGAAAACTATTTATAAATGGCAACGGTTGTTTACATTTCTCTGTCTTATGGATCTACGTCAAACTTCAAATGCTGTTCCATGTTTGTTTACTTTTTACAGTAGATGAGGAAAAGGTGTTTTTCGATATTTTAGCTGTATTTTGAGTGATATTTGTGAAAAGTGAAATAAAATAAACGAAATATTTACATCCCAATCTCTCATTTCATTTGTAAGTACATACAATTTACATTATTTAAGATGAGGAAATGAGGAAGCGTGTTTGTTTACATTTTAATAGGCGTACCATTGGGTTTATTCATGTTCATTAATGTATTGAATAAGATATGAGTTCATGAAATTAGTAGACATTTTTAAATTGTAAGTAGACATCATCTGATTAAAAAAGATCTGTTTAGTACCTTTTTAATTTAATATTTCTCATGGATACAAATAAATTAGTGAAATGAATGAAACTCATTTATTTTTCTATGTAGGTTTCCAAATAATATTGACGATCGAACTATTTGGGTAGCAAATTTAGGAGAAAACATAAAGATTTTTTATTGTAGTATTATTTTGATACCTATTAACAAATTAACTTGAATTCAACTATATTTAATTGTATTAATTTTAAAGCAAATAAAATTGTATTTTAATTTTTCTATAAAGACGTGATTTGTTAATAGTTAAACTATTAATACTTCCAATTTTTAAAATCTGAATAATTACCCGCGAGTAAAAATTCAAGAACGCTTATGCTCATTGCGGAAGCATCACATTCTATCGAAGCTTCAAAACATTGTGTGTTAAAGGTATCTTATTGCTGTGTCCATCTATGTGTATACGTCCATGGTAAAAACATTTTTTTTTTAATTGAAATTGTGTTTGAATACCACAAAGTAAAAAAACTAAATAATTAACGCGAACTGATAAACATTTGACAATGAAAACATAGGTTATACTTCTGTTGGCAGTTTAAAGCCAACTAGTGCAAAACATATTAAATTAACTTTCATGGCGAAAAATTTTCAAATCGATTTTTCTAGAAAACGGTGTATACCACTGACTTAAAGTACGTTTAAAGACTAGAATACCAGAAAATTTAATAATCTAGTATTACGAATGCTTGAAAGTTAAATATTAGGCGTTAAAATAACTGTCGACCTACTCAAAACGGGCGCCTATGACCGGTACTAGAAATTAGCAATTGATGCAACTCTATAGAATAAATATTCGTACAAGTTTTTATTTTTCTAAATAGAAGCGTTCTGGAGATTAAAAAAAAACTAATTCGAAAAACTATTATTTATTTTCAACTAAATCAATTTACAATAGTTTATACATCTATTATTATTGGCATTATATAATTATATTACATATGTATTACAAAATAGCCTCCTAGCTGACTCCGCTTCGAAGATTGCAAGCTCTGAACTCCATCCGGTCACAAATACTTTCTAGATCAATTATTTTGTCATTTACTAATATGTTTATGTTTTGAGTACTCCCTTTCCATCTCAAAAAGATTTTTGTCAAAAAGAAAAAGTAGTAACAAACAACAAAGAAGAACAAAAGTAACAAAATTGAAAGACATAAATTCAATTAACCTGACTTTTTTCCGTGGTGTAAGAGAAAAAGAAATAAAGATGAAGTCACAGTGGAATCTTTTCAAAAAGTAAAAAGACGCTTCAAACGTCAATAAAATTAAGAGGTGAGGATCAGTTAGATTGGTTACTTGGGATTAATTTCACACTTGTAAGATTTTTCTCCAGTGTGCACTCTCAAATGTGTTTTCAAATGATCTACTCGACTAAATTGCTTAAGACAAAGTTCACAATTGTAAGATTTTTCTCCAGTGTGCACTCTCAAATGTGTTTTCAAATGATCTGCTAGACTAAATTACTTAAAAAAAATTTCACACTTGTAAGATTTTTCTCCAGTGTGCACTCTCAAATGTATTTTCAAATGATCTGCTCGACTAAATTGCTTAAAACAAATTACACACTTGTAAGATTTTTCTCAAGTGTGCGCTCTCAAATGTGTTGTCAAATGACATGCTTGACAAAATTTCTTAAAACAAATTTCACATTTCTAAGATTTTTCTCCAGTGTGCACTCTCAAATGTGTTTTCAAATAACCTACTCGACTAAATTGCTTAAAACAAATTTCACATTTGCAAGCTTTTTCTCCAGTATGCATTTTCAAATGTATTTTGAAATTACTTTTAATACTAAACTGCTTAAAACAAATTTCACACTTGTAAGGTTTTTCTCCAGAGTGCACTCTCAAATGTGTTGTCAAATGACCTGCTTGACTAAATTGCTTAAAACAAATTTCACATTTAAAAGATTTTTCTCCAGTGTGCACTCTTAAATGTGTTTTCAAATTATCTGCTCGACTAAACTGCTTAAAACAAATTTCACACTCGTAAGGTTTTTCTCGAGTGTGCACTCTCAAATGAATTTTCAAATTACCTTCTTGATTAAACTGCTTAAAACAAATTTCACACTTGTAAGATTTTTCTCCAGTGTGCACTCTCAAATGTATTTTTAAATTACTTTTAGTAATAAACTGCTTGAAACAAATTTCACATTTGTAATATTTTTCTTCTGTGTGCACTCTCAAATGTGTTTTCAAAGTACCTGATCGACTATATTGCTTAAAACAAATTTCACACTTGTAAGATTTTTCTCCAGTGTGCACTTTCAAATGTTTTTTCAAATAATCTGCTCGACTATATTGCTTAAAACAAATTTCACACTTGTAAGATTTTTCTCCAGTGTGCACTTTCAAATGTGTCTTCAAATAATCTGCTCGACTATATTGCTTAAAACAAATTTCACACTTGTAAAATTTTTCTCCACTGTGCACTCCCAAATGTATTTTCAAATGATCTGCTCGACTAAATTGCTTAAAACAAATTTCACACTTATAAGATTTTTCTCTAGTGTGCACTCTTAAATGTGTTTTCAAATGATCTGCTCGACTAAATTGCTTAAAACAAATTTCACACTTGTAAGACTTTTCTCCAGTGTGCACTCTCAAATGCGTTTTCAGACTATCTGATCGACTAAATTGCTTAAAACAAATTTCACACTTATAAGATTTTTCTCCAGTGTGCACTCTTAAATGTGTTTTCAAATGATATGCTCGACTAAATTGCTTAAAACAAATTTCACACTTGTAAGACTTTTCTCCAGTGTGCACTCTCAAATGCGTTTTCAGACGATCTGCTCGACTAAATTGCTTAAAACAAATTTCACACTCATAAGGATTTTCGCCAGTTGCAACTTTCACATTTTCATTTAATGTTTTTCCTTTGGAGTGTTGACTTGTATAATTTCGTTCATAATATGAATCTTCAATTAGTGTCTCCATAATTTCCATTTTTTGTTCATCTTGGACATAACCTAAAATACAAACCATCTATACTATAAATACCTATTTGAGTATAAGTGAAAAAGAATGCAATAATCAAATTAGGGCATAATAAAATTTAAGACAGCAGAAGTAGTAAATTATATAAATATGTTTTAGAAACCTGTGTTTCTGTCTTCTATATGTATAATAGTCAGCAATATTGTCTTTTAATGTGTACCTCAACTCATTCAATATTGTGTGTAAATATACATATTTATACTTATGCACACAGAACTAGCAGAATGGCCTACTTCCGGATTTGTGGACTGTACCAGAATTCTTCTTAATATGAAATAATGTACTTGTTAAATAATGACCAAAAAGTATAGACAGGTCTCTACAAAGTATCACAAAAGATAATATATTCAATATTGGAGGATATTTCTTTGAAATGTTTTCATAAAAGTTAACATAAGTAAATAATATACAGTGTAGGTAAAAGTTTATGGTCGGTATGGTAAAATTTAACACGATATCTAACACAGATATAAAATCATATTTTCAGCGAATAGACAAAGATAACATTCATATTTACTATTGGTATCCCCTCCGTATTTCTTATTGACGTCCATTGCCCATTAGTGAGACGATTAGTTCCGATTCTAATATACGTAAGAAACTAGAGGTGGGTCGTTGACATTTTTATCGGAACCTTTTTTCGTAAACTGTAACTAGTTGATTGTTTACAAGTAGTTTCAAATAAGCGAGTACACAAACAAACATATTGGCTATTATCGTTTATGTGTATAAGTATTGAAGTGAAAAAAACTAACGAAGGATATATTTATTATAGCTTAAAAAATAAATTAAACAATACAAATAGTACTTACATTTACATTACACATTATTAAATCGCGAATCGTCTAAATTGACATTTAAAAACAAAAGTTTTTCCACTTTTCTTGTTAACCGTGTTCATATTTTATTTAAAATTAAACCAGCTTTTGAACATGTTTTCAAAAGGAACAGATTTTGTTACAATACTACAATATTTTATGAATATAGTGGTTACTTTGGGATATATATGGCGATGGTTTTTCCACTCATATAATGGACAGTTCCAATCTCCGTTCGAAATTTTTTGTGGGTAATATATCATCAGACAAATACATGTCGACTTTTGTTATATCTCTCGCTACAGGTGTATGTTTAGATGAGTCATGTCCAATTAATCCATCAAAAATACACCACGGACTAAAGTCATCTTTATCAGTTTCTTTTTCTTGTTCTGGTTGATTTTCAATAGTACAATCTTCTTTTTCTTTTTTTATAGAAGTAACCAGCTTCTTAACTCTTTCTTTTGTTTTTTTATAACTAGGTATTCTGATTAATGAATGAGGTTCGATTTACGATTGATCTGCATTTTCGATTTCAAATCTTTATTGATAGTTCGTCAAAGGATTTATTTATTGTAAATATTTAATTAAGAATTCTTTTTCTTGGTCAAAATTATTGACCTAGTATAAGAATAATAATTTTATTTCCAAAAATGCACATTTGTAGAATATGCAGCTTGTATGATCCACTTTCTGAATATTGCAATGATTGAAACTTCTGACGAATTTCTGTCCGTTTCGACTACTTCTACTACAAGTACTGACATACTGCCACCCCACCCAAGCGTCAAAAGGTGATGGATACTTCCATTAATAAAAATATAACAAAAGAAACAAATAGATATGGATTTACTAAACCTATGCAAACACTCGTTTCATCCGTTTTCCATAGTTGAAGAACGAGCTTTTAAAAAGTTTGCAGGGTGTATTCCTGGATATAAACCGCCAACAAGAAAAACAGGTTCATTACTTCAGGAATGTTATATCAAAACTGAGCAAATTATTAGATCACAAGTTGTTAAAGAAATAGAAAATATCTGTATTACTACTGACCTCTGGACATCTGGAGTAACTGACGAGTTACATCTCATTAACAGGACAATATTTAACATAAAATTTACAATTTAAAACTGTTTTATTAGGCTGCTGCCATTTTTCCTTAAACCATAATTCAGAAAACATCGCTTTTGAAATTAGTGAAATAATTAATCAAAGGGGTCTAAAACGAAAGGTAAATTTTGCAGTATCTGATAATGCCTCAAATATGGTCAAAGCTATTAAAAATATTTTGGAATAAAAACATTTATTGGTGGAGGACGCACTTACATGCTGTCGTGTACAAATAGATAAAATAAAAAGTCTTTTTTTCGGCAATTCGGCAAAAAACACACTTCAAAATGTACCTTATCTTCAGAAACCTTTTAAAGTATCAGTAACAACATAAGAAAGTTCCCAAACGGCCAATTAAAGACGTGTAAACTAAAGTTCATTCAAATTCGACGTGCATTAAAAGTAAACAAAACCAGACTATGCTACGTAAGACTCCATAGGCGTGCGGTTTTTCTTTCATATTTCCTATCAAATTAATAAAACAGTATGTACAATTAAAGATTTGTTTACTATGAACAACGAAGATAAAATAGACAATGTTAGTATTATTTTCAAGGAAATTAAAAATTAGCTTCCCTACTGTTAAATTAAAAAGAAACTTATGGTTTGACAAAAGTAATAAAGCACTAATTGCAACGTTGTTTTGTTGTTTTGACACTTAAACGATCGAAATCGAAACATCAAATACACTGATTTTTTAAAGTAAATTGTGTGTTAGTTTGCATCAAAAGTAGTAACTTATTATTATGTTTTCAGTTTTTACTTGAAAAACAATAAAACTCACGTGATCCAGATTACAAATTTTACCAGAAATTGAAATACCATTTTACATAAATTTCGTAAATTTGAATACAGATATACCTTAACTTAAAATGTTTTCATAAACGAAAATTTTGTATTAAAAAAAATAAGGTATTGCACTTGGAGAAGTGCCGCCAGAAGTAAAAACTTCTGGCGGCACTTCTCCAAGTATCTCCGCGTAAATTATGAGTATTAATATCTAAGATATATTTACTACAAGTAAAATTATAAATTGCGTTGAAATTATGAGTATTAATATCTAAGAGTTTCCGGTTTAAACGGGGCTGTCAGTCATGAACTGAGCTCTTAATCGCACCCCATTCGTTTTTTAAAGAAAACGAAGTTTCAAACAAAAACCTATGCAAATGTCCGAGAAAATCATTCGTCAAAAATAAAAACATTCTATATATCTGACTAATAAATAAAACAAAAAACTCACAGTGTAAATTAATATTTTACTCAGAATCAGAATCTGGCGTGCTGCTCTCATTAACTACGTTAATTATCAGTGGTTCAACTTGGGTCTCAATGATATTGTCAAGATCCCACATCGTTTGTTCCCACATTGAAAATTTAAACGTAGTATTCTTCTCTGCAATATAATTTTTTAAGTCTGCGCAAATTAACTCAATTGGATTAAGCTCGCAGTGGTATGGCGGAAGCCTCAATACTATTTGATTTTTTTCTTTAGCCATTTTATTTTTACTTAGTATATTCTTTTTTATGGTTATTTACAATAGCCAAAAGCTCGACTTTTAGACGCGAGTTGTCAAAATTTATATTTTTTGATCATAGCCAATTTTGAATGTCCACTTTCTTCGACGAGGTTGTCCTTATTTTTTCCACTCTTCTTGAGTGGTACGGTGCATTGTCTAAAACAATAACTGAATTCTTGTCTAATTTTTCTAATATCGAAAAAAACCACTTCAAATGACTCGCCATTCATCTCTTCATGATAGTCGCCAGATTTTTTTGACTCGAAAGCCCATAAAGCATCAGGAACAAACCCGTCCTCACTACCAATGTGACAAATGATCAACCTCTTTCCTTTACATGATAACATTTATTATAAATATAAATGAATAAATTCAAGCACTACAATTCCATGACGCACGCCTTGGCTAAAATATTATCACTAGAACAACAGTGGTCCAACTAAGTTATAGCAATTCTTCCGCATACAAGGACTACTAAATAATATGTATGCTGTTAATATCTGAGTTTCGTATACGATATATATTTATATAGTTGTTTATGAGGTGGATATTATGTACGTTTATACATTGTAAATCATGATTTGGGAGTGATCCTCGTAATATTCATAAAGTTGATAACATGTCTTGGTTTGTTTACTGCTACTGCATCTTTAAGTTAAATTGGGTTTAGGTAGAACTTCATCAACTTCAACTTACATGTTAAAAAGAATGACTGAGTCAG
This sequence comes from Diabrotica balteata, assembly GCA_918026665.1. Taxonomy (NCBI): domain Eukaryota; kingdom Metazoa; phylum Arthropoda; class Insecta; order Coleoptera; family Chrysomelidae; genus Diabrotica; species Diabrotica balteata. The sequence continues at coordinate 54,345,357 of OU898281.1, forward strand.
AAAAGGCAATCCGTTCCACATTGGTATTAGTTAATACAGACTTAGACCAAATCTAAATAATAAAGACTGGATTATTTGTTCTCAACTTTCCCAAATTTTTACGACCTTTTAAAGAAATAACAAGTACAATGAGTGGCCAAAAATACTTGAAGGGTAGTTCAGTGATTGTTCATACATCCATTGTATCCTACGTAGTACAATTACTAATTTTGGGTTTAGCAAAAGATTTAGAGGGATAGAACAGAGTGGCACATTGTCATTATGTACATTTATGGATTCACGATTTAAAGTGCAGAGATTTTCTGATAAAAATGAAGCTACAAAACAAAAGAAAGAGTTAAGAAGCTGGTTACTTCTATAATTAAAGAACAAGAAGATTGTACTATTAACTAACCTACTATTATTGTACCTAACTTAACCACTATATTCATAAAATATTGTAAATGTGAACACATGTTCAAAATCTGGTTTAATTTTAAATAAAAGTTATAATAAATATATCCTTCATTAGTTTCTTTCATTTCAATAAATATACACATAAACGATAATAGCCATTATGTTTGTTTATGTAGGTACTCTCTTACTTGAAACTACTGTTAAACAATCATAGTAACTTGTTTACGAAAATCGGTTTACGATAAAAACGTCAACGACCCACCTCTAATTATTACCTCTGTCCACGCGAGACGGAGACATCGCCAAATAATTTTGTATGAAGATTTTTTATTGGGAATAGGGCACAATGTGACTTTAAAATAAGCTTATTTTGATGTTTAGATTTTTATTTCAGAAATTATACTTAAAATACAAAACATTAATAAATTTTATTTATATAAAACGATTTTGGAAATCAAAATGTTATATTACACTTATTGTAAAGTAGAATTGTCGCATATTCAAAATAAAAAACAAAATCTTCACCTAACGGTAGAAAGGCTTATGACTAAGTAAGTTTGGCAAAATTGAATTTCCCCTTTTTTATTATTTCAACTCTTTTATTTTCGGAGATATAAAGGGGGGACCTAATATACCTCTCTATTTTTAAACAGGTGTTTCTCACTCCATCTCACATAAGCTTAATACCGACCATAAACTTTTCCCATACTGGACAAAAGTATATAAGATATTACAAATTCTTAAACAATGTTCAGTTTAAAAATATCTTCTCACATTACTTATGCCCTATAAGAGCATTAGACATTTAAGAATAAAAAAATTTAAAAACTGTAGAATCTGTAAAAAATATCTATCAGATCACGCTGGTCAAAAGAGAATGATTCAAAAGCCAAAAAAAATCTTACCTTAAGAAAGTGCCTAATATTGGGAAAAGATATGCATGTTACATTTTTTTTAATTTTCTATTATTTCTACATTATTTTCATAACCATAATCATAGTTGTATTATTATCACATAATTACATATAACAATTATCATAATTGTTCTTTTTATTGTATTTCTACCAGTACAGTATTTGCGTTTATCAATAAATGATAAAATTTAAGTATATGGATAGAAATTATAACATTTATGTAAACCATTAAAATTATTCTTTACTTTTATTGCTCAACAGACCACGTAGGATTAATGCTGAAATACAAACAAATCCTTAGCATATTTAAAAAATATACATATTTTCCACAAAACTAGCTACTAGCTTAGAGTAGACTTAGATAGTAAACCTTGTGTAGTAAACTACCTTTTTGCAGAATTAGGATTCTATTTGAATAAAAATTGACATTAGAATGACAAAAAAAATTATTTGTGTACTGACAACTGTCACAACATTAAGAACACTAAATTATACTACATACATTTAACCAGACCTATTTTTAGTGATGTCTATATTTTTGGTTTTCAATGCTAGATTCACCGCTTTTCATTAACTCCCTTGTATCTTTTGCCTTGACCATCTCCTTCAGGATATGATGTTGTTCTACTTGAAGATATTTCTTTAGAGTGTAAATAATTAATAAACTCTTGTGAAGTAAAGCTAGTTCCCCTGTCAGAATGTAGGTATATATGCCAGCATTCCATATAAACAAAATAGTTAATTCAAAGATTCAAGTACTGTCTGACTAGATGTATCTGAGCCTGGAAAAACTCATGGAAATCTTGAAAATTCGTCAAGAATTGTAAGCATATAGGAATTTCTATAAGAATTGGGTATTGGACCTTTAAAGTCAATGTTCAATCTTTAAAACTGATCTGGTGATTTGATTAAATGTTTACCATTTTCTTTCTTACAAAATCTGGTTTTAATTTCTGCACATATTGGACAAGAGGTATAGAATAATGTATCATTTAACTAAGCACTTAATTTCTAATTATCTCATATATGCCTTTAAATTGTATTTAAGCTCAAAATATTAATATTGTTCTGAAGCTATTTTCTTGTAGCATCTTAATGCAATTGACTATTTTGGAAATAAGCCACAATTTTACTTTAAAATTAATCTGTTACTAACCTTTTTCAGTTTTTTGGTTTTCTTCACATAGGTTTATTTTATTTCCATGTTGTTCTATTTCAGTATTTATGGGACATTTCTTTAAGTCTAAATAATCATATGTGTCATGTGAAGTGTGTCTATTGGATTCCTCTGGTATTTCACATTTAAAGCCATCCAAAAGAGAATCATCAAATTCATTATACTCTATTTCTAGTTTACACGTTTTCTCGCTAAATTCTTGTTTTGGTAATTCCATTTTCCATTTGATTACACTTGATTTTATGTATCCAATCGAAATACCAATTTACTATTTACCATACCAATCACAATATATTATTTTTAAAAGTAAAAAAACTATATTTTTTGGTAAAAACACATATCATATCACTGCCCTGCCGATGAATTTGGCATAAAAGTCATGTCAAATTTGTGTTTGCGGTATTGCCATGTCCTTATTATATGTATGATTTATGCCTCAAATATGCTTTGAAACAGTACATTTTTATTATATTATTTTATGAAATCGGGTATTTAAAAAAAAATTTTAATTTATATGAAACACGAACGCATGAATATTTGTTTCTTTTGATATTAGTTGCAGTTAGTTATTAGAAAAAAAATTATAATTGGCCTTTGGTAGATTAGTAAATAAACATGGCAATACTGTCAAAAGTAGTTGCCAGACTGCAACAGATGTTTAGCAGATTTCAATTTTATGAATATTTTCTTATAATTTTGGGATGAAATGGTATCTGAATAAAAGCTTAAAAAATTAAAGTTAATTTAAATTAATTAAACTTCTTTTAAAAACGTAAAGAGAATGTTTAGTAACTTTATTTATATTTATATCGCATGCTCTTTCGTGATTTATTTGCGATATGGCAACACTGCCAAATACAAATCTGTCACTAATTTGTAGCTAACTTCATCGGCAGTTATTGGCGATGTCAAACGAAAGAGGCGGCACGATGCGGTAAAAATTTGAACTAGTGCACGTAGGATAGGATCAAGGTTAGTAAATAGACAGGTTGTCTGGTAACTTTTCACCAATCAGCGTCAAGAATCCAATGGCGGGAATGACGTCACTGAGAATGCTACATTCAAAATCATTCACTTTAGGTGAACTAATTGATATAAACTCGAAAAGCAGCAATGATTGAAGATATATTATGCTATGTATATTAAAAAAAAATAGGTTTGGAATATTAATGACTATATATTTCATTCAATCTTTAAAAAATGTGGGAGATACCTACAGAAATAGCAGAATATAATTGCAACTAAATATATGTAGTCGAATAGCTCTACAACTAAATTAAATTAAAAGTAGGTTCTTTCTTCTGTATATGTGACTAAAGCATGCAAATATACTATAGTTGAATACAATTGACTTGTTTAAATTATTTTGAGTACATACTTTTGAATTGGGGATAATGAATATAAAGCAAAACGTACTTTAGTGTACTAAAGTACCTTAGGTTAAAAGCCCTTGATAATTCTTTTTGAGGCTGGCGAGCCTTTGTTTTCTATTTAATGTAATGTTTAAAAATATGTTTTGTTTTTTCCTCAAATTCAGTTTCGCTTTCCAGTTTAGTTGTCCCAAGTTCTTTAATCTATGATTTAATATTACCTTCAGTATATTATTTTTCTAGAAGTTTCTGTTGAAATTTTACGTTTTCTTCTTCCATTTTCCTTAATTCTTTTTTAAGTAAATCTAATTCTGTTTTTTTATTATATGAAGGTTTTTCCGCTAAATCAAAATGTTGGGTAGAAGTATTCATGAGTATTATTTTTATCTGCTCCTCTTTATTAGTATTGTATTATCTAGAATTATATGTCCAGCAAAATTTATGTTTTCTTTTCTGGTCATGCTCTTTGATCTCATACTTATTTCTTTTACGGCATCTTCATTTGGCAGTATAATTAACAAGGGAATTACTAAAATTAAAAGTTTTAATTATAACTAGGTATATGAAGTTATTATTAATAATATTTGTTTGTAAACCTGTTTATTTTGTAAAACTCAATCACAACTAAATCACAACACAAGTCAATTAATTAACACCATCTTTTTTCAGCTTTTAGGTTGTATGTTTAATGGTTTAACTTCTAAATAGCTCATAATCTTTCATGCGAAATTTCTTTGCTTTTGAATTTTTACATTTTTTTGGAAATGCAAAAATCATTAAATTCCTTCTATCATGTTTGGACTTATTTGAATTATGTTTGCAGATTGCTATCCTGCAAATATTTCCACCAGTCGTTTAAATGATTAGAAAATATTTGAATTAGTTTATGTGAAACATTTTCTTATATTAATGCCAATGTTACCATTACTATATACTACAGCAGAAATAAAATTAATTAAGTAGGTATTTAACGCAACCACACTAAATGTACTTGTATAACTTGTGTATAACAGTTTTAGGTGGTTTTAGGTTCAAGTTATATACTAAAAAACACTCAATGATATCTATAGACCCATTATATCTCAAAATATAAACATAAACAAAAACACTTACGATATTTAACAACAAAATATGTTCTCCAAACCACCTATCCTATTCTGTTTTCAAACAATTCGTAAAATTGACCCCCTGGGTGACGTCACGGTGACATATTTCATTCTGTCAATATCATAGTTACCATGCAACCTGTCTTTTACTGACCTTGGGATAGGATAACAAAACCTTTTTTAATTTAGTCACAGAATAATAAACAATCAGAAGGGCCACTCTCAGATGCCGCCTTTGAAGTTTTTCAGTACGCGCGCCATGTTTTAGGAGGACATATTCTATATATCTGACTAATAAATAAAACAAAAAACTCACAGTGTAAATTAATATTTTACTCAGAATCAGAATCTGGCGTGCTGCTCTCATTAACTACGTTAATTATCAGTGGTTCAACTTGGGTCTCAATGATATTGTCAAGATCCCACATCGTTTGTTCCCACATTGAAAATTTAAACGTAGTATTCTTCTCTGCAATATAATTTTTTAAGTCTGCGCAAATTAACTCAATTGGATTAAGCTCGCAGTGGTATGGCGGAAGCCTCAATACTATTTGATTTTTTTCTTTAGCCATTTTATTTTTACTTAGTATATTCTTTTTTATGGTTATTTACAATAGCCAAAAGCTCGACTTTTAGACGCGAGTTGTCAAAATTTATATTTTTTGATCGTAGCCAATTTTGAATGTCCACTTTCTTCGACGAGGTTGTCCTTATTTTTTCCACTCTTCTTGAGTGGTACGGTGCATTGTCTAAAACAATAACTGAATTCTTGTCTAATTTTTCTAATATCGAAAAAAACCACTTCAAATGACTCGCCATTCATCTCTTCATGATAGTCGCCAGATTTTTTTGACTCGAAAGCCCATAAAGCATCAGGAACAAACCCGTCCTCACTACCAATGTGACAAATGATCAACCTCTTTCCTTTACATGATAACATTTATTATAAATATAAATGAATAAATTCAAGCACTACAATTCCATGACGCACGCCTTGGCTAAAATATTATCACTAGAACAACAGTGGTCCAACTAAGTTATAGCAATTCTTCCGCATACAAGGACTACTAAATGATATGTATGCTGTTAATATGTGAGTTTCGTATACGATATATATTTATATAGTTGTTTATGAGGTGGATATTATGTACGTTTATACATTGTAAATCATGATTTGGGAGTGATCCTCATAATATTCATAAAGTTGATAACATGTCTTGGTTTGTTTACTGCTACTGCATCTTTAAGTTAAATTGGGTTTAGGTAGAACTTCATCAACTTCAACTTACAGATTGCTATCCTGCAAATATTTCCACCAGTCGTTTAAATGATTAGAAAATATTTGAATTAGTTTATGTGAAACATTTTCTTATATTAATGCCAATGTTACCATTACTATATACTACAGCAGAAATAAAATTAATTAAGTAGGTATTTAACGCAACCACACTAAATGTACTTGTATAACTTGTGTATAACAGTTTTAGGTGGTTTTAGGTTCAAGTTATATACTAAAAAACACTCAATGATATCTATAGACCCATTATATCTCAAAATATAAACATAAACAAAAACACTTACGATATTTAACAACAAAATATGTTCTCCAAACCACCTATCCTATTCTGTTTTCAAACAATTCGTAAAATTGACCCCCTGGGTGACGTCACGGTGACATATTTCATTCTGTCAATATCATAGTTACCATGCAACCTGTCTTTTACTGACCTTGGGATAGGATAACAAAACCTTTTTTAATTTAGTCACAGAATAATAAACAATCAGAAGGGCCACTCTCAGATGCCGCCTTTGAAGTTTTTCAGTACGCGCGCCATGTTTTAGGAGGACATAGACATATGATTTGTGTGGTTATGTAATTGTTTATATTTATGTTTAATTATATTATATTTAACAATGTTAATATAATTGTATAGTATGTCTATAATTGCCGTAAGTCAAATAAACCTGGTTAATTTTTCCATGCACACCACATAAACAACACTAATTTCTTTAAAATCCTCCTAAAACATGGTGGAACGTCTGCGCGGAGGAGATGCGCGTACTTAATTTTCCGTGGAGAGTGGGTATTCTGTTTGTTTATTATTCTGTGATTTAGTTATACCCATCTCACACAGATGACAATATAAGGAGCTCCCTAACTTTCGCGTGATTGGTTGGTGGGTGGGTCCCAATTTAAAAATTGGCGGGTTTCATGTTTATTAAAATGACAATTTGAGGTATTGTCATTGTGGCACAGTCTATGTGGCTAAACAATTTATTAGCAATATATTGTGGTATTGGTACAAAGCGGATGATATTCACATTTTAGGATTAAGCTGAATAGTAAAGTTTTATTAGAAATTAAAAGCTAGTGATGCTTTTTTTTATTAGATATATAGGTATTATTGTTTTAATTTTTTTGTTTAGGTAATTTTTTACTAAGATTTAGAGGTTCGTAAGTTCTCATGGCTTTTGAAATTAGTTTCTTGTTCACATAAGGGACAAATCATGTGATTAATTTTCTTAATCGACATATCTGTTATGTATTCTTTTGATATGACGATTTCGTAATTCCACATTTTTTAATATTTTGCTGCAAAGATGGCAGGCTCCTGAGTTAATTTTACAACTTGTTGAAGTAGATGGGACATAATCCATAATTGCTTGCTAAAACAAAGTCTTAGGTAATTAAATATGGTGTTCTAACGAACAGATTTTTAAAACAATTTAACAGATTTTTAAAAATAAATGAGAAAAATTTAAATTCAAATTTTCTGTGTGCTTGCTTATTGGCAAATTGGTATTAAAACCGCCTAATCATAGATGTTTAAGCGCCAAATGTGGCCAAACAACCGCCAAATTGCCAAATTGTTTACCCACATAGACTGTGCCGACAATACCTCAATTGTCATTTTAATAAACATGAAACCCGCCAATTTTTAAATTGGGACCCACCCACCAACCAATCACGCGAAAGTTAGGGAGCTCCTTATATTGTCATCTCCCTAAGGATCACAGGAGTGATGACGTATATTGTATTGACATACGTCAGTTTCACTTTCCAAACAAACCTGGTTTAGTGTGGATAATTTGTATTTTTCGTTATTTTTTAATTTATTTTATAGAATCTTTCCACTTATTGCAATATTTAAGTATTCTAATAGTTACTACAACAATTTTACAAGGTTGTGTAAATAATAAAGCACATTGTTTTATGCTTATAGCAATAAAATACATGTATCAGTAAAGTAAGGTTACAATTTCTTTATTTAAAGTTTTAAACTATATTTCATAGAAATAGAACTCTGAATTATTATGGTATTATCGTAAAAAACACTATGCTTACAAGAAAAAGCAGCAGAGGAAGCAAAATGTTAACTTTATAGAAATTAAAAAGTCTTGAGATTTGACATTTCAACATTTGTTTGGAAAGTAATAATGTCAATGTGACAGTCGTGACGTCACACTCCTGCGGTCCATTCTCGCTATAGAATCGAGTGTCCGAAAGATCTCGGCTCAAGGTTGAAGGTATGTTTATCAGAACAGCGGCGTGCTCATTTATATGTTAATGACAATAATTATTTTTTTAATTAAAATTAAATATTTATGATTTTTTTTTGTTCCCGTTTATAAGAGAAACAATTATTTTGATAAAATAAATGGCATTGTACTAAAATGGTAAGTAAATACCTCTCAACAATTTAAAATAAAATTTGCTTGTCACACAAAATGGAGAAAATGTTTTCTACGGCTATGATGTTTTCAAACACAAGATCAACTTCGTGATGCTTCGTAAGAAATCATGAACTTCGTGCATCTTCGTATCAAAACAATAAACAATAACAAAGGTATTCATGTTTTGGACACTTTTTAAAGCGTTCACCGAGTCTATATATTATACGTCATTGCTTATACCGTTGATTGAATAACGTTATACACACACAACGTAGTTATAAACATTTTAAATATTAATAAATAAACCACAATAAGGTAAAAAAATGTTAAAAAGTAAATGTAAACAGTATTGTTCTGCACGGCAATGCAGTAATTATCGATCGGAAGGATGACATTTTTTCCTGGTGACAAAAATCTACAAGATCGTTGGGCACAGGAATTAAAAATTGGGAAATCGATATCAAGTGATATGATGGTGTGTTTTTTTTTATCAACAGATTTATTTTTTCAAGTAAATTAGCTGAACAGAATTGCAATATTTATTATATATAATGTGCCTACCTAACCTAATCAAATATATACACTAAGTAACATAGATCTTAATTAAAATTTCTATTACAACTGCAACAGGGCAAAAGAAACTTTCAAAGAAAGTTGTTATTCCCTCTCAATGCCTTCTTAAAGAAAAACACGAAAGAAAAATCAATGAGGAACTGGTCAATGCTAGACTAATGCGTAATAAAACCATCGAGCAAAAAGACAATCTTGTCTTTTTGCTCGATGAATAAAACACACACACATTCCTCCCTGGCGGGCTTTACAAGTGCATTTTACCACCCACTCGTTTATTAACACTTCCACAGTGATTTTATGTGGGGCACCATTTAAATTAGTCGTTTGCAGGCACAAACCGACTAATTTGTTATTATATTTGCCACACAACACAACGTGGCCTCGCTTTCTTTTAAATGTCTTTTTGTGTCTCCTATATATTTCAAAATATGGAGCAGACTAACTTCAATTTTTTTATTTGCCATTGCGTTAACAAAAAAAATAATAAATGGAAGATAATAAATACGGATAATTTTTAGACACAACAATCATTCACCTAGCTCTGTTTTGTTTTCCTACGTGCGTGATCAGCTGATCATCTGTCAAAGCGCCCCCTATAGGTTGTTGACATCGCCAATGAAACATATATTCTTTGGTAAAATCAGTGATATGTAAGAGAGGGGATATGACATACCGTGAAATAGATGGGATCGGTTCGGCCATATTGGTGTAGACATGACAGATTGTTGTTTGTGTCAGTACTTCTGTGCATAGAAATTTAATTTTAAAAGTATTTTGAACTTAATTTTGTACGGTTTTACGTTTATTTTAAAGTGAAACCATTATGGCTTCGTGTGCTTTTGTTTTGAGTCTAAATAACAGTTGAAATAATAAGAAAAACTCAACTGGAATATCGTTTTATGGGTTAGTATGAAATTGTAAACAGTGTACAGGACGGTATTACTTCCGTTTTTAGTGATGCTGCGTGTAAAAAGAACAGGTAATCTTTTTAATTTGGTTTATGTGATTGTAGATTTTCTAAAGATGTTGAAAAGAGAAATGCCTGGATACAGTTTGTAAACAGTGTGGGAACTGGGAACCATCAAAACATAGCAAATTATGTTCCAAACATTTTGCGGAGGACTGTATAGATAGGACCTCATTAGCTTTTGTCCGTTTGCGTGAGAATGCAATCTCTACAATTGGTGAATCTCAGGTAACAATAATTATAAATACTTATAAATAAAGTAGGTTATTAAAATAATGTAGGTAATATTCTGAATTACACCTGGACATTACACAGTACTTTGTATACAACTTCAATTGTACATTTCACAGGCTTTCATTTGCAAATAAATAAGTTTGTATAGGTGTGAACAAAGATATTTAAACTAGAAGGTTCTTGATATTTTGTATAAAGTACTAATTAATAAATAAACACATTTTTGTTTTGACCATTCTTTAAATATGTACCATTTGACATTTTTTATTGATGTAACAACAGCAGTTCGTTGCGTTTCAAAATATGATTTATGCTTTTTTATATAAAGCTACTTATTTTGTGTACAAAATTAAGGTTTATATATGTTATGGTATTTTAGGTTTATGAAGTTTCAGAACTTTTTATGAATAACATTTTTATAAAACTAATATTAAATATGTTTTCAACATATTTACAGGTGCTACATATACAGGATAATTCGAAAATAAGAGTACGAAATGTTTACCATAAATCAAGATGAACGCCTCAGTGGTCACGTTTAAACTTAAAAAAGAGAACTTTTTTACAAGATCAAGACAGAACTTTCTACCAAATAGAGTTTTCCAGAGCTGGAATAACCTTAGTGATAACATTGTCTCTGCCCCTTCTACTAACATGTTTAAAAATAGACTGGACCGTTTTCTATTACAGTTGCAAATTATATATATATATATATATATATATATATATATATATATATATATATATATATATATATTGGACATTATATGGTAATATTGTATAAACAATCAATGTTGTTAGTTAATTGATTGTTTATACAATATTAGGGTATAATGTCTATTTACTTGAGTTTTACTCACAAATCTGTTAATATCATTGACTGCTACATGTCTTTTTAAGGTAACACTTATAACATCTTCTCCATGATTGTGTGGTTGTCATATTGTACTTTTTAGATGAACTGATGATGCTTTCAGAATACGAAAGCAAAACGTCTTCAAAATAAAGTAGCCTATCAACTTTGTCTTTTATTTCTCCACCTTGAGACTGATATAAGAACCCACCACTCGCCTGAGTGATCCTTATAAAATATATATATATATATATATATATATATAATATATATATATATATATAATATATATATATATATATATATATATATATATATATATAGCAAAACTGGTAAGATTATCGACCGAAACGTAAAAAACAAAAAAAACAATTTATTGTGTTGGAATATCGGGTATGCGGTCTGTTATTATTAAAAAAAACTCTTTTTTCTTTTAATCCTCTATATTTCGCTGATTTTTTGTCAGCTTCATCAGGAGACAAAGATTTAGAGTGGAAAGTATTTAAACAAGTTGTTGAACATAATTTGTACTGTTTTGTACTGTACTGTTTTGAACAAATTATGTTCAACAACTTGTTTAAATACTTTCCACTCTAAATCTTTGTCTCCTGATGAAGCTGACAAAAAATTAGCGAAATATAGAGGATTAAAAAAAAAAAGAGTTTTTTTTTAATAATAACAGACCGCATACCCGAGATTCCAACACAATAAATTGTTTTATTATATATATATATATATATATATATATATATATATTATATATATATTATATATATATATATATATATATATATATATATATATATATATATATATATATATAAGTGATTATTTCAATCAAAAAATAATTTATAAACGTAGAAATTATCAGGTATAGTGGCCTCTATTAAAAATCTTTGTTTTTTCCAAAGAAACTCAATATTTCGCTATTTATTTTATAGCTTCATCAGGAGTACACTGTAAAACAATTTTAACATTACAAAAATGGCGTACAAATACAGAAATTTAAAAAACACTTACAGAAATTAAAAGGTTTCACATATAAAAATTGACATTGAAGTATGTAATAAATGTCATGATTAAATTGTCTTAAGCACGTTAGTTACAGTAATATGATAAAAAATTTAAAATGACTAGGTGTAAAAACAAAAATAACAATAAAAGAAACGTTAGAAGAATGATATTTCTTTGATGAATTATTAAGGTTGGTTGTTATGAAGGTGAATATTAGCTATTTTCAATATTTATAAATGTTTGTTTAATATATTACAATTAACAGTAAACGGAAACTGGACAGTTACCTAACTGTCCAGTGCCTGTTTTATAATTTAAAGTGTTTCCATTTTTGTTGATGTGATACATCTCAAGAAATAATCTACTTTTGTAGTTATCACCTGTGCCAAATTGTATTTTTACGCCATTTTTAAAATTTTAAAATTGTTTTACAGTGTACTCCTGATGAAGCTATAAAATAAATAGCGAAATATTCAGTTTCTTTAGAAAAAACAAAGATTTTTAATAACCACTATACCTGATAATTTCTACATATTTATATATTTATATCTACATAACTATAGATACCACAATAAGTTAAAAAGATAAAGATCACGACATGTCTTTGATACAATTCTTTAACTACCTACCTATACACAATAACTAATTTTATTAATACTACATGGAACTAACATTTCTAAATGTATATAAACTTAAGTAAGTGCACTTGCTAATTGTTGTTTTTTACTTGCTAATTGTAAATGTTATAATTTTAAAACCATATCATTGACTAGTTTTAGTGTATTTGAGTAATTTTATTCCAAATAATTATTATTAATCTAACCCAATGCTTATTCCCAAACTTAACAGTAAATCGTAAATACAGTTTGAATTAATTTGAATCCGGACCTACCCGCCGCCATATTGGTGTAGACAATCTGATAAAATAAGTGGTCGCATTTAGTAAATGCAGAAATATCGTTTGTGTCATATCCCCTCTCTTACATATCTCTGGGTAAAATGTTGCAGTTCACGTGTCACGTCACAATTTATTCGCGGTAGCTAATTCCGATAGGGAGCGCTGAAGATTTTAAAGATGGACGATAACTTCGGGAAAACAAATAATTTTGTCATTTGATCTCTAAGGTATAAAACATTTAATATAAATCATTTACACCACATACCACAGTATAAATAACAACAGTTGTTGTGTCTACTGTGCACATACATAACACAGACATTATGATTTGTGAGGTTACGTACTTGTTTATATTTATGTTTAATTATATTATATTTATGTTACTATATTTAACGATGTTAATATAATTGTATAGTATGTCTATGATTGCCGTAAGTCAATTAAACCGGGTTAATTTGTCTATACACACCACATAAACAACATTGGTTCCCTTTAAAACATAAATAACTTTATATATCAAAAACGATATAAGAAATGATACAAGAAAATGCATACGGCCTTTAAGTTCTATTGTTCTAGTTCTATAATACTGCACCAAACTGCACTAAGCACATGCAATCCAAGCAAGTAGATTAAAATATTATAATGTACATTAACGAACTACACTTGAGACTTTGTTGATGCTAAAAACTTTTTCACTGCAAGCAGTGTCTTTGAGTTTAAGTTTTTGAACAACACATCAATGGATGTTGGAACACCTTGAAATTCACTTCTAAGTAACTGGGACTCCCTTTGATATCTAGTACATTCCAGCAACAGATGCTGTAAGGTGCCTAAACTGCCACATGGACACATATTTGTATTGATCACTTTCAATCTAAATAAATGAACCGGAACGCTGCAATGTCCACTTCTCATACGACACATTTGTGCAATTATGCCCCTCCCCAGGTTAGGAAACCTTGTAAACCAGGCCTTTTTATATGGAACCGTAACATTTGTACAATATTCTTTTTACCAGTCCTATTTGCTGGAACCGATTTTTCCAACTGATCCATAGGTTTTCCTTATATTTAGTTTGAAAATATTTAAAGGAAGCCTTTGGTTCTTCAGTAACAGGTAGCTTTCTTTCTAGTTTAGCAAGATAATCAGCTCTATCTTTCTCCACTATCCGGTGTGACTTGGAATCCAAGCGAATTTAATTTCTTTATTTTGTTCAAGGAGTTGACTAAGTTTTTGTTTTAATTGGAGAGTTTGTGTGTCTGCTGAAGCCTTATAACTTGATCTTGTAATTTTCTCCAGAGCACTTTTTGAATCACTACAAATAAGGCTTTTTTCAAAATCATTCTGTTGAATTAAACCTAATGCCTTTTTTTATCGCAAATAATTCTGCTGAACAAATTGAATTAGCGGATGGTAATCTTGCTGTTAAATCGGTGCTTTCATTAAGGTATATACCAATGCCCACATTACCTTGTTCATCTTTGGAACCGTCTGTGAAGATAAGTTTATATTCAGACCAGTTATCAAGGTACCATGACACAAACTTGGCTTGGTTACCTTCTTCCCCCAGGTTAGAGTTTCATAAACCGTAGGAGAAATCTGAGAATCAAGCGGAAGGAGTGACAAGGAAATAAGGAGTTATGTGCCACCTCATGAATCTCATGAAGCGTATTCTGGAAGGCATAGTTAGTATTGGTGGGAAGTATTTTCTTCTCCAAAAACTAAAGTAATTCAGAAATGCTTTATGAAATTTCTCTATTGAAGAAGATTAAGGAACGAGCACAACCTCCAAGAAAAATCGATCCATAATCAAGGTGTGGTCTAATATACAGGGCCGGATTAAGGCACGGGCCAACTGGGCCGCGGCCCAGGGCGGCAAAATTTTGGGGCGGCGGATTTGAGAAAAAAAAAGTGTAATTATTTTTGATTGATTATAAAGCTTTATTATCGATTATCAAGACCAGTGAACCTGAGCATTAAATATTAAAAAACTATTTTATTGTTTATTATTTATTTATAACGCGACACTCTGCGCGGTGTAATGTGTCGCAGTACACTACGCTACGCCACTCTATCCAAGTGAGTCGAAGGGGCGAGGCGGCAGTCTGTATCGTACGCTACGCACGGGAAATTTAGTTGTGGGATCGTAGTAGTTGCTAGCATTGGCTGATGGCAGGCGTCTTGTCGCCTTGCCGCTTCCCTCCCCCCACCAACTCCATCACCGCCACGCGCCATTGTCATTCGGTTGTCTGGTCTCAACTCCACGTACTGCAGTCTGTCTAACTGTTTAGGTTTAACGTTTTTGTAATTTGTTTTGAGCGGAGTAACATTTTGAAATTGTAACTTGTGAGGTAAGAAATATTTATTTGTTTATAGTAATGGTAATGTAAGTTAATATAGATCTTACATCTAAAGGTTCAGATAAGTTTATGCAGCAGCAGTTAGCACTGGTGTAAGGAGTAGTGAGACGGTGAGAGCTGTGCTGTGTAGGCCGTAAGGCCGTAAGTTGTCAAATTTTGTGGCTATTTAATTTTGCATATTTCGCCATTTTACTTTGTGGTAGTAAGAGAAGCAATGTAATTCGGCATGTTGCCATACGTATAGGTTTCACAATGAGTTGAATAAGTAATGGAAGGAAATTCGCTTCCCTCATTTTTTCGCTTCATTTTTCCTGTCGTATCGTACTACAGTTTTGAATTATACAGATATTCTTTTTTTTACAGTCAGACCTTTACTTCCGATGTCATTGATGCTATAACAAGCAGCTGTACAAATGGATGGACGCAAACGGCTCAGTGGGTGGCAATACAAAAAAGTAGCCGAAGAGAAGAAAAAAAAATTGACAGAAGTTGTAAATAAAACTGCGAAGCTTGATACATTTTTTTACAAGAAGTAACCTACCAGTGCCACCAGAACCAGTGCTTTTAGAAAGTGTCAAAGAATTTTGTGAAGTAGAACTAGAAGTATGTTCCATATTAACGCCTTCAGCTTCAACAGCTTCAGCATCAGTGCCTTCAGCTTTAACATCAACCCCTCCAGCTTCAGCATTAGCCCCTTCAGCTTCAACATCAACCCCTTTAGCTTCAGCATCAGCCCCTCCGGTTTCAACATCAACCCCTTCAGCTTCAGCATCAACCCCTTCAGCTTCACCCTCAACCCCTTCAGCATCAGCACCTTCAGCTTCGTCATGTGTTGATACTGACAAGATCAAACCAGCTATATCCGAATTAACTTTTGTTGTTGACGAGATTGAAGATCAATTAACAGTCTCTGAACCTGACTCTTCTGTCCATTTGAAACCAAATTATGATCCTGCTTTATGGATAGTGAATGAAGAGACGCGGGAATATTTTGTTAAAAATGGATGGAATCAAAATAAAGATTGCGATTTTAAAAAATCTGAAAGGCAATATCCAGACAGGAAAAGAGTGTTGGCTAAATGGCTATTCGACAGAAAACTTGCAAATGGCGAAATTGTAAATAGAGATTTCTTGATTTACTCACCAAGTTTAGGCTCTTTGTTCTGTGGTCCATGCAAATTGTTTAGTTCGACCTCTACTCAGTTTACTGAAAATGGGTTCAGTGATTGGAAACATGCATCAGCGAGAATAAAAGAGCATGAAAACTCGCACGTTCACTACAATAGTGTAATAGTATACAAACAAAGAGCAGAAGCAGCCGGGAGGATCGATAAGCTTCTACAAAACCAAGTGGAAGAAGAAATAAGGTATTGGAAGGCAGTTCTCCAGAGAGTGGTGGCCGTAATAAAAAAACTTGCCTCGCGTGGTCTTGCCTTTAGGGGGACTGACGAAAAATTTGGTTCTTTTTCAAATGGCAACTATATGATGTGCTTGGAGCTGATTGCCGAATTTGATCCATTTTTGAAAGCACACATTGAAAAATATGGGAAAGCGGGTAAAGGCAATCAGTCATACCTATCATCAACCATTTGTGAAGAACTCATCGAAATAATGGCAAAAACCGTTATTGATACAATTTTGAATGATGCTAAGAAAAGCAAGTACTATTCTATAATAGTAGATTCCACCCCTGATGTAACACACATTGATCAATTGTCTTTCATATTAAGGTATGTGAATGAATTGGGAATCCCTGAAGAACATTTTGTTGAATTTATGAAAAATCAAGGTCATACAGGTGAAGAACTAGTGAACTCAGTGCTTTCTTTCCTACAGTCGAAAGGATTGGACATACAAAACTGTAGGGGACAGTCCTATGACAACGCGTCAAATATGTCAGGAATGTACTCGGGGTTGCAGGCAAGACTTAAAGAAAAGAATCCCTTGATATTTTATGTGCCTTGTTCAGCGCATTCACTAAATTTAGTGGGATCAAGCGCAGCAGAATGCTGTTCTCTTGCAAAACATTTCTTTGATCTCTTGCAAGGATTGTACAATTTTTTCTCGTCTTCTACGCACAGGTGGAATCTTCTTCTGTCAAATTTCACGGCCACAGGAAAGGACAAGAACACGTCGTTGAAGTCTCTCAGTGTTACAAGATGGTCTGCAAGGGAAGAAGCTTGCAAAAGCCTTAATAAAGACTACAAACCCATGGTCAAGACGCTGATAGACATGACTTCAAGCAATCATGAAAACAAACAGACACAATCCAAAGCCAAAGGGTTGTTGCGAAAACTAATGTCTCTAGAAACATGTTTCATGGCAGCCCTTTGGGGAGATGTACTTCAAAAATTTAATTCAGTCAGTGAAAAGATCCAGGCTGAAAATATGACCGTGGACAGCGTTGTAATCCTGTACAACTCACTCACAGAGTATGTGATGAACATGAAAGACATGTTTACCCACTATAAGAAAGAGGGCGAAAAAAAACTGCAAATTGCGCAAGGTGAAATGAGACAGAACGATGAGCCAGAACTTCCACAAGAGACGCAGCCGCAGGTGCAGCAAGATTTTGATCGCCCAAAAAGAAAGGCGAAAAGAAAGAGGTTCTTTGATGAATCTTCAGAAGAAGATGAAGAAAGAACTTATGATGAGGATGATGACATTAGGGGAAATTGTCTTCAACAAAGTTATGACATCATCGTGGAAACACTTCAGTTTCAGTTAGACAAAAGGATCTCTGTGTACACAGACTTCGTTGCAAAGTTTTCATTTCTAACAAAATTAAAGACTCTAACTACCGAAGAAATTACTGCTAACGCGACGTCTTTGCAGAAAATCTATATTGAAGACATTGAAGAGTCAGAGTTTATATGCGAGTGCATCCATCTGAAAGGACTTCTGATCCGAGGAAACTACAAAGAAGCCGAAAAAGACTTTTCACTATCAAACTTGTACAGATTTTTGATAGAAAAAAATCTACAGGACTTGTTTCCCAACGTGGCTATTGGTTTGAAAATGTTTTTGACAACTCCTGCTACAAACTGTTCTGCTGAGAGATCGTTTTCGACCTTGAAAAGAGTAAAAAACTATCTGCGTTCAACAGTGACTCAAGAACGACTCGTCAGCCTGGCTGTTTTAGCCATAGAACATGAACTGACAACAAAACTCGATTTCAGTGCAGTTGTTGATGATTTTTCCAATGCACGTGCAAGAAAGAAGAAGTTTTAAGTTATATTTACTTTAACAAAGCTAATTTAGTGAGTAAGTTATTTGTTTGGATATGTGATTTGTATGCTCTGAACAGTTATATTTCGATGTTGTATATATTTGTTATTATCCTATATTCAATACAGAAATTATCATTTATTTTGCAGTCTTACTCTGTACACCTTTTACTAATTTTAGCCCCTTCCTAACTGTCCTGTTTTTGCCCATAAATCGACAGCAATGACCGATTATGGCTCAAAGCCTGCGGGCACATTCACAGGTGAGCCGTCGCCGAGTAACGAAGCCGAATTTTCACTTCACTCCAAATCAATCATTCTCAGCCAAAATAGTCATAAAACTATAAAAGAATTGTTGAGTTTGGGAATTACGAGCTGCATGATGTTTCACAAAATAATATCAACAACGATTTTATTTACTATTATTGTAATCTTAAGTAATGGAATATCACGGTTGTAGAAAATGGTTTCGTAATTAACGGAGTTTTGTCAAATAGTTTATTTTAATTAATAAAACGCAATTTTAGGACATAGTTTCTTGTTTTCATCATGAGAGGTACTAAAACCATTACAATATCAAGAGACAGTTGAGCGCTGGAAAATGTCCCAAAATGCGTTATTTTGCCTCTAAATTTCAATTTTTTTCGGGGGGGGGGGCCCGGGCCCCCCCCCCCCCCCGGTGTTGCACCCCCGCTAGGGCGGCAGGCAGACCTCTGGCCCATGGGCGGCAAAAGTGTTAATCCGGCACTGCTAATATAGGCTTATATAAAATGAGGTAAGTGGCAGGATGTGCTCCCCACCATGTTCGACACAGGCACCGAATTATATTGACTCCACTGGATGCCCTCAACGTCATCTTTTCAATTTGGCTTTCAACTTCCTGTTTCCAATCAAGCAAGATGTTATTTACTAATATTTGAGTGTTCGAAGTGTTATTTCTATTTCTATCAAAAAAAAAAATCGCTTGACTTTTGCTAGAGGACAAACACATTCCCATGCCAAGGAGTTTTACAGATATATTCTTTACTGTGTCATTTAATTTTTCCACCACTTCCAACCAGCTGCAGCCGGACAAATAGAGAGCAACATCATCTGCATATTGAGTCATTAGGACTTCCCCAGGAACACAAGATGGTATTGTAATAAAGAAATACTCACGACGGACCTGTAAATACAATGTAAAAATACGTTTTATCAGTTTGGCTCTTTTTAAGTAGAAAATGTGAAATCATTCTTTGTTGGTGACGAATTTATCGTTTCCGATGGGGAATGAATAATAAGGCAGTCTAAAATAAATCTTTGTTAGAAATAGATCTCGATTTTAATTTAAGTTTATAGTTCAGGTGTGGGAAAATAATTCATGTGCCTTACATATCGCATTGGCCTTGGCATGTTATTGTTACTTCTTGCGGTGCAGTTCGAAAGTATAAACTATGCAGATAATTTTTTTGTCTCGGTAACTAATTAATAAGTTTTCCGTTAAAAAATACTGGAAAGTGTACAGTAATTTAACTGATAAGAAAGTGTTCTTTGTTTAGTTTAAATATAAGGTTTTAAACTATAAAAAAATATATAAGTTATTGATTTATCTGTTAATTTAAAAATAAGTTTTAAATTAACTAAATTATAGCATATATATTATATATAAATTATAAAAGGTTAAGGCTACAACTTTAGAGAGTTATACATTATACACATTGTGCTGTTTAGATACACGGTCTAGACTTCTTCAGCTGGTGCGTATTTTGGACAATCACGACGCAGTAAGTTTTTTTTTAAATTTAAATATACGGTTTAAATTAATCAGTTTCTGGTTTAAATACAAAGTTCGACCTGAAAATGTGGATACAATAAGTTATGTGTTTTTTTTGCTTAGTTTAAATATAAGGTTTAAGCTTTAACTTTAGACATTAAACGATTGAAATATACGGTTTAAGCTATAACTTATAAGTCGTGGGTAGATTCAGAAGTAGATCTAAAAGATCTTATTCATCAAGCGTCAAATGCCAGTTGTTTCAATTGCGGTACCAGAGGACATGTTGCAAGGAAATGTTTCCGAGAAAAACTGGAATTTAAGCACTGCCATCTTCTAGAACATGACATCTCCATGGTACAATGAATACAAGAGGTATGATACATAATGTTCCAAAATCGGTTCGCTTTCGCGCATGACGTAGTAAAGACCGCTTATTCCCGCAACATTTGAATGTAGTTGTATAGTAAAGTGGATATTTGTATAAAGAGACATAAATATGTCAGCATATATCTAAATTATTTTTATATTATCAAATAGATGACTCTTTAAAATATATTTATTATCTCACAACTTGCAATTTGCATCGTCACCATTGATATTCGATATTAATTATCGAACTTTTGTTTTTATACAAGCCTTGTGAGTGACAGTGAATAAGAATACGCAAATCTACTATTTACCTATTCACAGTATTTCCTCTGCACAAAATTTTTAAATTTCAACGGATTTGCATACACAAAGGGTGCTTATAATATTAGTATATGTTTGAAAACAAAAATAAATATTTCGCCTAAATCCTCAGGAAAAGTAAATCTTTTACGCTACTGAAAATATATTTTTTATTCAATTATAAACAAAACAAAACATTTAAACAAAAATTTCGATCAATTTTTGACCATAATTTCAAAATTCATGTGTAGGTATGTTAAGCTGTAATAATGGGTTCGAGCCAATGACGTATAATATATAGACTCGGTGAACGCTTTAAAAAGTGTCCAAAACATGAATACCTTTGTTATTGTTTATTGTTTTGATACGAAGATGCACGAAGTTCATGATTTCTTACGAAGCATCACGAAGTTGATCTTGTGTTTGAAAACATCATGGACGTATGAAAACATTTTCGCCATTTTGTGTGACAAGCAAATTTTATTTTAAATTGTTGAGAGTTATTTACTTACTATTTTAGTAAAATGCCATACTATTTTATCAAAATAATTATTTCTCTTATAGACGGGAACAAAAAGAAATCATAAATATTTAATTTTAATTAAAAAAATAATTATTGTCATTAACATATAAATGAGCACGCCGCTGTTGTGATAAACATACCTTCAACCTTGAGCCGAGATCTTTCGGACACTTGATTTTATAGCGAGAATAGGGGACTGCGTAGTCTATATATTATACGTCATTGGTTCGAGCGGTCTTGACTACGTCACACTCCTGGGCCAGCTGTCAAATGTCATGCGCAATATCATACCTTGTATTTATTGTACCATGTGACATCTCCAATTGTTTTAAATTAAAGTCAGGTAATCCCAAGACAACTGAAAGTAAGTACAAACCATATTTACCGGTAATTAAAAATAGCATGAATTCCATAATAATAATAAATCAATGTGCATGAATGAAAACAATTCTGCTAAGTATAATACATGTTACTTTATTGATTGTGGTGTAAATGACCATATATTTAGGGGTTATGTTGATTCGGGTAGCAGTGCTGTTACTTTACGTTATATCGAAGCCAAAATGTTGAATTTGGACCTCAAACCTATGAAAATAATGTTACGTGGTTACGGCGGTGAATGCGTTTTTGCAAACTTTGAGATTTGTATTGATTGACGTTTCGATTTAGCGTTAGCTAGGGTTAGGACTTTAGTTGTCCCGGATGAGACCCAACAGATACCTATTATAGTTGGACAGCCATTCATCAATAATGAAAACGTCATTATGACAGTACACAGCGAACAAGTCAGACCTTTTAACAAACACAAAGTGGATTTAAGGGCTGTTGCAGCCCTACCTTCCCGTAATGATCTACTAGGTACTAGGTATTTCAGGTGACAACAAAGCTTTTATCACCGTATATGCTTCTCCTCCAATTAACGTCAAAATGAAGGGCACTTTTTTATTTTCCCCGATTTCGTTGCACACAAATAACTGTTCCATTCTCACCAAATAACTACCAAACTAATTCTTGGGCTTAAATGCCTCAATTAAACCAATTAGCGCCATTTTGTTTCACCTGAGGATTGTGCACGTGCACACAGACGTTTGTACAGACTTGTTTACTATTTTGACAAAAAAAAAACACTTTGGGATTATCCTCTTTTTATCCCATCCTCGTCGCCAATATATTATATATTAATAATACTCAGACTGGTTACAACTTTCCAATACGATAACTGTCGCAGCCATTTGATAATTATTTTGTTTGTATACCGCATTGAACGTTGAAGTTACAAAATCTCTTGATATTCGTCGAAAGCTTTAGCTATAAAACCTTTTTAAACATAACAATCTTTCCACTTGTCGGCAATAATTTTTATATTTTATCTTCATCACATCAATTTATTTTGTTTATTTTAACGCGAGAGTGGTGTAATAAAAATTGATGAGGTTTTTTCAGTTTTTTAAGACTCTTGGCGCTGAACGGTCGTTATGTCCGTGGAATAATATTTTAATTTTGTGTATGTATGGATTGATCTTTATAAGTGACAATTTTGTTACATCATTTTTTAAAGCACGCGATATGTTGTGTTGGAAACTGGCAAATATAGATTTTCAATAATTGTTGAAGTTTAATTTTTGTAATATACGAACCGTGTATTTTATACGCAAATTCGGGTAGAGTTGCGTTGGTACACACTTGACATATTTGGCGACCGTGACAGGACCGTTTCCATAAAATTAATCGTGGTTGAGAACAGTATTAATGAGCGGATCCAGTGGCGATTTAACCCCCCGATAGCTGCGTTGTGGGGTGGTTTTTGGGAAAGGCTCGTGGGCATGTTGAAGCAACTGTTGCGTAAAGTATTGGGACGTGCTTCACTGGATTATGAAAGCCTATTGACTGTCTTATGTGATTGTGAATACGTCATAAATTCTCGACCACTTATCTGTCCCACATTAGATACCACGGAGATGGTACCTTTAACACCACAGATGTTCCTTAGAGATCAGATAGAAGACGGCGTCCCCGATTGTGATGCAGTTGATGGTAGGTCTTTATCCAGAAAAATTCTGCACAGGCAAAGATTGTTAGAAGATCTTCGACGAAGATTTCGGAATGAATATCTAGGTCAGTTAAAATTATGGTCGAAAAAGAATTTTAAACACCAAGTAAAGTAGGAGATGTAGTATTCGTAGCAAATGACCAGGACAAGCGTGTTAATTGGCCTCTTGGTCGTGTAACTGATACTATTTCCGGTAGAGATGGTCAAATTCGGCTTGTTAGGATTTCTACAGAAAGGGGTCAATTTTTAAAACCAATTCAGCGTATCTACCTAATGGAGTGCCCAACAGATTTTTCTCAGATGCTAAGCAATGACCGAACTGACAACACGGGAGAGACCGAAGACAGAGGATCTCGTTTAAGTTTATGTGATGGCGCGGAAGTGAGTGCCTCCGAAAACGACGCGGAAACGGGAGTGTCTGAAAGCAGAGTACCCGAAACAAAAAAAAAAAAAAATGTTATGCGAAGTTTACTTTTATGCCAATATTAATATTGTGAGCCATGTTTACTTTTGTAAAATGCCTCAGGTGGGAGGATGTCACAGCCATTTGATAATTATTTAGTTTGTATACCGCATTGAACGTTGAAGTTACAAAATCTCTTGATATTCGTCGAAAGCTTTAGCTATAAAACCTTTTTAAACATAACAATCTTTCCACTTGTCGGCAATAATTTTTATATTTTATCTCCATCACATCAATTTATTTTGTTTATTTTAACGCGAGAGTGGTGTAATAAAAATTGATGAGGTTTTTTCAGTTTTTTAAGACTCTTGGCGCTGAACGGTCGTTATGTCCGTGGAATAATATTTTAATTTTGTGTATGTATGGATTGATCTTTATAAGTGACAATTTTGTTACATCATTTTTTAAAGCACGCGATATGTTTTGTTGGAAACTGGCAAATATAGATTTTCAATAATTGTTGAAGTTTAATTTTTGTAATATACGAACCGTGTATTTTATACGCAAATTCGGTCAGAGTTGCGTTGGTACACACTTGACAATAACAAAACATGACCATTCCCTAAATACGACTAAACCATAGAGAAATAAAAATAAGTAAATAAATAAATTATTTTTATTTCTCTATGGACTAAACTAAGAACTACTGAATGACAGCTGTCACAACTACTTGGCGCTGTCTCTAGTTCCGTTCACGGTTACTAGTGACAGGGTGCTTACACATATATAATAAAAGTAAGGTTAAACTACATGCTTATAATGGTACATCAATAAATGTGTTAGGAGACATAACATTAAATGTTACAGTACAAAATGAAAAGTATAGTGTGGAATTTGTAATTGTTAATAATAATTTCACTCCAATTATTGGTCTTGAAACGTGTATTAAGCTAAAGTTGATTAAAAAATCCAATGGTATACAGGAATGCTCAGAGATTGTAATAACTAAAAATAACGTTATGAATCAATATAATGATATATTTAGCGGAACCCTCTAAGGACGAGTGTGACGTTTTCGTAACGTTCCAATCAAAAGCGATTTGTAGGCAAACTATTAACCTAATCTCATCGATGCCAAAAGTTACGAATTCGTAATATTACGCTTCGAAAGACCCCATAGACTATTTTAGAATATTTTTCGACGATAACTTTCTATTTGATTACTTACCAATCGAATTTATTTGCTGTCCAAACAAACCCCAATAAACCTCTGGGGCTGACAATAAAAGAGCTAGAACAATTTATGGGTATAATATTTTATATATCTTTGATCAAACTACCAAAAACTCGATTATATTGGAGTTCTCAATTTGATATTACTACAGTTCGTGAAATAATGAGTCGAGACAGATGGGAAACAATAAAAACACATACATTTCTCCGATAATACCAAAATTGATCCATCAAACTTAGATAAACTGTACAAGATTAGATCCTTAGTAGAACATTTGGGAGAGAAATTTCGAAATATTCCAAAGAAGCAGATGGTTGTGGTCGATGAGCAAATGGTTCCTTTCAAGGGTCATTCCGGGCTCACAAATGGGGCTACAAAATTTGTGTTGGCTGGCTCCAGTGGTGTTGCGTACAATTTTGAAATATATACTGGAAAAATTTCCGCTACTCCAGGATACAATGATAATGGTTCCAGTGGCAATATTGTTGTAACACTCTGCAGAAGCATTCAACAAGACAATCACCTTCTTTATATCGATAATTGGTTTTCATCGATACCTCTTTTGAATAAGCTAGTTCAAAAGAAAATATATTGTCCAGGAACAGTCCGCTCAAACCGTCTTCCTAGGTGTCCTTTATTGTCAGACAAAATCCTGAAAACAAGAGGACGCGGATCGTTTCAGGAAATAGAGTTGAAAACTGATACTGTACCTTGCAGAATTATCAAATGGCACGACTCTCGTGCAGTATTGCTTATTTCCAACTTTTCCTCTGCCAAACCTCTTGATACAATTAGATGGGATAAAACAAGAAAAGATACTGTAGATGTTCAGTGTCCCACAGCAATTAGAACTTACAATAAATTCATGGGCGGAGTAGATCTTATGAATTCACTAATAGGTCTATACAGAATCACAATTAGATCGAAGAAATATTACCATCGTTTTTATTCCATTTTATGGATATGGCAGTTGTAAATTGTTGGCTTTTATATAGACGTGACTGCAATGATTTTTGTGTTCCAAAGAAAAACGAACTGTCCCTGTTTGAGTTTAAGAGTCGCATAGCCGAAAGCCTAATGAAGCAAGGAAGGACACTTACAGTTACCAAAAAATTAGGACGTCCCAGCAGTAGCTCTATTGATGATTTTCATGCAGCAAAAAAACGCAACAGTGCAGCTACAAAAATGATCCTCAAAAGGATATTCGGCAGTATGACATAGGATATTGGCCCGTTGTGAAAGATAAAAGAGGACGATGTCGAAAACCTGGTTGTAAAGCAGTTCCTGTGCATTATTGTGAGAAGTGCAACGTGTACTTATGTATTAATAAAAATTTGAATTGTTTTTACGATTTTCATCATAATTAAAATTTGTCATGCTATTCAAATATTATGTTTTTGCACCCATAAATATCTTTATTAAAATTATTGTATTACTTCTAGATGCCTAATGTGACGTTTTCGTAACGTTTAAAATTTTCAGTTTTTTTTTGCAAAAATAATGATAAAAATTTAATATTAATATGTCGTACACATAATTATTGATTTTAATTTAATTAAAACATTTTTTCGGAAGAATTTTTAAAATTTTGGAAATTTCGTCCTTAGAGGGTTAAGTTGAAAACCAATGCAATTCCTTGTTCTTACCCACCACATAGAGTACCTTTAAAAATAAAGGATAAACTAAAACATGAATTAGACAGATTGTGTAAATTAGATATAATATGCAAAGCAGATGGACCAATTGAATGGGTTAACAGTTTGGTTATTGTTGAAAAGCCAAATGGAGGCCTGCGTCTTTGTCTTGATCCTAAATATTTAAATGAGTGTATTGTTAAAGATTATTTTGAAATACCAAAGCTTGAAGACCTAGCTTGTACGTTAAAAAATGCTAAATACTTTAGTGTTTTGGATTTAAAAGATTCATTTTGGAATATACTTTTAGATGAAAACAGTTAGATACAAACAAAAAGTATTGTACATTTTCAACACCCTTTGGGTTATATTCTTTCAAACGTTTACCG
Source organism: Diabrotica balteata (assembly GCA_918026665.1). NCBI lineage: Eukaryota > Metazoa > Arthropoda > Insecta > Coleoptera > Chrysomelidae > Diabrotica > Diabrotica balteata. The sequence continues at coordinate 54,372,782 of OU898281.1, forward strand.
TTTGGTCTTAATATTTCGGCAGAGGTTTTCCAAAAATATTTGTCTGAGAACTTTCAGGATATTAACGGTGTTAATATATATATTGATGATTTGTTAACATTTGAAGATTGAGTTGAGGCTCATAATGTAATTTTAAAAAATATTTTAGACAGGGCTAGGCAAATAAACATCAAATTTAACAAAGAAAAACTTAAATTTTTGTTAACTGAGGTTAAGTATTTGGGTCATACTTTTAGTAATGGAGACGTAAAACCAGACAGTGAAAAAATTAGAGCTTATAAATTAGTGAATATAATACACCAACTGATAAAAAAGCGATACAGATATTTTTAGGCGTAATTAATTATTTAAGAAATTTTATACCGAATTTAGCTGAAAAAACCTATCCGCTAAGGTTATTGTTAAAAAAGGACACTGAATTCAGATGGGAAAAATTAGTACATAGTAAGGTTTTTAATGAACTGAAATTGTTATATGTAGTGCACCAGTTCTAAAAAAATATGATCCTGATTCTGACATAATTGTTCAAACTGATAATAGCAGAACAACCATTGGTTGTGTCTTAATTCAAAACGGTCACCCAGTAAGTTATGCTTCAAAAAGTTTATCAGAATGTGAGACTAACTATGGACAGATAGACAAGGAGTTTATGGCCATTTTGTTTGCTTTAAAAAAGTTCCACAACTATGTATATGGACGAACAATTACTGTGCAGACAGACCATAAACCCTTAGTATTTTTAATGAAAAAAGACATTAGTAAAATAAGTTCAAATAGATTTCAGAGAATTCGATTAAAATTAAGTATTTATGATGTTATTTTAATATATGTGCCTGGTAATCAAATGCTGATTGCAGACGCTATTAGTAGGGCCTCTTCAAAAGCAAAACAAGAAGCAACAGATATGTCTCTAAATAATATAGTTCATTCAGTTAATGTATCCACTGAAATTACAGAAAAAATCAAAGTATGTATAACAAAAGACCCAGTTTTGAATACTGTCAAAGAATTCTGTTTAAATCGTTGGCCAAAGTTATTTTCAAAGTCTTCAAATGAGTTAAAGTATTATTATCAATCAAAAGATTTAATCTTTGTTGAGAATAATGTATTATTCCTACATAATAAAATAATAGTACCAGCAGAATTAACTAAAATAATAATACAAAAAGTTCATAAAACCCATTTTGGTACAATAAAAACAAGAGCTACAGCAAAATCGTTATTCTATTGGCCTAAAATGGAAAATGAAATAGAACAATATGTAACAAATTGTCCAATATGTAAAAAGTTTAGCAATAAAAATCCTAAAGAACTCATGATCATTGAACAATTAAGTAAATATCCATTTCAAAAGGTTGTCACAGATTTTTTAGAGTTTGCAGGTGAATCTTATTTAGTAGTTGTTGACTATTACTCAAAGTGGTTAGAAATAATTAAAACAAAACATAAAGATTCTAAAACTGTAATTTTAATTTTGAAACAAATATTCTCAACTCATGGTATTCCTGAGGTGGTACGTGCAGACAATATGCCATTTGCATCTTTTGAATTTAACAATTTTGCAAAAGCTTGGAATTTTGAAATTGTGACATCAAGTCCATATTATGCTAGAGGAAATGCAATGGCTGAAAAAGCAGTTAATATAGCAAAAATTTTGCTTAAAAGAAGTAAAGAGGAAAATTTTGATATAAAATTATTATTATTAGAGTACAGAAACACTCCAGTATTAAACTCATTATATAGTCCATCCCAACTTCTTTTGAGCAGACAAATTAGAACAACTCTACCAATTCATAGTAATAAGTTAAAACCAAAAATTGTAAAAGATTTTAGGCAAGTTCAAAAGAAAAAAAATGAAAGAAACAAATTTTATTATGACAAAAATGCAAAAGAAAGAAAATTAAAACTAACTCAAGGTCAAAAAATTTACTATAGACCAAATAAAACGTGGTTACCTGCGAATTTTATAAAATATGGTAAAACACCACGAACAATTATATTTTATGATGTCAATAACAAAATTAAACGTAGGAATAGAGTAGATAATAAAGGAAGTAACACATTGTCTAAAATTTTACCAAAAAATAATGTGAAAGATAAACTGCAAAATAGTGCAGAAGAATCGGTTTATTTCACATATAAACCTATTATTATAAATGATGAAGATCAAAATGTTAATATTGAGAATATTTTATATAGTGACATAGGTAGTGCGGAAAATATTAATAATAACAATGAAACATTGAGTCGTGGTACTCGGATAAGAAGACAACCAGTTTATTTAAAAGACTTTGTGACTGATTGTGGTGATAGAGATTCTAACTCGATGGGTGATAGCTATGATTCAAGTTAATTAGGGAGATATAATATAGTAAGCTATGAATATTGTCAATATTGTGAGTTGGTAACACTAGTTGACAGTTGAGGTAGGAGAGGACATGGTCGACCGTATAATACATCTATGTTAAGTGGTAATGTACAATAAAAGAATTAAGCGTTAACAATGTTGTTTGACTAATGAGAACAGTACAATAATACACTAATTTTTCCACATGTATAGCACACGACGAGGATAGAGTCAATTATATTTATATTATATAATAACATGTGTAGCACACGGCAAGAAAGTTTATATTTATTAAAACGCGGTAAAAGTCTTAAATCATACTGAGAGTTTATTTTGCAATTAAATTTTTCGCACACCCGGTAAATGTCTATAAATATTTTTTTAAGAGATAGTGTTTTTAAAAGCGGTTCACTCTGAGCAGTGAAGTTATAATATGGAAAAATCTCACCCAATTTATCCAGTAGTTTACAGCAATAGACACAAACAGTAAATAAACTTCACTTATGTCTTTTTGTTTTAGAGTTTACATCAGAGTCTCTTCGAGAGTCTTTTAACCACATTCATATAAATATGCGAAACTGAGAGTAAAGTACAAACAACGCGAAACCAAATACTCGGCGAGGTAAGGACCAAAAAACAATTGAACTTTGTCTGATCTCCACCAATTGTTGGGGGACAGCTTATTAAATTCCTTTCTCCAGCGTGTACAGTACCAAATATTTTAAGGCCATGGACAATTTAAAGAAATTCTTTAGGTAAGCAGACTTCACGGCGATGATTCCCTATGTGCTTGGTTTGATCGGGTTGTACTTAGCGAGAAATAAAGCGTAATCAACCGATACTACACATTTAATAACTAGAGAATATTTACAAAAGCACTATTACTAATTAAAGAGTTCGCTTTAACACATTGTTTATTATTATACTGACGTTTTAGGAGCGCGCGACTATAGAGAAAACTAATGCACTTTTTTCTGCATTTCGGATGCGAAGAGATGGCTTAGGTACCGGCGAGTACCGCGCACCCAGCCGCACGTTTAGCTAGTCACTTGAGACACAAAATCACGACTGCGATAGTTTTTGGCTTGAATTTTTATTTAAAAGTGTCGACATACCGGCGTCAATGGTTACAACCAAGACCCTTATAAAGTATTTATGATACAACTATTTTGAGGCAAGAATTACAGTCTGTCACATAAGATTCAAGCAAATATTTGTGAAAACGAAAAATAAATTAATTTTAATGTTGTTTTTACAACAGTTTGCATACTGTATGTATAATAGTTATATATACTTACTTTTTCGGTCACTATGTGACTGAAATATTGCAATGCAGCTTAATTTAATTGAGGGGAACAAAAATAAATATTTACTTTACTTTAATCTTTAATATTTTCACATAGCACCGTATAGTATAACGTAAATCAAACAACCATTCGTATTCAAAATCTATTGAGACAGAAAGAGATGTGACATCTAGTGACTGTCTCAATTAAAATCAAACAAATTTATTCATTGCGTTGGCCAACTATTCTTTTTATGCTGTTGAACGCCATTTTAAAATTAAATAGCTGGCCAAGCAACTGGACCGTCCAGTGGTCTTTGTAGTTATTATCAAGAAAGTCTCGTACATTCCTAGTAAAGTGGGCCAGGCAATCATCATGTAGAAACCATAAGCTCTGCTGAATATTTAAAGGCACATTATCTAACAAATCGGGTAAAACATTTTACAGGAAATGTAAGTAATCAGCACCATTTAAACGAGTAGGCAATTCCACAGGTACAAGTAGATAATGGTCAATTACTCCTATCTAGATTTTTCTGCTAAACCTAAATTTTTAAACAACATAGGGATTGTCACCAACATACGAATAATAATGTGCATTATGTATACTAATTAAAAATTTCATTTTTATGAATGTGACTTCGTCGCTAAACAAAATGTATCTAAAAGAATCTCGAAGAATCTCAAAGAATTTTGTCTCCAGAACAAGATCTCCGTTTTCTGATCTTGTAACCGTCTAGCGAATTCTTCACTATAGTTGAGCCGCTGAAAAGATGGAATGATCACGTGAATCGCACGCTCCCTATGTTATCACTTTTCCCCACGTTTACACCGCTCAACAATAACGAACTAGCACTCTCGCTAAATTTGATGGAATGCGATTCGTTTGAATTGAATAGAATATATTTATTCACAAGAATACTATATCTAAAGAAGACTACTTCTCCCAAAGTAGTCTTCTTTAGATCAGAGATATGAGAATTTTCAGAAATTTTCTGCATAATGTTTTGGATTGTTGGAAGCTCATTATTCAAGAAGAAACTGTGGACTGTCCGACGAATGATGTTCTTATGTATCGAGCACTTTGTTTCCTCTATGATATAGTTTTGGTGGTCTAAATTCACTATTATTTCCGCGATGTTCTTGTAAAACATTATACACTGATGACACCTAAATTTTAAAAATATAATTAATATTATTGTTAACATAATAATGCTAATACTCACCTGTAGCCTCAGCAGTGAATTTTAGAATATTTCCCTGTTCTGCTAATTCTTTGGATGCTTTTTTATAAGAGTTCATTATTACACCTTTTCCCTCAACAGTTAAATGTCTTTTTTTTATCTTTTTCTTGGAGGTGAAAGAGTGTTTACATCAATATTTAATAAACGTAACACACAATTAATAAAATCATTACTAAACATAACTTACAAAACAATTAATACAAATTAATATGCGTACGCGCGAACTCTACAAATAATTTTTAACACTGCCAACAAAATTCATCAGCCAGCGGAAGTAAACCACAAATTAATAATGACGGTGTAAACAGTTTTTCAGAAGATCTAGTTTTGACCGCCTGTCGATGCTTGCAGTGAGTGATCATGCGACCTAGGATTCCATGTTTTAAGCGGCTAGGGTATAGCAGCAAAATCTCCTTGTAGTAGTGCTTGTACTTTCGTTAAATGATAAGGATATAAATTTTCGTTGTGTAAGATATTTCCTATAAATCATTTTGAAATTGTAGGATACGTGGTAGATATCCTTCAAGCGCTAATTTCTGGCTGCTGTTACGTCATTATGTCGCCCTGTTTCATTATTTTTGGGACCACTGAACCTGTTTCTCTTAATCGTTGATCAGGAGCTGTAAATGTTGAGTAAGTGATATGGTCACGATTAGGAAATTTTTCAGCCTATATACGTTGTGATGCTCGAGCGTTAGACCTAATTTCGTCTTAAAATAAATGCATATAAGCGTATTCCTCATTAGTAAAAACAATTTTTTTTATTGAAATTGTTGTGTTTGAATACCACAAAGTAAAAAACTAAATAACTAACTTCGCGAACTGACAAAGGAAACATAGGTTACACTTCTGTTGGCAGTTCAAAGCAAACTAGTGCAAAAGATGTTCAAATCGATTTTTCTAGAAAACAGTGTATCCTACTGACTTAAAGTAGGGGTATCTTGAAAGACTAGAAGACAAGACTCGTATGACCAGTACTAAAAATCCGCAATTGATATAATCGATTCAACTCTATATAATGAATATTCGTATAAGTTTTTGTTTTTCTAAATAGAAGCGTTTTGGAGGTATTTAAAAAAAAAACTAATTACAAGGCACCATCTTCAAAGAGCTCTAGCTCCCTTACGAATTATTTTCTGACTAATAGAATTGGGTTAAATTGACTTCAAATTATCTGAGGAATCTCTAATCTTCGTTTGTCAGGAGAGTTTCTGAGCACCCTGTATAATTAAAATTCGAAAAACTATTATTTATTTTCAACTAAATAAATTTATAATAGTTTATACATCTATCTATCATTATATTGTTACGATAAATATTATGACTCATAACTTTAAATATATTATTTCTAACTCATTCGTCTTTTCTAGATCATAACTATACCTGCCGCCAGAAATTTCATGGGTCCCCCTCCGATAAAAAAAACTTGTTTGCATTCGATGGAATTCCGTTCTAGTGGAGAAGGTCATCGATCCTTCTAGATAACGGATATTTAGTATATATATATATATATATATATATATATATATATTATATATATATATATATATATGGGACATTTTATGTAAAGAGTTTTGGTTTTGAATATTGAGTTAGTTTAGAGTCCGAAATAAATATTGTAGATAAATACAAATTAAAGTGATTAGTTCTAGTTTTGAATATCGAGTTTCAATTGTAAGCCGGAAATAAATATAAATAAATATTGTGAAATAAATTCGTGAATATTGTAATAAGACTTTAATAGACTTGTAAGTGTTATAAATGTAGAACCTTTGATAATAAAGACAATAAATTAGATTAATAAAAATACTAAAATATAATGATATTACATATGTATTACAAAATAGCCTTCTAGCTGATTCCGCTTAGGATATTGAAAGCTCTGAACTCCATCTGTACAAACACTCAGAAAAGTAAATTATGATTTACACAATACTACACCAACCTCCAAATTTTTTCTTTAGGTGCAGTCTCAAACTAGGTTGGCTCTTCTACATTTGACTTTTTATTCTGAGCCTAAGGTTTCATTTATGCAGATATCTAGATCAATTATTATGTTTATGTTTTGAGTACTCCCTTTCCATCTCAAAAAGAAACAAGTATGAAGTAACAAAATTGAAATACATAAATTCAATTAACTTGACTTTTTTCGTGGTGTCACGGTGTAGAATATTAGCTTTTGGCTAGCGCCAAAAAGTAAAATGTGCAGTGACGCAACCAACGATGAGGTAGTAAGAGAAAAAGAAATAAAGATGAAGTCGCAGTAGAATCTTTTTAAGAAGAAAAAAGATGGCCAGAATGCCAATAAAATTAAGACGTGAGGATAAGTTAGATAGGTAATTAGCAACAGCCGAATATGAAAAAAGTAAAAATGAAGTAAACTGGGAACTGCAAGAATCAAATTCCACACTTGTATGATTTTTCTCCAGTGTGCACTCTCAAATGTTTTTTTAAATTACTTTTTGTAAGAAACTGCATGAAACAAATTCCACATTTGTAATATTTTTCTCCAGTGTGCGCTCTCAAATGTGTTTTCAAATAATCTGCTCGACTAAATTGCTTAAAACAAATTTCACACTTACAAGATTTTTCTTCAGTGTGCACTCTTAAATGTGTTTTCAAATTATCTGCTCGACTAAATTGCTTAAAACAAATTTCACACTTGTAAGACTTTTCTCCAGTGTGCACTCTCAAATGTATTTTTAAATTACTTTTAGTAATAAACTGCTTGAAACAAATTTCACATTTGTAATATTTTTCTCCAGTGTGCACTCTCAAATGTGTTTTCAAAGTATCTGATCGACTAAATTGCTTAAAACAAATTTCACACTTGTATGATTTTTCTCCAGTGTGCACTCTCAAATGTTTTTTTAAATATCTTTTAGTAATAAACTGCATGAAACAAATTTCACATTTGTAATATTTTTCTTCAGAGTGCACTCTCAAATGTGTTTTCAAACTATCTGATCGACTAAATTGCTTAAAACAAATTTCACACTTGTATGATTTTTCTCCAGTGTGCACTATCAAATGTTTTTTTAAATTACTTTTAGTAATAAACTGCTTGAAACAAATTTCACATTTGTAATATTTTTCTCCAGTGTGCGCCCTCAAATGTGTTTTCAAATAATCTGCTCGACTAAATTGCTTAAAACAAATTTCACACTTACAAGATTTTTCTTCAGTGTGCACTGTTAAATGTGTTTTCAAATTATCTGCTCGACTAAATTGCTTAAAACAAATTTCACACTTGTAAGATTTTTCTCCAGTGTGTACTCTCAAATGTATTTTTAAATTACTTTTAGTAATAAACTGCTTGAAACAAATTTCACATTTGTAATATTTTTCTTCTGTGTGCACTCTCAAATGTGTTTTCAAATAATCTCCTCGACTAAATTGCTTAAAACAAATTTCACACTTGTAAGATTTTTCTCCAGTGTGCACTCTCAAATGTCTTTTCAAATGATCTGCTCGACAAAATTGCTTAAAACAAATTTCACACTTGTAAGATTTTTCTCCAGTGTGCACTCCCAAATGTATTTTCAAACTACGGTTAGTAATAAACTGCTTGAAACAAATTTTACATTTGTAATATTTTTCTTCAGTGTGCACTCTCAAATGTATTTTTAACTTACTTTTAGTAATAAACTGCTTAAAACAAATTTCACATTTGTAATATTTTTCTTCAGTGTGCACTCTCAAATGTGTTTTCAAATGATCTGCTTGACTAAATAGCTTAAAACAAATGTCACACACGTAAGATTTTTCTCCAGTGTGCACTCTCAAATGTATTTTTAAATTACTTTTAGTAATAAACTGCTTAAAACAAATTTCACATTTGTAATATTTTTCTCCAGTGTGCACTATCAAATGTGTTTTCAAATAATCTGCTCGACTAAATTGCTTATTACAAATGTGACACATGCAAGATTTTTCTCCAGTGTGCACTCTCAAATGTCTTTTCAAATGATATGTTCGACTAAATTGCTTAAAACAAATTTCACACTTGTAAGATTTTTCTCTAGTGTGCACTCTTAAATGTGTTTTCAAATTATGTGCTAGACTAAATTGCTTAAAACAAATTTCACACTCATAAGGTTTTTCGACAGTCTCAACTTTCATATTTTCATTTAATGTTTTTCCTTTGGAGTGTTGACTCATATAATTTTGTTCGTAAGATGAATCTTCAATTGATGTCTCCATTATTTCCATTTTGTGTTCATCTAGGACATAACCTAAAATATAAACGAACTATAATATAAATACCTACAGTCCTCTCTCTATAACGATATGCAAGGGACCGGGAATTTTCATCGTTATAAGGAGAGATCGTTATACAGAGAGAGACAAAATTCGGTACTGTAATATTAATAATACTGTATTAATTAAATTATTTTAATTTAAAGAATTATCAAAACAAATCTAAATGAATTAGCATTGTATTCCACATAGATTTATTAACGAATAATATAAGCAATACAGTATAAAAAATGACTGTGCAATTAAAACATGTGTACTGTACAACAAAAAAATAAAATGCTACTGTAAAATATATTTAGCCTACATTATCAAAAAAATCTGTCACCTTGGTCTGTCTTCTTTTCCCTTTCCACAGAACTGACCTGACCTTGTCCTGAAGACGCATCGAATCTTCTACAGCACTCATATCGTCTTCCTGGTGGATGAAAAATCGATGCAGTACTTTTGCCGCATCCAATGCCTGCTGAGGGGTCGGAGCTGATTCTGACTCTGCTTCCACTTCAGAGTCACTGTTTTCTTCTTCTTCTACACGAACTGCTTGCAGGATGTCCTCGTCAGAAAGTCCAGATGTTGTAGCTACACTTTTATCAACTTCTTCAAAATCTGTTAGCTCTTCCGGTCCGTAGGTGATAGTAAATTCAAACTGTCTTGCCCAAACATCTAATGTCAGGTCATCTTCATCATAAGCCAATCCTTGATCTTCCAGCCATCCTGCATGTTTAGTTTAAGATCGCCATTATTCTCAACCAATTCCATCAAAAGTCTTCTCCTGTAATGGTTTTTTAAACTCTTGATGACACTTTGGTCCATGGGCTGAAGGACCCTCGTTGTGTTTGCTGGCAGAAAACAGAGTTCAATGTTTTGAAGGTCGTGCAATACAGGATGAGCAGGACAATTGTCTACAAGCAAAAGAATTTTTTTCCCTTTAAGCTCGATATTCCGCTTTCTTATCGCTTCTTCAAAAATTTCCGAGGTCATCCACGCACTCTTGTTTGCTTTATATGTCACCGGTAGATTTTTTATGTTTTTAAAGCAACGCGGGTTTTTCGACTTCCCTATCACTAACAATTTTCGCTTCACCGAACCTGTCATGTTAGCGGCTACTATACGTTCCTTAGAGAGCTTTCCACCAACGCAATTTTCCAATTTAAATTTTAAAGTTCTGTTGGGTGTCATTTTAAAAAACAATCTAGTCTCATCCGCATTGAAAATGTTGTCTGACGCATATTGTGCCTTCAGTCCAGGCCACACGTTTTCTAGCCAATGATCCGTTACGTTTTTGTTAACATCGCGAGCCTCTTCGCTGATTTGGCCGTAGTTGATCTTGTGCCGCATCTTCCACTTGCTTAGCCAACCCTCAGATGCCTTAAAATTCTCAATTCCAAGTTCAGTTGCAAAAAATTCAGCTTTTGTCCTGACCACAGGCCCAGAAAGTGGAATATGGTTCATACGCTGCTGCTAAAACCACTGAAGCATAGCGCGACCTAAATCTTCGTGCTGAGGTTTCCGCAACTTCTTCCTGCTACTGCCCTCCATCTCCGCTTTAAGCCACTTTTTTCTGTCCTTCCATATCGTAGCCACAGTTAACTGAGACAGCCCCGTCCGGCGATCGACATCCGATTGCTTTTCACCTTTCTCTATTGCTCGAGTTATCGATAGTTTTTCCTCCACCGAGAGCACTTTACGCTTTTTTGAAAACATGTTCTGTTGGCACACTAAGACGCAACTCAAACTGGAAATTAAAAGTCGTCAATAGATGACAACATCTGTGTGATAACAGTTAATTACGCCGCCCGAGCAATAAACGTCACTTAACCCTCTGATAAGAAAGAGTGTGCCGCATTCCTAAAACGCAAAACAAAACAACCGCTGAACAATGACCTTTTCATTCGTGACTCAGGTAGTCTGAACTTTAAATACAATAACACATTTGTCATCAACTATTGAACGCTAAAAAAGTTATCGCTATAAAGAGAGAACGATATCGGTATAGAGAAAAAATTAATACATTGTTCTTATGACGAACCAACCAACGTTTACTATTTTCATCGTTATAGAGGAATTATCGTTATATAGGGAATCGTTATAGAGAGAGACTACTGTATTTGAGTATTCGCTCCATGCGTCACCATGGTAGGGGTACCTTGAAATCATGCCAGCGCAGCGTGCGTAGCGGCGAAATATGACAAAATTGGACCTATCTTTTTACACATAAATTTTATCAAAATCTAGTGCAAATGCATGTTGCGTATTTAATTGTAATAATAGTAAACATAGTGAGTGTAGTTTTTATAGTTTTCCAAAGATTACATATAAATTAAAGAAAATAAAAAGATGGATTTCTGCTATTAATATGAAAAAGTAAATATGACATAATTTCATTTTTATGGAATTGAAATATGACTTTAGCTTTTATATCAGAACTTTTACTATTATTGTTTTTAATTACATGCTCTTTTACATGACAAACATCATTAACCAGTACTAGATTTTTCCCTTTCTTTGTAACGGGTATCTCTTTCAGGACGACAGACTCAGTAAAACACAGGTTGAAATAAAAATATATCTATTAACTTAACGTATGTACAATAAAAATGAATTTGAATGTCTTCCATGATGTGGATGAACTGAATTTTGCTTGCTAGCATTGACCTTTAAATACCGTTTGGTTGTGGTGGGGATTCGATTTCTGTAATAACATTTTCCCTCACCCATGGTGTTAAATCTTTTACATGCGCCGTCATCTGCTTGCGGCTACTACTATCGGCCAATTTCAGTTTTACTATTACTGGTGATATCACTGACGTTACTATGTATGGCCCTGAGTACTTCGGCGCTAGTTTGCTGGTGAAAGCTGCACTAGCCGATGATATAGGGTGTTCCTTTTTCATGACTCGATCTCCTGGATGTGGCCGCCAGTCTCTTCGTCTTAGATCGTAATGTTTCTTTCGGTCCTCGAAAGCGTGTTCCATGTGCACTTTCGCCAGTTCTCTTAACCTTTCTAACTTGTTTAGCTTTTCTACATACCCCTGTATATCTTGTCCATTTGTCACCTAATTCTCTTGCAAAATTAAGAAGCGCTGGTGAAAATCCTGTTGAATCGTGTCTTGACGAATTTATGACGTAGCAGAATTCTGGTATGAATTTGTCCCAGTCTTCATGGTTATCCTCCACGTCAGCATGATATAAGGATACAAGATATGATATTGCCACGCACTAAACTCGTTCAACTCGCGCATGACGTCACCTTGTGCTAAGTTTTTAAAATGTATTCATGCTTGCGGATGAAACGAAATCTTATAATTATAATATATATTATTAGATTTTTTATTTACTACGTGAATTTAAACTTAAGTATTTAGACTAGTGTATTGTAGTGAAGTTTGATGGAGGGAGCCATGGCCGAATGTCACAAATTGCAAACTGTGGAATGGTAGGTTCTGGGTAAAATGAAAGAATGAATTTATTTCTTAAACATCTTTATTGCACAATTTTTGCCATTTTCCTTTTTCTAGACAAAGTAAAATTATGCAAATCTTTATTTAATTGTCAATTCGAAAAAACATCCTGGATCTATAAAATAAAGTTTTTGTTTGATTATAGCACAACACTGAAGAACTCTCATCTAATAATTCTTTTAAATATGGTTTAGAAATAAATAAATTATCTTTATTTACAGAATTAAAAATTTTCTCCAGTTTTTTAAGATATTCATCCAGGTGAACTTATTTGAACTAGATAAAGTTATAGATGAATCTATATCCTTCAGCTTGTGAAATATATAACCTGCCAAATTTTCTAAACCATCATATTCGGTTTAGAAAGTGAGTTATAAACTGAGCTCCCTATCAAAGATATTAGTAGGTGCCTCTAAATCATTAACAGTGTTATTTTGAATTGAAGAAAAATATTTTCCTCATAACTTTGCACTATCCAAAGGTATATTAGAAGTTTCATCTTCTTCGACATTTCCAAAGCTGGAAAGAGAGACTTCATATCTTCCAAGAATATAGGATCGTAAACGGTATTTAAATTGCAATGCATCTGGATGATCATGAAGTCCTCCTTTGGCACTAACCGCTTCAAAGAAGTTTTCCGATATATCCTGATTTAATCTAGATGTCAATATATATTTGGTACAAAATCTAATTTTCATATCTTTAAATAACAGTTTTAACAGATAGATGTCATGAGAATTATTAAATAGTCTTAATGCACTTTGTTTTAACTTTTTTGGAATGGAAGCAAGCATTTCTTTTCTTTAACCCAGATATTTTTCACTGTGTCCGTCATTTTGGTAATGATATTATCTTGGATATTTTGAGCTAATATATAAGCTTTTGTTCGCTTCCTGGAGTCACTCTCTGACATTCATAAAATCAAAGCAATCATTTACATAAAATTTACTATTTACACCATCGCCATATTTGCATAGAAGTATTTAATTTACAAATAACAAAAATAAAAACAAAATATTCGTACTAATTTAAAAAAATTCTGCACTTTGAAGTTCGTTTGCTTGTTTCGATAACCCCATTGTTCCACATCTTAAAATTGCCTTGGAAATGGTGTGGGAAAATAACTCAGTTACTAATTTCACTTTTTGTCTTCCAGTGCCTTGAATGTTAAGAGACTCCTTTGATATTTTATGCGTAATTTTTAGATCTGAAGTACCAGTATTATCTGATCTAAAGGCCAAGTATTATTTTGTCCCGATTATCTTCTTTAGTATTAACTATTAAAAAAATCTATTAACTATTAAAAATAGAGTTAAAGTATATGGGACCATATATTCTAGATATTAAAAAACACAGACCAGTTAAGATAGTATATAATCTGTGCTAGTTAGGTATTTTTAACTACGAACTAACCCAATACTTCGACGAGTAGGTAATTCTTCCAAGACAACCTTCACAGGGATAAAACAAGAAGCACCAGTCTTTGAACCATCATTAAAACTGTTCCACTATTGTTACAAAGTTCCGCTCTACAAAAACAAATATTTAGCAATAAAACCATTAGACATGATTATTAACCACTTTAATATAATAAATGTCATATACCTATTTAATAATTCATCCACAAGTCTTTTTTGTTGTCTTTTATGTTGCCGGTTCGTTCTATCAAAATTCGGATTCTAGTTCTGTTTATTTGTTTTAGATAAATTTATTAAGGGAACAGCGTCTTTTTTTAAATAGCGATGTTTTGCTGGTGTATACCCAGAAATTCATGTTTTAAATTAAGTTCATAATCACTTTCAATAAAGTGCTTAAAGCAAACACGAGCAAATTTAACATTAAAACTACCTGGCGTTTATACAAATGTTTCCAAACAGCTTGCATTTCCTTGTCTTTTGGAAAGCTATAGAATGCTGTATCGGGTACAAAACTCTTGCATATACACTGCACACCTCATATTGTGAACAATTTAAAGCTTTTAACACGCTCAAAATATTATTTTACTAAATATTGGCTGTGAACCGTAAATGTACATAAATATCAAAACACAATATGAACAGATTTAGCACAAGCTGACGTCACATAAGCCAGGCCTACATGCGCGGTATCTTATATGTTTATTTGTATCATGCCACGTAAGTAGCTATCATCGTTTTCAGTACTTTGTTCATTCGTTCTACTGGATTACATTGAGGTAAGTACGGCGGTGTTAGAATGTGATTTATGTTATAGGACTTTAGGAATGCCTTAAAACTGGTGCTTGTGAACTGCGCCGTTGTCCGAAATGATTTTCTTCGGGATACCGAACTGCATAACTACCTTTGATCGTAGAGTGTCGATGATGGAGTTCGTAGATGCTGCTCTTATTGGTTGGGCGACGACCCATTTGGTAAACCGGTCTTGCACGACTATTAAGAAAATGTTTCCTTTTGTAGATCTTGGGAATGGTCCCATTAAATCGACTGAGACAGTATGGCAAGGCTTTTCTACAGTGGATAGTTGCATTTTCCCGGCTGGTTGCATTTGAGACGGTTTATATTGGAGGCACTTCGTACAGGCTCTAACGTAGTCTGCAATTTGTTTAAACATCTTAGGCCAATAGTACTTTTGCGCTATTCGGCAAATTGTTTTTGCAATTCCTAAATGGCCTGCTGTGGTCGAGTCATGATTATCCTCCAAAATATCTTTCCTTTTATATCTTGGTACGCATAATTTCCATGGGTTATTAAACTCTGGGTCGGCTAAATTAAGGCTGCTCCAAATGTGTTTATATAACTTCCCATTTGATATTTGTAAATCCGGGAAATCGTCTGGGTTCTGGAGTACATTTCTATATAAATTATCGTACCAACTGCATGATTCCAGCTCTGATGCTAATAATTCCAACTCTGGTTCTTCGCCCTGGTTTTCTTGTGGTTATCGTGACAAAGCATCTGCTACCTTGTTGAGGACTCCCTTTCTACATATTACCTCGAAACCGTACTGTTGCAGTTCTAAACTCCACCTGGCTAATCGACCTGACGGGTTTTTAAGGTTCTTCAACCATTTGAGGGACTGGTGGTCTGATATGACCTTAAAATTGTATCCTTCTATATATGGCCTCATTTGCTTTATCTCGTACACGATGGATAGACATTCTTTTTCCGTTGTGGAATATTTTGTCTCGGCCTTCTGTTTGCAGATAAAATGATTTCGAAAAATCGGGGCATGATAATACTGGGGCCGATGTAAGTTTCGATTTTAGCTCTTCAAACGCGTTTTCCTGCTTATCGGTCCATTTCCATCTTATCTTCTTCTTCAGAAGCATGTTTAGCGGTCCTGCTATTGTCGAATAGTTCTCTATGAACCGGCGGTACCATGATGTTATTCCTAGGAACCGGCGGAGTTGACGCACATTTCTCGGTGCTGTAAGACCGGTTATAGCGTTGGTTTTCTCCGGGTCAGTTTTTATTCCTTCTGCTCCAACCACATATCCAAAGTATCTAAGTTCTGACTGGCAAAACGTCCATTTCTCGAAGTTCAGCTGTAATCTGGCTTCTTTCAGTCTTCGGAAGACTTCATGTAGGTGACTTAAATGCTTTTGGAGTGTTTTAGATATTACTACGATATCATCCAAGTAGGCAAACGCGAATTCCATATCGGCAGGTATTACCTTATCCAGTAGGCGTTGGAAAGTGGCTCCTGCGGAATGCAGTCCAAATGGGGTGGTTTTGAACTGAAAACGGCCTTTTCCGGGTACGCTGAATGCTGTCACTGGGCGGCTCGTTTCTTCTAGGGGTATTTGAAAATATCCCTGTTTCAAATCGAGGGTTGATATAAAATTTGCTTCCTTAAGTCTATCCAGAATTTCCGATATTCTGGGCAACGGATATGCGTCCTTATCTGATAGTTCGTTGACTTTTCCAAAGTCAATGCAAAACCTGTACGAGTTATCCTTTTTCCTAACTAGTACAATCGGTGAACTCCAACCACTTGTGGAGGGTTCGATGGTTCCTTCTTTTAACATCTTGTCCACTTCTTGGTTGATAATCTGCAGCATTGCGGGATTGTGCCGCCTATAAGGCTGTTTGACTGGATCGCACTTTGTCTTCAATTTTATTTCGTGTTTTATAAAGTTGGTGGGTCCCGTTATGTTCTCAAACTCCCTTAGTTTTTTTCTTAGGAACCTTTCTAACTCTGTATTTTTAGTGGAGTCTTTTAAAGTATTACATTCCTCTTCATTCCACTCAGGATTGAGTAGCTCGTCGGATGACACTGCCGGTCCCAAGCCCGGATAAAGGAGGAGGGTCCCCATGGCAAGGCTAGCCACCTACCTGGGGTAAAGAAACCCATATTGGCTCACAGAACTGAAGATTCAGCCTCGGATACCGGACGGAAATATCAGATGACGACACACGCTATGACAATGGAAAAACGAATTGGTAAACGAAAACCTAAAGACCCCATCACACGAATCGCGTGCTGGAACATTACGTCGTGGAACGGAAGAGACCAGGAGATCATAATAGAAATGAAGAAACACAATATTGACATCTGCGGAATCTCCGAAACAAAGAAAAAAGGCCAAGGAACATCAAAATACCGAGAATTTATACTCATATACAGCGGGAAAGCTAAACAAGAAAGAGCGCATTCAGGAGTTGGAATTTTGCTGCACGATAAATACACGCAAAACATCGAAGATATCGAATACATCAACGATAGATTATTAAAAATCTCTATAAAAATGCGTAACATCACAACACACCAGATAAGCACGTATGCCCCAGACATATCTAAGCCCACAGCAGAAACTGAAAATTTCTATCAGCAACTACAAAACGTCGTAGATAACATAAATACGAAACACAAAATTATCGTACTCGGGGATCTTAATGCACGGATCAAAAAAGTGTCATACCAGGTATAAAACAAAAGTACAACGAAGAAATAATTAATGAAAACGGCGAAGCACTAATAGACTTTTGCGCTAGAAATGAAATGAGAATCAACAATACATACTTTCCTCATAAAGACCAACATAAATACACTTTTAACAATAATCGAGGCCAGCGATCAATGATAGATTTTATAATCACAAATCGAGCGATAACTCCGTCACAAGTACTTGATGTCAGAGCACTAACATCTCTGCTAACCTGGGGACTGATCATAACCTTGTTTTATGTAAGATGCTACTAGAACGTCCGCAACGAAAAAGAAAACCCCCAATGTTCATCGAAAAACATAATATAGAGTCGCTAGCAACAGAGAGTACAAAACTGCTCTATGAGAACAGGATTACCAGCAAACTAAAAGAGATCGACTTAAAACCCGAATGGGGAGTAGAAGATACTTGGCAAAAAATTAAGAAATGCATCAACGAAGCAGCAGAAGAAGCGATTGGAAAGCGGAAAATTAACACGAGAGCGACAAACCACACCAAACCGTGGTTTTGCCAAGAGGTAAAAGAACTCTCTGAATTCAAACGCAAATGCTACCTGAGATATAAAAGCACGCAATCGGAAGAAGCTCATGCAGAATATGTCCAAATAAGAAACGAAGTAAACGCCAGAATAAAATCAATCAAAAGAGAACATTGGGCCAAATTCACTTGCGACATGGACTACGACCTATATGGTGCCCAAAAGAAAGTATGGAAAATGCTCCGCAACAGGAAAAAACCAGTTAACGAGTTCGTGCAGACCAAAGGAGTACCTATAGAGACATGGTAACAGCATTTTAAAGAGCTATATGATGCTGAAGAAACGCTGAATATAAACGAAGGCGAAACAGATGTGAGTGCTACAATCAATGACGAAGAAGTAGAAGCAAAGATCAAAAAGCTAAAAAACAGAAAATCACCGGGAACGGATGGTATACCCAATGAACTTTTAAAATATGGAGGCCCGGAACTTGCAAGTAAACTGGCACAACTATTTAACAAAATATTAAACAAAACAGAAACACCAGAGGAATGGCATAATAATATCACAATCCCCATATTTAAAAAAGGACAAAAAACCTGCCCACAAAAACTATAGAGGAATAACCCTCTTAAATACAACAATGAAACTTTTCACGGGTATTCTCAAGGACAAATTGGAAAAGCAAATCACTAATGCTGAAGAACAACAAGGTTTTACAAAGGGGCGGTCTATAACAGACGCAGTATTTATAATAAAACAAACAAAAGAAAAAGCTATAGAGTTCGGCATGCCAGCGTATATTTGCTTCATTGATTTGACAAAGGCATTTGACAGAGTTCGCCTGGGAGACATTCTAAATATATTAATAGAAAATGAAACACCGACCAGTCTAACAAAGATGCTCCATAACCTAAATAACAACAACGTAACCAAAGTTAGAGCAGGAGACGAATTCACTGAAAATATTCCAACACCGGGAGGCGACAGTTTAAGCCCCTTCTTGTTTAATCTTCTCATGAGCAAAATTATCAACAAAGTAACATCTCTTAATCTCGGATATAGAATGGGCAACAAAAGAATCGGTATGGTGTGTTACGCAGACCATGCAGCAATTATTGCCGAATCAGAAGATGATCTCCAAAGGCAGCTCTTTCAGTTCTTTCAAACAAGCCGACTACTAAATATGAACATATCTACCAACAAAACTAAATGTATGACAATAGCAAAAGATCCGCTCAGATGTAAGTTAGTAGTTGAGGACAACCCCATAGAACAGGTGATGCAATTCAGATATCTGGGCATAGATATATCAAGCACCCACGACCCAGTAAAGGACCTGAGGAGTCAGATCAACAAAGCATCTGCACTGTCAGGATGTCCGCGGGAGATAGTCTGGTCAAATCCGTATATGCGAACAGATAGTAAAATTAGAATCTATAAGACTTGCATACGACCGATCATGACATATGGCATAGAAGTTCGCGAAGATACCAACAAAACGAAACAGATGCTAAGGGTTGCCGAAATGAAAACCCTAAGAACAATAATGGGGAAAACAAAAAGAGACAGATGAGAAATACAAACATTAGAGAGCAGTGCAAAATTCAAGATATTGTAAGATGGGGAAGGCAGCGCAAGAGGATGTGGTACAACCATGTAAGACGAATGGATGAGAATAGACTCCCAAAAATTGCCCTAGAAAACAATCCGCCCGGTTCAAGACCCCCCGGAAGACCACCTAAAAGATGGAGAGATAGTTGGCAATCTACCTCCCAAGAAATTAACCAGAGGCAGCTTCAGAATTAAACAGATCGAAAGATCTACAAAAAGTAGAAGAAGAAGAAGAAGACATTCCTCTTCTTGATGTTGTACGTATTGTTTGGTCGTATGTTTATCGAATTTAAGTTCGATAGAATGGTTCCTGAGGAATTCCACTCATAGTAAGGCATCTTCCGTCAATCCTGGCATTACTATGAATGAACTTTGAAAATAAGGCTATTATCGAGCACAAGTTAATTAAATCAAGCCCAAGTACTTTCGCTTAAAAAAGCATCTTCAGGGGCATCTGAAATAAGCCAAGAAAACGTTTTTTAGATGAAGTAAATTAGTTAACTTCGATAAAAAACTCGAAGTTAATGGATGAAAAAAAGGTTTTGAGATTAACGTTTTAGACTTACTTCGTCAAAATAAGAACTATCCGGCAAGCGTAGGATGTGGAAACATTAAAACTAACATAAATTATACAAAACACTACACTAAAACGAGGACAAACAGTTTAAAATTAGACAAAATTACTTCTACGCTACATTCTCTGTCAGTTTCTGGAGGGATAATGATCTAAGCGGAAATGATACGGTGACATATGACATATGACAACTTTGATAGGCAATCAAAGTTATGGATCTGTGCTCAACAAATATTGAAATTCTGTATAAGTTGTCATTGGCCAAAGGTCCAACTAGAACTACTACTGAAAAATCAGCTGATGACGTATGACATGTAGAATATTTTGATTTAAACTAGATTGCATAATCCAGATCTCACACTCACACCCGTCTATAATAATAAGGTTGTAGGTTTGAGGCTAAATGAAGTGTACATAAAGTGTGAATGAAAGAAATAGACCAAACGATCTATTGGACAGTGGGTAGTTGACTACAATAAAATGGTCTACCTTACACTGTCAATATTGCAAAATGAGAAGAAAATTGACTATAAAATTGAAATATTAAAATTAGATCAAAATTGAAAGCAGTGTGTAAATGGTTATAGTTAAAGTAGTTCAGTTAAACCTCAAGCCAATGGGGAACTATAAAACTAATATGTAATAGCATTACTAAAGACCAACCGACCAACAGGTGTTGAAATATAAACTGTGGAATTAGTATATATAAGTTATGTAGAGATATGAAGAGTGAAATCAACTCCAACTGTGGATCAATTGAATCTGAGCAAGCTAGTTGTGTAAATTGTTAAATACAATAGTACTGCTGAACAGAGCTTGAGATTGGTAGATTCTTAATGTATAGACTCAGTGCAGGAAGTCTAGACAGCCGAGCTGGGTCCACTACGAGGTGAAGCTGTAATAAAGTTTTTAAAAATAGGTTTAAATTTAGTACAGTTTAAATTAATTTGAGTATTAAGACAATGAGAGTTTCCATTCGTTTCCTTTGTGATCTCCAAATCTTCCAATAGATCCAACTCCAAATAATTTTTCTTTCTACTGATGTCATGCAAAATAGATGACCCAGTATTGATGTTGAAATTGTGTTTGGTAGACTCTAAATGTTGACCAAAACTTGAAGAGTTTGGTCTTTTTAAATGTTCTGATATTCTAGTAGATAGCTTTCTAATGGTTCTGCCTACATAAGAGGCATCACAATCATCACACTTTAATTTGTAAATACCACTTTTGTCAAGTGTGTTCAACCTGTCTTTAGTGTTAAAAGGAACCTACAGTGTTGTGTGACTTAAAGGAAATTTTGATGTTTTCAACTGTAGAAGTAAAAAGTTTGGCTATTTTATTAGAAATGTTACTAATATAAGTAAAAGAGAAATATCTGATATTGTTAGAAGCATTTTGCTGGGGAAGACTTTGTGATGAATATGCAAGCTTTTCTGTAATTTTGAGTTTAGCTCTATTTAGAAGCTTATGGATAATGTTGGGATCATAACCATTATTTAAAGCAATTTGTTTGAGAGTGTTGAGTTCTACATTAAAGTTATCATTTGAAAGTGGAAATTTAAGTAATCTGTGAATATAACTATTGAAAGCTGCCATTTTATGTTGGGTTGGATGGTTGGATGTCTCATGTATAACATGATCTGTTTGGGTGGGCTTTCTGTAAATATTGTACTCAAGAGAATCTTTATTGCGAGATATAGTCATGTCCAAGAAGTTCAACTTATTGTCAGATTCTGGTTCCAAAGTAAAAGAGATGTTGGGATGAAGGTTATTAAGATCTTCCAGAATCTGTAAAGCATCATCTTGGGATCCTTGTATCAGAGCTATACAATCATCAACGTACCTTGACCAAAAAATTATTTTGTTGTTGTTGTTAACAAATTTCTGTTCTAAGCTGTCCAAAAAAATATCAGCTAAAAAAGGTGATAATGGAGAACCCATTGCTAAACCTGTAGGTTGTTTGTATATTTTTTGGTTAAATTGGAAGAAGTCTTGATCAAGACAGAATTTGAGCATAGTTGAGATACTCAAATATTCTAAATACTCAAATATTTTAAAAATAATATATATAAATTGTTTTACAGTGTACTCCTGATGAAGCTATAAAATAAATAGCGAAATATTCAGTTTCTTTAGAAAAAACAAAGATTTTTAATAACCACTATACCTGATAATTTCTACATATTTATATATTTATATCTACATAACCATAGATACCACAATAAGTTAAAAAGATAAAGATCACGACATGTCTTTGATACAATTCTTTAACTACCTACCTATACACAATAACTAATTTTATTAATACTACATGGAACTAACATTTCTAAATGTATATAAACTTAAGTAAGTGCACTTGCTAATTGTTGTTTTTTACTTGCTAATTGTAAATGTTATAATTTTAAAACCATATCATTAACTAGTTTTAGTGTATTTGAGTAATTTTATTCCAAATAATTATTATTAATCTAACCCAATGCTTATTCCCAAACTTAACAGTAAATCGTAAATACAGTTTGAATTAATCTGAATCCGGACCTGCCCGCCGCCATATTGGTGTAGACAATCTGATAAAATAAGTGGTCGCATTTAGTAAATGCAGAAATATCGTTTGTGTCATATCCCCTCTCTTACATATCTCTGGGTAAAATGTTGCAGTTCACGTGTTACGTCACAATTTATTCGCGGTAGCTAATTCCGATAGGGAGCGCTGAAGATTTTAAAGATGGACGATAACTTCGGGAAAACAAATCATTTTGTCATTTGATCTCTAAGGTATAAAACATTTAATATAAATCATTTACACCACATACCACAGTATAAATAACAACAGTTGTTGTGTCTACTGTGCACATGCTAACACAGACATTATGATTTGTGAGGTTACGTACTTGTTTATATTTATGTTTAATTATATTATATTTATGTTACTATATTTAACGATGTTAATATAATTGTATAGTATGTCTATGATTGCCGTAAGTCAATTAAACCGGGTTAATTTGTCTATGCACACCACATAAACAACATTGGTTCCCTTTAAAACATAAATAACTTTATATATCAAAAACGATATAAGAAATGATACAAGAAAATGCATACGGCCTTTAAGTTCTATTGTTCTAGTTCTATAATACTGCACCAAACTGCACTAAGCACATGCAATCCAAGCAAGCAGATTAAAATATTATAATGTACATTAACGAACTACACTTGAGACTTTGTTGATGCTAAAAACTTTTTCACTGCAAGCAGTGTCTTTGAGTTTAAGTTTTTGAACAACACATCAATGGATGTTGGAACACCTTGAAATTCACTTCTAAGTAACTGGGACTCCCTTTGATATCTAGTACATTCCAGCAACAGATGCTGTAAGGTGCCTAAACTGCCACATGGACACATATTTGTATTGATCACTTTCAATCTAAATAAATGAACCGGAACGCTGCAATGTCCACTTCTCATACGACACATTTGTGCAATTATGCCCCTCCCCAGGTTAGGAAACCTTGTAAACCAGGCCTTTTTATATGGAACCGTAACATTTGTACAATATTCTTTTTACCAGTCCTATTTGCTGGAACCGATTTTTCCAACTGATCCATAGGTTTTCCTTATATTTAGTTTGAAAATATTTAAAGGAAGCCTTTGGTTCTTCAGTAACAGGTAGCTTTCTTTCTAGTTTAGCAAGATAATCAGCTCTATCTTTCTCCACTATCCCGGTGTGACTTGGAATCCAAGCGAATTTAATTTCTTTATTTTGTTCAAGGAGTTGACTAAGTTTTTGTTTTAATTGGAGAGTTTGTGTGTCTGCTGAAGCCTTATAACTTGATCTTGTAATTTTCTCCAGAGCACTTTTTGAATCACTACAAATAAGGCTTTTTTCAAAATCATTCTGTTGAATTAAACCTAATGCCTTTTTTTATCGCAAATAATTCTGCTGAACAAATTGAATTAGCGGATGGTAATCTTGCTGTTAAATCGGTGCTTTCATTAAGGTATATACCAATGCCCACATTACCTTGTTCATCTTTGGAACCGTCTGTGAAGATAAGTTTATATTCAGACCAGTTATCAAGGTACCATGACACAAACTTGGCTTGGTTACCTTCTTCCCCCAGGTTAGAGTTTCATAAACCCTAGGAGAAATCTGAGAATCAAGCGGAAGGAGTGACAAGGAAATAAGGAGTTATGTGCCACCTCATGAATCTCATGAAGCGTATTCTGGAAGGCAGTCAGTATTGGTGGGAAGTATTTTCTTCTCCAAAAACTAAAGTAATTCAGAAATGCTTTATGAAATTTCTCTATTGAAGAAGATTAAGGAACGAGCACAACCTCCAAGAAAAATCGATCCATAATCAAGGTGTGGTCTAATATAGGCCTTATATAAAATGAGGTAAGTGGCAGGATGTGCTCCCCACCATGTTCGACACAGGCACCGAATTATATTGACTCCACTGGATGCCCTCAACGTCATCTTTTCAATTTGGCTTTCAACTTCCTGTTTCCAATCAAGCAAGATGTTATTTACTAATATTTGAGTGTTCGAAGTGTTATTTCTATTTCTATCAAAAAAAAAAAATCGCTTGACTTTTGCTAGAGGACAAACACATTCCCATGCCAAGGAGTTTTACAGATATATTCTTTACTGTGTCATTTAATTTTTCCACCACTTCCAACCAGCTGCAGCCGGACAAATAGAGAGCAACATCATCTGCATATTGAGTCATTAGGACTTCCCCAGGAACACAAGATGGTATTGTAATAAAGAAATACTCACGACGGACCTGTAAATACAATGTAAAAATACGTTTTATCAGTTTGGCTCTTTTTAAGTAGAAAATGTGAAATCATTCTTTGTTGGTGACGAATTTATCGTTTCCGATGGGGAATGAATAATAAGGCAGTCTAAAATAAATCTTTGTTAGAAATAGATCTCGATTTTAATTTAAGTTTATAGTTCAGGTGTGGGAAAATAATTCATGTGCCTTACATATCGCATTGGCCTTGGCATGTTATTGTTACTTCTTGCGGTGCAGTTCGAAAGTATAAACTATGCAGATAATTTTTTTGTCTCGGTAACTAATTAATAAGTTTTCCGTTAAAAAAATACTGGAGAGTGTACAGTAATTTAACTGATAAGAAAGTGTTCTTTGTTTAGTTTAAATATAAGGTTTAAACTATAAAAAAATATATAAGTTATTGATTTATCTGTTAATTTAAAAATAAGTTTTAAATTAACTAAATTATAGCATATATATTATATATAAATTATAAAAGGTTTAAGGCTACAACTTTAGAGAGTTATACATTATACACATTGTGCTGTTTAGATACACGGTCTAGACTTCTTCAGCTGGTGCGTATTTTGGACAATCACGACGCAGTAAGTTTTTTTTTTAAATTTAAATATACGGTTTAAATTAATCAGTTTCTGGTTTAAATACAAAGTTCGACCTGAAAATGTGGATACAATAAGTTATGTGTTTTTTTTGCTTAGTTTAAATATAAGGTTTAAGCTTTAACTTTAGACATTAAACGATTGAAATATACGGTTTAAGCTATAACTTATAAGTCGTGGGTAGATTCAGAAGTAGATCTAAAAGATCTTATTCATCAAGCGTCAAATGCCAGTTGTTTCAATTGCGGTACCAGAGGACATGTTGCAAGGAAATGTTTCCGAGAAAAACTGGAATTTAAGCACTGCCATCTTCTAGAACATGACATCTCCATGGTACAATGAATACAAGAGGTATGATACATAATGTTCCAAAATCGGTTCGCTTTCGCGCATGACGTAGTAAAGACCGCTTATTCCCGCAACATTTGAATGTAGTTGTATAGTAAAGTGGATATTTGTATAAAGAGACATAAATA
The DNA here is from genome assembly GCA_918026665.1 of Diabrotica balteata. NCBI lineage: Eukaryota > Metazoa > Arthropoda > Insecta > Coleoptera > Chrysomelidae > Diabrotica > Diabrotica balteata. Next base: position 54,398,846 of record OU898281.1, read on the forward strand.
TGTCAGCATATATCTAAATTATTTTTATATTATCAAATAGATGACTCTTTAAAATATATTTATTATCTCACAACTTGCAATTTGCATCGTCACCATTGATATTCTATATTAATTATCGAACTTTTGTTTTTATACAAGCCTTGTGAGTGACAGTGAATAAGAATACGCAAATCTACTATTTACCTATTCACAGTATTTCCTCTGCACAAAATTTTTAAATTTCAACGGATTTGCATACAAAAAGAGTGCTTATAATATTAGTATATGTTTGAAAACAAAAATAAATATTTCGCCTAAATCCTCAGGAAAAGTAAATCTTTTACGCTACTGAAAATATATTTTTTATTCAATTATAACCAAAACAAAACATTTAAACAAAAATTTCGATCAATTTTTGACCATAATTTCAAAATTCATGTGTAGGTATGTTAAGCTGTAATAATGGGTTCGAGCGGTCTTGACTACGTCACACTCCTGGGCCAGCTGTCAAATGTCATGCGCAATATCATACCTTGTATTTATTGTACCATGTGACATCTCCAATTGTTTTAAATTAAAGTCAGGTAATCCCAAGACAACTGAAAGTAAGTACAAACCATATTTACCGGTAATTAAAAATAGCATGAATTTGTTTGAGAGTGTTGAGTTCTACATTAAAGTTATCATTTGAAAGTGGAAATTTAAGTAATCTGTGAATATAACTATTGAAAGCTGCCATTTTATGTTGGGTTGGATGGTTGGATGTCTCATGTATAACATGATCTGTTTGGGTGGGCTTTCTGTAAATATTGTACTCAAGAGAATCTTTATTGCGAGATATAGTCATGTCCAAGAAGTTCAACTTATTGTCAGATTCTGGTTCCAAAGTAAAAGAGATGTTGGGATGAAGGTTATTAAGATCTTCCAGAATCTGTAAAGCATCATCTTGGGATCCTTGTATCAGAGCTATACAATCATCAACGTACCTTGACCAAAAAATTATTTTGTTGTTGTTGTTAACAAATTTCTGTTCTAAGCTGTCCAAAAAAATATCAGCTAAAAAAGGTGATAATGGAGAACCCATTGCTAAACCTGTAGGTTGTTTGTATATTTTTTGGTTAAATTGGAAGAAGTCTTGATCAAGACAGAATTTGAGCATAGTTGAGATACTCAAATTCTGTCTTGATCAAGACTTCTTCCAATTTAACCAAAAAATATACAAACAACCTACAGGTTTAGCAATGGGTTCTCCATTATCACCTTTTTTAGCTGATATTTTTTTGGACAGCTTAGAACAGAAATTTGTTAACAACAACAACAAAATAATTTTTTGGTCAAGGTACGTTGATGATTGTATAGCTCTGATACAAGGATCCCAAGATGATGCTTTACAGATTCTGGAAGATCTTAATAACCTTCATCCCAACATCTCTTTTACTTTGGAACCAGAATCTGACAATAAGTTGAACTTCTTGGACATGACTATATCTCGCAATAAAGATTCTCTTGAGTACAATATTTACAGAAAGCCCACCCAAACAGATCATGTTATACATGAGACATCCAACCATCCAACCCAACATAAAATGGCAGCTTTCAATAGTTATATTCACAGATTACTTAAATTTCCACTTTCAAATGATAACTTTAATGTAGAACTCAACACTCTCAAACAAATTACTTTAAATAATGGTTATGATCCCAACATTATCCATAAGCTTCTAAATAGAGCTAAACTCAAAATTACAGAAAAGCTTGCATATTCATCACAAAGTCTTCCCCAGCAAAATGCTTCTAACAATATCAGATATTTCTCTTTTACTTATATTAGTAACATTTCTAATAAAATAGCCAAACTTTTTACTTCTACAGTTGAAAACATCAAAATTTCCTTTAAGTCACACAACACTGTAGGTTCCTTTTAACACTAAAGACAGGTTGAACACACTTGACAAAAGTGGTATTTACAAATTAAAGTGTGATGATTGTGATGCCTCTTATGTAGGCAGAACCATTAGAAAGCTATCTACTAGAATATCAGAACATTTAAAAAGACCAAACTCTTCAAGTTTTGGTCAACATTTAGAGTCTACCAAACACAATTTCAACATCAATACTGGGTCATCTATTTTGCATGACATCAGTAGAAAGAAAAATTATTTGGAGTTGGATCTATTGGAAGATTTGGAGATCACAAAGGAAACGAATGGAAACTCTCATTGTCTTAATACTCAAATTAATTTAAACTGTACTAAATTTAAACCTATTTTTAAAAACTTTATTACAGCTTCACCTCGTAGTGGACCCAGCTCGGCTGTCTAGACTTCCTGCACTGAGTCTATACATTAAGAATCTACCAATCTCAAGCTCTGTTCAGCAGTACTATTGTATTTAACAATTTACACAACTAGCTTGCTCAGATTCAATTGATCCACAGTTGGAGTTGATTTCACTCTTCATATCTCTACATAACTTATATATACTAATTCCACAGTTTATATTTCAACACCTGTTGGTCGGTTGGTCTTTAGTAATGCTATTACATATTAGTTTTATAGTTCCCCATTGGCTTGAGGTTTAACTGAACTACTTTAACTATAAACCATTTACACACTGCTTTCAATTTTGATCTAATTTTAATATTTCAATTTTATAGTCAATTTTCTTCTCATTTTGCAATATTGACAGTGTAAGGTAGACCATTTTATTGTAGTCAACTACCCACTGTCCAATAGATCGTTTTGGTCTATTTCTTTCATTCACACTTTATGTACACTTCATTTAGCCTCAAACCTACAACCTTATTATTATAGACGGGTGTGAGTGTGAGATCTGGATTATGCAATCTAGTTTAAATCAAAATATTCTACATGTCATACGTCATCAGCTGATTTTTCAGTAGTAGTTCTAGTTGGACCTTTGGCCAATGACAACTTATACAGAATTTCAATATTTGTTGAGCACAGATCCATAACTTTGATTGCCTATCAAAGTTGTCATATGTCATATGTCACCGTATCATTTCCGCTTAGATCATTATCCCTCCAGAAACTGACAGAGAATGTAGCGTAGAAGTAATTTTGTCTAATTTTAAACTGTTTGTCCTCGTTTTAGTGTAGTGTTTTGTATAATTTATGTTAGTTTTAATGTTTCCACATCCTACGCTTGCCGGATAGTTCTTATTTTGACGAAGTAAGTCTAAAACGTTAATCTCAAAACCTTTTTTTCATCCATTAACTTCGAGTTTTTTATCGAAGTTAACTAATTTACTTCATCTAAAAAACGTTTTCTTGGCTTATTTCAGATGCCCCTGAAGATGCTTTTTTAAGCGAAAGTACTTGGGCTTGATTTAATTAACTTGTGCTCGATAATAGCCTTATTTTCAAAGTTCATTTATTCGAGCATTCAACCTCATTTCATTTATTACTATGAATGTTTGTCGGGTTTGTAACGTATCGATCTCGCATTCAATTGTCAACTTCTGGTTAAGCTCCATAGTCTTGTTCTCCCGCTGTAGCTATCTAGAGAGTCCTTGTATGACTGAGCTATTCTATCCCTGACGTAATTTTTAGTGGTTCCTGTGTCGATGAGTGCTCTGTATGTTCTTTGCCCTATTTTCAGCGATGCGAACAGTCGAATGTCATTGCTTGCTGGCTGTGTAACGGCAAAAACGAATTGAGTCGAATCTTGCTTTACAGACTGGGACGACTCCTTGTTTCTCCAGTCTGTAATTCGTTTCCCTGACTCCTGAAACAGCAGTCGCTGCTGTAAACCCCTTCTCTGCCGCAACGCGAACAAAACTTTTTCCATGGGTTTTTGCAATTTTTACGGTTGTGACCTGGCATCTTGCATCTAAGGCATGTCGTTTTGACATCTTACTCTGTTTGGTACGTACGTCTCCAGTTTCCACGGCAAATCTGATTTGATCGGGTCTTTTCGTCTTCTAAAGCTTCGTATTCTTGGGCTAAACCTTCTTTCGGCTAAGTTTTCAAAATCCCGGCGGCGAGTATAAAGCTTATATTCTGGTAATAAATTTTTGTATATCCTTTCGAGCTCTTGGTTTCTGGAAAAAGATCCTTCTCGTCTGATTAATGTTTGAATCTCCGTGATATATCTATCTACTGGTTCGTTTTGTTTCTGTTTTCTGTTTCGAATTTGCTCCTTTAGTTGTAGCAAATATCCCCTGGGGTAGAAAGCTTTTTTAAAATCTTCGCTGAAATCTGTCCATGACTTCCAATTTTTGTTATTGTTTCTGTACCATAACAAAGCGTGGTCTCCTAATAATTCTGGTAATGCTCTCAGTAGATCTTGTTTATCGATCTCGTAGGCCAAGCTTAATTCGTCTATCCTCTCTAAGAGTTCTATTGCATCCGAATGTTTCTTGTCGAAGTGTGTGTTCCACCTTCGTACTTGATTTAGCAATTCTGATTGCCCCATTTGTTTCGTTATTGTTAACTCCTGTAATTGTCTTCGGATGCCCGAATTTTCCGGGGTCAGTATGTCGGATTCTGTTTCCTTGGAAGTTTTTTCTTTTGGGATTGTTCCTGTCGCTTCCTCGCGATTTTTAAAACAGGTTCTGAGTCGTACTCTCAATTCGTCGACAGTTCTCCTGGGATCTAAGCCGAATTTTTCGGCATCGCTCTGCAATTCCTCTTTGCAAAGTCGGTTTATCCACGACGTACCTGTTACTGAGTCTGTGTCTTTATCTGTCGGCATGTTACTAATTTTCAGTAGCTTTTCGCAATTCCTCAATTTTACTCGGGCGCCAATTTGTAACGGGTAGCTGTTTCAGGACGACAGACTCAGTAAAACACAGGTTGAAATAAAAATATATCTATTAACTTAACGTATGTACAATAAAAATAAAAATAAGATTAATTCTCCGCCGTATATACAGTAAAAATAAAACGAATCCTTCGTCCCCGTCTGGATTCCGCGATGAAGTAATCCCCGGCGAACGTCTATAAAAGAAAGAAAAAGGTGAAGTCAATCGCACGCGGACTTATACTCGCTTCCGCTTCAATTCAGCGGGAGCTCCGAACACACTCGCAAACTAAATAATCGGCTATGCAGGCCCCACAGTAAAGTTCAATACACGATACCGATGGTTTCTGCTTGGTTAAGGACAGAGTATGATCCTCAGTACGGAAATATCTCTGTCCGGGTTGGCTCGTCAGTTCAGTACACTGGCGAATCGAGGAGCCTAGAGCGCTAGCTGCAAGACTCACTAATGTCGCTACTCACATGCCTTAAATAGCCGCTCCGAATCCCACTCATCATCTCGCTGAAGAGGTGGATGCCTCAACCTTGACACTCCCACGGTTCAAACTGTTAAACGATGAGAACATCGTTACATCTTTTCTGTTTGGGGTTGAAAAGATAAATTATGATGAATTTTTAGAAATCCAGTTCTTAATACTACGTTCATTTTGTACATAAACTGAAAAAATATAATTAAAAACTAATTATTAATAATTGTCAATTTCATATGTTTTTAACATATTTATGTTTAACCTCAAATTGTGAGGTCCAAAACTCAGATGAATGCGGTAGGTGTTGCGTCAGTCACGCACGAAGCGAATAAGTGAAAATTAAAGGTCGATTCAGACACATCAGTCCCGTCACCGTCTCGGCGCCGAACCGGTCCTCTTTGGTCACAGAACTATTAATTATCTGACAGCTGGGAAACTGTTTGTCGCCTGATGAATGTGAATGCCGGCGCCATATTTCTATTAAAGAATATTTTGTATGACGGATTGTTCGGTTCGGCACCAGGACTGTGACTGATGTGTCTGAATCGACCTTAATGCAATAATCAAATTACGGTATAATAAAATTTAAGGCAGCAGAAGTAGTGAATTATATATGTTTAAGAAACTTGTATTTCTGTCTTCTATATATATGTAATAGTCAGCCTTATTGTATTTTAATGTTTACCTCAATACATTTAATATTGTGTGTAAAGATGCATATACTTATGCATACAGAGGTATCACAATGACCATACAACTTCTATGAGTCACTTTTTTCAACCAGAGCTAGGAGAATGGCGACTTCCAGATTTGTGGACTGTACCAGAATTATCCTTAATATGGAATAATGTACTCGTTAAATAATGACCAAAAAGTATAAACAGATCTCTACAGAGCATCATAAAAGATAAAAGAGATAAGATATTCAATATTGGAGGATATTTCTTTTAAAGTTTTTCATAAAAGTTGACATAACTAAATATATAAAGGTATATAAAATATTACAACTTTTTAAACAATCTTCCGTTTAAAAATATCTTCTTCTCGCATTACTTAAAGTATCAGATATTTAAGAACAAAAAAATTGAAAAACTGTAAAATCTGTAAAAAGTATCTATCTGCTATCAGATCAAGCTAGTTTAAAGAGAATGATTCAAAAGACAAGAAAAATCTTAAATTAAGAAACTGCCTAAAATTGTGAAAAGATTTGATAATTGGATGTTACTTCTTCTTCTTCTTCTTCTACTTTTTGCAGATCTTTCGATCTGTTTAATTCTGAAGCTGCCTCTTAGGGCAGCGGATGTTACGATTTTTTTAATTTTTTTATTATTTCTGTTTTATTTTCATAACTGTATAATCATAGTTGAATTATTATTACATTATTACATAATAACAATTATAATCATAATTGATGTTTCTTTCTTTAACATATTTCTATCAGTACAGTATTGGTGTTTTTTCAATAAATGATAAAATTTAAGTATATAAATAGAAATTATAACATTTATGTAAACCATTAGAACTAATCTTTACTTTTCTTGCTCAACAGACCATGTAGGCTTAATGCTAAAATACAAACAAATCCTTAGCATATTTCAGAAATATGTCTACAAAACTAGCTACTAACTTAGAGTAGGCATTGTTACTTAGTAAACCTAGAGTAGTAAAATACCTTTTTGCAGAATTAGGCCTTTCTTTGAATAAAACTTGACATTAGACTTGACAAAAGAATTATTAGGTTTGTTCCAACACGAAATTTTTGTACGGTCGGGAACCGTCACGAAACTACTTGTACCGTTTTTAATGCGCATGTTCACCATTTGTATCGTCTGATGACGGTAATTTGGAAACTTATGTTGGAACGATTTTCTGACAACTGACATAATTTGGTGACAATCTATCTAGATAATTCTGGCTTTTCACCCTAGGTTCGGCTAATAGACCCAAATCGTCCTATCTACTGTAATAATCAGAAAAATCACTAATTTCTTCGTCGTCAAGTCATATTTATAAAGTTATAAATAACGAAAAACAAATATATAAATAAATAACAAGTCTATCATAAGCACCTGATAAAATCATTAACCTAACTTCTTATTTTTTCTGAACAATTTTACAGTTTTAATATAAAATCTAAGTTAATCTAGGTCCAACAAATTTAAAGAAGTAGAATAAAATCCTAGTGCAAGTCATCCCAACCAATACATGCATTTGCCAGATTACTAACATTATCATCACGAAACCGTCACTGGGCTATGGTAAATAACGTCGTAAATGGTAAATAACGGGTTGTTGAATTATGTGACCATTTATTTAAAACACTACAGTACACTTTTACTTAAAATTACTTAATCTAGTCGAAATTAGTACTTATGATATATGTTGATATGAGGCTCCCTCATAATTATCAATACGTGATACATTAGCTTGCCATCTTGACGTTAAATTAGTTCTGATCTCTGAGATAATAATCGTTGTCTCTTTTATAATATGTCCTTGCATATATCAGCAATTGTTCATTTCTGGGTCAAGTTTGTTTTATTAACAAACCTCGATTCGATTTATTAAAAACATATTTTATATCAACAAATGAGAAACTATGTTACACACGTTACTTTTGAAATTATAATATTTTAGGAATAACACCACACCATCCCCCTTACGGAAAAAATTTCTCTTTTGCAATTCTCTCATTCCTCTCTCTCTTTCCTTTCGGAAGAAGTGAAATTTTTCAACCTCAAATAAGTACTGTTTACCTATGCTACCTTATACATATTTATACAAATTTGGTATATATTTTCTAATATTTAGTAAAAATTTTGTTTTTTAAATTTAGTAACCTAACCTAGAAAGACCTAAGAAAATACAAAGATGAGAAAATCCTCAAAACCATTGAGGAAAATAAGAGTATGAAAATAATGAGAGGCAAACTCACAAATGGAAACAAACAAATAGTCAAACTCAAGGATAGAAATGGCAACATCACATCAAACAGAGAACATTTGTTACAAATTGTGGAATCATTCTATGAGACATTATATAGCAACCAATCGACTCTAGATATAGTTGAATATCAACAAAGGAAGGTTCAAAATCAGGGTTCCGAAGATATCCCAGAAATCTCCTTGGACGAAATTTATAAGGCTATAAAAAAGATGAAGAATAACAAAGCTCCGGGGGAGAACGATGTCGTCACGGAAGCGATAAAGATAGAAGGCTCAGTACTGATAGCCAAAATTCAAAAGCTCTTTAATCTATGCCTATGGAATCAAAATATCCCAACAAAGTGGAATAATTCAATAACTGTACTCTTACACAAGAAGGGAGATATAGCAGACCTGGAAAGATACAGACCAATCAGTCTCCTTAACCATCTTTATAAATTATACATCCGAATAATAACGAACAGATTAGAGACAAAGCTGGATTTTTACCAACCTCGGGAACAAGCTAGTTTTCGCCCTAATTACGGCACAAACGATCACCTGCAATGCCTAAAAACCCTGATAGAAAAAACTAATGAATATAACCGTGCCTTGGCATTGATATTTGTAGACTTTAAAAAGGCGTTTGATTCACTTTGATCAGTGGAACTACCGTCCATCTTAAGAGCACTACAAGATTGCAGGGTCGACCACAGATATTGTAATATAGTCAAAAATATATATGAAAATGCCACAACAACCAAAGTCTACATTCTGCAACTAATAAAATAAAGATAAAAAAGGGAGTCAGGCAAGGTGATACCATGTCACCAAAGCTGTTCATTACCGTTCTTGAGTATGCATTTAAAAAACTAACATGGCAAGAGAAAGGAATATCCATCGATGGAAAAAGATTAAACCATCTACGTTTTGCGGACGATATCGTGCTTCTGTCAGATAATCTGGGAGAGATCAAAGACATGCTCCAAGAACTGAATGACATACTACAAGATACTGAGCTGGAGATAAATTTCGAGAAAACCAAAATGATGACCGATATGGTTCCCAGCGAAGAGATACAGATTAATAACAACAAGGTCGAATTAATCGATAAATACACATACTTGGGTCATGAAATTAGAATAACCAGAGACAACCAAACCTGCGAGCTAAATAGACGAATCACGTTAGGATGGGCGGCATATGGAAGGATAAGAGACCCTAACTTTAACGAAAGCTACTGCCGAAAAACTGAGGGTAACACAAAGGCGAATGGAGAGATCAATGCTGGGCCTGACCTTGAAAGATCGCGTGAGAAATGAGGAAACAAAAGTGGAGGTGGGCTGGACATGTTGCTAGAATGGAAGACGGAAGATGGACGAAGAGATCATTGGAGTGGAGACCAAGAGCCGACAAGCGAAGTCGAGGCAGACCATCCACCCGATGGACCGACGACCTAAGGAGAATAGAAACAAACTGGATTGCAGCAGCTAAAGATAGAGAGAACTGGAGACGTTTGGAGGAGGCCTATATCCAACAATGGATGTGAAAATGGGGCTGGATGATGATGATGATGAACCTAAACTAACCTCAACATATTATAAGGTTACATTGATTGTTCCCTTGTAATATGCTATTTATTATCTTTCATTATGCCTTATATTATATTAATATTTTACCTACGTTTTTTTCTTACGTTACATCATTTAGATTATATTACCTTATATATTACCTCCTATTATGTGGTTGATTACATTCATACATACATTCATTCATTCATACACTCCCTATTATGTCCCTATTACGTGCACATAATATTTACAATCACATTTACATATTTTACATAATAAATAAAACTATAATGATAACATCTTATTAATTGAAGACACAAGTGGATAAAGGTGTCATGTAACAATTTTTGAAAAAATTGTTTTTTGTCAAAAATGTTCCCTAAATATAATGTATTTTCATTCCGTAAGGGTTTTGTGCATGTATTTTAAACAATTAATGAGATTTCTAAAATATAAAGGTGTCATGTGTCATACTAGGGTGCCTTCTGTAGTGAATAAAGGTGACAAGGTAACATGACACCATCCACGAGAAAAAATTTACTTTTGATTTAGGTGCCACCCAACTTGACACCTTAATTTGAGGTTGTGTTACATTTTTATTTCACGAAAGTGATAGGATTTTGTCTTGCTTTGTGTAGTTTTTATAGTTTAAAATGATTTCAAAATGGCCCAGAGGATTATTTCTATGTTCCTTAGTAAAACTGCAAACAGAAACGTGTTTGCAACAAAAAGGTAGGTAAAATTATTAGTTTTTAAGTTAAATGCAGAATGTTGAGGTTATGCAACAATACTAAAAAGGAAATAATATTAAATCAAATCAATAAAACTAGTAACAAGTGTACATTTAAGTGTTAAGTTTTAAAGCAAGTTAAATTTCTTTATTAATAGTCTAGTAACTAGTTAACTTGTGTTTAATATTGCAGATTCTAATTAAACAAAACATTGTGACGTTGTTGCTAAAACCAACATTTTCTTTAATGGCTTTTAAAATGAATGCAGTGAGGCTACTATTGCGCTGCTCGATACTGTTGTTATATTTTATTAATTTTAAAAATACATTTGTAGATACTGCTGATCAGCCTGAAACAAGCAACGAAATTGTAGAAGAAACGTCAAATACGTCTAATCTAAACGGTACTGGCGGGGTTACGTCTGACGAAAACGGTAAGTAAACTATACTAATATTGCAAACTACTTCATAAGGAATAGGGTTTCTTCTCACAGATAAAACGTTTGCATTTTGTTTTAGATGACGTGCATGCAGTATTTGACGACTCTTTATATGATAGAGACATAAACTCTGGTAGTGAGTATAACCCTGAAAGCAGTGGAACCTCATCATCAAACGAATCAGATAACGAAACTTTCACTCACATTACTGCAGATAGTTCGTTTCAACAAAGGACTGCAGACCACATTTTTGAACAAAAAAAGAGAAATCGTTAAAAGGAAAGTATTTGAATTAAAAGAAAAAACGTCAAAAGTTCGTCCGAGAAATCTTGACGTATGGAAAAAAAAGAAAAGCGGCATTTGCTAGAGAGAGGAGAAGAATATAGCTCTCAAACGGGAAATATTGTGGCAACGAAGGAAGTTAATACATGACTATTATGTAAAGAGAAATGTCGACTCAACTGTCATGTTAAATTTGACACAGAAGCGAGGAAGGCTATTTTACAAAAATATTATTCACTGGATTGCAATGCAAAAAATGCTTTATTTAAAAGCCTAGTTATAACACCAGTTGCGCGACATAGGACAAACATTAAAAAGCAAAGACGTACTCTTTTACTTACTCAGTCACTTTCAATAAGAAAACTGAAGTAATTTGTCTAGATGCATTGTGTTCCCTTTACCAAATTGGCAGAAAAAAGATTGAACTTCTTCAACAAACGTTAAAAAAGGGACTAAATGCTCCATCGCCTGATAGCAGGGGTCGCCATACAAATCGGCCTCATAAGTTAAAGGAAGAAGTAGTGACGTTTATTGAAGAACACATTAAAAAATTTCCAGCAGAACAGTCCCATTACTCGCGTAACAAAAAATATCTCTCGCCTCTCTTGAATGTTACACAGATGTACAAGATATACTTAAAAGAGTGTGAGCAATATAGAGTAACCCTTTCGTCTTACGTAAAAATATTTTCAACTAAATTTAACTTGTCCTTTGGGCAACCCAGAAGTGACACTGTAGTGTCTGTGACTCAGGAAAAAATACAGTAATTCACAAAGATACTGTTACGAACATGCTTTCGGCATGGCCATGTAAGGATGCATTTCGAAGGATCGAGAAGTTACCGGCTATATATCGAGCACTGTAAAATTCCACCCGTCGTCATATAACGAATTAGAGATGGGACTACTCCTGAATATTCTCGAACATAGTAACTTTGGTATATATATGTAACGAAATTAGGAGTTAAGTTTAGTTGATAAGAGAATACCGAACTGTAAAGTTATAAATAAATATTTTTATATAAATTCGAACCGCTCGTTTTCTTTAATCTCGCTACAGTTGGTGTCACAGTGTGAGGACAATTGATTTATTGAAAAATAAATTCAGCAGTGACTTTAAAAAAAAAGAAAAGACTTTTGATCTTTTAAAAAGTATTGTTCGTCGGGAACATCCGCGTAGTTCGGTAGTGATCTTTGTACGAAAGAACATTTAAAAAAGTACGTGTGTGCCTGACCAAAGATGCTGCTAGTACAACTTTCGGTAAAACAGTTGCGTGAGCAACTTGAAGAACGCGATGAAGACTGCAACGGGTCCAAGAAGATCCTCCAAGAACGACTAAAGAATGTTCTTAACAAGAATGGAGATGACCCAGAGACATTCCATTTTCAATCAGCAGAAGAAGCAGTTTTAATGAAGATAAAAGAAACTTCTAAAAAAAAAATGATGATAAATTAGAGAACGTTTCCAAAAGATTTGATGAAACATTCGAAAATGTATCTAGAAGATTCGACGAGGCTTCACAAATTATTAAAGAAGTAGCTAGACAAAATGACGAGAAATTTGAAAATGTGTCTAGAAGATTCGACGAGACTTCTCAAATAATTAAAGAAGTATGTAATCAAAACAATGAGAAATTTGAAGAAGTCTCAAGAACATTCGATCAGATACAGAAAAATGTAAACAACGTAGAAGAGAAAATCAAACAGTTAGAGACCATGATAACTAACACAAAAGTGCTACCACCTGTTAATAAAGTAGCCTTAGATCCGGTAGTAAAAGAAGAATCACCGAGAGAAGAAACGACACATCATATGAGATTCAAATTGCCACCATTTGATGGAAAGTCTTCTTGGTCCATATACCTTAGACAATTTGAAGCTATTGCGACAGCCAATCATTGGACATAACAAGAAAAAGCTGTTTCCTTAACTGCTGCTTTACGAGGTGACGCTGCGGATATCCTAAGATCGATTCCTAAGAAAAATGTTACCAGACCTTATTCACTCGACTAGATAAAGGTTACGGAGATGCCCATCTACAATAAGTCTACAAGGCGGAACTAAGAAGTAGAGTTCAACGAGCAAGTGAAAATTTGCAAGAGTTTGAAGCAGATGTTGCTCGTATAGTGCGGTTGGCTTATCCGGAGGTACCAGACAACATTTTGGAAGAAATTGCTGTAGATGCCTTCGTCAATGGGTTGAGAGACAGTGAACTACAGAAAGCTTTGCGACTAGCAAGACCGAAAGTTTTAGATGAAGCGCTCGCCATTGCCTTGGAACATGAGATAGCTAGTCGAGTTTCACGGAGCTATCAAGTACGAACCTCTGAAGAGAGTGACGAACGAAACGATAAACGTCTGGAGGAAATCGTACGGAAAGTAGTACGTAACAACGAAGGTCACATTCGCCACAATGTGCAAGAAAATAATACAACAGTTAGAAAGCTAGAACAGATCGAGCACTGGGCTGGAAAAGTCATTCAAATGCTGAAATTCAATCAAGACGGCCATACAGTGCAAATCGTAATCACTGTCTTAAATTAGAAGAACGACTTTGCCCCGTGAGACGAACCACCGTCATTAATGAACAATGACAGCCTCAACAGCTACACAACGCTCAAGCAGATGATCCATGTATAAAAAGAGTACTGGATTGAATGCGTCGAAGTGAAAGACTTTCTTGGCAAGACATTAGTACATGTAGTCCAGAAGTCAAGTGTTACTGGAGCCAATGGAATTGCCTAGTGCTGAAAGATGATCTTCTTTATAGAACCTTTGAGAACGATGATGGTACAGAATCTAAGCTTCAGTTGATTGTACCTAAAAGTAAAGTGTCAGAAGTATTGCGTCAGTTACATGTCGGTGCATCAGGTGGACACTTTGGTATTACGAAGACTCTGCAAAAGGTTCGAGAACGGTTCTATTGGGTGAACTGTAAAGATGATGTAAGAAGATGGTGCCCGAAATGTGAACTGTGTGCAACCAGTAATGGTCCAGTTGGTAAAAAGAGGGCACCTATGAAACAGTACAATGTTGGTAGTCCTATGGAAAGAGTAGCAATCGACATTACAGGTCCACTTCCAGAGACGAATGATGGAAATAAATATATCCTAGTAGCTATGGATTATTTTACGAAATGGACTGAGGCCTACGCGATACCAAATCAACAAGCTGCTACCGTTGCAGTGGTACTTGTTAAAGAATTCTTCAGCCGATTTGGTGTTCCTTTGGAGATCCACTCCGACCAAAGGCGAAACTTCGAGTCAACCCTTTTCCAAAACGTTTGTAAATTGATTGGTGTTAATAAGACCAGAACGACACCCCTGCATCCTCAATCAGATGGAATGGTCGAGAGAATGAACCGAACAATGGGTAAAAACCTGTCCAAAGTTGTATCAGAACATCAAAGAGATTGGGACCAGCACATTCATTTATTCCTAATGGCCTACCGCTCGGCCGTGAATGAAACTACCGGCCAGACTCCAACCTGCCTGAGGTTAGGTCGTGAAGTTCGTTTGCCCTGCGACCTAGAGTTTGGCTGCAGACCTTCCGAAGAACATGTTGCAAGCGAAGATTATGTCGACCGCCTAGAGTTAAGAATGAACAACATTCATGAACTTTCCCGACAACACATCCAGTTAGCCAGTGACAGAATGATAGATCAATACGATTCTCGATGCAAGAATGAAAGCTATGAAGTAGGTGATCTTGTTTGGCTTTATAATCCACAACGTCGTCGTGGCTTGTCTCCTAAACTGCAAAGACAATGGGAGGGTCCGTATGAAATTAAAAAGAAAATAAATGACGTAATATACCGAATTAAGAAGTTGCCGAAAGGTAAACCAAAAGTAGTTCACATAAATCGTCTTGCACCTTATGCTGGCTCAAATGAAACCGAAGAAGTCCGAACCCTTCAACATGAGATCAAAGATGATCGGCGACCAAGCTTTAATGAGTTTATGTCAAATTACGCAGAGAGAAAGAGTGCTAGATTCGGCGTGACGACAGAAGTTCAGCATGATCTTTTTAGTGTTCCGCATAACGTCACTCTAGCCCACTGTGTTGACCAAGATCTTGAGATGACTAAAGGAATCTCATCCGTATTTTATAAGAAATTCGGTCGCTTGGACGAGTTAAAAAACCAGCAGCCTAAAGTTGGAAGAGTACTGAGATTAGAAGATGGTTCTCGATCTTTGCTGTATATGGTGACCAGGAAGTCGTATACAGACAGGGCAACCTACGAGAATATATATGGTGTGCTCTAACTAATTTGAAGAAAATCGTCTGCAATTACGCCATTAAGAATTTGGCCTTACCCAAGATAGGCCTTGCACTAGATAATCTGGATTGGAAGATTGTCAGAAGCATGCTTGAAGTGATCTTCCGAGAAACCGGCGTAAGAATTATTGTGTGTTGCACTAATCCGAAGAGATCGTGTCCTTCAAAGAAAGTAGACTGTTATTTCTTCTTGAGGGGGTCATGCAGAGCTGGAGAGGCTTGTAGATTCCGCCATCCTGGGCCTACATATAGAGTTGCTGATCGGGACGCTCAGATCTAAGAGGGGAGCAGTGTTACGAACATGCTTTCGGCATGGCCATGTAACGGATGCATTTCGAAGGATCGAGAAGTTACCGGCTATATATCGAGCGCTGTAAAATTCCACCCGTCGTCAGATAACGAATTAGAGATGGGACTACTCCTGAATATTCTCGAACATAGTAACTTTGGTATATATATGTAACGAAATTAGGAGTTAAGTTTAGTTGATAAGAGAATACCGAACTGTAAAGTTATAAATAAATATTTTTATATAAATTCGAACCGCTCGTTTTATTTAATCTCGCTACAATACATAGAAATCGGCATTTGATTCTCAAAAACTGGATAGAGAAAAACCAGCTATCTAACCCAACACCTGCTATATTACTATGGATCTTCAGCAAACAATGCCTCTTCCAAAACTTACAACAAATAAGGCGTTTTACTTGCGTCAAATGTGGTATTATAATTTTGGGATTCACTGCATAACTTCTGAGCAAGCACAACCATTTTTCTTTAATTGGACGGAAAATATGGCCAATTGAGGCAGTCTTGAAGTGGCTAGTTGCTTGCTTAGGTTTTGTCAATTGCTCAAAGAAAGCCAAAAAAATATTGATCACCTTATTATCTGGTCAGACTCGTGCGCAGGCCAAAACAAAAACTTTACGCTATCAGTCTCTATCAGTTTTTGGTATTAAAGGGTATGTTTAGGGTTATCGACCATAAATACCCTGAGTTGGGTCATTCATACCTCGATTCAGACCGAAATTTCGGGCGAATAGAAAAAAAAATATGGAACACTATGACAAAAAAATACAGACACTCTGAGTCTGAACACTATCTTATCAAGTCCTCGAGCACTAAAAATAGTGTTGTTGTCAATATGTAAAATTACTTTTATGATTTTGAAGAGTTACCAGCAAAGTTACATCTGTTTAACAGGAAAACAAACCTGACAGGAGACAAAGTCAATTTTAGGGACGACATTAAGTGGATATGAGTAGACGAAACTGGTAGCTACCTTTACAAAACTTCTGTAGATAAATTTTCACCTTTTCAAGAGGTAGACCTATTAAAAAAAGGGAGCAGGGTAGTAACAAACGAAGATCACGTCACACTGAGACGAATTGAAGAAAAAAGGGTCAGTATTAGTTCCGAAAAAAAAAACAACTCATGCGAGCAGCTTGCATTTGTTAAGGATGAATATAAGTGGTATTAGGAAAATATTATAGGAGATAGTCAAGAAAACACAAAGAAAATGAGAAAACCTAAATAGTAATTAGTAAATGTAGCATATTTTCTTTTACAATATTCTGTTTTTGAAAATACAATACTTTTTGGTACATAGCCTCTTGTTTCATTTCCCACCTATACTAGCAGCGTTTGATTTTTGCTGGATAAAGGTGTTATGTATATTCAAAGTCTATTTTCATCAAAATTATAATGCCTTTTTATAATTTTATAGTTACTTCAAAAAACTACAACCATACATACAAAAACACCTTGATATAATTTTAAATCAGAAACAGCGCAAGAAAGTTCCAGTTAATAAACTTTAAACTCATTTTTCTGGAAATAATGAGTTTAGTACATGACACCTTTATCCACTTGTGTCTTGACATCTCACAATAAAGTTTTGTCGATTTATCCATTTATTCATTTATCCCTATTTATTTTGTTTAACTACTATTACTATACAGTCAACATTTTTCTTTTTGTAATACAGATTTTAAATATATAGTGTACGAACATAAAACTATATTTACTATATTTTTATATATTATTTGCATTCAAAAGTACATGTATTATATTACGAGTATATTCATTGGCTCTAATTGTAGCAAAGTATTTCTTCCTTAATTATTCTAGCTATATACCTCAAGATAAATTTTTCGACCAATGATTTGGCTACTGTTTCGGCTTATTTTATTTTCTATTACGTATTCTTCAACGTAGTTGCTTAATTCGCATTGTACGTCAATATATCTGTTTCCATTTTCATCCATGTACATGTTCATGGGTTCCTTGTTTATGGTTGAGTGCTTATGCCTTTGGCAGTCATTGCATCTCTTCACATTTCACATATTTCTCAACATTTCTTCGTAATTCGTTCCAGAAATAGTATTTCCTTATATTTCTGTACTATATGTCGTATTTATTCTCTCATGTCCTTCCTGTAACATGTGGAAGTCATTAATTATAACTCTTCTTGACTTGCTTATCTTATACTATATTATGTATTGATTGTATTATGTTTATCTTATAATATACAAATTTTTATACTTTCCTTAATTTTTTTTTAATCTTTTCGTATTTCACTAAGAATTGGCTGATTCTTATTTTTCATCTCTTCTTATTCTCATTTTTCAATATTATCATTTTCTTTATACTCTTATGCACTCACATTTGCGAGACAAAATCTCATCAAGTCCCCTAATGCTATTTATGAAGTATAAATCCTTAAAATAAATTTGTTTTTCTTCGATAAATAGGGGAAATTCCATAACGGGGTTTATTAGATATGTCTTGGGCTCATTAAATGTTTCTTCCCTATAAAATATATAACATTTTTCCTGGTTATGTGTCTTCGGAATAAAACTTCTAATTTATATTTCTGGATTATTTACATTTATGATTCCTATACTTAGGTAACACAATCTTAATCGGTTTATCTATTAATCCTTCTATAAATTCCTTCGCAACTTCCGGTTTCTATATTACTGTAACTGTTTCTTCTGCTGTTCGGTTCGATCTCGAAATTAATTTCGCCAAATATGTAATAATATTGACATATACTTTTCAAAATAATCTGTTCATCATTTTTCCGCCTGTGTGCGTACTTATTTTATTTAACATATTTTCTTCTCTTGTATATAAATGCAATAATTGTATATTATATAATTCAATAATTGTAGGGAATCGTTCTTTTAGTTTCTTTACAAGTATATTATTTCTCACGTGACCTCCAAACATCGGGTGATTATGGTATTCTTCTATTATTCTCAGTTTTTCTTGTTCATCCTCTATGATTTCTGGTCCTTCGCATGTGTATATTTCTACATTTTTCAATATCTTATTTCCTTCGTTTATAAATTCATCAATTGCAAACGATTTAAAAATAATATCATTTACATATATTTTTGATTTACTTATTGCATTCTCTACCGCTAGCTAATCAAGCTGTACCAACAGTTGACCTAAATCAAAGTGATTAAATCCTGTGGTCATGCTCTTGCTGCATTTGATTTTGTTTTTGACCCGAATGCTCAGTCTTGGTGAGACTCGGTTTGCCCCAAAAGACAAAATTGGTAGTCTATGCCCCTCCATATTATTTAGTACCTTTCTTACTGTTTGTTTGTGAGTTTTATGTTGTAATATAATTTCCTCTGAGTTCTTTATTATGGCAAACTTCTTTTTCGCTAATTTTTCCATTTACTTCACTAAAAAAAAATCATAATTCCAAATTCGTTTCGCAATTTTAATCCATTATGTAGCTATTGTATTGTGCTGGAGCCGCAGGACTCTTAGCAGGTTGGGATTCCAGTACCACCCTAGCTTATCCTCTTAGCAGCCTCCTGCTCGACGTAGATTCCAACCATTAACGTCGAACAATATCCAGTTTGTCTACATTCCTGTCAAAAAAGAAATCTACTTCTGGCACTGTATTCGTATGCGGTGCGTAATTTGCTCTTGCTGTGCCTCTATTTCCGTGGCATCTCACCTGTGTCCATTGATTATTCTTTGTTCTTCGTTGTGATTGCCAATCTCCTCTGTTTCTATAAAATCTATTACGATATATCCTCGTATCATGTCTTTCATATTCACTTATATTTCTATAATTTTTGTTCCTATATTCTTTTCTTTCTTCGAATTTATTTTTATAATATCCATATATTGTGTGCTATCTTCTGTCTCGTCGATCGATAAAAATTTGTACATTACCTCTTGTGTGGTTGAAAAGTTACATGCTTCCAAAAGGAATTTAATTTTTTCTGTGTTGACGTTGCGTTTCATTGTTGCAACTAGTTTCCGTTGTATATTTTTTCGCTAGTTCCAATGGCATTCCTTCCGCTACGTATGCAACTTTTAGCTGTTCTGCTAATTCTTCAACTTCAGATGCATAGACCGCTGTGTCTTTATGTCCTTGTCTTTTCTTCGCCAATTTAGCTATTACCGTCTTCGGATTGTCACCTGTCAGTTCTCTCTTCAGTGCATCTGCTATTCTTGCTATTGTATCCTCTGTAGTTATAACGTTTCTGGCCTTATTGGTTAATCTTGTCTTTATTAATGTTATCGCTGTGTATTCGTGTCCTATCGCTATTTTCTCAAGGAGTTCTAGTGCATCTAAAAATGACTGCAGTTTACCTGCTTTTCCATCAAACTCGCTGGGTAACACCTTGCTTGCGATATTTAAAAATTCGTTGATTGTAAGAGCCATACTTATTTCTTACTCTGTGTCGCTATGTTCTTCCTTCTTTATAGGTTGTTGTTTCTTTGTCACAGGTAGAGAAACTGGCTTAAAATCTTCTACATTTTGAGTATATTCTTTATCCGAAATTTCCATAATATTATTATCGTTTAAAACTTTTCTATCTTCAGTGAGTCATTGTATTTGTAATAATTCGGCTGTTTCAATGAAGGTATTTAAATCTTCTTGTCTAATTTGTACTTCTCCATGGTATATAAATTGTAGTAAGTCTCTTAGTGCTTCGTAAGTCACGTTTGTCAAAATTACTATAGGATGTTGACAGGGATATAACTTAAAAATTTCCTTAAAATATGGGCTACAAACCGAAAGAACCATTTTATGGGCTTTTTTGCATTTTCCTTGTGCTGCAAACGTTATGTCTACAAAATCTTGACTCTTCCATAATGAATTTATCCCTGCTCGTGGAAATTGTCCCAACATAATGAAAATTTTTCTGATGCCATGGTCAATTGTCTTTAAAAGTATTTTTAAATCTTTTCCTTCCTTATAAATGTAACAATTATTCTAAATATCCTAATTTATTATAGCTAAATAGTTAAATAAAGTCATATCTGATTTCTTTGTCTATATTATTTGAAGAATTTGTCATCTAAGCAAATTCATTTCGTAATTTAATATTTCTGATCTGTCAGTGTATTTTCATGGTCAAATATAAATACTTTTAAAAATATACCTTTAGTAAATAAAATTATATGACACATTTGTTTCATTAAAAAAATAGAATTTGATATGTAAATAGTTATTTAGTAATAACTTAAAAATAAATTGTATACTCTACTTTTAAGAGCAATAAATATTGTGTATTCAACATTCTGAACTTGACCAAATTAAATTCTTTATATAATAACTTTTCTCAACTAATAATTAATAATCTCAATCTGTTAGACTGTATATTTTTTATAAGGGATAACAAAAATAAATTTACTTACATAATAAATTTAACATTATGGTCCTTATCACTTCACCTTTGTCCATTCTCCATTTATCTATTTTCCATATTCATGAGCCATGCTGTCGCGGGGCTCCTGGCAGGTTTGGACCGGAATTTTTTTAACTGTTGCATCTCCCATTTCAAAACTGTCACAATGGGTTCCATATAACATCTAGTACGTAAATTTCCATTTAAACTTCCAGTGTGATTTTCCTTCCATTTTAAGCTTCTCTGGGTGAAGACTCCTGGTTTCTACTTCAGGATCTTCTTCTTCTTCAGGTGCCATCTCCGCTACGGAGGTTGGCAATCATCATAGCTATCTTAATTTTTGAGGCAGTAGCTCTAAATAGTTGTTTTGAGCTGCATCCAAACCATTCTCTCAGGTTCTTCAGCCATGAAATTCGTCTTCTTCCGATGCTTCTTCTGCCATCTATTTTTCCTTGCATTATGAGTCGCAGGATGCCATACTTATCGCCCCGCATCACATGTCCGAGATACTGTAGCTTTCTTTCTTTAATTGTAAGTTCAATTTCCTTCTCTTTGCCTATTCTTCTCAGTATTTCATTGTTTGTAACTCTATCTACCCAGGAAACCCTCATAATTCTTCTATAGGTCCACATTTCAAAGGCGTTAAGTCGTCTCATGATATCTAGATTTAACGTCCATGATTCCACTCCATAATATAGTACACTGTATACGTAACATTTTGTTAGGCGTACTTTAAGAGCTAATGTTAGATCTTTGCCACATAGGACCTTTTTCATTTTTATAAAATTAGAACGTGCTTTTTCGATTCTGACTTTGATTTCTGCCGTGTAGTCATTATTTTCTGTTATAAGTGTTCCTAGGTAAGTGTACTTTTTTACTCTTTCTATCTGCTGGCCCTCTACTATCAAGATAGTTCGTTAGTATTATAGTTGTTTTTACAAATTTTCATAAACTTCGTCTTTTTGACATTAAGAGAGAGTCCGTACTCCCTACTACACATGGCTATTTTGCTCATGAGTCTTTCCAGGTCTTGTAAACTATCGGCTATTATTACTGTATCATCTGCATATCTGATGTTGTTAATTAAGACTCCATTTACCCTTATGCCGACTGTTTCATCTTCCAGAGTTTCTCGAATTACCTCTTCAGAATAGGCGTTAAATAATAGAGGTGATAGAATGCAGCCTTGCCTGACTCCTCTCTTTATTTCCATTTCTTCAGATGTTTCTTTTTCGATTCTTACTATTGCTCGCTGATTGTAATAGAGGTGTGTTATTAGCCTTAAATCTCTTTCATCTAGGTTTTTATTTTTTAGAATTTCCAGGAGTCGATCATGTTTTACTTTATCAAACGCTTTATTGTAGTCTATAAAACAGACGTAAAGAGGACGGTTAACATCCAAACATCTCTGTGTCAGCACATTGAAGGAGAATAATGCCTCTCTGGTACCCATACCATTGCGGAACCCATATTGAGTGTCACTAATATCCAGCTCCAGTTTAGAGTGTATTCTGGCGTGGATAATTTTCAAGAGAATTTTCAAGGTATGTGACATTAAGCTTATGGTTCGATAGTCACTATACTCTTTGGCATTCACTTTCTTTGGCAAACACACAAATGCTGATGTCAACATTTCTCTAGGAATGATTCCCGTAGTATAGATAGCGTTGAACAGTTCTACTATTATGTCCAGGTTTTTCTCGTTGACCAACTTTAGTAGCTCGCTTGGTAATTCATCTGGACCAGCAGATTTATTGGTTTTCATTGAGTTTAATGCCTGACTAACCTCTGATTTGGTTATCTCTGGACCTACATCTCCCGTTTGGCTATCTACAGATGTACTAGCTTCTCTCTGGTCATGAAATAATTCTTCGATGTACTCTTTCCATCGTCGTAGTTTTTGTTCTGTTTCCAATATAATATTTCCATTTTTGTCGAGCAATATATTTGAGGTTCTTCTATTTCCTACTCCGGCTAGTTCTTTGACTTTTTTATGTAGGTTGAAGTTGTCATATCTGTTTTGAAGTTCTTCTATTTCTTTACATTTTTCAGAGAAGTAGGTCTCTTTAGCCTCCCTAATTTTTCTTCTTATTTAGTTTTGAAGCTGTTTATAGCGCGTCTTATTGATGGTTTTGTTTTTTCTCCTTTCATTCATCAACTCTAGAATTTCCTCTGTCATCCATTCTTGTTTCTTATATTTAGTTGTTGTAAGTAGTTTCTTACTTGGCTCCAATATAGAGGTTTTGAAGAATTGCCACTGCTGCTCTACGTTGCAGTTATTTCCTGGGTTTCTGTCTAGATTTGTGTTGATTTCGTGTTTCAGATTTTCTTTTGTTTCTTCTGACTTTAGTTTCTGTATGTTAAGTTTATTGTTATTGCGGCTTTTTTGTGTCTTTTTTAGTTGAAGTTGAAATCTAGCAATAAGAAGACTATGATCAGAAGATACGTCCGCTCCTGGATATGCCTTTACTGCCTGAATTGAGTTTCGATATCTGTGTTTTATTAGGAAGTAATCAATTTGATTTCTGACGATTTTGTTGTCTTTGTTAGCTGGCGATTTCCATGTATAAAGGCGTCGCTTAGGTAATTTAAAGAATGTATTTGCGGCTATAACATTGTGCTCCTGGCAAAATTCTATTAGGCGATCCCCTCTGTCGTTTCGTTCACCAAGCCCATATGGTCCTACATTAGGGTAGCATTTTCCCTCGCCAATTTTTGCGTTGAAATCACCCATGATCACTGTTGCGTCTCTAGATGCTGTGAGATGTAATGTTTTTTGAAGTTCGCCATAAAAGTTTTCTATTTCTTCTTCATTTTTGTCAGCAGTTGGTGCATAAATCTGAATTAAATTCATTTTTCCATGGGTTGTCAATAATTGCACCATTATAATTCTTTCAGATATCGGAACGAAGCCTGTTACTGATCTCGTTAGTTTTTTCAGTGAGGATCATAGCAACTCCATATCTGTGTTGGGTGTCGCTGCTTCCAGAGTAATAAATTCGTCCATTGTCCGTATTGATTTCGCCAGAGCCGACCCATCTTGTATCGCTTATTCCTAATATATCGATCTCTAGTCGCATCATCTCTTGCTGTATATTTCTTAGTTTCCCAGGTTCCTACATACTTCTTACATTCCATGTAGCTATTTTGTAAGTGGATTTGTATATATTTAGTGAACAGGGATTTCGCTGACTAACGGCCTGGGAAGCCCTGTCGTTACTGCTGTTTCTTCCCCTGCCGAATCTTGGCATCCGAGAACCATGATTAGTAGGTTGTTGATTGTCATTTTTATTAGCCATGACGATTTCTAGGGATACTCCAAGAGTCTTTAATGCAGTGGTTTCCCGTTGCCTTCTGCATTCTTACGCCGTTGGCCGTTTTCTCGGCTCGCCATATGGTAAATAACGTCGTAAAAGGTAAATAACGGGTTGTTGAATTATGTGACCATTTATTTAAAACACTACAACACACTACGGCTTCTTTTATAGTTTCTGGGCCTCCATTCCATAATATGTCTTGTCCACCGTCCATCTTGGGCTCTGGCTAAGTGCCCTGCCCAGTTCCACTTAAGCGACGTGGTTCTTTCGATGACGTCTAGAACTCCTGATCTTTGCCGGATTTGTTGGTTTGTTATGTGGTCTCGTAAGGCTCACGTTCAGCATTGCATGTTCCATGGCTCATTGGGAATTGATCTTTTTAGATTATGGCTTAATTTGCCAAATGCTGCCCAAGTTAGGCCTATTCTCCTCTGTATTGGGAGATTAATTGCAGTTAATTATTAGGATGTTTTTAGCAATTGCCTTTTGGTAGATTAGGGGATAGATTTGGCAATCATCAAATCAGTAGTTGCCAGATTAAAACAGATGTTTGCAATTAATCTTGAAAGAGACAAATATCTACTGGTTATTGCTTCATATAAATTAAAAATTTCAGAATTCATAAAATTGTATATTTGGTAAACTCAACCTATCATGCTCTTCAATTAAAGATCAAACTTACTTCTTAATACAAATTTTCTTAGTAATACTTTGTCTGAATCTTTAATCCCTGAATGAATAAATAAACAAAAGTTTATGAGCTGTACAAATGGTTTTTATACATTTCTATATACTTTCCCTATAACTCCCTCATATCTTTTTACTTGAATGTAAAATGTCCTTTACAGTGTAAATAATTAATAAACTCTTGTAAAGTAAAGCTAGTTCCCCTGTTAGAATGTATATATGCCAGCACTCCATATAAACAAAATAGTTAATTCAAACATTCAATTACTGAAAAATTCATCCATAATTGTATGCATATAGAAATATATTTCTAGAACTGGTTAGTGGACCTTTTAAGTTAATGTTTAATCCATGTTTAATCTTTCAAACTGGGTTGTTGATTTAATTAAATATTTATCATCTTTCTTATAAAATCGGGTTTAATTTCTGCACAGATTGGAAAAGAGGTAATTATTTGTTTAATTTCATCTATAGAATAAGGTATCATCTAACTAAGCACTTAATTTTTAATTATCCCATATATACGGTTAAATTGTATTGAATTATATTAATATTATTCTGAAGCTATTTTCTTGTAGCATCTTAATGCAATTTACTATTTTGGAAATAAGACAATTTAAGTTGTTACTAACCTTTTTCAATTTTTTGGTTTTCTTCAAATGGGTTTATTTTATTTTCATGTTTTTCTATTTCAGGATTTATGGGACATTTCTTTAAGTCTAAATAATCATATCTGCCATGTGAAGTGTGTGGATTGGATTCCTCTGGAATTTCACATTTAAAGCCATTCAAAAGAGAATCATCCAATTCATTATAGTCTATTTCTAGTTTACACGTTTTCTCGCTAAATTCTTGTTTTGGTGCTTCCATTTCATTGCACTTGATCTTATGTATCCAAATAATAATTTTGGACCTAAAACGCAAAATCACTATATAAAATTCAGGGCAAAAATATATAATAAAAGTGCCAGTGAAAGTGAAGTTATACTCGGTTCGCTAATGCCATTATGCCATTGCCAGTCCGAACTGTCTAGTGAATTAGTGATTTTAGTAAATATATTTTTATGAAGTTAGTACAAGGATCTAGGTACACCCCAATAATATCAGCCGGAAAGCTTCGCGCAAGCGCACTTTAAGGATTTGTCATAAATCCGTGTCAAATGACAAATTCAAATTCAAATCCATTTATTTTTGGAGTAGGTCTTTAGGGATTTCAGTTTTTTTTTGTTTTTCATAATATTTATTTAATAAATATACAAATATTAATACTTATTAATATAAGTAAGCCATTGGACATTGGGATTAGGATTTTGAACTCTACAAAATGGTACATTGTGCTGAATGCAATGTGAGCTTTTCCAAAACGTCCAATTTAAGGGCGCATGTAAAAAGGAAGCATCCAGGTAAGTACCAAATTTCTTTTCTTGGTAAGAACACAGTGCCAAACTTTACATTTAAGTTTTTACAAATTATATATTCTTTTAGAAAAAATTGATATATTGGCGCCAAAGGTTAAAGGTGGACGTGGAACTTTTATATGCGAAGAATGTAGGGCTACATTTGTAAAGCTTGGTAGTTTAAGAATCCATATAAAACAAAAACATGCAGGTAGAATACCAATCTTTTTTTGCTATATACTCCTACTTAAGTAAAAGTCTCTTGAGTGGTGGAGAAATATGCCAAGACAGAGACAAGCTAAACAGTTCCCAATAGATCTGTAAAGGTTGCCTGTCAGGCCATAAACTACCTTATTATCTATATGTCCTACTTACTTACTTATTTTGTTTAATTTTTAGAGAAATTTCAAGACTTAGTTCCTAAGAAAAAATTTAATTGCAAACAATGTAATGCTGAGTTTGACATGTTAAAAAAATTAACTATGCATCAAAGATCACAGCATGCAGTAATAAAAAAGGAACTAAAGTGTCCACTGTGTCAATTTACAGGACCATCCTCAAAATATCTGATTACTCATTATCAAACAGAGCATTCCTTGATGGTTGCTAGTACAACACTTGAATTTCAAACTTTTGAGGAATTTCAGGGGTGGAAAATGACCACTGAAAAGCAAACTTACTCCTCATTTGTAAATATGCATGGTTTTAAGAAGAGTCTAAACTGCAAAAAATAAAATATACATGTCATAGATCAGGAAATATTAGAACGAGGGGGGAAAATATTAGATCTCTTAAAACACAAGGAAGTAACAAAATGAATGGGTATTGTCCTGCTGAAATGTGTGTAACAGTTGAAGCTACTAAATGTACAGTACAATTTTGTAATACTCATGTTGGACATAAATTACAAGAAGATATGGGGCATCTTTTTCTGTCAACATCAGATCGTCAAAATATTGCATCCAAAATAGCTGCAAAAATACCATTGCAGTCTATATTAGACGAAGTAAGGGATTCAGTTACTAACTGTCAACTGGAGCGAACCCATTTACTTACAAACAAAGACCTGTACAATATTGAAAAAGCATTTAACCTAAACAGATCTGCTATTCGTCATGCAAATGATGCCATTAGCGTTGATGCTTGGGTAAATGAGCTTCAAGTTAGTGGATCTATTCTATTTTATAAGCCACAAGAATGTTTATCCAATGAGTACCCTCAACTGAAGCAAGAAGATTTTTTGCTAATGATAATGACTGAAGGACAAAGGGAATTATTATTAAGGTTTGTTTGTACTTCTACCTACATCTTTATAATTTATTTTTTAAGGTTTGGTGATGATTGTATTTGTATTGATGGAACCCATGGGCTAAATGGATATGGATTTGAGCTCCATACAATACTTGTACTTGATAATCTTAGAGAAGGCTATCCAAGTGCATTTCTAATTTCTAATAGGAATGATGCTGAAATAATGAAAATCTTTTTTTCATGTGTTGAAGAACAAATTGGGAAAAAAATTAAGCCTCGAGTCTTCATGTCAGATATGGCTGAAGCCTATTATAATGCTTGGTTACAAGTGATGCACCCTGCTGAATTTAGGTATACTTAAGTAATTTGCAGTTTTAGAATTTTTATTAAGTTTTTAATATTACTTTTAGACTTTATTGCTCCTGGCATGTAGATAGGGCTTGGCGAAAAAATTTACAAAAAGTCCTTAATAAGGAAAAAAAGGTAAAGATACTTAAATGTGTTTAAATATGACTTAAAACATGTATTTTTTAGATTCTCATTTACCAAATGCTTAGAATGTTGTTACAAGAAAGAGATATAGCCACTTTTAATACATTGATGTAAAAATTTTTGGACTTTTGCCAAGGAAGCCCAGAATCTCTAGAATTTGCTGACTATTTTCAACAACATTATGTTAATAAAGCAGAACATTGGGCATATTGCTTTAGACTCTATAGTGGTCTTAATACTAATATGCATATAGAGAGGATGCATAGGACAATTAAACACATATATCTTAATGGAAAGTATGTTAAAAGATTAGACAAAGCCATCAGTGCCATATTAAAGTTTGTGCGAGACAAAATTTTCCAAAGACTTATTGTAGTTCATAAAGGGAAAGTGTGCACTAAATTATCTGAATTAAGGCAAAGACATAAAACAAGTGAAACGTTGGATATAAGTAAAGTTGACGCCATAGATGTTGGTTAGATAGTGCCATCAGCTTCAAGTAATGAAATTTATGTTGTGGAAGAGTTACAGTCAGAATGTACATGTAAGCTTGAATGTAGTGAATGTGGTGTGTGTATTCACCGTTATACATGTACATGTGTAGACTGCAGCATTAAGTGGAATATGTGTAAACATATTCACTTAGTATGCAAGTTTATACAGCAAAACCCAACAAGTATTTGCAAAGAAGTCAAAGAAGTTTTATCAGGTGGGTAAACTTACAATTTTATATTTTTTACACTAGTGCAGAATCAAACTTATTTTTTTTTGTAATTTTTTTGTACTTATCTCATTATCTACTAATCTCATATTCATGTAACATAGTAAGGACACTTTTTAGATAAAATGATCATTGATGTAAATGAAGTTGACAAATCAGAAGAAACTACAAACCTTGTTATGGCACTGAGCACCAATAAAAGTGAATCACAAGTTGTTTTTGAAGAACAAAGAAAACTTGCCCAAACTATTCAGGAACTTATTTTTAACACACAAACACTGGAGGAAATTGAGGCCATTAAAACAATAGTTGCTCCTATACAACCAACTTTAGAGGCAATTCGAAATAATCAAGCTCAGCGCAAATCATTCCCACTTCCAATGATTACTCTAGGTAATAAAAATATAGAGCCCCAGAGACGATTATTTAAAACTAAGAAAATTCCAAAAAAGAAGAAAATTCTTTCAGTACCATCAGTTGATGAAATTGATACTTTAGCAATGCAATTAATTCACCCAAATTGACATTATATAGGTATAATTATGGATGCCTATATATATATATATATATATATATATATATATATATATATATATATATATATATATATATATATATATATATATATATATATATATATATATATATATATATATATATATATATATATATATATATATATATATATATATATATATATATAATATATATATATATATATATATATATATATATATATATATATATATATATATATATATATAATATATATATATATATATATATATATATATAATATATATATATATATATATATATATATATACATCATTTTTGTGATCTATAGCGCTATACTTTTTAAAATAAGTGGGTATAATAAGGCTACTGGCAAAACTTCCCACTATAATAAATAAGTTAACGCGCCATTTATCCTACAGCAGTTCTCAAAAGAATACTGTGGTGTGGAAATGGATAAATTTGTACATATCTGTTTTAATAAAATTTTAAAGAGTCTAAAGTGTGTTTTTATTTCCCTTAAACAAAAGTTTTAGATAGTATAAATTTAATTTTTTAACACATTCACAGACACAACTGCATATGTAGACACTTACTGCATAAAAAGACTCAATGAATGTGTTAAAAAAGAAATAGAAATTTTATATTTTATATAAGTGAATTTCTGTATTTGCCTGCATAGTAGGGACCTTATTTATTATTTTTACTACCACAATATGCTCTTTCTGCTGTAATAGGTAAATATATATTTATTTTCTTTGTTGAATTAAACTTTTAATTTAATTTCAATGAAGTATATAATCAGCAACCGAAAATACAATTCGAAGTTAAAAAATGGCCCCATATTGTATCCCCAATCAAAACAAAAATAAGTCAAATAAATTTAATGAACATTATGTATTTTACATATTTTTTTTAGTGTTGATACAAAAATAAACTGGCACATACACTTGAAAGGCTAGAATCAAACACCTTGGTACTTTTTAAATACTACATTAGCATTTCAAATCAATATACCCACAAGTTTTAAACAGGAATATTGGCAAATCACAATTTTTCTCACTATAAACACAACACATCATATTTGAACTATTGTCATTAAAGGTGGCTTTTTCTCTAGATAGTTTAAAAAATAATTAGTTCTTTTCATTGTGCTTGCTAGCTCGCTCAAAAAAGCTTTAGTCAGATATCTGGCTCGTATAAAGACTTATTCCTGTAAATGTTACAATTCGCTTATCAAACACCATTTAACCAGACTGAAACCGCACACTTTCCCATGGATTTTTATTTTGACCCAAAATTTGAAGATAAGCTTTTCACTATTTTTAGGTCGCGGGATTAATGTGATTTGGACTATAGTCGTTACACAACTTTTATCATTGCATTACTTTCTTGACTAACGTAACAATAATTTTCTATACAATCATAGATATTACATTCATATTCTATTAGTTCACAAAAAAATAAACTTTGAAGCAAAAAAGAAAGGTTATGTTATTATTATGTGTCAATGACGTTTATGTGATAATTTGCCAAACTGCGCTTGCGCGAAGCTTTCGGGCAGATATTACCATAGTACATACCCCCCTAGTAAGGTAACTCCCATATAAAGTTTTGGAAGAGAGTTTCTAGCGCCAAATACGGACGGGCCGAAACTAATTTTAGGCGGCAAATTCAAAAAATATGCTCTGAATTTTAGGCGCCAAAATTCAAAAAGTATGTTTTTAATGGAAAGTAAATATAGTCATAAAATAAGAAATAAAAACTTATTCTATGCCAGAAAATATATCCTCTCTGTCCAAAAATATAGTATACACCTACACATTTTTATATATATAAATGTATAACATATCTGATACAGAGAGAGTATATATTATGGTACAAGAAAGTTTTTATTTAATATTTTATGATTATATCTGTTTTCCATTACATTAACAAACCAAAGTCCCAAAAATAACAAAATAAAACACAAACATCCTGACACTTGTTTATTTGTATAATTTTCTTTGGTAAAGTATTGGCAACATATCCTCCTCCTCCTTACTTAAGCCCTTGTTAAGGTGTGGGTGGGGAAACTCTAAATATTGTTAACTTGCTGTCTCCATTGGCTGCAATTCTGTACCAGATGAACAACTTCGTGAAGGGATTTTTCCACCAATCTTCATTTAATCTTCCCATCATGTTGTGAGATCTTCATTTTGATATACAAATATAGATACCTCTATATTTATTAGCAATGGTTTGTAGTAAGTTCCATACCTTCTAAAATACTTTTCCTTAAAGTACCATATGTAGATAATAAAGTGTAAACCCTAGCATATCTGCGATCTTGCTCTTCACAATGATCACAAATTGGCATGTGACTCAATGTAACTGTTACTCAGAAGTAGAAGATCCATGAAAATCTAAAATAATGAAATATTATTAAAATTAAGAATGTATTGACTTTGTTTATAAAATAAGGCCAATTTTAGGAATGCAATTAAAAGAGTCATAAGAGTTTTTTTTATAAAATAAGGCAATGTTTAGGAATGCAGTGATAAGAGTTAAGAGTTTTAATGAGTTTAAAATCTATACAGTATATAAATATAAGATTAATGTTAGTTAAGATTGGGTAAATTAACTATAAAAACAAAATAGTATCAAGTTTGTATTTACTAAAAGTTTGGTATAATTAGGTGCTGTTCTTACCCGGTGCTTGTAAAAATAAACTCCTAATCCTCAGAATGTTTAATAGCCGTTTGTCCAATAACTTTCACCCATCAACAAAAAATATTCTTGGGAAATACTATACCATTTTGGTAATATACCTTCTTCTTTAGCAGGTCTATTAGATATATAAAATTTGATGTATACTGTTTTTATCGTCTATTTCTAAAATTTGGGATAACGACTATTGTAAAGAGTCTGGTGTAGAATTGTTTATTTTCCTCATAATAAATGTCAACCATTATGAAAACAAGTCCATTTCATTTTTTGGGTTTGGAAAACGAAATCGACTGTTTATGTAGCCGGTGCAACCATGAACATAACATTTTTTTACCTTTTATTCTATTTTGTTCCATTTCAACGATGGTAAAACACAATTTTTACAATTAAGGAATTAAGATGATAATAACCAAAACCAAACACAAATCTGAATTTGCAATATGGCGTCCCAATCTAAATTAAATTTCGCCACAGCACATGCGTCTCCACCTCCCACCTAACGTGACTAGTAGCGCCGCCGCCATTAAGAACGGATGGGCCCATGCAAAACACTATCCCCTCCCGTCCTATTCTACTTACACTACTATTGGGGTATGTATTGTGGATATTACTGGGGTGTACCTAGATCCTTGTGAAGTTAGTTACTTTTTGACAGACTAGAAGTGGCTGGAAATTATTATACAACCAAGTACACGTGCTCATAGCGCATTTCATTAGAGTATTTCGTCGACCTTTTTTGTAAACTTATACTATGAATTAGAAATTTATAGCATGTATATAGAATGTAAGTTTCTATTATATATAAAAAAATATGTTTTATAAAAAAAGTTACGGTAATTTAGTTTATATCGTTAGGTTGCGCCAAATGTAGGCAACCAACTTAAACTTTTTGTTAGCAGTTAGCTGAAGTTTCTTGAGAATATATTTAATATTTTCCAGTTAATTTATTATTATTTTTTAAAGTGATGATAATAATGCTGAATAAGCAATATTTCAAATGATATCTAATCACAGGACGTACTTAATATCGTGTTATAAAGTAGGTTAGATAAAAAAATATCATAATATTCATATTATAATTCAAAAATATCATATTGTTCTGAAGCTATTTTCTTGTGGCATTGTAAATTAATTATTATTTATAACTGGGAATAAGCCACATTAAAGATAAAAATACATTTATTGACGTTTCAATTTCCAATTCGGAAATCGTTCTCAAAATACAAATAGTAAATTAAACAAATTTTGTTTTTGTTACATAGTGAAAAAATTCTTCTGATAATTTAATTTTATCTGACTCATTTATATTGACAATTCAGACATACATTATGCATTTTAAAGTAGACGACTTTAAAATGATATTGCCAATATTGTTGAGTTGCGCTCCTGGGACGACTTTACTTATAAGATAGTTCATTCGATTACATGAAATCAACTTTAACTTGAGAATATCCGTCAGAAAAAATCATAGCATGTAATTCGTCTTTAAAAAGACAAACACATGACATGATGACAGTAAAATTCTCCTGTTAGTGATTCCATAGTAAATTATGAGGGAAAAAACCAGGAAAAAAAACCTCATAATACTATCCCGACATTGTAAGTATTTGTTCGTGAATTTAGTTTACCTTCAACAAACATCAAAATTCTGATTTTATGTTACGTTATTTAAAAAACATAAATGATGTATCCTCTATAATATGTTACTGACTTACTAATACTGGTATTTTCTTATTAATAACTTCCTCTTTCAATATTGGTAACCAGATCCTACTACATTCTGCCGAGGAATTTGCGACACAATTGGCCTCATTTAGCATAATTAGAGCCGCTTCTTTGATTTTTCTTTTTTTACCATCCGTTTCTTTTAGGACTATATTTGAATTATTCCATTGAACTCTATGTTCATTATCCCATGCGTGTTTACATATTTGAGATCTATCAAATTCTCTATTTTTAATATAAGATTGATGTTCACTTATTCTAACATTTAATGGCCTTGATGATTATTATTCCTACGGCAGAATGTAGTAGGATCTGGTTACCAATATTGAAAGAGGAAGTTATTAATAAGAAAATACCAGTATTAGTAAGTCAGTAACATATTATAGAGGATACATCATTTATGTTTTTTAAATAACGTAACATAAAATCAGAATTTTGATGTTTGTTGAAGGTAAACTAAATTCACGAACAAATACTTACAATGTCGGGATAGTATTATGAGGTTTTTTTTCCTGGGTTTTCCCTCATAATTTACTATGGAATCACTAACAGGAGAATTTTACTGTCATCATGTCATGTGTTTGTCTTTTTAAAGACGAATTACATGCTATGATTTTTTCTGACGGATATTCTCAAGTTAAAGTTGATTTCATGTAATCGAATGAACTATCTTATAAGTAAAGTCGTCCCAGGAGCGCAACTCAACAATATTGGCAATATCATTTTAAAGTCGTCTACTTTAAAATGCATAATGTATGTCTGAATTGTCAATATAAATGAGTCAGATAAAATTAAATTATCAGAAGAATTTTTTCACTATGTAACAAAAACAAAATTTGTTTAATTTACTATTTGTATTTTGAGAACGATTTCCGAATTGGAAATTGAAACGTCAATAAATGTATTTTTATCTTTAATGTGGCTTATTCCCAGTTATAAATAATAATCAAAAATATCATTCATCAAAAATATCCAATATCATTAAAAATATAATTAAAACAAATCATAATCTTCTATTATTCCTATTAGAAACTAGTTTTGGACGGCCCGGGATTTTACCTTTTTTATCTAACGTACTTTATTATGACGATTTTACAATAACACAATATTAAGTACGTTTTGTGATTAAATATCATTTGAAATATTGCTTATTCAGCATTATTATCATCACTTTAAAAAAATAATAAATTAACTGGAAAATAATAAACGTTTATTAACAATATTCTCAAGAAACTCCAGCTAAATCCTAACAAAAGGTTTAAGTTGGTTGCCTACATTTGGAGCAAACTAAACTGAATGTTAACTGAAATGTTTTTGTTATTAAGAACATATTTACATAATTTTATAAATATATTTTAATGATCCACCTACGCCGAATGGGCAACTAATTAAACAAAAATGGTGGGTGTTTTGAATAAATCTTTGTGCAGTTTGATTACCTCGTAATTTAACAGCATCCTTACTCATCTAAAAATATTAACTTTTAAAGAACATTTATCATATTTATATTTATTCAAGAAAAACTTACCAACGCATTATCTGATAGAACAAATGGAAAACTTTGACTATCTCTAATAATAAAATTCAAAATAGAACTAACTAATTAACTGAATAGAACTAACAAAAGAATTAAACAAAGATGATAAAACAATAAAACTATATTAAATTAAATAAACAACGCGAATAATACAAATATTTACTACAATATTTTAAATTGTAACAATTCAAATATTATATTTTAAATATACAGGGAAAATTTAATGGGTTTAGTATACACTTCCACTATTTAGAATAATTCTTCTTTTTTTCAAAGAAAGAAGTCTGCAATAGTAGTATACTTGAGCTATTAATACCGAGAAGTAGGAATTGTTGTGTTGTAGGTTTCCGACAATGAATCTGTCAAAATATGCCCGAGCTAAGCGAATGTAGAATATCATCACTTACTATGTGGTATCATCATCGAGCAAAAAGACAAATTTGTGTTTAATAAGTGTTGTCTTATTGCTCGATGGGTATCATGTTACAAATGAACCTTCAATCAAATTTGTGTTTGCGGTATTGCCATGTCCTTATTATGTATATGTTTTACGCCCCAAATATGCTTTGAGACAGTACATTTTTAAATATCATTTTATGGAATCGGGTATTTTTTAAATTTATATAAAACACGTGTAGCATTTTCAATTTCATTGATTCTTTTGAGTATATTGAAACCTCCTCGTATAATAAAATATATTAAAAACTCCTTATATATATTTATAAAATGAAACGAAGAAGTTTTCCGTTTTGCTAGTTCGTATCTTTCAAAGTACCCAAAAGTGTTTCGTCGCCGAGTAATAAAACCATTTGAGAGTTGTTTATTTTACTTCGGCAAATTCTTTTCATGTTGATGCGTCGCAAAAGGATATGTACGCCGTTTCGTTGATTTTGCTATGTCAAGTGTTTGTTTATTTTTAAGTTATGCGATCAATTTTAATAGATAATTTGGTTACTCTCGTTGGAGCCGCGTTCAAGAGCGGTTCAGCGTTATGTCCAAATTCACGTCGAATTTGTAGTGTTCTGTTTTCGTCTTTTATTATGAAGAATATGTAGCAGTTTGTTATTGGTTTTGTGGCAGTAAATTCTTCAATTATTAATGTTTTGAGTGAGGATTGGAGGACATCCTTGTTTTGTTTTTTTTGTTCCTGCTTTTATCCAAGGCTTTTGGCAGTTTGGAGATGGAGGTTTTCGTGATGCAGAGAGAGTGGAGCCCTCAGTTCCAGTTATGGTTTCAGAAACTAAATGTGATCATGTGAATTAAGGTAACATTTTGTTCAAATTTTAAACTAAAGACAGACATTTTTTTTATAAAATAATAATTGCTTTCGTTGACATTTAAAATTGTAAATTTTAGGTTTTGAGTAAAGCTGTCAATTTGTGTTTAGTTTTTTTTTTGAAATTTAATGTTAATTTATGACAGCTCGTTTTAGTATTTTTGATGTTGATTTGTTTTGTTTTTTTTTTTAAAGTTAACCTCCATGCAATTTTGTAAGTTTTGTAGCAATGGAGTTTGTTAATGGATGACACATGTAAGTTTTTGAATTTTGTATTTCTCCATGTAACTGTTTGTGGTGACACATAAATAAAAGTTAAATTTTATTTTCTTAACTTTTTATTTATTTATTTTTTTTTGAGATAACCCTTTTTGAGTTTATTTGAAAAAGATATGTGTTTTATGTTTTGATTTTGTTTTCTAATTATTTTCCTAGTTACAACTAGTGATTGTAATAGGCATAATTAGGCACCTCAAGTGGCGCCCTATATTAAATTCCTTGAGGTGTTTCTTGTTTATTTTTATTTTGTTTATCCCAAGAGCCCTTCATTTCATTTTTTTGTAGTTCCCCCATTCCAATGCCCTTATCTTTTACTTATCCACGACCCCAGCTCTCCTACGAAACCCTGAGTGCCGTTCGCATCAGTAGCGATTATTTTGCTTGCCCTATCTCCACCCCCAATAGTTTTTTCCCCCAATGTTCTATCTCCCGTATTAATGCCCCCTGTGGTAGGCAAAATATCTTCGTTACAATAATAGCGCCCAACGTGTGTGGCATTTCTTAGATTTGCGACAATTTTACTTTTCGTTACAAAAATGTCGCTCAACGTGTGTGGCATGTCTTAGATTTTCGCCATTTTTGTACCTGTCGTTACAAAAATGTCGCCCAACGTGTGTGGCGTGTATTAGATTTTCGCCATTTTTGTTCCTTTCGTTACAAAATGGCGCCCCCAACGTGGGTAGAAGTGCCCAAGGTTTTTGTCCCTTTTCCCGAAGCCACATATCTTTTTCAGTTCGTCCCTAGTTTTCAGTCATTTATATGAAACCCTGTCTTCCAGGTAGTGCCCCGGTGTCCCACAAACAGTTTGTTTATGTATTTGTATCAACATATGTATTGTTGTTTTCTCTATGTATTGTTCTTGTATTAACATATGTATTATTGTATATCAACAGATGTATTTGTTGTATATCGACATGTTGTTTTTTTTATGTTGTGTACTGTAGAAATTTTTCTATATGTATTGGTAAATGAAAGCAAATATTTTGAGATTGAATATTGAATTTTAGTTGTTTAGTTGAATTGAAGTTATTTACAATAACAAATTATACCGTTATTGTTACATTTATTTTTGATTGATTTGACATTTCTTACAGAATAATCGTTTTTTGTAATTTTGTTTTGTCCGGTCATTTTGAGTAAATGTGTTTATTGTTTGAGTGACTTTTCTTTGAGCTGATGAGTATAGTTGTGTTTTGTTGTTTGTCCTAAGCCATTTCATTGTTTCCTCTAAGCCCTCTCTGACGGCGTTTGTGTTATGCCACGGGCTAGTAGGAGATTGTGAATGCGAAGAGTAATCCCCTGTGTTCCCCTGTTGTTCCCTAATTAACCAGCTTTGACGGCGTATGTAATGCCACGGGTTAATAGGAGATTGTGTTCCCCTGAGTCCCCTTTTGTGTTTCCTGTCTTGTATCTGAATGATGACAAGTGTAATACTCGTGATCGGAGGTGCTGTTTTGTTTTGCCTAGGAGCAGTCTCATTTAATTTTCAGAACAAGAGCAAGGTTTTTTATGTTGTGTTAATTTGTGTAGCTCACTCAAAAGTCAAGTTGTCAATATTATTAGTTGTTTTGTCTCACCCTGTATCTGAAGTTTATCGAATCTGTTGTTTTGTATTTGCTTTCACCCAAACATTGTTTTAGTATTTTTGTCCCACCCTGTATGTGAAGTTCGTTGAGTTTGCTTCGAACGGTATTTTCAGTTATATTGTGATGTGCTTTTATCCAGTTTACCGTTAAATCAATTCTAGTCCAAGTTAACTGCTACGATTTCCATTTTCTTCTGTGTCCAGTTTTCGAAAAATTACGTTGAAATTTAATTCTCGTCTATTTTTCCTTGTGAATTAAATAATACGTATTTAGAATGCTATGCTTGCCATGCGATTTTCTTATTCGCGGTGTTCTGAGTGGTAAGATAAGTTTGTTTATTTCCAGATTCGTCTTAAAGTAATCATCCCATGTCTGAGAAAAGAATTTTGTTTACGTTAACGAAATAATTTATTTCGTATGTAGACGCTGTCCTTTCTTTAAGTGATCTATTTCGTCTTCTTATTAAGTGTTTGAGCAATTTATTGCGTTCTTATAATCAGCTGTAGTACGAAACAGAGGTCAAATTTTTTCGTATCTTTAAAGTTTTCTGTTACAGTCCATTTATGTTTTTCCCTTGTTGTCTTTTGTGTTATAAGTAGGAGGAGGTAATGATGCGATTTCGTTTGTCCATGGCTAATGCCGATTTGTTAGTGACAAAGCGGAGTATTGTTATTTTTCTTTTGTTTGTTAGTCTTGTGTTTCTCCCTAGTTCTTTTTTGTGTAAACGTAGAAGAGAGTGATGATACGACTTCGTGTATTCCTGGCTATGGCCGATTTGTTGAGAATACATAGCGAAAGTATTATTGAGGTATGTTATGGTCTAAAGTGTATTAGTTTGTGATTTGAGAAATGTGTTGTTGAAATATCATATAGGACGTACAGGCACGTGACCTGGATTTGTGTATCCTTGGATATTTCTGTTGTTGAGTAAGACTGCGTAGCAGCATCCCCTTGTGAATTATTAGAAGGGATAAGCCTTTCTATGTGTTGAAGTAAGACTATTGACTTGAGTTTCAATAGCATTCCTTCTTATTGTAGTGTTGTGATGAGTGTTTATGATTTGGTAGAAGCGGAGGTACAAATACTTGCATTGTCCATTGTGACGTTTTGATTTGCTGAGGTGAAAGTACCTGGCCGCCGTTTATTGTGAAAATATTGTTTTTGTCAATTGTGAGACCATGTTAGTGAAACATCTGAAGTATTTCTAGTACTACCGTTGAATGACCCACTAAGAATTCCCCAGACTTATTGTTGTGACCCTGTTCGAGTTTTGTTAAAGAATAGTGAACGTTTTCTTTCTGATTTGTATGAAGATGTTGTATTCAATTATTATCCGTGAAGTGATGAAGTTTATTTCTTGATGTTGTCCCTTTATTCCCTTCCCAAACTGTGTCTTTGACCTTATTAGTTGTCATAAGAGGAACGGCTAGGTCGATGAGTTTTGGATTCGTCCGCCAGGTGACCTGTTGAGCTTTTAAGGAAGATAAGTCATTAGTTTTTGCCTTGTGTATATATACTCTTCTTCTTCTTTACCCTTCTTGCCCTGCTTTTGAGATTTGTGTACCCAGTTGGAAGTTTTATTGTTGATGACGGACTGTAATGATTTTTTTGTTCTTTTGGAAGATTATAGTGTTTCTTATGTTCCCTCGGAGATCTATAATGATGTTTTTGTTTGTTTTGGAGTGTTTTCGTAACTCTTTGTTTTCTTTGGAAGACTGTTACGATTTTTTTTGTTTCTTTTGGAAGTATTTAGTTTGAGACTGAACTGATTGTGTATCGATTATGGCTTGTATGCCATGTGCCCCTGGTGTTTTTTCTTTTCCAAGATTGTGTATTAGCATTTTGGATTTATTTTCTTCGTTGGTCTTTTTGGGAGTTTCCTGACTTGGAAATTTTTCGCTGTGTCGATCCCAGAGGATATTTCTATGGAACTATTGGCAATCCTGTTTTTCTTATGTTTGAGTAGTTTGATTTTCAACCAGTGGTTGGAAATGTATTGGTTGACTGTCATAGTCAACCGTGTTATTATTGTTTGATGCTACTTTGGTTATCTATCTAGTGGATAACCATAGTTAAGCTTGACTAAGCTGTGTTGTTAGCCACCCGCCTTTTGTTGAGCTAGAAGCATCTCTCTTTTCGCTCCCAGAAACTTCAACACTGGTCTGTTCCACGTTTTGGTTAGGCAAGAGCCATGTTTGTAGAAATCTGCCATTGTGTCGTTGTGCTTAAGAGCCAACGAAATGTATCTGGTGCCGATTCGTCAAATCGAGCATCCAGTTTTATTTTGTATGTTATTATGTTAGTACCATAAATAGTTATGATGAGTAGTTTTGGTTATGATTTTTGTTTGTTGTTTTTTGTTCTGTTTGAGTTATTGAAGTCATTATGTATTGTTGCAGTAGTTAGAAAATGCTACTGTTGTTCCAACCTGATTGTTGTTCGCCCTAAACGAAAACTTTTCCCGTTAGTCCAGTTTTTGCTCTTACGTGGGGGTATTGTAGCATTTTCAATTTCATTGATTCTTTTGAGTATATTGAAACCTCCTCGTATAATAAAATATATTAAAAACTCCTTATATATATATTTATAAAATGAAACAAAGAAGTTTTCCGTGTTGTTAGTTCGTATCTTTCAAAGTACTCAAAAGAGATGGAGGTTTTATAATGTACGTTAATAATGTAATCTTTCATTCTGCGTTTAAATTTTTCAAAAATATTTGTTAGTTTTCTCAGGATTCGAAAAAAATGAATGCATTTAAAAAGCATTGGCCCGAAATTTTGCGCCTACTCTCTTAACACAAATGTGTATATTCCTAATTCCACTACTGCCCACGAGTAGCTGTCAAATTATACGTTAACGTTTTGCCCTGCACTTTAAAGACCCGTTTCCACGAGCAGAGTAATGAAGCAAGTACTTTTGGTAGAGTGGTAGAGTAGAGTGCAAGTAGAGTGCATAGTAGGTAGTAGAGTCGAGTGACTAGCAACATGTGGCAAAGTAACTCTACTCTACTACCACCATCACCGCCAAAATGTCCACTCGCTCGCGCACTCTACTCATGAAATGTGGTCAATTCTGGTAGAGTAGAGTAGGTAGGAGAGTACATAGGGACGCTGTCATTCCGGCTGGAGTTTTATTTAAAAATTAAAAATGAAGTTCACGAAGATGAAACTTTAAAACTTGTAGAGATGTATGGCGAATACCAGTGTTTATGTAATTTAGGTAGTGTACACTACAGAAATAAAATTACTCGTTAATGAAAAATACAATAAGAAATAAAAAATGTATTCTTATCAAGATAAAAGTGAACGATTTTATATCAGATTTGACAGTAAACCGGTTGGCTGCCATATAACATTGTCCACCAATAATTACAAATTTAATACCACGTTTATTTTGTTTGTTTATAGAGTTAAAAAACGGACACTGAGCATTATACCCGTTTCCACCTGTCGTGTGTCAGATCCGTATATTAATCGGATGTCAGCGTTTCTATCCTATTATATATTATCGGAAGCTGGCAAATTTTTACAATATACGCGAGGGAACTGTGAGAATGTATATAATAAACGAAATTGTATGTATAAGAAAATCAGCATTTTTAAAAGTGCAGATAAGATCATAATATGTTTACCCATTATATTTAATGTTCTCAGATATGGTACTTGGAAATTTGTAAATTTATACTACAAACGTTAAA
Source organism: Diabrotica balteata (assembly GCA_918026665.1). Classification (NCBI taxonomy): domain Eukaryota; kingdom Metazoa; phylum Arthropoda; class Insecta; order Coleoptera; family Chrysomelidae; genus Diabrotica; species Diabrotica balteata. Next base: position 54,441,159 of record OU898281.1, read on the forward strand.
AACTAGTCTAAACATATATAATAGCATTCATATAAAAGTGTGTAGGTTATTTATTTTATCATCGATAGCTTCAGCGACCTCAGTTAGAAATGCATTTGCAACAGTAGCTAAACAATTTTGAATCAATTTTCTTTTTCTTGAATTCATTTTGACTACTTTCATTCGGTAAACATACACCTACTTCATAATATACTAGCATCAGTACTATACTTTTAACTCTCCTCGTGTGAACGGTATCAAGCCATTTATGGTAGAGTAGCGAGTAGAGTCGACTCTACTCTCCTCACAACTCTACCAGTGTAAACAAGTCTTTACTCCCTATCGTTATGAATTAATGATAAAATTGCTGAACGAGCATAAACTTACGTCAGTAGGCACGCTGAGAAAGAACAAGCGATGCATCCCAGTACAATTTTTAACAGTCCAGAACAGAGAACAAATGACATCTTTATGTGGCTTTCAGAAAGATATTACACTTTTATCGTATGTGCCGAAAAAAAAATAAAAACGTCCTACTGTTGTCCACCATGATGGAGCTATTGATGAAACAACTGGCGATACAAATTTACCAGAAATAATAAGCTTCTACAACTTTACTAAAAGTGGAGTAGATGTAGTGGATGAACTGTCTGCATCATATAAAGTATCTATAAAGTCACGGAGATGGCCTCTTACGATCGTGTTTTCTCTCTTGAATACATCCGCCATAAATGCTTTGGTGATATACAGAGAAAACAATCAAGATTTCAAACCTGCCAGAAGATTGTTTATCAAAATGTTGAGCTTTTAATTGATCCAGGACCAATTATCTGAAAGAAAAAATAATCCAAGAATACCAAGGGGTATCTCCAAAACATTGCACATTTTGGCAAAGATGCCCCTGCAGCGCCACCTGCCAAGATTCTAAAACTCATGGGGAGATGTTCAGTATGTCCAAGAAGCCGAGATCGAAAAACTAAATATTTCTGTTCAAACTGTGAATCATTACTGTGCCTGGAGCATGCTGTCATAAGTTGTCAAAATTGCATGAATTCAAATAGCGATTAATTTTTTTTCTTTCACTGTACAACCGGGCAGAGTTTTTCCTTGTATTATCTTACTATTAGATTTTCATTTACTATTGTATTTTTGATCATATGGTGTTTATATTTTTTGGTAAGATTGTTCAGTTAAGTTGTGGTTTTTGCTTATGCAGAATTGTCTATTATTAGTTTATTCTTAATTTCTTTTGAATAAAGGTGTTCTGATTATTACTTTTTTGCTTAAATAGTCCTTAGATGATCACTTCAGACCATGAAATTAGAAAACATAAAAAAACTGTAAACATATAAGAAAAATCCACGTATGTGACGCCGGATTAAAATACACAAATGTGACTTTAAAAGTTTTATTCAGTTTCCTTCGGTCGGTGGTATAAATTCGACTAACTAACCCTAACTCTAAACAAATTGAATATATTCTTATACTATATGAAATTCAATACCCTACATTCTTAGACGAAAGTCATTAAAATTAAGGGCATTCACCAGCTCTTAGCCGGATATTCGATACGCTGATTTACAAGGGGATTTTTAAAATAAACATATTAATATTACTTAAGTATTAACTCGACAGGTATAAAGATGAGACATTGCAAAACAATAGTTGTTGTTCTATTGCAGAATATGGTAAGCAATGGACATGATGATTGTTGCAGCAGCTAATTTTAGTAAATTTTGTGAGTCAAAATTAAAAGACTCACACAACCATGGACGTATAAATAAAGATAGATAAAGATCTTTATTTATACGTCCATGCACACAACAGTAGTGACTTAAATTTTATAAAGTCAGTAGTAGAAGATATGAAGTCATTAACGCCAAAAAACAAATTATAATTTAAAAAAGATGTACTAGATCTTTTATTGCAATGTTCTATGCAAAAGAACTATTTCTTTTCATTCCAGTTAAGTAAAATTTATTTTTCAAGAATAATACATTATACACATTGGTTACAATAAAAAAAATAAATTCGGCCCCTATTAATATATTTTTGCCGCCAAGGTACTGAACCTACATCAGATATTAAATAGTTGGCTAATCTATCCCTTAATCTTGTTAGAGTATTTGCAGCCATGTTTGAACCCAATCGAAAAGCAGGGGTTAAAGTTGTATCAGTTTTTGTATTATTCTCTTCTAATAATATTAGAAAAAGATTGTTCCACAAAATTTATTTTGAGAAAAAAATAATTAACAGCACAAGTGAAAGTGACAAAACATTTAAATATTCGTAGCACAAAATACCTTGTTTACCCTTAATTGTGAATCTGCTTATGCTTTCAGTTTCCGTTCTCGTTTCCGGGCAATTGTGCAGCCGCGGCAAGAAATACGTTGTGTTGAGTGCGACGTAGGCGTGGGGATTCGTGCTTGACATTTCGTATTGTTTTATATAGAATAGTAATCACAGACCACTAATAACTGTGGTAAAATTGTAATGAAATGCAAAACCTTTATAAACTAGGTTTTAATATACAAGAAATTAGCATTGTTTAGCAAAATATAATAATTGAGAATGACCACTAAAAATTTAATAACTCAAACAAAAAACAAAAGGCGTAAGGTAAACAAAACAAACATTTAACAAGCGTTGTGCAGCGTGCAGGCAATAAACAAGACGGCCAACCCAAATTCTGAGCAATGTCAAAATTGACAAAGTAAATATCCCCACTTTTAACTAAAATCGAAATGAATGAGAATCGCTAGCGATTGCGACTGTCGGCCATGCTCACTTGCCGTTCTAATTTTAATCGACTTTGCGCATAACGTCATAGCGAGACAAAGCCAGGGGACTTGTGTGTATCATATTTTAACGATGCATCATATGACAACGTTGTTCTATGTTCTATTGCTGTAATCAAAGATTATACATATAGAATAGATAAGCGTCTATATTCTTTGTATTTATATTCAATATACTGATTACTTCCTTAATTTCAGAAACAAAAACACGTTTCTCAGTAGGAAGTTTATAATTGTAGAAATAAATATTGCTGAGTTTTATCTTTTTTTTGCTTTTCGGGACTGTAATCCAATTAGATATTATGAAGGTTCACTTAACACGAATTATGAATGTTCTTGGGAAAAACACTTTTTTAAAAACTGAACTTCACAAATAAAACTTTTATTTTCGACTTACAAAGATTTTAGTAGCAACAACAATAAATTAAATCATACTAAATTATAAATCAGACTAAACTACAAATCAGACTGAAAATATTGATTTTTACATGGTGTTTTTATAATTTTATAATTGCTGATCTTGCAGTCCAATACGTCGCAATTCAGTCCAGAATGATCGAGCGGTAGTCCCGTGTGGAATCCACGTGGTAGAATTTACTGGATATTAGCGGTCATTGTACTGTAAAATTTTGTACAAAATACTGTAAATGAAAATTCTAATGAATGAGTTGAAATCAATGTAAGGATAGACACAATAATATATATAATTTAATTAAATTATATCATAGTTTTTACATATTCATGTTCATCAGAAGGGTTTGTTAAAATGTATTTTTCGGACAATAAAACGGATTTCATTGAGGACAACTCACTGTTTCGTAACATATTTGGTTTTTTAGTACTCTTTTTTCTTAGTAGAATAAAAGCTTTGTTGCTTCCGTGTTTTCTTATTTGTTGGTCCTTTATTGTTCATAACTACATCAAATTGAACGTCATGGTGTAGATTACTTTTTAATAAATTTATGCTGTTTCTGTAAACTTATGTTCTACAATACTGTCATCACCATGAGTAAGATCAAGTTCAATAAGCTCTTGGCTATATTGTTTAAGTCCCGTTTACCTGGTCCTTTGTGAGCCCTAACAATACTGCTTGTAATTATTTTCCAAACATTCTTAAATTTGGATCGTTCTGTAACATATTTACAAAATTCTGTATTTCTTTAAGAAAATTAATTTCATTAAGTTCAGTCTGAATAACTTTTGTAGCTACATGAACCTTCTCTCGTTTTTCTTTGTCAGAAATTTTATTTAAATTAGATGTCCAGGCTCTTTCAACGGACCAAGAACAAAATATCCAAAATATACCTGATAAGTTACAGCACCCATACTTGCGGACCTTGCATTATAACAAACATTAGTTATATCCGTCATGAAAGTTCTGGCTGAGATCATTCCAACCTTTTGTTTAATTTTATCAAAAAAGTACGCTAGTACCGGTCATAGTCCGTTTTAGGTAAGCCAACGGTTATTTTAACGCATAACTTTTAAGCATTTGTGATACTATATTATTTAATTTTCAGGTATTCTAGTAATAAAATGTACTCCCCAAACAGCACAGTACGTTTTAAACTTACATTTGTAAAATGTACGTTTTAAGTACGTACACTGAGGTACATACCAGTACGTATAATTACGTCTTAAGTATGTACCATGAGAAAGAAGAGTTGAAGCATATTTATTATGTTAGGTTATGTTAATCTAACCTAATTTATTTAGTTAGGAATTTTCCCCCTCTAGTACAGTTTTGATGTGATAATTCATTGCAAGACAATTTCATTTAGATTTTTTTACTTATTTTTGGTGTTTGGTGCTTATACTGTGGTTTCCTATTATTTTATTCAGTCGAGTGTTTTTTGTGTCAAAAATGTAATGATAAGAATGTGGCGGGGCAAGAAATTGGACGATGGTTGAGGAGAGTCGGGGATCGCTTAAAAACTTTCTTTCTTATTTTTAAAAGAATAAAAATTGAATGTTCTTGTAAAACATTATACACTGATGTTACCTAAAATTTAAAAATATAATTAATATTATTGTTAACATAATAATGCTTATACTCACTTGTAGCCTCAGCAGTGAATTTTAAAATATTTCCCTGTTCTGCTAATTCTTTGGATGCTTTTTTATAACTGTTCATTATTACACCTTTCCCTCAACAGTTGAATGTCTTTTTTTATCTTTTTCTTGGAGGTGAAAGAGTGTTTACATCAATATTTAATAAACGTAACACACAATTAATAAAATCGTTACTAAACATAACTTACAAAATAATTAATACAAATTAATATGCGTACGCACGAACTCTACAAACAATTTTTAACACTGCCAACAAAATTCATCAGCCAGCGGAAGTAAACCACAAATTAATAATGACGCTGTAAAGAGTTTCTCAGAAGATCTAGTTTTGACCGCCTGTCGATGCTTGCAGTGAGTGATCATGCGACCTTGGATTCCATGTTTTAAGCGGCTAGGGTATAGCAGCAAAATCTCCTTGTAGTTGTGCTTGTACCTTCGTAAAATGATAAGGATATAAATTTTCGTTGTGTAAGATATTTCCTATGAATCATTTTGAAATTGTAGAATACATGGTAGATATCCTTCAAACGCTAATTTCTGGCTGCTGTTAAGTCATTATGTCGCCCTGTTTCATTATTTTTGGGACCACTGAACCTGTTTCTCTTAAACGCTGATCAGGAGCTGTAAATGTTAAGTGAGTGTGAGTGATATGGTCACGATTGGAAAATTTTCAACTTATCTACGTTGTGATGCTCGAGCGTTAGACCTAATTTCGTAATAAACTAAATGCATATAAGCGTATTCCTCATTAGTAAAAACCATGGACGTAGAAACATAAAATTGTGTAGTCAAAATTATTTGAGTATGTCACAATCTCAGCACCTTCAACTGTTGTCACGTTTTGTTTTAAAATTTCTTATTCGCGAGTCGCTGAAAATATTACTCCATATTTTATACTCTACAGGTGCTATCAAACCAAAATAATAATTTATTGTTATATTAATATATTTAGTTGTAATCAAAATATCAAGTGTGCACATAGTGTGCATTATCATTTAATAATAGCGTATAATAGATATCAATCAATTATTTTGTATGTAGAAGCACTGAAAACTATTTATAAATGGCAACGGTTGTTTACATTTCTCTGTCTTATGGATCTACGTCAAACTTTAAATGCTGTTCCATGTTTGTTTACTTTTTACAGTAGATGAGGAAAAGGTGTTTTTCGATATTTTAGCTGTATTTTGAGTGATATTTGTGAAAAGTGAAATAAAATAAACGAAATATTTACATCCCAATCTCTCATTTCATTTGTAAGTACATACAATTTACATTATTTAAGATGAGGAAATGAGGAAGCGTGTTTGTTTACATTTTAATAGGCGTACCATTGGGTTTATTCATGTTCATTAATGTATTGAATAAGATATGAGTTCATGAAATTAGTAGACATTTTTAAATTGTAAGTAGACATCATCTGATTAAAAAAGATCTTTTTAGTACCTTTTTAATTTAATATTTCTCATGGATACAAATAAATTAGTGAAATGAATAAAACTCATTTATTTTTCTATGTAGGTTTCCAAATAATATTGACGATCGAACTATTTGGGTAGCAAATTTAGGAGAAAACATAAAGATTTTTTATTGTAGTATTACTAATAAAAACTATTATTTATTTTCAACTAAATCAATTTACAATAGTTTATACATCTATTATTATTGGCATTATATAATTATATTACATATGTATTACAAAATAGCCTCCTAGCTGACTCCGCTTCGGAGATTGCAAGCTCTGAACTCCATCCGGTCACAAATACTTAGAAAAGTAAATTTTATTTCTTCTTCTTCTTGCAGTACCGTCTCCTAACGGAGGTTGGCTACCATTACAGCAATCTTTACTTTGTTGGCTGCAGCTCTGAACAACTGTATTGAACTGCACCCATACCACCCCCTTAAATTTCGAAATTTTATTTATATAATACTAACCAACCTGCAAATTTCTTCTTTAGGTGCCGTCTCAAATCTAGGTTGGCTATTCTACATTTGACTTTTTGTTTTGAGCCTAAGGGAGAGCGCCCACCAAAGTGGCGTGGCAGTGGCAAGTAGCAAGTAGCACGTGTCTAGCATAATGTAACCAATCCTAACGAATGATTAGAATGAATGACGTTACTGTCATTTTGGTGTAAACTGAATCATTCGTTTTCATTGGTTACATTATGCTAGACGCGTGCTACTTGCTACTTGCCACTGCCACGCCACTTTGGTGGGCGCTCTCCCTTAGGTTTCATTTATGCAGATATCTAGATCAATTATTTTGTCATTTACTAATATGTTTATGTTTTGAGTACTCCCTTTCCATCTCAAAAAGATTTTTGTCAAAAAGAAACAAGTAGTAACAAACAACAAAGAAGAACAAAAGTAACAAAATTGAAAGACATAAATTCAATTAACCTGACTTTTTTCCGTGGTGTAAGAGAAAAAGAAATAAAGATGAAGTCGCAGTGGAATCTTTTCAAAAAGTAAAAAGACGCTTCAAACGTCAATAAAATTAAGAGATGAGGATCAGTTAGATTGGTTACTTGGGATTAATTTCACACTTATAAGATTTTTCTCCAGTGTGCACTCTCAAATGTGTTTTCAAATGATCTACTCGACTAAATTGCTTAAGACAAAGTTCACAATTGTAAGATTTTTCTCCAGTGTGCACTCTCAAATGTGTTTTCAAATGATCTGCTAGACTAAATTGCTTAAAACAAATTTCACACTTGTAAGATTTGACTCCACTGTGCACTCTCAAATGTATTTTCAAATGATCTGCTCGACTAAATTGCTTAAAACAAATTACACACTTGTAAGATTTTTCTCAAGTGTGCGCTTTCAAATGTGTTGTCAAATGACATGCTTGACTAAATTTCTTAAAACAAATTTCACATTTCTAAGATTTTTCTCCAGTGTGCACTCTCAAATGTGTTTTCAAATAACCTACTCGACTAAATTGCTTAAAACAAATTTCACATTTGCAAGCTTTTTCTCCAGTATGCATTTTCAAATGTATTTTGAAATTACTTTTAGTACTAAACTGCTTAAAACAAATTTCACACTTGTAAGGTTTTTCTCCAGAGTGCACTCTCAAATGTGTTGTCAAATGATCTGCTCGACTAAATTGCTTAAAACAAATTTCACATTTAAAAGATTTTTCTCCAGTGTGCACTCTTAAATGTGTTTTCAAATTATATGCTAGACTAAACTGCTTAAAACAAATTTCACACTCGTAAGGTTTTTCTCGAGTGTGCACTCTCAAATGAATTTTCAAATTACCTTCTTGATTAAATTGCTTAAAACAAATTTCACACTTGTAAAATTTTTCTCCAGTGTGCACTCTCAAATGTATTTTTAAATTACTTTTAGTAATAAACTGCTTGAAACAAATTTCACATTTGTAATATTTTTCTTCTGTGTGCACTCTCAAATGTGTTTTCAAAGTATCTGATCGACTATATTGCTTAAAACAAATTTCACACTTGTAAGATTTTTTTCCAGTGTGCACTCTCAAATGTCTTTTCAAATGATCTGTTCGACTATATTGCTTAAAACAAATTTCACACTTATAAGATTTTTCTCCAGTGTGCACTTTCAACAAATGTGTTTTCAAATAATCTGCTCGACTATATTGCTTAAAACAAATTTCACACTCATAAGGATTTTCGCCAGTTGCAACTTTCACATTTTCATTTAACGTTTTTCCTTTGGAGTGTTGACTTGTATAATTTTTTTCATAATATGAATCTTCAATTAGTGTCTCCATAATTTCCATTTTTTGTTCATCTTGGACATAACCTAAAATACAAACCATCTATACTATAAATACCTATTTGAGTATAAGTGAAAATGAATGCAATAATCAAATTAGGGCATAATAAAATTTAAGACAGCAGAAGTAGTAAATTATATAAATATGTTTTAGAAACCTGTGTTTCTGTCTTCTATATGTATAATAGTCAGCAATATTGTCTTTTAATGTGTACCTCAACTCATTCAATATTGTGTGTAAATATACATATACTTATGCACACAGAACTAGCAGAATGGCCTACTTCCGGATTTGTGGACTGTACCAGAATTCTTCTTAATATGAAATAATGTACTTGTTAAATAATGACCAAAAAGTATAGACAGGTCTCTACAAAGTATCACAAAAGATAATATATTCAATATTGGAGGATATTTCTTTGAAATGTTTTCATAAAAGTTAACATAAGTAAACAATGTACAGTGTAGGTAAAAGTTTATGGTCGGTATGGTAAAATTTAACAGGATATCTAACACAGATATAAAATCATATTTTCAGCGAATAGACAAAGATAACATTCATATTTACTATTGGTATCCCCTCCGTATTTCTTATTGACGTCCATTGCCCATTAGTGAGACGATTAGTTCCGATTCTAATATACGTAAGAAACTAGAGGTGGGTCGTTGACATTTTTATCGGAACCTTTTTTCGTAAACTGTAACTAGTTGATTGTTTACAAGTAGTTTCAAATAAGCGAGTACACAAACAAACATAATGGCTATTATCGTTTATGTGTATAAGTATTGAAGTGAAAAAAACTAACGAAGGATATATTTATTATAGCTTAAAAAATAAATTAAACAATACAAATAGTACTTACATTTACATTACACATTATTAAATCGCGAATCGTCTAAATTGACATTTAAAAACAAAAGTTTTTCCACTTTTCTTGTTAACCGTGTTCATATTTTATTTAAAATTAAACCAGATTTTGAACATGTTTTCAAAAGGAACAGATTTTGTTACAATACTACAATATGTTATGAATATAGTGGTTACTTTGGGATATATATGGCGATGGTTTTTCCACTCATATAATGGACAGTTCCAATCTCCGTTCGAAATTTTTTGTGGGTAATATATCATCAGACAAATACATGTCGACTTTTGTTATATCTCTCGCTACAGGTGTATGTCATGATACAAATACAAACAGATAAGATACCGCGCATGTGGGCGTGGCTTATGCATTAGTTTTGTGACGCCAACTTGTGCTAAATTTTGCCATATTGTGTTTTGACGTTTATGTACATTTACGGTTCATAGCCAATATTTAATAAAATAATATTTTAAAAATGTTACAAGGCTTTAAATTTTTCCCGATATGAGATGTGCAGTGTATTGTTGTGCCGTTGACAATATGTGCAAGAGTTTTGTACCCAGTACAGCATTTTATAGCTTTCCAAAAGACAAGGAAATGCAAGCTGTTTGGAAACATTTGCGTAAACGCCGTGTTTGCTCTAAGCACTTTGTTGAAAGTGATTGAAGTGATGAATCGGTCATTCAGGTTGGCAAAATATAAAACAGAAGTCAACTACTTTATAAGTTTATAGAAGACATTTCGCTTTATACTTCTAAAGCTTCATCAGTTCTAACTCAATATGTAGTATTAAAGATGTTATTATATATGTACTTAAGTTTACTCATTATTAGAACTAACTTAAAAAAAAAACAGAAACAAAGGACACAAAAACTTTGCAAAAAATAATATCATTCGCAAAAACGAAGATTTAACAAAATTTTAAACGTACATTTGGATTCATTTAGAGATGGTTCTCCAATGAATACAAACAAAACACTCACCAGTAATTGACTTCTGTTTTTTATTTTGCCAACCTGAACGGCCGATTAACCTCTGAATTTACTAGTTGAATACTTTATTAATATATATATATATATATATATATATATATATATATATATATATATATAGTTGGGAGATGAGATTAAATAAATATAACCATATTTTAGCATATCCTGAAGAAGCGAATAAATTTTGTGAAAGCTAAATAAAAGAAAAAAAAAGTTTTACTTATCCTGCCCTATTAATGACTGCAACCTCAAAAGAAAAATATTTATATATATATATATATATATATATATATATATATATATATATATATATATATATATATATATATATATAGTTTGAGTTTAGTTCTTGAACCTTAATATATATTTTTTAGTGGATTCTCTTGGGCTTAGGTTCATAAAAAAAAAAATTTAGTTTGATACTAAGACATTTTTATATATATTTTTTCGACGTTTCGGCAGGAAATCCATGCCTTTTTCAAGAATATATATTGACTAAAAAAAAAAACATTCTATGACAGACATAATATGGTTTAAAAAATAAACTTTTGACTTACCAAGCATGTAAAGATTTGGTGTTAACAATTAGACGTCACAATTAAACGTCACAATAAAAAAAAATAATAACGCAATAAATGATAAAAAAGATGTCAAAAATTTGAACAAAATATATTTTAACTTAATTTAAATATACAAAAGTCAATCTCAGAACGCCTATGATGTTAAAATAACATTGTTTAAACGATAAGCTAACATCAATAAACAACACATTAGATTTAAAATACATTTTACTTTTAGTGACTTAGTGGGTATGTCCTATGTTTTAATATTATTTTAATTGTGACGTCTAATTGTTAACACCAAATCTTTACATGCTTGGTAAGTCAAAAGTTTATTTTTTAAACCATATTATGTCTGTCATAGAATGTTTTTTTTTTTAGTCAATATATATTCTTGAAAAAGGCATGGATTTCCTGCCGAAACGTCGAAAAAATATATATAAAAATGTCTTAGTATCAAACTATTTTTTTTTTATGAACCAAGCCCAAGAGAATCCACTAAAATATATATATATATATATATATATATATATATATATATATATATATATATATATATATATATATATATATATATATATATATATATATGTAGGTAGGAGATTAAAAAATAATTATAACCATATTTTAGCATATCCTAAAGAAGCTAATAAATTTTTGTGAAAGCTAAATAAAAGAACAAAGAGTTTTACTTATTCTGCCCTATTAATGACTGCAACCTCAAAAGAAATAGTTTACCTAACATGTCAGTCAATAATACCTAACTACTATATATAAAATATATATTGTATGAAAATCACATTCTATAGTTTGCAATTTGTGGCATTCGGCCATGGCTCCCTCCATCAAACTTCACTCTTATGGGAAAATTGTTATTTTTCACAATATACTAATTTAAATACTTAAGCTTAAATTCACGTAGTAAATAAAACATCTAGTAAATTATATTAGAATTTCAACAGTTCATTTCATCCGCAAGCATGAATACATTTTGAAAATTTAGCACAAGGTGACGTCATGCGCGTGAGTGTACGAGTTTAGTGCGTGGCAATATCATATCTGGTATCCTTATATCATGGGTGTATGTTTAGATGAGTCATGTCCAATTAATCCATCAAAAATACACCACGGACTAAAGTCATCTTTATCAGTTTCTTTTTCTTGTTCTGGTTGATTTTCAATAGTACAATCTTCTTTTTCTTTTTTTATAGAAGTAACCAGCTTCTTAACTCTTTCTTTTGTTTTTTTATAACTAGGTATTCTGATTAATGAATGAGGTTCGATTTACGATTGATCTGCATTTTCGATTTCAAATCTTTATTGATAGTTCGTCAAAGGATTTATTTATTGTAAATATTTAATTAAGAATTCTTTTTCTTGGTCAAAATTATTGACCTAGTATAAGAATAATAATTTTATTTCCAAAAATGCACATTTGTAGAAGATGCAGCTTGTATGGTCCACTTTCTGAATATTGCAATGATTGAAACTTCTGACGAATTTCTGTCCGTTTCGACTACTTCTACTACAAGTACTGACATACTGCCACCCCACCCAAGCGTCAAAAGGTGATGGATACTTCCATTAATAAAAATATAACAAAAGAAACAAATAGATATGGATTTACTAAACCTATGCAAAGACCCGTTTCATCCGTTTTCCATAGTTGAAGAACGAGTTTTTATAAAATTTGCAGGGTGGATTCCTGGATATAAACCGCCAACAAGAAAAACTTTGTCAGGTTCATTACTTCAGAAATGTTATATCAAAACTGAGCAAATTATTAGATCACAGGTTGTGATCTAATGTGAAAGAAGTAGAAAATATCTGTATTACTACTGACCTCTGGACATCTGGAGTAACTGACGAGTTACATCTCATTAACAGGACAATATTTAACATAAAATTTACAATTTAAAACTGTTTTATTAGGCTGCTGCCATTTTTCTTTAAACCATAATTCAAAAAACATCGCTTTTGAAATTAGTGAAATAATTAATCAAAGGGGTGTAAAACGACAGGTAAATTTTGCGGTATCTGATAATGCCTCAAATATGGTCAAAGCTATTAAAAATGTTTTGGAATAAAAACATTTATTGGTGGAGGACGCACTTACATGCTGTCGTGTACAAATAGATAAAATAAAATGTCTTTTTTTCGGCAATTCGGCAAAAAACACACTTCAAAATGTACCTTATCTTCAGAAACCTTTTAAAGTATCAGTAAAAACATAAAAAAGTTCCCAAACGGCCAATCCAAGACGTGTAAACTAAAGTTCATTCAAATTCGACGTGCATTAAAAGTAAACAAAACCAGGCTATGCTACGTAAGACTCCATAGGCGTGCGGTTTTTCTTTCATATTTCCTATCAAATTAATAAAACAGTATGTACAATTAAAGATTTGTTTACTATGAACAACGAAGATAAAATAGACAATGTTATTATTATTATAATATTAGTATTATTTTCAAGGAAATTAAAAATTAGCTTCCCTACTGTTAAATTAAAAAGAAACTTATGGTTTGACAAAAATAATAAAGCACTAATTGCAACGTTGTTTTGTTGTTTTGACACTTAAACGATCGAAATCGAAACATCAAATACACTGATTTTTTAAAGTAAATTGTGTGTTAGTTTGCATCAAAAGTAGTAACTTATTATTATGTTTTCAGTTTTTACTTGAAAAACAATAAAACTCACGTGATCCAGATTACAAATTTTACCAGAAATTGAAATCCCATTTTACATAAATTTCGTAAATTTGAATACAGATATACCTTAACTTAAAATGTTTTCATAAACGAAAATTTTGTATTAAAAAAAAATAAGGTATTGCACTTGGAGAAGTGCCGCCAGAAGTAAAAACTTCTGGCGGCACTTCTCCAAGTATCTCCGCGTAAATTATGAGTATTAATATCTAAGATATATTTACTACAAGTAAAATCATAAATTGCGTTGAAATTATGAGTATTAATATCTAAGAGTTTCCGGTTTAAACGGGGCTGTCAGTCATGAACTGAGCTCTTAATCGCACCCCATTCGTTTTTTAAGGAAAACGAAGTTTCAAACAAAAACCTATGCAAATGTCCGACAAAATCATTCGTCAAAAATAAAAACATTCTATATATCTGACTAATAAATAAAACAAAAAACTCAAATTAATATTTTACTCAGAATCAGAGTCTGGCGTGCTGCTCTCATTAACTACGTTAATTATCAGTGGTTCAACTTGGGTCTCAATGATATTGTCAAGATCCCACATCGTTTGTTCCCACATTGAAAATTTAAACGTAGTATTCTTCTCTGCAATATAATTTTTTAAGTCTGCGCAAATTAACTCAATTGGATTAAGATCGCAGTGGTATGGCGGAAGCCTCAATACTATTTGATTTTTTTCTTTACCCATTTTATTTTTACTTAGTATATTCTTTTTTATGGTTATTTACAATAGCCAAAAGCTCGACTTTTAGACGCGAGTTGTCAAAATTTATATTTTTTGATCGTAGCCAATTTTGAATGTCCACTTTCTTCGACGCGGTTGTCCTTATTTTTTCCACTATTCTTGAGTGGTACGGTGCATTGTCTAAAACAATAACTGAATTCTTGTCTAATTTTTCTAATATCGAAAAGAACCACTTCAAATGACTCGCCAATCATCTCTTCATGATAGTCGCCAGATTTTTTTGACTCGAAAGACCATAAAGCATCAGGAAGAAACCAGTCCTCACTACCAATGTGACAAATGATCAACCTCTTTCCTTTATATGATAACATTTATTATAAATATAAATGAGTAAATTCAAGCACTACAATTCCATGACGCACGCCCTGGCTAAAATATTATCACTAGAACAACAGTGGTCCAACTAAGTTATAGCAATTCTTCTGCATACAAGGACTACTAAATGATATGTATGCTGTTAATACGTGAGTTTCGTATACGATATATATTTATATAGTTGTTTATGAGGTGGATATTATGTACGTTTATACATTGTAAATCATGATTTGGGAGTGATCCTCGTAATATTCATAAAGTTGATAACATGTCTTGGTTTGTTTACTGCTACTGCATCTTTAAGTTAAATTGGGTTTAGGTAGAACTTCATCAACTTCAACTTACATGTTAAAAATAATGACTGAGTTAGAAAAGGCAATTCGTTCCACATTGGTATTAGTTAATACAGACTTAGACCAAATCTAAATAATGAAGACTGGATTATTTGTTCTCAACTTTCCCAAATTTTTATGACCTTTTAAAGAAATAACAAGTACAATGAGTGGCCAAAAATACTTGAAGGGTAGTTCAGTGATTGTTCATACATCCATAGTATTCTACGTAGTACAATTACTAATTTTGGGTTTAGCAAAAGATTTAGAGGGATAGAACAGAGTGGCACATTGTCATTATGTACATTTATGGATTCACGATTTAAAGTGCAGGGATTTTCTGATAAAAATGAAGCTACAAAACAAAAGAAAGAGTTAAGAAGCTGGTTACTTCTATAATTAAAGAACAAGAAGATTGTACTATTAACTAACCTACTATTATTGTACCTAACTTAACCACTATATTCATAAAATATTGTAAATGTGAACACATGTTCAAAATCTGGTTTAATTTTAAATAAAAGTTATAATAAATATATCCTTCATTAGTTTCTTTCATTTCAATAAATATACACATAAACGATAATAGCCATTATGTTTGTTTATGTAGGTACTCTCTTACTTGAAACTACTGTTAAACAATCATAGTAACTTGTTTATGAAAATCGGTTTACGATAAAAACGTCAACGACCCACCTCTAATTATTACCTCTGTCTTTTATTGGGAATAGGGCACAATGTGACTTTAAAATAAGCTTATTTTGATGTTTAGATTTTTATGTCAGAAATCATACTTAAAATACAAAACATCAATAAATTTTATTTATATAAAACAATTTCCGAAGTGGAAATCAAAATGTTATATTACACTTATTGTAAAGTAGAATTGTGGCATATTCAAAATAAAAAACAAAATCTACACCTAACGGTAGAAAGGCTTAGGACTAAGTAAGTTTGGCAACATTGAATTTCCCCTTTTTTATTATTTCAACTCATTCATTTTCAGCGATATAAAGGGGGGACCTAATATACTCCTCTCTTTTTAAACAGGTGTTTCTCACTCCACCTCACGTAAGCTTAATACCGACCATAAACTTTTCCCATACAGGACAAAAGTATATAAGATATTACAAATTCTTAAACAATGTTCCGTTTAAAAATATCTTCTCACATTACTTATGCCCTATAAGAGCATTAGACATTTAAGAATAAAAAAATTTAAAAACTGTAGAATATGTAAAAAATATCTATCAGATCACGCTGGTCAAAAAAGAATGATTCAAAAGCCAAAAAAAATCTTACCTTAAGAAAGTGCCTAATATTGGGAAAAGATATGCATGTTACATTTTTTTTTATTTTCTATCATTTCTACATTATTTTCATAACCATAATCATAGTGGTATTATTATCACATAATTACATATAACAATTATCATAATTGTTCTTTTTATTGTATTTCTACCAGTACAGTATTTGCGTTTTTCAATAAATGATAAAATTTAAGTATATGGATAGAAATTATAACATTTATGTAAACCATTAAAATTATTCTTTACTTTTATTGCTCAACAGACCACATAGGCTTAATGCTGAAATACAAACAAATCCTTAGCATACTTAAAAAATATACATATTGTCCACAAAATTAGCTACTAGCTTAGAGTAGACTTAGATAGTAAACCTTGTGTAGTAAACTACCTTTTTGCAGAATTAGGCTTCTATTTGAATAAAAATTGACATTAGAATGACAAAAAAAATTATTTGTGTACTGACAACTGTCACAACATTAAGAACACTAAATTATACTACATACATTTAACCAGACCTATTTTTAGTGATGTCTATATGTTTGGTTTTCAATGCTAGATTCACCGCTTTTCATTAACTCCCTTGTATCTTTTGCCTTGACCATCTCCTTCAGGATATGGTGTTGTTCTACTTGAAGATATTTCTTTAGAGTGCAAATAATTAATAAACTCTTGTGAAGTAAAGCTAGTTCCCCTGTCAGAATGTAGGTATATATGCCAGCATTCCATATAAACAAAATGGTTAATTCAAAGATTCAAGTACTTTCTGACTAGATGTATCTGAGCCTGGAAAAACTCATGGAAATCTTGAAAATTCGTCAAGAATTGTAAGCATATAGGAATTTCTATAAGAATTGGGTATTGGACCTTTAAAGTCAATGTTCAGTCTTTAAAACTGATCTGGTGATTTGATTAAATGTTTACCATTTTCTTTCTTACAAAATCTGGTTTTAATTTCTGCACATATTGGACAAGAGGTATAGAATAATGTATCATTTAACTAAGCACTTACTTAATTTCTAATTATCTCATAATATATGCCTTTAAATTGTATTTAAGCTCAAAATATTAATATTGTTCTGAAGCTATTTTCTTGTAGCATCTTAATGCAATTGACTATTTTGGAAATAAGCCACAATTTTACTTTAAAATTAATCTGTTACTAACCTTTTTCAGTTTTTTGGTTTTCTTCACATAGGTTTATTTTATTTCCATGTTGTTCTATTTCAGTATTTATGAGACATTTCTTTAAGTCTAAATAATCATATGTGTCATGTGAAGTGTGTCTATTGGATTCCTCTGGTATTTCACATTTAAAGCCATCCAAAAGAGAATCATCAAATTCATTATACTCTATTTCTAGTTTACACGTTTTCTCGCTAAATTCTTGTTTTGGTACTTCCATTTTTCATTTGATTACACTTGATTTTATGTATCGAATCGAAATACCAATTTACTATTTACCATACCAATCACAATATATTATTTTTAAAAGTAAAAACTATATTTTTTGGTAAAAACACATATCACTGACTGCCCTGCCGATGAATTTGGCATAAAAATAAAAGTCATGTCAAATTTGTGTTTGCGGTATTGCCATGTCCTTAGTATATGTATGATTTACGCCTCAAATATGCTTTGAAACAGTACATTTTTATTATATTATTTTATGAAATCGAGTATTTTTAAAAAAATTTAAATTTATATGAAACACGAACGCATGAATATTTGTTTCTTTTGATATTAGTTGCAGTTAGTTATTAGAAAAAAAAATTATAATTGGCCTTTTTGGTAGATTAGTAAATAAACGTGGCAATACTGTCAAGTGTAGTTGCCAGATGTTTAGCAGATTTCAATTTTATGAATATTTTCTTATAATTTTGGGATGAAATATGAAATGGTATCTGAATAAAAGCTTAAAAAATTAAAGTTAATTTAAATTATAATAAATTAAATTTAAATTAATTAAACTTCTTTTAAAAACGTAAAGAGAATGTTTAGTAACTTTAATTAATATTTATATCGCATGCTCTTTCGTGATTTATTTGCGATATGGCAACACTGCCAAATACAAATCTGTCACTAATTTGTAGCTAACTTCATCGGCAGTTATTGGCGATGTCAAACGAAAGAGGCGGCATGATGCGGTAAAAATTTGAACTAGTGCACGTAGGATAGGATCATGATATAAGGAAACATGGTATGCTCACGCGCATCTATTTTGAACAGCCAATCGCGTTTACGACCAAAATCCGCCATTTTGAAGGCGGCAATTCAAATAAATGTACAAAATTGATACGAAATATCGTAGTTAAATAAAATAAAATAAAATTAATATTATACATTAATCCAATTAATTCATATTTAAAATGATCTGAACAGACTCTTGCTAAAATAATTTTTTAAAAATCGAAACAAAACAAAAACACATTTACTTTTAAATTCCAATACATTGCAAAGTAAGGTTAAAAAATGCAAAAGTAAACAAAGCAGACGTCACGCATGTAGAGGTGGTTGATCCAAGTATTTTTGTGGATCAGGTCAGGTATGCTCACTTACACTTACTATGAGTCATGATATAAGGAAACAAGGTATGCTCACTAGGTGGACTCGTTTTTGCACATTTCTGCGCCGACCAAAATCCACCATTTTTTCAATATGTCACATGCGTGTAGGGATGGTGACCTGATCCCGTACCAGTTACTTTGGAACATGTATTTTATTTATACTTGTGGAACTGATCCATAACACCAATATATTATAATAAACGAGTACGGATCATGGACGTATAAATAAAGATCTTTATTTATACGTCCATGGTACGGGTACTGTACTCATAGTAAGTGTATGCATCTGGATGAAGTTAAAATTTATCTTAGCTGAATGTAAGATGATATAAGGCATTTATATTCTAAATTGACTAAGATGACTTGATGTACTAAGATTTCGAAACAAATTAATTAATTTTTCAGCAATACAAATAATTTTTTATTTATTCCCACAAAATCATGGGCTTACCACAATCAGGTATTTTTGTTTATGCGTATCAGTTTGACCTGATCCATGATATAAGAAAGCAGACTTCACGCATGTGACGTATTGAAACAATGGTGGATTTTGGTCGGCGCAGTGATGTGCAAAAACGAGTCCACGTAGTGAACATACCTGACCTGATCCACAAAAATACTTGGATCAACCACCTCTACATGCGTGACGTCTGCTTTGTTTACGTCCAGTGTTTAGCATTTTTTAACCTTACTTTGCAATGTATTGGAATTTAAAAGTAAATGTGTTTTTTTTTTGTTTCGATTTTTAAAAAATTATTTTAGCAAGAGTCTGTTCAGATCATTTTAAATATGAATTCATTGGATTAATGTATAATATTAATTTTATTTTATTTAATATACGATATTTCGTATCAATTTTGTACATATTTGAATTGCCGCCTTCAAAATGACGGATTTTGGTCGTAAACGCGATTGGCTGTTCAAAATAGATGCGCGTGAGCATACCATGTTTCCTTATATCATGCTATGAGTACAGTACCCGTACCATGGACGTATAAATAAAGATCTTTATTTATACGTCCATGACCCGTACTCGTTTATTATAATATATTGGTGTTAGGGATCAGTTCCACAAGTATAAATAAAATACATGTTTCAAAGTAACTGGTACGGGATCAGGTCACCATCCCTACACGCATGTGACATATTGAAAAGATGGTGGATTTTGGTCGGCGCAGAAATGTGCAAAAACAAGTCCACCTAGTGAGCATACCTTGTTTCCTTATATCATGTATAGGATAACAAAACCTTTTTTATTTAGTTATACACACACAACGTAGTTATAAACATTTTAAATATTATTAAATAAACCACAATAAGGTAAAAAAATGTTAAAAAGTAAATGTAAACAGTATTGTTCTGCACGGCAATGCAGTAATTATCGATCGGAAGGATGACATTTTTTCCTGGTGACAAAAATCTACAAGATCGTTGGGCACAGGAATTAAAAATTGGGAAATCGATATCAAGTGATATGATGGTGTGTTTTTTTTTATCAACAGATTTTTTTTCAAGTAAATTAGCTGAACAGAATTGCAATATTTATTATATATAATGTGTCTACCTAACCTAATCAAATATATACACTAAGTAACATAGATCTTAATTAAAATTTCTATTACAACTGCAACAGGGCAAAAGAAACTTTCAAAGAAAGTTGTTATTCCCTCTCAATGCCTTCTTAAAGGAAAACACGAAAGAAAAATCAATGAGGAACTGGTCAATGCTAGAGATGCTAGACTAATGCGTAATAAAACCATCGAGCAAAAAGACAAAAGAGGGAATCTAATCCTTACGAAAAGGAGACCAAAAAAGTGGCCTCTGATGGCGGACACATCCGGAAATGCGAATGCGCCAAATTTAAATTTTCCGACACTTATCAACAGTAGCTAAATAACTTTTTCCGCAAATCGCCAGGAAATTTTGACATTCCTGTCAAAATTTCTTAAAGAAAAAGTCAGGACTTCCTTACTGTAAGGAAATGTCATTTCCTTACTGTAAGGAAATGATATTTCCGTACAGTTGTTAGTGTTCTACATAAGTTTGACAATTCAACCTCAATACGTTTCCATAGTAACCCAAGTAATTTTATTAGGAATTTCAAAGCACCATTTATATGGGAATAAAATTATCGCGTTTTTTTTAAATCAATCAATATCTGTCGAATTTTAAACGATTTGCGGAAAAATAGTATGTTTACCTCGTAGGAAAAGCCACATTCCTGGACTCTGTGTTGCTAAGTCTCGGCTTGCGCCTCGACTTAGCAATCTTCACAGTCGTCCAGGAATGTTAAGCTTTTCCTACACGGTAAACAATGTACTATTCTTCGATAATTAAAAATAAGTTTTTACAGAAAACAACACCAAATTTTCAAATACAAAAATATAAAGTAAACTAAGATATTTAAAAAACGATAAATAATAAAGCAAATAATAACTGAAAGATAATTACCACGAACAAACTGTGATAATAAATGGGTTTTGTATTCTTGTGTACTCTGGTGACGTAACTCAAGTATCCCTACTCCAGTGGGAAGAGGCAACCGTAGTATGTCTACGAACCGTGAACTCAACCAAAACAAAACGGTTGAGTTTACCGAAAGTACAATCTGATTATAGCCGCAAATGTCAAACATGGAACAGAAAATTTCGATATAGCAGTGTTGGCATGTTTTTATAATGTAGATGCTGTATGCTTCAGATATAAAAAGATAAAGCTTTAGAAAAGTACATTTTGTTTATATTGTGTTATGAATTCTGCAATTTTTGATTTATATAAAACAATAATGAGTAAATATTTGTTTCTTTGGAGATTAATTGTAGTTATTTATTAGAAATTTTTTTTGGCAATTACCCTTTGATAGATTAGGGATAGATTTGGCAATCGTCAAATCAGCAGTTGCCAGATTACAACAGATGTTTAGAATTAATCTCAAAATAGTCAAATATCTATTCGTTATTGCTTTATATAAATTAAAAATGGCAGAATCCATAAAATAGTAGGGGAAAGGTAGGTAAAGTGGAATAATTACCGATTCAAGCTTGTATCCCGGTAGAAGTATTCGTCTTAAAAGTTTGAGTTTATGGAAGAAGCCACTTACGTTATAGCCCTACGTAGTACTGTTAAGAAATTAAACTAATATATCACCACTTCGGAGAAAAACGTCAAAAATAAAAGTGGTGTAATATTTATTATATTATTTATTCAACTAAGCATATAAACAGAGCTCAGGAACATTGAAAAACCCTCGTCTTAACTGTTTTGGTTCATTAATAATCATTTTAATGTCCTTAATGTTGTAATCTAATACATCATCTTTATTAGGCCATTTGAAATATTTTTGCGTCCTTTCCATACACTTTACAGACGCTGATTCACCTGATTTTGAAATTACTAAACCGGAAATGTTTGTCCGTTGTACTCTACATCTACATATATCCCTTCCTTAATATCTTCTGTTTTTATGGTAGGAATTTGAACTGGTAGGTCCAACTCTGAACCGCTGTCGGTGTCACTATAAATGCTGATGTTTGCATCATCTTCTTCTTCGCTGTCGCTTTGAAATAGTTGCTTCGTAACTTTCTTGGTTGGATTTTTTGGGGTCGGAGCCTTCAAATTCTTTAACTCTTCAATAAAAGGGGTAGAAGTTGCTACTACAGTTTTTCCTGATCGAGCCCTTTTCTTCGTTGGATTTTCGATATTTGAAGCGACCCGTGGGATAGGTAAAATATCCGCAGGACTAACAATAGTCTTATGGAGGAGAATGTCATTTGACACTGGAGTGGACGCTGATGGCAGGTTAGATAAAGCGAGTAGAGGCCCAGGACGATCAGTTGTATCTGCAGCCACGAAAACGTTTGGATCAGGTCTCTCAAACGGCCAAATACCCGTCTTCTTAAATCCTGAGATAGCTGTTGCCATACTAGCTGCCTTCAAGTAAGCTTCTCCGAAGAGAGGACCGACATCATGAATCGTCACAACTTTCCCCGGGTGGGTTCGCAGCCAAACTCGCACTGCCTGTTCATAGAAGGTCGACATGGGATACATAAATGATACGTCCAGTGGCTGAAGTCGATGTGTGCAATGTGGTGGTAGCACCAGGATGTCTACAAAGTTTTTCTTAGCAAGCTCTAAGACTTCAATGTTTTTTATGTGGGTTGAATGGCCATCTAAAAATAGTAAAACCCTGTCCTCGGAGGTAGGCTTCGCAAATTTAATAAAATGGTGAATCCAAGCCGTAAAGATTTCGGTCTGCATCCATCCAGAAGCATGCGTGAAAATTTTGGTATTCAGAGGAACTCCAATGTCGAATTTCAAGTGATGTCTCACCCGTGGAAAAATAAGAGCAGGAGGGATGTATTCCCCTGCAGCGTTGAAGCAAATTTCTGCAGTTGTAAGCGTACCTCTTTCAGCTGATGATAAAACTCCTACTTGCTTTTTCCCCTTTTTTGAAATAATCTTTGAAGGCTTATTTGGCACGGTAGAGATTCCGGTTTCGTCACAATTATAGATGCGGTTAGGTTTGTAGTTGTGTTTTTGGTATAAGTCTTCCAATAAATCAAAGAACTTTCCGACACTAACTGCGTTAAATGCTGACGCTCGCGCTGCTGACGTTTTTTCTGGAAGTCGAAGTGAAAGAACTGGGTGCCGTTTCATGAAACCAAGCAACCATACTTTACCAGCTTCTTTCTTCTCATTATTGAATCTATGTTCAATGTTATTTCGTATGGCAAACTCGTAGGTAAGATATTTTAAGTCAGAAATAGTTAGCCCAAACAGGCGTTCTTCCATTTTAAGAATATAGTCTACCAACATCCTCTCTTGATCTACCGTGAACACGCAACGGAATCGTCCAAGTTGCTTCACTAAACGTTCTTCTGGTGGTCGCTTTAATCTTCTAAAAAGAGTTGTCGATGGAATGTTATATTGTTTTGCAGAAGAATGAATTGATAAACCACCTTGAGATGCAGTTAGAGCCTCAGCCATTGCCTTCTCGTCCCAACTCTGCTGCGAAGTCTTTCGTTTGTAAAAATTAGGCATGCTAAAAAAATGTTGTCACTTAATAACATTGTTAAACTTTTAGGAGGTAAAGTGGAACGTCATTCCGCTTTACCCGCATCAACATTTTTTCTGTACAAACACGATAGCTACTAACCAAACGTGCTAATAAGTTAAAGAAAGAGTATTTATGTCCACAAATAACCATTTTATACAATAGATAATAAATACGGTTAGAAAAACTTACCTGTTGCTGATAAGAAATTTCGTCTTAGTCACCAAATATTACAACTTTTTGTTAAAAAACAATGATCTTGTTTAACTCACATGAACATATCAATGAAAGTGTGCCATATTGAAGTAAATATTGCCAAATGTCAAAAGGTATATTGTGGTAGGAGTTACAACAAAAACCGCCAATTTTGAAATTAAATTTTAAGCTTATTCCGCTTTACCCACCCATTCCACTTTACCTATCTTTCCCCTATATTCAAAATGTACTTTTTAAAAGCTTTATCTCTTTATACTTGGCAACACTGATAACCCGAAATATTTTTGACATTTGCGGCTATATTCAGCTTGCACTTTCGGGAAACTCAACCAAAACTTAAAAAGAATGTTTAGTAAAATTAATTAATATTATATCACATGCTTTTCTTGATTTATTAAAACGACATGGCGACACTGCCAAATACAAAACATTCCCTCATTTGTAGCTAACTTCACCGGCACTTTCTTTATACTTTTGCCATCGAGTTAGAATCTATGCGACTAAAACCGACCTCACTTCAGCCATATTGGTATTATTGTTTTGAAACTTTTGACAGATCGTATATGTTTGGTTATATTTGTTGTTTTTCGAATATTTTCAGTTTTATAATACTTTTATAGAAACTGTAATATATTGTGATAGTGCATAATAATGGTTTCTTGTTCTCAACGTAGTTGTAGTAGAAGAAGCAATGTTAATAAAAAAAATTCAGGAATATCGTTCCACAGGTTAGTATATAAATATGTAAACAAAGTAATGGCCCGTACTTCAGAGAATAAATTAATAGTATTTGACTGTATTAATTTATGTTTATGTATAATATATCGTGTTTTTAGTGTTTACCACGGGATAAATAAATCATAGTTTATTAAAATTTATTGCACTTTTTTAGATTAGGCTTAAAACTTCTGAATAACTAGTCATATTTGTAGTATAGTAGTTTTAATATTATTGAGTCTGGGCCTGATCCCACCGAAAGATTGGTATTATCGTTAGCCACGCCTACGTACGCCGTTTTTAATACATACGTGAATATGCTCATAGCTTCTCCATAGATTCTAACTCGATGACTTTTGCCAAAATCGGTTAAGTATTGGAGAACGTTTTTCACATTTGGTTCCAGTGAAGATAGCCTCAAATAAACTGTCAATTCAATTTCACAGAACAAAATATTACGTTGGCAGTGTTGCCATGTCCTTATAATGTATATGTTATATGCTTCAAATACATAATACTATGACAAATAAGATGGGCCCTGATTCTAATTGAGATTTCGACTCAAAAAATGTCGAAATTAATATGGCGACGTCGAAACGCGACTTTGCGAGCCTAGTGGACTTCAGCTGAACTAGCGAAAGGACGTTTCAACTTCAAGAAAGTGGTTGACATTGTAATGAAATGTAAAACCTTTATAAACTAGGTTTTAATATACAAGAAATTAGCATTGTTTTGTTTGAATGAACAAAGTCTTTAAGGTAAGCAGGAGTGTTTCTTTCCCTGGTATCTCTTCTAATAAGACTGTCTTTATTTTCTTCCCTTAAAACACTTTCAATATTACCTTGATCTTCCAGAACGTTAACAGGAGAAATATTTAGATTTTCCTCACATATACTCAATCTAGGGCTTGGTGGGTCTTTGATAAACTGGTCATTAGAAACCGCAGATTCCGATCCACTAACACAGTCCAGTAAAAATGCATCTCCTCGTGGTGCAAGTTGTCTTAGGGAGAGCGCCCACCAAACTGACGTGGCAAGTAGCAAGTAGCATGCGTCTAGCATGTTTCTTAAAATGTAACCAATGAAAACGAATGATTAGAATGAATGACGTCACTGTCATTTTGGTGTGCGCTGAATCATTCGTTTTCATTGGTTACATTTTAAGAAACATGCTAGATGCGCGCTACTTGCCACGTGCCACGCCACTTTGGTGGGCGCTCTCACTTAAGGCTACTGTTGTTTCTTTACCATCATCACGCCTAACAACAGCATAGTTTGGATTTGCTTCAATTAGCTGTACTTCTTCAACGAGGAGTTCATCTTTGGACTGCCTTACATTTTTTTTTCATAAATACTTTTCCGGGGGTTATCAACCATGAAGGAAGCGCAGCTCCATTTATAGCTTTTTTGAAAATTGTGGGATAAATTTGGAATAATGTGCAAACATTCCGACAGCTCTCTTTAGTGATTGTGAATCGTTTGGTAAGGGTAACTTCTTTAATGGTTCAAGTCTTTCAGGATCAGGTTTTAAGGTCTGATTTTCTATTTGATAACCCAAAAGTTTGATTGAATTTAGTGTATAAGAACTTTTGATTTATTGTTAAATTGTATTTCTTCGCTACTTCCATAAATTTATTAAGATTTTCAATATGTTGTTGTTGATTTAATCCACAAACCGTAATGTCATCAAGATATGTATATACACCTTTTAAATGTTCGGATTTAATAATACCATAGATAACCCTTTGAAAACAAACCACTCCGTTGGTTACCCCAAAAGGAATCCGGCAAAATTGGTATAGTTGGCCGTTGGCGTCAAAAGCAGTGTTTATTTTCTCTTCATTTTTGATTGGAATTTGATGGTATGCATTTTTAAGATCAATAGTACTGAAGACAGAATATCTTACTACTTTTCTAATAATATCTTCAACATCTGGGAGAGGATAGGCATCTAAGTAAGTAAATTTATTAATCGTTTGTGAATAATCTACCACCATTCGCTCTTTGTGTGTTTCACTTTTTGTAATAAGTACTTGTGCACGCCAAGGAGAGTTGCTTGCTTCTATGATTCCATTCGATAGCAGATACTGTATCTCGTCAGATATGAATTTTCTATCTTCAGTTGAAAATTTTCTTTATTTAGTTGCCCTCGATTTGCAATCATTTGATGGATTGGAGAATAATTTGGGTGGCTCTATATTTAAGTATGCCAAACTACAAATGTTATCTATACGATCAATAACTAAAGGCATTTTTGAGCCAGCAAAAGTGATTTCTAGAGAAGAATGTTGTTTAAGCAAGTCATGACCTATAACTACATCAGCACATAAATCTTGAATTATTGATAATTTGACATTTTTATAGGAACGTTCGTTTATTTCTAAATTAACAAAGCAGTGTCCTGAGATAATCGTTCTGAGTGCTGTTGAAGCCATTATTATGCTTGCATGACTTCTAAATGTTTTCACGTTTATAGACAATGCATAATTCTTACTGATATATGACTCAGAACTACCTGTGTCTATTAAACTTTCAGTTGTATTTCCATTCACCTTTATCTCAGTAACACTTTTAGATAAGCATTGAGGGGCAGCAGCAAGATTTCTAACATTGGAACTAGATGTTGTAGTAGCTAAAACAGCAGCTGATACTGAATTGGGCATCTGAAGCCTACATACCTTGGAAAAATGTCCAACTTTCGAGCATTTCTTACAAACTTTGTCTCTAGCAGGGCATATGAGAATATGTGAGGAAAATCCAAATATTTCTCCTGTTAACGTTTTGGAAGATCAAGGTAATATTGAAAGTGTTTTAAGGGAAGAAAATAAAGACAGTCTTATTAGAAGAGGTACCAGGGAAAGAAACACTCCTGCTTACCTTAAAGACTTTGTTCGTTCAAAAATAAAGTTGGGGTGAATGTCCTGTAGTCTGTGAACTGTGTTTGTCATTTGTCATCTTAGTTTTAGTTAATGTCATATGTAATTGTCATGTCATTCATTCAAACAAAAAAATGCTAATTTCTTGTATATTAAATTGTAATGAAATGCAAAACCTTTATAAACTAGGATTTAATATACAAGAAATTAGCATTGTTTTGTTTGAATGAATGATATGACAATTACATATGACATTAACTAAAACTAAGATGACAAACATAGTTCACAGACATTTCATTTCGAGTCGAAATTAATGTGCCATGACTGGCTGTTGGACTGGGAGAAGTTAGATTAGGTTCAGTTTAGGCGGTGTTGTTTTGTTTGATTCTTGCAAGGAAAACTGAGACAAAGAGTATTAATATGGCTGCGTTTTCTGGACATTTTCTGGTTTTGGAGGAATTAGAGAGGATAGATATCCGACGCTCACAACGGAGGATAAGAAGAATGTTACGGGATACTCAAAATCCTTTTTCACTATTGCCTGGTTGCACCAATAGATCTTAAGCTCCAGATTAGCCCAGCTCTGCTTATAGCTAAGGCTGCCTTAACTCTCACTTACGTTGCACCATAATTTTCGATTCTAAAATATTCTTTATATTCTTAAAAATAAAGATACAAAATTTGGTTGATCGCCGTCGGACGGTTGGTCGTGGTCGGTCGATCAGTCTGAGCTGAGGCCTACCTAAGGCACGCCTTAAGCTTAAGATATGTTGGTGCAACCAGGCATAAGTGATGCACAATTTAATCAGCAATTTCGCCTTAATAAACAAGCTGCAAATTATTTGATAAGGATATTAAGGCCGTATGACACTATGCATTTTCTTGTATAATTTCTTATATCGTTTCTGATATAACAAAAAAATGGATAGTGTCATACAGGCGTATAGTTTCTTATATCAGAAACGATACAAGAATTTGTGTCCGCTGCATTTTCTTGTACAAGAAATGCGCCAATTTGTGCGCAAAGCCGCTAAAACGTAAAACTTCTTTCATGTCATATTGGCAGATGGAGGCATAGAGAAATAAAAATAATTATTATTTTTATTTCTCTATGGTTGGATGAGAACTTTGATATATACCAGAGATATGTAAGTATCTCTGATGTATACATACAATTAGGCCAAGCAGACATCAGAGAAAAGTGCCCACCAACAATAACCTAGATTAGAACATCAGTAGCCATATTGAAAAACAATAAATCACAGTGATTGTATCAAATAGCATCGGAACTACTGAAAGTAGGAGATGTTTTACTAAAAACAATACATAACCGCACTAAAAATTCGTGATGAGTTTAAAGATTATTTTATATCTCCAAATAAGAGAGTAGAGTTTCAAGAGCATACCATTCAAACACATAATTTAAAAAAAAAACAAATAAATTATTACAACCAAATTATTTATTATTTCTGTCTTCCATTACAACCTGTTGAATATCTTCAAAAATTGTGGTTTCCAATTTAGTTTTCATATTGGGACATTTTATTTCTTTCATTTTTGCACCACAGTATTTTTAAAAATAATCAGTAGCATATGTTCTCAGTCCCCAGTAGCTTGGGGTCCTCAGGCCCTTGTTCGGTGCTTCAGGTACTGCAGTTCTATTTTTATAGGTGTCAAAATTTCGACCAATCATGTGCCAAATCACATACAGTTTCTGGTAAAAGAACTTGCATAGTGTCATACAGGGCAAAAATGTACGTACAAGAAACGATACAAGAAAACAAATAACTTTCTATATCAGAAACGATATAAGAAATGATACAAGAAAATGCATAGTGTCATACGGCCTTTAGAACCATATTTGGAGGAGGGTATTTTATGCCTCTAGGAGACCCAAAAGTATTACTAACCTGCAGTAAATTTAAAAATATATTAGAATATAACCACTAAATCAAAAGCCACCATAATTTCTTTTTGGTCCACAGACAATTTAGTGCCACCACCACCGACAGCCTCTCCATCCATTGTCTTTCAATTCAAAATATAATAATTGAGAATTACCACAAAAATTTAACAACTCAAACAAAAAACAAAAGGCGTAACGTAAACAAAACAAACATTTAACAAGCGTTGTGCAGCGTGCAGCCAATAAACAAGACAGCCAACCCAAATTCTGAGCAGTGTCAAAATTGACAAAGTAAATATCCTCACTTTTAACTAAAATCGAAATGAATCAGAATCTTTAGAGATTGCGACTGTCGGCCATGCTCACTTGCCGTTCTAATTTTAATCGACTTTGCGCATGACGTCATAGCGAGACAAAGGCAGGGACTTGGGTGTATCATATTTTAACGATGCATCATATGGCAACGTTGTTCTATTACTGTAATCAAAGAATATACATATAGAATAGATAAGCGTCTATATTCTTTGTATTTATATTCAATATATTGATTACTTCCTTAATTTCAGAAACAAAAACACGTTTCTCAGTAGGAAGTTTATAATTGAAGTAGAAATAATATTGCTGAGTTTTATCTTTTTTTCCTTTTCGGGACTGTAATCCAGTTAGATATTAATATGGTTCACTTAACAAGTGAAAATTCTAATGAATAATTTGCAATGTAAGGATAGACACAATAATATATATAATTTAATTAAATTATATCATAGTTTTTACATATTCATGTTCATCAAAAGGGTTTGTTAAAATGTATTTTTCGGACAATAAAACGGATTTCATTGAGGACAACTCACTGTTTCGTAACATATTGGGTTTTTTAGCACTATTTTTTCTTAGTAGAATAAAAGCTTTGTTGCTTCCGTGTTTTCTTATTTGTTGGGTCTTTATTGTTCATAACTACATCAAATTGAACGTCATGGTGTAGATTACTTTTTAATAAATTTCATTTAAACATAAAATTCTTAAATTTGGATCGTTCGTATTTACAAAATTCTGTATTTTTTTAAGAAAATTAATTTCATTAAGTTCAGTCTGAATAACTTTTAGAGCTACATGAACCTTCTCTCGTTTTTCTTTGTCAGAAATTTTATTTAAATTAGATGTCCAGGCTCTTTCAATGTGCCAGGAACAAAATATCTGATAAGTTACAGCACCCATACTTGCAGACCATGCATTATAAAAAACATTCGTTATATCCGTCATCAAAGTTCTGGCTGAGATAATTCCAACCTTTTCTTTAATTTTATCAAAAAAGAATTTAAAAATTTCAGAATCTTTTCTGTTTGTAAATAAACAGGCTGTAGGAAAACCTTCACCCCATTCATCAACTACTAATATTGTGGTGAGTTCGAAGTCATAGCTGTTAAGCCCATGTGTACTATCAACACATATAACACCCCCGTTACCATAAGTTTTTAACATATAGGTATTCTTGAGTTGAATTCAAGAAAATTTAACATATATCATGTTTATTTAAAAACATCATGCTCAGCTCCCTGACTTTTATAGAACAGAGTGTTAGATCCCTTTTTTCTGAAATTCTTCGGCCCAACACTCACACTATCAATGGAATATCTAACTCCACTGTTAATATCGATATTATTTGTACATTTTATATTATGAATATCTTTTCTTGTCAGCAAATTCTTTCTTTTTAACACTGATGGTTCTATATTTTCCCTGACATACTCCAGAATTCTAAAACAATAAATAAAAAATAGCATGACACTTGGGAAGTAGGTACCAGTTACAAGCAGTATTATTAGGGCTCACAAAGGACCAGATAAACGGGACTTACTTAAACAATATGACCAAGAGCTTACTGAACTTGATCTTACTCATGGTGATGACAGTATTGTAGAGCATGCTTTAAAAGTTCACAGGAACAGCATAAATTTATTAAAAAGTAATCTACATCACAACGTTTAATTTGCTGTAGTTATAAACAATAAAGAACCAACAAATAAGAAAATACGGAAGCAACAAAGTTTTTATCCTACTAAGAAAAAAAAGTGCTAAAAAACCCAATATGCTACAAAACAGTGAATTGTCCTCAATGAAATCCATTTTATTGGCCGAAAAATACATTTTAACAAACCCTTCTGATGAACATAATTATTTAACAACAATGATATAATTTAATTAAACTATGTATATATTTTAATAAAACTTTTTGAAAAAACGCTTTTTTTTTCAAAAATCTATATTATTGTCTGTCTGAATTAAACATCTGGCTTTTAAATTTCCTGGAGATATCAATGTCACAGAACAAATAACAATTGTTTTCTGTCCTGTGTCAATGTGTTATAACACGACAACGTTGTAAATATTTTGACTCATGCGCAAAGCAGAGAGTATCACTGTGTCTTTAGCCGCTCCTAAGAGAGGACACCCCAACCAGTGCGTTAATCGCTTATTACTGCTGCTTGCGTCGAACGCATGCGACAATCGCATATGAGAGACTGCACCTTAACAAGAAAAAATTCAACTCTTTGAAAATCAAATGTTCCTTTCTGCGATTTTATATATTCCAAACTGTGCCATTATCGTTATTATTTCCTATGCAGGGTATCCAGAAACTCTCCTGACAAACAAAGAAGTGAGACTCCTCAGATAATTTTAAGAAAATTTAACCCAATTTACCTAGTCATAAAATACGTTCCAAGGTAGCTAGAGCTCTTTGAAGATTGTGCCTTATAATTAGTTTTTTAAAATACCTCCAGAACACTAGTACCGGTCATAGGCGTCCGTTTTGGAGAAGTCAACGGTTATTTTAACGCATAGCTTTTAAGCATTTGTGATACTATATTATTTAATTTTCAGATATTCTAGTATTAAAATGTACTCTTACTTTGGTCTGTACGATACACCGTTTTCTAGAAAAATCGATTCAAATTTTTTTTGTTTTTTCATCATGAAAATTAAATTAATAGGTATCTGAATTAATTTCATAAATTATCTTGTGTTTTAATAAATGCAGCAAACAATTATTAAAAGTTTGGGAAACGAAGCAAACAATCAAATTGAAATAAAATTTTATTTAAAGATTTTTAAAAACAAAGTATTACGATGGAACGAAACTAACACAAATGAACATATATCAAAGGTAGATAATTACAAAAGATGTTAGATGTGATGATCATTAGTCTCTATGCATAAATTTACCATTGTGTTTAGAGAACGTAGAGTTTTTAAATTCAATAGTCGCAAGAATTCAAATCTGGCGACCTAACTGGACCGGCTCTTCCAATCCAATCAAGAAAGTCTCGTACATTCCTAGTAAAGCGAACCGGGCAGTCATCAGTAGAAACCCTAAGTTCTGATGAATATTTAAAGGCACATTATCTAACAAATCACGTAAAACATTTTACAGAAAATGTAAGTAACTAGCACCATTTAAACGAGTAGGCAATTGCACAGGTTGAAGCATGTTTAAAATTTCTTTAAATTATTCCCTTTACAAAATTACTTTCACGCCGCCTATGTCTACATATTTTTTTAAAAAGCCTTAAAAATAACTCGACAGCAACGAGCGATTTGTTACGCTTTTTTTAACAATGAAATAACTTCGCCAAATGTTCCCTGTTCTCTTTATCTAGCTATGCTACATAGAAATCTTTCCTAGTAACAAAGGAATCAGTACCTATTGTGAAATCTCCGTTCTACCTTCTCAGAAAAACAGAAGAGTTGTTTTTCGGAGAAAGTATAATTACTATCGGTAGAGGAAGGGTAAGTTACGAAAATGAACCCCAGTAGCCCGGCTATTTAATATCAATTTCGCGTGGCACCCTTTAGCCAATATCCCCACTCCGTTTTCACCTTGAGCTTATCCAAGTTCAGAATCCGAATTCATTTTCGAGTTGGTTCCAGCGGTAAGTGGTTTGTCTCCATCACACGGCGGTAAGTGTATTTTCAATTCACCCTTATCTAAATAAAATATCTTTACACAGTGAATCCTGTATTAACTATTTTCTCTTTTGTCCAATAGACGTCTTCCAATTCGAAGGAACGAGGTTACTTCTATTTGTCGAATACTCATTTACCGAATATCCATTAGCCAATATTCATTGGCCTTTGTTCGTATTCATTAGGTATTCATCGTTCATCTCTGCCACCCATTGCTACCTGTGCTGTTTCTCTTCCCGTCTGCCGAAGTCAATTCGAGGGATTACGGATTAAGAAAACCCGTAATTGCTTTGCTGTACCTGTTGCTAGGACCAAGAGTCAAGTACTTTATTGAAGGCCTAACGCCACTATCTGTGGTTCTCGACTAATCGTGAGTAATAACTCATATTGACTAAAAACTTTGATACCTAAATCGTAAGGTGATTTAAAACATTCAAGTTAGTGACAGTGTTGTTTACGGTTAAACAAAACGAACTGTTACGATATAATATATGTATAAATTACGGACCATTTCTTGTATATTAATGTAGGGTATATTTATGTTAAATTTCGTATATAGATTTGAGGTGATCGCATTCAATAAAAATGTTTAGTAAATGTTAAGTATTCTCAAGGCATAGGGTAAACTGTGCAAATACCGGTCAGTGGGTAATGGCGGTCAACCCGATTGTGCGAAATCTATTCAATCTGGCAACATCTACACTACTCTGTAGTCAGATTGCTGACGAGCGTTGAGTTGGCGCAAACCATTGTCATAGAAATATTATTAACCTGTTTTCAGTGTTTTCGATCTTATTTTTATGCTGAGTAATATAAGGTCTTAATTCATTTTTATTCACTTGTAGATCTTAAAATTGGTTACAATTGATTATAATGACGTTAGCTGCCTATTCCTTTTTTAAAGATCAATATTTTAATACATGTTTACGAGTAAAAATTCTAAGAAAAAAAATGCCAACAGGAGGCAATGCCGGTCAGTTGAGCGGTATTACCCCCATGCTATAATTTATACCCTATACTATTAATCCTTAGGGATTAATCCATCCATTTTTCGACATTGCAAGAAAGAATAAAAAATAAAAATCTTCAAGGTGTCTCATTAGGTAGAAAATCAGTATTTTCTGCCGAACAAGAAGCTAAAATAGCCACACAAAAAAATATTTAGCTTAATTTTTTATGGCGTAACAGCAATAGAACTGAGAAAATTAGCATTTGGGTTTACAAGATAATTTTTCTTGTAATAAAACACCTTTTTCTTGTAATTCGCATTACAAGAAAAAGGTGTTTGATTCTAGTTCTTTGGAATCGGATATTGATATATCATGTAATAACAGTGACGATGCATACGAAGATAGATGCCTGGTTTACAGCGAGTTTGGCAAAAACAATGAATTGTGGTATATATTTACCGTTTGCTCACGATGGGCTTATTCAGAGTGCAGTGGATGGGATTCTGCAGAGAGTTATACCTGCGATGACTGTCAACTATTTTTACATTAAAACACATATTTTTGTTATTTTTTGTTTGTTTTGTAATAAAAAATATTTTTTCAGCTTTCTTACTGATTTACTTGAATTATAACCCATTAAGCCACATTCGTTAATCGTTTTATAACAAAAAAATGTTAAATAGATATTGATTTTTATTTTAATAATAACACAAACAAATTGACTGGTGTTACGTTGTCTCTGTGGGCTTTTAATAAGATTGACGACCAGTTTCTTTTTAATATCTTTTATTAAAGACCAACTAAACTTAATACATGATTATATCTAACGAGCCATCTTCTTCTCCTCTTGTCTGCTGTCAATGTCCTTCACCTGTCACCCATGTTAAGGTAGGTTTACAAATATTAAGGTAGGTTCACATAACATAACATGCCCCTTTTTTTTAACAAAAAAAACTAAACTATTCTAACAACCTAAATCTACCCGCAACACTACACTGCCGCATTACTCTTCTGAAAATGAAAACCTTTTTGGTCTATTTACAATTCGACCACTCCTGGTACAAAATTGATTACTTACATTTAGTCTATGTGACCTATTTAAGTTAACATTTAAATTGTCATAACTTTGATTTGAAATTGATGTATCGTTGTTCATATTTGGAGCCTCATACAAATTGGAACTAGCTGCTGTACTATTTTCATGCTTAACTATCACCTCACTATTTTGTCTACTAATTGTACTGGCAGGCTTTAATATGTGTTGTCTGTTCCTACGATAATGTACACCTTCAGGTGTTCTGACGACATATGATCTTGGAAAAGGACCTATTTCTATCACAGTAGCTGGTAACCACGGTGATGATGGAACTTTTTTATAAAATACATTTTCTCCAACAAACAGATTCGGTAAGTTTCTAGCTGACCTATCATGATATTCTTTTACTTTCCTTTCTTTTTCCTTAACAAATTTGCTATATTCGTTCCTATCAATTGTTTTTGGTATGAGTATTTTTTCACTAACAGGTAATTTCATTCTTAAATTACGTGACATTAATAACTGAGCTGGAGAATAACCACATTCTAACGTTGTATTTCTGTATTGCAACATTCCCTGATATGGATCAGAGCCTGACTCTATACACTTATTAAAAATATTTTTTACAGTTTGAACTGTCCTCTCTACCAAACCATTACTTTTTGGATAATAAGGACTAGAACTTTGATAAGTAATGTCCCAATCTACTAAAAATGACTGAAACTCTTTTGATGAGAATGGGGGACCATTATCAGACATTAAGATCAATGGTATTCCATGTCTCGCAAATATAGACTTCATTGTACTAATTACCTCTTTTGCTGAAGTATTATTTAAAGGCGCTATTTCAAAGTATTTAGAATAATAATCTACTAATAATATATATGTGACTTTACTATAATAAAAAAGATCAACACCAATTTTCTGCCAAGGCAAAGTTGGTATTTCATGTGGTAATAGTTGTTCTGGACTATTTGATCTATGATATTTAAGACATGCTGGACACTGTTCAACTTTATTCTTTATATCTACTGACATGCCTGGCCAAAAAACTACCGTACGTGCTTGTCGAATACATTTTTCATATCCTAAATGACCTTCATGAATTATTTCTAATATAACTTGACGCAATGACTCAGGAATTATTATTTGATTTCCTCTAAAGACTAATCCATCCACAACATGTATTTCATGATTGAAATTGTAATACGGTTTAACCTCCGTTTCCAATTTATTTTTCGAACTTGGCCAACCTTCATTATAATATCTTATTATTGACTGTAAAACTCTATCAGTTTTGGTTGCTGCCTGTATTTCCATTAATTTCTTTGAAGACACAGCTAAATTGTTAACTAATAAACTTCCATGTATACGTAACTCTTCATCTCCACTATCAGTATTATCTGGACCTTCTACTGGTGCCCTACTTAATGTATCTGCGATGAAAAGAAATTTTCCTGGAGTATAGCTAACTTCTAAATCATAAAGCTGTAAGTTTAGCATCATCCTTTGCAAACGTGCTGGAACCTCAGATAATGGTTTTTTAAAAAGACTGACTAATGGTTTATGATCTGTTTCAACTTGAACTTTTCTACCATAAATGTATTGTTTAAATCTAGTACATCCGAACTGTATTGCATATAACTCTTTTTCTATTTGTGCATAATTTGACTGAGCCTGTGACAAAGATTTAGATGCATATGCTATAGGTTTTTTGTTTTGTAAAATCACTGCACCAACTGCAAATTGTGAACTATCAACTGATAATGTTAAAGGTAAATTGTTATCAAAATATGCTAGTACTGGCGTTTGACTAATCATTTCTTTAAGCGACTCAAATTCTCTTTCATGCTCTTCTGTCCAATGAAAACTAATTTTTTTTTTCAATAACAACCTTAAATTTTTTGTACGCTCTGCTAAATTATCTATGTACTCACCTAAATAATTAATCATTCCCAAAAATCTTCTAATATCAGCTACACTGTTAGGAATAGACATTTGACAAATTGCACTTACTTTACTAGAATCTGGACATATGCCTTCTGCACTAAAAATATGACCCAAATATTTTATTTCTGATAATAGAAATTTGCATTTGTCCATATTGAATTTTAAATTGAATTGTTTTGCCCTTTCTAGTACTAGTTTTAGTATTTTATTGTGACCTTCCAAAGTTTCACTATAAATTAAAATATCATCTATATATAAACAAACTCCTTCTATGTCTCCTACTATTTCATTCATTACTTTATGAAAAATCTCAGGAGCGCAGCTTATACCGTAAGGTAATCTTGTAAATCTAAACCTTCCAAAGGGTGTATTAAATGTGCATAGCTTAGAACTCTCTAAATCTAATGGTATCATCCAAAACCCTGACTGTGCATCTAGTGTTGAAAAATATTTTGCTTTTGCTAATTTTGACCTAATCTCATTAAATGTTGGTATAGGATAATGACATCTTTTTATAGCTTTGTTTAAATTACGGGGATCCAGACAAACTCTCAAACTTTTATTACTTTTTTCGACTAAGACTATTGAATTTACCCATTCACTTGCTTCATTGACTTTTTCTATTACTCCCGTAGACAACATTCTATTTAATTCTTCTTTTAATTTATCATGTAAAGAAAAAGGTATTCTTCTTGGCGGTTCTATTATAGGTTTAATATTTTTATCAATTTCTAAGTGACATACATTAGGTAGACAACCTAGACCAGCAAAAACTTGTTTATTTTTCTCTATTATAGACTCATGACTTACTAGACCAACTCTTTGAATTAATTTTAATTTATGACAAGTATCTAGACCCAAAATTGTTTGACACTCCAAATTCACAATAATGAACTCAATACTTTCTAACCTATTCTCAATTTCACATAACAAATTTACTTTTCCTACTGTAGGTATGACATCATTTGAAAAAGACTTTAAATTTATACATGTAGGTACTAACTAACCTTGAGTTTTAACCTTGTTTAGGCTTACGCCTCTTCAAGGAACGGGGAACTCCTTTTTTTTTTTTTGACGGAGTTGTGGTGGTTACGAGATAAGACGTCACTGATCGAAACGCGGCCTAAGAAGCAGAAAACTGCTAAGGAAGAAGGGGGAAAAGAAGGTGGCTTATTTTGTGATCGATAAGAATCGTGAACGCACAAGAAGAATTGGGGTCGCCTAGCATGCTGTGAGGTACTTCAGGGTTACCAGCCATACGGTAGGAACGGCTCTTTATTAGCGTTTTTGGTGCGCAGCTTATCTGCGATAGTATATGGGGAAAGATTCTAAAATATCAAAATACTCATCAGGAAGTTCAGGTCCAGCGTTGTGCAGAAGTTTAGCTGGAGGGAATGGAACTTTTTTTGCGGGATGCCTGGTGAGTATTTGCCCTCTATGTGTGCAAGGTGTCTTTAGTATTTGTTTTGCTCGGTTGTTCGAGCCAGCTATGGTTCTTAGGACATACTTCCTACTGAGGGTTAGGATTCTGTCCTTAATTGGCGTGATGTTGGATATTGCGTGTATGTGGGCTGATGGATACAGCCAGTCCTTTCTCATGCAGAAACGTAGTATTCTACGTTCTGTGGCAGTGATGGCATTGAGTTCGTGGTTCCTCAGGGAGAGGTAAACGCATGCCTTGTATTCGATAATCGGTCGGATAAAAGTCTTGTAGGTGTGCAACAAGGTTCTAGTGGACGTTCCTCCTAGTTTACCGGCCAACACTTTCAGGAGATTGAGCCTCTTTCTCATCCTGTCAAGGGATTCCTGGACGTCAGCCTTCCAGCTGAGAGTTCTCGTAAAACGAACTCCCAGGTAGAGAACTGAGTTCCTGAGAACAAGGTCTTCTCCCAAAAGTGTCACCCGGCCCTGAAGGCCGCGTCCGTAAGGAGGTCTGAATAATATAGCTTGAGTTTTGGATGGGTTTAGTGTAACCCTCCATTTGTTGCACCACCTCACGACTCTGTCAAGATAATCCTGCGATTTCTCGAATACAGACCGTCGCTCTCCTTCCCTGTAGGAGCCTGAGGTAAGGATGGCTGTATCATCAGCAAATAGGAGGAGAGACTCCGATCCTTGCTGTGGGCGGGGGATGTCGCTATTGTAAACTGTGTATAATATTGGAGCAAGTATTGAGCCTTGGGGCACTCCTGCTTGAGGAGTGAATGGAGTGGAGAAGTGTTCTCCTATTTTGATCCGAACCGTCCGATGGGAGAGATAGGAATTTATTAGTTTAACGAAAGGTGTTGGCAGTCCAGCAAGGTGGAGTTTCTCAATCAGGCCTGCATGCCAGACCTGATCGAAAGCCTTCTGGACATCGAGGAAAATGCCTACGACGTGTTTCCTTTCGTTAATGGATTGTGAAATGAAGGTTGTTGCTTCAACCAATGCATTTTGAGTGGAGTGTCCAACCCTGAATCCGAATTGGTAGTTTGGTATAAGGAAGTGAGCGTCTAGGAATTCTACGAGTCTCTCCTTGAGGATCCTCTCGTAGACTTTACCTAGGGTGCTCAATAAAGAAATTGGTCTATACGATTCAGGGTTGGTTAGGGTTTTCCCTTTTTTAGGGACCATGACGGTGCTGGCCACTTTCCACGGAATAGGAAAGTAGCTCAGCGCAAGAGATGCATTGATTATATTGGTGAGCAACGGGATGATATTCTGTGGAAGATTTTTGAGGCATCTTCTATGGATGCCATCAGGGCCAGGAGACGTGTTTTTTCCTATTTTACACATCTCGCTGACGGTTTCCTCAGTCACTGGTGCCATCATCGGGTGAGGATGTGGTCCATCAAGTGGCTGAGGGTAATAGAATATATCTTCCACTCTCCGTTCGGTGGCTCTTTTGGATCTTTCGCAGAAATTTGGGTTATTGGGTGAAACGAGGGTGGCCTGAAGTGTGTTTTTGAATGCTTCGGCCTTGTCTTGCGGATTATTTAAGATGACATTATTGATTTTGAGATGAGATCGTGGCTGACTTTTTTGTCTTGTTAGGACTTTGAGTTTATTCCAGAATGCAGAACCGTCCCGGTAGTCAAGGTCCGAGGTGACTCGCATCCACTGTCTTTGTTTCAGCTTGTTCACCTCGAGTCTTATGACCGCCGAGAGTCTATTGTATTCTGTTTTGATGATTGGGTCTCTGAATCTTTTATACTCTCTGAGAAGTCTTCGTTTGGTTTTTATTTGCGCGATGATTTGCGGCGGAAGTGTTGGAGTATAAGGACATGTAGGTACCAGTTCTAACTTTTGTACATTAACCTCATTAAAAATTTTTATTGACATCACATTAGCTTGTGCACCTGTACCTAATTAGCATACTACATTTATTTTATTGATTCTGACTATAATTGACCAATTCTGATTAATACTATTCTGACTAATAGTTTTAATAACAAAACATGAATCATTTTCATTATTAGATGATTGTACTGTACTTTCTCTTAAATTTATATTATTTATTCTTTTAGTTTGACAACATTTTGCATAATGACCTTGTTTTTTACAATAATGACAAATAGCTACTAATGCTGGACATTTATTTCTATGATTTTCACCACATCTTTGACAAACTTTTCTTACCGCTTGATTATTTTCACTATTCTTACTCTGATTTGCATATCCATTATATCTTGATTTAAAATTCTGACTTGTTACCTGACTTTGACTGTGTTCGTACCATCTATGTTGTACCTTTGACTATCATTTCTCCAACTTGGACCTGGGACTTCATTTCTATACCTTGAATGATTTGAAAAATTCGGACCTGGACCATCTTTATTCTTCTCTACTTTGTATACCACTGCTTCTGAATTTTTATTTAACTGTTGTGCTTGCATTTGAGTTGTAATTATATTTTGAGCAATTTGTAATACCTTTTCTGTCTTCAGATCTACTTCTTGCAATAGTTTTTGCTTAATTGAATGGTATTTAGGATTTAAACCAATAATGAACATGTCACACACCAAACTTTCTTTTAAAATTCCTAATTCACATGTTAAACTCAAATTCTTTAGACTAGTCATGAAATCTTCAATGGTTTCACCATCTTTCTGTACTCTAGTAAGAAAATAATGTCTTTCTACTGTTAAATTTTTCTTCGGGTTACAGTATTTTTCAAATTTCCCTACAACTTCTCGAAATGTTACAGTATCCATGTTAAACTCAAATGACTTGTAAATATTTCTTGCATCTGTACCAATATAGTGCAATAATAAAGCTACTTTTCTCGCATCGTTTTCTTCCTCTAAACCTGTAGCTCTCAAAAATATTTTGAAATTTATGCTCCATTCTCCCCAGTTATGTGCCAAATTTCCTTGCATTGACAACGGTTGAATTTCATTTCCTATCACGTTACTTTTTATTTTTACAACGACAGGTTGATTCTGCTCTATAGAATCTTGTTCCGACATGGTTGAACTTTACCTTTTGACCGTTTTTAATTAATTTCTTTTAAAACCAACCAGATCACCACGTGCTGTTAGACCATGTTTCGACTTTTGTATGACTATTATAATACTCGTTACTATAATCTGACCTGAATTTTTACTTCTGACACCATGTTACGTTGTCTCTGTGGGCTTTTAATAAGATTGACGACCAGTTTCTTTTTAATATCTTTTATTAAAGACCAACTAAACTTAATACATGATTATATCTAACGAGCCATCTTCTTCTCCTCTTGTCTGCTGTCAATGTCCTTCACCTGTCACCCATGTTAAGGTAGGTTTACAAATATTAAGGTAGGTTCACATAACATAACAACTGGCATTACCCACACTCATGACCGGTATTGTCCATGTATGGTGACAATACCGGTCAAAGATACTTTTTTATGTTTTGTCTCTGTCAAAGACAAAAATTTTATATTTTTGAAATTAAATGTATCTTGCAATAAGTTAAAACCCCAAATTACGGATTGACGGCTTAAATTTGATTCACAGAGTTTTACTTTTTCTTATATTAAATTTTCTTCTTAGGTGACCGCGATTTGCACACTTTACCCTAATAATATTTTGTTTGACGAATATTGACAATCATAATATTCCTTGTTTTTTTCTATTCTTGAGAATACTACATTAAGCAGAATGATTTTCCAAAAAAAAATAATTTTTATTTTATGCGAATATAAATTAATCAATCACTTATCTCGTACCATCTAACTGTGCCGTAAAAATTGTTATAGTGTATTTTCTTTTAATAATATACCTCAATATAATTTTGTTGACGAACTATTTGCTTTTTATTTTTTGTTCTAATATGAATTTATATTTTTGTTATTTTATTTATTTTTTCTCTTTCAGGCATTTTTTATTGATTTATACTATTATTTGTTTTATCGTATAACTAGTGTATATGTGTCGAAATATTAAGTGTGTACCGCATAATCTCGATACCTTTTCTCTCACGGTTTACTTTATTCTCGCGTTGAGTATTTAAACTGTATCTTACCTTTCTTGTTATCTTCTTCTATATGCCTTAAGGTTTCCCTGTTCCTCTAAAAATAGGCTGGTGCCTAAATTTTTAAACCACGTAGGGATTGTCACCAACATACGAATAATAATGTGCGTTATGTATACTGTAGCATTTTAAATTTGATTGATTCTTTGAAGTATATTTAAAGTCGCCTCGTATATGAAATCGTCTTAATAAAACGAAGAATGTTTTCTGTTTTTTAGTTCGTATCTTTCGAAAAGTGTTTTCAATCATTCTAACGTCGTAGAGTAATAAATCCATTTAATTGTTGTTTATTTTACTGCGGCGATTTCTTTTCATGTAAATGCGTTTCAAAGGATATCTACGTCGTTCGTTGGTTTTGCTATTTCAGCAGTTCGTTGATTTTCAAGTTAAGCGAACAAATTTTTAATTTCGTCACTCTCGGTGAAACCGCTGTCAAAAGCGTTTGTAGTTTTATTGGAGTCCGAATTTTTCTTCAAATTCGTAATGTTTTTTCGTTTTTTTTTGTCATTTGTCATGGGAAAATGTGTAGTATGGTGGCAGTTAAGAGCTCGGCGTGTAATCTTCAGAAAGCCGACAGATCCTGTTTGTGGAAAGTTATATGTGTTGTATTATGTCCTAAATGGAAGATTTGTAAGGTGTTGCAACGATATAAGAGGCCATCGTATTTTCAATGAAGTTTTGAAAAGCCAAGCTTAGAAGTTTGCAATTTTTTTTTACCCGAAGCCCGATGATCCAGCCGAACTTCAACTTCCTTCGTCTATTTGTTTGTCCCTGGTCATTCCAGACCATTCTGAAGCTTGGAGACATTTGTGTTATTTGCAGCGTTTAGAAATCCAGTTCCAGCCCCAAAACTAATATTTAGTGAAGTCAGGTACTTTTTTTTGTTAAATTTTTTTTAAAGTGAAAAATAGACATTTATCATTAATAATTGCTTTCAGGACAAGGTGAAAAATTTGTAATAA
Organism: Diabrotica balteata; assembly: GCA_918026665.1. Taxonomy (NCBI): domain Eukaryota; kingdom Metazoa; phylum Arthropoda; class Insecta; order Coleoptera; family Chrysomelidae; genus Diabrotica; species Diabrotica balteata. Next base: position 54,485,295 of record OU898281.1, read on the forward strand.
GTAAAATTATAAAAATTAGGATTTGGCTAACTGTCATAATAATTACTTATTCTTATACACATTACTAACCATAAGTTTTGAATTTCTTTTGTGTTTTTTTTTTAAGTTGACCTTAATCTAAACTGCATTGAAAGATCTAGATGATTTCAATTTTGTTTTTTGTAATTATCATTTGTTTTGTAACTGTTTGTGGTACACATAATTAAAGGTAAAATTTTGTTGTCTTAACTTTTTGTTTATTTTTTTGAGCCAACCCTTTTTGAGTTTATTTGAAAAAGATATGTTTTTTATGTTTTGATTTTGTTTTCTAATTATTTCCCTAGTTACAACTAGTGGTTGTAATAGGCATAATTAGGCACCTCAAGTGGCGCCCTATATTAAATTCCTTGAGGTGTTTCTTGGTTATTTTATTTTGTTTATCCCAAGAGCCCTTTATTTCATTTTTTGTAGTTCCCCCATTCCAATGCCCTTATCTTTTACTTATCCACGACCCCAGCTCTCCTACGAAACCCTGAGTGCCGTTCGCATCAGTAGCGATTATTTTGCTTGCCCTATCTCCACCCCCAATAGTTTCTTCCCCCAATTTTCTATCCCCTGTATTAATGCCCCCTGTGGTAGGCAAAATATTATCGTTACAAAAATGGCGCCCTTGGCGTGGGGCCTTTTTCAGGCTTTTGAATGTTCCTGCATCTTTAGGTTTTTGTCCCTTTTCCAGAAGCAACATATCTTTTTCAGTTTTTCTGCCATAATTTTCTGCCATTTTTATGAAACCCTGCCTTCCGAGTAGTGCCCCGGTGTCCCACAAACAGTTTGTTTATGTATTTGTATCAACATATGTATTGTTGTTTTTTCTATGTATTGTTCTTGTATTAACATATGTATTATTGTATATCAACAGATGTATTTGTTGTATATTGACATATGTAATATTTTTCTTTTATTTCGTGTACTGTAGAAATTTTTCTATACGTATTTTACGTGTTTTGGTAAATGAAAGCAAATATTTTGAGTTTGAATATTTAAATCGAATTTTAAATAATGTTTTGATATTGAGAAGAATTTTAAGTTATTTACAGTAACAAATTAAGTGTACCGTTATTGTGCCATTTATTTTTGATTGATTTGACATTTCTTACAGAAAAATCGGTTTTTGTAATTTTGTTTTGTCTTGTCATTTTGAGTAAATGTGTTTATTGTTTGAGTGACTTTTCTTTGAGCTGATGAGTATAGTTGTGTTTTGTTGTTTGTCCCTTGTCCTAAGCCATTTCATTGTTTCCTCTAGGCCCTCTCTGACGGCGTTCGTTATTATGCCACGGGCTAGTAGGAGATTGTGAATATGAGAAGTAGTCCCCTGTGTCCCCCTGTTGTTCCCTAATTAACCAGCTTTGACGGCGTATGTAATGCCACGGGTTAATAGGAGATTGTGTTCCCCTGAGTCCCCTGTTGTGTTTCCTGTCTTGTATCTGAATGATGACAAGTGTTATACTCGTGATCGGAGGTGCTGTTTAGTTTTGCCTAGGAGCAGTCTCATTTAGTTTTCAGAACAAGAGCAAGGTTTTTTAATGTTGTGTTATTTTGTGTAGCTCACTCAAAAGTCAAGTTTTCAATATTATTTTCAATAGTATTTTTGTATCACCCTGTGAAGTTTATCGAGTATGTTGTTTTGTATACATTGTGTATTTGCTTTCACCCAAACATTGTTTTAGTATTTTTGTCCCGCCCTGTATGTGAAGTTCGTCTGAGTTTGCTTCGAATGGTATTTTCAGTTATATTGTGATTTGCTTTATTCAGTTTTTCGTTAAATCAAGTCTATTCCTGTCCCAAGTTAACTGCTACGATTTCCATTTTCTGTTATGTCCAGTTTTCGTAAAATTATGAGAAATAATTTTCGTCTATTTCCTTGTGAATTAAAAAATACGTATTTGGAATGATGTCATTCCTTATTTGCCGGTATTTAAAATGTGAACGATATCAAGTTTGTTTATTCTTGTTCGTCTTAAGTATCATCCCATGTCTGAGAAAAGAATTTTGTTTACGTTAACGAAATAATTTATTTCGTATGTAGACGCTGTCCTTTCTTTAAGTGTTTATAAGTTATCTATTTCGTCTTCTTATTGAGTATTGCAATTTATTGCGTTTCAGAAATCAGCTGTTGTACGAAAAATATAGGTCAGATTTTTTTCGTATCTTAGAGTTTAATAGTCCAGGCAATGTGTGAAATTTTTTTTAAGCCCCGAAAAAGAATTTGTTTCTGATTTTACAGTCCATGATCAGTCCGTGTGTTTTCGTGTTGTCTTTTGTTTTATAAGTAGGAGGAAGTAATAGTACGATTTCGTTTGTCCATGGCTAAGGCCGATTTGTTAGCGACAAAGAGAAGTATTGTTATTTCCCTTATGTTTGTTATTTCCGTGTTTCCCCGTGTTTTCTTTGTCCCTATTCTGTGTTATAAGTAGGAGGAAATGATGATACGATTCCGTTTGTCCTTGGCTAAGGCCGATTTGTTAGTGACAAAGCGGAGTATTGTTATTTTTCTTTTGTCTGTTAGTCTTGTGTTTCTCCCTAGTTCTTTTTTGTGTACAAGTAGAAGAGAGTGATGATACGACTTCGTGTATTCCTGGCTAAGGCCGATTTGTTGAGAATACATAGCGAAAGTATTCTGATGTTTTTTCTGTCTGTTAGTTTTGTGTCTTTCCGTGTCTTTGTGTGGTCAGATATTGTAGTGGAGATATGTTGATGGTCTAAAATGTATTAGTTGGTGATTTGAGTATTGTGTTTTTGAAGTATCATGTAGGACGTACAGGCATGTGACCTGGATTTGTGTATCCTTGGATATTTCTGTTGTTGTGTAAGATTGCGTAGCAGCATCCCCTTTCCGTGATATATTAGAAAGGATAAGCCTTTCTAAGTGTTGAAGTAAGACTATTGACCTAGTCTCAATAGCATTCCTTCTTGTTGTAGTGTTTGTGATGTAGTGTTGATGATTTGGTGGAAGCGGAGGTACAGTTACTGGCATTGTCCATTGTGACGTTTTGATTTGCTGAGGTGAAAGTACCTGCCGCCGTTTATTGTGAAAATTTTGTTTATGTCGATTGTGAGACCATGTAAGAGAAACATCTGAAGTTTTTCTAGTACTACCGTTGAATGACCCACTAAGAATTCCCCAGTTTTATGTTGTGACCCTGTTCGAGTTTTGTTGAAGAATAGCGAACGTTTTCTTTCTGATTTGTATGAAGATGTATTCAATTATTATCCGTGAAGTGATGAAGTTTATTTCTTGATGTTGCCGTTTTATTCCCTTCCCAAACTGTGTCTTTGACCTTATTAGTTGTCATAAGAGGAACGGCTAGGTCGATGAGTTTTGGATTCGTCCGCCAGGTGACCTGTTGAGCTTTTAAGGAAGATAAGCATTAGTGTTTGCCTTGTGTATATATATTCTTCTTCTTCTTTTCCCTTCTTGCCCTGCTTTTGAGATTTGTGTTCCCAGTTGAAAATTTTATTGTTGATGACGGACTGTAATGATGTTTTTTGTTCTTTTGGAAGACTATGGTGATTCTTATGTCCCCTTGGAGATCTGTAATGAGGTTTTTGTTTCTTATGAAGTGTTGTCGTGACTTTTTTGTTTTCTTTGGAAGACTGTTACGATTTTTTTTGTTTCTTTTGGAAGTATTTAGTTTGAGACTGAACTGATTGTGTATTGATTATGGCTTGTATGCCATGTGCCCCTGTTCTTTTTTTTTCCAAGATTGTGTATTAACGTTTTGGACTTATGTTCTTCTTTGATCCTTTTGGGAGTTTCCTGACTTGGAAATTTTTCGCTGTGTCGATCCCAGAGGATATTTCTATGGAACTATTGGCCATCCTGTTTTCTTCTTTTGTGTTGGTTTAATTTTCAACCAGTGGTTGAAAATTCATTGCTTGACTGTTATAGTCAAGTTTGTTATTGTTTGATATTTGTTTTGGTTATCTATTATGTGGATAACTATAGCGAAGCTTGTCTAAGCTATATTGTTGGCCACCCGCCTTTGTTGAGCTGGAAGCACCCCTCTTTTCGCTTCCAGAAACTTCAACACTGGTCTGTTCCACGTTTTTGGTTAGGCAAGAGCCATTTTAGTAGAAATCTGCCATTGTGTCGTTGTGCTTAAGAGCCAACGAACTGTACCTGGTGCCGATTCGTCAAATCGAGCATCCAGTTTTATTTTGTATGTTATTATGTTAGAACCATAAACAGTTATGATGTGTAGTTTTGGTTATGATTTTTGTTTGTTGTTTTTTGTTCTGTTTGAGTTATTGAAGTCATTATGTGTTGTTGCAGTAGTTAGAAAATGCTACTGTTGTTCCAACCTGATTGTTGTTCGCCCTAAACGAAAACTTTTCCTGTTAGTCCAGTTTTCGCTCTTACGTGGGGGTATTGTAGCATTTTAAATTTGATTGATTCTTTGAAGTATATTTAAAGTCGCCTCGTATATGAAATCGTCTCAATAAAACGAAGAATGTTTTCTGTTTTTTAGTTCGTATCTTTCGAAAAGTGTTTTCAATCATTCTAACGTCGTAGAGTAATAAATCCATTTAATTGTTGTTTATTTTACTGCGGCGATTTCTTTTCATGTAAATGCGTTTCAAAGGATATCTACGTCGTTCGTTGGTTTTGCTATTTCAGCAGTTCGTTGATTTTCAAGTTAAGCGAACAAATTTTTAATTTCGTCACTCTCGGTGAAACCGCTGTCAAAAGCGTTTGTAGTTTTATTGGAGTCCGAATTTTTCTTCAAATTCGTAATGTTTTTTCGTTTTTTTTGTCATTTGTCATGGGAAAATGTGTAGTATGGTGGCAGTTAAGAGCTCGGCGTGTAATCTTCAGAAAGCCGACAGATCCTGTTTGTGGAAAGTTATATGTGTTGTATTATGTCCTAAATGGAAGATTTGTAAGGTGTTGCAACGATATAAGAGGCCATCGTATTTTCAATGAAGTTTTGAAAAGCCAAGCTTAGAAGTTTGCAATTTTTTTTTACCCGAAGCCCGATGATCCAGCCGAACTTCAACTTCCTTCGTCTATTTGTTTGTCCCTGGTCATTCCAGACCATTCTGAAGCTTGGAGACATTTGTGTTATTTGCAGCGTTTAGAAATCCAGTTCCAGCCCCAAAACTAATATTTAGTGAAGTCAGGTACTTTTTTTTGTTAAATTTTTTTTAAAGTGAAAAATAGACATTTATCATTAATAATTGCTTTCAGGACAAGGTGAAAAATTTGTAATAAGTAAAATTATAAAAATTAGGATTTGGCTAACTGTCATAATAATTACTTATTCTTATACACATTACTAACCATAAGTTTTGAATTTCTTTTGTGTTTTTTTTTAAGTTGACCTTAATCTAAACTGCATTGAAAGATCTAGATGATTTCAATTTTGTTTTTTGTAATTATCATTTGTTTTGTAACTGTTTGTGGTACACATAATTAAAGGTAAAATTTTGTTGTCTTAACTTTTTGTTTATTTTTTTGAGCCAACCCTTTTTGAGTTTATTTGAAAAAGATATGTTTTTTATGTTTTGATTTTGTTTTCTAATTATTTCCCTAGTTACAACTAGTGGTTGTAATAGGCATAATTAGGCACCTCAAGTGGCGCCCTATATTAAATTCCTTGAGGTGTTTCTTGGTTATTTTATTTTGTTTATCCCAAGAGCCCTTTATTTCATTTTTTGTAGTTCCCCCATTCCAATGCCCTTATCTTTACTTATCCACGACCCCAGCTCTCCTACGAAACCCTGAGTGCCGTTCGCATCAGTAGCGATTATTTTGCTTGCCCTATCTCCACCCCCAATAGTTTCTTCCCCCAATTTTCTATCCCCTGTATTAATGCCCCCTGTGGTAGGCAAAATATTATCGTTACAATACTAATTAAAAATTTCATTTTTATGAATGTAACTTCGTCGCTAAAAAAAATGTATCTAAAAGTATCTCCATTTTGTCTCCAGAAAAAGATCTCCATTTTCTGATCTTGTAACCGTTTAGCGAATTCTTCACTAGTAGCAAAATCTCCGTGTAGCAGTGCTTGTACCTTCGAAAATGATAAGGATATTAATCTTCGTTGTGTATGATATTTCCTATGAATCATTTTGAAATTGTAGGATACATGGTAGATAGCCTTCAAACGGTAATTTCTGGCTGCTGTTACGTCATTATGTCGCCCTATTTCATTATTTTTGGGATCACTGAACCTGTTTCTCTTAATTTTTGATAAGGAGCTGTATGTTGAGTGAGTGATATGGTCACGATTGGGAAATTTTCAACTTATCTACGTTGTGATGCTCGAGCGTTAGACCTAATTTCGTCTTAAAATAAATGCATATAAGCGTATTCCTCATTAGTAAAAATAATTTTTTTTTTAATTCAAATTGTTGTTTGAATACCACAAAGTAAAAAACTAAATAATTAACTTCGCGAACTGACAAAAACTTGACAATGAAAACATAGGTTATATTTCTGTTAGCAGTTTAAAGCCTACTAGTGCAAAAAATACTAAATTAACTTTCATGGCGAAAAATTTTCAAATCGATTTTTCTAGAAAACGGTGCATACCACTGACAAAGTACGTTTAAAGACTAGAATACTAGAAAATTTAATAATCTAGTATCACGAATGCTTGAAAGTTAAATATTGTGCGTTAAAATAACTGTTGACCTACCCAAAACGGGCGCCTATGACCGGTACTAGAAATTCTAATAGAGAAATAGAGATTAAAAAAAAACTAATTCGAAAAACTATTATTTATTTTCAACTAAATCGATTTACAATACTTTATACATATATCTATTATTATTGGCATAATGATATTACATATGTATTAAAAAATAGCCTTCTAGCTGATTCCGCTTCGGAGATTGCAAGCTCTGGACTCCATCCGGTCACAAATACTTAGAAAAGTAAATTTTGATTTATAAAATACTAACCCAACCTCCAAATTTCTTCTTTAGGTGCCGTCTCAAATGTAGGTTGGCTATTCTACATCTGACTTTTTGTTTTAAGCCCAAGGTTTCATTTATGCAGATATCTAGATCCATTATTTTGCCATTTACTAATATGTTTATGTTTGGAGTAATCCCTTTCCGTATCAAAAAGATTTTTGTCAAAATTAAACAAGTAGTAAAAAAGTAACAAAGAAGAACAAAAGTAACAAGAAGTAACAAAATTAAAAGACATAAATTCAATTAACTTTACTTTTTTCCGTGGTTTAAGAGAAGAAGAAATAAAGATGAAGTCGCAGTGAAATCTTTTCAAAAAGTAAAAAGACTCATAGAACGTAAATAAAATTAACAAGTGAGGATCAGTTAGATTGGTTACTTGTGATTAATTTCACACTTTTTTCTTGGGAGATTTTTCTCCAGTGTGCACTCTCAAATGTGTTTTCAAATAACCTACTCGACTAAATTGCTTAAAACAAATTTCACATTTGCAAGCTTTTTCTCCAGTATGCACTTTCAAATGTATTTTGAAATTACTTTTAGTACTAAACTGCTTAAAACAAATTTCACACTTGTAAGATTTTTCTCCAGTGTGCACTCTCAAATGTGTTTTCAAATGATTTGCTCGACTAAATTGTTTAAAACAAATTTCACACTTGTAAGATTTTTCTCCAGTGTGCACTCTCACATGTGTTTTCAAATTATCTGCTCGAGTAAATTGTTTAAAACAAATTTCACACTTGTGAGGTTTTTCTCCAGAGTGCACTCTCAAATGTGTTGTCAACTGACCTGCTTGACTAAATTGCCTAAAACAAATTTCACACTTGTAAGATTTTTCTCCAGTATGCACTCTCAAATGTATTTTCAAATAATCTGCTCGACTAAATTGTTTAAAACAAATTTCACACTTGTAAGATTTTTCTCCAGTGTGCACTCTCAAATGTGTTTTCAAATTATCTGCTTGACTAAATAGCTTAAAACAAATGTCACACTTGTAAGATTTTTCTCCAGTGTGCACCCTCAAATGTATTTTTAAAATACTTTTAGTACTAAACTGCTTAAAACAAATTTCACACTTGTAAGCTTTTTCTCCAGTGTGCAATCTCAAATGTGTTTTCAAATAATGTGCTCGACTATATTGCTTAAAACAAATTTTACACTTGTAAGATTTTTCTCCAGTGTGCACTTTCAAATGTGTTTTCAGACGATCTGCTCGACTAAATTGCTTAAAACAAATTTCACACTCATAAGGATTTTCGCCAGTTGCAACTTTCATATTTTCATTTAATGTTTTTCTTTTGGAGTGTTGGCTTGCATAATTGCTTTCATAATATGAATCTTCAATTAGTGTCTCCATAATTTCCATTTTTTGTTCATCTTGGACATAACCTAAAATATAAACCAACTATACTATAAATACCTATTTGAGTATAAGTGAAAATGAATGCAATAATCAAATTAGGGCATAATAAAATTTAAGACAGCAGAAGTAGTGGATTATATAAATATGTTTTAGAATCCTGCGTTTCTGTCTTCTATATGTATAATAGTCAGCAATATTGTCTTTTAATGTGTACCTCAACTCATTCAATATTATGTGTAAATATGCATATACTTATGCACATAGAACTAGCAGAATGGCCTACTTTCGGATTTGTGGACTGTACCCGAATTCTCCTTAATATGAAATAATGTACTTGTTAAATAATGACCAAAAAGTATAGACAGGTCTCTACAAAGTATCACAAAAGATAATATATTCAATATTGGTGGATATTTCTTTTAAATTTTTTCATAAAAGTTAACATAAGTAAATATATACATATATACAGTGTAGGTAAAAGATTATGGTCGGTATGGTAAAATTTAACGGGATATCTAACACAGACATAAAATCATATTTTCAGCGAATAGACAAAGATAACATTCATATTTCCCATTGGTATCCCCTCCATATATCTTATTGACGTCCATTGCCCATTAGTGAGACGAGTAGTTCCGATCATAAGCAACACGAAATATTTAGGTGGTAGGTGTGTTCTTTTTTAGAATACGCGTAGAAATAATATTTCAAAATTTCTATTAATGTTAACTTAATAATATGTTTAATTTAATTTGTATAAATGCATTATAAAGCGTTTATATGCAGAACATTTGTTCGGAACAAACTAACTATAATCGAACGAAGGTGAAATTTTGGCATAAATTGGTAACACTTATTTGACAGTTGCGGTGTTGACTTTTTTAGTATTTTATTATTTTGAATTTTAAAGTGAATACCTCTTGTTTTATATTTTTACCTATTTAATAAAATCTGGTCGTTTTAGAACAAAATTAGTGTGTTTTATTTCAAAAATGTCAGGTAAGAATTTAAATAGTCGTTGTAAAGAGATGGTAATACTTTTGCAATAATTATGTGATCTATTTGATTTAAAATGGAGTCAGGATTTTTTATGCTTTAGCAACTATGTCAACTTCGATCTCTGACGTGCATCGGTATGTAAATTAGATGAAGCATATTGGCTATTATCGTTTATGTGTATAAGTATTGAAGTGAAAGAAACTAACAAAGGGTATATTTATTATAACTTGAAAAATAAATTAAACAATACAAATAGTACTTACATTTACATTACACATTATTAAATCGCGAATCGTCTAAATTGACATTTAAAAACATAAGTTTTTCCACTTTTCTTGTTAACCGTGTTCTTATTTTATTTAAAATTAAATCAGATTTTGAACATGTTTTCACAAGGAACAGATTTTTTTACAATACTACAATATTTTATGAATATAGTGGTTACTTTGGGATATATGGCGATGGTTTTTCCACCACTGTAATGGATATACGAGAATACACTCGAATACACCTGTATCGAGAATACACTCGATACAGGTGTATGTTTAGATGAGTCATGTCCAATTAATCCATTAAAAATACACTATGGACTAAAGTCATCTTTATCAGTTTCTTCTTCTTGTTCTGGTTTATTTTCAATAGTACAATCTTCTTTTTCTTTTTTTTTTATAAAAGTAACCAGCTTCTTAACTCTTTATTTTGTTTTTTTATAACTAGGTATTCTGATCAACAAATGAGTTTTGATTTATGATTGATCTGCATTTTCGATTTCAAATCTTTATTGATAGTTCGTCAAAGGATTTATTTATTGTAAATATTCAATTAAGAATTCTTTTTCTTAGTCAAAATTATTGACCTAGTATAAGAATAATTTTATTTTCAAAAATGCACATTTGTAGAAGATGCAGCTTTTATGATCCACTTTCTGAATATTGCAATGATTGAAACTTCTCCTGACGAATTTCTGTCCGTTTCGACTACTTCTACTACAAGTACTGACACGCTGCCACCAAACCCAAGCGCCAAAAGGTGATGCATACTTCCATTAATAAAAATATAACAAAAGAAACAAATAGATATGGATTTACTAAACCTATGCAAATACTCGTTCATCCGTTTTCCATAGTTGAAGAACGAGCTTTTATAAAGTTTGCAGGGTGGATTCCTGGATATAAACCGCCAACAAGAAAAACTTTTGTCAGGTTCATTACTTCAGGAATGTTATACCAAAACTGAGCAAATTATTAGATCAGAAGTTGTTAAAGAAGTAGAAAATATCTGTATTACTACTGACCTCTGGACATCTGGAGTAACTAAACGTTACATCGCATTAACAGGACAATATTTAACCAAAAATTTACAATTTAAAACGGTTTTATTAGGCTGCTGCCATTTTTCTTTAACCCTTTGCGCCCACATTGTTTTTTTCTCATTTTTTCTAAAATAAAAGAAATTTCGGAAACTTAATTAATTAAATCAACACTTTTTCTGAAAATTTAAATTTAATAGTAACAAATATTACAAAAAAAGTATGGTTTCACCGTGAAACCACTGGGACACAAGTCACTTATTCAATGGTATGGAATTTTTGGAAACAATTTTTATTGTCAGATAAACACAGACCAATATCGCATGTTTGACAAAACCAGCGAGTCCGATGAACCTTTGCGGTTGTACTGCATAACCCACATCTTTTTGATGTTCCATGAAGAGGCAAATGAGCCACTCTATCGTATCTAACTTCAATAGGTACGTATTTTTTGAAAGTATTTACTGCATGTTTTGGTCCCTTTTTTGGGGTATCTGTATTAGCACCAATAAGACCTGTAACAACGGCTAATCGGAATTCTTTTAAGGATAATGCACGTCCTGGACGTCTACATTTAAATATGATAAACGCATTAGTTACTGCTAAATGAAGTAAATGGAAAAAATGCGATGCCACCATTTCTTACTTTTTCTATTTATTTCGTATAGACTCTTCAGCATATCCGCCTTATCCACCCCACCCATATATTTGTTGTAGTCTTTTACAACTGTTGGTGCAGCCACAGTTTCTTTGGAACCATTCTTCTGTCTTCTTTCGACAGATACCATTTCAGTAGGATCATGAAAGTTGGACAAAAAATTGATCCCCTTCTTATCTTTCCACCTAGTGAAGACCATTTTATTGGAAGCCTGCCGCCAATCTGTTTCTCCTCGATCCATCTGTTTTTCGTCTACAATATCTTGTGGCAAATTAGCACGATCAGATCTTACTGTACCACATGAGTAAATATTGTTCTCCAATAAATATTTCATAAGAGATACCGACGAAAAATAGTTGTCAAAATAAACCTTGTGTCCTTTGCCAACAAGAGTTTTTGTGAGATCTTTCACAACACGTTCACCTAAACCAGTTTCCACCTTTACGTTGTCTACTTTGCCAGTGTATATTTGGAACTCGTGAACATAACCAGTCACAGCATCAGCACGTACCCAAAGTTTGTACCCCGTTTTATGGTTTTTTTGGGCATATACTGCTTCAAAGTGGAACGGCCCTTGAAACGAATCATACTTTCATCGATAGACTGATGCTCTCCTGGTTTATAGTACTGTTGAAAAGATTCCAGTAGCTCTTCTAAAATCGGACGTATTTTATAAAGTTTATCGTAATTAGGAGTTCCTCTATCAGGCTGAAGGGAATTATCATTCAAATGAATATGCCCAAGTAACCAACTAAACCTGTTTCTGTTCATTATTTTCGAAATACAGTTTTCTCTCAAAATATCCTGTGAAGACCAGTAATCTCTGTAGCTAGGTGATGACTTGATACGCATAAGGATATTTACAGCTAAAAATTGTAAAATTTCACGTTTAGATGTTGGCTTGAACGGTTTACCTTCTTGAGTCGCATACAAATTCGTTTGAAACACTAAATTTTGCAGTATATTTTCATTCATTAAGAGCAAAAAAATTTCATGGGGATATTCTATTGTACTCTCAACAGATGGTCCATGTTCCATATTGAAAGGAATAATAGTATTTGGAATGAATTGTTTATTCCAAATAAGGCCTGGATTTTTTGATATATTTTTCTTTTCTGTCACTTTAGATGTTTTCTTAGTATTTTTAGCAGGTTCATCTACCTTCCGTTTTCCTTTCGAATCACTCTTTTTTATTAGTTGTATTGGCACCTTGCGTGTTTTCTCATCATCGTCACTGTCCTCTTCATCTTCGCTACTTTCAATTGTTCTCAAAATCTTTGGAGGGACAAGTGTAACACTCATAGATTTATTTCCGTTTTTGATAGTGGTCGATAATATGGTGATGTCTGATAGAATTTTTATTTTTTTTTGGTGGAGATGTTTCTAGAATAGTATCTCGATGAACCACTGGTAAATCCTCGGAGTCACTATCGGAACCCGAACTGACAATTGACTCCTTATCTGAGGGTATTTCTGCCAATAAATCCTCCAAATCGTCTTCGGACAACATTTCTAGTTGCTTATAACTCCACTTGTTACGTCTCATGGTACCTGAAATAAAGAAAATGTAGTTGCCCACTGGTTTCACTGTGAAACCGTATTTTTGGTGTGACCAAAAATGATACAAAAATACATCTTTGGTTACATATTTTATTCTAAAGAGTAAGTACAGGTCTATGTCAACATGATAAATAACTTACCCGTAATTATTTTTGCTATTTTTTATCAAAAAACAGTCAAAATTGTAAGAACTCCAAACATATGATTTACGTGTTGTGACACTACCGCCATCATACCAAAAAATTCTAACTATACAGAAAACTAAAACGTTTTGACTTCGAAGTTCATCTATTGAAATATAGATAACACTGCTAGTCATCGAGCAAAAAGATAAAAGAGGGAATCTAATCGTTATGAAAAGGAGACCAAAAAAGTGGCCTCTGATGGCGGACATATCCGGAAATGCAAAGGCGCGTAAATTTAAATTTTCCAACACTTATTAACAATAGCTATAAAATATTTTTCAGACGAGAAAGTTTTAATTAAATATTAACGATAATAGTCTAAAAAGTGACGTAATTGGTAAAAAACTTCAATATAAATAAAATTTCATGTGACAGTTGGGACAAACAATAACATAACCAAACTAAATTTGACTTCTCAAACAAGGAAAGAGACTGTCTTTCCTTGTTTAAAGTGGCCTCTCAAGATAGCACTTCCTGTCTAACAATATTTTTGTCCCCACTACCTTTACATTCCCTCTTTTATCTTTTTGCTCGATGCTGCTAGTACGGCTACGTAGTGAATCCAGTGGGTCAGCTGAGCACATTGGTGTGACGAAATTGGTGGTTTCGCGGCGAAACCAATGAGCCGCAAAAATTAGTGAAATAATTAATCAGTGGGGTCTAAAACGAAAAGTAAATTTTGCAGTAACTGATAATGCCTCAAATATGGTCAAAGCTATTAAAAATGTTTTGGAATAAAAACATTTATTGGGACGCACTTAAATACTGTCGTGTACAAATAAATAAAATAAAAAGTCTTTTTTCGGCAATTCGGAAAAAAACACATTTCAAAAAAGTACCTTATCTTCAAAAACCTTTTAAAGTATCAGTTACAACATAACAAAGTTCCCAAATGGCCAATCCAAGATGTGAAAACTAAAGTTCATTCAAATTCGACGTGCATTAAAATTAAACAAAACCAGGCTATGCTACGTAGGTAGGCGTGCGGTTTTGCTTTCATATTACCTATTCCCTATAAAATTAATAAAACAGTATGTACAATTAAAGATTTGTTTACTATGAACAACGAAGTTAAAATATACAATGTTAGTATTATTTTCAAGGAAATTCAAAATTAGCTTCCCTACTCTAAAATAAGAAAAACTTATGGTTTGACAAAAATAATAAAGCAGTAATTGCAACGTTGTTTTGGCACTTAAACGATCGAAATCGAAACATCAAATACACTGTTTTTTTAGTGCGTTAGTTCGCTTCAAAAGTAATATCTTATTATTATGTTTTCAGTTTTTATTTGAAAAACAATAAAACTCACGTGATCCAGATTACAAATTTTACCAGAAATTGAAATCCCATTTTACATAAATTTCGTAAATTTGAATACAGATATACCTTAACTTAAAATGTTTTCATAAACGAAAATTTTGTATTTAAAAAAATAAGGTATTGCACTTGGAGAAGTGCCGCCAGAAGTAAAAACTTCTGGCGGCACTTCTCCAAGTATCTCCGCGTAAATTATGAGTATTAATATCTAAGATATATTTACTACAAGTAAAAACATAAATTGCGTCGAAATTATGAGTATTAATATCTAAGAGTTTCCGGTTTAAACGGGGCTGCCAGACTTGAACTGAGCTCTTAATCGCACCCCATTCGTTTTTAAGGAAAACGAAGTTTCAAACAAAAACCTACGCAAATGTCCGAGAAAATCATTCGTCAAAAATAAAAACATTCTACATATCTGACTAATAAATAAAACAAAAAACTCACAGTGTAAATTAATATTTTACTCAGAACCAGAGTCTGGCGTGCTGCTCTCATTAACTACGTTAATTATCAGTGGTTCAACTTGGGTCTCAATAATATTGTCAAGATCCCACATCGTTTGTTCCCACATTGAAAATTTAAACGTAGTATTCTTCTCTGCAATATAATTTTTTAAGTCTGCCCAAATTAACTCAATTGGATTAAGCTCGCAGTGGTATGGCGGAAGCCTCAATACTATTTGATTTTTTTCTTTACCCATTTTATTTTTACTTAGTATATTCTTTTTTATGGTTATTTACAATAGCCAAAAGCTCGACTTTTAGACGCGAGTTGTCAAAATTTATATTATTTGATCGTAGCCAATTTTTAATGTCCGCTTTCTTCGACGCGGTTGTCCTTATTTTTTCCACTCTTCTTGAGTGGTACTGTGCATTGTCTAAAACAATAACTGAATTCTTGTCTAATTTTTCTAATATCGAAAAGAACCACTTCAAATGACTCGCCAATCATCTCTTCATGATAGTCGCCAGATTTTTTTGACTCGAAAGCCCATAAAGCATCAGGAACAAACCCGTCCTCACTACCAATGTGACAAATGATCAACCTCTTTCCTTTACCTAAAAATAAAGCGATTTTTAATTTACTCTTGAACTGGAAATTAACTACTATAGTAAATGCAAGACAATTATCGTTACAGGTCATTACCTTAAAACATATGATACTGTCTTACATTATCTATAAACGATAACGAAGAATAATTTTTAACTTCATAACTTCGTACCTTTAAAGTGAAACCGGCTGTTACCATTATTTACTGGACGTGACGTGAAACTTTTAACAGACATTTAAACATACCTGATAGATTTTTTAATCCAGTCTACAAACCATCCAGAAAGGCTTGCCTCGAAGAAACGATAGACTAGACTTATCGACCCAAAGATTAGATTTCGTTTATACAGCATTAACCCACGTCTCATCTAGGTAATATATCTTACGACCATCATTTCGGTAAGCTGTAATTTTCTTTAAATATTACCTCCTCCACAAAACAATCTCATCTTTTTCTAACAACGTGCTCTGTCTTTCTCGTTTTTTATACTTAAAATTAAGTGTCTTAAGAACTTTATAAAATGTTCCTCTAAAAAATATCCTCATTAACTTCTCTTAAAACTTTGTCTACAGTAGTAATCTCATTTCTAAAATAGAATGCATGTTTGTGAAAATTTGCTATTTTGTTTTATTGGACACGAGTTTGTGTTTTGTTTTTATTTTGTCCGTTTGGTGGGAAACCGCCATTATATATTACATTTAATTTTAAAACAATTTTTACACATTTAATTTAATTTTATTAATTCAATGCATTACAATAGCGAATTCGCATTATTATGTTGTTGGAAAACCTCATTCTAACATTTATTAATTTAATTTTATCTTTGTTATTCTTCTGATCATAAAATATAAATGATAACATTTATTATAAATATAAATGAATAAATTCAAGCACTACAATTCCCTGACGCACGCCCCGGCTAAAATATTATCACTAGAACAACAGTGGTCCAACTAAGTTATAGCAATTCTTCCGCATACAAGGACTAGTAAATGATATGTATGCTGTTAATACGTGAGTTTCGTATACGATATATATTTATATAGTTTATGAGGTGGATATTATGTACGTTTATACATTGTAAATCTTGATTTGGGAGTGCTCCTCTTAATATTCATAAAGTTGATAATATGTCTTGGTTTGTTTACTGCTACTGCATCTTTAAGTTAAATTGGGTTTAGGTAGAACTTCATCTATTACATGTTAAAAAGAATGACTGAGTTAGAAGAGGCAATCCGTTCCACATTGGTTTTAGTTAATACAGACTTAGACTTAGACCAAATCTAAATAATGAAGACTGGATTATTTGTTCTCAATTTTCCCAAATTTTTACGGCCTTTTAAAGAAATAACAAGTACAATAAGTGGCCAAAAATACTTAAAGGGTAGTTCAGCGATTGTTATGGTATGCTGCCTGCAAGAATCTTGCAATAAAAGTTTAACAAATGGTAACCTTACATCCATAGTATCCTACGTAGTACAATTACTAATATCGGCTTTAGCAAAAGATTTAGAGGGATAGAACAGAGTGGCACATTGTCATTATGTACATTTATGGATTCACAATTTAAAGTGCAGGGATTTTCTGATAAAAATGCAGCTAAAAAACAAAAGAGTTAAGAAGCTGGTTACGTCTATAATTAAAGAACAAGAAGATTGTACTATTGAAAATCAACCAGTACAAGAAAAAGAAGCTGATAAAGATGACTTAAGTCCATGGTATATTTTTAATCAATTAATTGGACATGACTCATCTAAATGTACACCTGTATCAAGAGTCCATTACGATGGTGGAAAAACCATCGCCATGTATATCCTCACTTAACCACTATATTCATAAAATATTGTAAATGTAAACACATGTTCAAAATCTGGTTTAATTTTAAATAAAATTTATAATAAATATATCCTTCATTAGTTTCTTTGCACTTCAATAAATATACACATAAACAATGTCCGAAGTGGAAATCAAAATGTTTTATTACACTTATTGTAAAGTAGAGTTGTGGCATATTCAAAATAAAAAACAAAATCTACACCTAACGGTAGAAAGGCTTAGGACTAAGTAAGTTTGACAACATTGAATTTCCCCTTTTTTATTATTTCAACTCAATTTATTTTTGGCGATATAAAGGGGAGACCTAATATACCCCTCTCTTTTTAACAGGTGTTTCTCACTCCATCTCACGTAAGCTACTTACTGATCATAAACTTTTCCCATACTGGACAAAGGTATATAAAATATTACAAATTCTTAAACAATCTTCCATTTAAAAATATTTTCTTCTCACATTACTTATGCCCTATAAGAGCATTAGACATTTAAGAATAAAAAAATTTAAAAACTGTAGAACCTGTAAAAAATATCTATCAGATCAAGCTGGTCAAAACAGAATGATTCAAAAGCCACAAAAAATCTTACCTTAAGAAACTGCCTAAAATTGGGAAAAGATATGCATGTTAAATTTTTTTTAATTTTCTATTATTTCTACATTATTTTCGTAACCATAATCATAGTTGTATTATTATTACATAATTACATATAACAATTATCATAATTGTTCTTTTTATTGTATTTCTACCAGTACAGTATTTGCGTTTTTCAATAAATAATAAAATTTAAGTATATGGATAGAAATTATAACATTTATGTAAACCATTAAAATTATTCTTTACTTTTATTGCTCAACAGACCATGTAGGCTTAATGTTAAAATACAAACAAATCCTTAGCATACCTATTTAAAAAATATACAAATTGTCCACAAAACTAGCTACTAGCTTAGAGTAGACTTAGATAGTAAACCTTGTGTAGTAAACTACCTTTTTGCAGAATTAGGCTTCTATTTGAATAAAACGTGACAATAGATTGACAAAAAATTATTTGTGTACTGACAACTGTCACAACATTAAGAACACTAAATTATACTACATACATTCAACCAGCCCTATTTTTAGTTATGCCTATATTTTTGGTTTTCAATGCTAGATTCAATGCTTTTCATATAACTCTATAATATAATTGTATCTTTTGCCTTGACCATCTCCTTCAGGATATGGCGTTGTTTTACTTGAAGATGCTTCTTTAGAGTGTAAATAATTAATAAACTCTTGTGAAGTAAAGCTAGTTCCCCTGTCAGAATGTATATATGCCAGCATTCCATATAAACAAAATAGTTAATTCAAAGATTTAAGTACTGTCTGACTAGATGTATCTGAGCCTGGAAAAACTCATAAAAATCTTGAAAATTCGTCAAGAATTGTAAGCATATAGGAATTTCTATAAGAACTGGGTATTGGACCTTTAAAGTCAATGTTCAATCTTTTAAACTGAGCTGGTGATTTTATTAAATGTTTACCATCTTCTTTCTCACAAAATCTGGTTTTAATTTCTGCACATATTGGACAAGAGGTAATTACTTGTTTAATTTCATCTATAGAATAATGTATCATTTAACTAAGCACTTAATTTGTAATTATCTCATATATGCCCTTAAATTGTATTTAAGCTCAAAATATTAATATTGTTCAGAAGCTATTTTAAGCCACAATTTTACTTTAAAATTAATCTGTTACTAACCTTTTTCAGTTTTTTGGTTTTCTTCAAATAGGTTTATTTTATGTCCATGTTGTTCTATTTCAGTATTTATGGAACATTCCTTTAAGTCTAAATAATCATATGTGTCATGTGAAGTGTGTCTATTGGATTCCTCTGGTATTTCACATTTAAAGCCATCCAAAAGAGAATCATCAAATTCATTATACTCTATTTCTAGTTTACACGTTTTCTCGCTAAATTCTTTTTTTGGTACTTCCATTTTCTATTTGATTACACTTGATTTTATGTATCGAAATACCAATTTACTATTTACCATACCAATCACAATATACCATTTTTAAAAGTATGATTTTCACATTTGGTCCCATTGAAGATAGCCTCAAATTAGCTGTCATGCTGTCCTGTCAATTAAGTTACACAGAACGAAATCACAGAATAATACACAAACAGAATACCCACTCTCCACGGAAAATTAAGTACGCGCATCTCCTCCGCGCAGACGTTCCGCCATGTTTTAGGAGGATTTTAAAGAAATTAGTGTTGTTTATGTGGTGTGCATGGAAAAATTAACCAGGTTTATTTGACTTACGGCAATCATAAGCTGGATTTATAGTTTGACGGACTGTAGACGCAGACGCACTGGAAAAAGATCAACATAGACTTTTGTGTACTCCTATTTATAAATGAACGTAAACGCAAGACGGGACGTAAGCGAAACGCACTGTAACGGAAGAGTTGGTCAACTTTCAACCAATTTCAACTTTTACAGTGCGTTTCTTAAGCTGGATTTATAGTTTGACGTACTGTAGACGTAGACGCACTGGAGACGTAAGAAACGGACTGTAAATATTTTTTCAATTTATAAATGGACGTAGTGGAATTTTTGCGCATGAGTAGACAAGAATTGGCGACCCACAACATTAAATATAACCTATAAATTATACAATTATAGGAATCAGAATTCATAATAAAACAAAGGGTGTGTGTTTATACTATTGTTTATTATAATATTTTTGTTTATCCTTTTTGCGTGTTAGAATGGATTGTGAAATATACGAAGGTATGCTCCTTGGCGCTGTAGGATTGCTGCTGTGCTGTGTGCAGTAGCATCGCAAAAAACTAGAAGGACAATAATAAGGCGACCAAGGCGTTATAAAACAAGACCAATAAACCGTAATAGAAAAATAGAGAATACTTATAATTATTTTTTAAAGATGAAGACAGAAGATCCAGATCAATTTTTGGCATATTTCAATATTGGTGCAATGAACATAACCCATTCTTTCTTTTGATTGGTCAGACGTAAGAAACGCACTGTAAAAGTTGAAAGTTGACCAACTCTTCCGTTACAGTGCGTTTCGCTTACGTCCCGTCTTGCGTTTACGTTCATTTATAAATAGGAGTATACAAAAGTCTATGTTGATCTTTTTCCAGTGCGTCTGCAGTCCGTCAAACTATAAATCCAGCTTTACGTCTGACCAATCAAAAGAAAGAATGGGTTATGTTCATTGCACCAATATTGAAATATGCCAAAAATTGATCTGGATCTTCTGTCTTCATCTTTAAAAAATAATTATAAGCATTCTCTATTTTTCTATTACGGTTTATTGGTCTTGTTTTATAACGTCTTGGTCGCCTTATTATTGTCCTTCTAGTTTTTTGCAATGCTACTGCACACAGCACAGCAGCAATCCTACAGCGCCAAGGAGCATACCTTCGTATATTTCACAATGATTCTATAATTGTATAATTTATAGGTTATATTGAATGTTGTGGGCAATGACGTATAATATATAGACTCGGTGAACGCTTTAAAAAGTGTCCAAAACATGAATACCTTTGTTATTGTTTATTGTTTTGATACGAAGATGCACGAAGTTCATGATTTCTTACGAAGCATCACGAAGTTGATCTTGTGTTTGAAAACATCATGGACGTACTCCATTTTGTGTGACAAGCAAATTTTATTTTAAATTGTTGATAGTTATTTACTTACTATTTTAGTAAAATGCCATACTATTTTATCAAAATAATTATTTCTCTTATAGACGGGAACAAAAAGAAATCATAAATATTTAATTTTAATTAAAAAAATAATTATTGTCATTAACTTATAAATGAGCACGCCGCTGTTGTAATAAACATACCTTCAACCTTCAGCCGAGATCTTTCGGACACTCGATTCTATAGCGAGAATAGGGGACTGCGTAGTCTATATATTATACGTCATTGGTTGTGGGTCACCAATTCTTGTCTTTACTCATGCGCAAAAATTCCACTACGTCCATTTATAAATTGAAAAAATATTTACAGTCCGTTTCTTACGTCTCCAGTGCGTCTACGCTACAGTACGTCAAACTATAAATCCAGCTATAGATATACTATACAATTATATTAACATTGTTAAATATAATAACATAAATATAATATAATTAAACATAAATTTAAACAATTACATAACCACACAAATCATATGTCTGTGTCCTCCTAAAACATGGCGCGCGTGCTGAAAAACTTCAAAGGCGGCATCTGAGAGTGGCCCTTCTGATTGTTTATTATTCTGTGACGAAATGTTGCGTTGGCAGTGTTGCCATGATCTTATAATGTATATGTTATAACTATACTCTGTTTTTTAACCAGGAATAAACCAAAAAGACAGATTCACACCCAAGAAAGTTACTAGAAAAGTCACCAAATACATCTTCTTTTTTTGTTGTATATCTCGGGCTTGCGGTTATCGAGTAATCAATATCGGACAACCTTACACGTCAATTCTAACCTAACTTAATGTTTTAATAATTTTTTTTAAATTCACTTCCAATTATATTATAATTATTACAATAAAAAAGACGTTTTCACATTTGGTTCCATGTATATATATTTAAATATCGGGTGATCCAGTTTTATAGATCTTTTGAGTCGATGGTACTTAATTTAGAGAATATTTTGATCCAGAGAGTCAATAATGTTACAGATCTAAGTATGGTTTTTCTCAGAAATTTGACTTTTAATTTGCAAATAGATCTTATATGCAACAAAGCTATGCAAATACATGTATCAAAAAGTTAGAGAGAGTTTAAAGATTTCTGAAATACTGTTCTTTTAAACTGCGTAGACCATATTCTTATTCTAGTGTGATTATTTCTTGAATCTAGGTTTTTTTTACCAAAAGAATTAACTTTGACTTTGATCATTATTTTTAAGTTTAATAATCCAATCTCCTGAATTGCTTCAGCCAGTTTGTTTTACATATTCCTTCCCATTCACTGCTTTAAAATTGACTTTTTCATGTTTCATATCACAGAATAAATTATGGTTCAAATATAGGTGTGGTCCTACTTTTCATGCATGGTAATCAGTTACCTCATTAGATAGATTTAACTTATGTATGAATATCTTAAGGATCTATTTGAAGCACTAAAATGCAAAACAATAAATTTGTATATAAATAAGTGTGTACTTGAAATTTCTTTAATGCTGGATTCTTGTTTACTTTTGACAATGAGTTTATTCCATTTGTTATCAATAAATAAAATTGACTAAAATATACTGGATTTCTGTGAGATAATCAACTAATTTAATCTATTATGTTACATTCTAGTATAATTTTGTAGTTTTCTTGTGATGATCTACAACAGGAAGAACAAAACCAACTTTATCAATACAATCAAAGTAAAACACAACATTACTAATGTTCTTTTATTGTGATGAAAACAAAATGAAAATGCTTCTTACCAAGTATACACAAATTTAAAAGATAGTTGCCGTTTTTCTTATAATTAGATATAAATATCATACATTTATAAATTTATAAACACTGTAAACTCTATTATATATATATATATATATATATATATATATATATATATATATATATATATATATATATATATGTTATGAGAAAATATTAACCTTGAACTAGCTTAAGTTCGCCGACTTCAGATTTCATCATTTCATTCCCATAGAAACAGCTGAGCACGCAGTAGAACTTTGTACGAACCGTTGGCCAATATTCATGGGAACAGCGATTCAGCACTTCATACCAAACCTATAAATTGCCATTCTCAGATGCCGGGACCACTCTTAGCTGCAACTTCGACCAGTCCAGTTATTGTAGTCATTTTAAATTCATTTAATTTTGTACTATTATTTAATATTTAATTTGTAACAAATAAAGTTCTTTTTTAAAAAGTTAAACTCGTGATTAGTGATCTAACAATTGGCGCAAAGTCAGTAGGATCCGAAAAACGTTGCTAGAACACGTGTATACTCACTGGCAGCGGCGGATTCTCATCCCTTAACGGAACAAAGAATCTACGGAAGTCCTCACTCCTGTGATCTACGGAAGGAACACCTGGTGAAGCCCCTGGTAGCCGAGCAGAGAGAACAAGACGACCCTTAAAGAAGAAGACATCTCCGAACAACCTCACTCCTGTAATCTACGGAAGGAACACCTAGTGAAGCCCCTGGTAGCTGAGCAGAGAGAACAAGGCGTCCCGATGTTCTTCTTTATGTAAGTGGATTTTGAATCATCTCGTTAATAATTTTGTTTTAATAATTTACGAAATTGACTATACTGCAAGTCAATTAATCAAGATACAAAAAATAATACAAGTTGATTATCTAATATTTGAAATTATTGATATTGACATATTTCTTTTATACTATTTTATAATTACTGATATTTTATTCACATATTTTTTTTTACTTGCTATATTTTTGGTATATTTTCTTTTGATATATTTTTATTTGACATATTTGATACATTTTTACTTGATATATTTGATACATTTTTATTGATATATTATTTGATATTTTAAATTGATACATTTTTGTCCTTTATATATACCACCACATTTTTTTTTCTCTCCCTTATACACTGATATATTTTATACTTCTTCATACTTCTATTTTTCATTTTCATTTCAAAATATCTCGAAAAATGCCCGAGACACGTTCCCAAACTCAACAAGAAATCGAACCATACAAGCTTTCGGAAATATTTTCCATTATCCCAGAATTTGAAGGCGATCCGATTTCTCTTTCTACATTTTTAGATGCGTGCGACTGTGCCTTTAAAATGGCCACAGGCTATCAGCGCGTTCTATTAACGATTCACGTAAAAAATAAACTCAAAGGTAAAGCTGCACAGCTTATTAATTCTAGAAAACCACTTTCCTATACAGAAATAAAACAATTATTAAATCTACATTTCGGAGACAGTAGAGACCTGACCTCCTTAATACAAGACTTACAAAGACTAAGACAACTATCTAACGAATCTCCTCTAACTTTCTTTAACCGCTTACAAGTTTTGAATGCAAAAATGCACGCCTCGATCCAAATAGCAAATTTATCCCCAGATCAAAAAACCGCCCAATGTGACTTAATCGATACCATGGCCCTAAACACACTTTTAACCGGTTTAGAACCCCGTCTAGGACAAATTATTAGGGCTAGTAATCCAAAAGATCTCATTGAAGCAAGCAATCGTATTAGACGCGAACTTCAATTGTCATATTTTGAAGAACAAAAATCTAATTCTAGATCAATTATTCCTAAACCCTCTCAACCAATGAGAAGACCCCCATCTCAGTTTACAAAATGTACAAATTGTGGCCGCATTGGTCATCTAAATACTGAATGCCGCTCTTCACGTTTCGTAAAGCCAAACCAAACTTTTTCTAGGCCACACGGTTACCAAAACCAATATAATAATGGACCTAATAACTATCAAAACAATCAGAACCCTAATAGGAATCAATATTCTTCCAACAATCCAAATTTCAACCAACAGAGACCTTCCTTTTTATCTCAAAATCAAAATCAAAATCGTCCATCTGTTATTCAAAGAAACCCAAACTTCCAACGGGCACATGTCTTAAACGAATACCCTGACGAAATAACGACTAACTATTACACAGATAATTATTATAATACCGATAACTATGAAAACTATGACACAGATTATTATACAGAAAATAATCCACAAACTGATAACTTTTACGAAACCAATAACACACAAGATTATCAAAATTTTCTTTCACTTCCGAATCAAAATCATCCTCCCGATCATACGAACCACTCAACGGATATTACGAATATCCAAGAACAAATTCAAGCACTCAACTTGGACGACTTTCATCCGGACCTCAATTTTCCCGAACAGACATTCATGTAACCCCATTTCATACAATGAGTTCTAAAAATTTATATTATATTAACGATGCTATCAACACTTTCAAACTTTTAATCGACACAGGTGCTGGAATCACTGTTTTCAAAGAAAACACAGCACGCAATTATCATAATAGATTTCCTGAAAACGTTACTATTCAAGGTATAACCGATCAAAAATTGTTAATAACAGAATCTGTCCTAATTCCCTTCACTGACAATAATCCTCACAAAGTCTTTATTTTCAATTTAAACATTGATTTCGATGGCATAATAGGCCTAGACTTTCTAGATCATTATGAATGCGTAATAGATCTTAAATCCCGACAGTTGCATACAAATTTTAAAACTGTCACCCTTCACAAAGTAGGACACGAGACAAACACACCTCAAAACAAAATACCGACACACCCTACAGAAACAAGACAAAACGAACCTAAAATAAAAATTAAATCAGATTCTAAACAGGAATCAAATTTAAAATACCAAAACCCTATAAATGAAAAATACACTATCATAAAAAACCGAGATCAAGACAAAAATCTTGAAAGACCGGAGAGAAAACGAATAAAAGGAACAAACAGAATTACCATTGACAGCCGGACCGAACAAATATGCAAATTAAAATGCAACTTATCGAATACAGATGCCATATTATCAGCTCAAGAAATAGAAAAAGTAAGATTACCTCATGCATTAGTTCATGTAGACGAAAATGGAGAATTCTTAACTTCCGTCCTAAATGCTAATGCAATGCCGAAGACAATCGAATTTTCAGACATTTCAATCGCACCCTTCAAAAATTCCGAGACAATCCTATCCTACAACGGAAACGATTTTGAAGAACCCGTACTAGACAGAACACGAATAATTAGAGAACAACTAAGAATTGATCATCTAAATTGCGAAGAACAAGAACTAATTCTAGATATATGTACTGAATATGCAGATATATTTTATGTCGAAGGCGACAAACTGACCTTCACAAACGAAATCAAACACAAAATCGAAACAAACAACGCTAAACCTATCTTCACTAAATCTTATAGATATCCTCAAATACATAAGGAAGAGGTAAAGGCGCAAATTAATAAAATGCTAGAAGAAGAAATAATCCAGAAAAGCGTCTCGCCCTGGTCGAGTCCAGTCTGGGTCGTACCGAAGAAATTAGATGCGTCAGGAAAACAAAAATGGCGAGTTGTTATTGATTATCGAAAACTTAACGAACTCACAGTACAAGACCGTTATCCTCTACCACAAATATCAGAACTATTGGACCAACTAGGAAGATGCCAATACTTCACAACACTAGATTTAGCGTCTGGATTTCATCAGATCGAAATCGAGCCACAAGACATCCAGAAAACGGCCTTTTCCGTCGAAAATGGACATTACGAATTTGTGCGCATGCCATTCGGACTAATGAATGCTCCATCTACTTTCCAAAGAGTAATGGACAACATCCTTTTAGGAATACAAAACGAAAGATGCTTAGTGTATATGGATGACATAATTATCTACTCACCCACTATTCATGATCACATGTCACGATTAACAGAAGTTTTTAAAAGGTTACGAAAAGCAAACTTAAAAATACAGCCAG
The DNA here is from genome assembly GCA_918026665.1 of Diabrotica balteata. NCBI lineage: Eukaryota > Metazoa > Arthropoda > Insecta > Coleoptera > Chrysomelidae > Diabrotica > Diabrotica balteata. The sequence continues at coordinate 54,512,037 of OU898281.1, forward strand.
ACAAGTGCGAATTTTTAAGAAAAGAAGTAGTATATTTGGGCCACCTTGTAACAGAAAATGGTGTAAAAACAAATCCAGTTAAAATATCTTGCATCAAAAACTTCCCGGAACCAAAGAACACCAAAGAAATAAAATCATTCTTAGGCCTAGCCGGTTACTACAGAAGATTTATTCCAAACTTTGCCAAAATTTCTAAACCACTTACGAAACTACTTCAGAAAGACGTACCTTTTATTTTTAATTCTGATTGCAAAGAAGCTTTTAACGAACTCAAAAATATTTTAACTTCAGATCCAATACTTATATATCCCAATTTTGAGGAACCATTTTTACTAACAACTGACGCTAGTGCATTCGCGATTGGAGCCGTTCTATCGCAAGGCCCTATTGGAAAAGATTTACCCATAGCTTATGCCTCCAGAACATTATGCGGTGCCGAAACAAAATATTCGACTATAGAGAGAGAACTTTTAGCTATCGTATGGGCAGTCAAACATTTTAGACCATATCTTTTTGGCCGAAAATTCACCCTTATTACCGATCATCGACCCCTTACATGGCTTTTCTCGATAAAAGATACCGGAAGCCGATTAGCGCGTTGGCGCCTAAAGCTCGAAGAATACAATTATAAAATAGAACATCGCGCAGGAAAAATAAACAGAAATGCAGATGCCCTCTCAAGGATAAAGATTAACCATTTCAAGGATTGTGCAAACTTTCAATCAAAAATCTCATTACATGCATCGAATGAAGATGACACGGAAACCCAAGAAAACGAAGACGACGATGAAGAAAATATAGAAAAAATGTCCGAAGAACTTGACAAGTTTATCGAACTGTATAGAACTAAATCAATAATCGATTATTCAAAAATTGAAACATCGAATACGAACTTATTAGACAAATCCAACAAAAATATTGTTACATTTTTTTGGCAAAATAAACTTGAAGAACTCCACGAGAAAATAATGGATGACATATTCGAAGAAAACATGGAATATAGTAACCGAAGAATTAATATTGTACACAGCAAAACTGTAAAAGATCGAAAATATTTTATTATACCATTACCGTTTGATCCCGAACGAGTAATATCACATTTATTTCTTATACTTTTTGCAAATAAAGATCAATTCGATGAATCAAAAATATATTGTGTCGAAAATAATCTCGAACTGCCTATCCTAGAGATATTTTCGTATATTTTTGCTGACAAAGAATTAAAATTAAGAATCTGTCAAAATATAATTAAAACAGCCAGCGAAGACGAAATCCTCAAATTCTAGATCAATACCATTGTGGTAAAAATAATTTACATCGAGGAATAAACGAAACTGTCAGAAGAATAAAGCAGAAATACAATTGGAAGAATTTAACAAAAGATGTAGAGAAATTTGTAAAAGCATGTGAAATTTGCCAAAAAGTTAAGATTTGCAGGAAAAACTTAAGTGGACCATTAGTCATAACAGAAACTCCAAAAACACCATTCGAAAGAATAAATATGGATATATTCGAATACCTACTAGGAACTACGCTTTAACTATTCGTGACGAATTGACAAAATTCACGCAAGCCTATCCTTTGGAAGACAAAAAGGCAGTAACAGTAGCCAACACACTCCTACTCTTCTTTCAACACTATGGAACACCACTAAGAATTCATTGTGATTGCGGTCGAGAATTCGAGAATGCTATAATCAAAGATCTATGCGAATTATACGACATCAAACTAACATTTTCTAGTGTTAACCATCCACAATCTAATGGGTCTGTGGAAAGATTTCATGCCACACTCTCAGAAATGATTAGAGCAAATCAAGCCGAGAACCCAAACGATCATCCCTTCACTATACTTCCTTATGCAATAATATGCTATAACAACACAAAAAATAAGACCCACGGTTTCACACCATATGAACTTATATTTGGGCACACTGCAGGCCGACCACCAGAAACTCTATACAATCAAAAAACACTAATGAGCAAGTATATTCGAGACCTGAATAATCGCATGGAATATTTTTACAAAGTAGCCAAAGAAAAAACAGAAAGACAGAAAGAAAAGGCGAAAGTAAGATTTGACGAGAATATTTCAGAACGAAGACCTGATTTTAAAATTGGTGACAAAGTTTACGTAAAGGAATCCCAAATTAAATCAAAATCAGATAATCTTTTTAATGGACCTTTCGAAATCCAAGAAGTTTTTACAAATTCCGCAATTATCCTTAACCCCAAAACTAACCAAACCTCTAAAGTAAATTTTGACAGACTGAAACCTTATTTTGAATAATTTTCCTTTACAGATTCTATGGACTCCTTTCTATCGCCCAATCCCAAATTCTCCTCACTCCAATTAATAACACAATTGGAATATTTTTTCATGAAAAAGGAACTATACGAATATCTAACGACAAATGGACTTTACTTGTTTACAAAGAATTATTCCCTATCAAAACTACAATATCAAACAATGACAGAATTTTGGAAAACCTATTAGAAAAATTTATTAACGTTGATACACCGAGAAAACTTGCCTTTCAAGCCGAAGTACAGACACATGTTAGTCTGCTAAAACAAATCTCAAACTCCGTTAACTTAAAATATAAAGAAATAACCTCCGACATAGTACCTTATAATATACGCCTAAAATGCGGTTTAGTAAATGGTATTGGAACAATCTGGAAATCTATTACTGGAAAGTTAGACGCTTCTGACGGCGAATACTTTAATAAATGTATAAATAAGATAAATTCCGATGAAACTCAAATTGAAAATCTCCTAAAAAATCAAATATCTGTTACCACATCAGTTATAAAAACTTTCAACACTACAATTCAAAAATTGCAAATAGACGAAGAAACCTTTAACAAAGACTTAAAAACTATCGAGACTACACTTCTGGACATTAATAATGACATCTCCTTTTACCAAGCACAATTACAAATACTAGATTTATGTGAATCATTAATGGAAAGTTACGTATTTTTAGAAAATTATTTAAATGATATACTAAATTCTATCACATTCTCTCGCCTGCAAATTCTACATAGTTCTATTATTTCGCCCATAGACTTATTGGACGCATTAAAAGAAATCTCACAGTCATTACAAAATAACGTATTGCCTCTACCCACTTATATGTCAAATATAGCTCAGTATATTGACATAATAAAACTACAAGCTTATCAGCTTGATTCAAAAATTGTTTTCGTTCTCGAAATTCCGTTAGTTGATCCCGAAATATTCACCTTGTATCAATTATATTCAATACCAATATTAGATAATCAAACTGGTTTTCATCATATACTTTTAACTGTTCATAAATACATTGCGCGAGATGATGATTCAATTTCATATGTCTTACCCATGGACACCGAAAATTGCAAACAAATCAGTCAAAACCAAAGAATGTGTACAGACATTCTTCCGTACCCCATAGACACAGATGCTATATGTGAAGCCCAGCTTTTGAAACCTCTTAGCAACTTACCAAAAACTTGCCAGATGTCCATGCTCTTGGCACAAGGTTACAATGTACAGGAAATCAACCGAAACTTATGGTTACTAACCATTTCCGATCTATTACCAGTAACGATCAAATGTGCAAGAAAAGAAGTCACTACACAAATAATCAAAACAAATTCAATCTTAAGATTAATTCCCGAATGTATTGCATTCATCGGCAGTACCAGAATTCATGCTAGAGACCAAATTGAGAAATATACAAATATCACGTATAGAAGTCACCCAGTTAACATACCCTACAGATGCTGTGACCATTTTGAGCCAAAAAGTGACTTATCAAAATTAAAACCACTAAAACTCAGTAAGATCAACGTAGATGACTTAAATATTGCACAACACAAATTGGACCAATATTCAGAAGAACTGGACCATATTATGAGCCAATCATTCATTGAGGAACATCTACCCCTATTCACTATATCAACTTTATAATAATAATAGTCTCCCGTTTTATACCGCACGCGGCTTTGGGAGTATAGCAGGGTAGTCTGCTATATCTAGGGCCTACGGTATACAAGGAAGGTAACATGGCCAGTGCTACGCTTCAACCGCCTATTATTACCCCTGGTTTTACCCAAGGTACTCATTTTATTCAGGCTGAGTCGACCTGGGGCCTATAGACATTTTTAAAAATGCCTAGTTGTTCTTGCCGGCGGTAGGATTCGAACTCACGACCACCGGCATGCGAGGCAAGCACACTACCGCTTGCGCTACGCAGGCCCTTAATATCAACTTTATCCCTGATTATTATCCTAGTTATTCTATACCTTTTCTGCAAATACCGAACCAAAATATTCCCAAAAAAAAATTGAAATACCCCTTTCCCAGGATCAGCCTCCAACTTCATTACCACGCAGAAATTCCATTAGACAGAAACTTCAAAGCTTAACCTCCTTCAGAAGAAGACCCAATGTCCAAGAAGAAAGCGAAGCAGAAACTCCAATTACTCTGTAAAAGTCAAAGCAATGGCATTGACTTTTCACTAATAAGGGGAGCTGTTATATGAGAAAATATTAACCTTGAACTAGCTTAAGTTCGCCGACTTCAGATTTCATCATTTCATTCCCATAGAAACAGCTGAGCACGCAGTAGAACTTTGTACTAACCGTTGGTCAATATTCATGGGAACAGCGATTCAGCACTTCATACCAAACCTATAAATTGCCATTCTCAGATGCCGGGACCACTCACCAAAAAAATCACAAAAAACACAAAAAACCGGCCTCGGCCACCAAAAAAATCAAAAAAATACTAACAAAAACCGGCTTCGGCCACCAAAAAAATTAACAAAAACCACAAAAACCCGGGCACGTAGGGCCCACCACTCTCGAGCATCAAGTCGTCGAGCTGAGCCGGGACTCAGAGCGGGGACTTGATGCCCAGCAAGCAAATTTAGTTTCGCGGATATGCCACAGTAAGATAAACAGGAATAAAGCGGAGATGCGCTGTCCTGAGTTTTCACAATCGTATTAGGAAACCATGTTGGGGTTCTATTACCCAGGACCTCCACATGAAGAGCACTTGGCTGATTGTTGTGCCTCTATAGCGAATCAGATTGCTATAGGGGGGAAAGGGATGGTCTTGAGCATTGGAGCACGGTGGGATGACTCCTGTTTTTACACGAGTTAGCACACCTTGCTCCAATGAATTGTTACACCCAATCGTACTACCCGGGTGAACATTTCTCTAAGGCTGGGTTTAATCAATTTGCTGCGGGACCACTCTTAGCTGCAACTTCGACCAGTCCAGTTATTGTAGTCATTTTAAATTTATTTAATTTTGTACTATTATTTAATATTTAATTTGTAACAAATAAAGTTCTTTTTTAAAAAGTTAAACTCGTGATTAGTGATCTAACATATTATATATATATATATATATATATATATATATATTATATATATATATATATATATATATATATATATATATATATATATATATATATATATATCTGGACCTCAGAGCCAAACGGTATTAAGTCCTGTATTTTCAATTTTACAGGAGAGCAATTTGAAGATTTTGAAAAATGGTATTTTTCAAACGAATTCCTATTGTAAATAGGAGTACACGGATTATTATTTTCCCATTTATGTTTTTTAAAGTTAAACAAAGCTGATATTAACTAACCTCTTAACTTTAATTTATTTAAATAATTTTAAATTAATATTGGGACTTAATACTCTTTGGTTCTAATAATGGACTTAATATCTTGTGACTTAATACCATATTTTGTTACTTAATACTGTTTGGCTCGTACTAATCTGTAGATACGATGGACTAGATACTATTATTAATTAAGAAACTTACAGTAGAACAATGCAAAGTACAAACAGCAAACAGCATTATATCAATTCCAATTAAATAATAAAACGCAAAAAGACACCAAAAATATTTATTTCTTAAAATAAATAAAATCAGACCTAAATGTTACAAAGGAATAATTATAACTAACTTAAAACAGAAAATTCATAACAAATATCATTGTAATTTTTAGTCGTCTTCCTTGAGGTTACCATGTGGAAGATTTTTAAAGTATTCGTGGAATCTTTTAGGCACCCATTGTAATAAGTTCTGCAAGTCATTATATTTTTTAGTCGAAATGGGCTTAAGTGTGTCTCTTATTGAGATATAACTTCCTTAGAATTATCATTACATTTTCCTTTGCGTGGTAGTCTTTTGGCTGCTCTATTGAAATCAACTTGTTCAAAATTCTCTTGATTAAAATTTGTTTTAAAATGTAAACCTCCAGGTGTTTCTGCTAAGAACTTCATATGAACAACTCTAGATATTAAAAAATTTTGATTAGTTATCGTTTTTTTGTTATTTTGAAAATAAGATCTGGATTCTTCAGATAACTGAGTAAAGTTTTTAAAGTCCATGGTTTCCATTTCTGCTACCTCCAATTTATTGTCACAAAGTCTGAAAAGCTGTTGCCAATCCCACGGAGTTGTTAACAAAAATTGACTGGAAGCCTTCTTCTGTCTTTCTATTCGTGCATGAATTGTATCCACCTCCATGTGAGTATGTCCTCTTAAAAGGTACTTATGCTCAATGCATTTTATGGACGGTTTCAGCTTAAGAATCGAAAGATAGCACATGTTCATCTGAATATTTCTATTTTGTGATGGACAGTTGTCACTCCGGATAACAATCCTTTCTACTGATTCTTTTACATTTAAATTAATGTATTTCAGAAGGCATGAAGCCATTTCATTTCCACCACGTCCGGCTATAGATTCATCCCAGGTTGAACAATATCCTAATTTCTCTATTGCATCATATACAGTATAATTGAAAGTTCATAGCTTTAGAGAATAGAAGCTCTGAGCATTCGTTAGTAGAGGAGTGGGTAAACATTTTTGTAAATCCACCGAAAGTATTTTGGTGTTCGCTTCGGTTTTAAAAGTCTCTTTATCCTGTCGCTTTAGTTTGTACCGATGATCTGCATCAAAAAGATGAGAGTCATAGTTAGTTTGTAATTCAAGGCGTTCTTCCAAGGATACAGAATCTTTGAGTTTGATAACATACCCATCACATGTGTCACATTTCCTGGCTCTTTGAAGGCTAAATTAAATTTAGAATTGAAAATTTCATTATATAACCACTGCTTGGGAATATGTTCTTTAGGAATTTGACGTTCTACACAATCCTCATAGAAGCACTGATACATTATAGAAATACTGAGATGGCTCCCTAAATACTTCCTCTGGGATTTATTCCTGGAGTAATGTGACTCTATACACGGGAACTTCTGTATGTGCTCCCTGATAATGTTTCTTATGTTCGCGGATATTTTATTAGACGGTTCATGTTTACCCCTTTGATCAGGTATTACAATTCCCCCAAGTTGTCTTTTCGTTAATGCGTTACGTACAGTAGTTTGTGAAATATTTAAGGTGCTAAGAAAATAAGTACGACACACACTTAGCCTCTTACCATTTAAACTAACAAAATACTTCAACGACGTTATTCATTTTCCAGCACGAGATCCCGATCTAGCACGTACACGTTCAACTGGAACTTCTTCGATACAGCTAGCTATAAGTTGTCTTTTTGGGCCAAGTTCGATGGTACCATTCCAAAATTGTGAGTGAATTAGAGCACGACTCTCAACTGATATATTCTGTTTGCACTGCTTCCTACATTCATCACGACAAGGTGGTCTCATTTTATTTTTTCCAATAAGCTTATTGGTGGCTGACAGATATTCTTCATATTTCTTCCAATTGGTAGTATTTCTTTTTCTTTTCTTTCCTTTACTGTCTCGTATTTCTACTTCTTCCTCTTGTTCTTCTAGTTCATTTGTATCACTGTTTTCATTAGGTAGATAAGATGGATCTTCAGCTTCAGTATAGACTTCTTTATGTAACACACTTGCACCTACTTCAGCTGCTCTATAGTAAGGTCTATCGTCATCATGTTGAACAATAATTTTTGAAGATGTTTCGAATTCATTATTTTTATGCTTTTCACTGTTTTGAACAAAATGTTCTAGTGAATTTTCTGCTAGTTCACACCCGTCTATATTTTCTCTCAGAATTTCTTCGCTATTGGAAGAAGGCACATTATTTTTACTAAAAAATATGGTATTGTACACATCATTATTCAAAGCAATAATATCTCAGCTTCTTCGGCGTTAGCAGCAACAGCAACAAAAGCTAAAATTGAAAAAATAATAAAATTTGTTTTGATACACATATTTCATGTAATTTAATTACCGTTCTCCTCGGGCAAATGTGAAGGTATAACAGGTTTTTCAGATATTTCGTTGAACTGGGCTTGTGCTAGTGTAATTTGTAATATTTTTTGGCCTCTCGATGTCATCATATTGTCCATATACACTTATTAAATATTAAAACAGCGCCTTTATCACGTTTTTTCTGTTAACTGAACGAACAAAATAATGTGACTTAATATTCTGACAACTGATGTACACTAAAACAACACAGTATTAAGTCCTGTTAACTAACCTCACATCTGGACTTAATACCTACATATTGGATATCATTTAGGGCCAAACAGTATCGAAAACCTTTAATACTGTTTGGTTCTATTTAATAGAGGACTTAACATATATAATCTACACCTATCTCGAAAACGAAAAGAAATTGGACTTAATACGCATTGCCATTGGAATGGGGCGGAAAAAATACTACAGGAACAATAATAAGCTAAAAATAGGAAAAAAGTGGACTTAATACTGTTTGGCTCTGAGGTCCAGATATATATATATATATAAAATTATATTAATATATATATATATATTAATAATTATATTAATATATTATATTTATATTAATTATATTTATATCAAAGTAAAACACAAACAACATTACTAATGTTCTTTTATTGTGATGAAAACAAAATGCAAATGCTTCTTACCAAGTATACACAAATTTAAAAGATAGTTGCCGTTTTTCTTATGATAATTAGATATAAATATCATACATTTATAAATTTATAAACACTGTAAACTCTATTTATTATATATATATATATATATATATATATATATATATATATATATATATATATATATATATATATAATCAGAAATAAAAATTTAATAATTTTATTATGTCTGGTTGCACCAATAGATTTAAGCTCCAGCTTAGCCAAGCTCTGCTTATAGCTAGGGCTGCCTTAACTATCACTTACGTTGCACCATAATTTTTGATTCTAAAATATTCTTTATATTCTTATAAAAATACAAAATTTGGTTGATCGCCGTCGAACGGTTTGGTCGTGGTCGGTCGATCAGTATGAGCTGAGGCCTACCTAAGGCACGTCTTAAGCTTAAGATATGTTGGTGCAACCAGGCATTAGTCTTCCAAAATCTCTCCATTTATGTCTTGGTGAGATTAATGAACAACTACACCATTTTGAATTTCTTGATTAATTTTTTCAGCAAAAACTGAATCTATTTCAGATATTTGAGCAAGAAAGTTTTGTTTTTGGTTAGCAGCCCAATGTATAAACTATTCTTTGAATAATTTCCCCTAAAAAATAACTATGGTAAGACATTCATAATATACACAATAAATCAATTATCCTATAAAGTAAGATAAACAATCTATAGTTATGCTATGTAATATTTGCTGCATTGAATCTGCGTATGTAAAGTAAAAATATCCTTTTTTTTCCTTTTCTTCCCTTTCCATGTTCTTATATCTGTTAAACCAAAATACTTGACAACATTCCAGTAGAGTATACAAATAAAAACTTAAAATTGAATAGCAACAATAATATACCTGATTACAAAAATGAAATCTATAAAATGTTTTAGTTAATTTTACTATATACTTGTAGCTAACCCATATTTACATACCGATATTTGTACTTACTTAAAATTGATTTGCTTCAAGAATTTATATAATAATGAACGACACATATTTTGGAAGATCTGAGCGGTTGTTAATTTCACTTAAAATTTTACCTAAAGTGAGTATTTCATTATTGAAAAAGAAGCTGTGTACTATCTGTCGTATAGATGTTTTAACTCTTTCATCCTATGTTGCAAGAATATGAGGTCGACCTTCAATATTTTTAGGACATTTTACTGCTCTAGTCTGCTTATATTCTTTAATGGTTCTAATTTCTATTGTTGTAAATAGTTGAATTCGCAACACCTAAAATTAGCACATTACTTTAGTAAGTGTTGATTTTAATAATAACTATTCTGTAAAACTAACCTGCTGTCTGTTTTATTTTTACTACCGTGGCTGTTATTTTTATTCCAGAATTATCAATTTTCATGTTTGTACATGTTTATAGTACATTATTTCTCATATGATGATAAATGATCCAAATCTACTCGGCGTTTTTAAGGTGGAGAAGAATAATTACCACTAGTACTTGGCATTGAATCCATATTGTTATCTTAATAACACTAATATGTCGCTAAATAGTTATGAAAAGAACTGTTTTTATATAAATGCAAACGAAAAATCTAAAGATGTAAGAAATAACACAGAAAATACAAAAAATTGTCGATATAAATTTTGAATTTTAAAATTTCACAAATGTCATTAGTGTCAATATGTCATAATTTAGTGCAGTAAACTTGCCTGCGAGTCTACCAATTACAAACAAGCATTATGGCGCGGAAAATTTGAATTACTCCTCCTGGTTTAAAAACAGACCATAGCGTCTAAACAACATACCAACACATGATACTATAAACTACAGATAAACCCACGCGCACGCGATCAGTTGTGTGACGTCACTTGGCGACAAATGTCACAAGAAATGTTCTGTGTTGTATGGAGTTTTGTCAGATTTAGTCAAGGTTAGTAGATATTTAAGTATCTACTTAAATATCTACTAACCTTGAGATTTAGTTTTGTTTTATCGTTTATCTTGTACGTTGACATCGGTTTACTGGGTAAACCATCTTTCCGAAGGAGGTTTACTTAAACCATATCCAGATTTTCTAATTAAATGTAATGAACTGGACCATATTTTTAACAATTTTAACAAAGGGTCATTAAAATTAACCAAGAATTATTTAAAATCGCTAATGGATTTAGCTGTGTTCAGATGTAATGTTAGTAAAGGTGTAAATTATATTTTAAAATTAGAAAATTGAATAGATATATTAAAGAAACATCCAAAGTTAAGAAGAAGAAAATATTAAAAATTGTAAAATAAATTGTTAAATAAACTTGTAAATTATTACAGTGTATTTTATTTTATCAGTTCTATTAAATTTTTATTTTAATAAATCAATCCATTGTATATAAATTTCCATTTGCAAAAGGATGTTTAGTTCTTACTTTTTTATATAATTTTAGTTTACATTGCTAGGCTAACAGAGATGTATATATAACATATTTTTAAGATTTAATTGCAGATATTTTACCTAACATCCCTTAATATTCTAAATATCTAAATAAAAAACCTCTCTTTCCATATATGTTTTACCGACTGTGATGATAAAAGGTTGGTGATAAAAGTGACTTTTATCACCAATTGACGTCATGCGCGTCGATGTACAAAATTCGATTGCGAAGTGGGTTTATCTTGGAAGTCTTAGTCAATGACGTATAATATATAGACTACGCAGTCCCCTATTCTCGCTATAGAATCAAGTGTCCCAAAGATCTCGGCTCAAGGTTGAAGGTATGTTTATCACAACAGCGGCGTGCTCATTTATATGTTAATGACAATAATTATTTTTTTAATTAAAATTAAATATTTATGATTTCTTTTTGTTCCCGTCTATAAGAGAAATAATTATTTTGATAAAATAGTATGGCATTTTACTAAAATAGTAAGTAAATAACTCTCAACAATTTAAAATAAAATTTGCTTGTCACACAAAATGGAGAAAATGTTTTCATACGTCCATGATGTTTTCAAACACAAGCTCAACTTCGTGATGCTTCGAAAGAAATCATGAACTTCGTGCATCTTCGTATCAAAACAATAAACAATAACAAAGGTATTCATGTTTTGGACACTTTTTAAAGCGTTCACCGAGTCTATATATTATACGTCATTGGTCTTAGTATCATGATACCAACAAATCAGGCGATTCGGTATCGATATCAAATTCAGATTGATACAATCGAATTGAATTTAGTAGCTTGGACACGGAGTGCTGGTTATGTCATCGGGAGAACAATAACATAACCTAAATTATTGGAAAATGGTAATTGTGACTTAAATAAATGGAAGAATTAAAATTATTTAAATTAGTTGCAACACATAGATTACCTATGTGTTTTAGGTAAAAATGCTTTGCCTAAAAAGCAGTGGAATTTCTCCCAACAGGTATTCAGTTTTCTGTTATAATCTATTTGTAACTCATAATGTTTTTAAACTTATAGGATTTTAGATTGGGGTAGAATCAAAACAGGAAAACATTTGAAGTAGATTTGTGGACTAATAACTGAAGAAAGGAAAAATGCAAGTGCATATTTTATACATACTTTTAAAAGTTTACCAAGTAAATTTTTATATAAATATATTAAGGCAAATATATTATTATATTTGCCTTATTCTATAAGTGATTGCAACAAAAATCTTATGTCATTTTCAGATTGCCCATGGAATTGAAATTTTAACGAAAACGTTGGCATTTGCTTCAGAATGTGATTTTTATGACTGGAAATTGAAATTTGAAGAAGAAACTACTGCCCGGTTTGTAAAACGCTGTTAGAGATCAACAAATAAATGCAAGACTATTCATTTTACATGCAACCGATCTGGAATGTTTAAGCCAGCTTGCATTAAGAGAAAGAGGCATATTAAATTACAGGGTTCAAATAAAATTAACTCTTATTGTCCCGCTTCTTTGAAATTAGTTGTACATGACGACAATACATGTAACTTGACTTTTATAGAAACACATGTAGGTCATGAGATGGAATTAGGCCATGTAAATTTGAGGAAAGAAGACATAACAAAAATTGCACAAAGAATTGCAGCTAAAGTTCCCTTTTAAATCATTACAACAGTTACAGTAATGTTATGTATTAATAATACTCAGACTGGAAACAACTTAACGTTTATTCCAATACGATGACAAAACATGGCCATTTCCTAAATACCACTAAACTAAGAACTAGTGTAGTGGTATTTAGGAAATGGCCATGTTTTGTTATCGTATTGGAATAAATGTTAAGTTGTAACCAGTCTGAGTATTATTAATACATAACATTATTGTAACTGTTTCTTCTGCTTTTCGGTTCGATCTCGAAATTAATTTCGCCAAATATGTAATAATATTGACATATACTTTTCAAAATAATCTGTTCATCATTTTTCCGCGTGTGTGCGTACTTATTTTATTCAACATATTTTCTTCTCTTGCATATAAATGCAATAATTGTATATTATAATACAATAATCATAGGGAATCGTTATTTTATTTTCTTTACAAGTCTATTATTACCCACGTGACCTCCAAACATCGGGTGATTATGGTATTCTTCTATTATTCTCAGTTTTTCTTGTTCATCCTCTATGATTTCTGGTATTTCGCATGTGTATATTTCTACATTTTTCAATATCTTATTTCCTTCGTTTATAAATTCATCAATTGCAAACGATTTAAAAATAATATCATTTACATATATTTTTGCTTTACTTATTGCATTCTCTACTGCTAGCTGATCAAGCTGTACCAACAGTTGACCTAAGGTGATTAAATCCTGTGGTCATGCTCTTGCTGCATTTGATTTTGTTTTTGACCCGAATGCTCATTCTTGGTGAGACTGGGTTTGCCCCAAAAGACAAAATTGGTAGTCTACGCGCCTCCATATTATTTAGTACCTTTCTTACTGTTTGTTTGTAAGTTTTATGTTGTAATATAATTTCCTCAGAGTTCTTTATTGTGGCAAACTTCTTTTTCACTAATTTTTCCATTTACTTCACTAAAAAAAAAATCATAATTCCAAATTCGTTTCGCAATTTTAATCCATTATGTAGCTATTGTATTGTCGTGCTGGAGCCGCAGGACTCTTAGCGGGTTGGGATTCCAGTACCACCCTAGCTTATCCTCCTGCTCGACGTAGATTCCAACCATTAAGGTCGAACAATATCCAGTTTGTCTACATTCCTGTCAAAAAAGAAATCTACTTCTGGCACTGTATTCGTATGCGGTGCGTAATATGCTCTTGCTGTGCCTCTATTTCCGTGGCATCTCACCTGTGTCCATTGATTATTCTTTGTTCTTAGTTGTGATTGCCAATCTCCTCTGTTTCTATAAAATCTATTACGATATATCCTCGTATCACGTCTTTCATATTCACTTATATTTCCATAATTTTTGTTCCTATATTCTTTTCATTCTTCGAATTTATTTTTATAATATCCATATATTGCATTCTTACCTTCTTTTCTCATATCAAAATCGTATTTGTTCCTGTAATTTAACACTCTTCCTTGTGTGCTATCTTCTGTCTCGTCGATCGATAAAAAATTGTAGATTACCTCTTGTGTGGTTGAAAAGTTACATGCTTCCAAAACGAATTTAACTTTTTCTGTGTCGACGTTGCGTTTCATTGTTGCAACTAGTTTCCGTTGTATATTTTTTCGCTAGTTCCAATAGCATTCCTTCCGCTACGTATGCAACTTTAGCTGTTCTGCTAATTCTTCAACTTCAGATGCATAGACCGCTGCGTCTTTATGTCCTTGTCTTTCCTTCGCCAATTTAGCTATTACCGTCTTCGGATTATCACCTGTCAGTTCTCTTTTCAGTGCATCTGCTATTCTTGCTATTGTATCCTTTGTAGTTATAACGTTTCTGGCCTTATTGGTTAATCTTGTCTTTATTAATGTTATCGCTGTTTCCTCGTGTCCTATCGCTATTTTCTCAAGGAGTTCTAGTGCATCTAAAAATGACTGCAGTTTACCTGCTTTTCCATCAAGCTCGCTGGGTAACACCTTGCTTGCGATATTTAAAAATTCGTTGATTGTAAGAGCCATACTTATTTCTTGCTCTGTGTCGCTATGTTCTTCCTTCGTTATAGGTTGTTGTTTCTTTGTCACAGGTAGAGAAACTGGCTTAGAATCTTCTACATTATCAGTATATTCTTTATCCGAAATTTCCATAATGTTATTATCGTTTAAAACTTTTCTATCTTCAGTGAGTCATTGTATTTGCAATAATTCGGATGTTTCAATGAAGGTATTTAAATCTTCTTGTCTAATTTGTACTTCTCCATGGTATATAAATTGTAGTAAGTCTCTTAGTGCTTCGTAAGTCACGTTTATCAAAATTACTAAAGGATGTTGACAGGGATTTAACTTAAAAATTTCCTTAAAATATGGGCTACAAACTGAAAGAACCATTTTATGGGCTTTTTTGCATTTTCCTTGTGCTGCAAACGTTATGTCTACAAAATCTTGACTATTCCATAATGAATTTATCCCTGCTCGTGGAAATTATCCCAACATAATGAAAATTTTTCTGACACCATGGTCAATTGTCTTTAAAACTTTTTTTAAATTCTTTTCCTTCCTTATAAATGTAAAAATTATTATAAATATCCTAATTTATTATAGCTAAATAGTTAAATAAAGTCATATCCGATTTCTTTGTCTATATTATTTGAAGAATTTGTCATCCAAGCAAATTCATTTCGTAATTTAATATTTCCGATCTGTCAGTGTATTTTCATGGTCAAACATAAATACTTTTAAAAATATACCTTTAGTAAATAAAATTATATGACACATTTGTTTCATTAAAAAAATAGAAATTTGATATGTAAATAGTTATTTAGTAATAACTTAAAAATAAATTGTATACTCTACTTTTAAAAGCAATAAATATTGTGTATTCAACATTCTGAACTTGACCTAATTAAACTCTTTATAATAACTTTTCTCAACTAATAATTAATAATTTCAATCTGTTAGACTGTATATTTTATATAAGGGATAAAAAAAATAAATTTAACATTATGGTCCTTATCACTTCACCTTTGTCCATTCTCCATTTATCTATTTTCCATAGTCATGAGCTGGGATGCTGTGGCGGGGCTCCTGGGGGTTTGGAACGGAATTTTCTTAACTGTTGCATCTCTCATTTCGAAACTGCTACAATGGGTTCCATATAACATCTAGTATGTAAATTTCCATTTAAACTTCCAGTGTGATTTTCCTCCCATTTTAAGCTTCTCTGGATGAAGACTCCTGGTTTCTACCACTTCAGGATCGCCATATGGTAAATAACGTCGTATTTATTTATTTATTTATCGTATGGCATACAATAAGAACACACAATTAAAAAAATCAATATAAAAAACGTTACATGAAGTATTACAAACGAACATCGTAAATGGTAAATAACGGGTTGTTGAATTATGTGACCATTTATTTAAAACACTACAATACACTTTTACTTAAAATTACTTAATCTAGTCGTAATTAGTACTTATGTGATGTTCATATGAGGCTCCCTCATAATTATCAATATATGATACATTAGCTTGCCATCTTGACGTTAAATTAGTTCTGATCTCTGAGATAATAATCGTTCTCTTTTATAATATGTCCTTGCATATATCAGCAATTGTTCATTACTGGGTCAAGTTTGTTTTATTAACAAACCTCGATTCGATTTATTAAAAACATTTTATATAAACAAATGAGAAACTATGTCACACATGTTACTTTTGAAATTATAATATTTTAGGAATAATACTACAGGACGATCACAATTTTTGTTCGAACAGTCGAAAGGACGATGAGATTAACGATCATATTTTTGTTGGAACATATTTTGTTTAATGCGCAGGAGCGTATCCGTTAAGTGACGGTTTTTCATTGTGTTGGAACAAACCAATTAGAATACTAACAACTGTCACAACATTAAGAACACTAAATTATACTACATACATTGGACGAGCCCTATTTTTGAACAAAACCTTGCAAATACCTAGGTTTATTTTTTTTATTCTAGCTGAATTACAGCTAGATTAAAAATCTGAATTTTCCAATCTAGGTTTATAATTATCAACAGGTACTTGATTCAATTCTTGAACAGGTAAATTTCCTTCAAATATAAAAAGATAAAGCTTTAGAAAAGTACATTTTGGTTATATTATGTTATAAATTCTACAATGTTTGATTTATATAAAACAACGATGAGTAAATATTTGTTTCTTTGGGAGATTAATTGCAGTTAATTATTAGGATTTTTTTAGCAATTGCCCTTTGGTAGATTAGGGGATAGATTTGGCAATCATCAAATCAGTAGTTGCCAGATTAAAACAGATGTTTGCAATTAATCTCGACAGAGACAAATATCTACTGGTTATTGATTCATATAAATTAAAAATTTCAGAATTCATAAAATTGTATATTCGGTAAACTCAACCTCTATCATGCTCTTCAATTAAAGATCAAACTTACTTCTTAGTACAAATTTTCTTAGTAATACTTTGTCTGAATCTTTAATCCCTGAACGAATAAATAAACAAAAGTTTATGAGGTGTACAAATGGTTTGCTGTACACAGTAAACTTTGTAAAATGCAGAGCACCTGGTAGAACAGTTTCCTATTAAGTAATATCTAAATTTTTGGTTTTCAATATAACATTCACTGCTTTCCATATAACTCCCTTATATATTTTTACTTGAATATATTCCTTTACAGTGTAAATAATTAATAAACTCTTGTAAAGTAAAGCTAGTTCCCTTGTCAGAATGTATATGCCAGCATTCCATATAAACAAAATAGTTAATTCAAACATTCAATTACTGTCTGACTAGATGTAACCGAGCCTGGAAAATCCCATGAAAATCTTGAAAATTCATCCATAATTGTAAGCATATAGAAATATATTTCTAGAACTGGTTATTGGGCCTTTTAAGTTAATGTTTAATCCATGTTTAATCTTTCAAACTGAGTTGTTGATTTGATTAAATATTTATCATCTTTCTTATAAAATCGGGTTTAATTTCTGCACAGATTAGACAAGAGGTAATTACTTGTTTAATTTCATCTATAGAATAAGGTATCATATATATATATATATATATATATATATATATATATATATATATATATATATATATATATACAGTGTAGGAAAAATTTTATGGTCGGTATGGACCTTACGTGAGATGGAGTGAGAAACAGCTGTTTAAAAAGAGAGAGGTATATTAGGTACGCCCTTTATATCGCCGAATGGAAATATTAAAAAAGGGGAAATTCAACGTTGCCAAACTTATTGGTTTTATTTGACCTGTTGTCTTTTTTTGCATTTGAACAATGTTCTATCAAGAAGATAAAATGCTCAAGATAATCAAATTTGGGCGAAATTGATTTAAATGGCAGGTTACTGTTTTTTTATTGGGAATATGCCACAAGTTTTCTTTACAATAATTGTAATATAACATTTTGATTTCCATTTCGGAAATTGTTTTATATAAATAAAATTTATTAATGTTTCGTATTTTAAATACAATTTCCGAACTAAAAATCTAAACATCAAAATAATTTCCCAATATGAAATAATAAACAATTAAACATGCATACAATAATGCCAAATTAAAAAATATTCATACACTAATTTATTTGGCAACGTCTAGTCTAGATAGTTGTCTGGTCAAAAGATCGAGTAACGAGAAGTAGAGGTGGGTCGTGCTAGTTTATCGTTAAGACCGTAGGAGCAAAATTTCGCGCCAATGTTTTTTAAATGCATTCATTTTTTTCGAATCCTGAGAAAACTAATAAATATTTTTGAAAAAATTAAACGCAGAATGAAACAATACATTATTACCGAGAGCTGAAAGTCCCTGAAAACTTCTATAATGTTTATTTTAATAAGTTATAGGGATGAAAAAAAAAACAAAATTTAGTGTGATTTTTAATTTCAAATATCTCATTAAAAAAACTTTTTGTTTATTCTAAGGGACCTTCGGCCCTCGGTAATAATGTAATCTTTCATTCTGCATTTAAATTTTTCAAAAATATTTGTTAGTTTTCTCAGGATTCCAAAAAAATTTAAATTTTTTTGAATGCTAAAAAGCATTTAAAAATTTTAATTTTCGTAAACAAGTAACTATGATTGTTTAAAAGTAGTTTCAAGTAAGATAGTACCTACATAAACAAACATAACGGCTATTATCGTTTATGTGTATATCTTTTGAAGTGAAAGAAACTACCTAATGATATATTTATTATAACTTGAAAAATAAACTAAACAATCATCATCATCATATAACGGGGGTCCTACGGCGATTGCCGCTTCCCGCATTTCAGCCTCCATCTTTTCCTATCTCCCCAATCTCCCTCTTCTAAGCCTCTAGATTGCATTGTTTTTGTAATTTCTCTTCTCCAGGAATTTGGTGGTCTTCCCCTTTTCCTTCTTTCTGGCGGAACATACATTAAGGCTTTCTTTGGCCACCGCTCCTCCTCCATTCTCATCACGTGACCATACCATTGTAATTGCCTTCCTTGTATTCTATCTGAAAGAGTATCTCTAATTCCTGTACGGTTTCGTATTTCCTCATTTCTGATTCTTTCCATTCTCGATACTCGACATGACCTTCTAAGATAATCCATTTCCACTACGTCTACTTTATCTCGTTCATTCTTTGTCATCGTCCAACATTCGGCACCATATGTGGTAATTGGTTCTACAATTGCTCTGTATACGCGAAGTTTGGTATGCATCTTTATTTTATTAGACCACAGTAATGAATTCAGTATTCGGATGCATTTTTTCCCTTGGGTTATTCGGTTTTGTACATCTATCTTAACTCTGCCATCTGCTGATATGATGCTTCCTAGATATTTATACTGGTTGCAGCCTTTTATGACTGCGTTTTCAAGCCTCAGATCTGTGGTATTTCCTCCAATTTTTAAATATTCTGTTTTAAATATTCTGTTCTAAACTAAACAATACAAATAGTAAATCGGACTTACATTTACATTACACGTTATTATTAAATCGCGAATAGTCTAAATTGACATAAAAACATAAGTTTTTCTACTTTACTTCTTGTTAACCGTATTCTTTTTTATTTAAAATTAAACCAGATTTTGAACATGTGCTCACATTTACAATACTTTATGAATATAGTGGTTAAGTTAGGATATACATGGCGATGGTTTTTCCACCGTTGTAATGGACTCTCGATGCAGGTGTACGTGTAGATGAGTCATCTCCAATTAATTGATCAAAAATACACCATGGACTTAAGTCATATTTATTGGTTTCTTTTTCTTGTACTGGTTGATTTTCAATAGTACAATCTTCTTGTTCGTTAATTATAGAAGTAACCAGCTTCTTAACTTTTTGTTTTGTTCTGCACTTTAAATCGTGAATCCATAGATGTACATAATGACAATGTGCCACTCTGTTCTATCCCTCTAAATCTTTTTGCTAAACCCGATATTAGTAATTGTACTATGTCGGATACTATGGATGTAAGTATGCCGTTTGCTAAAATTTTATTGCAAGATTCTTGCAGGCAGCGTACCATAACAATCACTGAACTAGTATTCAAGTATTTTTGGTCACTCATTGTACTTGTTATTTCTTTAAACGGCCGTAAAATTTGGGAAAGTTGAGAACAAATAATCCAGTGTTCTTTATTTAGATTAGGTTTAAGTCTAAGTCTGTATTATTTAATACCAATGTGGAACGGGTTGCCTCTTCTAACTCGGTCATTCTTTTTAACATGTAATAGGTGAAGTTCTACCTAGTTTCCACGTCTTGGATTGGCCGTTTGGGAACTGTGTTCTGTTGTAATTAATACTTTAAAAGCCTTTCTGAAGATAAGGTACTTTTTTGAAATGTGTTTTTTTGCAGAATTGTCGAAAAAAAGGACTTTTTATTTTATCTATTTGTACACGACAGCATTTAAGTGCGTCCCCCACCAATAAATTTAATCATCATCATAAATCACAATCATCATAAAACAAAACATATTTAATAGCTTTGACCATATTTTACGAATTATCAGTTACTGCAAAATTTACTTTTCGTTTTAGACCCGACTGATTAATAATTTCAGTAATCGCTGTTTTCTGGATTATGGTTTCCAGAAAAATGGCAGCAGCCTAATAAAAAAGTTTTGAATACTAAATTTTCGGTTAAATATTGTCCTGTTAATGCGAAGTAACTCTCAGTTACTCCAGATGTCCAGAGGTCAGTAGTAATACAGATATTTTCTACTTCTTTAACAACTTGTGATCTAATAATTTGCTCACTTTTGACATAACATTCCTGAAGTAATGAACCTGACAAAGTTTTTCTTGTTGGCGGTTTATATCCAGGAATCCACCCTGCAAACTTTTTAAAAGCTGGTTCTTTAACTATGGAAAACGGATGAAACGAAAAGTTTAGTAAATCTTGAAAATCAATCAGTCCAAGAAAAAGAAACTGATAAAGATGACTTAAGTCCATGGTGTATTTTTGATGAATTAATTGGACATGACTCATCTAAACATACACCTGTATCGAGAGGTATAAAAGAAGTCGACATGTAATTGTCTGATGATATATTACCCACAAACAATTTCGAACGGAGATTGGAACTGTCCATTACCGTGGTGAAAAAACCATCGCCATGTATATCGTAACTTAACCACTATATTCATAAAATGTTGTAGTATTGTAACAAAATCTTTTCCTTATGGTGGAAAGTGGAAAAACTTATGTTTTTAAATGTCAATTTAGACGATTCGCGATTTAATAATGTGTAATGTAAATGTAACTATTTAAGTACCATTTGTATTATTTAATTTATTTTTCAAGTTACAATAAATATATCATTCGTTAGGTTCTTTTATTTCAATACTTATACACATAAACGATAATAGCTAATATGTTTGTGTACTCGCTAATTTGAATACTGGTAAACAATCAACTAGTTACAGTTTACGAAAAACGGTTCCGATAAAAATTAAAAAAAACGAGAAGACCCACCTTTAGTTTTTTAGGTATATTAGGATCGGAACCAGAGAATATCTGATCGGAACTAATCGTCTCACTAATGGGCAATGGCCAATGAGTGTTAAAAGGATTTTAGGAGGGGAGACGAAGGGGAAATATGATTGTTATCTTTGTCTAATTCGTTGAAAATATGATTTTATATCTGCGTTAGATATCCTGTTAAATTTTACCATACCGACCTTAAAATTTTACCTACACTGTATATATATATATATATATATATATATATATATATATATATATATATAATTATATTAATATTATTCTGAAGCTATTTTCTTGTAGCATCTTAACGCAATTTACTATTTTGGAAATAAGCCACAATTTTACTTTAAAATTAAGTTGTTACTAACCTTTTTCAGTTTTTTGGTTTTCTTCAAATATGTTTATTTTATTTCCATGTTTTTCTATTTCAGTATTTATGGGACATTTCTTTAAGTCTAAATAATCATATCTGCCATGTGAAGTGTGTGGATTAGATTCCTCTGGAATTTCACATTTAAAGCCATTCAAAAGAGAATCATCAAATTCATTATACTCTATTTCTAGTTTCACGTTTTCTCGCTAAATTCTTGTTTTGGTGCTTCCATTTCATTACACTTGATCTTATGTTTCCAAATAATAATTTTGGACCCAAAACGCAAAATCACTATAAAATTCAGTATAGAAATCACTATAGAAATCTTCTTCAAAAGGGCCACACGACTCTTAGCTGCTACAAGGAAAATTGAGACATCATCCCGAACCACTCTCAAAAATACTACAGCCGCATAAGCTTTCTTACTTGCATCTGAAAATATGTGCAAGCTCCAATGATCAGCTTCCGTCGGTCCAGCCTGACTCCAGCGTGGAATCTCAATACTCGACAGTTCAGGAAGATGAGTAACCCAATCACAAAATTCTTCAGCCATATCACTCTCGACTGGAGCATCCCATCCCTGGCGCCTCTCCCAAAGTTTCTGTAGCAACAGTTTGGGGAATAGCGATACTGGACAGGTAAAACCAATAGGGTCAAATATACTCTGAGCTATGCAAAGCATCAGTTTCTTAGTTATGGGATGTTTCAATGCTATTTCTTGAAAAGTTTCACTATTGACTTTCAGCGTGTCTCTTGAAGAGTCCCAGAGAAGACCAAGCATCGATAGAACTGTTTTTGTATTACCAGATTATATTACCAGATTACCATCCCACCCTCTTAAGTCCATCTTAGCTTCCTCCATAAGGGCGGTTGCATCTGATACAAACACTCTCAACTCATTTTCATCAGTAACACTGGTCACACAATTATCCACATAAAACCCAGTCATAAGCTTTTCAATTGTGTTTTTAGAATACGGATTATCATTACATTTCTCCAGGGCCTTTGTTAAATGAAACTCTATAGTGGCACCTAGAAGAAATGGACTACAATTGACTCCAAAAACAACCCTCTTGTGTCGAAATACAAATTCCTTTCCTTCATCGTTCACCCATAGGAACCTCAAAAAATCTCTGTCCTTTGAATGTATAGAAATTTGAAGAAAAGCCTTTCGAATATCCGACACAACTCCTACCCTTTGTTGTCTGAATCGTAATAGAACAGAAGGAATAAGTTCAATAAGATTAGGCCCTACCTCCAAACACTGGTTTAAAGAAGGACAACCCTGTTCATGAGATGATGCATCAAAGACTGGCCTAATTTTTGTGTATGCACGCAAAAATGTATGTTGTGTATGCTGGCAAAAATAATGCACGCAATTATTTTCTTCTGGATTATTCACTATTTCAATCACACCCTCGTTCAACCACTCATTGAATATAAAGCAAATTAGACTTTTTCAACTTATTTAAAGTATTATCTAACATTCTCCTAGCGACAACTAAATTATCTGAAATTAAAGGATGCTCGTTCAACCAAGGTAACATAACTTCATACCTGCCTTCGCTGTCACATCGTACAGTCTCATAGAAAAAATTCTTAGCCTCTTTGGCTGCCACCTCTCGTGTCATTTTTTCTAGAGAGTCGGTCATCCCAATAACATCAAGCTTCCAGAGTTTCGCTACAGAAGAATTATTAACAAACAACGAAAATGTAATCATACTTGTACTAGAATTAGAAGCAACTGCCGGCACCTTGCCCATAAGAGTCCAACCTAACAAAGTTTCAACTGCTACAAGACCACACTGAAACTGATATTTTCTCCCTGTATACAATTTGCCTACAATATCAGCTCCTAACAAAATCTCAATCGGTGCTGTCTTTCCGACATCGCTGAGTGAAATATTCATGTCACGGAGTTCCTCAATCCAAGGGCCGTCATAAATAGAAGAGACATCTGCACACATTTTTGGTTGATCTAAGGCATCAAATGAATAAGCGTAGGTTCCTTCACACGCAGTTACCTCGTACAATTTATGTCGTTGTTGAGAAGCGCTTCTAGTGCCAAATAATGCGTGTACAATCTTTTCCGTTCCGTTAGCAGAAAAACCCATTTCTTGTGCGGTACTTTGTAAAATATATGTCCTCTGCGATCCAGTGTCAATAAGTGCCCTTACTTGTTTAGTACCATGTGCACTTCTTATGTTTATTCGCAGAGTTTGTAAAAAAAAACCTGTGTATTATTCAAATTAGCAAGCGTCTGATCCTCAGTTATATTTTCTTCCGAACGGGTAGTATTTGAGGTCGATGTATCAATTTTATTAACTGGAAAATTAGGGTACATCAAAACAGCATGTGATTTACAACATAATATACAATTCAAATGTCCTCTACACTTTTTAGAAAAATGTCCTACTTTCAGACATCGAAAACGGGCTTTCTTTTCTGACAATGTTTGAGGTTTCTGCTCCATAGTAAATTTTTGTGCTTTAAAACAAATTGTACTGTCGTGCTGCCCTTCACAAAATACACACCTGTAAACCTCATAATTTACTAACCCAGCAGCGGTCGCTAAGAGCGGATCAGTTCCTTGCTTAGGTAATTTTACATTTTTCTTGGCAACGAGGCTATTAAATTTATATTTATTTTCAGTCGGTAAACCAAAACCTTCCGTTGCTAAATCAATGTTTTGTTCATTTTGAACTACACTCTGTAAAAAGTTCATTAGACCATTCAATCTTGTTAAACATAAGGTCTTAAAAACTGTGAAGATCTATGCCATAGTCAAATCATATCTCCAGGCAAACATGACTCAATAAGAGGATACAATATCGCCGCATACTTGTCAGCATTTATGCCTAAGGTCTCAAGTGAACGAAGTTGACTTTCAATCATATCGTAAAGAGCAGAAATATTACAAGAACTACTAGAAACTCGACTCAAAATTAACTTTAAGAGCTCGCTAATATAAACTTCAATCTGGAGATCCTCTCTGCCAAACCTAGACTGCAAACTCTGAATAATTTTTGAGTAATTGTCGGCTACTGCAGGAAAACTCTCCACTAATCGTCTGGCTTTACTAGACTCTACAGTGGCTTGTCTCAAATAATACTTTGAGTCTTCTAATATACTTTCAAGTACCGCACTTTCCACTTCACAAAGCTCATTGTACTTTACTTATAAAAGTTCCCACTGTACGCTAATATTCTGCCAGGGTCGAATGTCCACCGGTTCAGCTAACAAACTGCCCAAAACAATAACAACTTTCGTAAATGCACTACGAAGAACCGTTCTGCGTTTTTATCTGATTTCATTTTTCGCTTAAAAAGGTTAACTTTGGTTGAGCCTCACGACAAAAACAAAATTATTCGCCGGAAAAAAGTTTGCACTAAACTAAACGAAAATAACTAACTTTTAAGCACACCCGTATATAAGTCCTGTCACGGTCGCCAAATGTTAGGTTTATAATGTCCTACGATTAATTATCGCAAGAGACTCCTGGTTCGAAAAAATACAAAATTAAATTTCTATTAAAAACATTACTTTCGTATTAAAATACACAAATGTGACTTTAAAAGTTTTATTCAGTTTCCTTCGGTCGGTGGTATAAATTCGACTAACTAAGTAAGAGCATGTAGAGGTGCTAATACAGACTCTTACCACTACATTGTGAAACCTCAATACTCCGGGAGTATTGGATTTTAGGAAGTGTAGAACTTCCAAATTTCAGAAGAACTGAAAGAGAAGTGATGAAAAAAAATACTAAAAATAGGGCTAAGCTCAGAGGAACAAATTTAAATGGCCAAAGAGACACTAAATCTCAAGTGAGTGTTCGGGCTAGCTTCAATGCACTGGATTGTGGCTTTAAAGATATAAACAACAATAACAAGAGATAATGAGCTAATGAGACAAGAAAGAAATGAGACCTGGTAATATCAAATGTGATACAACTGAAGAAGGTCACTGGGAATAAATTTATAGAAAGAGAACAATAAGAAGAGAAAAGAAGGGCGCCAACTCAACGATAGTTGAGATTTTGAAGTAACAAATGAATCTGGAGATAATACTCTGAAATACAAAAATACTAAATAATAATCTTGTTTTGCTATGTTATATACTGGTTAGTAGAACTGAAATAAAACTCAAAATAGCAACAATAAATATATTTATAAAAAATGTATATAGGTATATGTGTATAAACAATTTACACATAATGCAAAGCCAAATAACAGTGGTAGTGGATGGTGTACAGATATAATGGGACCTAATAGCCCCTCAACAAACGAATAGTCACTACCACTGGCCAAATAAAATATGAAATATTAGTATAAATCAAGAATAGTCCGTAGGGTAGCCTAAGTCTTAACACTAAGGTTAGTAATTTAGATTTAAATAGTTCTACTAAAATGAGAAATAATTACCGTATTGTACAGATATCAACAATGATAACTCTGTTACAATTATATTATCTCAAAAGTGAGTTCTCAACACTCATTATATATATTTAAAAAAAACCACATTAAATTTATGTCCCTCTCTCAATATCAAATTGTATTATATCAAATGTATTGTATTAACAAAAATATTATATCAAAAAAAGTGAGTTTGGTCAGACTCTGTATATCCTATTTAAAAACCCAATAAAACATGTAATGTATTTTCTTCTCCCCAATATTTTAGAATAAGATTATATCAAAAATTAAATTATCACAAAGGTATTCACCTTATCATATGCATATGAAGAGGGTATACTACTAAATAGGAAGTAACAAAAGTTAAACAATTAAACAACTTATCTTAAAATCACTACAAGTCCATAGGAAAACTCCTCTTGGCACGGCAGAATTAGTTCTGGGCTATGATGACAAATCCATGGGAGTACACGGTAGTAAACACCCGGCGCTGGTCTATCCGGTCCGAGAAATCGGTAACTCCAGAGACAAGTTGCTAATTAGTTTAAGGATTCAAAGTTACTAATATCCTTGAGGGAATATTCTCAAGAGAATACTCTCAAGTGAAGTGACGGAATCTAAAAAGGTTATGTAGTTTAATAAATGCAATTCAATAGGTGTAGCAGCATGGATTGACTGCACCAAAACAAAACATCAAAACAGGTTAAGTTAACATGTCAAAATTTATGAAGTTATTTCCGTAGCATGACAGGCTTGAACATGCGCAGAATACAGAAGGCTGTAGAACCTTGTATATTCCACCAAAAAAGTTAGGTAAAAAAAAGAACCAAAAAAACTTAATGATAACGACATGGACTAAAACAGAATTTAAGTTTAACTATATAAAAAAATGACCTTCTGTTCTTTGCAAGTAAATCAAGGAAATTTTATATTTAAATTATTTCGGAACTCAAAAATAAATCTCTAAAGAAATACTAAACTGCAAGGATAAATTTGATTGTATGATAAAGAGATAATACGTATGAAATGATTTACTTACATGGAGCTGCAGCACGCCAAAAAAATCTTCCTTTTTATGTGGAACTCTTAGATTAGTATTGATTTTAAAAAAATTAATTATTATTATTAATATGTCTATTTTATTCTTCCCCAAATTATCTTCCTTGCTCCAATTCCGTCACTTTGAAGGTGAAAAATTTCACCGGTTGACGTGGCTGCGTTGAGTTCTGACCAAAACTGATCGTTCTCTACCGCACAAAATCGATCAATCCTTTAAAAGCGTTCCCAGCGCGTGGGTGGAGAAATGTCGATGTAAAATCGATCGTAGGCGGGTAATAAGAAATTTCTTAAGGGGTTAATCAGTAGCGTAAACGCTACAATTGTAAGAACAAAACTCAGAGCTCGTATATCAAACGATAAGGGTCAGAGCACAAAATTTACAAAATAATATTGATGTGCTAAAATCTGAAGACGCTAGGGATAATTACAGGAAAATTTTAAATGAAGAGCTGACAAGAATCGACGAAAATTTAAGTATAAAAGAACACTGGACCAAATGCAAGGAAGCTATCCATACAGCAACTAAAGGCTTTTTAAAACCCAACCAGGCTAAAATAAACGAAGGTTGGTTTGACGAAGAATGTAGATCCATTAACCAACAGAAAAATGAAGCATATAAGAGACTTCAGCAGCGCAGAACGAGATCAAACCTGGAAGACTATGAAAATCTTAGACGAGAAGAAAAAAGGACGTTTAGAAAGAAAAGAAAGTCATACGAAAACGCTCTAAACGAGATTGTTAACCACCACACCAGAAAATACTCGTGAAAATTCTACCAGAAGATAAACAACTGCATAAAAGAATTCAAACCCAGAATAACAGCATGTAAAGACAGAGATGGTTCGATAATTAGTGACAAAGAACAGATACTAAATAGGTGGGCGAATCATTTTGAAGAACTGCTTAGCGACAGTCGTGAAGAAGACCAAATAGAAATTACCTTGCCTGAAATGGATCCCGCCAGCCCACTGAAGAAGAAATTAGAGAAGCCATTTCAAAACTGAAAATAACAAAGCCCCTGGTTTGGACAATCTTCCTGTCGAACTCTTTATAAATGGTGGTGACACCCTTCTTAAACACATGCATAAATTAGTAACCGAAATCTGGCTACGGAAAGAAACGCCCGCAGACTGTAAATTAGGTGTAATACACCCTCTTCACAAAAAAGGAGATATGATGGTATGTGATAATTATAGAGGCATCACCCTACTTAATGTAGCATATAAAGTATTGTCCAACGTATTGTACAGAAGATTGATCCCCTATGCTGAACAAATAGTTGGGAACTACTAGTGCGGTTTTCGACCCAATAAATCAAAAACGGATCAAATCTTCACAGCCAGGCGGATTCTTGAGAAAACGCTTGAGTTCGACACCCACCACATATTCGTGGATTTCAAAGCCACATACGACGCAGTCAACAGACAAAAACTTCTACAGGCTATGGCGGAATTTCAAATACCGCTTCATTGCCGTTCAACGGAACTTAAACTCACGGACGTAGAAAGTGTAGTCAGAATCCAAAACGACTTTTCAAGACCCTTCCATTGTAAAAATGGATTGAGACAGGGAGATGGACTGTCGTGTCTTTTATTTAACCTTGCACTAGAAAAAGTAATTCGAGAGTGCCATATTAATACGAATGGCACTATCTTTAATAAATCTGTACAAGTGGTCGGATATACAGATGACATAGACATTATTGCTAGGTCCACGAAATCTCTGATCGAAGCATTTCGATCATTGAGGGCGTCTGCACTGAGAATGTGATTAAAAATAAACTCACAGAAAACCAAGTGTCTGTATTGTACTAGATCAGGCAACCAAATACCTAGAATATTAATTGATGATCTGGAACTGGAAGGTGTGGACAACTTCATCTACTTGGGCTCGCTGCTGACCAAAGACAACATTGTCAGCGAATAAATTAAAAGAAGAATAGTACTTGCCAATAAGTGCTATTATGGTTGAGGAAACAGATGGCCCCAAAAGTACCCAGAAAATTAAAATTACCATATATAAAACACTAATAAGACCAGTGTTAACATACGGGTCAGAAACGTGATCACTTACACAGAACGACCAAGAACTGCTTAGACGTTTCGAGAAAAAAATAGCACGACTTACACGATGGATAGGACATGTAATTAGACGAGATGAAGATGCAACGATCAAAAAAATTTTCGAGCGAAGAGGACCAGTGGGGAGACGCTTTAGAGGAAGACCAAAACTTAGGTATCAAGATAACATAGAGGATGATCTAAAATCCATCGGAGTTAAAGCATGGAGAAGAGTTGCTAGAGACAGGGGCGAATGGAAGATTGTTTTGAAGAAGGCTTTGGCTCATGACGAGCTGTAATGCCACTGATGATGATGATTTTTCTTCAGTGTGCACTCTCAAATGTCTTTTCAAACTATCTGCTCGACTAAATTGCTTAAAACAAATTTCACACTTGTAAGATTTTTCTCCAGTGTGCACACTCAAATGTGTTTTCAAATGATCTGCTCGACTAAATTGTTTAAAACAAATTTCACACTTGTAAGATTTTTCCCCAGTGTGCACTCTCAAATGTATTTTCAAACTACCTTTAGTACTAAACTGCTTAAAACAAATTTCACACTCGTAAGGTTTTTCTCGAGTGTGCACTCTCAAATGAATTTTCAAATTACCTTCTTGATTAAATTGCTTAAAACAAATTTCACACTTGTAAGATTTTTCTCCAGTGTGCACTCTCAAATGTATTTTTAAATTACTTTTAGTAATAAACTGCGTAAAACAAATTTCACACTTGTAAGATTTTTCTCCAGTGTGCACTCTCAAATGTGTTTTCAAATGATCTGCTCGACTAAATTGTTTAAAACAAATTTCACACTTGTAAGATTTTTCTCCAGTGTGCACTCTCAAATGTGTTTTCAAATGATCTGCTCGACTAAATTGTTTAAAACAAATTTCACACTTGTAAGATTTTTCTCCAGTGTGCACTCTCAAATGTATTTTCAAATTACCTTTAGTAATAAACTGCTTAAAACAAATTTCACACTTGTAAGATTTTTCTCCAGTGTGCACTCTCAAATGTATTTTCAAATGATCTGCTCGACTAAATTGTTTAAAACAAATTTTACACTTGTAAGATTTTTCTCCAGTGTGCACTCTCAAATGTATTTTCAAACTACCTTTAGTAATAAACTGCTTAAAACAAATTTCACACTCATAAGGTTTTTCGCCAGTCGCAACTTTCATATTTTCATTTATTGTTTTTCCTTTGGAGGGTTGACTCATATAATTTCTTCCATAAGATAAATCTTCAATTAATGTCTCCACAATTTCCATTTTGTGTTCATCTTGGACATAACCTAAAATACAAAACCAACTATAATATAAATACCTATTTGAGTATTCGCTCCGTTCGTAACCATGGTACGGGTACCTTGAAACGATGCCAGCGTGCGTAACGGCGAAATATGAAAAAATTGGACATATCTTTTTATGCATAAATTTTATCAAAAACTGGCGCAAATACATGTTGCGTATTTAATTGTGCTAATAATAGTAAAAATCGGTAGTTTAGTTTTTATAGGTTTCCAAAGATTACATATAAATTAGAGACAAGAAAAAGATGGATTCGTGCTATTATTATGAAAAAGTAAATATGACATAATTTCATTTTTATGCAATTGAAATAGAAAAAATTTAAATAATATACCTTAAATCAGTGGTGCTCAGACTTATACTGCATGGAATCTTTCACATAAACTGCAAGCGTCCGGCCGTCCGGAGATCGACTGCTATACCTACTTTTAAACCGGGAGGAGTAATTCAAATTTACCGCGCCACAATGTTTGTTTATAATTGGTCCAACCTCAGGCAAGTTTACTCCACTGTTATGAAATTTTGACACTAACTGCCTTTTATAGGTTAATTAAGTTATATCGGCGATTTTTGGTGTTATCTTCGTTACTCTTTTAATTTTTAGTCTGCTTTTATATAAAAAACAGTTGTTTTTAGAATTCTTTAGCGACGTGTTAGTATAATATAATACCTACCTATAATATACCTACTTTTAAACCGGGAGGAGTCATTCAAATTTACCGCGCCGCAATGTTTGTTTATAATTGGTCCAACCTCAGGCAAGTTTACTCCACTGTTATGAAATTTTAGGAGCGCCTAAAAGGAGGACTTCGCAGGTCGTGCCGTGACGTCACCAATCAGTTTCTAAACTTAACGTGATGTCACCACGCACACGTGATTTTTAGTATATTACCGTATAACCTAAGAAATTATTCCATAGATAAATAATATAATACAATTATTTTTTGAAGGTCAATTCGTTGGTATTTTAATTGTAGATTTCTTTCTTCAGAAATAAAAGAAAATGTTTTGTCTTGAGTGTAATAAGGTGTTTCAGACCCAATCAAGTCTTAATCGGCACAATAAAAACTTGCATAAAAAATATGTAAATTATAGAATTTGAAAGTTCTAAAAGATATGGCTGCAGGGAATGTAACATGTTTTTCAATTTTAATAAAGACTTACATGATCATTTATTGGAGAAACAAAACCGTGTTACTGAATTGTGGTACTTTATTTGGTAAATAAATATTTGACATTTTATCTGTCGGTAAGTTTATTCGGGACTGAAAAGCTACCATTTTCATCTGCCAGATAAATACTTAATCGGAGGAGAAGATACTTCCCTTATTTTATTATAGCGACGATCTTATTATAAACATAATTGGTGACGTCACTCCATATCTGTCAAGTGTGACGTCACGGTACAATTTGCGAAGTCCTCCTTTTAGGCGCTCCTGAAAATTTGACACTAACTGCCTTTTATAGGGTAATTAAGTTATATCGGCGATTTTTGGTGTTATCTCCGTTACTCTTTTAATTTTTAGTCTGCTTTTATATAAAAAACAGTTGTTTTTAGAATTCTTTAGCGACGTGTTAGTATAATATAATATTTTTGGATTACCGTCGAAGGCTGATATGATCAACTAAACAAGAAGATGTATTTGGTAACTTTTCTAGTGACTTTCTTCATGGCACTGTATATCATCCACAAGTATTTCATATGATGGTACGTAAGTATCGAGGGTCAAACGCAAGCATGAAGTGAGATGTTCGAAGAAAATGCAGACTTACACAAGTATGTTGATCCAAACAATGCTGTGAGCTGCAGAGATACTTGTCTCTCAAAAGACAGATATTTCTCAGACGATATGAAAGACCAAAATTTCGTATCGGTCTTTCTGGATTTAAGGTGTACATCCGAAATTATTTGTCACTTATATATCACTTTTAACTTGGTTTTCCAAATCTTTGCCCATGATTTCGATACATCTAGTAACCGTTGGACGTGATAACTGGACTTGTTTAAGACATAATATCTGTTTTATTTTTGAAGTCCTCAAATAATACATTCGCAGCCTCAATAATTGCTTCCTTCACTACCTCTCCATCTTCAAATGGTTTTTTATGTTGTGCCAATATATTATAAGAAATTTTGAACAACGTAATTGTTGCAGCTACCTACTGATTGTTTAACAGGCCTAGTGAACATTGATTGTTCTGTCTTCAAACTACTTTCTTGTGTCTTGCACTTTCCGTTTTCTAAACAAACTGTTTTGAGGAAAATCATTCTCAGAGTTTTTATGCAAAGTTTTATAATGCCGTACTAAATTTCCGCGTTTGGCCAGAGCAACGGAAAACCGGCAAACAAGACAAACACACTTATCTTTCACCACAGTAAACAGGAATTATTCTTCCCACGCATTATTAAAATGATATGTTTTACTCTTTTTCGAGGCACTCATATCGAGTTTCAAATATTAATGTAAATAATATATTACTAATGATTCATGCTTGACTAACAGCAATACAATGCCGATACAGCACACTCCCAGTTTATCATAATTTATCTGTGAATGCTGGCTGATATGCTGAATCAGTATTATCGCAACTTTCGGGTGAAGAGATAGCATCATAATTATTTCGATCATGCACGTGTGGTGAGTCAGGACAGTCCCCGTATTTTCTCCGTGAATCGCGATCGACTTCAAAAACTTTGGCGATCGAACGGTCGATCGCGATCGACCCTTTGAGCACCGCTGCCTTAAATGATCTTTCATAAGGCTTCAAGCTAACTGCAACCTGCCTGATGACTTTAGTTTTTATATCATAACTTTTACTATTATTGTTTTTAATTACATGCTCTTCCACATGACAAACGTCATTTGCCAGTACTAGAGTTTTCCTTTTCTTTTCTGTTTGGGGTTGAAAAGATAAATTATGATGAATTTTTAGTAACCCAGTTCTTAAGACTACATTCATTTTGTACATCGACTGAAAAAATATAATTAAAAAACTAATTATTAAGAATTGTCAATTTCGTATATATTTTACATATGTTTAACCTCAAATTGTGAGGTCCAAAACTGTCAGATGAATGCGGTAGGTGTTCGTCAGTCACGCACGGAGCGAATAAGTGAAAATGAATGCAATAATCAAATTAGAGCATAATAAAATTTAAGACAGCAGAATTAGTGAATTATACAAATATGTTCTAGAAATCTGTGTTTCTGTCTTCTATATGTGTAATAGTCAGCCCTATTGTCTTTTAATGTTTACCTCAATACATTTAATATTGTGTGTAAAGATGCATATGCTTATGCACATAGAGGTATTACAATGACCATAAAACTTCTATGAGTGTCTTTTTTCAACCAGAGCTAGGAGAATGGCTAACTTCCGGATTTGTGGACTGTACCAGAATTCTCCTTAATATGAAATAATGTACTCGTTCAAAAAGTATAAACAGATCTCTACAAAGCATCATAAAAGATAAAAGAGATAATATATTCAATATTGGAGGATATTTCTTTTAAATTTTTTCATAAAAGTTAACATAACTAAATATATAAGGGCATATAAAATATTACAAATTTTTAAACAATCTTCCGTTTAAAATCACTTCTCGCATTACTTAGAGCATTAGACATCTAAGAACAAAAAAATTGAAAAACTGTAGAATCTGTAAAAAGTATCTATCAGATCAAGCTAGTTTACATAGAATGATTCAAAAGGCAAGAAAAATCTTACCTTAAGAAACTGCCTAAAATTGTGAAAAGATATAGACGTTACGTTTTTGTTTTAATTTCTTATTATTTCTGTTTTATTTTCATAACCCTATAATCATAGTTGAATTATAATTACATTAATATATATATATATATATATATATATATATATATATATATATATATATATATATATATATATAAATTATTATCATACTTGATGTTTTTTCTTTAATGTATTTCTTCCAGTACAGTATTTGTGTTTTTCAATAAATGATAACATTTAAGTATATAAATAGAAATTATAACATTTATGTAAACAATTAGAATTAATCTTTACTTTTCTTGCTCAACAGACCATGTAGGCTTAATGCTAAAATACAAACATATCCTTAGCATATTTCAAAAATATACATATTGTCCACAAAACTATACTCCATTCGCTTAGCTTGGGCATATTTTGACAGATTCATTGTTGGAAACCTACAACACAACAATTCCACTTCTCAGTCTTAATAGCTCAAGTATACTACTATTGCAGACCTCTTTCTTTGAAAAAAGAAGAATTATTCTTAATACTGGAAGTGTATACTAAACCCATCAAATTTTCCCTATATATTTAAAATATAATATTAGAGTTGTTACAATTTAATATTATATTGTAGTTAGTTCTATTTAGTTTATTTAGTTATAAATCTATTTTGAATTTTGTTATTATAGATAGTCAGAGTTTTCGATTTGTTCTATCAGAAAATGCGTTGGTAAGTTTTTCTTAAATAAATATGATAAATGTTCTTTAAAAGTTAATATTTTTAGGTGATTAAGGATGCTGTTAAAATACAAGGCAATCAACCTGCACAAAGATTTATTCAAAACAACAACCATTTTTTTAAATTATTTGCTCATTCGGCATAGGTTGATCACTAAAACATATTTATGAAAGTAGGTAAATATGTTCTTAACAACAAAAACATTTCAGTTAACATCCATGTATATATACCATGTATAAAGTTTCTATTATATATAAAATGTATATTATATATAAAAAAATATATTTTATAAAAAAGTTACAGTAATTTAGTTTATATCATTAAGTTGCTCCAAATGTAGGCAACCAACTTAAAATTTTTGTTAGCATTTAGCTGGAGTTTCTTGAGAATATTTTTAATAAACATTTAATATTTTCCAGTTAAGTTATTATTTTTTAAAAGTGATGATAAAAATGCTGAATAAACAATATTTTAAATGATATTTAATCACAAAAGTACTTAATAATATGTTATATAATCCTCATAATAAAGTACATTTCTAATAGAAATTAGCTAGAATTAGAAAAAAATAGTAGATAGAAGTTTATGATAGAAGTAATAGAATAGCAGTTGCCAGATTACAAAAGATGTTTGCAATTAATCTCGAAAGAAATAAATGTCTACTAGTTATTGCTTCATATAAATTAAAAATTGCAGAATTCATAAAATAGTCTAATCAAAATGTATGTTTTAAAAGCTTTATCTCTTTACATTTGAAGCATACAACATACGCATGATAAAAACATGCCAACACTGCCAAACCGAAATATTTTTATCATTTGCGGCTATATTCAGCTTGTACTTTCCATAAACTCAACTGATCAAGCTCTTCAATTAAAGATCAAACTTACTTCTTGTATAAATTTTCTTAGTAACACTTTGTCTGAACCTTTAATCCACGAACAAATAAATAAACAAAAGTTTATGAGGTGTACAATTGGTTGCTGTACACAGTAAACTTCATAAAATGCAGTGCATCTGGTAGAACAGTTTCCTATTGATGTCAAAATTTTTGGTTTTCAATGCTACATTCACTGCTTTCCATATAACTCCCTCGTATCTTTTGACTTGACCATTTCCTTCAGGGTTATATGGTGTTGTTCTACTTAAGGATATTCCTACAGTGTAAATAATTAATAAACCCTTGTAAAGTAAAGCTAGTTCCCCTGTCAGAATGTATATATGCCAGCATTCCATATAAACAAAATAAGTAGTTCAATTACTGTCTGACTAGATGTAACTGAGCCTGGAAAAACCCATGGAAATCTTGAAAATTCATCCATACTTCTAAGCATATAGAAATTTCTAGAAGAACTGTGTATTGGATTCTTAAGTTAATGTTTAATCTTTCAAACTGAGCTGTTGATTTGATTAAATATTTATCATCTTTCTTATAAAATCTGTTTTTAATTTCTGCACAGATTGGACAAGAGGTAATTACTTGTTTAATTTCATCTATAGAATAAGGTATCATCTAACTAAGCACTTAATTTGTAATTATCCCATATATACCCTTAATTGTGAATTATATTAATATTATTCTGAAGCTATTTTCTTGTAGCATCTTAACGCAATTTACTATTTTGGAAATAAGCCACAATTTTACTTTAAAATTAAGCTGTTACTAACCTTTTTCAGTTTTTTGGTTTTCTTCAAATGGGTTTATTTTATTTCCATGTTTTTCTATTTCAGTATTTATGGGACATTTCTTTAAGTCTAAATAATCATATCTGCCATGTGAAGTGTGTGGATTAGATTCCTCTGGAATTACACATTTAAAGCCATCCAAAAGAGAATCATCAAATTCATTATAATCTATTTCTAGTTTACACGTTTTCTCGCTAAATTCTTGTTTTATTGCTTCCATTTGATTTCACTTGATTTTATTTATCCAAATTATAATTTTAGGCCCAAAAAGTAGAATCACTATAAAATTCGGGGCAAAGGTTGTCAAAAGCAGCATGATACTATGAGCACAGAATAATAAACAAACAGAATACCCACTCTCCACGGAAAATTAAGTACGCGCATCTCCTCCGCGCAGACGTTCCGCCATGTTTTAGGAGGATTTTAAAGAAATTAGTGTTGTTTATGTGGTGTACATGGAAAAATTAACCAGGTTTATTTGACTTACGGCAATCATAGACATACTATACGATTATATTAACATTGTTAAATATAATAACATAAATATAATATAATTAAACATAAATATAAACAATTACATAACCACACAAATCATATGTCTGTGTCCTCCTAAAACATGGCGCGCGTGCTGAAAAACTTCAAAGGCGGCATCTGAGAGTGGCCCTTCTGTTTGTTTATTATTCTGTGCTATGAGTAACAAGATAGGATCTTCCCGTAGCTCAAAATCGGTCGGGTTCGCGCATGCCGTCATTGGAGACTAGAATTTGAATTCTTGTTAAAGTTAAATGAGATTTTTATGCATTCTGTGATGAAATTACTAGACGAAAATAAGTTAAGAGGTTTAATAATTAGAATAATCGTACACATAAAAATATCTCCAAACTATTTATTAAAGATTATTTATTGATATATACAAAAACTGACATTTCGAACGTGCAAGTCTCCAATGACGTCACAAAAACATGCGCAATATCTTATCTTATAGTCATAGTATCATGAAAAGCAGAAAGTAGAAATAGAAACAAAGAATTGGTAATTGGTACAAAGTATAGAGAAATTACCGGTGAAGTTAGGTGCTAAAAATGAACCCTCAAATTTGCGTTTGCGGTATTGCCATGTCCTTATTATGTGTATGTTTTATCCTTCAAATATGCTTTGAAACAGTACATTTTTATTATATTATTTTATGAAATTGGGTATTTTAAAAAAAAAATATTAAATTTTATTGAAACACGAACGAATGATTATTTGTTTCTTTTGATATTAGTTGCAGTTAGTTATTAAAAAAAAACATAATTGGCTTTTGGTAGATTAGTAAATAAGCATGGCAATACTGTCAAATGTAGTTGTCAGATTGCAACAGATGTTTAGCAGATTTCAATTTTATGAATATTTTCTTATACTTTTGGGATGAAATTGTATCTGAATAAAAGCTTAAAAATTTAAACTATAATAAATTAAATTTAAATTAATTAAACTTATTTTAAAAACTTAAAAAGAATGTTTAGTAACTTTAATTAATTTTTATATCGCATGCTCTTTCGTGATTTATTTACGATATGGCAACACTGCCAAATACAAATCTATCACTAATTTGTAGCTATTCTCCATTCGCTTAACTCGGGGTGGCTCGGGCATATTTTGACAGATTCATTGTCGGAAACCTACAACACAAAAATTCCTACTTCTCAGTATTAGTTTTGTTCGCGGAGACAGTCCCTGACTAGTTTTGGATAAATTTCGGACCGATTTGGGATTAACGTTGTGCGCTGGCGCGATTAGTTACTAGTTTTTAACAGCTATTTCTCCGCGAACGATTTAGGACGTTTCTGACTGTTTCTAACCCCAAAACATCAACACGCTGTTTTGTTTATATGTACAAGGAGGAACACAGACGTTTGACAAAAATTTATTTTAAAGACGATATTGCTATATTGTCAAAATGTGTAAGTAAAAAATAGGGTACTAGCACAGAGTAATAAACAATTGTAATAATAAGCAATAATAAATAATAATAAATTGTTGTTTATTCTGCGGTGCTAGTGTCGTAAGACGGAACGATGTCTACGGAGATGAAATTGATATCAATGACCCTGAACGTCCAGAATTTCCTCTAAGTTCTCATCGCTGGATGTAAAATGATCGCTTATCTATAAATAACATTCATTTTTTAATACTTATAAATATATGTACTGTTTTTAGTTCCATATTTATAATGCAATAAAATATTAAATGACTTTTTTTATATTTTTTAATTTATATCGCTAAAAAGATTTAGAGAATTTTAGTTATATTTCTTTAAAGATGTCGAAACGTAAAGATTATATTGCCGCTTCTCAACAAAAATAAATAATAGGTTAGTTAGTATTAACGATTGACCAAAAAAAACAAACACAAAACCTGTCAATTTACAGTTTCTATAGCGCTTGCGCTAACTAAAAATCCGCACTCTAATCCATGAACCAAATGGACTGATCATGAACCAGTTTGAAACTCTCCGCGAACATCGAACTCTTTGTCAAAGTCCCGGATTTTTAACACCTCGAACGCCTGAAAACAGAACTGCGCATGCGAAACAGTCAGAAACCAGTCAGGGACTGTCTCCGCGAACAAAACTAATAGCTCAAATGTTCTACTACTATTACAGACTTCTTCCTTTAAAAAAAGAAGAATTATTCCAAATAGTGGAAGTGTATACTAAACCCATGATACTATGAGTAACAAGATAGGATCTTCCCGTAGCTCAAAATCGGTCGGGTTCGCGCATGCCGTCATTGGAGACTAGAATTTGAATTCTTGTTAAAGTTAAATGAGATTTTTATGCATTCTGTGATGAAATTACTAGACGAAAATAAGTTAAGAGCATATGTCTATGGTTAAGAGGTTTAATAATTAGAATAATCGTACACATAAGGATATCTCCAAACTATTTATTAAAGATTATTTATTGATATATACAAAAACTGACATTTCGAACGTGCAAGTCTCCAATGACATCACAAAAACATGCGCAATATCTTATCTTATAGTCATAGTATCATGACTAAACCCATAACATTTTC
Organism: Diabrotica balteata; assembly: GCA_918026665.1. Classification (NCBI taxonomy): domain Eukaryota; kingdom Metazoa; phylum Arthropoda; class Insecta; order Coleoptera; family Chrysomelidae; genus Diabrotica; species Diabrotica balteata. The sequence goes on from OU898281.1 coordinate 54,552,409, forward strand.
CCTATATATTTAAAATATAATATTTGAGTTGTTGCAATTGAACATATTGTAGTAAATATTTGTATTATTCGCGTTGTTTATTTTAGCTAATGTAGTTTTATTGTTCCATTATTTTTGTTTAATTCTTTGTTAGTTATATTTAGTTAATTAGTTAGTTCTATTTTGAATTTTATTATTAGAGATAGTCAAAGTTTTCCATTTGTTCTACCAGATAATGCGTTGGTAAGTTTTTCTTGAATAAATATAAATATGTTAAATGTTCTTTAAAAGTTAATATTTTTAGATGAGTGAAGGGTGCTGTTAAATTACGAGGTAATCAAATTGCACAAAGATTTATTCAAAACACCAACTATTTTTGTTTAATTATTTGCCCATTCGGCGTAGGTGGAAAAACTACCCCCTCTGTGGCTCAGTGGTAAGAGCGCCTGCCTTTAAATCTAAAGGTCGTGAGTTCGAATCCCACCTGGGTGGAAATTTTCGTTTATTAAAAAAATTAATAAATGAAAATAATTTCTATCCTTGTGTGATCGGTACACATCGGAGAGACCGCAGACGTTCGGATACAATTAGCGTCTCTTAGCAAAGACAATGACGTCGACTTTGCTAAGTATCAAGACAATTACTCTACACACACACACACACACACACACACACACACACACACACACACACACACACACACACACACACACACTACACCTCAAATTGTAAGATTGGCGAATGGATTTAGTGTCCGCACTCATTTAAACACAAACAAACAACAACAAATAACAAAAACGTTTCAGTTAACATCCAGTTTAGTTTGACATGGCGTCAAAAATTAAATAAAAGCTGTGATAAAAGTTACAGTAATTTAGTTTATATCGTTAAGTTGCTACAAATGTAGGCAACCAACTTAAACTTTTTGTTAGGATTTAGCTGGAGTTTCTTGAGAATATTTTTAATAAACGTTTATTATTTTCCAGTTAATTTATTACTTTTTAAAAGTTATGATAATAATGCTGAATAAGCAATATTTCAAATGATATTTAATCACAAAACGTACTTAATATTGTGTTATTGTAAAATCCTCATAATAAAGTGCGTTAGATAAAAAAGGTAAAATCCCGGGCCGCCCAAAACTAGTTTCTAATAGAAATAATAGAAGATTATGATTTGTTTTAATTATATTTTTGATTATATTGGATATTTTTGATGAACGATATTTTTGAATTATAATATGAATATTATGATATTTTTTATCTAACCTAGTTTATAACACAATATTAAGTACGTCCTGTGATTAGATATCATTTGAAATATTGCGTATTCAGCATTATTATCATCACTTTAAAAAATAATAATAAATTAACTGGAAAATATTAAATATTTATATTCTCAAGAAACTCCAGTGCTAACAAAAAGTTTAAGTTGGTTGCCTACATTTGGCGCAACCTAACGATATAAACTAAATTACCCTAACTTTTTTTATAAAACATATTTATATAATAGAAACTTACATTCTATATACATGCTATAAATTTCTAATTTTGCAAAAGTTTGCAAAAGAGGTCGACGAAATACTCTAATGAAATGCGCTATGAGCACGTGTACTCGGTTGTATAATAATTTCCAGCCACTTCTAGTCTGTCAAAAAGTAACTAACTTCGTAAAAACATAATTACTAAAATCACTAGACAGTTCGGACTGGCATTAGCGAACCGAGTATAACTTCATCGGCAGTAATCGGCACTTTCTCTATACTTCTGTCATTATTTGTTATTTGTTTCTTTTGATATTAGTTGCAGTTAGTTATTAGAAAAAAAAATTTAATTGGCCGTTGATGGTTAGCAGATAAACTTGGCAATACTGTCAAAACTATTAAGTGCCAGCAGATTGCAACAGATGTTCAGCAGATTTCAATTTTATGACTATTTTCTTATAATTTTGGTATGAAATGGTGCCTGAATACCCTAAAAACAAGAAGAATGTTTAGTAAAATGATTTAATATTATATCGCATGCTTTTCGTGATTTATTAAAACGACATGGCAACACTGCCAAATACAAAACATTCCCTCATTTGTAGCTAACTTCACCGGCTGGTTCCAGTGAAGATAGCCTCAAATAAACTGTCAATTCAATTTCATAGAACAAAATATTGCGTTGGCAGTGTTGCCATGTCCTTATAATGTATATGTTATATGCTTCAAATACAAAGAGATAAAGCTTTTAAAATGTACATTTTTATTATATTATTTTATGGATTCTGCAATTTTATATCTTACATAAAACAATAATAAATAAATTTATGTTTGATATTAATTGCAATTAATTATTCGAAAATTTTTTTGGCTTTTGCTTTGATAGGTTAGCGGATAGATTTGGCAATGCAGTTAGAACCATCAAACTACCCAGATCGTAACAGATGTCTTTTTAATTTTTGGTTGAGTTTACCGAAAGTACAAGCTGAATATAGCCACAAATGTCAAAAACATTTCTGCTTGGCAGTGTTGTCATGTTTTTATAATGCATATATTGTATGCTTCAAATATAAAGAGATAAAGCTTTTAAAAAGCACATTTTGATTATACTATTTTATGAATTCTGCCATTTTTAATTTATAAGCAGTAACGAGTAAATATTTGTCCCTTTCGAGATTAATTGCAAAGTTGTAATCTGGCAACTGCTGATTTGACGATTGCCAAATCTGACTCATAATCTACCAAAGGGTAATCGCTAAAAAATTTCTAATAATTAACTGCAATTAATCTCCAAAGAAACAAATTTTAACTCATTGTTGTTTTATATAAACCAAAAATTGCAGAATACCTAACATAATATAAACAAAATGTACTTCTCTAAAGCTTCATATTTTAATATTTGAAGCATCCAGATCTACATTATAAAAACATGCCAACACTGCGATACCGAATTTTTTTGTTCCATGTTCCATGTTTGACATTTGCGGCTATAATCAGCTTGTACTTTCGGTAAACTCAACCGGTAATTTGTTAAGTATTAGTTTTTAAATTTCTTATTGCTTTTGATTGCTTATGTTTCAATTTGTAACGTAAATATCAACACTGCAAAACACCAAAATTTCATTTTTTCAAACCCATTTGACGCTATCTTCACTGGGCCCAAATGTGAAAAATGTCCATGTTGGACATATTTTGGACAATATGATTGTTTAGGGCACAGAATACATCAGCCATCTTCCAACAAGAATGCATGCTTTAAAAACTCATACAACTAAGACTAGCCATGTGAAACCAGTTGTGCACTAGCTCTCTTTTACTCTATCTTTGATACCTCGCGTTTTTAAGAGCTGGCAACACTAATTTGCGATCATTTTTTCTCAGGCAACCTTATATCATAATTATAAAGCAATTAGCTTTAATTTGATATAAAAACGTGTATATACGTCATGAGCAGCATATTTTATTTAAAAAATAAATGAATAAAATGTTTAGTTTAAAAACTAATTACATACCATTAACTGGATTAAAACTATTTGTGGCCATTTTTTGACTGGCAACCTGTTATCAATGTATTCTCTTATTCTTAAATGTATGTAAAAAATGTGAGTTTGCACTACTAGTGTACTGAACTGAAAAGAAGTTTCAAAAGAAAATCAAAATATGATTCAGGTAAATATATAAATACAGAGATAGTTGCGTTTACCTTTTTAGGAAAACAAATGAAGGGGTTTGAGCAGAAAGGGTATAAGTACATCTAAATATTAGTTTTGAGAAAATGACTTCAGAAGTAATTTGCATTTTTAAAATTCTGTACAACCCGTTAGTTTAATAAAAAATCAAAAGACTGATATGTTTTTTGTACACACTTATGACAAGTCAAAAGAAAAGGCAAAAAAGTATTTTTGAAGTGTGTATATTTTTAATAATTCCTAGCTGAGCGCATTCGGCTTTACAAAGCCATCATCGGAGCTATGCTACAATAAAATGTTCTTATAAGTACTGATTGGTGAAGATTTTAATTTTTTTAGTTACGTCAATTTATAAATACCACTACAATGGAGAGATCTCATTTCCTTATATGTTGAAATATTGATTTTTTATTTAATTACTTAGTTGTTAAAATTCTTAAAAAAACATATAAAAAACTGACACTGGACTTCACAGACACATTAAAAAATTGAAAAATTTTTTGTCATGGTACACGGGTGTAAGAACCCGACCATTGTTTGCTGTGAGGAGGTAGACAGAATAGAACTAATGAAATCAAATGTCGGTCCTTTTAAACGATTTTTCAAAAGTGACAGTTGACAAATGTCATATATAGGATTGTTTTTAAATTCTTACAAAATTATTTAATAGTTTAGAATTACTAATAGTCATCTAAGACTTTCTAAAAATTAAGTTTTTAAATTAAATCTTATGTGTTCATCACATTATACAGAATGACATTAGTTTTGTAAATTCACTCAAGTCATTGCTCAAGGTCAATGTATGTTCAATCTGACAGTCATCCTTAAGAAACAAGGGCTCAAATCGTTCAACAATAATATGAAGAAGAAACATTAATACCATGTTTCTTCTTTATATTACTGTTGAACTGCTGTTGAACGATTTGAGCCCTTGTTTCTTAAGGATGACTGTCAGATTGAACATACATTGACCTTGAGCAATGACTTGAGTGAATTTACAAAACTAATGTTATTCTATGATGTGATGTATGATGTGATGAACACATAAAGGCCGTATGACACTATGCATTTTCTGTATCATTTCTTATATCGTTTCTGATATAGAAAGTTATTTATGTTTTCTTGTATCGTTTCTTGTACGTAGATTTTTGCCCTGTATGACACTATGCAAGTTCTTTTACCAGAAACTGTATGTGATTTGGCACATGATTGGTCGAAATTTTGACAACTATAAAAATAGAACTGCAGTACCTGAGGCACCGAACAAGGGCCTGATGACCCCAAGCTACTGGGGACTGAGAACATATGCTACTGATTATTTTTAAAAATAGTGTGGTGCAAAAATGAAAGAAATAAAATGTCCCAATATGAAAACTAAATTGGAAACCACAATTTTTGAAGATATTTAACAGGTTGTAATGGAAGACAGAAATAATAAATAATTTGGTTGTAATAATTTATTTGTTTTTTTTTTAACACCTTGGCTACCGCCCATTTAAACTAATAACTTGTAATTTTGTACCAAATATTTTGTTATCAAATTTTAAGCTTATCTTCTTTATTATGTCAAAGACAGTGTAAAAATATTATCACAAAAAATATTTTTGCTGAATTTTCAAGTTTGAAAAAATGTGCGCCGGTGACTCACACGGTACACAAATGTTGCAAAAACGTGAACTTGAAATTGAGACCGTGTGAGATGCCGGCAAACACATACACATAGTCCATATCCATATCACTTCTAAGTAGATTACGTTACATACCGACTGCTTCCGTCATTTGCTATTCATTTGCAATTTAGAAGTGGAATATTATGTGTATTGAAACGCTGTTCTAATAGATTTTGAGTGTTTATTGTGTCGAATTGTTTTCTAAAATAACATCAAGTAGCTTTAGCGAATTTTTGAGTTTTTAGTAAGTAAAAATCACACTAAATAATACATTCATTTTTTGATATCACTCTTTTTAGTTTCTACTATGTCTGAAAAACAAGTGAACCAATGGCTGGCATGGTATGAAGAAATCCCATCGGACGAGGATAATACTTCTGATGTCGAGGAACCATTTGAGGACAGTGGAAGTGAATATGAGATGTTAGACGACGATACTGAGGAGAGCAGTGATGAGAATCCAGAAGATGAACCAAAAACAACAGAGTTTCAATCTAATGAGGAAGGTGAAGAATGGGGAGAGGTAAATGGTGCATACTTAAAAGATTTAGTATATTCTGGAACGGCAGGAGTTAATAATGTATTAGATGGTGATATTACTCCAATAAACATTTTATCTGCTATCATTGATGATGACGTCCTAGACCTAATTAGAATTCAGACGAATATTCCGGCTTCAAGAACTAAAAAGGGCAAATGGATACCGATTGCGAATAGTGTTGAACTACGAAAATTTTTTGCTATCATAATTTACATGGGCCTTGTAGTATATCCAAAAATATCTGATTACTGGTCAAGAAATCTTTTATTTGCAAATAAGTTTGTACCACAACTTATGTCGCGTAATAGATTTCAGTCTATACTACGACACCTGCATTTCTCTGATAACAGCACTAATAATCCCAATGATCGATTAGCCAAAATTAGACCATTAGTCAATATTCTTGTACATAAATACAAACACCTAAAAACTCCCGAAGAAGTTTAGAGGTAGATTAATTTTTAAGCAATACATCCCTGGAAAAGCTTCTAAATATGGTGTAAAATTATTTAAAATTTGTGATTCTCAAGGTTATACTTACCACGTTAAGATTTAGGAGGGTCAAATGAAGCAGAAAAACAGAGAAGAGAGAGCAAGTAATACAGTTGTTTATGAACTGCTTGAAGATTATGTTGGATGTGGAAGAACTTTAGTAGTAGATAATTTTTATACTAACCCACAATTAGCTCAAACGTTGTTAGAAAAAAAAACACATTTAATTGGAACACTAAAAAAAACCTGAAAAATTGCCCAAAATCTATTCTAGAACCTAAAAAGATGAAACGTGGAGAGATTGTAGGAGAGGAAAGTAAAAAAGGATATGTAGTTGGGAACTGGAAGGATAAGAGGAACGTAAGATTTCTATCAACAAAACATACATTGAAAATGTATGAACTTACAAAAAAAAAAAAAATAGGAGAGGAGAACCTGTCATAAAGCCCGAAGCTATTGTTTTTTACAATAAATACAAACAAGGTATCGATATATCTGACCAAATGGCCAGCTATTATAGTGTGTTAAGAAGAACCATCAGATGGTACCACAAAGTAGCTTTGGAGTTACTTTTAGGAACCTCGATTGTTAATGCTCATCTTCTATATAAAACAATTACGGGTAAAAACAATACATCTAGAGATTTTAGACAACAAATTATTCAAAGTTTTGCATCCATTTCGAACGAGAAGAAAGTTGAAAAAATCCCAAAACATAAGCTGATCGAAGTACAAGAAAAAGTCGAGAGAAACAGAAAGAAGAGAAAGCGTTGTATGACATGTTACAATAAGTTGGTAGTTAGTCATGATAGAAAATTTGCACAGAATAAATGCAAGCAGGTGGCAACGTTTTGTAACAGTTGTTCAGGAAATCCATATATGTGTTTGGACTGTTTTAACTTAAAACATTAAATGATTGTTAAAATTTCATTATTTTTTGTAACTTGGTATTTTGTATTTGATTTTTTAAGCAATAAAGTTTTTTTTTTACTTTATTATTAACCTGAATTCATTAAAAATAACATTTTACTTTCAATCTCTAATATGCAAGTTATATTACACTTTTTCAAAAACCATGGTAACTATAAGTTCATTAATTTATTTTGAAACCAATACGAGCAACTAAAAACTCTCGTTTTAACCCAGGCTGTTTTAGAGCATTTTAAGTCATTTAATAACGCTGGATGCCGGCGTCTCACACGGTACCACAGTCATATTTTGTGTGAGATGCCGGCATCTCACACGGTAGCCAAGGTGTTAAATTATGTGTTTGAATGGTATGCTCTTGATGTCTCCGGAGGCGTGTCAGGCAGAAGCTGACAGCCGTGCCGGACGCATTTAGAAATTCGGAGAAATACTTGGAAATTCCAAGTGTGGGCAAATCCGAATTTCTATAGTAAAATTCATTAAGCGATGCAGGAAGATGTAAACATTAAATCGTGGCCGAACCGGTATGGACTACCGAAAACGTCGGCAGACGAAATAAAGATGGACATTTCGGTTAGTTTTTAAATATTTTTGAAGAACTGTTACCTGCATTTATGCATTATATATTCATTAATTTTATAAATCGGATTATTTTTTCACTTACTATGTATTCAGTGATAACATTAATTTATTTGCTATGCAATAAACAGGAATATTTGAGGAAAGAAAAAAAATAATAAAGTGTCATAATTATACTGTTACTTATCGGAACGAGTAGACTCATTTGGAACATCTTTAACAATTATCTGTTAAATTTATCGTTGTTTATATGCCCTGCATCGCTTAATGGAATAAGGTATAATTGACTCGATGCAGGGAAATTCCACTTTTGCTACGTAAAACAAAGGATTTGTTTTATATAAAAGCAGATGGAATTTCTCTCATCGGTCAGTCGAGCTTGCCTCTTCTTCTGTAGACCTAGTCGGTGCTATTATTGTTCCGACTAAACTATTGTTTTATTTCTTATTTCTTGATAACCATTTATATTTTATTATTGTATATTCAGATCTTTTCAGGTTAGAATATTACTTTGACTTATATTTGTTCATATACTAATTATTTGATATTTTATTTGATTATTTTGATTGTTTATTTTTCTTGTATTTTGTATCTAAGTTGTTCTTCCGTAAGTTAAGAACACTTAGAAATATTTACCTTACTTTTTTCCATTTTATAAATTTGATTTTGTACTTTGTGTCTAAGTAGTTCTTTCCGGTAAGTCAAAGAACTCTTAGAAATATTTCTCTGATATTTGACTTGTTAATTTTATTGTGTGCCTAAGTCATTCTTTTCCGGTAAGTCAAAAGAACACTTAGAAATATTTTTCATAATCATTATTGCATTATTATTTCCGATATTTATCTAAGATATTTTCTTAATATATTTGTCTCTTTTATTTTACCATTTCATGCTGAGTTGTTTCTTCCGTAAGTCAAGAAACACTTAGCAATATTTCCATATCTTTTCTGTATTTGATCTTCTTATTTTCTAGTATAAGTTGTTTCTTCCGTAAGTCAAGAAACACTTACAAATATTTGTATTCCTATTTTACTATATTTGATTCTCTTGTTTGTTTTCTGTTCTAAGAAACACTTAGAAATATTTCCATACATTGTTTCATATTTACATATTTCATTTATCTATATTTCTGTTTTAAGTTGTTTCTTCCGTAAGTCAAGAAACACTTAGGAATATTTCTGCACTTTTCTGTTCTTTTATTCTTGTGTATTTTACTTTTCATTCTAAGTTGTCTCTTCCGTAAGTCAAGAAACAATTAGAAACATTTTCTATGCATTGTATTTTTATATACCATTTTATTTCCTTGTTTACTAAGTTATTTCTTTCGTAAGTCAAAGAATACTTAGATTATTTTACCTGTTCTGTTTTCTATTTTGATCTGCTATTTTGTAACTGTTCCTTGGAACTGTTACCTATAACAGATACTGGTCACGGTAACTGTTATTTTATACCAGTACCAGTATTAACACGTTTTACCAGCGACAAGCAAAGATGGTCAACACCCGATCAAATTCCGGGGACAGGAAGAAGTCCGAAGAGCTGGCGATGGGTCCTACAGGCCCAAATGCTCCCTCTCGGCAACATTGAAACTCTACTCTCTTATTTGGAGATATAAAATAATCTTTAAACTCATCACGAATTTTTAGTGCGGTTATGTATTGTTTTTAGTAAAACATCTCCTCCTACTTTCAGTAGTTCCGATGCTATTTGATACAATCACTGTGATTTATTGTTTTTCAATATGGCTACTGATGTTCTAATCTTGGTTATTGTTGGTGGGCACTTTTCTCTGATGTTTGCTTGGCCTAATTGTATGTATACATCAGGGATACTTACATATCTCTGGTATATATCAAAGTTCTCCTCCAGCCATAGAGAAATAAAAATAATTATTTTTATTTCTCTATGCCTCCATCCGCCAATATGACATGAAAGAAGTTTTACGTTTTAGCGGCTTTGCGCACAAATTGGCGCATTTCTTGTACAAGAAAATGCAGCGGACACAAATTCTTGTATCGTTTCTGATACAAGAAACTTTACGCCTGTATGACACTGTCGTGTTATCAAAGAGGGGTTACAAATAAGAATCGTTACTTCACAACATCAGTTTATTCTCAACCCTCAAACATACATGCTTGCCCGAGCTTCGGCTACGTTCCCCTGACATCCCTGTCATCTGTGTTGCCTAACTCCGGCGCCTATATCTTAATCTAAGCTAACAACACATCTCCTTTTTTTTATAAAAGATCCCTGTGTCATTAATGATCTTATACCTAAACTAACTTAAACTACTACAAACATAATCTGTTAAATGAACCGGTTTCTTCACAAGTCTTTTTGGCCTGCTAGGCTTTACGCACTCAAAGTCCGATACACTATCGCTTTTATCCTGACCCGATGGAGGTAAAACATGATTTCCACTTTGTTCGATTTTGTCCTGAAATACACTGGGTTCCCCCCTACTACTTTCCTCCATTATTTTACCCTGTATGTCACCATTGCTTTGATTAGAGCAAGGCATTAGCTTTGTGTTACTAGAAATTGGCGGAACATAATCATTTGAGGATTCTGGTTGGGTGCTCAATACAGGGAAACAGTAGGGTGCATGAATCAAATGCCATCTATTTCTTCTAAATTTCCCGGTTTCAGTTTCAATTATATAGGACCTGGGTTCCTGACAGATCGCAACAACTCGCCCATATTTCCTGATATCAACCACCCACACAGAATCACCAACCTTAAGAGGATCTAAATCCTTGGCATTGTGTCGCTTATTGTAGTTTTTCACTTGTTTATCCTTTATTTCATTCTTTTTATTTTTAGTGTTTGGTTCTTTTGAAAAGTTTAATAAGCTTGGAAGCTGGGGTAAGTTAGATCTTAATTTTCTATTCATTAATAATTCAGAAGGTGAAACACCACATTCTAGGGGTGTACATCTATATGCTAACAATGCCAAACTTAGGTCCTCTTTTTTATTTTTCTGAATTAATCTTTTTGCAATTTGTACAGTGCGTTCCACTCCACCGTTGCTCTGAGGCCAGTGCGGACTGCTCGTCGTATGAACAAAATTATATTCTTTTGAAAACTTTATAAATTTTGATGAAAATTGAGTACCACGGTCGGATCTAACTTCCTCTGGGATACCATAACGAGAGAAAATATCTTTAAGCTTAGGAATAATGGCATCTTCTGTCATATTGGTTAAAGTAAAAATTTCAAACCAATGTGAAAAGTAGTCAGTGGCAATCAAATACCACTTATCATAACATTTAAACAAATCAACCCCCAGTTTTTGCCACGGCCTTTGTACAGTATTGTCTTTATGAAATGTTTCTCTATGATTTACTCTGTGTTCAACACATTGGGGACAATGTGTGACAAGGTTATTAATCTGGGATGACAAACCCAGCCACCAAACGCTCTGTTTGGCACGATCTCGACATTTTACAATTCCCATATGGCCTGTATGAATAAATTCCAACACCTTGAGTTGAAGACTCTTAGGAATGATTATGCGAGACCCTTTTAAAAGTAATTGTTCCGAATAGGAAATTTCATATCTATATTGATAGTATGGCAACAATTCAAATGGCAATTTAGATCTTTCAGGCCAAGAAGACAAAGAATATTCTTTTAGTTTTTTACAAATATATTCATTTTCTTGTTCTGTTTTTATTAAATTCAAAAAATAATCTTTAATTGGTAAATTATGAATAATTGACTGCACATATGCTGCAGTTTCTGCAGTTAGTTCTTTATTAGCTAACGTATCTGTTTGTAAAGGGGCCCGACTTAAAGTATCTGCTACAATTAAATTTTTTCCCGGCGTGTAGATTACAGTATACTTGTATCGCATTAAACGCATTCGAAATCTTTGCAAACGTGGCGTTAACTCATCTAAATTTTTAGTTTGCAGAATTTGTAGTAAAGGTTTATGGTCTGTTTCAAAAATTAGGTTAGGAACTCCTGAAATAAAATCATAAAAATATTCTGCTGCCCATGTAAGTGCAAGAGCTTCTTTCTCAATCTGAGCGTATCGTGTTTCAGCTGAGTTCAGAAGCCTAGATGTAAAAGCCACTATTTCCCGAGTATGATCTACATTTTCTTGAAATAGACATGCACCTATACCAAAACAACTTGAGTCTGCACTAACAATTATGGTTTTATTAGCATCAAAAAACGCTAGATTTGGAGGGCTCTCTAACTTTTGTTTTAAAGTGCTGAAAGCTTTATCTTGTGCTGGACCCCACAAAAAGTTAATATTTTTTTTTAGTAAGTGTGTTAATGGTTCAAGAATCTCAGATTTATTATGAATGTATTTTGCAGCAAAATTAATCATACCCAGCCATCTTGACAGCTCAGTCTTATTTTTTGGTTCAGGAAAATCACGGATAGCTTTAACCCTATCTGGATCAATTAATATCCCTTGCTCAGAGACCATATGACCCAAGTATTTAGCTGTTTTTGTTGCTATAGAGCATTTGTTTTTATTTAGTGTAATACCTTCCTTATGAAGTTTTGTTAGGACTGTGTTCAAAATATTGTCATGTTCCTCTATTGTCCTTGCATGAATAAGAATGTCATCTATATGGACAACACAGCCTTCAATGCCAGTTAAGATTTTTGAAAATCTCATAGTAAAATACTCTGGGGCACAAGATATACCAAATGGAAGCCTTTTAAAGAAAAATCTGCCAAAAGGTGTTATAAAAGTTGTTAACAACTGACTTTCCTTATTCAATTTTATTTGGTAAAACCCACTTGTGGTATCCAATTTTGAGAAGAATTTAGACCCTTTCAACTGTGCTAGTGTATGAGATATTTTCCCGAGAGGAAAATGTGACCGTAACACGTTTTCATTAAGTTTAGTATAGTCACCACAAAGCCGTACACAATCTCCCTTGTCCACACAAACAATTGGGCTGACCCAAGAAGTAGGATCTTCAATGGGTTCAATTATCCCTAATTTTAGCAATCTATCAATTTCAATTCTTAATTTTGGTAACAGAGGTAAAGGAACAGTTCTGGGAACGCTCTGTACATAAGGTTTAGCATCTGGCTTAATTCTAATTGACATTTCCATTTTAAATTCACCTATATCACTAAAAATACCAGGAAATGTTTTAGCAACAGACTCTAAATTAAATTTTGAAAACATATTAGTACTCTCAGATTGATTACAATGAACAACACTGCAACTGATTTGATTTACCTGTTTAAGCTTACAATTAGAAAAATTTAGAACATTAAACTTAATGATTGACTCTCTGCTTAATATAGGTTGTCTCAACTTCCTAATACAATATATTGTTTCATCATTTGTAAAACCGTCATAAGTAAATTTTATATGTAGCTTACCCACTGTGTCCAATTTATGATCGTCCGCTGCACCAATTGCATCACATGCCACAATTTTACCCACATATTCTGGAGGTAATTTTTCATAGGGAAAGCAGTTAACATCTGCTCCTGTATCCACAAAAAAAGGTACCTTAAATTTGTCATCCAATAAGATGTCTACATACCAACGATCCTTCTTGTCTAGGTACACTTGGCCAATAAAGGAATCTGTATGTACCACTTGATTTACTGAATCCCTTCCTTCGTCATCTGTACTACTGCTACTGGTGGACCTTGAACACTTAACAGCTCTGACAGCTTTCTTCCTGCACATCACACTCCAATGACCTCTACGTGAACAAGATCTGCATTCAGAGAACTTGGCTGGACATTTCTCCCTATTTTTACATGTAGGTATGCCACAGTATCCACATCTGTAACCTTCCTTAACTTTCTCATGAGTTGTTTCTTGTTTAGCAAAACTCTTACCTTGATGTCTTTTATCACTACGCTCCCTGTAGTCCTGTTTAACTGCACTAACTGACTGCTCCTGTCTCATAATTCTATTTTGACTATCTTGAAGTTCAGCTTGGCGTGCTATTTGTATTGCCTTCTCTAGTGTCAAACCATCATTTAGTTGCATTCTTTCGCTCACCTTTTTATCAGCTATTCCGATAACTATCCTGTCACGAATTAACTCATCTTTAAGAGCTCCATAGCTACAGTGCTCTGCAAGAGTATGTAGACTTGAAATAAAGTTTCCCACAGGTTCTCCTGGCCTTTGTACCCTTGAATTAAATTGAAATCTCTCAAAGATTGTATTTCTTCGGGGAATAAAATGATTGTCGAAAATCTGCATTACATCTTGAAAGGATGCATTCTCCACTGGTTGATTTTGAAGTAAAATATCTTCTGCTTCATTTCCCATTAAATACAACAGTAGGTCTAATTTATCCTTGTCAGATTTTTGTCCAAATCCACTTACAGACATATATCTCTCTACTCTTTTCTTCCATTGGGGCCATGTCTGGGGCTGTGTAAAATCAAATTCGCTTGGAGCCGAAATGTTCGCAAACACTTCTTTATTTATTTGGATAGGTGCATCCATTTTAAGGATTTTAGGTCCCCTCTGATTTATAGGTTATGCATAAGATTTGCACTGTTGTCACGTTCGACCACTCTTTGCTTGTTTAATGTTAACAAAACAAAGCACCAGCTGCCACCATGTCGTGTTATCAAAGAGGGGTTACAAATAAGAATCGTTACTTCACAACATCAGTTTATTCTCAACCCTCAAACATACATGCTTGCCCGAGCTTCGGCTACGTTCCCCTGACATCCCTGTCATCTGTGTTGCCTAACTCCGGCGCCTATATCTTAATCTAAGCTAACAACACAGACACTATCCATTTTTTTGTTATATCAGAAACGATATAAGAAATGATACAAGAAAATGCATAGTGTCATACGGCCTTAAGATTTAATTTAAAAACTTAATTTTTAGAAAGTCTTTGATGACTATTAGTAATTCCAAACTATTAAATAATTTTGTAAGAATTTAAAAACAATCTCTATTTCTTATATATGACATTTGTCAACTGTCACTTTTGAAAAATCGTTTAAAAGGACCGACATTTGATTTCATTAGTTCTATTCTGTCTACCTCCTCACAGCATGTGTCTGTGAAGTCCAGTGTCGGTTTTTTATATGTTTTTTTTAAGAATTTTAACAACTAAGTAATTAAATAAAAAATCAATATTTCAACATATAAGGAAATGAGATCTCTCCATTGTAGTGGTATTTATAAATTGACGTAAGTAAAAAAATTAAAATCTTCACCAATCAGTACTTATAAGAACATTTTATTGTAGCATAGCTCCGATGATGGCTTTGTAAAGCCGAAAGCGCTCAGCTAGGAATTATTAAAAATATACACACTTCAAAAATACTTTTTTGCCTTTTCTTTTGACTTAATAAAAAATGTTTAAAGATTCTGAAGTAAAATGATGTTTTTATTGATAAAATATTATATTTGATAAAGGGTTTAATTCAGTTAAAAAATTGAATTTGATACACTTATACCGTTTTTGCACCAACACATGTTTTCATGTACTTTTAAGCAAGGAAAAGTAAATAAATACAAAAAGGAAAATTTCAAATCAATTTTATTAATAAACAGAACATTTTTGGAAGTACCATTAAGATACAATAGAAATATCTACAACTAAATTTTCAAAAACAAAAAATTATTCGTAGTCAGAACTGATCACATCGTCTTCGTTTTCATTTTCTTCTGTAACGTGATCAACTGAACTCTGTCCCGGTTACATTGCTTCTTCTGATGTGTGATCCTATTTGTGATTTTATTTTTTTTTGTCCCCGCACCTTCGTGTTTCATATTCGTATAGAATGAATGGTATACTGGAGGTATATAATCCAAAAGAGTTTGCAGATTTTTCCATTTTTCAAGCTTAATTGGCACTGAACTTATATGAAGTTGCGTAAAAGTTTAACTAATACAAAGCGATGGCCGTCCAGCTTATTAAGTCCTTCAAACGAAAAAAACATTTCCTTTGTCATGTTGTGAACTATAAATTTTTTGCACGAACTTGCGATTACGTTTCTCCAGTGGTCGGGAATAAAAACTTGAGGATTTCTTTTTTTGTTTTTTTCAATCAAAGCAAAATTCCTGTCACATTCCATATAAGTGTGACCTGGCTCAAGGAATTTGTGATGTATTTATTTAATGTGAGTGGCTTTCACTAAATACATAAATAACTTGCAAATATTTTTGTTTTTATTTTGGCCCCCACACGAATCGCTGTATGCTATTACTTTAGTAACAGTGAATGGTAGAGATTTGAAAAAAAGCACAACGCACGACCCTATCTCCTGTGAACCCCTGCCAGACACAGTTTCATCCCATGTGTGTACATGTGGCCTGCTCCAGTGAGCAAATTATGCACGCAAAAATTGTATGTCCACAGTTGCCTTAGATAAAACACCTTTGATGTAGTAAGTAATGGCATGGCCAACGTTTGCTGTAGATCGAAACATATTACCACAGTATCCTTCGAAGTTTTGGTGCTTTTAATATCCAGTTCTTTCATATTACGTGCCCTTTGCACCTTTCTTTGATGAAGTTCTAAAGACACTGTAGCATTTTTAATACTAATTTCGTTTCCAGAGTTCTTTACAATATTCTGCCAGTTGTCGCACTTTGAACAGGTGTCGGTGTGTGGCTTGTGAAATCGCAAATTAAATTCACTGTTAAAAACATTACGATAGTAACTCATCTTAACGACTGGCTTATTATTTTCGTTACAATATTGTGTATATAATAAGTACATCTTTGCAACGCTAAGATCTGGGGAAAGATATCGGGTATTTAAGTTATCTTTACGAGAGTAGTGACTTTTGTATTTAGGGAACATAGTTATATGCTGAATTATAGTCTCTCGAGTATTTTTGTAAATTTTGTTACCACTTTCATTTTTCCCCTTTTATCAGGTTCTGTTATACCAAATCTATCAGTTTTTTAACATACTGTAGTAAACCGTCTATTACTAATATCAAACGTTTGGAGGAAAAATGATTTACAAAATCGCTTATTTGTTAACATGATTTTTGTAGAAAAATTTCGATGTTTTGTAGATCCTTGATTCCTCCTAGCAACTTCCTCCTTTTTTATGCAAGACGATAAATATGCTGTTTGCAAGTCGTAACTAGGAAGCTTATAAAATTTATCAAATAGATCTTGTCTGTCTACCTCAGAAATAATTTCGTTACACTTAAATCTGCATGTATGATCAAAAGGTCTTAATTGCTTACTCGGATGGATGACGTTCTTATGCCCTACATACTGCTTGCCTTCGGTTCTTAACTTCTTTTTTCAATTCTTTTCCAGGCGCCGATATTCCTGTTTCGTTTTCTTGTTTTACTTGGCAAAACATGTGTAGATTTGCTAGCATTGCTTGACTCTGACTGTTCAGATTCTTATGAGGAATGTACATCATCGTCTTCTGGTCGATAGTCTTAATCTTCTTCTGTTTCATAAGGATCTAACTCGGATTCAAAGGCATCTGAAAAAACAGGAACATAACCATAAAATTAAAGCTGCGATTATTCATGTTGATCTTACCCTCTTTGCTACTACTAGCCATCTCCAAAAATACAAGGTAATAAATATATTTCGGTTTATATAACGCACATCAACTCTGTGCACAAAAACCTTGTAAACACACAACTTCAATGAAAACGCACTAGCTGCAACAAGTACGTTAAACAGTCTACTAGAAAATGTTGAGTGCACAAACGGTACAAGCGATATTATACCCGTTCTGCTCCAACAACTATGCAGGAATTGTTAAGTAGGTTTTTCTACCAATTAATAGATGGCACCAGGAGTAACTAAACACCAATAAACACGTTTATATCGTTTTTGCTCCGAAAGAACATACACTCTAGTATTATTTTCTGCACTTAACTCAACAAATGTAAAAATGTCGGTTATACCCTATCTGCGCCAACCCCTTCAAATACCAAAAGAAGTTTCTATATATGGGAATCCCTTTAGGTTAAAGCCATATATGATTCCGGTGGTTCAATGCTATCATTGTTTTCGTTTTGGTCATACAACAAACCAATGTAGAGGGGACGAAAAATGTAAAAATTGTGCTGATAAAGCACATGAAGGGGAATTTATGATAAAATGTATCTATTATTTTGAGGCAAGTGAAAGGTATTCATTGTCTCCAAGAATTCAATTCCAATGAATGAGCGTTGGATAGAAAATATTCGAAGTAACCCAAAAAAATATAATTAAATTGAGACAAATAATTAAAAAATAAAAGCAACATTATTATATCTAAATTCTGAAATTAATTATTTATTCTCTTTTAAATAATCTAAGAATTAAAAAAGATAACTAGCTTTATTAGCAAATTACGGTGCAGTAACCCCGGGGGTCAGCAAACCCAATCAACACTTTTGTCAGCATTTAAATTTTATATAAAAGAAATTGTATTGTAATTAAATTCTGTTATTTTCAATCAATAAAGCAGTGCGGTGTAGTTGTAAAAGGTAATAAAGGGTCTTTTTAAAAAGTACCTTCGCGAATTTAAACCTTTAAGTGGCACAGTGCAGTAAGATAGTGGGAGAGTCTACAGAAGATCCTCGTCGTTCTTAAACGTTTATCTGCTACAAACCAACCAAACTTCCAGGGAAAACTACGGCCGTTCAACCCCACAAGTCAACGAAAATCCAGTGTTAAAGTGTAGAAATCAATTTATATGACGAAAGACGATAAAAAGAAAGCGAAAGAAGAAAAGAAACCAGTTGCTTCGAAAAGAAATGCACCCAAGCATCATCATTTATCTGTAAGCAAATTTAATCTTTTTTCTAATCATAATTTAATTGCTTCACAAGCTTCATCTCTTAAAATTAGTAATTCTCTTTCAACTATTAGTGTATCGATTATCGAACCTGGTGCTGCTTCTATTTCGCAAAATAACTCAGCTTCTCAATTTACTTTAAAAACCAACGTTAGTTCGTTAAATAATACTTTAAATAGCTTAGATTTACCATCTATAATTATTTCTTCTGCTAGTCAATTAAATACTATGGCCGTGGCACCCGCTCCCGCTTTAGTTTTCGACGTCAATAAAGATCTTTCCATCGTGCCTGATTACGATGGTAACCCTAATGAACTTCACAACTTCATTGAAGTTACTACAATGCTTCTTAATCATTTCTGGGATCACAATAATCCCGATAACTTCCAAAATCACATGATAACTCGAGGTGTAATGAATAAAATTAAAGGAAGAGCTCGCGAAATCATTTCCGTATATGGGTGTAAAGATTGGCCCACAATAAGGACCATACTAATTCAAAACTTTGCCCATCAATGTAATAAAAATTCACTTACAAGAGATATAGTAAGCTTAAGGCAAGGACCCAACGAAACTCCTCAACAATTTCACGAGAAAGTAATGTCACTTTTAAACACAATTTCTAATCACATCGAACTACATACCGACAATGCAGATGTAAAGAGGAGCAAAAAGGAAGTCTTTCAACAACAGGCCCTAACTACGTTCTTAGCAGGATTACGAGAACCAATGGGATCAACCATACGATCAATGAGGCCTACAAATCTTGCTTTCGCTCTTCAATTCATCCAACAAGAAAACAATATTAGATATTTGCAGAAAACAACCAACTTTTCATTGCCAAATAAGAATTCTACCCACATACAACCCCAGAGACAGCCGCAGTTCACAACACAACCACAATGGCAACAACCCATGCTCAGGCCACAGTTACATCAACCATTCTTCGGAAGTAATCCAGCACCGTTCCGACCAACATTTACCCCAAGATGGCCAATACAACCCGCTCGATTCCAACCACCAAGGCAACAATTCATGACAAACACACAACCCCCAAGATCTAACCTATGGACAAGCAGACCACCACAACAGTACAAACCAACACCCATATAAATATACGCCAATATAAGTTCACGCCAAACGATATAAGTACACGCCAAACGGGACATAACAGAGGTTCAAGCTTCAGAAACTTTAGGCCACAGCAACAGCAACCACACACCCTAAAGTTCACCGTAGAGGAGCTGTTCAATATTGAACAACAAGACGAAAACGATACCGATGCCTACTATGGAGAACAAACATACTACTATTCAAATCAGGACGCATATTCAGACGACTACCACGTAGAAGATTACCAAAATACCCAATACGAAGAAGAAAATGTAAATTTTCCAAAACTCCAAGAGGAAAATGAAGAAACGTAGTCGAACTCAATTCTTATTCAGATAAAAATGAACTTCCATATATCGAAATTAAAAATCCTCCCCTTAAACTTCTTCTTGATACAGGGGCAACCAAATCATTTCTTAACCCCGAAATTGCATCCAAATTTTATAAAAATTTTATCAAACATGAACCGTTTGTAGTCAGTTCAATATTTCAAAACCATTCACAGGAATATTGTGCTGAAATTCCAATCTTCCCAGAATTTAACTCTAATATTATTTTAAAATTCTACCTTTTTAAATTCCATAAAACATTTGATGGTCTTATCGGCCTCGATAACTTAAAACTTCTACAAGCACATCTTATTTCCCAGCATCCACACTAAATACAGCACACTCAGTTCTCCCTATCTTTTATTATGAAACCAACAAAACACAATTTTATACAATTCAATTGGCATCCAGAACAATCACACAAGTACGACTTCCAGTAAAACAAACAAAAGGCACCATACTTATACCAAAACAAGAAATACAAGGGGCAACTCTAAGAGAAACTCTCAGTGAAGCCTGCAATCATCTAGCCTGGACCGAAATGATCAACAATACTGATGAACCTATTCAAGTAGCACTCACCGATCCTGTCAGAAGCAATCCAATATATCTTCATGAATATCACCTGTATACCTTGGACATCATTCCAATGGAAACAGAAACAATAATAGATAGCGATCCTCTTATCAGAACAGATCATCTAAATCTAGAAGAAGAGATGCACATCAGACGTTTATGAAGAAAATTTGCAGATATATTCCATAATCCTGACGATACTTTAACATTTACGAATCAAATATAACACCACATTCGAACAACGGTTTTTACAAAAATCATATCGATATCCACACGTACATCGAGAAGAGGTCCAAAAACAAATCACATCAATGCTGGACCAAGGCATCATCAGACCAAGTCAATCACCCTGGTCATCTCCAATTTGGGTCGTACCAAAAAAACCAGACGCCTCTGGAAAAATTAAATGGAGAATCGTAGTCGATTACAGAAAGATAAATGAGAAAACTATAGACGATAGGTATCCAATTCCAAATATCACGGACATCCTTGATAAACTCGGACGCTGTCAATACTTTTCCACACTCGATCTAGCCAGTGGATTTCACCAAATAGAAATGGCAGAGGAAGATATACAGAAAGCAGCATTTAACGTGGAAAATGGCCATTATGAATACCTTAGAATGCCTTTTGGTTTAAAGAATGCACCCAGAGAATAATGGACAATGTACTTAAAGGACTCATAGAAGAAATCTGCTTAGTATACGTGGATGACATAATCGTATACTCAACCTCACTTCAGGAACATATGGTCAACCTTAAAAAAATCTTTGAAATACTACGAGAAACTAGGTCAAGATACAGATAGACAAATGCGAATTTTTAAAAAAAGAAGTTGAATTTTTGGGCCACATCGTAACCCCTGAAGGAATAAAACCAAATCCAAGCAAAATTAAAGCCATTATAGACTATCCCATACCAAATACTACCAAGCAGATTAGAGTATTTCTAGGACTACTTGGATATTACAGAAAGTTCATTAAGGATTTCGAAAAAATAACAAAACCGCTCACCTCATGCTTAAAGAAAGATGTCAAGATACAACACATAGAACAATTCCTAAACTGTATCAAAATCTGCAAAAACCTGTTAAACAACGAACCACTTCTACAATATCCGGATTTTACGAAGCCTTTCAATCTCACCACAGATGCAAGCAACTTTGCTATAGGTGCTATCCTGTCACAGGGTCCTGTAGGACAAGACAAACCCATTGCATATGCATCAAGAACACTGAACGAGACCGAGCTTAAATATTTTACCATCGAAAAGAAAATGCTTGCAATCGTATGGGCTACTAAATATTTTCGACCTTATTTATTTGGAAGGAAGTTTAAAATTCTCTCCGATCACCGACCACTTCAATGGATATTCTCTTTAAAAGATCCGAACCCGAAACTTGTTAGATGGAGACTAAAACTCGAACAATTCGATTATGAAGTCATATACAAAAAAGGAAAATCCAATACGAACGCTGATGCATTATCCCGTGTCGAAATCCACACTAAAGAAGTAAGTACCATTGACGAACACGTAGAAGAAATATTCAGTCTATTATCCAGAAAAGAAGATGACAACATATCTATGATCAACCATCCAAACTCAGTATGCGATCCAGAAAAAGAAGATCCTATGGTTAACTTAGACGAAATTATCACAGAAAAACAAACATCCGGCCTAACTGCAGAAGAAATGAAAGTAATAGACGAACTTCTACAAGAAGAAAACCAAAAGATTGACAGTCAGCTAACAAAATCGCTATACCAACAAGACAACAACACAGATGGTACCCAACATTCTACATAAGAAAACCCAATACTCGGAATTCCAATAAGCGAAAGACCATTGAACTGTTACAATAACCAAATCATATTTAAATTGGTAAATTACAATTTTGCAAAACCTATAACAGAACAGTGTTTCCTAACAAAGAAGAGAATGCACGTCCAACTAGATAAAAACGACCTGAAAAACGATATTTTTAATTTCTTTAAGAACTACGTTTATACAAAAAGAAATATGCCATCCTATTCGAAACTGATGAACTCTACCAGTCTGTCTGCAACATACTTCGAGAAACATTCAAGAACTCTGCATTTGATCTTGTAAAATGTAACAATTTACTAGAAGATATAACCAGTCCAGAAAGACAGAAAACCATCGTAAAAGACTATCACCAAGGAAAGACAAGTCATAGAGGAATTAATGAAACAGAAATTCAAATCAGAAAACACTATTACTGGTCAACGTTGAAAAAGGATATAGAAGATTATATTAATCTCTGCGATACTTGTCAAACAAACAAATACGACAGAAATCCAGAAAAACCGAAATTTATGTTAACTTCAACACCAACAAACCCACTGGAAATTGTTCACATAGACACATTTCAAGCAGCAGGACAAAAATTCCTTACCATCATCGACGCATTTTCAAAATATGGTCAAGCGTACCCAATGGAAGGATCAAACGCAATTAACATCTTAAACGCATTCCTGCTATTCATCACCCACCATGGACTACCACATATGATCATTTCTGATAGTGGAACTGAATTTAAAAATGGACTTGTTCAAGAATTCGTGGACACTCACAAGATCTTAATCCACTACACAACACCTGATAACCCGGAATCCAATGGAATGATCGAACGCTTTCACTCCACAATCATCGAGCATCTTCGAATATTAAAAGAAAAAAAGAAACCACTTAACATAAAAGACCAGATGCTATACGCCATTATGGCATACAACAATTTTATTCACTCAGCTACCAAACAGAAGCCCATCAACGTCCTTAATGGTCACATAGATGCTCAAGATCCATTCGATATTGACATTAATAGAACAGTGATAAATAATTACACACAGGAGCACAGATTAAAAACAAAAGAGATGTATAAAGAAATAAATAAGAAATTGCAAGAGAGCAAACAGAAAAACATTGAAAGGATAAACGAAAAACGACACTCTCCGATAACATATAAACCCAGCACGAAAATATACACTCGAAAAACAGTAAAACTAAACAAACTGCTCCTCAGATTTTCACCTAAAATAGTCCAAAACAACAATCCTGTTACTGTTGATACCCAAGATACAACGGTGCATAAGAAAAATATTAAACATCAACCACCAATAA
The DNA here is from genome assembly GCA_918026665.1 of Diabrotica balteata. Taxonomy (NCBI): domain Eukaryota; kingdom Metazoa; phylum Arthropoda; class Insecta; order Coleoptera; family Chrysomelidae; genus Diabrotica; species Diabrotica balteata. Next base: position 54,576,160 of record OU898281.1, read on the forward strand.
AAACTAACCGCAAAAATACTTTACAGATGTATCTCAGTAACAGCACAAGAAGTGAAAATCCAGGACCTTCGAGACAATCCAGGGATCCTCCCAGTTAAGCTTGGAGAAGTCAGAATCCAAACTAGCACCCATGATTTCATCCACTATTTCCAATTGGAACCAATAGCACAGGAAATTGAAACATTGACATATCAATATTAAACTACAACTATAGAAAATGGACTAAGTCAGCCGTACTTCGACAGTCTACAGAACTTCGACAAAACATTGCAGTATCTTCTTAAAACAGCCCAAGAGAAACTCGACTCAGTTTATCCAGCAACCAGAAATAAAATAAGTCTTATCAATGGATTAGGAAATATAAAATCCATCTCAGGAAACTTAGATCAAGAAGACGCAGAAAGATACGATGCAGCAATTCAGTCACTTGAACTCAATCAACAAAATATTATTAACAACCTTAATAAACAATTAAACCTTAATAAGAAAATAATGAACAACTATAACGAGACAATGACACTACTAACCCACAATCAAGAGATAATAGCCGCAGAAACCAACAAAATCCGAACAGACTTAAACCAATTCGTCTTTGATTTCAACCATTACATGCAAGTTCGAAACGTTTTAGACCAGATGAATTTAGCCTTACACACCATTATACAAATATCAGATGACCTACAGATAGCAATCACATTCGCAAAAATCAAAACTCTTCATAATGGACTTATAAAACTAGACGAAATAAGATGGACCATCCAGAAAATGCTAGAACATCATCCAGCTTCTCAGCTACCATACCTCAAAGAAGAAGATCTGATGAGATATTACGAGATAGTAGAAGTAGATGGTTACTACTCCATCCACTCTTATCTTAAATTTTCCCATTCTTTATTCCAAAGTATTCACATATTTTCATCTATATTCACTTCCAACCATAAATAACACAATAATTATTCCACCTGGACCATATTTAGCTTCTAACTCAGAACTTTTTCAATATATGGACCTACAAAACATAATAATATAACGTTTTTTTCCCGAGCAAGATGAATGAGTTCTAAATTTTTGCTATAGGAACTGTGACCATTAAGAATAAATAGCACTGGTTTTTGAGGTCCGGGATTAGTAAACTCAATATACTTTTTAAACCATACAATAAAGTTTTCTTTGGTAATCTAACTAATCTCACAATACACTGCAGATGACCCTGGTGGGACACCATCCATTAAAAGCAGATTTGCTTTCTTATAGGGAAATACAAACATCCCTGGCATAAAATTCCCTTCATACAGGTTTCTAAAGTCACCAGTATACCTCGTTCTGGTAAGGACAAACAACCCACTTGCTCTCTACCATGCAGAGTCAGGATTCTGGAAGGCTTGTTAGGTACAGTCATAATGCCGGTCTTATCTGCGTTGTAGATATCATTGGGTGATATCTATCAAATCAAAAAATTTCGTTACTGCTGCTCGATTAAAACCTTTTGCTCTTGCTAGTGAAGTTTTTTCAGGATTACGTAATATTAATTGGGGGTCACCTTAGAAAGCCATAAAGCCAATGTTTACCAGGCATTTTCTTATCTTCATTAAAACGAGTGGGCTGTGATTTTTAACGGCTAAATCGAAAGCTAGTTTTCTTAAATCTGTTAAGCTACGGCCAAACAATCTTTCTTCTAAATATAAAATATAATCCATAAGTTCATTTTCTTGCTCTTTGGAAATCACAGTCTTAAATCTACCCAATCTTTTTTATGAAGCCTGTTTTGAACTTAAATCTTTTTCTCAAGCTTCTTTTACTTTGCGCTCCAAAGTAGTTTGGGGAATAGCGTACAGCTTCGATGCTTTTCTGTAACCCATGTTGCCTTCTAACACTTCTTAAATGGCGGCTATCACACTTTCCTTGGACCAACCCTGTCTGTCGCTTTTTCTTGTATAACGACCCATGTTGAAGTCTTGTGTGTGTGTGTAGATAGTGGATGGCATCAGAACTTGTCTATTTGCCACAAAAAATTTGTATTTTTTTGTATTATTAAGGATAGGATAGGGATACAAAACATGGCCACTCGTTTCTTGTCTAGGGACCCATCAAGACATTTTTATTAAGACAAACTAGACTAGGTCACGGGCAGGAGGTATTAACAAATGGGGTAAAACAGAGGTTTGGATTCTAATTATATAATGTTTGTAAATACACATATATACATATTTAACCATATATGAGCTAAATTTCTATTTTTGCTTCTAAAACAAACTTGATTAAAAGGTTGTATATTTCTTTCTCTTGTTGTGCTAATAAAGTAGGAATGTTAGTTGGTAGACTTACAAACTTTTTCAGTTCTTGGTACAGCATATCCGTATGTGCAGTATATTTTTGACACTCTAAGAAAATGTGATTTATATCGGCTAACGGTTTTTTTGGACAGTGAGGACAACACGGAGAATCTACGATACCAATCCTAAACAAATGAGCTGAAAGCGACCATGATTAAGTTTTAAACGTGATATAATTGATGACTTATATCGATTATAATCCCACGAATTGATGTAAGGAATGTTCGACGGTAAAACTGGTTGAAGTTTAAAATAAAGGTTCTCTGATGTAGTTGAAAATTTACTGTACTGAGCTTCCCATCTAACCCTAACATCAGTCTTATATAAATTAATAAGATCTGATGAGCTGCACATGTTTACTTTCAATTCTGAGTCAAGTGCTTGTTTCGCTGCGAGATCAACTGCTTCATTCCCAGTTATCCCTGAATGTCCTCTAACTCAGACTAATGTAACTCGTACACCATACTCCTGCAGTTTATATAGACTATTTTTTATAGATAGAAGAATATTTTTGTTATAATGGTTAAAAGGAGGACTTTTAATGGCGTGCAAAACTGAGAGAGAGTCTGTTACAATTATCACAGATATGGGTAAATTCATCTCGCACCAATCTAAAGCTTTCTTAATAGTTATAGCTTCTGCACTAAAAATCGATAAATAATGAGGGACTTGATATTGCTCAACATGGTTAATATTAGAAACTAAAAATGCACAACCTGTTTTAATTCTTTTTTTTGATCCATCCGTATAAATGATGATTTTATTATCTCCTAAATTACAGAGTATAGATTTGAAAATTAATTTTGATAGAAATATATTATCTGGATAGTTTGGAATTATAATGGTTGGTTTAAATATTAAGGCTGGAAAATTGATTTCGTAAATAGGATATTTTTTTTGACTATGTATTAGTTCTTTATGTCTCTCAGTGTTAATAAAAGCCTCAGCAAGCGGGGGAGACGTTTTAATTCTCCAATATTTGTTTGTAAGATTCTGGACCGCTATATTTGATATTTTTTTGACCATAAATGTACTAAACGTCCTATACTTTATTAGCTCTTTATTAGATAAGTACTCTCGTCGAAGGCACAAAGGCGGTTCTTGTGCTTCAGCGAGAACTGCATAATTCGGTGATGACATCATAATTCCTAGACTTATTTTAATTGCCTTATATTGAATTCTGTCTAAGGTTAATAAGTTTGGTTTGCTAGTTGAGGCATAAATAGTACATCCATAATCCATTATTGAGCGGATGTATGACTTATAAAAAGTAAGGGATATTTTAACATCTGCACCCCACTTATATTTCGAAACTACACGCAGAATGTTGAGCCCTTTCTCACATTTTTGCTTTACGTGTTTTATGTGGCTGCTCCATAGGAGTTTATTATCAATATAGATGCCAAGATATTTATATTCTTTTACTATGGGTATAGTAAAATCACCTATGGTATACAAATCGGGTGTTTTAAGTCTGTGCCTAGTAAGACACATAACCGCTGTCTTTTGCTGTGAAATACTAAAACCCATAGTATGTAACCAATCACGCATGCAGCAAAAAATATACTCTAAATCTGTAATACATCGTTCATATGAACTATGGATAGTATAAAAACAAATATCATCAGCGTACTGAATAACTTTTATATTGTCATCCATCAAACTATGCAGCTCTGCTGTGTATACATTAAATAAAAGTGGACTCAATATTGATCCCTGCGGCAAACCGTTATATACTGTTCTTGGCCCGTGGAGTACATTTCTGTGGTCACGAATATAAATTTTTCTGTTTAGAAACAAATTTATTAAGTTATTTGATACCTGTTTGCTGATACCCATTCTACACAATTTTGTTTTTAAAATACTCAAATCAACCACATCATATGCACCTTTTAGGTCCACAAATAGGCATAACATGTATTTGTTATCAGATAAGCATATTTGTGGATCTGTAACCATATGGGTCAATACATCTATAGTACTACGGCCTCTCCGAAATCCATACTGAGTAGTGGGTAGGAGAGAATTGCTTTTAATAAAATATTCTAGGCGAAACTTAATCATGCGTTCAAAAGTCTTGGTCAGACAAGACATTAACGATATAGGTCGATATGATGAGGGTAATTTTGGATCTTTAAATGGTTTTTTTATTAAACATATAACAATATTTTTTAAATCCTCAGCATATTCTTGTTTTACCCACCAGTTGTTAAAAATTTTTAAAATTATTTGTTTAGCTGACACTGGAAGATTGTGTAAAATTTTATATGTGAAACCATCCAAACCGGGAGCTGTGCTTCTGGTTTGGTTTAATACCAAAATTAACTCTGAATATTTAAAATTTTTAGACATAGTATCTGAAGTAGAATAAAAATGAAAATTTTTTTGATTTTCTACATCGACATTAGAGACCGAAGGCGGGGCCAGCTGATTCAGAACATCCTCAATTAAATCTTCGTGCAATGGAGGTTTATTTTGTTTATGATATTTGTTTCTTATAGCTTTTACACAATTCCAAATGTTTGAAAGAGGTGTAGATCTATTGAGTTGATTAAGAAAGGTTATCCAACTATTTTTTTGTTTTAACTTGAAAATGAGTTTAGCCTTTGCTGCAATATTTTGACAATTCAGATAATTTGTAATATTTCCTCGTCTTCTGAACAGTTTAAGTGCGTGGGAGCGACTTTCAGCTATATCAGAACATTCTTCGTCCCACCAATAGGGCCTTGGGACAGAAGGAATGAAAGGTTTTTTAACAGGCATGGATGCAGATGCTGCTGAAGATATGACTTCAAATAATTTTTTTGTTATTCGACAGTTATCTGAATCATTTAGAGCTAAATTTGTACTGATTTCATTTTCAATAAATGCTTGAAAGGCTGACCAATCGGCACGACCGTCATTCAACTTGGTTGCCGGATTGATTTCGAAAGATATGGGAGCAATTTGGAGCTGAATTTGAATAGGGTAGTGATCAGAACCTAAAGTGTCTTGATATACTGACCAATTTACCAAATCTGCCAAGAAAGGGGAGATAAGAGTTAAATCAACTGCAGAGTGATTACCATTGGGATTAACTCTAGTGGGCGATCCATCATTTAAAGTAATTAGTTCCAAAAAATCTAAAGCTTCTGTTAAATCCTTTCCCCCGCGATCTTCCGGAATAGGGCCTCACTTGTGATGGTGTACATTAAAATCGCCGCAAAAAATTGTACGAGAGATATCAAACTGTACCAATAAATTTAACCAATCTTTTTTTGTGGCTGCTATGTCTGTAGGTTTGTATACTGAAACTAAAGAAATATTTATATCTGGAATAAATACTGCACATACTTCAATGCCCCTTGAAAAATTTTGGGTTATTACACTTTCTTGATAGTTAATTGTTTGTAAAATAAATATACCAACTCCGCCATATCCGTCATCACGACATCTTTTAATGAAATTATATCCCTTTATATTAAAATTACTATTAGACTTAAGCCAAGTTTCGGAAAGTATGATAATATCAACATGATTTTTATTAAGGTAATTTAACAAATTATTTTTATTAGATGTTATTGATCTACTATTCCACTACAAAATTACTAATTGGTTTTTAATTGTTTGTTTATTAGCCATTTTTAAAGTTTAATCAGTAAAAGAGTTTTTTACTTGAATCTGATTCACTATATGTTTCCATAGCATCATTTGAATCACTTGGAGCAAAGACACTTTCTACAAAGCATTCTACATTTCAGCATTCTACAAAGTCCCTGATATTAGATTCCATGAGAGTATTTGGTGCTAATTGAAAATTTTTTTGGAATTTATTTATGAAGGAGGTAATTAACATTATAGTTTTCTCTTTATAGTCCATGAATTCTTCTCTGTAGGGGTTAGGTATAATGGGTTTAGGTTTTTGACTAGGTTTATAAGTTTTTTTTTACAGGCATCGTATCTGGTGTAGGAGAGGTTGGGTGTGTTCGTTTAATTGTTTTATTATTATTGGCTTTAGAAGCTGGTTTTGGTTTTTTAAAAGTAATATTAGACGATGGACTGTCGCCAGAAGTATTTGGAAGAGTTGGAAAATTGTTATCGTTGTTCAAAATAGAGAAACGGTTATTCGTAGCCACCTTCGCATATGATGGATTATTATATATATTTTCGGCTTCTTTAAAAGAAATGTTTTCAACTGACATAATTTGTTTAATCCCCTTTTGCTTTGCATAAACAGGACAAATACGCGAAATTGAGGGGTGTTCGGTTATTATTACAATAAATACACAAATTATTTTCTTTACAATCCTCTTTTGTATGACTTGTATCTGTACACTTTTGGCATCTCTCATTTTTTGATTTACATTGTCTAGCTGAGTGGCCATATCTCAGGCATTTGAAACACTGTACAACGGGTTGTACGTACGGTTCAACATGAAAATTGCATAAATTTATTTGTATACATTTTGGAATTTCATTTCCTAAAAATTCTACTGTTATCATTTGTCTGTTTACCAAAACTACGTTTCCAGCAGAGTCTGTAATTTTCCTTTTCATACGATTGACACCTGATACCTGTTTGTTTGATTTGATAGCAGTTAATAAATATTCTTCAGAAAAGAAAGTATCTACCATCCTGACAACTCCTTTTTTGTGTGTATAAAATTTAGGTATAAATGCTATTAACTCATTTTTTAATATAACTTCGTGGTTTACTAAGCTATTGGCTATTTCTAATGTATTAAAAATAACCTTTACCCTATTAACACCTACCGGTTTAATATCTATTACATCATTTTTTAAAGTTTCATCTTTAAGTAGAAAGTGCCCTATTTTAATTGGAAAAAGTCTCCCTGAATTTTTATTTTTGTGTTCAACAAACACATAAAATGGACCAATATCTCCTGGTCTATAACTGTTATTCATATCAATTAGTGGAACATACCTGCTGTTTTCACTATCCCTTTTATCAAACGTGTTTTTTTCATCGGCGGCTTATCACCGCCCGTTTTTTCTGACATCACTTACGCTTTAAAAAACTCTAATATGCTCTTCGTAAATATCAATACCAAAACTAACAACTAATTATACTTATATTTTTCAAGAATCAATCACCAGTAAATTCACAAAAACTCGAATACGTCCACACACCTTGACTAACGAATTCGAACTATATGTTGAAGTCTTAAAAAATATAATTATTTAGATAACTCAATGCATAAATGCTTACCCTAGTAATTTTTGTATAGACTCAGACTTTTTTCAATAATACCTTTATATTTAAATAATTTTTCAAAAGCAGTTCTACCTATAGGTACCTAGTAAAATTACTTAATCGGCATTAAAATATTCGATAGGTTAAATTGGAGACGTCCCCGTTTTGAGCCACCCTTACCGTCCCCATTTGACCCGTTTATGACTTAATTTAAAAAATATGGCATATCGAAGCTAAAATACTAACTGATGTGAAGTTAAATGAGTATTATGTGAAAATGTTGCTTAAAGACAGCGGAAACAAAGGTCTACTACCGAAATTGATTATTTCAATGTACATTGCTAACACCAACCCACAGTGCAGGTTGAAATCGTAAACAAATCAGAAAAAATATTGGATCCACTGGTACACAAATCAAACATAAGCTCACATCTCGACTACTTACTGCAAACTGGTTAGTAGGCAACTATAAGAACACCCACGCATCGTTCGGCGGTCAATTTCCCACTCTATTAGTGAAATTTTGAATGTCCCCATATTACCCTTCGACCCCGTTTTAGACGACTCTCCCCTACTAACTTTGACACTGATGTAGCGGTTTCTTCACTACTATAAATTATAAATATAAATCTATGTTGGCTCATGCGTTCTCTTATAATGTGCAGTTCTTTATCCTCATCTTTTGACCAATGCATATTAACTTTAAGCAGAGTGTGAACGAGATAATATACATATTCTAATCATTTTTTTTTGAATCTATGTTATTCGTTTCAAAATCGTGACGGTTATTCTGCGATGCGTAAATATTTGTAAAATATAGAATGCTCTCAATTACTTTTTTGTCAAGAAAAAGTGAAAACATTTCAATATACAGATTGAACCAAATTAAAACGGAACATACAATTTAACACATGTCTGTTTGAACTGCATTTGAAATAGTGGACCAATATAAAACTTGGACAAAAATAAATCCATACCTGGGTATAGACATTGTATAAAATATCGTTCAACTATCTGTCTCACAACAATGTTGTTTGCGTAAGACGGGTTTGTCTAAGGTAGCGATAATAGTTCAGGAAATGAAACTCGAAAAAAGTTAAAACCTCGCAATTTTTTCGTCCTGCATGTATCCAGTTGAAATTTTAACAGAAGGTAGGTGATAGCCCAAGGATCAAAATCTATATCGAACCGAAGTGCGCTGAAGGGTTTTAGGGCTGAAAACTACCCCTAATTGTCAAAAATTCTAAAATAACATATTAAACCTGAATATGGGTAAGATTTGGTTTTAATTAGTTAAATAATGATTATTTTATACTTTTGAATAGAGTTCCATCATATTTCAACCCTTAAAAAGCAACCCTTATTAGAGATTAATGTAAAAAAATACTAATTCTAAAAAAATGATTTCGCCTTGGATCGATTTGGATAAAAATTTGGATTTAAGCTCAATTCACCCGCTGCTTTATAGTTTATGTCATGTCCACGAACCCTGATTGTTCTTAGGGGTGAAAACTACCCGTAATTGTCAAAAATTATAAAATAGCATATTAAACCTGAATATGGGTAAAATTTGGTTTGAATTAATGAAATATTGATAGTTTCGTGCTTTTGAATAAAGTTCCATCATATTTCAACCCTTAAAAAGCGACCCTTATTAGAGATTAATATAAAAAAATTAGTAATGCGAAGAAAATGATTTCACCTTGGAACGATTTGCATAAAAATTTGGAATTAAGCTCAACTCACCCTCTGCTTTATAGTTTATGTCATGCCGATGAACCCTGATTGTTCTTAGGGGTGAAAACCACCCCTAATTTTCAAAAATTGTAAAATAGTAATATAAATCTTAAGATGAGTGAAATTTGGTTTGGATTAGTTAAATAGTGATTTTTTTATACTTTAAAATACAAATTCATACATTTTCAACCCTTAAAAATCAATTGTTATGAGTGCTATAGGTGAAAACAATTTTTTGCCAAAATTTTGCAACTTTTCAACTTTTGAAAATCACCCTTTACAACATTGCAGTTTTTATAAACTAATTTATAAGATATAAATTGAAAAAAGTAGAATTAAATACAAAAAAATTTATCAACATAAAAAGGCACCATATATTCTTATACATTTACATAAATAATGGAATTGGATTACTAATGGAATTTTCCGGAAAAAAATTCACTAGTTTTTTTAACGTATTTCCTTTAATTTTTAACGATAGAGGTTTTTAAGAGCTACAAGGATCTGTGAATTAAATCTTTTTGGAACCCTTGGTTTTTAAATGGGGTGAGTTTAAAGGGCTCGAAAAAGATGGTGCTTGATCGTAAATCGATGCTTTAAACGGCTATATCTCGCCAAATATTCATTGTACAACAAATCTAAATGAAGGATAATTTTAGTCATTAAAAAAGCTACAATTTAGTAATTTGTATTTTTTTCATATATTCAGTATTTTCGGCCATATTTAAAAAAATAAGGGTAAAAAATATGAAATTGTAAATCGTTTCTCGCTTTAAGCTGTACTTTTTCTAACACAAAGCATTTTAAATGGGTCAAACTTCTTGGACGTATTAACAATACATGTACAAAGGGAATTTCAGAAGGGTGAAGATCGATTTTAATTATGGGAGTGGTTAGGGGGTTGTTTTCATCGATTTTTTCGTAAAAAATGAGGTATTGACCTTATTTTCATCATAACTCACTCAATTTTTGAGCTAGAGTCTTTTTTATGATAGGTCTATTTATGCTCTTTAAAAAAGGTTTTGTGAGTTTTCTTCCAAAAATGCATCATTTTCCCGATATTTGATTTTGAATCTTTCAAATTTGGCATTTGAAGGAAACCGCTGAACATTGATAGGCCGTATTTCGGTTCCTATTATATCGCAAAAACATTTTAAAAAATGAATTGTATTTGTCTTTTTAAAAGCTACAAATTTTTTCTCTACAATTTTTTTGATAAAATGTACCATTTTCGAATTATTCGCGAAAAATCGATTAAAAACGTGGATTTTTTCTTCTGAAAGTTATTAGTTTTGTTCGCGGAGACAGTCCCTGACTAGTTTTGGATAAATTTCGGACCGATTTGGGATTAACGTTGTGCGCTGGCGCGATTAGTTACTAGTTTTTAACAGCTATTTCTCCGCGAACGATTTAGGACGTTTCTGACTGTTTCTAACCCCAAAACATCAACACGCTGTTTTGTTTATATGTACAAGGAGGAACACAGACGTTTGACAAAAATTTATTTTAAAGACGATTGTCAAGTGTGTACCAACGCAATTCTACCCGAATTTGCGTATAAAATACACGGTTCGTATATTGCAAAATTAAACTTCAAAATTATTGAAAATCTATATTTGCCAGTTCCCAACAAAACATATCGCGTGCTTTTAAAAAAATGATGTAACAAAATTATCACTTATAAGCATCAATCTATACATACACAAAATTAAAATACTACGCCACGGATACCGACCGTTCAGCGCTCAGATTCTTTGTCAACTGTGAGAACCTCATCAATTTTTATTACACCACTTACGCGTTAAAATAAAGAAAATAAATTGAAGTGATGGCGATAAAATATAAGAATTATTGCCGACAAGTGGAAAGATTGTTATGATTTAAAAAGGTTTTATAGCTAAAGCTTTTTTTGAATTTTAATAAGAGATTTTTAACTTCAGCATTTAAAGCGGTATACAAACAAAATAATTATCAAATGGCTGTGACATCCTCCCACCTGAGGCATTTTACAAAAGTAAACATGGCTCACAATATTAATATTGGCACAAAAGTAAACAAAACTACAGCAAATAACATAAAACCATAACAGACAAAATTCGAAATATAATTAAGCAAAAACTAAATCTACTCGTTAGCGTATCGCACAGGAGTTTTGACGCTGCGCCCACTTCGCGTAACAATTTTTTTCGTTTCGGGTACTCTGCTTTCAGACACTCCCGTTTCCGCGTCGTTTTCGGAGGCACTCACTTCCGCGCCTTCACATAAACTTAAACGAGATCCTCTGTCTTCGGTCTCTCCCGTGTTGTCCGTTCGGTCATTGCCTAGCGTCTGAGAAAAATCTGCTGGGCACTCCATGGGGTAGATACGCTCATTAATACTGTTTTCAGCTATTTTTTGAAAGTCTACTCGAGAAAACGCGTTCTCAGTTCCGACAAAGTTAGTTCCATTATCACTGTATATAGTCTTCGGACGACCACGTCTGGCAATAAAACGTCTTAGAACCTGCATGAAGCAGGCGACTGACAACGAGGTGCAAAGTTCGACATGTACAGCACGATATACGGCACACGTAAAAAGACATATCCATGCTTTTCCTCCGGTGGCTAGGTAAAGCGGTCCCGCAAAATCTACGCCCGTCGTTTCGAATGCTACCGCGTCCCGGACGCGATCTACTGGTAACGGCGGAGCACTTGCTCCGAATGGCTTCGCATTATGCCTTTTGCAGACGACACACTTAATGATGGCTGATTTTATCGCCCGTCGACCACCTAAAATCCAATATCGTTCGCGCACGATACTCGTGAGTCCTTGAGTTCCAATATGACACGACTTAACATGTTCCCGGAATAACAACCTATTCACTAAAAAATGTTTTGCCGGTAAAACTATAGGAAACCGAAAATACTCTAGGTCATTTCTATTACTAATACGCGACTGTAAGCGAATTAGTCCATGCTCATCCTTAAAAGCGTTCATTCCCGATAATCTGTTGTCTTTATTCAGAAATAGAGTGTCGTCACTCTTATTCCCCTTTATTCCCAACACCTGAGTTGAAGCTGCAAGGTTTTCATCCTGTATTTGGCCAGTATACTCCCACCCTCTGAGGTCAAACTTGCCTTCACTCATTATTATGTTTGACTCTTCTATAAAAGTTCTCAGTTCCTGCTCATTTCTTACACTGGTAACACAATTATCAACGTAAAAACTATTTGATAAATTTGTAATTGTGTCTTCTGAAACATTAAGCCGTGCCGAAGAGCATTTTTCTAACATCTGCGATAAATGATAGTCCAGCGTAGCTGCCAATAAAAATGGACTACTACTTATTTCAAGTACAACTCGACAGTGACGGTAAATCCTTTCTTTTCCAGTTTTATCTATCCATAGAAAGCGAAGAAAATCCCTGTCAGCTTTATGCAGGCCAATTTGCAAAAATGCTTTCCGAATATCGGAGATTACACCAATTTCCTTTTGTCTAAATCTCAACAAAATAGCTGGAATCAATTCAATCAGGTTAACCCCCTTTTCAAGACACTGATTTAAAGAAGGTCTGTGTTTTTCTTTGGCCGAAGCATCAAAGACCGGTCTGATTTTTGTAGATAAGCTATTTGGCTTAATTATCGGTCTATGGGGTAAATAATGACATTCTTGGCTAGGCTGCTCCTCGGATATTTCTTCAATTATACCTTCATCCAACCAATCCTTAAATATTTGGTTGTAGGCTTCAAGATATCCGTCTTTCGTTATTTTCTGAAATGTGCTCTCGAGTCTCCTTTTTGCAATTTGGTAGTTGCTCGGCAATGCCGGATGTCCTTCCAGCCATGGAAGTCTCACTTCATATCGTCCACTAGAATCCGATGACACTGTTTCAAAGAAAAGTTTCCTGGCTGCTAGCGCAGTTTCTTCACTTGACTTCCTTTCAGTTGGATCACCAATGCCCAAAACGTCTAGCTCCCAAAGATTACTAACCGAAGCATTTTTAACAAAAAGTGATACAACCGATGTGGTATTATTGTCCCGTTGACCTAAAGGTATCTTGCCCATTAAAGTCCAACCTAATAATGTTTCTACAGCTACCAATCCACTTTCCAATATGTGCCTTCTCCCAGTATAGAGTTTTCCAGCAATATCAGCACCTATTAAAATCTCTATAGGAGACGCATCACCCAAGTCCGATAGTTTTATATTAAACATACCAAGTTCTTCTATCCAGGGACCATTAAATATGGAAGAGACGTCGCTACATATAACGTTTTGATCTAGTGCCTCAAATGTATAACTATAATTGTTATGAAACACTCTAACATCATAGCAATCATGTTTTTGCGCTAATTGGTTTCCTCCAAACAATCCATGTACTAGATTAATCTGTCGTTTACTAGGATAACCCAAAAGTTTAGCTGTAGATTTCAAAATGTACGTTTTTTGCGATCCGGTATCTATAAGAGCACGTACAACTCGCGACTTGTCTAAATAGTTTATTTCAATACGCAGAGTTTGCAAAAAAAACATTCGTATTAGCACTATTAGCGAGCGTCTGTTCAATTCTTGGCACGGCAATGCCATCGTTTTCTTTCTGCTCTTCTGTGTCCTGCTTTACCCGGTGTCTTGAAAGTTCAGTGCACATTAAAGGTACATGTGATTTAGAGCAAATTAAACAACTTAATTGACTGCGACATTTTCGAGACTTATGCCCAATTTTCAAACAACGAAAACACGCGCCTTTTTCTGTCAAAATATTTTTCCTTTGGTCATAAGTTAATTTCTGTGCTTTAAAACAGTGGCTGCTTTCATGCGAATTCTGACAAAAAACACATTTATAGATAGTGTGAGAATTAACTAAACCCATCGCGGAAGGAGACTTGTGCTTGTTTTCCTCGTGTCTCCTTGTTTTTGGGCCTGTAGATTTAAAATCTTCGGTTTTAGCAGCATGCAAATGGAAATTCTCGACTGCTAAAGAAAGGTACTGCTCATTATCAACTTCCTTTTTCAAGAACAACATTAAACTCTGAAGTCGATTCTCGATGCTTGCGATGCCGGCAGAATTAAGTGACGCTTGTGATCCGATACTTTCTGGCAATCGTTGCCAAACTCTTAATAAATCTGAAGGTAGACAGGATTCAACTAAAGGAAATAACATAGCCGCGTATTTATCCGACTTAATACCGAGTGTTTCCAGAACCCTCAACTGAGTCTCTAATTTGTCGTATAACAAGGATAGATCTAATTTATTGCCAGACGCAGTATTATTTATTACTAATTTAAGTAATTCCCGTATATAAACTTCGATCTGCAAGTCATCCCGACCGAAACGCGAAATAAGACAGTCAATCATAGCATCATAATTACTTCCAGTGGCGGGAAAACTATCCACTAGTTGCCTAGCTCTACTACCCGGTATAGTAGCTTGAATCAAATATTCGACCTTGTCATTCGGATCTATGTCAGGATCATGATGAACTTTTTGAAATTGTGACCAAAAAGGCAACCAGTTTTTAATATTCCCGTCGAATTTTTTGAACTCTAATGTAGGTAATTTAAATTTTCGCTTACCGCGTCTGCTGTCTAAACTACTCCTATCATCAGATATCCTAGAAGCTACCTCACCTTCCACTGCACCTGTCACTATTGACTGCATACGGTCTTCGAACTGCATACTGAGATCCAAAAACTTCTTGCTATAGTTGTCACTACACTCAATTTCTGCTAAAAGGTCTTCTTCACTAGCGTCTTCACTTAGTAATAGACCGTAGATTTCTTCATCACTTTTCCTTAGGTCTTCAATTTTTTGGCGTAATAGATCCAAGGAAACTTTAATTGATCGTATCTCACCCTCCGGCGCCGACAAAAGCTTATCCATTTCATTCGCCGTCCTCGTGAAGGTGCTACGGAGCACTTTGCGATGTTTCTTCTTTTGATCCATTTTTTTCTGCAAACTTGGTCAAAACCACACACGTTTACCGAAAGTTACAGGCGAAACGCGATAAAGTTTGTCCGGTGATCGTCAATTCAATTTTGTTACTCCTCGTATACAACCACGATTAATTTTATGGAAACAGTCCTGTCACGGTCGCCAAATATGTCAAGTGTGTACCAACGCAATTCTACCCGAATTTGCGTATAAAATACACGGTTCGTATATTGCAAAATTAAACTTCAAAATTATTGAAAATCTATATTTGCCAGTTCCCAACAAAACATATCGCGTGCTTTTAAAAAAATGATGTAACAAAATTATCACTTATAAGCATCAATCTATACATACACAAAATTAAAATACTACGCCACGGATACCGACCGTTCAGCGCTCAGATTCTTTGTCAACTGTGAGAACCTCATCAATTTTTATTACACCACTTACGCGTTAAAATAAAGAAAATAAATTGAAGTGATGGCGATAAAATATAAGAATTATTGCCGACAAGTGGAAAGATTGTTATGATTTAAAAAGGTTTTATAGCTAAAGCTTTCTTTGAATTTTAATAAGAGATTTTTAACTTCAGCATTTAAAGCGGTATACAAACAAAATAATTATCAAATGGCTGTGACAACGATATTGCTATATTGTCAAAATGTGTAAGTAAAAAATAGGGTACTAGCACAGAGTAATAAACAATTGTAATAATAAGCAATAATAAATAATAATAAATTGTTGTTTATTCTGCGGTGCTAGTGTCGTAAGACGGAACGATGTCTACGGAGATGAAATTGATATCAATGACCCTGAACGTCCAGAATTTCCTCTAAGTTCTCATCGCTGGATGTAAAATGATCGCTTATCTATAAATAACATTCATTTTTTAATACTTATAAATATATGTACTGTTTTTAGTTCCATATTTATAATGCAATAAAATATTAAATGACTTTTTTTATATTTTTTAATTTATATCGCTAAAAAGATTTAGAAAATTTTAGTTATATTTATTTAAAGATGTCGAAACGTAAAGATTATATTGCCGCTTCTCAACAAAAATAAATAATAGGTTAGTTAGTATTAACGATTGACCAAAAAAAAAACAAACACAAAACCTGTCAATTTACAGTTTCTATAGCGCTTGCGCTAACTAAAAATCCGCACTCTAATCCATCTTCTAAAGTCCCGGATTTTTAACACCGCGAACGCCTGAAAACAGAACTGCGCATGCGAAACAGTCAGAAACCAGTCAGGGACTGTCTCCGCGAACAAAACTATTATTTTCAATCGCGAATAACTTGAAAAATATCATTTTATAAAAAAATGTATAGCACATTTTGTGTTTAGAATCACTTTTTTAATCGAAACCTGTAGTTAAAACGTAAAAAAAATTTTCACCCCGGAGATGGGGTGGCAACCACCCCCTAGGCTTTGGCGCACTTTGGTTCGATATAGATTTTGATCCTTAGGCTATTACCTACCTTCTGTTAAATTTCAAGTCAATCCACGGAGCACGAAAAAATTGCGAGGTGAAATGCTTCATTTCCTGGACTATAACTGGTTTGACAGCATAAATCGTAGATTTATGTGTAGCTTTCAATTTTTATGAGTTCAGAATCCAGCAGCCCGCTGAAGTATTGGATTTTTATAATATAATTATTTAACAATCTTTTGTTGGCCAACCACCTACAGCAGAATTGAGCCGAAATACATTATATTCCTATGTTCCGAATTTACTTCGTTCAATCTGTATATGACTTGCCTCCATGGTTCGCTTTTATATTGTCTAAATATCAATCAGACTGATGTTGAATTACTACTGAGCACGAAGAAGAATCCGATTTTATTGATTAATCATCAATAATATTATCATAAATGTCTTCTACATGAGAAACTTTCTAATCTAATCTCGGCGGCAAATAAACCATATTAAGTGAGTCAGCATTTTCACAATTTGGGTTTTCTTCCAAAAAAGCTATTATCTTAGTAGTTAGTACCATCTGCATTTCACATTTCGAGAATTTATTGAAATAAACAAATGCACTACTATATACACGCATTTAAATGATAATAGTTTAGCTTACTTCATTTTAATTTATATGAACTTCATAATATATTTTTATCTTTATATGAACAAATAAACACAAGAAAACTTTCAAATTAAGTAAAAAAAAAACAAATATAACTTTTACAGCAGACAGCAATTTTATAAATAGAGAATGAAGTGCAACGACGAGATCGTATGTTAAAATTTCAGATTGTTTCGTCTAATGAAAAAAAAATTATTATTTTGCAAAGATTTCTGTTTTTGAAGTACTGTATTAGGTACTCTATAATAACAATAAAATTTTACTTTATTTTGTTAGACAACTATAAGATAATTAAATTTTTTTTTTTGGTACGCCTCTGCAAAATTGATAAGTGGAATATGATTTCTTTGAAAAGTTATCATTAATGGTTTCGTTAAGTCCGATGTTGCCAAGTAATCACCTTTAATTAAAAATTGTTTTAGTATAAAACTAAAGTCGGAGCGTGAGTGGAGACGGAGGGAAGTAGGTATGATGCCATAAAAAGTACCTACAGAAAAAGACGAGGAAACCACCCAGAGAAGTCCAGGATGCCGAGAGGGAAACAAATCAGAAGAAGATGGTGCAAAAGCGGGACATCAGGTCAGGAAGAAAGAAGGCTAACATTTTTAAGTTTGACATGTGAAAATATTATTAGGGCAATAAATGTTTTTATTTTTATTTTTATTTTTTATTTGTATTTTTATAGTGGAGATGGATATCAAACTAGTAGTTCTACTAAGTGGGACCGCAAGTCGAAACGTGAATGCCCAGCTAAAATGATTATACGATCAAAACAAAACAAAAATCGAAGAAGTCTGATTGTAAAAATAGACGAAGAGGGACGGGAGGAACGGGAGATAAAGTCCAAGAATAGCAAAAGGAAACAAAAGCATGGAACTTTGCGAGGCTAATGAAATCCAATTTCAATCTTAGGTAAAGATAATTCATAATGTCGTGGACCTGACGTAATCATTTAGTGACGTCGATCTACGAACGAAACAACGAAATCAGGCATTGCTAAAAACATGCAGTTCTCTTCAGTGTGTTATCGTAGCGAGATAGAGACGAACTAGTTTTTGCGTTAGTGAAATATGTAGTTTTATAATTTTAATTTTTTTGTGAACAATCGTTTTAAATATTTTATCATTTTTTGGATCAATGAATTTTTTAGATTCTGAATAAAAAAGGTTAATTGTAATTTTTATCTAAAGTTGATCGGTTTCTACTTAGAAAAAAAAAAACGAAAAATTATAATTGAAGGCTCAAAAACACACAATTATTTTTGAATTCACCAAACCTTGTTCTATCAGTTTCTGATACTTTAGTTTGGGCTTATTTAATTTAAAAACATTGTTTTTAGTTGTTTGAGTCCCTTATCACAACCTAAAAATGGATTTATACAAAACTCTTTAATAAATTAGGACCACTTTTTGTATGAGCGACCTCTTGAATATTATTTTGCGGTATTTTATGAAAGTTATTATTATGCAAAAAATCTCATGGAAATATTTTTCCCAAGGAATTTCAAGTTTTCGTCTCGTGTAGGTAAACATATTTACTAGCTAGCTACTGACCTACAAGAAATGCAAACCATGCTTTCAGAACTACATACCGAATCTTCTAAAATAGGACTGAAAATGAATTTAAACAAAACAAAAGTCATGCACTCCGAAGACACCGTGACAATAATAAACGATAAAGTTATAGAAAAAGTTGAAGAATATATATACTTAGGACAAAAAATAATACTAAATAGGGAAATTCAAACTGAAGAAATAAAAGAATATATATACTTAGGACAAAAAATAATACTAAATAGGGAAATTCAAACTGAAGAAATAAAAAGAAGAAGAAAGTTAGCTTGGGCAGCATTCGGTAAACTGAACTATATACTCAGAAATAAACAAATTTAATTAATCTTAGATCTAAAGTTTTTGATGCATACATTATTCCGATATTAACTTATGCGGCACAAACATGGACAATCACAAAAAAGAATATGAATATACTGAGAGTCACTCAACACGCGATGGAAAGAGCAATGCTAGGTATATCACTTAAGGACAAAAAACAAACACATGGATAAGACAGAAAACCAAAGTCACCGATGTGGTGCAAAAATCATTAAAGTTGAAATGGGAATACGCTGGACATGTAGCTAGGAGCGATCTAAACAAATGGCACAGATCAATTATAACCTGGAGACCATACCAACACAAAAGACCCAGACCTCCTATGAGATGGACAGATGATCTGAAAAGGACTGCCGGTAAAAATTGGCTACAAGTGGCGTACAATAAAAAATAATGGAAAGGAAGACTTGAAGAGGCTTATGTTCAGGTGTGGACGTGAATGGCTAGACGAAGAAGAAGAAAAACATATTTGGCTGAATTGAAAACCAAAATCCTATTATTTTTCTATCATACGTTGATTTGTTATTTATTTATTTGTCCTCTAGATTTTTTTTCAGTTCTTATAAAGTTTATTTATAAGCCAAATTAGTGCAATGTAAATATTTTACATTTTTACACAGCAATTCTTATCGACAGTGAAGACAGGAAGTCGTAAATTTGTATTACATCTTTTAATTTGAGACAAAATAAAAATGTGATGACTAACTAGAATGTTTAAGATTAGAGAAACATAATATGTCATGTTTATTGAAAATACTCGACACCATTAGCACATGCAAATCCTACCCTGTCGCCTAATTTCCTATGAAATTTAAATGGTAAATGTGTTTAGGGTCCATTTAATTTTTCGGGCATGCGTATTTACGAGGTCCAGGACGTTTTGAAACATCTTTAACACTTACGATTTTTCTCATTGAATTGGGGAAATTTTATGTGCATAGAAAAATAATATACCAGTACAGTACCATTCTCTCTCCTGCTACTGACAAAGAATGTAGTGCGTAGAATCTTTTTAAGTAATATTAAACTGTTTGTCCTTGTTTTAGTGTAGTGTTTTGTACAATTTTATGTCAACATTCATGTTTATCACATTCTACGCTTGCTGGATAACCCATATTTGACGAAATGCTCCTGAAGATGCTATTTTAAGTGAAAGTACTTGGGAAAGATTTGATTAAACTTGTGCTCGATAATTGCCTTAATTTTCAAAGTTCATTTATTCGAGCATTCAACCTCATATCAATTAAATAATATAATATTAGAAATTTATGAGTTTATTACAGAAAACCCAAGTTTTCTCAGAGACCATCAAATCAAACTGCCACTGCCAATCTTCTTTTTTAATAATCAAGGATCATAGACTATGATCATAGACAGCAAAACGTAAGTAAGTTTGTAACCTATAATTTCTAGTATTGACTTTGACGTTTTAATTTATTTGGAAACTTGTCAATTATGTCTGCAACTAAAAGGAAATGCTAAATAAGTTGCAACTATCAAATTTACGTTGTTATGTCCTATGTTCAACCAAATAATTAAAAACATTCAGACACAATTTGCAAGTGAGCACAGCCGGTTTAATATACATTGAGAAATTACAGTTATCCAATAAGTAAATATGTCTCTAACAATTCAACAAATCATTACTGATGCAAAACGACTTGCCAGTCGTTTAAAGGATAGAGATGAAGTAGCTGATTCACTATTAAACGAAACCCATGCAATTAATAAAAAAATTGATGCCATGAAACAGGTATGTAAGCTCAGTTTCTAGAGTAAAGTGGTCAATAAAGTTGTTATCATATCCCTTGTTATAAAGGCCAAATAAAAAATTCCTATCAAAATAATTGTACTTTTTAATACTTTTAAATAATAATACTTTTTGACATGAATGTTGTAAAAAACTTAGTTTTTGATAACAAAAGGAACTTTGTGTAATCCTTATTGTTTTGGAAGAGTATTAACACTATGTAATATTTGCTTGTTATATATTGATATCACCAACATAATCTAATATACCAAATTATTATTGATAAGGTGAAAAATTTGACTCAGGGATTATATATAACTTTTCAAAGGTTATATCCATAAATAGCTGATCCTTTGTTAATATTGCTGGCATGCTTTTCTTTCAAGTATACTTTCTGCAATATATTCTTGTACTTAAGATAACAATGGCTAATGTTTTAATTATTATATTGTATGTATTTAATATTTAAGAAATCTACTGATTCAGACATGTTAATGCTGTCTGGTAAAAACATTTTTGAGTGTATTTAAAATCCTTTCCTAAAAAATTGAGAATGGGACAGAGAGAGACTGAGAGAGAGAAGATAATGCAATCTTTAAGAAAATCAAAATGTATTCATAACATACAAAATAAAACATATTAAAAAAACAGAAATGTGCAAAGTTTTACTTGTGATATATTCTGCACTATTGTATAAAGTATCTTTGAATCTCGTTCTTGAGCATACATGACATTTTTTCTGAGAGTCATTTCATGTTCATTTACCCGCTCAATATTTACAGGTCTATGCCCAATATTCCCTTTGTTGGTTGTAATTGAAAGTGTCAGTGACAATGGTTTTTCCAAAAGTGCAATTCTGAATTGCTTGAGTGTGAGTTTCTTACCAGAATTTTTTTTTTAAAGATTATTATCATTGTATAAATAGAGCTGAATAAGTTTTTTATATTATCGTAATGTTCTTTGTTTCACTGGATAGTATGACATCAGCTGATATCTAGAGATTTATTCCACCCATAAATCTTTAACATTATATAATTTGAAAGGAACTGCTCTTTTTTCTCTCTATCTCTCCTATTTTTCACAGGTACTAGATGATTTTTAGTGTTAGAGACAAATATATCTTCTCTCTTATCTCGCGATCTGCCTGTCATATTATTATTGAGATATTTACTTTTTGTCTCTCCTGTGTTTGACTTTGCTTTTATGACATCCAGATGTACCTTTTTGATTTTTATGCAGTATTTTCACTTTTTAGTATTACTATAAGATTACTAGTAGATAAAAGCAAACAAGCTCAGGCAGGAGTAGGCCTCTTAATGCACAATAAATATAGTAAAAATATTCAAGAAATATGATACACCAACGAACACATGATGCTGGTTTGCCTTAAACTTTACCAGACGATACTTAATATTATCCCCATATATGCACAGGATAACAACAAAAACAAGGATGACAAAGATGCTTTTTATGGACAGCTCCAAGATCTACTGGCACCACAATAGCCGGTAGTAAAACAATAATTTTCGGTGACCTAAACGCCAGAGTAGGCAACATACCTGTGGCTGGAGTCACAAAGATTTAACGAAGAAATGCTCAACGACAACAGAGAAAGACTTCTAGAACTTTGTTTAATGAATAACCTCCGAATTAACAACACATACTTTGACCATCCAATACAACATAAGATCATCTCCTGGTCAGATACAAGAGGATGTAACTCTATGATTGACTACATTATAACAAACAGACAAATACACCCCAAGAATATAATATATGTGAGCACTGTATCTTCCACCAATGTTGGATCCGACCATGGCCTGGTACTAGGAAAAATAAATATAGCAATTACCACACAAGGCAAGCGAAATACAAAAGTAGAAGAAAAGTTAAACATAGAAAGCTTAGAAGAGAAGGGACACGAAACTTGTATAGAAACAGACTAACAGAAAAGCTAAACAGCCATAATCTAGAGACTAAAGTGAATATAGAAGAAACCTGGAAAATTATTAAAAAATGTATCCCACAAGCAGCGGAAGAAGCTATAGGTAAAAGAAAAGTTAACAGAAATAAATGATAATACAAAACTCTATGGTACGATGAAAGGGTGAAAGCACTAGCAAATGAAAAGAAACAAGCTTTACTAACATACAAAGGAGTAAAGATACCAGAGGCACGAGAAGACTATGTGAGAATCATGAAAAGAGTAAACCAAGAAATAGATAACATCAAAAAAGAACAATGGGAGAATATTTACCAAAGATATGGAATACAACCTCTATGGATCCCAGACAAAGTTGTGGAAGATGATAAGGAGACAAAAAATAGAAATGAATGAATTTGTAAGCATAGATAACATTACAGAGGAACAATGGACTGAGCATTTTACGAAATTATATGGAGAATGAGAAGAACAGAACAAAGAAAGAACCATTAACGAAACTTACGATAGAGTACTAATATCAGAAGAAGAGCTACAAGAACAAATAAAAAATTAAAAAACAGAAAAGCACCTGGTCCTGATAAGATAAACAATGAACTGCTAAAATGTGGAAGAACAACACTATGTAAATGGCTCCTAAAATTATTCGTCGATACAATAAATACTGGAGTAGTACCAGCGGACTGGAAGGAAAGTCTCCTGCTACCGATACTTACAAACCGAGACTGAAGAAATCCTGAAAATTATAGAGGCATTAGTTTGATGAATAGTACATTAAAATTGTTAACGCTAGTCATAAAAGATAAAATCGAGGAAAAAGCGAACATGGCAGATGAACAACAAGGCTTCCGGAAGAACCGCAACACAATAGACGCAATTTTTATTATCAGACGAATAATAGAGAAGTCTATTGAATATGGAAAACCAGCATACATGTGCTTTGTAGATTTAAATGCTTTTGACAGGGTGAAGTGAAATGACATCTTAAATTTATACCAAGCTGAACAAATAGACCAATATCGAAATGAAAGTATTAAGATCAATAGCGGCATATCATTAAGAGACAGACAAAACGACAGAAGTATAGGCGTCAATGCAAAATTCAAAATATTAACAGGTGGATAAAAACAAGACAAAAAATTTGAACGAACATGTAAACCGAATGGGACCAGATAGATTAGCGAACATATGTAAAAACAACAAGCCGTATAGTAGAAGACCCGTTGGAAGGCCGCCAAAAAGGTGGGAAGATAATGTACAGTCAACAACGACTGAAACAGAATAAGAGGCATACAAAGAAGGTATTACTATGTTCTTTAATTTATTTGTGATTAGTGTTAGCTTGTGGCACAACAATATATTATTATTACTGAAACATGGCTTACACCTAGAATCTTAGATGCTGAATTGGGATTGAGTGACTTTAATGTGTATAGACATGACAGGGACCTTCAAACTAGTTCAAAGACTCGTGGTGGTGGTGTTCTTATTGCTGTACATAAGCGCCTTAATTCAATGTTGGTTAGGTCTATCGATTCCTCTGTGGAACATGTTTTTACACAGGTTATGTGTGGCACAAAAAAGTTAATCATTGGTGCAGTTTACTTTCGTCCACGGTCATCTGGGTCAGTATATGAGGAGCATTCCACCTGTATGTTAGACTTAGCGGAAAGATTCAGTGATTGTGAATTCTGTATTTGCGGTGACTACAACCTACCTGAATCATCCTGGGATAATCTTAGTAATGGTGTTACGGTTGAGTGTCCTCATCACTCTCCAGCAAATATTATTTGTACTTGCTACAATTTTCAAAATATGTCACAAATAAATGCTTTGCCTAACCTTAATAATAAATTTTTAGATCTAGTTTTCTGTACTCAGAGAGATGCAGTTGTGTCGATTTCAACTGATATTCTATTGAATACTTCGCAACATCATTCAGCTTATACTATAGTGTTACATGAAGCCAATTTAAATTTGTTTCTTAAATATGATGTCTTCTATCATGATTTTAAAAAATGTAATTACCAAGTTTTAAATGAATATTTACTTAGCCTCAATTCCTTGGAACAATGTATTAGATGAATCAGATATAAATTGCTGCTTAGAAAATTTTTACCATATTTTATATGATGCTATCAATATGTTTGTTCCTATCAAACGGTTTAAATCATTAAACTTTCCAGTTTGGTTTTCGCGAGAATTAATTGAGCTTGTCATACAGAAAAAAATAGCTCACAAGAATTTTAAAGCATCAGGCAACTCATATGATGAATTTTCGGTGTTAAGGGAAAGATGTAAAGCATTACAAGCAGTATGTTATAAGAACTATTTAGAGGATATTCAAACAAATCTTTCAAGTAATCCCCACTCTTTTTGGAGGTATTTTAGTACTACACGTGGGTCTAGTGCTTATCCTAATGTAATGTCTAATAAAGGTGGGGATGTAATAGCTCAGAATAGTGATGAAATAGTCAATTTATTTGCCAGCTATTTTTCAGGTACATATAATGATAGTGAGTGTAAATTACCTAATTTTAAATTTGACTATAATGTGGATTTCCAGAGTCTGAAGTTTAGTCTGACTGATGTTTTCGAGGGGATTAGCAGTTTAAAAACTACATATTCTTCAGGGCCTGATGGTATACCTGCAGCACTTATTAAGAACTGTATTTTTTCCCTTTGTAAACCTTTACAACAAATTTTCAATTTATCGTTGTCATCATCTGTATTTCCACAATATTGGAAAAATAGTTTTCTTACACCTATCTATAAATCTGGCAATCGCGAGTGTGTTAACAATTATAGAGGTATAACTATTCAATCAGCAATACCGAAACTTCTTGATAAATTGGTATCGATAAATCTCACCTGGGCTTGCAGAAACATAATTATTGACGAACATCATGGTTTTTCTAATGGGAAATCAACTGTAACAAATCTTCTCAATTACCAACAATACTTGTTGGGTGCATTTGAGAATAAAATTCAGGTTGACAGCGTTTACACTGATTTCTCAAAGGCCTTTGACCAGGTTAATCGTAATCTTTTGGTCCACAAACTTCATGCATCTGGCTTTGGTGATCCCATTGTTAATTTGATTAAAAGTTTTCTGATGGGACGTACACAGCAAGTTCGTATTAACAATTATATTTCAAAAGAATTTCATTGTTATTCTGGTGTACCACAAGGGTCTCATTGTGGTCCCTTGTTTTTTAACTTGTTCATTAACGATATTGGTAAGGCTATCAAAAACTCACACTTCCTGCTATTTGCTGATGATCTTAAGATATTTCGTTGTATACGTAATAAATCGGATAGAGATCTCCTGCAAGATGATGTAAACAACATAATATGTTTGTGGTCAAAACAAAATGGTTTAAGCTTAAATCCAACTAAATGTTCTTGTATTTCATTTGGTCGTATAAATAATCTAATGGCTAATAGATATATTCTTAATGATGTACTCTTGGATTCAGTTACTGTGATTAGAGATTTGGGTGTATTATTGGATTGTGCATTGACATTTAGAAGCCATTTTCTTAAAGTTAAGGAAACAGGATTTCGTAATCTTGGTTTTATTTATCGCAACAGTCATGATCTCTCACCTATTGTATTTAAATTATTGTATTGCTCTCTGGTACGCTCAGGTCTTGAATACTGCTCTGTTGTCTGGTCCCCGTTTCATCAAGTATACATTGATGGATTGGAGAGCGTTTAGAGGAAGTTTCTAAGATGTTTAGCTTTTAAAGCCCATATTAATATAAAAAATACTGAAAATTATTTCATAGATTATTCTATAATAATGTCTCATTTTAACATTGATACATTGAAGAACCGCTGGTTGAGAGCTGATAAGTTATTTTTGTTTAAAATTCTGAACAATGTTATTAATTGTCCCTCGTTATTGGCCAATGTACACTTAAACACAATGCATAGAACTCGACACACTGCACTCTTTCATATTCCTTTTCATAGGACTGATTATGCTCGTCATTTTCCCCTGTCAAGAATGCTCAGCTCTTGCAATGACCTCCTATTGGATCCTTTCTGCATAAACATTAATGCTTTTAAAAGGTAACTTAAGAATCTGACTATTAATCTGGATATGTGATACTTACTATGTGATACTGATACTTTTTTAAAATTTTTGTGATATGATATATTATTTTAATGTACAAATTTTAACTGTTTACTTGTTTCTTTGTTATTGTCTTGATGTTTATTGTACATGATCTTTACTTTTTACTATTTTTTGTATTTTATTGTAAATGGTTCTACCGTTGGAATGAATAAATACATATATTATATTGTTGTGGCATTTAGTCAGACTTTCTATTAGCGATTGATATTGGCTCCCATTCTTTAAAAATGTACCACAGGGTTAGTTAAAATATAATTGTCATTGATTCTGTAATTAATGTAGCAAGCTGACTAAGTTAACATATACTAAAAAGAGAGTAGGGCAAGAATCAAAACATTGTGGAACTCTCCATAGTTTTTAAAGTGATATACTAGTGCAGTATTTGGTTCAGGTGAATTGCATTCTGCTCATGATATAATCCTGGAACCAATCTAAAGAAAGACATCTTATACCAAGATGTTTCAAGATATATAGTGTTAATTACTAGGTCTATTGTGACTGAAGTTCTGCTGCTACCCTAGCTAAAAATGATATTGTGCTTGGAATCAAAATGTGTTCATATTTAAATATTCCACAGGTCTTTTGTTAACTTAAGTTTCTACAATTTTTGATACAAGGCAATAGTGAGATTGGTCTCTAATTATTCAGTAATAATGTGTTTTCTTGCTTGTGTACTGTAATTAAGGTGGTATGTCACAATGTTACAATTTATATACTTTTTAGGTACAGTTATCGTCACTATTTCAAAACAAATTTTTAACTTATGATTATGTATGTAAACTATTAACTTTCTAATTTAATGATATCTAGTTAACATTTCCAAAGAATGCAGTATTTTTTTCATAACTGTACTTAAATGAATCCATGTCACTCTATGTCATAACTTATGTGGTAACGTGCCTAAAAATTGATATAGTGAAATAATTTTTGAACTTAGGTACAAAATAACTACGTTAAATGATTAACTATCCAAAAACCTTTATTTTTAAATTAACTGTACCTAAAGATAAAATTACAATTAAAAGCTGCAAACTAGGAATTTTGTTGATGTTACCATAATAAGTTGGCATTTTGATAGTGAGAAATTAGTTCAGCTATCACTTAATAGATGAGAAAATAAGTTCACGTGTCATTTAGTAGAAGGCAGTAGTGATGTATTAAATAGCGATAGATGCGCGTTTGCCGAATTTAAGAAAAATTTGTAAAACACTGAAAACTAGTTTTGTGGTTAGATATACCAATTGTCTATGAGTTATGCAGTAACCATGGTAACAAATCACGTGGTTTTGTTGGCAAAGCGGCCCCTCCCAGTTAATATTTTGGCATCGTTTGAATTTCTTTGTTCAATCATGATTGTATAACGGAACAAAATGTCATAAATATACAAGTATACCACTTTTTTCCTTGGCACCTTGACGTTATATAAACGTATAAACAAAAATCGCATATAAAAGTGTCATCATCATCTTCACAGCTTGAACAAGCTTCATGTGCCCAGCCACCAGAAAGAGTTTTTGTACATCTCGTTGCAAAAAATGCAAGCTTCTTCGTCTTCTTCTTCCTCGTCTTCATTAGAGGACGTATCAGAATCTTCAGCCTGACACTTTTTATTTTTACGCTTATTCTGGATAGACAAACCATTGTTTTGTTTCATTTTCTTGCGCAGTAGCAGAACTGGTTCTCTAGTCTTTCATTTCTTTAATAGATTATTATTGGAAGTCGCAGATTTTTCATTTTTATTGGAAACGTCTTTTTTGTGTTTACCTTCTTGTTTCTTTTGGCGCTTCTGTTCTTAGGCCTCTAGTTCAGCCTTGTATGGAGGCGATGTTAATATGAAAGTTTTACCTTTCCTCTTGTTACTATTCCTTTTACACGCTCCTTTTCTTGGGGTGGGGGGCATCAAAATTTTTGGTGAAAGCAGAAAAGCTGATTTGGATGATGTAGACCTGTTAAAGTAGAGGGCTCAGGAGAAGTTTCTTTATAAGGCTCAGGAGAAGCGTCGTTAGAAGGCACAGTTCTACTTGAAAAAGTAGAATGTTCTGTTTTATTGTTTGTGATGTTGGTGGTAGTGGCGCATGATATCTGCTGCTCAGACTTGTGGTTTGGTTGTTCTGTGGTATCTGACGGAACAAACAGGTAATCAGGGAATACATCTCTATTGAATGGATATATTCTTCTTTTTCAAATCCCTTCATTGCGGTTTGACCATTAGCTGCTCTTGAAAAAGCAGCATTGACTAGTTGTATAATTTGATAAATTGTAACACGCTTGCCAGGGAGATTAAGCAATCATTTTTTAACCTCTTGTGCATAAAATGTACTAAGTGGTGCCATAAATGAGACATCGAGCGGTTGTAATCGATGTGTGGTGTGTGGTGGAAAACATAATAATATAACGTTATTTTCCCGAGCAAGATGAAGGAGTTCTAAACTTTTGCTATGGGAACTGTGACCATTAAGAATAAACAGCACTGGTTTTTGAGGTCCGGGATTAGTAAACTCAATATACTTTTTAAACCATACAATAAAGTTTTCTTTGGTAATCTAACCAGTCTCACAATACACTGCAGATGACCCTGGTGGGGCACCATCCACTAAAAGCAGATTTGCTTTCTTATGGGGAAATACAAACATTCCTGGCATAAAATTCCCTTCATACAGGTTTCTAAAGTCACCAGTATACCTCGTTCTGCTAAGGACAAACAACCCACTTGCTTTCTACCATGCAGTGCCAGGATTCTGGAAGGCTTGTTAGGTACAGTAATAATGCCGGTCTCATCTACGTTGTAGATATCATTGGGTGAAATCTATCAAATCAAAAAATTTCGTTACTGCTGCTCGATTAAAACCTTTTGCTCTTGCTAGTGAAGTTTTTTCAGGATTACGTAATATTAATTGGGGGCCACCTTAGAAAGCCATAAAGCCAATGTTTACCAGGCATTTTCTTATCTTCATTAAAACGTGTGGGCTGTGATTTTTAACGGCTAAATCGAAAGCTAGTTTTCTTAAATCTGTTAAGCTACGGCCAAACAATCTTTCTTCTAAATATAAAATATAATCCATAAGTTCATTTTCTTGCTCTTCGGAAATCACAGTCTTAAATCTACCCAATCTTTTTTATGTAGCTTGTTTCGAACTTATGTTCTTTAATTTATTTGTGACTAGTGTTAGCTTGTGGCACAACAATATATTATATTGTTGTGGCATTTAGTCAGACTTTCTATTAGCGATTGATATTGGCTCCCATTCTTTAAAAATGTACCGCAGGGTTAGTTAAAATAGAATTGTCATTGATTCTGTAGTTAATGTAGCAAGCTGACTAAGTTAACATATACTAAAAAGAGAGTAGGGCAAGAATCAAAACATTTTGGAACTCCCCATAGTCTTTAAAGTGATATACTACTGCAGTATTTGGTTCAGGTGAATTGCATTCTGCTCATGATATAATCCTGGAACAAATCTAATGAAAGACATCTTATACCAAGATGTTTCAAGATATACAGTGTTGTGTACTAGGTCTATTGTGACTGAAGTTCTGCTGCTACCCTGGCTAAAAATGATATTGTGCCTGGAATCAAAATGTGTTCGTATTTAAATATTCCACAGGTCTTTTGTTAACTTAAGTTTCTACAATATTTGATACAAGGCAATAGTGAGATTGATCTCTAATTATTCAGTAATAATGTGTTTTCTCGCTTGTGTACTGTAATTAAGGTGGTATGTCACAATGTTAAAATTTATATACTTTTTAGGTACAGTTATCGTCACTATTTCAAAACAGTTAATATTTTGGCATTGTTTGAATTTCTTTGTTCAATCATAATTGTATAACGGAACAAAATGTCATAAATATACAAGTATACCAGTTTTTTCCTTGGCACCTTGACGTTATATAATCGTGGTTGAAAGTCAAACCATGGTCATGGAGTTTGAGGACATGGCCATGGAGTCTACACATACACAAGTGCTACAATAATGTTGGTGAAAACTTTCATGTTCACCTGATCCATGATGATAATGCTTTCCATGTGTGGCACATATTGTATCTAACTGGTTGACCAAGTTTGAACTTAAGATATTTAATTTTTAAAGTGTACTGCAACTAGCATTTTCTCAATGATTCTACAGTAGTATTTTTTTTTTATTTTGATCTTAAACATCAATGCTTTTTGTATGACTTTTAAATATATTGTTTTAGTTTCAAGAAGAAGTAGAACAGTTAAATGAAGTAGCCAACCAACGTCCCCATTCCCAATTAATAGCAAATATTCAAAAAGAAAATAGGCATTTAAAGGAGATTCAACAAGAAAATAGAGAACTTAGGGCTGCTTTGGAGGATTACCAAACCACGCTACAGCATGTGATGTCTAAATATAGGGAACATACCAATGAAGAAATCTACAAATCCAAAATAAATTTTAAGGCAATGCAGGAGCAAAAATATAGTGAGATTATTAAAAATCAAGCAGAAAAAATTCAAGAAATGGCTGCTGTGATGGATAAAGCTGCCTTGATAGATGAGGATAGGGATTCTAGGGTACAAGAAGTAGTTTCTATGTTACAAGTAGAAAATCAGGTAAGATCATTCTCCTTCTTATCATAGTCCTTTTTGAATGATCACTACTATCGTTGTGATTTTCATCTTATCTATTGTTGCTCTAAATTCTTCGATATTTTATACATGGCTTAGATGTTATATTGTTCATATTTTTGTAGTTAATTATCTTTTCCTCATCATTTTTTCTTCTTCTTGCTCTTTATAACTAATTGCTTGTTCATTGGCGGATTAATACCTCTGTGGAAGGTTTCCACTCTATCTTTTGCGCGGTCTTCCGATACTTCTTCTATCGATTGGTGATTTATCTCTTGCTATTTTGACGACACGGGGGTTTCCCATTCTGCTTATGTGGTTATTCTTATGCTGTAATTCTTCTCAAAACTCACATCTCTGCAACTTCCAGTAGCCTTTGTGTTGTGGTTGTATCTGGTCTTGTTTCTGAGGCATATGTCAATATTGATCTTACACTGCTTTTATAAATTCGTGACTTCGTTGTGTCTTAGTGTTAATGTGTCTGTTTCGCCATATAGTGCCATATAGTCATCCTGCCAATCTATTTGCTTTTTGTACTTGATCTATCACTTCTTTGTCCAGGTCTCCATAGCTGGATCGTGTAATTCCAAGGTATTTTATTTCCATTACTGGTTCAGTACTAATGCCATCAATTTCTATTTTACATCTGATTGGTTCTTTGCTAATTACTATTGTTTTGGTTTTCTGTCGTCTGCGTAACAGAGTATTTTTACTTCTCTGTCGTCTGCGTAACAGAGTATTTTTACTTCTCTGTTTCCCATTCTTTGTGTCCTTTTCCTTTGTTAACGCTTTAGATAATTTTATCCATGATTAAATTGAAGAGCTTAGGGCTCAATGAGTCACCATGTCTTATTCCGCTGCTTATTTCTATAGGTTCTGTAAGTTGTCCATCTATTCTGACTTCCATTTTGATGTTTTGGTAGATGTTTTCAATAGTTTTTATATTTAGGGGAACTTCACTATTATACAGAAATTGGATTACATTTTTGAGTAAAATCATTTCTCACAGCAATGCTGGTCTATTATACTCTAGTGATTTCTCAGTAATTTGCTTTATGATAAATATTGCGTCTGTACATGATCTTCCAGTATGAAAACCATGTTGTTGATCTGCTAAATTTACCCTCTGATTTATTAGTTCTTGTAAAATTTTACTTTTGAGTTTTAGGATCGTATTTAATAAGTTTATACATCTATAGTTTTCTGGCTGTATTTTATCTCCTTTTTTGAATAGTAGAATTGGTTCGCTCGTTATTCATTCTTTTGGCATTTCATTGTGTTGTATTATTTTATTAATTACTGTTGTTAATTGTTCTGTCTTTGTTGCTTCACAATATTTCAGTAATTTGTTTGGTATCCCTTCTTTACCTGCTGCTTTTCTGTTTTTTAGCTTTTTAAGTATTTTACGAACTCCCTGTATATTTATATTAAGTTCTTCATTTCTGGTAATTTCTAGTGTTACCGGCTCTAGCGTTATTTATCCTTCCTCTGCATAGAACTTTTTAGGTAGTCAATCCATATATCCTATTCTGTGTTTTGGTTCTATTAGTTCCTTTACCTCAGTTCTTTGACATCTTATAAAGTACCATATTTCCTTTTCATCATCAATCAGCCAATCGCGTCCACTGCTGGACATAGGACTCCCTCAGTTCTTTCCAGTGTTCTCTACACCGGGCCGCTTGTAGCCAGTTTCCCGCTACACGTTTTATATCATCTGTCCATCTAGTCGGTGGTCGTCCTCGGCTTCTTTTATAGTTTCTGGGCCTCCATTCCATGATACGTCTTGTCCACCGCCCATCTTGTGCTCTGGCTAAGTGCCCTGCCCAGTTCCACTTAAGCGACGTGGTTCTTTCGATGACGTCTTGAATTCCTGATCTTTGCCTAATTTGTTGGTTTGTTATGTGGTCTCGAAGGCTCACGTTCAGCATTGCACGTTCAATGGCTCGTTGTGTAACTCTGAGTTTATTCGCAGATTTTTGCGTGAGTTTTAAAGTCTCTGCTCCATAAGTTTGTACAGGTCAAACACATTGGTTATAAACCTTTCGCTTGAGACACATGGAATTGAACTTTTTAGAATATGGCTTAATTTGCCAAATGCTGCCCAAGTTAGGCCTATTCGCCTCTGTATTTCATGTGTTTGATTGTCTCTGTTTATTTTGATTTCGTGTCCCAGAAAGTTGGCAAGCATTTTGCCTCTTTCGTTTCTTACTCTGATTCCAAAATCTCCGATTGCCACTTCTTGTTCGTCATTTTTCCTTCCAAGTTTCCCGTTAAAATCTCCCATTATCAGATTGTAATGAGCCGGTTCCTGCTTTTTTGCTCTTTCGATTTCCTCATAGAAGGCTTCGACAATTTCGTCTTCGTAATCGCTGGTGGGGGCGTATACCTGGATTATTTTCAGATTGTATCTCTTATTTAGTCTTAGATTTATATACATAACTCTTGGGGAAATGCAGTCAATGCTCTGTATATTTTTCTGTAATTTTTTGTGTACTAATAAACCTATTCCTCCAGTTGTCGATTCCGTTTCCCCTTTATAGTGGAATATGTTTCCTTATTTTAGTTTGACCTGATCTTCACCTCTTCTTTTGACTTCGCTAATTCCTATAATATCCCATTTCACATGTTTGAGTTCTTCCTCCAGTTCTGTCATTTTTTCATCCTTAGATAAGGTTCTTACATTATACGTAATTATGTGCAACGTTCGTCTTTCTTGGTAGCCTCTTACATCCCGGCGATTCTTCGCACCCTCTATCCGCTGTTCAT
The DNA here is from genome assembly GCA_918026665.1 of Diabrotica balteata. Classification (NCBI taxonomy): domain Eukaryota; kingdom Metazoa; phylum Arthropoda; class Insecta; order Coleoptera; family Chrysomelidae; genus Diabrotica; species Diabrotica balteata. The sequence continues at coordinate 54,610,515 of OU898281.1, forward strand.
GAGTCCTACGGCTACTTTGGTCGCGAACTAGCGAGCTGCCGGGGACTGAGGGCCCTTTTCTTGAATGTCTGTTCATGCTGAGGGGGTTTTGGCATTTAAAGACCACGTTTGCCAGGCGGGTTGGTGAGTTGGTTTGGGAAATTGGTAGGATAGTAGGTATTGGGTAGGAATGGGGTTAGGACATGATTTCTCTCCACAGGAGATGAGAGAGAATCAAGGCTCGCGTAGGGCAGGATCGCATCTCTGAAGTAAGTCTATCCTCCACTGGGATTGTGAAAGAGTACCTACCCGCTACCACAATACCACATATTTCCTTTTACAGCCCATAAAAATCATGGTTCATTTCTTTTGAAAAGCGTTCCAGGTGATCATTTTGAATTTTTCTTGCAGGTGAAGTCCCTTTTGAAGTGCAGGTGTTTTGTTTCTTATTGTCTTTTAATTGTGATATGCCTTTTGTGTTTTGGTTGACATGTATTTCAGGTAAGGCTTTTTCTATTCTTTATATTTTGCCTTCAGTTCCTTACAAAACCATTGAGTTATTCGCTTTGGGAACTTTTTACGAATTTTTGCCCAGCTTTCTTCGACTCCATCACTTTCTGTAATACACTTTTTCCAGCTTTTTTCGGTTATTTTTTGTTTAGAATAGGTATCTTGTGGATTCATCCGATAAGCTTTCGACTTTTATCTTTGTGGTGTAGTCTGGTGTTTTGTTATCACATATATTATGTGTTATGCCGCCAAGGTGTCCATGTACGCCTTTTCCTTGCCGAGATATAGCAATGGCTATGCTGGCTTTACCGTAATGTTAGCATAATCATTGTTTGTCGGAAACGGTTGCATCAATAAATTGGACCCCGTTATGCAACAAGGAACCAACCAACATTACCAAAGTTTTGAGAAAAATTAGAATAATGTTTAGATTGTTTCATGAAATTATTTAGGCATAAAAAAATGATTGACGACAATAAAATAAACACTTTTATTACAATAAAATGGTATTAATGATATTAGTAAAATACATAAGTACAATATGAACTCCTAAGGTAGAAAAAAATCACTTGGTTCTTTGTTGCTAAATGTAATATTAAATATCCACGTCTGGTTCGAAATCTATATCTCCATTAAATCCATCTATATCCTCTATTATAGAATTGTCTGCCGTTAGATTTGTATAAAAGCTGTGGTGTGCTGACGGTATTAAATGAAGATAACTTTGTACGTCTCTCAACTTTGCGTCTGCAACTGGTTTTCCCTCAGGCCATAATGGTTCTAAAAACGTGTTGTACTGTGGTCCGGTTGAAGCTTGTCTTCCTGCTACTTTCCGTATATTAATTTCTTGGTAATCGTCATTGTCTAGGTAAGTCGTCTTCAAAAAAATATTATAAGGCTTATCTTTAAATAATTTAACTTCTTTGGTTCGTAACCAACTTATCTTCTCGTTCGTAATACTTTTTTTTCTGTTTGTGATTTGTTTTTCTAATTTTGAGGTACTGAGAAAATCTTCTTTTACCATCATATTTACATTAATAGGTCGCTTTTGTCTACAAGTTCTCATTATATTGCTGTATTCTTCAGGTGAAAATATATTATTTTGCTTTTTAAGAGCACATTCGACATCTCCAAAATCACTATCATTCGGCAGAAACGTATGACCTGGAACAAGGAACCTCAGCCTAATAGTCTTTAAATGCTGTGATTCCTCCAAAAGACATTTTAACAAAAGTACTATTTTAATGTTTCTGTTTTGTCCACCGCAAGAGTCACTCCACAGAATAATATGCTGAACTTTATCGCTTATGTTAGCGAGAATGTATTTTCTTAGGCAAGATCCCACTTCTTGGGCTCCACGGCCTGCCTGTCCTTCTAGCCATAAATTAAATGTTGATTTTTTCTGTTTACCTGCATAAATTCCACAATTATATACCCATAACTGTCTTTTGTAAAATATAATATTTGAAGATATGCGAGGTAAAGGAAGCGTTTTTTCTAAATCGAAGGTCAGAGTTTCTGTTTGCTCGTCTTCTATTGCCTTGGCCAAGTCAATATTCATTTGTTTTCTTCCTAATTCTGCCTCTTCTACATGTAATTCGTGTTGTCTAACAATTTCCCGTTTTTCATCGTCGTTAATACTTTGTATCTTCACTTTAAATGCATCACATTTATTGCAAGTATCCTTTTTTGGCTTTTTTAGCCTCAAGTTAAAATCTCTCAAAAAAACTTTTTTAAAAGATGAAAAACTTACAGGTTTATCACTTTTTGGTTTGTAAAGATCATACATTATCGGTAAAGTAGTTCCTTCCTGCAAAAATTCTTGATCCATCTTCCGTGCTCTACAGTAATGGGATACATAGCGTGGAAATTGATTTATATGATTAAATATAATATTTTTTTCATCTGCTGAAATCTTGTTGTGTCCACCGCGAACACCTCGTTTGTCAAGTGTAGACAAATTTCTTACTTTTTGTAGAGCAGTATTTATACGTTTAGTTGACACTTGCAAAGTATTCGTATACATATTTCTACAAACTATAACCTTATTTATGAAATATTTCCTTGAGAACTGTCGTGTTGCAGGATTTATCGCATTTGAATTTTTTCTCTGAGCAAAATGTTCTCTAACGGATGTTGATATAAATGTTGTTTGTAGATTATAATCCGCTAAGTTCCAGTAATGTTCGAAAAACTGTTGGAGATCATCAGCAGAAAATTTTTCATGGCATCTTGCAGCACATGAGCACACAAATTTGATAAATGCTTTTGACTTAACAAGTTTTCCTCGAGCGGAGTAATACTCCATATTACTGTTCGTTTTCCTTTTTCTTTCCTTTCTGTCTTGTTCAGCATATTTTTTCTTTCTTCCTTTTTTTGGACGACCCGTGAAAGATACATCTGCAGTTAAATTAGTTTCTGCTTCATCATTAGGGTTCGAGTTATGGTCTGAAGGTTGTCCTAAACTTTCGTCGGATGAGACGTCGCTGTAGGTAGGTTGGAAATCTTTATCCTTGACGGAATCATCCGAGTCTTCGTCGTAACTGTTACCGTTAATAATCGATATATCATCATGTTTATGGGAATCACTATTGCTGTTACTTGGTCCCTGATTTTCTTTGCTGCTATTTTGCCAGTCCTGAAAAAGAATTTTGCAATAAGGAACCAACTTACATATTCGGAAAAAAATCAAAATTAAATAAAAAACTATAAATAAGCAGGACTGATTATGCTAAAAATTGGCAAATAACATGCTATTAAATAAAAATACCTAATAATATAGTCATAGGACAAAATTTTAGAGGTCTTTTAAGGTTAGAAGTAAAAAAAATATAAATTAATAAACCTACCTCTTGCAAATTGGAAATACAAGCTTCAGTGGAAGACGTTGGTATCAGCCTTACATTATTCATGATTTTTTGCACCCGTTGCGAAAGAAATCTCTCGCTTTGAAGCATTTTCAAAGTTATTTTTCTGGCACTCAACGATAATACACAGCTGGGAAAGTAAATCTGCAACATGGAACCAACTTTCGTAGGTTACAGATTTCTGCAACAAAGAACCAAAGTTACTTGGTTCGAATTAGAAACCTGTACAACCGAATTTACAAATTTGCAATATGGTTCTATCGTCCCCTAGATGTCGCCTATGTCCAAAATCAGTTGGTTCCTTGTTGCAAAACCTAAATAATATTATTTGGAGTCGGTGGGAATCAATAACTCGATTTTTGATAAAATGTTAGTTGGTTCCTTGTTGCATAACGGGGTCCAATTGTTTCTTAGCGTAAAACTTCAGCAATAAATTACCAATCAATTCCTTGTGGTTTGTTTTTTGATCGATATCTCGATTTTCCGAGGGTGTGTTTTGAGCTAGGGGATGATGGGATAGCTTTTGGGGATTGGTTAGTATTCCAATCAACAGCAATTAATTAGCAATATAGTATGCCGCCAAGATGGGCTCTGAACCCCTTTTCTTTACCGAGATATAACTATGGCTATGCTAGCTTTACCTTAAAGTTAGCATACCGACTGTTCTTGGAAACAACTACAGCAATAAATTTTTTCTTTCGGTAATAAAATAGCAATAGATTATAGACTTGCTTTTAATTCGGCTGTATAAAATGGATATGCCAACTTTACAGACATATCGCTTTTTCATTATTCACAACTATTAAGACCAGTGGTTTGTTTTATTCCACTGTTTTTTTTTAACTAACTAGTAAGTTGTTCTCTGTAATATTACTATACTAACCGGATTTGAAAACTACTTGCCCTTTAGCACCTTGACTGCGTAACGGAAAATAAATTAACTTTATTCTGCTTGCTTCGTAGCTTAATACATATCAAAATAAACGTGTACCACAAGAAAATAATAACAAACAAAATATGATTTTTTTTAATAACTATTCTAAAAAAAAGTTACTCATGGTGTTTATTAAAACAAGATAAGCAAAATCCAGGCATATTTGGATAATTATTACAAAAAAATTGTTACACGGCGTTGTACAATTTCATCAGATAATGCAAGATTTTCAGCTAACTGTTTCCTGAATTCCAAAATTCCAATCTTAGTTTGGGCAACCATATTGTAAACCACCTATGCATTAACCAATGATGTACCCAAAATTAATTCAAACATGACTTTTCTACAATAAATTAGCAATGTAAAATGCTGAACAATTTGACAAACTATGTAACTTACCTATACCATTTCAGAGATTTTCTAACTGATGTATGCTAAGAAGACACTTGATCGCTAAAATCTACCCCCTTTTTAGCTTTGTTATAGTCGATGACGCACTGTGGTTTCGCAATTTCATCACTTAGTTTATTACGTTTTCCTAAAACAGTAAAAACTGTAAGGTACTTATTATCAATAAAATAGGCTGCATTACTAGTAGCAGTTAATGTCGCATCATGACTAGGATCACTGGACATCATTAAGACTGGTCATTTATCAAACCATTTTATTATTTTTACACGATTACATTCTTGACCTATAACCTGTCCCTTTTTTAGCTTTTGGCATATATCTTTTGGTATTCCTCTTCTATTGCTCCTCAACGTTCCATAATAAATCATGCTTTCCAGCATACACATTTATATTAAAAGTATATCCATTTGGAGAATATAGTTTATATAGTTTAACTCCATATTGGAATGGAACAATAAGGGTATCAACGTCGACGGATCATACTTAAACCACTTGAGATTCGCAGATGACATAGTTTTAATAGCCGATAATATCCAAGAACTAAATGATATGTTACAACAATTAAATGCAGTTTCAGGAGCGGTAGGCTTAAAATGAATTACAGCAAAACAAAAATACTGAGCCGAGACCAGACAAATATAACAATACAAAATCATACCATAGAAAATGTGGAACATTATGTATATCTAGGTCATGTTATCAAACTAGGAAAACCAAATCAAGATGCTGAAATTAAAAGAAGAATATAACTGGCTTGGGGCGCTTTCGGCAAACTAGCACATATCTTGAAAAACACCTCCATTCCTATAAACTTAAAGAAAAAGGTGTATAACACATGCATACTACCTGTTTGTACCTACGGCTTGGAGACAGTAGCACTTACCAAAAAATCTGCCAAAAAATTAGAAACAACGCAAAGATCAATGGAACGAATCATGCTTGGAATATCACTAAGAGACAAGATTAGAAACACCGAGATAAGACGTCGAACGAAGATTAGGGATATTGTGGAAGAAATTACAAAAATGAAATGGCGCTGGGCAGGTCACGTAGCCCGATATAATGACAACAGGTGGACACGGAGAATTCTAGAATGGAGACCAAGGACGACAACAAGAAGCATGGGAAGACCTCAAAAAAGATGGGTAGATGACATAAGAGCAGTGGCAGGCAAACAGTGGATTAGATTGGCGCAAGATAGAGAAAGATGGAAGCAATTGGGAGAGACCTACATTCAGGAGTGGATGGAAAATGGTTGACAAAGAACAAGACTTCATATTTATGACATTTGTTAGGGATGTATTGTCTAAAATGTAGTCTACTCCTGAAAGGCACATTGTCTCATTAATAGTTAGTACCCTTCCAGCGTTTAGAATATTATTATATTCTTTTACTAAAATGTGTACATTTAAAAACTATTTAATATATTTCGAATTTTGCTTAGTCTATCATCAGGTGGTACATCTTCATTATTGGCAAAATTTATGAATTTTAAAAGTAGCAAGAATCTGTCACGGCGCATTGTTGAGGCTATAAACTGGTTATGGAACATTTTATCTTTTGACCAACTGGATATCCTTCTGCCGCACCTCGTGGAAATATTCAGAGCCTCTTTGGTGCTGAGATATATTCCTAAGAAGTGGAGAGAGGTACGTGTGGTCTTCATACCAAAACCAGGTAGGATGGACTACACCCTACCAAAAGCTTTCCGACCAATTAGCCTAACATCCTTTCTGTTGAAAACGATGGAGAGGCTATGCGAGAGGTACATAAGGGATGAAGTTCTGGTTCATAACCCACTTCACCCAAATCAACATGCATATACTTCGGGAAGATCCACCGATTCTGCACTGCATCATGTAGTGGGAAGAATTGAAAGATCGTTGGATAATAAAGAATCCACCCTAAGTATATTCATAGACATTGAGGGAGCGTTTGATAAAACCACATTCCCAACTATCACCCAACAGCTCAACGTTAGGAATGTTCCCCTGGCCATAAGCAAATGGATATTTAGTATGCTCTCTAGTAGAGCAATAAGCATAAATGTAGAAGACGTTTCTGTAGAGGCATGGTTACGAGAGGATGTCCACAGAGAGGGGTGCTATCACCACTACTATGGAACATAGTTCTAGACACCCTGGTTGACCAACTCAACAGCAACGGTTTCTACACAATAGCCTATGCAGACGATATTGCTGTCCTGCAAAGCGGTAAGTTTGAGAACACACTATGTGAGAGATCACAAGTTGCTCTTCGACTAATAGAAACATGGTGCAAGGAACACTCACTATCTATAAATCCTAAGAAAACAGAGATGGTCCTCTTTACCAGGAAAAGAAGAATCACGGGATTAATACCCCCAAGGATTCTAAACTAGAGTTTAAATTTTTCTGACGAGGTGAAGTACCTTGGTATTACCCTCGACAGGAAGTTAACATGGAATTCACACCTAGATGGTAGAGCTAAAAGAGCATATATTGCCTATGAACAGTGTCGACGAACGGTTGGACGCACCTGGGGCCTCACGCCCAGGGTGATCGCCTGGGTCTATACCGCTATTATTAGGCCAATGCTAACTTACGGAGCTATTGCTTGGGTACCAAAAGTGCTACAGGCAACAGCGATTAACAAACTAAACCATATTCAGCGGATGGCTTGCATAAATATAACAGGTGCCATGAAAACAACACCAACTGCTGCAATGGAGTTGATCATTGGCATCACGCCTCTAGACATATATGTCAAAGAGGTGGCTTTAGTGACAATGATGCGACTGCGCTCAGCTGGTGCAAACCTTGATGTAGGAATGGGACAATTGAGAACTCGTTTCTGGCGGGGAGAGCTGGATGCGTTACCAATACTACAGGCAGGCCGCGACTCAATTGAACCAAAGTTCGTCTTTAACAAACCCTACAAAATTGAAACAAGACAGTGTATGGAGACAAACGTGGCAAATGCCTATTGCATATACATCGATGGCTCCAAAATGAAAGAAGGCTCAGGATGCGGGATATACTCCAGATCACTGAACCTAAGAATAAAGTGGGGTATGGGCAAAAATGCCAGTGTAGTTCAGACAGAACTAACTGGTATTTCCATAGCCGCAAAAGAGATAACCCAAAAAGGTATAGCAGGGAAAACTATAATGATCTGCACAGATAGCAGACAAGCGCTACTAACCTTGAATAGACCACGTGTCACATCAGGTTTAGTAATGGAGTGTCACGAGTCACTAACTCAAGCTTCGGATGGTAATACCATCATCCTGAAGTGGGTTAAAGGACACAATAGGAATAAAGGCAACCGCATTGCTGACCAATTATCTAGGAAGGCGGCAGGCCTAAGACCCCTAGGACCTGGGGATCTTTTTGGTTGGTCAAATACAACAATCGCGGAAATTGTCAAATGTCACTCCCATACGCAAACCGTAAAAAGATGGGAAGAAGGGAAAGGATGTAGACTTGCCAGGGTAACACTAAGTAACCTTGAAGAGTTTTCATCAAAGAAGTACTTGGGAATGACCAGGAAAAATGTACGTTTGGCAGTTGGTTTTTTAACTGGTCATTGTCAACTAAGCAAACACCTCCACACACTGGGGCTAGTAGATACACCTCTATGTAGGAAGTGTGAACGAGAAGACGAAACTGTAGAGCATGTCCTATGTGAATGCCCAGAGTTATCGTTAATACGAGAGTATGCGTTCGGCGAGTCCTGGCCTACACCTGCCCACATAAGTGAGATGTCTCCTGGTGACTTGTCCACCTTCCTAGAAATGGCAGGATGGACAATGAGCTAAGGGTGACAGCTCCCTGGGAGGATGCACAATGGGTCAATTGTGGCCTAAGTGCTGTGAAACTTAACTCGCCCTCCCTACTCTACAGATACAGATCTTTTGACCAATAAGATTTACGAATGGCACCTTTGTAATCCTCATAACAATAAGAATAGCGAAAAACTTACGAATTTCATTTATATCTGTATCACTCCAACTTTTAACTCTGTAGTTCTCGGCATGCCCTTTGTTTATTTGTTGAGTGGCATAACGATTAGTTTCTGTGACAATAATCTCGAGAACTTCATTGTTTATGAAATAGTTAAAAAATCGGCAGGGCCTGTAATTTCGGATAGATCTATGTTATCATTAATTTTACAATTCTCAATATACACCTCAAACGGATAAGGGGTAATTGTTGTATTTTTCCAAACACTAGAAATATTCTCCGAAACATGTCTAATTTCACCCTCATTATCAGACTCTCTCATCAGTCTCTGATTGTATACCAGCAGCTTGTTCTTGTTTATCAGAAAACACATTGACGTAAAGCGATGGATCAAAAATACGATCTAATACTTCTCGTAAATAACTTGTTCGGCTTCATTTGTTTGCTATGATGCTAACGATTTGTCCACTCTGGTTTGAAAATCTGATGAAGATCCTTGGCCTTCCAAATCAGCTTGATCGTCATTAACTACACTTCTCCGCTGTAATTATATTTTTCGCACTCTATAACCTTCCATGGCAAAGAGTAAATCACAACTAAACGTACGGGTCTAAGAACAACAATACCGTAATCCCCTCTAAACATGCCTATAGACACGCTTGTACATATCTCCCGAGATATGTAACGCACCACAATATATAAATATATATATGTATATATATATATATATATGTATATATATATATATATATATATATATATATATATATATATATATATAATGTGTTCGCACTTTTTACGATCATGATTACCATGTTAACTTTGTTCCATTACGTCGGAATTCTTCCGGTTTTTAAGCATCTATTAAATAGGACTTTGAGTGAGGAAATTAATTTATCTCCACGTTTTAATACTTTCAATCTCAATGCCATCTGCTACTGGGACTCTGTTGTTTTTGACTGTTAAACAGATCAAACAAGTAATACGGACGCAACGACACAACAAGGCACCGGGGATCGACGATCTTCTCTACGATCTGTTTCCGAACGCCTTCGTTAGCCATTATATAGCAGTACATAGTCGGAGAACGACTTGAAAAAACCGAAAACTATATAGGACAATTCGGCTCTGGTGTTAGACACGAGAGAGGAGAAACCTTGGTTAACTTCCTAAAAGCCCACAAATACTATGCAATGAACACATTCCATAAGAAAAAACCTCAAAGAAAGTGGACGTGGCTATCTCCAGATGGAAAAACTAGGAACGAAATAGATTACATACTGTGTAACAAAACAGATGTCATACAGGACGTAACAGTAATAAATACGGCGTCAGTAAGTAGCGATCACCGAATGGTTAGAGCCAAATTAGAGATAAAACATAATAAAAATAGAAATAAATTTAGAAAAACTTGGAATATAGACACATATAAACTAAAATCTAATACAGAACAATATAAAAGCAAGTTAAAACCCGCGAAAGTATTAAATCTAGATAAACTTAGCTTAAATGAAGTCATAACAAAAGAACTACTAAGTGCAACCTTAGAAGTGGCAACCGCTACCAGAAAACATAAATCCAAAATAAGTGTAGAATCACAAAACATTCTGAAACAAAGAAAAGATCTTCTGAGACAAAACAAAAGAGACACTGCAGAATTTAAGGAACTTAATCGAGTAATAAGAAAACAGATAAAAGAGGACATTAAAAACATCAAGAAGACCGTATAGAACAAATCATAGAAAAAACCGAAGTCTCAAATGCACCAAACCGAAACTAGGAAAGAAAACTTGATAACCATTAAAAATGAACACGAACAACTAGAAAAAAATAAATCTGATGTTGCAAACTCAATTGAAAAGTTCTACGCCGATCTGTACCATTCCAGAAACGATCCCGCCAACTCCTCAAACCAGAACTTGAAAAGGCAGATAACAAATGTCAACTCAGAAGTGACGCCAAAAATAAGCCACGAAGAAATAGAAAGTCTGGCTGGAAATGTCTGGCTTTTATAGATTATGAAAAAGCTTTTGATCGCGTAGAACTGGGGGCAATAGTAGAAGCATTAGTCAACAACCGGATCGACTCAATTTACAGAATATTACTACATAAAATGTATTAATATTCTGTATGCTAGTGACGTTGGGTATTGGAATCGAAACAAGAACAGTAACAATGAACTGAGGAGTAAGACAAGGAGACACAATATCTCCAAAATTATTTACAGCTGCCCTAGCGGATATCTTAAGTCAATACACTATGAAAATAAGGTAATCCCTATTAACGGAAGATACTTGAACCATCTTAGATACGCAGATGATGTAGTACTAATAGCCGGCACGTGGAATGAACTGAATACGATGATTGAGGAGCTACACACAGAATCCCTAAAAAGGACTGAAAATGAAAAATAGGTAAAAGAAATAATAAATAAGACTTACAATCAATTTAATTTAACTATCTAGACGACCTGTTTCGCCTTTTACAATATGCAAAGCATCTTCAGTTCTCGATACAAAGTTAATTAAATGCTGAAATAATAAAACCCATATTAGGTTGTTGGACTTATAAAAATAAACAAAGATAGATGATATAAATTACAGTAATTATGTCTGTGGTTTTTCAAAATGAATAAAATGTTTAAGCAGACAAGCTAAGACCCACAAATTGGTATAAAATAGTTTATTAAATTGTAATAAATTAGTAAATAAAGAACATTACTTACATGCCGGTGGTACTCTATTAATTGATGGTTGGAAGAACATGGTTCAAACTATCCTGTATTGTTGAATGGAGAACTTAAGTCTGCTATTGTAATCGTTTGACCATAAACGGGGAAGTTCTTGAGGAGATAGATTTTATCCAATGAAGTAAAGATAGGTGTAATGTGATTGTTTGTTAGATGAAAGTGATGTTCTATATCATTGAATTATTTAAAAGCTATTTATATTTATTCAAGAGATATATTTATGAAATGTGTGTTATTTATTAAGTATTTATTGTATAAAGGTGACAGTTTTATGACAATGAATAAGATTAGATTGTAACGATGAGTCCAAGCCATCACCGTTAAACCAGCGTGCGCGCGAACCAACCCATGAAGTAGGAGTGTATCGACAGTAGAAAGGGCAAAACTAATTACCAAGCTCCGCTATATAAACCGCAACATTTCCTCATATAGGCAGAATCGACAGGTGTTGACTGAAGGTTCTCTTCTTCCCTACCCCGGCTTGTGGACGTGTTGAGTTCACAAGTTATTCCGTTCCATACCGCCGTACCCGAAGAGCGTGTTGAGCTCTTCATTACCCGTACTCCGAAGCAGTCGTGTTGAGACTGTCGAGGAGTGTCCTATTAACCCGAATCACTTAAGGGACGTGTTGAGTTCCTTTCCTTTCGTTGTACCTATCGTCCGCTGTTATTAAATCGATACAACGTTCACGTAAAATTTCAAAAACACACTCGCTTGCCGATAAGACTATTTTCATACGACAAGGTCAAACTTAATTTGAATAAATAGGCCAGGTACTGAGAAGACTAAACTAAATTGTAAATATGTACATAAGATTTTTGTCAATTTAATTTAAGGAAGACAATAAAGTTTTATTTTTATTTTGAACTCTGTCTCTGACTGTCCAAAAGCTACCCGGATAGTGACTCCTACGAGAGGACGTCACAAATGGCGCCCGAGCAGAAAAATTCGTTTTAAACAATAATACCGACCGAATTCCGAATTTTATTTTCATGAGACAGTACTACATTTCAAATTTTTTTCAAATACAGGGTGATTCACAGTTCAAAAATGACAGACGCTCCGGAAACGTCGAAGGTTAGTTGGTTGTACCTATTAAAGAAAGACGAACTTATAGCCGAATTAACAAACAGAGAACAGTCGACGGAAGGGAATTTCAGCGAGCTAAGAGCGAGATTAGTTGCGATCATCAAGGCACCAACTCAAAAAGGCCAAAACCCAGAGGAAATAGAAGAAAACCAGATGGAAGACAGACAAAGAAAGATGGAAATAGTACGCAAATGGGGGTTACACTTTGAGGATTCAAGAGACCCAATAGAATTCATAGAACGGTTGAAAGAACTCCAGACAGCTTACAGCATACAAGACACCCACGTCTTACAAGCTCTACCAGAAACATTAAACGGGAAAGCATTACTATGGTACAGAAACAATAATAAATATTGGGACGAATTAAAAGACTTCGAACAAGATTTCCGCAATTTCTTCGTTTCCTCCGTTCTCACGCAATCTCTGGAAGCTCAAATCCGGAACCGACTCCAACGAAACAACGAAGGTGTAAAAGACTACATCATTGATATTCAAACAATGATCAGAAGACATGGTGAATTCAATCACCAAGAAGAACTAAACAGGATATACACCAATATGAACCCGAAATACAAGTTGTATATAAAGAGGCAAGACGTATCGTCAACACAGGACATCATCAGACTAGCGGAAGAATATGATATGGTCCAAAAAGAAATATATAACAGAAACAATACAAGGTGTGACTGGACACAGGCAAATAGTCGTAATAACAAAATACAGAATTTCGACAGACAGACTTGTTGTTGGAGATGCGGCCGCAGAGGCCACAATAGAAGAAACTGCAGAGCTATCGCTGTACTCTTCTGCAGCCATTGCGGAACCCGAGGAACAACTTCCAATAACTGCCAATGTAGAAGCCGACCGGAAAACTCCAACAGGACTGGACAAGAAGGAGGCAACCCATTCAGCATTTAGAGTCCTCCCTAACAACCTCCAGCTACGCACACTATACAGATCAACGACCCCACACAACGATAACGTTCAGCAACGGTAAAAAGTTAAGAGCACTAATAGACACAGGAGCCCAAAATTCGTTTATAGGACAAAAAGGTAAAAAAATATTGGAACAATGTGGAACAAAAAGCGACAGAAAAGTTTTTAAGATCACGTTGGCAGATGGAAAAACCAGCAACATAGAAATCTGTTTTACAGCAAAATGTTCCATAGACAACGTTTGGAGAAAAGCCAAGCTACATTTTTTACCAAACCTAGCTTCAGAAGTAGTACTGGGAATGCATGAAATAACAAGATGGGGCCTTGATTTATCAAACATCTTAAATAGAAATCGCGTAAGAAGGAGAAAACAATACCAAACCAGAACAGAACACAGATCCAGATCGTACAATGCAGACAACAACCGAATACCGACCAATTCCAGGGTCAACGAAACACCAACCGCAAGATATCCGCTCCAACAGAGAAGCAAGATATATAACAAAACGACCTACCGACTACCGACCGATACCGCGGTCGAAGACCAGACCGAAAATATACCGACTACCGACCGATACCGCGGTCGACAACCAGACCGAAGATATACCGAACTACCGACCGATACCGCGGCCGACGACCAGACCGAAGACATTCCGTCATACATACCGGAATTCACGAACAGTCCGAAACGAGAGCAGCTCGACATCAGTACTACACTAAACAATACCGAAAAAAAAAACAATTACAGGAATTGTTACTAACAGAATTGGAGAAATTTAAACAAATTAAAGGAACAATACATCTAACCGAACATACAATAAAACTCAAACATAATACACCGATCAAACAAAGATACAGGCCCCGAAACCCGGCAATGCAGAAGATCATAAACGATGAGATAGATAAGATGCTAGAAGAGAACGTGATAGAAAAATCTAATAGCCCGTACAGTTCCCCCATCGTCCTAGTAAAAAAGAAGGATAACAACGGATACAGATTTTGCATCGATTTTAGGAAAATCAACGACATCTCAGAAAAAGATGCCTACCCATTACCGTACATCAATAATATCCTAGAAAAGTTAAAATCTGCAAAATATTTTACCACGTTAGATCTAAAAAATGGATATTGGCAAGTACCACTTTCCGAAGCAAGCAAACCCTTGACCGCTTTCATAGCACCAGGAAAAGGACTATTCCAGTTCAAAGTACTTCCATTCGGATTACACGCCGCCTCCGCTACTTTTCAACGATTACTAGATACAATAATCGGCCCAGAAATGGAACCACATGCATTCGCCTATTTAGACGACATAATAGTACTGGGGAAAACGTTCGAGGAACATATGGAAAACTTAAAAGAAGTACTTCACAGACTACAGCAGGCCAAACTACGAATTAATATAGACAAATGTAAATTCTCCAAAGAAGAGATAAATTATTTAGGCCATGTAGTAAACAAAACGGGAATAAAAGTGGACGAAACAAGACAAAAGCTATAGTCGAATATCCCGCGCCAAAAACCGTTAAACAACTACGCCGATTTTTGGGCATCATCTCATGGTATAGGAGATTTATAAAAGATTTTTCACGAACTACAGCCCCTTTAACAAAGCTACTAAAGAAAAAACAACATTGGACTTGGGACAGAGACCAAGAGGAAGCATTTAACAAAATAAAATTACTACTGACACAAGCTCCAATACTGATCTGCCGGACTTCCAGGATTTTTTTTACAATCGGACGCTTCGAACCACGGTTTAGGAGTAGCTTTAGTACAAATAAACGACGAAGGACAGGAACAAGTCATCGCTTACGCAAGTCGAAACCTAACAAATGCCGAAAAAAATTACAGCGTGACAGAAAAAGAACTACTAGCGATCATCTTCGGTGTAGAAAAGATGAAACCCTACATCGAAGGATACCCATTTTCAATTATCACAGATCATCAAAGTCTACGATACTTACAAACAATGGAAAACCCTACAGGTAGAATAGCTAGATGGGCAATGCTGCTGCAACAATTTGACTTCGATGTCATTTACAGAAAGGGCTCCCAGAACGTCCTGGCCGACGCGCTCTCTAGAGAACCAGTAGATCTGGTTTGCATAATAAACGTAGAAGATGTAGAACCCGACGAATGGTACAATAAAGCTTTAAATAAAATCCAGACAAATCCGCAACTATTTCCAGACTACTCTATCAAAGATGGACTTCTCTATCGACACTTCTGGGACAAATACGATTTAAAAGAGACAGAGGTATCCAACCCCTGGAAACTATGCATCCCAAACCACAAGAGACAACAACTCCTGGCAGAAAACCACGAGCAACCGACCGCAGGACATCTAGGAATAGCTAAAACAATAACCCGCCTAGCTAGAAAATACTACTGGCCAGGGATGTTTAAAGACGCCGCAAAGTTCGTCAGGAACTGCAAGAACTGTCAGCAATTTAAGCCGCAACAAAGCTTAACTCCAGGCCGCATGCAATCTACACAAATTCCCCCACATCCATGGCACACCGTTTCAACCGACATCATAGGACCCCTTCCAACATCCAGCAAAGGAAACAAATATATAATGACATTCCAGGACACCTTTTCAAAATGGGTCGAAGCCATACCGATCAGAACAGCAACGGCAAAATCAGTCTGTCAGAACTTAAAAGATAAAATCATTATGAGATTCGGATCACCCAAAGAGCTAATATCACACAACGCAAGAACATACGATAACAGGGAAGTACGAAAGTTGCTAGACGAATTCCAGATTTCTAAAAGAAACATTCCGCCATATTCACCCCAGAATAATCCAGTAGAAAGAACAAACAGAGTAATCAAAACAATTATAGCTCAGTTCTGCGCTAATAACCATAAGAAATGGGACACGAGCCTTCCAGAACTACTATTCGCATATAATACAGCTAAACACGATTCAACGGGTTTCTCCCCAGCCTTCCTGAACTCTGGACACGAACTAGAAATTCCAAGTAAAGTCGTAAAAACCCCAAACGACACACAACATACCGATCAAAACATAAAATGGCATAAACTACGAGAAACATTCGAACTAGTACGTACAAACCTGGCAAAAGCTTTTACAACTCAAAGCCATTACTACAACCTACGACGAAGAGAGTGGAAACCCACAATAAACGACAAAGTCATGAAAAGGGAATACCAACTCTCAAATGCCGCCAAAAATTTTAACGCCAAATTAGCACCGAAATTTTCAGGCCCATATACTATAACAAAAGTGTGTTCTAATGTAATATTCAAATTAAAACACGACGATAAAAACCGTACAATAACAGCTCATATCAAAGACCTAAAACCCGCATTTACCGATTTTCCTACTCCTTAATCAGTCCAAGCACTTACAGTCAACACCAAGTAGTGACAGTATATTTTAATACAGTTTACCAGTAACCTTCAAATATAATGTCAGACACGTTAGAAATATATTACAGTGACATAGAAATGGACGGCACAGTTACGCCGCCACCATACACCGTTCCAGAGTTAATATCACCATTGGGGAACACACCAAAACCTAACACCCCGGCAAAGGCTGCGAGCCCCTGATAAAGGCTATTTCCAAATTTAAAAACCTTTTCGATGAACCAACCATGGGCATCACAAAAATTCAGAAAGCCCAGTCAATTCCAGTGTCAATCCCGCTGCTCTCACTAATTCCGCCGCAGCATAAAGGAAAAAAATACAGACTGAGACTCCCGAACCGGGTGCTGAGGATAAAAACCAATAATTGAAGCCCCACGAAGGAAGACGTTTTTTTTTTTTTAAGAGAGAGGAAGACGATTTTTTTAAGAAGACGATATTTATTTTTTTTTAGGGCGGACATTTTTTATTTCGATGTATTGTAATTTTTTTTAGGGTAACCAAGTACCTGGCAAGGAATAAAAATAAAAAAATTTTGTTCCAAAATTTTTTTTTTCTCAGGAAGAGGGGGTGTAACGATGAGTCCAAGCCATCACCGTTAAACCAGCGTGCGCGCGAACCAACCCATGAAGTAGGAGTGTATCGACAGTAGAAAGGGCAAAACTAATTACCAAGCTCCGCTATATAAACCGCAACATTTCCTCATAGAGGCAGAATCGACAGGTGTTGACTGAAGGTTCTCTTCTTCCCTTCCCCGGCTTGTTGACGTGTTGAGTTCACAAGTTATTCCGTTCCATACCGCCGTACCCGAAGAGCGTGTTGAGCTCTTCATTACCCGTACTCCGAAGCAGTCGTGTTGAGACTGTCGAGGAGTGTCCTATTAACCCGAATCACTTAAGGGACGTGTTGAGTTCCTTTCCTTTCGTTGTACCTATCGTCCGCTGTTATTAAATCGATACAACGTTCACGTAAAATTTCAAAAACACACTCGCTTGCCGATAAGACTATTTTCATACGACAAGGTCAAACCTAATTTGAATAAATAGGCCAGGTACTGAGAAGACTAAACTAAATTGTAAATATGTACATAAGATTTTTGTCAATTTAATTTAAGGAAGACAATAAAGTTTTATTTTTATTTTGAACTCTGTCTCTGACTGTCTAAAAGCTACCCGGATAGTGACTCCTACGAGAGGACGTCACAAGATGTACAAATTGTGTGGGTGTGCAATTCTTTCAACTTGTAATTATCAAATTTCTTTGATAAAGTTCCATTTTATTTTATGAAAGTGACAGTTGAATGACAATGAATGAGATTAGATGTACAAAGTGTGTGGGTGTGCACATGCTTCACATATCCTCGAAATATATCTGCCTAGCAAAAACAACGCAGTTGCGCAGTAGCGCTGTTGCCGATATATAATATGCTCTATTTCTGTTCCGTTTGAAAGATAGACATTCATTCTAATATTAAAGTTATTGCATTCACGTGCATCTTTTCGACTTTCGACGATGCAGTATTTTTCACTTACCGTTTATTAAGTTGTTGTATATTTCAGGGCCTAAGAGAGATGTTGGACATTGCTCACAAATGCGGAAACTTGAAAAAAGAAGATAAATTTGTACAAACTGAAGTGCAGACATAAATTTTTTGAAAAATATTCTTTGTGTATTTGTAAATTAGTTTTAAAATAATGTTTGTTATGTTTTTTAATTTTTTATAATGTATGTTTAATTTATTTTTTGTACTATATATTATCACATATTATTGGATTACTCAATTATCAAGTTCACACAAAATATAAACATGAGTCATCGAGCTCTTTTTCTCATTTCGTTTTAAGTTAACTTAATTAACCAATTGTTAGAAAATCTTAACACTGAGTTGTAAGATACAATTCTGAAAGGTATTTATAATAATTTTTCTATGTAATTATTCCACCATAAAATGTGTACTATTTTTTTACAAGAACGGTTGAAATGACACTTACCTAACGCTAAATTATGTTTCTATGAAATATTTAGCCACAGCCGTAAGTCAAGATGGGCTACATTTTTTTTATTTTGTGTGGACTATGTGAGTGTTTATTTCAGAATAAAAAGATAAATTATGAAAAAGATTTAGTGAAGAATTTAATAAGGCTGATATATTTTTAACTTAAAGGACTTGTTTATAAAAGCAACAAGTTTTGATATGTAAAGATTATTTTATAAAATAATTGCTTATTTAAACTTATGAAAACAGATATTCTTAATCCAGTTTTTATTGCTTAATAGATTTGCAGCTTTTACTCTAACCATAATTAACATTGCGTGTCATGTATGTAAAAGCATTTTTGTGTCACATAACCTTTAAAACGCATCTTGATTTTTGTCGATAAGTCAATTGAATCAAAAGATATCGAATTTTTACCGTCCAGCTGATACAAATTTTATTGAACATTGATTTCGCGCGCGTAACTGACATGCAAAATCGACGGTCGCTATAAGCGTTGTTTCTAACAGAATGGTTCATTCTACAAAAAACTGCTTATAAACATTTTTGTTTAAAATTATCTGAGCTACATTTTTTATTTGAAACATTTTTTTCTCCGGTGTACAGATTCTTGGTATATCGATTTTTTCATGTTTTTACTCCCTGCGAGGTGGGTTTTAGAGGAAAGCTCTGGAGTAAAAGTGGTAAACTTTTTTGCTTGTCCGTATGATTTTTAGGAGTGAACTCTCTGACGGCTGGATTAGTTCCACAGCGCGCAGTTTAGTTTTGTCAATTGCTTACCTTGTCCCGTTCGTTTCTTCATTTCAGTTTCACTAGAGCCCTCTTTAGTAATTCTAATTACTAAAGAGGGCTATTACTATATCATAATAATGATATGTCTTGCTTAAATGTTAGGTAATTCCTCCATAATATTAATGTTCATTATATAAATATATCTTAATTTGAATAAAGAAGCGATTGAATTTTTTTGTAGAATTTCAATGAACAGTTGAATTTTTCGCATACCCTCCCTTTCTTGAATGGCCTTTTTTTGCTGCATGAACTGAGTCCATGGAAAATAATAATCCGATAAATTTTTGTTCATAAAAGAAAGATGTTTTGTGTATACCTAAATATATGTTTTTGAGTTGTAGCCTTATTTCATCTTCTTCTTAACTTAGGCGAGACCCTTAAATCTCTGGCGCTTGGTCATATGACCTTTGTACCATACCTTATATTTTTCCATTAAACTCCAATGACAGGATGTGTACGGCAGTTTTGTTTTACACTTTGCAATTTCTGTCCCTTGGTTCATTCACCTTACCTATTTTGCATAGTTTTTTTCTTAAAGGGCAACACGTTGAATCTCCTTCGGTGACCGTTTTAATTTCTCTTTTATTGAGGTTAATCAAATTGTCTGAGAGTTTTTTATTAATATTCTTGATTATTTTTTTTAGTCTTTATTTGCCCATGTGTGGTTCCTCATTTCTTTTGATGACTCCTTATCATCTACTTTTGAACCTCGTTTCTTGCCGCATCTTTAGTGATGCCACACATTGGTTCTGGGCCTACAAAGGTTTCTCTCGGCAATAGTTCACCAGACATATAAACATTTTCCTCGCTTCGATCTTTTTAATGCTTATTGAGTTTCATTGCGGTTTTTGTTTGTTCCTAGTCAATTCTTGTCGTACAAGGGATGGATGGTCACTCCCAGCAGAGCCTGGTGTTGTGAGCATGAAGATTACAACATCGTCTAAAGAGTGTCGCAGGAGTCTAACCTCTTTGGATTGTATGGTTTGCGTGGCAATCTATTAGTTTCGATAATGATAACATCATACTTTAATCATCAACCCGAAGGAAAAATACATCAAGCGGGGTCGTTTCTTCCCATATATCCTTTTGTAGACCAATAGACCCAGTAAAATCTAGAAGCAGTTTCAATTGCACGGAATGAGTATGTGTCTTGCCATACATAGGTTCGAAGCAATCAGAATAGGTATTTCTACGTTATATACATTTTAGTCATTATCTGTTGTTGATCTTCACGTGTTCAACGTTTTCATGTAGTTCGCTCTATTCATCGAATGAATCAATTGAGTCGGCGATGTTGTTCATGATAAAAGTGAAGAATCGTCCAAAAAAAAATGTAACGTTTCAATTTCTTTGTTTATCTGGTTAATATCAGATGCCATTTTCTCGATCGACTACGTTTGGACATATGTAATTTTGATTTGTTGCACAAGCCTTTGCTAAACCAGAAAACTTTTGTTTATCAAAATCGGTAACAAAAGTGAATACAAGTTCAATGTTTTAGTTTATGGTTATGTTCTGTATACATAAAATACACAAAAAAAATAAAATAAAAAGTCGTACATATTTTTATTGTTTATTATGATACTGCAATTAGTTAGTGTTATATATATATACACTGTGTGTCAGCCAAATGGAATAAATTAGCTAATAAATAAATGAGGGAGTATTCGAAAAAACGGTCGAACACGTCGATTAGTATTTTTTCCATACAAACTTTTATACGAGGTGTATCAGATATCGGTGGAAAATACAAACTTTCTTATTTTAGAATAGAACACCCTGTATATTAATTAATTTTTAGATTCCTCAGATCATTTTAGACATTTTTTGAATACAATGTCCTATACCTATCTTTAATTGTTTCGGAAATATCAAGTTAAATGCAAAAAATCACATTTAGAAAAGAAAATTATCTATTTGCCGAAAGTCGCTACAACATATTCAAAAACTTCTAAATAATACAAATCTAAACAATAATGTCAATGTAGGAGATGTTCAAAATGCTCCCCACGAACGTCTTGGCAACACCCTAACTGTGAATAGAAATTTCTTGTAACTTTACTCAACATATCAGATGGGATCGATCTAATCGCAAACGTTATTCGTCTTCGTAAGTTAGATAAGTCAGTGGGTTTAGTTTTGTATACAATACTTTCACATATCCCCATAAGAAAAAGTCTAATAGCGTAAAATCGGGGGATCGTGGTAGCCATTCCATCAATCCTCGCCTCCCTATCCACCGGTTTGGAAATATTTGGTTGAGGTACTGCCGAACATGAATTTGGTAGTGGGGTGGTGCTCTATCTTGTTGAAACCATATCATATTCGCTGGATCTTGTGGGTTTCCTGGATCAGGATACAAGTTGGCCAACGTTGGCACTACATTTTGGAGCAATGCTAAATAATTGTCGCCATTCAAATTGTCATCTATGAAAAAGGGACCTATGATCTGATTTTCAATAATTCCTGCCCACACGTTAACCTTCTCAGAGTATTGCCTTCTCTCATCGAGTGAGGATTTTCCCTGGACCAATAGCGGCAATTTTGCCGATTAGCTTGACTGTGAAGAGTAAAGGTGCACTCATTAGAAAACAAAACATATTCTAATTGGATCACATTGCTGTCTAACATTGGCATCATTTGTTCACAAAAATACGTTCTCCTGTCAAAATCATCTTCCATGAGCTCCTGAGTGTGTATAATTTTATAGGGATGCATTTTGTTTTCTTGTAATGTTCGAATAACCGATGAACAGCTAATATCGAGTACTAGGGTTTCTTTTCGAACATATGTATGTGGGTGTTCCTTAAACTTAAGCATAACAGCCAATTTCGTGTTCTAACTTATTGCATTGGTAGCTTCTTTTTTCTTCCTTCCTAACATGGCCCACCTTGTGGAATTGTTTCTCTATTTTACTAATTGTCCCTTGCGTCCGTGTCTTATCTCCATGGCCAATCATCTGTATAATTGTAATTTTGTGCATTTCTGTTAAATGAACCATTTTTCTGGCTTGCGGTTAATGAAATTCAAACGACTATAGCACTAACAACTATTTCATGGAACAATAAAACAGCGTTTTAAACCAAAGTAAACAATTTTTTGTTTTTTTCAACATACCAATAAAAGGAATGATTAAATAGTTTTTGCTTACTTTATGATTACCAACGCCTAAATGGGCAAGAAGTATTAAGACGGTGGTAGCGACTTTCGACAAATAAATAATTTTTTTTTCTAAATGTGAATTTTTGCATTTTACGAATTTTTTTTTGCATTGTAATATTTCCGAAACAATCAAAGATAGGTATAGAACATTGTATTCAAAAAATGTCTAAAATGATCTAAGGAATCTAAAAATTAATTGATATACAGGTTGTTCTATTCTAAAATAAGAAAGTTTGTATTTTCCACCGATATCTGATACACCTCGTATAAAAGTTTTTATTGAAAAAAATACGCAACTGTAAATACTAATCGACGTGTTCGGCCGTTTTTTCAAATACTCCCTCATTTATTGATTAGCCAATTTATTCCATTTGCTGACACACAGTGTATATATATATATATATATATATATATATATATATATATATATATATATATATATATATATATATATATATATATATATATCTACGGCATAAAGTAAACTCCGCCCATGTTAAAATTCAGGTTCAAGTGAGCTCCGTGGTCAAGTGGACACCGATATACGGAGCTCACTTGTCCATTCCATAATATTGGCTCTGTCGATTCGTTAAGATGTATAGTTTCATAATTCTTAAAAAAATTTTGGAGCTCATAAGTACTCCTGTATCATAAATGTATTTCGCTTAGTTCACGTGTATATATTATAGGGGTCGTTCAGATCTTTTTCACTGTATATTGGAACTATAAGTATATCGGTTTAAGTAAGCTCTGATAGTTTGGCAACTATGCACTTAGGCCAGCGTTCTTGATATATATATTTTATATATTTTAAACGGTTCATACGGACTCCTTTTCATACGCATTACAATATGTAATCTTCTTCTTCTTCTTGATGTGCCTATCCGTTATGAATGTTGGCGATCATATTGACAATATGAAATAGGTATGTATAATACCAAATACCTGTTTTTGGTAGGTACCTGCTATTCTAAAAATAGCTTTATAAATACAAAAGGATTTCATTACCAAGTTGGACGTGTTTTTTTATATGCGAATATTTCCTAATGTATTTTGTTAACATGAATATGTCTTTATACGTTTTATTTAAGAATACTATTAATAAGAACTTTTAGTTAATCCATTGTTTTACGATATATTGTATACAGCTTCTTTATTATTTTATTTCTGGTTTTATCTGTGTACTACATAAAATTGTGGATAGGTTATCTTAAAATAAATATTTAAGTGCAAAAATAGATATTTTTATGTGAAAATTGGTAGTAGTGCACAAAAGAGGGAAGAATGCTTAATTTATATAAGAAGAATGTACCAGTTCACCAATATTACATACTTCTAAATGTTTTATCTGCTATTTAGGGGTAATATGTAATCAATAAACGTGGAGTTAGTGTCAAATTTGCAATAATCTTTGGTCAGTTTTTTCTTGATTTAAGTCATAAATTGAGCTGGTATTCGTTGAGTGGATGTTGCGATTCTAGACTTTGTATCTTTTATTCTCTAGCAGTCTTGCTACTTATCTTCGGATATTAGGTGAATTGATAGCTACGATATTGTAGAGCTTATGTATGGATGTGTGTGTGTGTCTTAATATTCGCTGAATTTGGCTGTCTAATTTATAGCTAAATCTACGTGTTAAATATGTGTTGGTGTCATCCATACTTGCAAGGTATATTCGGTAGCAGAAGCATAGAGTGCAAGCGTCTACGTTTTAAGGATGAAAGGATGCTTCTCATTTTTAGCTGACAAGTTTGCAGAGATTATTTTTTTGGTCCTCAGTTTGCCTTTTAGTTTTAAACAATGTTCTATGAATGACAAAGTGTGATACAAACTATCTTCAAGGTATTTATAGCAAGTCCAGAGTTTAAAAATTTCATGACACTATTGGATGTTTAGATTTTTAAAAGCATCTCTGTTAGGGACATTAAAGCAGGACATCTGACTTTTTCTGAGGTTTGGCTTAAAATTGATTCATAGTCTATTTTTATTGTGTTTAAAGTATGATTTAGATTTTTCTATACTTCAGCAACAAAAGTTTTTTGTTGTGCAACAATATAGATGTATCGTCTACATAATAAAAGTCCTAGTATTTACTGGTATGAGTTGTGTAAATATTATACAGTGTAGGTACCATTACGCTACCCCAAAGGAGACCGTTCTTCTACGTTTTCCATTTGTTATTTTTACCATTGAATGATACGAAAAATCTTCTGTTGTGTAGGCATACCCGGACAATACAAGCCATTGTTGTATTTTTGATCCAAATTTTAGAATTAGTTTTGTGCTCAGATCTTTAGTCAGGAGCCGTAATATTGTTCATTATATACGTAGATAGCAGATCCAAGCTCAACACCGTTGAAAGATTCCCTTAGCTGACTGGTTTTGTCCCCTCTCATTTTAAGTTTTTCTTTTCTTGTTTGCCTATGTTTGGCCCTCAATGTGTTTCCTGCACTAGAAGTACGTCACATTTGTGTTAACCGCATATGTCTGATAAAGTTAAGTAAAGTAAAGTACATATCTTTATCTCTGGATATTCCCTTCTCTAATATTTATAGACATAATTAGGATAGTTGGCATTAAAAAGGCCGATTTGGTCTTTGGGATCTTTAAACCCTATAAAATATGGCTAATCTTTTACTTCTCATTAAAAATTTTAATTTTACATACTGTTACTTTTAGACAATATTTCGATCAGATTTGTATAGTAATAAATGTAGTTAATATATGTAGAGTCTCTTTGTGAAAAATAAATGAGTTTGTAATATCTGTCACAACTCATATATGGATAATAAGGAAATAAACGGTTAAAATAGGTGTACAAAATTTTAACTAGATATATCGGCGCCATTGTTCAGGAGTTGGGTTTATCTCAGAGATCAAAGATTACGTTACATGCATATTCCAGGTTCTATTTACGTATTTTCATTCCTAAAAAAGTATATTTCTAATAAAGCCCTGAAGTTACCTTTAGATTTTATGAAAAGTAGAATCTATGGAAATTAGCAAATTAAAAACTAAAGACATAATTTTGAATGTCCAACTTGAGACAAACAATTCTCCCGTCCTTAACTTATTCAGTTGCAAACTATAACGTGTAAACGCATACATCTTTTATTGTTAAACTAAATTAAAATTACAAACTAAACTCTAAGAGAAAGAGTAAGAAGTGAAGAAATACGAGCGAGATGTGGTTTAGAGGAAATAAACGCGTGGACCAAAAGAAAAAAGCGGAATGGAATCAACACTTCGAAAGAATGACAAAAAATTGAATAGTACGAATAGCAAGAGACAAATCGCCAAATGGAAGGAGATCATTGGGACGACCGAGGAAAAGATGGTCAGACAACGTCAATTGAGGCTCAAAACCGAAGTAAAACAGGCATTAAGCCTATTTATAAAGAAGGAAGAAGAAGAAGAAGATAATAAACTGGAGTAGAGCACTTGGTAGATAATATTTATTTGTTTTGAGTATACTTATTTTACAACATAGTACATAAAATAATAAATATTTGTGTGCTCAGTTTTTTGCTCTGAATTGAAGATTTTATCTCAAAATATGACTGTACTTTATACAAATATTATTATTTTCTGAGATACCGGTATAAATATAAATTTTGAATTTCGCAATGATTTTTTAAAATTATTTTCTTGTGACGTTATGTCAGTGTTTAAGAATAATGCTGGGAATGAGGTTAAATAGGTTTTTATATTTTATTTGACGTTTAAATATTTAAATCTGAGTTCATTTTTCGAAAAATTATAAACTTGTGACAACAAATTGCTATATAACAGTACGAGGCAATATTCTTATGCTGTGACAAAATCATCATATTTGCTTTACATTGCCGTTTTTCCTGCCGTATCATATTTTAGCATAGTCTTCTGATTCATTTTATAGACAAGCGGTAATGGATATCCACAATTTGTCTAATAATATTAAGTTTTAAAAACAGCTGTGCTTTTATGCTCATTCGTTTACCTTTTGTAAAGCCACCTGAGTTATGAATAACTACTTTTTTGTATTTTTAGAAGACATACTTCTATCGGGCATATTTTAATGTGTGAATATTAGGGATTTATATAATCTTTTTGTATATATAATTTGTTTATTGATTTTACATTTTAGATAAAATTTCATAATTATAGTTCTCTTCCGTTTATTTTCTATAGTAATACATATACAAACCCAATTCGAAATGGAGAAAAACCAGCGAGTTCTAGATTGAACGTAGACATTCGTCTCTCTTTCTCCCTATATGTTATATAAAGGTCATCGTCATCACATAGTCAGAACGCAACAAGATTCTATTACCTTTTCTTCTTTTTGTCTCCTCATTACTATTGAAAACTTAGCCACGTAAATGACGTTGTAAAAATTTATTTCCCTATTTCTGAAGTGCCTTTCCTGAGATAACTTTTTTAAGTCTAGTTCATTTGATTACTTGTAATTGATTTGATAATCCCTAACAAATAAGTTGTTGATTGTAGGTAGGATAGCATGTGATTGAACAGGGGTGTGTTGATAATATGTAGGTAGTCTCATTATTCCTAAATTTGACCATATGTTACTTCCCTCCTTCATTCGTGGACGTCCTAAGGGCATTTTTTTTTCTCGATCCTCCCAATTTAACTTGACAATGCAGTTATTAGAGAGCCTTTGGATATAGCCAGTGCAACTTTGGCGTTGAGATTTAGTTTCTTGTACGACGTTGCTACCTTTGTATATGTGTTTGACCTTGGCATTAGTTCCGTTTGGTATTGGTTAGTACTCGGACCTATATAGGTTGGAAAATACTTCTGATGACATTTTTAGCAATCCTGATCTAATTACTACTTGAGTTTTACTTACATTGTTTTGACAGTGTTCTCGTCAAATATCCACACAGTAGCACTGATTTAATTATCTTCTTATATATCCTGATTTTATAGATTCCTATTAGACTTCTGGATTTAAAAGTGTTATAAGGGTTATAATATATACATCAGTTAGCTCCCTAAATATTCATTTTTATTTCTTATGTGAGAACGTTATCTACGATATACTAAATACTGCAATGTCTTAAAATGATATTGGTTTATTGTAACATTATGCTCTACTCTATATCATCTTTTTTTGCATGTTAAAGGACATTTATTTAGTTTTTTACTGATTATCAGCAAATTTTTTGGTGCGAATAGCATTATTTTATAGCATTCCAATATTTATTCTATGGATCAAATCTGGATAGCAAATAGTTATTCTTCATTTTCTCGGAGAAATAATATTGCTACTAATTTCAAACCTATTTTAATACATGGATACGAGTAATAGCAAATGACTAAAGCAAGTGAGGAAGAACTCCGAATATTTGAAAAGAAAATAATAAGAGACAACGATCTGAACCTTCGTCGAAGCTAGATTTATTTAATTACCAGTCTAATCGCACCTAGTTTTTGTGCTTTTATTTATATCCAGTTAATACTAAAAGTGTAATAAATTGTTGTGATACCGTAAATAACAATGGAGAATAACAATGGAGAAAATCGGTAAGGAATTTTAATCTAATTAGATACTTACTTCAAAACAAGTTCATATTATTTATATCACCTGATGTCATTAAACAACGAAAATGGATGATGTTAATAGTCCAGTGGCGTCGAGGCCCCAAACGTTATTGACATCATATAAAACTTCTTCATATTCTGTAGCGTTAATCAATTCAATTCCAAAATTCCATGATCTACTTGCACTGTGAAAAATTATAGAACCAAGATATATACATTTTTTCATCACGAATTTCAAATCACCGTATTTGTATTTACCTAGCTAGTGAACGGACTAGCGAACTAGTCCTTCGGACTAGGAACTAGAAACGAGAGAGGAGAAAGGCTCATAGAATTCTGCCAAGAAAAGAATATGGTAATTGCCAATACTTGGTTTCAGCTTCCTAAAAGAAGACTATATACATTGACGTCTCCTTCACATACAGAAAACCACATTGTCAGAAACCAGATAGACTTTATACTCGTAAATAGCAGATATAAAAACTCCATAACCTCAGTTAAAACTTATCCTGGAGCAGATGTTAACTCAGACCACAATCCGCTAGTGGCTGAGGTGAAAATAAAATTAAAAAGAAGTGAACTCAGAAAACAACAACCAAAAATTAACGTAAGAATGCTACAAAACGAAGAAATAAAAAACGAAATAAAAAATAATGTGAATGTTAATATGCAAAAAACACTAACTGACAACAAACAAATTATGGATGTAAATAAAAAGTGGTGTAATATAAAAAACACATTACTGAAACCAGCTCAAGAAAGTTTAATAGAACATAAATCACAGGCTAAAAAACACTGGATGACAGAAGAAATACTATTACTAATGGAAGAAAGAAGGAAATATAAAGGAAAAGATCTACAGAAGTATAAAGAAATACAACGAATAATTAAGGAAAAAATCAAAACAGCTAAGGAAATCTATTTGATGAAGCAATGTAAAGAGATAGAAGAACTAGAAACAAAATATGATATGAGAAATATGCACAAAAAAATTAGAGAAGTGACTGGAATGGGTCGAAATAGACAGCAAGGACACAGAAAAGACAAAAAAGGAGTACTACTAGTAGATTTACCAAAGAAGGAGGCATGGGAGGAGTACGTTAGAGAACTTTTCCAAGATGAAAGAGGTGAAATGCAGAAAATACAAGAATTAAATCCTTTAGAGATACAGAAGATCACGATAGATGAAATCAAATATGCTATCAAAAAACTCTAAAGACAATAAGGCAGTTGGATTAGATGAAATACCAGTAGAACTCTTAAAACTAGTGGAAGAGGACAACTTGGAAGTATTGGCAGATTTATTCAACACGGTGTACGATACGGGAATAATACCACAGGAGTGGCTAAAGTCAGCATTTATAACCATCCCTAAAAAACAAGCAGCAAAAGAGTGCCCTGATTATCGAACACTGAGCCTCATGAGTCATACTTTAAAAGTTCTGCTAAAAATAATACATAAGAGAATATACGAAAGGCTAGAGGAGGATATTAGCGAGACGCAGTTCGGGTTCCGAAATGGAATGGGTACTCGAGAAGGACTATTTGCCATCAACATATTAATTCAACGATGTCGGGATGTGAATGTTGATCTACACTTGTGCTTCGTTGACTACGAAAAAGCTTTCGATAAAGTAAGACATGAAAAACTAATATCAATACTTATGAACAAGCGCATTGACAGTAAAATCATAAATATAGTGCAAACATTATATTGGAACCAAAGTGTCATAGTTCAAATTGATGGGCAACACTCAGAAGAAATGAGGATCTGTAGAGGAGTTAGACAGGGATGTGTGTTATCACCACTTTTGTTTAACTTATATTCTGAAGAAATTTTCCAAAACACGCTCAATAATATCGAAGCGGGAGTCGCCGTTAACGGAAAATTAATTAATAATTTAAGATATGCAGACGACACTGTGATCATAGCAACGAGTATAGAGGATCTACAACATCTTATCGAAAGCTTGAGTATAAATAGTGCTGAGATGGGAATTACTATAAACGCCAAAAAAAAACGAAGTACATGCTGATTACAAAAAGGCCACAAAATATACATCACCTATTGACAATAAATGGTAACGTGATAGAACAAGTAGAAAAATATCAGTATTTGGGAACTTTGATCAATGAAACCAATGATCATACTGTAGAAATAAACAGACGAATAGAGATTGCCAGATCAGCATTTATACGAATGAAGCCACTCCTAACGTGCAAAAATCTAAATTTGGAGATCAGACTACGTACCATTCGCTGTTATATATGTTCAATATTATTATATGGAGCTGAGACTTGGACATTAAAAAAATGTAATTTAAAAAGAATCGAGGCCTTCGAACTCTGGTTATACCGCAGAGTATTGAAAATATCATGGACTGATAGAATTACAAATAAAGAAGTACTGGAGAGGGTTGGTAAAGAAACAGAACTAATCACCACTATACAAACCAGAAAACTGGAATACCTAGGCCACGTGATGAGGGGACCAAAATATGAAATTTTGAGACTGATAATACAGGGAAAGATTCAAGGAAGAAGATCTGTTGGCCGAAGGCAGAACTCATGGTTAAAGAATCTACGTGATTGGTACCAATGCAGATCGATTGATTTGTTTAGAGCAGCAAGTTCTAAAATAAAAATAGCCATTATGATTGCCAACCTCCGTAGGGAGACGGCACTCTAAGAAGAAGCTAGTGAAGAATTAGAAAAAACTGTCATGAAGGCTGACAACGAAAGAATAACTATCAATCATCAAATAATTTATGTTGGACGCTTAATTACACCAAATGAAAGATTACTGATCTCTAATGTTTGTCCTAGTATTTATCACACTTTCATAGAATATGAACTTAAAAAATTAGGCCTCAATTTATTACCTCCAATTAATTTTTTACGAAGAGGTACAACAAACCCAGTATATAGATATATATTGAGCTTTCCAAGACATACATTTATCTTTCCTTTGAAAGCTACATTAATTTCTCCCTCAATTGTCAGAAACCACGATCAAACATCTAATCGTATTTTCTTATCTTTAGAAAACAGATCTGTTACTATTGTAAAAAATCTGACCATTTTGTAGCAAATTGGTCATTCTGTACAAATCCAAATCAGAACTTTACAACAACAGTGCCAACTACTACTATAAATATAGTAGTTAATACTCTTCCACCCTTAATCACCCTTAACATTATTCCCAAGTTCTCAAACTACATACACAGATAAAAATATAACAACTACCCAGTTATCAACAATACCTAATATTTCACAACCTCATATATCAATCCCAAACTATTCCTCAACACTTGCATACCCTATCAATAACATATCAATAAATACTGTAATTTAAAAACTAAAATTGCGTAGCCAAGAAAAAGTAGTCATAACCCAAAGTGCTTTAACAAAGGTGAACGAATTATTAGCGTAACAGCTGTTTTGAAAACTAAATATTATGAGACGAATTGGGATATTGTATTACAGGAAAATATGATATGACAGGAAAGACTAATGACTCTATAGCTGCCACATAAATATCAATGTAACGCAAATCGTATGATTTTGTATATAAGACAAATAATATTATACTCTAAATTATACCTATAGAGATACAAATAGTAAAACAAACATAAACAACTATTATACAATATAGTAAATATTTATTTAGATAAACGTAAAGGTTAAAACATGTTTTTTAATTCGCGGTAACGAGTTTAGCACATAAGATAAATTCGTAACAAAATTCATATACCAGTAAATGGTACTCGTTACAGCAGCGAATTAATTTTAGAAACAGATATGTAGGCTGACCCTTGACATATAGCAACCACAAAAGAATCGGCGATAGCGCAAAGGGCAGCTACCCCTTAACCAAGACACGACTCTCTTGTTTGGCAGATAGCACTTATCTCTTCGACGACTAGGCAGCCTTCACCCCTACTGGATAGAACGACTTTCTTTGATGACTAAGCAGTCTTCATCCTTACTGGATGGAATGATTGTCTTTGATGACTGAGCAGCCTCCACTCTTATTGGATGGAATGACTCTCTGTTAATGGGCTAATTATACGGGGAGAATTAAAACATGAAACATGGACGACCAAAAAAACAAAATAAGAGCCGATTGAGCATCGCAGAAGGAAGAATTATTAGAGAAATATATAAACCTGTTATCGATAATATTACAAATCAATACAGATTGCGAAACAACCGCGAACTAATTGATTATTATGACCAACTAGATAAAGTAAAAACATAAATAACATCTTATACGTAATACCTTGTAAAAATAATATTGTACATTTTTAAGAACGGACTCCTATTTGAACATTGAAGCGTCAAATAAAATATGTAGTACATAATAAATATTGTGGCATATTTCTTTCATTCTATCCAAAAAATAAAAAAAAAATAAAGTCAGACATATTGAGATGGATTACTGAATACTATTATAGCATACAAGTAGTTTGAGCTACCGGATATTTAAATACATTAAAACTTGGTGTGAACATTTTGGTTAAAAGAATAAATTTGATTTTTATATTACACATGTAGTTGACGTTTCTTTCTCCAAATTCTTTTTTAGAGTTCTTTTCTAGACACGTACTAAACAAATTTTGTTTATATTGCAGTTTCTTCTTTTTGTAGATTTAATAGTGATATGAGGATATCAGTTAGCTACATATATATAAAATACAAATAGACTGACTGTTGCAATACAGGTCCGTTTCCCCAGTGCGACAGAGAAAACTGGCGAAAAGCAGTCCCTGCATCTCTTTCTAATTTGCCAGGTTTATCGAACGCGTGACCTAAATGACCAATGAGAAGGTCACGTGGTCGATAAACCCGTCCCATTAGAAAATGATACAGATATTGCTTTTCGTCAGTTTTCTCTGTCGCATTGCGGAAACGTGAATGTATGGCAGTATTCAGTCTATTTGTACTATATGTCTATGGTTTGCTACATGCATTTTCGCTTTTATCTTTTATGTGACAAAGTTATCAGCAATATCTAAATAGCTCCAATCCTTCAAAAGTATATGGTTTTATTGTTACATTAATGCTCCATTCTATATCATACCTTTTGTCTGTTAATGAACTTTTACTGGATGGAATTTCTTGTTATTGACTATAACACCGTTTTTTTTTATGCTAAAAGCATTATTTAATATATTATAATGTGTAATTTCTCTGGCTGCTGACGAACAGAAGTTTTTATTAACTTTTCTTTAATATAATTATGTATGCAGATTTGTATTTTGATCTTCTCACGGTGCTAAAGAGCAAATGTAATAGCTTATTGTATTTTTCCATAAGATTTCTAGTTTTTCACTGTGTCGTGGCTCCTCTTATTTCTTTTCCTACGATTTACATTAGTTCATTTAATTATTATTTCTGAAATTTCAAGTTTATACACAGTTTCTTTTGTTCCGCTTATTTATGTAAGATATGTTATTCATTCTTATCTATCTATCTATATAAGGATTTTTTACAGCTGTCGCCGCCTTCCTTCTTTCAGCCAACGTCTCCAGTCCTGTCTGTTCTGCCATTCTCCATCTCTAAGGTCTCGTTTTTCCATGGCCTCGTCGACTTCATCCCTCCATGATCTTCGGGGTTTACCGAAGATCATGGAGGGATGAAGTCTTCGGGGTGTTTTTCTCCTTCCTATTGGGCTCCAATCCAAAATCCTTGCTATCCACCTTGTATGATCTGTTCATTCTTATCTATAGATGTGCTTATTCCCTATCAATTATCTATCAATATTTGAAGTCTTTTTTTATTTGTTTTAGTCATTATAATGATTCGCATCCGTACATAAAAATAGGTCTAAAGCTTGTATTATGCTCTAAACTCCATTAGTGGTAGTATTACCAACTGCGATTATTGTTCTAAGATATTTAATGTCTTCCATACTTTAGAAATTGAAATTGTTGACTTTAACGTTGTATCTAGATTTACTGACGGTCTCTTATGTTTATGCGCTGGTATTTGGTTTTCACTTCGTTGATTTTACTTGAAACTTTTTTCGTGCTCTCTGGACTTTGTTCAGTATGTCGTTTATATATTTACAGATGTAATCATCAGCATAACTAGGAGCTGCTTTATACCTTGAGCCGTTAATGGATTACATCGTAAATCGGCGCTGTTTCTATTTTAATAAATTGTTCTTTAATTTTTTGACTATTTAAATCGAGAATCTGTATTTTATTCGACTGTTTATTAAGGCAGAGTTTCTTGGGGCCAATTTCTCTCTCAAGGTTTTTGTTTCCCGTATCAATATTACAACAATTTTGCTGGATGCCGACATAGGAAACCCGTTGGTATGTACATACTCTTTCGATATCTTTTTGTCTCGTTATAAAGTGAATATTAGTTTATTAGGAAATATGATATTGTCTAATAATAGTTGAGTTGTTTTGCTTTGCTTTCTCAGACTGCTACCGTCGTGCCTTCTGGTATTTGATATTTCAACTGTCAAGCAACAATTCCTATATGCATTAACTTAATGCTGATATCCTGCTTCCCCAATCCAGTAAGCAGTCCCGAAACCAATAAAATTGCTACATTCAAGTTTTCTATTAAGCTGCCCAGAACTATAGGTACGACTTATTATCTTACTGATGTTAGTGCTGCCCCTTATAAGTGAATAAAATATGAAAGGAAGGTTTTGGTAATTTAATAAGATCCTTGTGTTACAATATAATGTCTCCGAGAAAGTAAAGTAATATCAAAACGCTATTCGGATTTAATCCATAGCTAAAATATTAGAATGCTATAAAATAATGCTATATATTAGCATTAATAAGTTTATAATGGATACTAAAGTTTGAAAATAATTAGAGCAAGTAATTTAAATTATCAAAGTGCTTATTAAACATAAAAATAAAATAAAATTATATTAACAATTTATATTATAATATATTTAAAAACAGTAGCCAAATATTCTTGGAATTCCTCGACGACTTACCTGGTGGATATTTAAATAAATTTTAAGTTCTAAAATGTACCTGCTCTAAAATTTGAAAATCTACGACTAATACAACTACTGGCAACATCGCAGGAGCTTAGTTGTGTACGCTAAAAGCTGTATACGGATCCCAAAAATGTTTTATTCAGTTACGGAGTCCACTTGATCTGACGTGTTGGTCGGAGTCTACATAAAGCGCTACTCAGATAATAATATACACGGCGTATATTCTCCTGGAGTTAGTATAATACCGTTTTAGTACGGGGCCCACATTAACC
This sequence comes from Diabrotica balteata, assembly GCA_918026665.1. Lineage (NCBI taxonomy): Eukaryota > Metazoa > Arthropoda > Insecta > Coleoptera > Chrysomelidae > Diabrotica > Diabrotica balteata. The sequence goes on from OU898281.1 coordinate 54,646,075, forward strand.
GCTAGAAGTATATATATATATATATATATATATATATATATATATATATTTATATTTATATTTTGCTATAGTTAAAAATATAGATAACTATTTGCGATTCCTGTAGCTTTACATGTTTTTATTAGATTAGTCACATAATTCATATCCATTAATTCTGGCTGTATTTATAAATTTTGTACTGATAAACTTCGTTTTATTATTTAGTATCATGTGCATATTCTATCTTCTTTTTTGAAAAAAATACTCACGAGAATAAGTTTAGAGAACAAATAACGGGACTTACTTTGCATAACAATTGTAAATTTTAATAGTGCGCATGTATATTTAATTTACAATCCAGCATTTTAGATAGTTACCCATATTCATAAACTTGTTCTATTGTGTTTACTGCCATATGTAACGGAACGTTCAGTTTCTATAAAGTTCGAAGTTGTATCGTTTTCTACAAATACTTTACTTTTCTTTCGAAACATCCTAACATGTTTTCATTACTTTTTGTAGAGTTTTACCTTTGTATTTCTCGATATAACTGAGTATTTAAGGAGATTGAGCTCAAAAAGCCCCTGAGAGCCTTCAGTTAGCATTCCTCGAAGTCTTCCTGTTTCGGTCCATGCTTCGACTCCATACATTAGTATAATGAAAACATAACATCCGGGAATACAAGTCCTTAAGGGTGGGTTGTTCTATTCGAGATCTTATCTCTTGTATGCCGTGCCAATTGTTCCAGTGCGTTGTATTAGTTTTCCATCACATAATAGGGTACCTAATTCTTTTGCTTGCTTACTACTAGCCACTTGGTCTTCTTTTTGTTTAATTTTTCTGTTCTTGTCTGACAAGCAGTGTAACAGTTTTTGAAACTCCTACAATGTGTTTTTTCTGACATCTCTTTATTATTACCTTTGCTTTCTGATGTCATTAAAGCTTTATAATTATTCTTGTGTCATCTACATTTTGTAGTATTTAAACTTTAAGTTAATAATAGTAATTACAATTAAATTTTTGACTAACGAAAATCTGAAAACGATTTTCGCAATGGAAATCTAAACGTAAAAAATGTAATTTTAATATTATATTTATTTATATTTAATATTATAATCAATTGTCGCTCCATCCCATATAAACACAATACTTCACATTTCTTTTAACCGGATGTTATTCCGTCTTTTCTTGATACACTCATTTACCTGATATTTTCTCTTATCTTCGCTATCAAATTCAATTGCATTTAGCATTTGTATTATTATCGATTGCTTTTGATAGTCAACGCATGAATTCATCGTAATTATCATCCCAGTAACGTTGCAGTAAGAGCTGGAGTGTAAAAACATTCTTTTACGTTTCATTTACTACTAATAAAGATATTTACCAGGCACTCTAGTGTAAAATTCAGTGTAGTATAACTCAAAATATACGCGCCCTAACAACTATATGTTCGAACAAGCAGTTATTTTTACAATTTAATTATATATTTTATGTTGATTACTATTTAATTAATTGTTTGATACCTAAAAAATGCTGACAACTACATACTGGAGCAAGAGAATTTTAACAAATTAAAATAAAAACTAGTTGTAACGTCGCGCTTAGCTTAAATAACAGCCTGAACTCTATTAGGAATTGTATCAACTAGGTCTTCACAGAATTCAGAGGTAAAACTATCCCATATTTCTTGTAATTTAGTACGTAGTTGTGACAAAGTACGCTGATGGTTATTTCTTAGGCATTGTTTTATTGTGTGGCTAAGTGTTTCCATTGGATAAAGATCCGGGCTTCTAGAAGGATGTGACTAAACTTTAATGTCATGTTATCCCATCCATTTTTTGGTAGATTTAGCCGTATGGCATAAGGCTGAAAGATAAAATCTCCGGATAATTATAACTTTGCTGTTCTTGATAGAAACGAATTTTCAGGAATATCTATATTTGGCTGCTTTTACTATGGCCTCAATAAAATGTAAACTTCTCAACCCTTTGGCCGACATACAACCCCACACCATGATGCCCTGTGGAAACTTTACAGTTCTTTTGAGAAAATGAGTTTTCTGTGGCCTATTAGAATAAATCAAAAACTAGAAAATTTATATCGCAAAGAAGAACCTATTAAACATATCCTATAAAAAATAAGACCGCTTTTGTGGATATATTTGCAACACGATTCTCTGGAAACATTTATCCCTGTATCTCTATTCTTTTAGCAGTTACTTCTCGTAGTGTATTTGTTCTTCCTGACTTACGTATTCCTAATTTAAATGCTTTACACTCCTTTGAGAAACAGCTTTTGGACGGCCTGAACTTTTTCCGCAAACATCAAAACTGGCAGTTTCACCATATTTCGTAATAAGATTAAACACAGTAGTTGTTGCTATAGTAAATTCACTGGAAATATCAAACATTGTTTTTCCTTCTCGGTACTGCTGAATAACAATTTCCCGAACTTTTTAATCAGTAGGGTTTCCACGTTAGATTATTATATTTTACTCGTAATAAAACTGACGGTTGCCTTTATTCATACTCAAATGACCCGTGACAATACTTGAATCGCTTATTTATGAAAGGCCTCTTGTCACAAAAAGTAAATTTTGGGTAACAAGAAAAAACTGTTTAGTTTTATAAAAAACGATTTTATACTTTTCTGATTTTTCGAAATATTTTAAGGACCTTAAAACTCAAAATAAATCATGTTAGTTACACTTTTTAAAATCAAGATTGCATTTTTTTTTATTATTGAAAATAACTGACAAAAGGCCTTTCATAAACAAAAAGTGTTGTTTTACGGGGGCAGTTTTGATTGGTGGATGAATTTACACCGTGTTTATTTATAATTAACATTACTTTATTAAAACAGTTCTAAGAAAATACAATTAGCTAAAATTAATTGCCCTTTTGTACATTTTTGCTTATTTTTTGGTTACAACTGTAGACCACTGGACAAGCTCATTGTAAAACCACTTTTGTACTTGAGGGACATACTGCAAAAGTTTCTTCAAGTCATGACTTTTTTCTTGATTAATTAATGAGAAAGGGAATGATGGCTCAGCAATAGCCAGTGGATTAGATAATAATTTGAAGGTTATATTATAAATCCACCTATAAAATCAGATACAACAACCACTTCTTTTTTAAATCTTTCGCCAGTAAATTCATGGTAGGAAGTAAGATTCTGAAACTTTAAAAGTCCAAAATATTTGCATTTTCCGCTTCTTTCAAAGTGTAGAATCTATCATGTTTTCTTAGGTTTCGTTTTACAAGGCTGAGGACCCTGTTACATGGCAAATATGAGTGATCCCTTATTGGAAGTCTATAGACAACTTTTTTTAATCTTCCAATATCTGTAAGTTGCATTAAAAATCATATTCATCTACATTAGCTGAAACATTCTCTTCAATAAACTTCTTCGAGAAAGAGCAAACTTAATTTTTTCCGTTTCCAGCAATTCCCTGGTGGTGTAAATAAAATGTTGCAGTGTCATTATTACTATTGTGTATGCCAAACGGATAGAGGATAGTTGTGTAAGGTAGTATGTTTTCTGCACTGGAATCGTGGGAAACGATATGTTTTCCAGATAATAAAAACATAATAGCATCGCATTTTCATGTTCGGCACAGTATTCTTTCGTCTGTCACTTTCTTGCTACGCCTCTTATGCACAAGTAGCTGCACAACTGCAACTCGTCTTGCTGTTTCATTTAACTGAGGATTTTTTATTGTAGTATTGAGCAGTTCACATTCACAACATGTGTCAATTTGGGGCCTTACAAATCTATAATTGAAATGTTCTTTGAAAAGTTTGTAGTAAAAACCAGACTTCACGTTTAACTCGTTATATTTCTCTTGAAACAAATTGAACATTTTTTTTATGTCCAGCATAGCATCTAGATATTTTATTTCCTTAGAAGAATAGTGATTGTTTTCTGTGGAAATGACTGAATGTGTTCTTTTACAAGATTCGTATAATCTTGTGAAAGGGTCTTCCGATTATTCTGTTGGCCTCTTAAATCTCTAGGAGACTTACTGACACAATACTCTTTTTCCACCAATATCGTGCAGACTTAAAAAAGCCTTTTTGCATATTTGGGCTTAAAAAAAAACATCTTTAGCTTCATCTTCGGAAGTGGTATGTTTTAATCTTGATCGCCTCTTCTGTACGGGCCCTGCTTCTATTAAGGACTGGTAAAAGAGGTCTTGCTTATTTTTGTTTGAAAAGTTCACCCCTATGCATAAAATTTCAACTTGGTCCTCTTCACATAAGTTCTCGAAACATCTCAATCTGCATCTGCAACATTTGAAAAAGGTTACTATTGTGGAACTAAGCTAGGTTTTAAAACTGACTTCTAATTATCATTTTATTTCCTGTCTAAAATAGTACATTATAAGATAAAATATAACTTACGAGCATGGTAATCCTGTTTTGCATAGTTCAACAACACTTCCTCTGTAATTTATATATTCTTCACCACGACAGCTAGCTTTCTTAATTCAATTAACCTTATATACCTTATGGTAACGAAGACCCCTCTTTCGCTTCTTGCTATCTGCTTCTATTTCAATGACACTTTCACTCTCTGACATTATTTCAGTCACTAAGTCAAATCACTTTAACAATAACTGAAGAGAAATATTTTATTTTATTATTAAACAGTTGATTATAACATAAAACAACAAGAGGTTAATTATTAATCTCCAAACAGTGGATATCTGTCAAAAATCAGCTGACCGCGCAATGTTGCCAACAGTGCTTTTATTTATGAAAAGCCCCTTGTCATTGACACGAGGCTTTTCATAAATAAACAATAATTTTAAACTAATATATCTGATAAAGGAATATCAAGACATGAGGCTTTGCATAAGCAAACGATGTGCGAACATATGGGTTATCATTTTCTAAGTTAAACGAAAATTTGCAAAAAAGTGACATGAGGCCTTTCATAAATAAGCGATTCACTTATTGTTGACAACGCACTACCTACTCGTATGTTTGATTTTAAAGCCTTCTTTGTATCAGGCTGATAAAATTTAAGAAACGCGAGGAAAAGCAAAAAATGTTCCAATATTTAGTTGTCAGCAGTTTTCGATTATCAAACAATTAATTAACTAGTAATCAATATAAAATATATAATTAAGCCGCTAAAATAATTCCATTCATCATAAAAAATGTTACTTTTATATTTAGCAATAAAAAAAAATTAAATAAAATAATTTCGGCAAATTGGCATTATATTCGCAAAATAACTGCTTGTTCCAATATATAGTTGTTAGGGCTCGTATATTTTTACTTAAACAGTAGTTGTAGTAAGTCTCGGCATTTTCAGTTTTTAGCTATACATATATGCATATTATTTTGTAAGAATAAAATAATCAATGCACTAATATTTATTTTTTATCGAATACTTGAAAATAAATGTGTTAATTTTTATTAAACATTTTTTCTATCTCTTATTTCTTTGACTTCAGAAGAGGATGTTCAACCATTGAAAATATAGGTAACCTAGTAAGTGATATAAATATTGCTTTTACTAACAACAAATCACTTCCAGCAAGTTTTGATAATATAGAATCAGCCTGTGATAATGTAATATTAGATATTCTCTATAAAACAATGGGAATCTCTCAAGCTTTGGCCTCACGTATCAGATTATATTATAGGTGATCAAACATTGGGCCTAATATTACCAATATTGGGTTACCACCAAAACATATTATGCTGCCAACACCAGTACGAAGAAGGTCAAAGGGAAGACCCAAACTTAGATACATGGAACAAGTGGAACAAGATCTGAAAACACTTAAGATTACCAACTGGAAAAACAAAGCAAAGAACAGAACAGAATGGCGGAAAATCCTAGAACAAGCCAGGACCCAGAAAGGGTTGTCGAGCTACTGATGATGATGATGATTGAGTTACCACAAGGAAGTATACTAAGCCCTGTACTGTACTTAATATATACAGCAGATCTGGAAGGTAAAATTAAATGTAGTGGGATCATTTTTATACTACAATTTGCGATGATATTTGTATATACTCACCATGCCAATATATTGAAGGGTGCAAAAAATTAAATATAGGTTATAAGAACTTCAATAAATGGTGTAATGAAAATTGTCTAAAAATTTTCTGGAAAAAACAGAAGTGTGCATTATCACGAGAAAAAGAAAAACCGTTCCAAACGAAATAAGATTGGGTACAACAAAGTATACCGTACGTGCATCAATAAAATAGCTAGGAATTTGTATGAATAAAAAAATGTCATGGGAATATCACATAGATTATCTAATCAAGAAAACAGAAAAACTTACGGTCAATATGTGGAACAAAATGGGGATCAGATCCAAATATAGCAATTCTTCTGTTCCGATACTACATTAGGTCAATACTGGATTATGTTTTTTTTTCTACGACCAAGCTTCAAAAATTGAACTAGAAAAAATAGATTACGTAGTAAATAAATGTCTAAGTAGGCGTTCATAACGAAGCGCCAACCCTCGCTCCGACCATATGATAGTATCATATCGATTTCAGGTAAAATACATGCATTACTTTAAATGCGAGTGTTCACTGTCAGTGCTATGCTCTAGGCGAGGATACGATGCGATGGTCTCCGTTTTAAACGTACCCTTAGACTATGCCTAGGGGCTTTAACAAGTAGACCAATTGATTTTTTATTTGCAGAAGTAACAGAAACTCCACTGAAATATCGCCGAAAGATTTTAGCTTCCAATTTTATAGCTAAATTAAGTTTCAAAAAAGTGACTTGGTGTCGGCCAAAACGGCGCACCGCACCATAGAACCCATAGAACAACGCACAGCACAATACCCCGCACCTAACTTAGCCTTTTCTTTGTACATTAGTAGCCGTATTGCCGCACCCTGCACCGCACATTTATTATGTTTTCTTTAATCGTGTCTTGATTATTCTCTTCATCGGACGAAGAAAGCATTGTTTTATATTTAAATCTTAAGGTCTTACATCTTCTAAAAAAGAAGCGAATTTCACCACCTCCACAAATACCTTAGATAAGATTTTCACGGCTTTTTTGAATACGTAAGAAAGAGTTCAAATACGTTTGTTTATATTTTATAAACAAATTTGAAGGAAAAATAAATGTATAATATTGCGGTAAGTTAAAAACAATTATAAATAACCATTTTATCGAAAAAAAGTAATACAAATTAGTGTAAAAGGTGCATGTTATCAAAAATACTTGACATACTTGGGTTCTGAAAATGCAGGTTTTCCGACAGCCAATTGGTTCACGCATAAACATAACTGATTAATTTGTATTTATCCATCCCAAGAATAATCACTGTGCGAAGATCAGAAAATACTACTAACTTAATGACGAATTTAAAATTATTCATATTGAAAATAAAGGCCTTAAGATATCTTTGTTAGAATCTTTGGAAATCAACAAATTAAAAAGCACAGATATAATTCTGAATGACCAACTTAAGACAAACAGTTCTCCCCTCCTCAACCTATTTCATTAAAGACTATAAAGTGTAAATGCATGCCAAAAATATATCACTTGAGAAAGGCAATCAGTCGAAACAGCTGTAGTGATAAGAGTTTAAAATAAATTTTGTGAAAGTTTGAAAACAAAGTTTTCAGTGTTTTATTGTTACATAAAATGAATTTCCATCAAGTAAGGGTCGAATCCATCAATTATAGAAAATACTAAGCTCAGCAGATGCAAGGAGTGAATACAAGCTAGTACTAGCAAAGATAAGAATGAAAATAACACCAAAACAAATTTTTTTACAGGAAATCACCGAGGAAAAATTTAATGTAGAATCACTGTGGAACGACTCTACAAGAGAAATGTACCAAAGGAGGCGAGCACGGAAGATACAGCTGAAACAAATAGACGACATCTAAGATATAAACGCGAGCTGGGAGAAAATTAAAAACAACATTGAAGAAGCAGCAACAGAAGCTCTAGGAAAACGCAAAGTCATACTGAACAAAAGAAACAACAACAATACACCATGGTTCAGAAAAGAAATAAAAGAGAAATGTAAAGAGAAACGAGAGGCCTACATAAAGTACAAAACATCAAATACCCCAGAATCCCGAGAAAAATATAGAAGAATACGAAATGAAACAAAGCAGTTGGTAAGAAGAACAAAAAATAAACACTGGGAACAGTTTACAAAAAGGATGAAAAGCGACTTCAACGGTACACAAAAACAAATATGGAGATTTATAAGAAACCAACGGAAAGAAATGGCAGAATTGAAGGAATATAATAACATACCAGCAAACTATTGGGAAAGATACCTGATGGAACTGTTCAAAGCAAATGAAAATAATAATCAACACAATAACGTACCTGCATTAAGACACAAAATAGAAATCAGTTTTCAGGAAGTAGAAATAGGGATAAATTCGCTCAAAAATAGAAAGTCACCAGGACCAGACGGAATAACCAACTAGCTTCTAAAATACGGAGGAGAAAGTATAACCCTAGAGATGACAAAACTTATACAAAAACTAATATTGCACTGCAAGATACCAGACACGTGGAGAAACAGCATAATGATACCATAATGCAGCATAATGTTCAAGAAAGGAGATAAAAAAGACCCCAACAATTATAGAGGTATAAAACTACTGAATACAGTACTTAAGTTTACCTAAAAAGTCCTAACCATAAAATCAATAAAGTAACAACTTTATCAGATGAACAACAAGGATTCAGATCCGGAAGATCCTGCGTAGACGCCGTATTTGTAATAAGACATATCACAGAAAAGGCCATCGAGTACAATAAACCAGCATATCTATGTTTTATAGACCTGACAAAGGCTTTCGATCGCATCCAAGTCGAAGACGTCTTATACCTACTGTATAAAAGAAACATACCAATCAATATTATACAAACCATCGAAAACATCTACCTCCATAATCGAATACAGTCAAAGATAAATGTTGAGCTTACTTCTGTTTAATATACTTAAGTAATAATGGACGAAATAATGCAAGCAGTACGTAAAGGTCATGGCTACAGAATGGGGAACAAAGAAATCCAAATATTATTTTATGCAGACGACGCCGCATTAATCGCCGAGACAGAAGACGAGCTCCAAAGATTAACACATATCTTCAACACAATAGCTAAGAAATACAATAAGATAATATCAGCAGAAAAAACAGAATGTATGACAATATCTAAATACCCACTACGGTGTAAAATCGAAATTGATGGGAAAGTAATACAGCAGGAAGCAAGGTTTAGATATCTGGGAATAGATATAACTAGTTACGGAGATGTTGAAGAAGAAGTACGTCAACAAAGCTTAAAAGCAAGTAAAGCGACGGGTTCTCTTAATGACACAATCTGGAAGAACAAACACCTAAGACAAGACACAAAAACAAGAATCTATAAAGCAACAATTAGACCTATATTACATACACGGAACATACACGGCAGAGACAAGACCTGACACATCTAAAACGAGACGACTGCTAGAAACAACAGAGATGAAAATACTCCGACGAATATCAGGGAAAAGTATGTTGGATAGGGAGAGAAGCGAAAACATAAGAAGAGCATGCAATATAGAAGACATAAATGGATGGGTGTCAAAACGAAAACGGGAGTGGAACGAACATATCAGTAGAATGGCAGAGGATAGAATTGTACGAATAGCACGAGATAAGTCACCAAATTGACGAAGTATTGGCAAACCAAGAAAAAGATGGTGCGATAATTTAAACAATTTAGGAGGCTAGTGTTAAAGAAGAAACAGGCTTTAAAGCCTACATACTAGAAGGAAGAAGAAGGCTAAGCTCAATTTACGTAGGTGAGGCATTGGTACCCAGCGATGTGTAAAGGAAGGAGCAAGGCCATGCGCATTTACGACAATGCTTGTATTTACTTTGCTTCAGCGACGCTTTGGTCAAAGGTAGGTGCGGTGCGATGTGCTGTGCGCCGTTGTTGAAAACACTTTTTAGTCCAAAACATCAATATACTTTTGACATCGAATCTTGCCCATAGTTATTGGAAGTCAAAAAAAAGTTTAACTATTACTGTCGTAATAGAAGAAATACACTCTTCAGATATAAATACTTTATATAGTTTAAATATTTACAACATCCATTCAATTAACTGTGTTTTTCTCCAAGACTATTTAAAATTTTACGCAAGGAATAGACCAGGGGAGGAGTGATCAACTAATTTTGGGTGGGTCCAGACATATTTTAAAATAGGTTAGGCTTGGACATATTTTAAAATAGGTTTGGGAAGGTCCAAGAAAAAAAATTGGCGAAACTTCGTTTGTTATACGCCTCCTTCGAGGGATCAAATTAACGCGTTAAATTTGATTAACTCGACGGATGCGTATCACGAATTCTGCCAAAAGCACTCTTATGGTTTGGTAGCTTATTTCAATTTTTACTCTCAACACAGTATGAAATACAACAAACAGGTGTACATTTTTAAAATCAATGTGAAAAATTACACTTGTGTTCTTGAGCCAGTTTTTTTTTAAGTTAGGTTCACGGTGAGAACGTCTATCAAGCTTGATCGATATTTGTTCTTCAAAAAATTCATTTTTGCAAATGAAGTTTTACAAAGACATGTTGGGCCAAATATAGTAGCAAGGTAAATGGCCAATTTCTTGGAGTTTGCATATTTCTCTGAAACATGTTTGCTCCAAAATTCTTGTGTGGATGCAGTTTTATACATTTGCAACAAAATATCTTTCTACAAGTATTTAATGTCCATTTGAAGCAAGGGCTTTGAAATGGGGAACAAATTCGCAGCAACATCACTCTATTCTCGTGCTGAACGAACTGCAAAAGGCGCTTTTAAGAATGCCGTCAACTTTTCTACCTCTGCACGATGTTCAAATCTTCCTGCGAATTCCTTTTTAAAACCTTCAATAAAATCTAAAAACATTGAAACCTCTATTGCTGTTTCAAAATTGTTCTTGTATCCAAAAGTTGTAGGAAAGTGAATTAGTTCTTGACTTGCAATGTCTTTTTCAAAAATTTTCAATGTTGCAAAATGTTTTTCAGGGAACATACTTCTTTCTCTCAGAAACTCCAAATATTTTACTGCTTTTTAGATATTCAAGTTTTCTAAGGAGATAGTAATTTCTTATTTTATTTTCCAAAAACGTACAATCTCTTAACCTTTACTTAGCCAACGCATATTGTTCTGTTGAAGTAAGTCAGAGTGCGTTGAATTGTATTCGATCATGTTGTTCATTACCACTTTCAGAGTGTCACTAAGTTTCCCGCATATGGCTGCCTGGTAAATTATACATTCATAAAATGGTAGCCCAGCATTCTTTTCTTTGATTCCCTTTACAAGCCCCTTTTTTGCTGACCTTAGCTGGAGCTCCATAACTTGACAAAGACACCATTTTATCGTGACTCTCGTTTGATTTTGTAATTAACTCATCAAAATTCTGGAATAAATCTTCTCCGCGACTCTGGCCTTTAAACGTCAAGACTATGAGCAATACTTCCCTAAATATTTTGTTGTCATCAAGCGTTATGACGTAGCAAGGGGCCTTTTGCAGACGTTCGAGCAAACCCCTTTTATTGCCTGCAGCCAATATTTGGGTTCTTCTTGTATTGTTTTTTGTCGAAAATGGAATATCTTGAATTGCGGCAACAACATCCTTTTTATCTACAAAAAGTGCTGCGGCCACTCCTAGCATTATATTCTGTAATTATCTCAAAGTCTGAAAATGGCTTCTGGTGTTTATTGAGCGTCTAACATACACGCAAAACTGCGCCTGCAATTTGTTCTTGTTCGCTCATACTTCGCAGTAATATGGAGAGTTTTTTTGTACGAAGCTGGATAAGTCTTTAGCTTTTCTTGGGGAGCTTCACTTTCCAGAGGAATCTATTGATAAAAATCTATTATAAAATTCTCTTTAAATTAGTACTTTTAATAAGAGCGACAGTTTTATTGCATATTAAGAACAGCGCCAGGTCTACCAGAAAGCGTATATTCATTACTGTTCAATCCATTCAAGCAAAAACTTCTTCTTTTCACTATTAAGGTTACCCTTTTTGCAATCCATATCGATAAATAATAAAATCACAAGGATCGACAAGTACAAGTTAAACAAGTGAACAACACAAAAGACAAACGGCGACAGTCACAACAACACTCACTTGCTCTACTACTCGATTACGACTGTCTAGCTATACTTAGCCACAGCACTATACGGTGGCAATAAGCTAATATCCCAAACTATATTAGAAAAAAAAATATGAAAAAAGGAAAAAAATAAAAAAAAAACAAAAGAAAGAAATCCGAAAATGAATGAAAAGAGAAATAAAAATCTTTGTAAAATTAGAGATATATAGAAAACATTTCTTTGTAGAATTACAATAGGATTATGATTTTACCTAAACAAACAAGGGTATTCCTTTAGAGCGTGCTCAGTCATAACAAATACAAAATAATTCCATAAAGGTAAGATGGGGAATGGACATTGGCTCCGACACGAATAATGCGCAAACATTCATACACATCTCTCTTATTTCGGAACTCAGTTGCTTTCATCAAGTCCTCGTAGACACACCGTCTCAGGACCAGCAACTTCACGTGGAGTCATACGTTGCCTTGTTACCAAACCCACTGGTAACTTTAACATCATAATATTTAATAACACATAATCTAAACTAAATTTAAACACACAATTTTTAACGGGTTTTTACCCACATATTTAATGGCTCAATACATGTATACCTAGACACTGATGATGGAATATGGATTCCGAAAACGTTTTGTGATATAGCCCGATTGGGTTTTTTAAATTATGTACCTTTTATAAAGTATTTTTAATAAAAATTTTTGTGATATATGGTATACAGCCAACTACAGGCACTTAGATTCCTTGTGGATTTTTGTTTTATTTTAATTTCTTTATTAATTCCTTAACCTTCAGTTTTTTTACTATCTTTTCTTCAAAAAATAATTGGCGCCCTCTCTCTGTCCGGTAGACTAAATATTCTGTTCTATTTTGACAGAAGATTTAATCCTATTATATACATATGTTCTATGGCATGGTTCATTTTATGGTCTGTAGAAATCTCTTTGGGTTTATGGAAGAGTTAATTAAAAAAAAACTAATTTCTGCTTCTCCTTTCGAGAGTAACCTCCTGAAAACATCGTCGGCGATGGATTAACCACATATAAAATCAACCAACTAAGACGGCAGCTGTCTTTAAGACCACTTAAATGGCAAACACCTAAGACCTACCCACATAATCTGGAGGCAACAAAATTTTATACAGAAGCAAGCAACCCATCGATGCCATGAGTATCATTTCATTTTATTGTAAAGCTATAGGCAGGGTTGCCTTGTGCAAACTAAATATCATTATTTTGTTTTATGCTAAATAAACATGATTAGTTAATTCATAGTTTTATTTGTTAACAACTGAATTTTCATTGTTTAGGTTAAGACGGATTCACACGTAAGAGACTGAGGTATTATAGTTGATTGAGGTATTATTTTATAATAGTATTTAAATTCTCTTTGGTATTCTTATCGTTACATATTGGCACAAAAAGCCTGTTTACAGGTTAAAGGATGCCATATCGTTACACATTGGCGCCCTCGTAACTTGTCTTATTCGAAGATTTGAGCTCTGAATTTTTAGTTTGGTAGCAAATTAACAAATACTATTTTTATAAGTTTCAATATATTCATTGTTTGCAGTAAATTTTGATATTTTCATACTTTTTGATATATAAATATTAATTTTTACATGTTCGGTTAAAAATTATTACCGTTTTCATATATTTCAGCATATTTAATTTATATTTAATACTCAGATATTTTTACATGTTTTTTTTATGATGGTACTTTTATATTGATTTAAATGGTAATTTTTTAACTTCAGGCTGTTTTATCGGTACACCAAAACCTAGAGACAGTGTTTTCTGCTACTTACCGACAAAATGTCTCGAAATTTGGACACATTATTCGACATTATGTTGCCTTTAAAATACTGGTTTTACTTTTTTTTTTATTTTTTTGAAACTTCTGTTGAAAAATTAGATTATACTGTTTAACGTTCTATTATAACCAAACTTTTTACGCCCATTACTTGAAAGAGTTTTTTTTTTCTGTAATCGTTGATTCTTTTTTCACCTTTCTGTGTCCAGTAATAATCGAGAAAAGTGTGTTCCAACTTTGATGAAAATTGCTAAAAAATACTAAAATCTAATAGTGAAACGTGTTACACATCATTGGCGCTTAGTTTCACCGTTATCGCCGTCGTGACGTCAAATCTCATGAACGTACGGTCAATTAGTTAATGCATTTGTTGTGATTAAACTACCTGTGGCCGGTGCCACGGCCACTGCTGAGTAAAGATAGTCTGGCGTAAGCAGTGTAGAAAAGTAAGTGATAAGCCCATTTCAAATCGCAGTGTGGTTTAACTGCTAAAATGGCCTTAACCAGTTTTTGTGGATAGCATACTTTAAATACTTTCTTAATTTTTTATAATTATTTCTTTAAGATGCTACCTAAACATCTAAAGACAGATGAATTATCGTACGAAATTCATATTAGGGATATATATATATATATATATATATATATATATATATATATATATATATATATATATATATATATATATATATACAAGAAATACTGGATATTATTGACTGTCGATATAAACAAACAACACAGTTTATTAGGGTTATTAGGGTTTCTGACTGCAACCCTAATAAACTGTGTTGTTTGTATATATATATATATATATATATATATATATATATATATATATATATATATATATATTTATTTATTAGGGTCTCTTTCCTAAGTACAGTAGTAGAGGAAAAACGAAATATTCTTAGTGTACTTCTTTCTCAGGAAGCCAGTTACCGTAGTTTTTCAGATATTTCGGTCAATCTCTCTTTCGATGTTGATTACCAGTAAGCTTTAGTTTCCTATTCTGATCTGTTAGGTCCTATATCTGATTATTTAGGTACAAAATTTGATAGCAGATTCAAAGCTTTTAGTTCTCGTTTAACTCATTTGTTTGGTAGAATCTCTCATTTACAGCCAACATCTGTAGATGAAGAAAAATTGAAAAAAGCTATTCGCTTTGATTTGTCAAAATTAGAGGCTACTTCGTCTGATATTGTAGATCAACCTGTTGCTTCTACTCCTGATAGAGCAAACCTCAATTATTCTCAATCTTCAACATCACCTGTTAAGTCTGTAACTGTTTATAAATTGTGTCTTAAAACATTTTCTGGTAAAGAACCTCCAATTTCATTTCTGAAACAAATTGAAACTTTTAAAGTTTTATAGGAACTGCACCGATGAAGATTTATTCATCTCTGCAGGATATTTATTTGAAGGTGCTGCTTTTACTTGGTGGCATAATAATTTCACAAAAAAATCTTTCAATTCATAGTCTGAATTAGTTGCTTCATTAAAGGAAACTTATTTATCATATAACTATGAAAGCAATTTGTGGGAACAAATACGTTCCACAAAACAGTCTTTCAGACAATCAGTCTCTGCATATAGTTTTTATACAGAGCCTTTGATGCTCCGGTCTTCATAATCAATTACTAAATTTAAAAAAGCGGATGAAATCATTAATCGTCTTCTTCTTGACTATGTCAAAGCTCTTGCTTTCCAGGATGTGGAATCAGTTGCAAACCTTACAAAGTATTGTAAGAGATTGAATCTGCTCTTATTATTTCATATTGGAGCAAATTTTCTGTTCAGTCTCTTTCTTCGTCTGCTACATGTTGGAACTGCAATATGAAACGCCATACTTTTCAAGTGTGCAATAGACCGAAGAAAAAATTTGTTCATGGTTGTGGATTTAGGAATATCACCACATATGAATGTAGATGTTCAAAAAACGGTTTGCGAGGTCAAGCTTCAGCAGACTGCATGCCTCAAAGCAGCAAAACGCCTGTCCCAGAAACACTTTTGATTTCGAAAACGTTCAAACAACCAATGTCAGTGAGTGTTTCTAAGCAACCTATACCTAAAACTGCTTCTCCTTTTATCCTCCTCCTCAGTACTAATTCCTTTTGGGATGTGGTGACACCATCAGGCCTTCACAGTTTTTTTACGATTTCCCTCCATCCTTCTCTGTCCTTTGCTAGTTGTTCGGCTTCATGTAACCCTTGGTTAATCAATATTTTTGTTTGATCTACCCAACGGTTTGGAGATCTTCCCCTAGGTCTTTTTCCTTCAACTCTACCCTCGACTATCAGTTTTTCCATCAAGCCTGTTCTTCTAGCAATGTGTCCAAAATACTGCAAATATCTCTGTTGTATTTGTTTAAGCAATCTATCCTTTACTTTAAGTTGTTCTAATATCGATACGTTAGTGCGATGATCAATCCAGGATATTCTCAACATGCGGCGGTATACCCACATTTCAAAAGCGTCCAGTTTATTTTTATCCGCTTTCTTTAAGGTCCACGTTTCGGATGCATAGGTGGCTATGGGAAAAATGAGCGCCCTTACCAGCCTTAGTTTTGTGTGTATGGTTATGCTAGAATTTTCCAAATTGCTATCAGTTTCATCATGGCTGTTCTAGCAATAGTCAACCTTCTACGTATTCCTATGTCATACCCTCCGTCATTTGTTATTAGGGACCCCAGGTATATGAAAATATTTACTACTTTAAAGCCCCCAATTTCTTTAATGTGTTGAAGATGATTCCGCGCTCTGTTTACTATCATGATTTTTGTCTTACTCCTATTTAGCTTTAGTCCATTATGTTTTGCTTTTTTTTCTCCAAACATCTCATTATGTCTTCCATTTCTTAATGATTTGTTCCTTCTTCTTAGAGTGCCGTCTCCCTACGGAGGTTGGCAATCATAATGGCTATTTTTATTTTAGAACTTGCTGCTCTAAACAAATCAATCGATCTGCATTGGTACCAATCACGTAGATTCTTTAACCATGAGTTCTGCCTTCGGCCAACAGATCTTCTTCTTTGAATCTTTCCCTGTATTATCAGTCTCAAAATTTCATATTTTGGTCCCCTCATCACGTGGCCTAGGTATTCCAGTTTTCTGGTTTGTATAGTGGTGATTAGTTCTGTTTCTTTACCAACCCTTTCCAGCAGCATCGATTTCCAGCAGCAGATTTGCAGCGATTATTAAAGTGTCATCAGCATATCTCAAGTTATTGATTTTTTGACCTCTTACTGATATATTATCTCCTTTTACATCTAATAATAATTTATGCACTTTTTCTTCAGTACAATCATGGTACTAAAGAAAACGACATAAATTATCATTAATCATACTCAAACCTTCTTCTAGTACTTCTGTTTCATCTAGTGGTCCTTTAAATCCTAAGATACATTTCAATTCTGGTCTATTACTAGATGTTCATTGATATGCGAACAAAAGAAAACTGCGAGGGATTCAACTAAGCATAATTCTCTTTTAAGTGTGTACACTTTTTATTTACAAAAAGAGGTACATAAATTTAAATACAAATAATTATACCCTAGAAGTTGTGTATTCAGCAGGGAATTTGAATAGGTAGTTCCCTTTAGCAAAAACGTTTGGTAAAAGTCCAGCATTTGGAATTATATTATAGGATAGAGTCAAGGTGATATTCTGGTTACCCCTAAAACAGAAATAGTATTTATTATCATCAATAAAAACAAACCAAATTTATTTATTTGGCATTATGTTGTTAGCTGTTTTAAATTATTCTAACCACCAATTAAAAAAGCAGCTACTTTACAAGTCACTCTTTTTGCATGATCAAAACAAGCAATATAAAAAAACCAAAGTCACTACAGGATGAATACATATACAAAAAAAAATATGTGAATTGTGTAGATTTCCAGGTAATCCTCTTCCTCACCTACGAAGTGTAAATAAGGAATCTATGGAATATAATTTATGAGTTGTTTTTATATTTTAATAATGTATATGTATATATAATATTGGTCCTTCTTCTTCTGATACGTCCTACATACAATAGGCAGCTCAAACATCAAAGCAAAAGATATCCTCCAATTATCTTGCCATCGCCCAGGGCATATACTCACCCAGGCCCCCCGAAAAGAAAGTTCCTTTCCTCCCAGCCAAACTTCCCAACTTGGCTGGAAACGAGCTTCTGATGAGTACTTCGACATCCTAGAAGCAACGCTACTAGACACCGCAGATACTAATAAGCTGCAAGCCAATAACGTTCAATCAAAAGAGCCGCTCCCACAAGTATAGCTGGTAACATGCGAAGGTACCTCTCATGGCGGTATAGCTAACAATCTTCCTCAATCACCAACAATTCAAACAACTATTTGTTAGCAGCCTACTCGTCTCTCTAACTCTCCAAACTGCATCATAACAATTACATTCGCAGACAAATGTCTGCTATTTGCAGAATTCACTCCCTGGTAAGGGAGCTACTTTAAAGAGGCGATCCGCCTAAACGAGGTATCAATAACGATGCCATTCTTCTTTTTCCTATGGTGATACAGCCCAAATTGGCCTCCTATAATTACTTCCTCCAATATAGGTTTGCCCACGACACTAACCTGCTCCAAGCTCTGACATTCAGTGCATTAGTTCAAATAATCAGAATATTCTGAAGTTCCCAAAGTGGTTACGTAAAATTAAATTTTTAATGAAATCAGGGGTTAAAAATTTTCAAAATTACATTTTTAAACATTTAAAAATACAGCTAAAAATGTAAAAGAAAAAAATAAATAAAATTTTCCTCGTTTTTTTTCTAACAAAGAATTTTTAAGAGCATATTTTCCAGAAAATTTTACATAAAAAATACATTTTTCTTGACATACCCAAAAAAATGAGTTTTTGATGAACGTGTGAATTCCACGGTGAATTGCAAACATGAGCTTGTTTTTAAAAAATATCTGTCACATATGTAATCAGAATAAAGAGCTTGAGAATGAATTCTTCGTCCAGTAGTTATTCAGTTGTCCATTCCAAGTAAATTGTGGTTCCTTGCATGTTATACCTTTCTCTATGGACAGTGCACAGCTTTTGGAATAAACACGCTTAATGTCTTGTTTTAACATAATTTATTTAATCAGTAATGTTGGTTTCAAATGCAACGGCGAGAATTTCTCGTAACAGTAATGCCTAACATAACGAAGTAGTGGTGTTCCAAAAAAGACTCATCATTTAAACTAAGTCGAATTGTTGAAGGTAGGTATAAAATAGGCAAAATGTATTAAAAAATAATATTACATTATATTTTGCAACATTTGTGTATATTTGATTTACATTTCCTGTAAACAAACTCTGGAATGTGTTACGACAGACGAATATTAGTGTCACCTGAATAAAAGCCTTAAGAAATTTGTATGAAGGGTCAACATCACAAATAAAAACTGAAAACAGACTATCGCAAAGCTTCCTGGTTAATAAAGGTATACGTCAGGGGTGTTGTGTATCACCGACCTTGTTTAAAATATATGTTGCAAAAGCATTAAAAGAGTGGAAACGACAATGCAGAGGCATGGGCGTAGACCTTGGAGAGATTTGCTGTATACATTGCAGTTTGCTGATGACCAGGTTGTTATAGCAAACGATAAAGATGATCTTGAGTACATGGCAAGGAAATTACAAGAAGAATATAGAAAGTGGGGACTAGAAATTAACACAGAAAAAACAAAATACCTACCAGTAGGTTCCGAAATATCGAACATCACGTTAGAAAATAACGAAATCATCATGCTCTGCGACCATTACACATACCTAGGAATCGTTTTTGACACAACGGGGAAAGATGATGAAGAAATAAAGAGAAGAATAACACAATCCAGAAAAACAATAGGTTGTCTAAACAGCGTACTGTGGAGCCATGAAATAGGAAAAAGAAGAAAGCACAATATCTATGAATCTCTTATTAAAAGCAGTCTACTGTATGGAGCAGAAACTTGGCGATTAACCAAAAACAACAGAAGGAAACTGAAGGCAGTAGAAATAGATGCTTTTAGAAGATCAGTAGGAGTGTCACGCAGAGAGAAAATACGTAATGATGAGATAAGACAGCGAATGGAGATTGACGGCTCTCTAACAACAGACATAGAAAGAAAACAGCTGATATGGTACGGACACGTCCAGAGGGTGGATAACTCAAGACTCCCAAAAATAATTATGCAATGGGTACCACCAAACCGCAGAAAGAGAGGAAGACCCAAGAAATCTTGGAGAGAGGGAGTAACGAAGGCAATGAGCGCAAGAGATCTTAGAGAGGTCCAATGGGATGATAGAGTGTCATGGAAATTAGGCATCGGACAACGTCGCAAGACGTTTTAAAACCGATATATATATATATATATATATATATATATATATATATATATATATATATATATATATATATATATATATATTAGTGGATTCTCTTGGGCTTAGGTTCATAAAAAAAATTAGTTTGATACTAAGACATTTTTATTTCCGACGTTTCGGCAGGAAATCCATGCCTTTTTCAAGAAATAATATTGACAAGCATGTAAAAATTCGGTATTAACAAATAGACGTCACAATTAAAATAATATTAAAACATAGGACATCCCCAGTAAGTCACTACATATAAAATTGTTATTAAAATACAAAACATTAATAAAAATTGTAATTGCATTAAGATGCCACAAGAAAATAGCTTCAAAACAAAGTTTTAAGGGTTGAAAAAGACAATTAAATGTTCAATGATCTATAAATAGGACGATGACATATAATGGGTTAATCCCTTCCTAGATTTCACTAAAAATTAAAGAAGGGATTTATTCTTTCTTTTTTGATAAATAATTTCAATGCAAAATTTCAGTAACAGGTTTTGGTTTCTAACTTTGCAAACTTGGACTGGAATTACTCTCCTTCTAATAATTATAATTTAATATCCAGAGATTATAAATATTCTGGTAGGGTCCACACCAAAAAGAATACTTACTTAAGGCCATTGCCATCATCCCAGAAGTAATATTTGGTGTTCATGCTTTTAAAGTCTAATACTGCATTTTCTCCTCTAAGAATAATTTTATCCCAAAGAACAACCTGAAATAATATACACCTTTTAAACATTTATTAAAAAAAAAGTGAAACAGTAGGCGGTACTGTAGACTAGCGTAAAGCTTCTTACTATGTTTTCTGTATTTTTAAAGAATATGTTTAAAATTAATTAATTAAAGTAATTTTTTTTACTTTCTATATTTTAAACAAATTCAATAAATAATTATGTTTGCTCATACCACCACCTGTTAACGTATTAACAAAGCATATGTTGTTATAAATAAACATCATTTAATACAAGGGCCGATCCACGACCGATTCTCAGGGGGAGGAGGAGGTGGTATGGTCATAAACTTTTTAAGTGGTCTGGGGGAAATTCTTTAAAAAGTGTTTTAAGGCACCATTCACACTTTTGAGTGCCTTAAAGACATTCAAAACTTATGGTTATTAAAGTATTTTTATTTGTCTAGCAACGGAAAGTCAGCTAATTTGAACCTAAAACCCCTTAAAGTTTAACAAGTGCAAAGAAAGAAATGTAGTTTATTTATTTTTTATTTAAAAAAATTAAGTAGTATAAAAAAAGGCGAATAATATTGTTCATTTAGTGATGCACGCGGGATGTCCCGTCTCGTCCTTTGTCCACCATTTTGTCCCGCCGGAAGGGATGAAATAAATTTATTATTTGACCAATTCGACAAAAAAATGAAATTAATACTGACCAAAACAAGGACAAAAAATGTAATCTTATTAAAACTTTCTTTGGAGTTAGATCTTCTACCTTTCAAAGTCGATTTGGCATCGAAAACAGCCTTACTCGCCAGGTTAGCATCAAGAGATTTTGTTTGTAGAAGCCAGCTTAGTGGCAATGTTAATTTTAGTATGTCAATCAGTGACAACATTGACACTAGAACCTCAGATATGCATAAAGATTTAAGCAAAGTTGATGCAAATGTAGCAGTCTTGGGATCCTTCCATGTTTAGATAGATGTTAGTGCTTCAATTATATGTAAAATACCAGATCTCAACTGGATTACGCTTTAATGGCGCTGAACCCATCTGACATGATAAAAAATGATATTACTGACTTCATTGTTCCCACTGTGTTTGTGATGAACGGGAGTATGCACACATAATAGTTGAAAGGGAGTTGCTTAAAATATGATTTTGGCAAGGACATCTAACTGCATTTGTTGCGACTTTTTTTATTTCTGATACTGCACTTATGGTGCTAGTTATGTGACACTCGCCCCTCATCATTTTACTGTATCATATCAAAATGATGCACATTAATCAGAACTCTGAAAATGGCAGCTGAAAGGGGAATTCTTAAATTAGTCACTATATAGGTGGTTGCTGGTAAGATATAAAAAAACAACAGCTTCAATTTTCACCTAATTTTTTGACTGCATTGCAGCAATTTCTTCAGTCCAAATTGCCTCCCAGACGTACTTGGTAGTAAACATTCATAAAAGGATCAGGGATCAAGAAGTTACCAAGGTGGCAACATAAGGAGCACAAACTTCCATTTTCTCGGTTTAGGCTCATTTTGTGGTCTAACCCAAATGGCCACATAAAAAAGGAATTCTGTACTTTATTTCTCCCGAGTAAAGTTAACATGGCTTAATACAATCGTAGAAGAAATGAGGATCTGTAGAGGAGTTAGACAGGGATGTGTGTTATCACCACTTTTGTTTAACTTATATTCAAAAGAAATTTTCCAAAACACGCTCAATAATATCGAAGCGGGAGTCACCGTTAACGGAAAATTAATTAATAATTTAAGATATGCAGACGACACTGTGATCATAGCAACGAGTATAGAGGATCTACAACATCTTATCGAAAGCTTGAGTATAAATAGTGCTGAGATGGGAATTACTATAAACGCTAAAAAAACGAAGTACATGCTGATTACAAAAAGGTGACAAAATATACATCACCTATTGACAATAAATGGTAACGTGATAGAACAAGTAGAAAAATTCAGTATTTGGGAACTTTGATCAATGAAACCAATGATCATACTGTAGAAATAAACAGACGTATAGAGATTGCCAGATCAGCATTTATACAAATGAAGCCACTCCTAACGTGCAAAAATCTAAATTTGGAGATCAGACTACGTACCATTCGCTGTTATATATTTTCAATATTATTATATGGAGCTGAGACTTGGACATTAAAAGAATGTAATTTAAAAAGAAAAGAGGCCTTCGAACTCTGGTTATACCGCAGATTATTGAAAATATCATGGACTGATAGAATTACAAATAAAGAAGTACTGGAGAGGGTTGGTAAAGAAACAGAACTAATCACCACTATACAAACCAGAAAACTGGAATACCTAGGCCACGTGATGAGGGGACCAAAATATGAAATTTTGAGACCGATAATACAGGGAAAGATTCAAGGAAGAAGATCTGTTGGCCGAAGGCAGAACTCATGGTTAAAGAATCTACGTGATTGGTACCAATGCAGATCGATTGATTTGTTTAGAGCAGCAAGTTCTAAAATAAAAATAGCCATTATGATTGCCAACCTCCGTAGGGAGACGGCACTCTAAGAAGAAGAATACAATCGTAACGGAAGTATTACTGATCATGGATCACGGAAACCAAGATCCGGCAGGGAAGGGCGCGCACCAGACTGTAGGGCCTCCCCGGTTGTCATCACACGAAATCCCTACAATTTTAGAAGTACCACAACTTTAAAAATGTCTAGCAGTACAATCAGATTAGGTATCTGGAACGTTAAAAGCCTCTATGCAGCAGGCAAGCTCAGTAACTTAGTTCAAGAGATTAAACGTTTAAAAATTGATATAATGGGCATCAGTGAGCTCCGGTGGCCTGGAACAGGAATATGTGAACAAGATGAAGGCACACTATACTATTCTGGAAGTGTAGAAGATGACACACATCATAGGAATGGAGTTGGCTTATTTATAACGTCTAAATTTAAGAAATATGTGAAAAATTTTATACCAGTGAATGACAGACTAGCAATACTCCAATTAAATAGCAAACCATTTAATGTCAATGTTATCCAGATATATGCCCCTACTGCAGAAAAGAAATATGACAATGATGTCGAATCATTCTATAGCCAATTAAAACAGACACTTAAAAATCTAAAAAGTAACGAAGTCACATATATTATTGGAGATTTTAACGCAAAAATTTTCCAAGGCCGAAGATCTGACCTGGTAGGTGAATATGGACTAGGGGAGAGCAATGAAAGAGGCGATAGATTAAAACAGTTCTGTCAAGAACATGACATGATAATCGCAAATACATGGTTCAAATTACACAAACGAAGGTTATACACATGGAGGGGACCAGGAGATAATTCACTACATATGATTAGAAATCGGATAGACTATATTCTGGTAAACAAGAAATTTAAGAATGACGTCACCAGAGTAACGACATATACTGGTGCAGATATCGGTTCAGACCATAACCCTGTAATAACTGACATCAAAGTGAAGCTCAAAAAAGTCCAAGAAAGCCACAAAACACCAAAATTAAATATCTCAATATCCAACACAACGTTAATAGAAAATGACTTAAACAATGAGCTAAAGAAATCAATAAATGAAAACAACACAGAAATATGGAACACATTTAAAGATCTTACCTTGAAAGTAATAGAAAAATATTCAACAACGTTACACATTCACAAAAAACAACAATGGATGACTGATGAAATCCTGGAATTAATGGACCAGAGAAGGAAATTGAAAGGTAACAAGACAGAATATAAGCAAAAACAGAAACTAATTAAACAAAAAATAAAGGTGGCTAAAGAAAAATGGATGGAGTGCAGAAAAATGCAAGGAATTAGAAAAGTTGAATGAAAAACATGATACGTTTAATATGTTTAAAAAAGTTAGAGAAGTAGCTGGTCTTTATCATAAGAAAACTCCACATACTATAACCGATTCGTCGGGAAAAATGATAATAGACGAACATGAAATTCGAACAACCTGGTGTAATTATATAAGTGAACTGTATAATGATGATAGACCCGAAGAACGGAAGACTTTAGTTGAAGGTGAATGACCAGAAATACTAAAATCAGAAATACTGCATGCTATAAAGTTAGCAAAGAACAAGAAAGCCGTTGGCCCTGATAACATACCGACAGAGATGTTAAAGCTTATAAATGAGGAGAACATTGGAATACTGGTCAAACTTTTTAATGATGTTTATTCAACTGGTGATATCCCTGAAGATTGGTTAAAGTCCGAATTCATAACACTACCAAAAAAACAACGTCCGAAAAACTGTAGCGATTATAGAATGATAAGCCTTATGAGCCACACTTTGAAAATATTTCTACGCATCATCCACAGCAGAATTAGAGATAAATGTGAAGAAGATCAGGATGAAACACAATTTGGCTTCAGAAATGGACTGAAATGTCGAGATCAAAGGAAAGACGTCTTTGCTGTATTTATTGACTATGAAAAGGCCTTTGATCGAGTACAGCATCACAAATTAAATACAATATTAAAAGATAAAGGAGTTGATAGTCAAGACATACGATTCATAGAAAAGTTATACTGGCGTCAAACAGCGACAGCTTGCATAAACAGAAATATGTAAAATACAAATAGGTGTCAGACAGGGTTGTATACTATCCCCACTGTTATTTAATTTATATTCAGATAGAATATTTAAAGAAGCTGCATAATTTGGAATGGGGCGTGAAAGTTAATGGAATTCTGATAAATACAATCAGATATGCAGACGATACAGTTATTTTAAGTGATGACATGAGTGGATTGCAATGCCTTTTAAATGCCATTGATACAGTGGGAAGAGAGTTTGGCCTAAACATAAACTGTTCAAAAACAAAACACATGGTGTTTAGCCGTTTAGCACATCAAGATGCACGATTATATGTTGATGGTCATATAATTCAAAGAGTGTCCAGTTTTAAATATCTTGGTTGCCATATTACTGAACAACTAGATCCAGATCAAGAGATAAAATGTAGAATCAAGAAACGACATTTTTAAAAATGAGGTCATTCTTCTGTAATGATAACTTGAAACTTCAACTTCGAAAGCGTATGGTTAAATGCTACATTTGGTCAGTCCTCTTATACGGTGTCGAAGCATGGACATTAAAAATATCCACCATTAATCGTCTGGAAGCCTTTGAAATGTGGCTGCACAGACATATACTAAAAATTCCATGGACGGCTATGCTGACAAATGTGGCAGTCCTTGAGAGAGCAAATGCTGCTCGCGAGCTGCTTGATAACATCAAATGTAGAAAGATGGCCTATTTTGGACACATAGTAAGGGGAGACTGATATAATATTCTTCAACTTATTATGATGGGTAAAATCGAAGGACGCAGAGGAATTGGTAGAAAGCAGGCCTCTTGGTTGAAGAATATCAGAGAGTGGACAGGAATAAAGAAAGCTGAGCAACTCTTTAGAATAGCTCAAGACAGAGACAGTTTCGCCATGTTAATCGCCAATGTCAAGGGGACTTGATAGGGCACATTAAGAAGAAGAAGTACTTTAGAACCCAATCAATTATGATTGGGTTCTAAAGTTTTTCACTGTTTTAACATATCAGGACTGAAGTAAGCAAAAAGATTTGCAAAATTATCTCAAGCACCTTTTCAAAAATACTTAAATTAGCAACACATCTCACAGGACACTACTTTCTGAGGTAAGCAAGTCAGACAATTTGAAATATAGTTTCTGTGAAAATATATTATAATAATACAGTTATAAAAAGTGCTTAAAATCATACATAAGGTTCCTCAAACCCATGGAAATAAGGAACAAATCTCCCAGACCCTCAAATGATATGAACTTGTTAAAATATATTCTCAATAAAAATGCCAAGATTTTTCTTTTTAATACTCTGTCATATTTATATTAAAAACTATGCCCCTGCTAAGTGCTTCCATGATACTGTCTACATTAGGGTATGTTTTAAATTAATTCTTAAGTTATGCTACAAATATAGGTTAAAGCTTATTATACAGATACAGTGTAAGTTACAAAGATCAAGTGCAAATCCTTATTTTCATACTGAGTAGCACAGCGATAACTATTTACAATCCACCTCTTTGGATACACTCTGCACATGCCACATGTGCGAGGTTGGATCTTCTTATGTGGCATTTACCAATATATGATAGCTTGATACATTGTTGACATTATTCACAATAGCATTTGAATACAGTAAAACAGATTTAGGATGGAGAAATAAGTTATAGTAACTATTCAAAAATTACATTAATTTGTTATGAATAAAATAAACTAAATACTGATTTTTGATGCCAATGATAAAAAGATGTAGGCTGGACAAAGATCTAACTTATTGTATCTGTATCGCGAATCTGCGGCTTAGTCTAGAATATGCTGGTATCTGATCGGCCTATGGTGGAGCAGTACGGCAAGAGATAAGGGCTTGCATCTCGGTGATACTCCTCCATAGATCCCTACCGGTATATATATATATATATATATATATTATATATATTTATATATATATATATATGTATATGTATATATTTATATATATATATATATATATATATATATATATATATATATATATATATATATATATAAACTTACCTGTGTCATTGTAAAACACAGGTAATTAGAAATTTATTTTTCACACTATCTTTTACCTGTAGATATGTTTAATACACATGATCCTACATTCAAGTAATTTTAGTAGTACAGTTGATTATATAGAAACTATACTCTCATACTCTTCACTTTTGTTTAAATTTAAATATAATTCAGAAAAGTAAATATTCTTGATTCTTGAAAATTATTTATAAATATATTTACCTGATTTAATTCATTACTGGGAGTTCTATATTCTGCTGTAAGATACAGAAATAGCTGTTTAACATTCCAATTAAATAAACCAGTTAGATTTGTTTGTAAATCAAAAGTAATGAATCCTAAGTCATTTTTCTCTCTACTTGCACTATAATCTGGAACATTTTTTCTGCAAAAATATATAGTTAGATACATTCAGTTTTACATAAGAACATTACTTACACTACTACCTTAACTGTATTCATATTAGCATCTGTTACATAGTTCAGACAAACTGTGGAAGCAAAACATAAAAACGTTAAACAGGCTAAGACAGTGAGAGTGTAGGCAAATATTGAATTGCCTCTTTGTAACACTGAGTGCATTTTTATCTGTTTTTTAACTTTTTATTCAGTTTAATGAATTTTAGACACGTCAATGTAACTATCCTACTTGTAACACTCTAACCTAAAATCATATTGTTGACATTGACAGACCGGAGCGTACTTTTGTCTATCGACACATCGACACGTCATTCAGTTTGTCCAACTGATAATTTAATAAAATCTTAAATTTCAGCACATATTACATTAATTTTAGTATCTTATGTACAAAAATGAATTGGATTCATGCATGAAATACTCTTTGATGATTGGGATGTTATAAATTTAGTCTAAAATAAAGTAAATTTAATTTTTCTTCCATAATATTTGGCTACTTCTTTATAGATGGCGCCCAGTGCATGAAATTCTAAATAATTTTTATAAAATCAAAATCCATCAAAAGGCAGGGGCGGCTCGTGATAGTACAAGATAGTGAGGCACATGAAAATTGAGGATTATTATTATTATTAAAGCTCGGATACCATTTTTCATATTTTATAATATAAAATTTTAATTTATACAATACGTGGTAGGCTGATATTTAGAGAGAGTCAAATTGTTTCCTGGCTTTTAAGTCTGCGAGAGGTTGATAGATACTCATAATAGCTGTTTTTTAGCTAAAAATAATTAGTAAAATCATATAGCGAAACAGTATGAATCAGATGTTTCGTCCTTTCTTGGTCTCATCAGCGAGGTACAGCCCTATTAAGCAAAATTTATATTACATACTACATGACAACAACGGACAAAACTGATTCTGTTTATATTAATCAGTTGCCAAAATGAAATTATTGTACGCAAACAATATACCTACAAACATGTGATAACTTCATTTTAAAATCAGTTTTATATTGTAAAGGTATTGAATATAGAGAAACACAAACAAGCAAGTAAGCAAATTTATTTTGTTTTTTTTTATAAAAAGCGTACTTAAAAGACAATGAATTAACATATAGGTACCTAATCTTGATTTCTAAAAATTAAAAGTTATTTTAGTCAAAAATTTCATGAAATATTAATTGTAAAATGTAAACTGATTTCTATATTTTAAAAATTAAAGGAATCCTGCGAGACTTCTGTTCTGCAAAATTATCTATTACCTTGTCTATAAAAGGGTCTTCATCCAGGGATTTTATAAATGATTTTTCAATTGAGATTTTTGCCATATTACTCAATCGTGTCTGTCCAGTTGTATTTCAGATGAAATTTTTAATTCTTTTTAGCGCGGAGAAACTTCATTCCGCAAAAGCACTTGTCACTGATAAAACAACACAAATGCATAATAGTTTAAAAACTTCTGGCATACAAAGTTTTAAATCATTATCGTGAAAAAAGTCAACATTCCATAAGGGCTTACGCAATTTTGTATTATATCACTAGCGGAGCCAACATACTTGGTTCTGTCAAATATATTTGGAATTTAACAGTTTATTTTTTTAATTCTCCTGAACAGAACCGTCACCATGATGATAGGGCGGTGTGTGAGGGTCAGCTCGGGTGACCTAAGTATCTTCTCCTCGACGAACTTTGGCCCCCCTTTTTGAACCCACTAAAACCTCCGACTGGGATGTCAGCCAGAGGGCTTCAAACTAAGAGGGAACTTAAGGTTTAAACCTGATTGAAAAATAATCTAAAAGAATAGTGAAAACCTAAAGGTGACAAATATTTATAATGTGAGTGATACAATGACAAAACATAGAGATAATTAATTATTTATTATTATTGATATTAACATAGGGGAATAACCAATGTAATAAATAATAATAAAATAAAATGTATATAAGTATTTTCAGTAATATTTACATAGTATTTCTATGCTCTTCTGTATAAAATTATGTTTTTATGCTTCTGTATTTTTTATATATCTACTTCGAAAATATTAAAATATATATTTACAAAAATTGTGTGTACAGTTAAAACAAAAAAAAAAGACGATTCTTTTGATATACACGCCGGAATTAAATCACCATTAGGCAGGAATTACCACTAATTTTTCAACATAGGCCAGAATTAAAGTTTTTGCATTTTAGTAAAAACAATTTTTTGGCGAATAAAAAACACATGTTTCATTTTTTTTATTAATTATTTTATATATTCCTTTATATCAAGGAAACATGAAGCTATGAAATGTGCTTTATTTATGTATTATTTTTTTCCTTAATATCTACGTCTAAAGTCAAACATTCCTTAAGTGGGCCGTTATTAGGTCTTCTTCTTCTTCTACGGCACTACAGCCCAAAATGAGCCTTGGCCTCCTTTATTTTTTGCCTCCACCCTTGTCTGTCTGTGGCTGCTCTTCTCCATACACGGACTCCTAAAAGTGCTTGTGCGTCGCTGCTTACTGTGTCTTCCCAGCGCTTTCTTGGCTTTCCAACTGGTCTCTTTCCCTGCATTCTGGCGTTCAGTGCTCGTTTTGGTAGCCTATCCTCTCCCATTCGTATCACATGTCCGGCCCATTGCAATCTTTGTATTCTAATGAAGTTTGACAGGGTGTTTCCTTATACAGTTGATAGAGCTCGTTGTTATATCGAATTCTGAAGATTCCGTTTTCCCTCACAGGTCCTAGTATTCTCCTCAGTACTTTTCTTTCGAATGTGTCGAGTTTGTTTTTGGATGTTTCTTTCAGGACCCATGCTTCGCTGCCATAACATGCTATTGGCCGAATTAAAGTTTTATATATTCTCATCTTTGTATTTCGGTGGACACTTTTAGACCGAAATATATGGGAGAGGGCAAATAAGCTTTGTTTGCCTGCGTTATCCTTTTTCGTATTTCTCCATCCTCTGCTCCATCGGCATATATTTCTACTCCCAGGTATGTAAACTTTCCAACCGTTTCAATGTCATCTTCATGTATAATGTTTTGTGGGATTATATTTCTTCTCGTCTGTACCATTATTTTTGTTTTTTCTGTGTTAATTTCCAGACCTAGCCTTTCGTTTGTGTTTTTAACTCTGCGTATGCTTCCTGTGCTCCTGTTGATGTTCTACTCATAATATTAATATCATCGGCGTAGGCAGCCAGTTGAACCGTTTTATTGGTCAGTAGGTTTTCTCGTCCAGTTTGCATTTGCCTGACCGCATACTCCAGTGCCAGGTTAAACAATGTTGGTGCCAGCCCATCTCCCTGCTTTAGTCCCTGCGAGATTTTGAAAAAGTCTGTCCGGTTGTTTTGTATTCGTACACATGCCTGAGTTTCATCCATTGTGGCTTTAATGAGTCTAATTAGCTTATGTGGTATTGCTAATTCTGCCAATATATAGTATAGTCTGTCCCTTTTGACTGAATCGTATGCCTGTTTGAAGTCGTTATTAGGTCGGTTTACCTTAATTCTAGCTAACATTTAATTCGGTGATAAAGTCCTTTTACCCTATGATAGCCGATATGCAATTAAGATGTGATCAGCGGGATGTTAATACTTAATTCCGATCGCTTGAAAAGTAAAAATATTTATTTTCCTGAATTTTGTGTTCAGTAATAATATTGGATTTTACTGTATCAAAAGCAAATAAAATAAATATAATATGTATACACAGGGCGTGTTAAAAGAAGTGGGACGGAATATTTCGAATACTGGAAATTATTTGTCGACATCGAATGTTCATTAAGGTCACAATAAATCTCTATTTTGCGTAAAGTGAAAATTATACGAATGGTTTTGCATTCAGTAAAATTGGAAAATACTTGCCAAGTTGCTGGTATGTCCAAATTTGAATGAAATACATCCAATACCTTACTTTCTGTGCACACTGTATTAAATATAACCTTGAAACAAATTGGCACTAAATCACTTCCGAGTTTTCAGTAAAACAAAAGGTTTAAACACGTTTAGTCCAGTAATTAATATCAAAGCTATTGAGAGTACGCCTAGGGTTCAGGCATACTCCTGAATGAATGAAGAATGAACCCGAAGTTATAACATCCATAAAGATCGGACGTCTGCGCTGGATGGGCCATGTTGAACGGATGTTGGAGACTGAAACACCAAAACATATAATGAGGCAAACAGCAGTAGGGAAAAGGTCAAAGGGAAAACCCAAACTTGGATACATGGAACAAGTGGAAAAAGATCTGAAAACACTTAAGATTACCAACTAGAAAAACAAAGCAAGGAAGAGAACATAATAGCGAAAACTCCTAGAACAAGCCAGGACCCAAAAAGGATTGCCGAGTTACTGACTATGATGATGATTAAGAGTATGCAGTCCTGTAATTAGACCGAAGGTACTTTATCGTTTAACTAAATTACACCACAAAGTCCGAATTGAATTCCCGAAACACTTTTTTGTTACTTCTTTTTAGCAAACTATTTGTCCTATTTACTTTCTGATATTTCACTATCAGAGTCGTCACTATCTGAATTGTCTATCCGAATAATTATAATTCCGATCTCATCCGATCATTTTCAAACCGGTCGGTTTGAAAAGACTAAACGATTATGTCTTCCGTCTAATACAATTATGCCATTGTTTTGCCTTTATTTGTTCTGGCGATTATTTCCATGAACTAAGAACGCTAGCGTCATCTGTTGTTTTGGATGCATGTTTATCATAAATTTTTTTAGCTATACCCCAAACTAACCAATTGCATGTGGCAATGATAGGGCGGAAGTTGAAGAACTTCATGGCCATATTTAAGAGCCATTTGGTCAGTAACACATTTCTTTTGAATTTTGTGCTCTCCACACCTTTGAAGTACACTCTCCACACCTCTCCATACCTCCACTTTTAAAAATATGTCACTGTGATAAATTTTCTTTTCTGTCAACCACAACTTTGCAGTTGTTCGGTAGAATTCAAATCGTACTGACGTGTTTAAATTATCGGTGTTAATTAATAGTATCGATAACAAGTTCTTTTCTTACTTATTTTGTTGTTTGCGATAAATAATCAATTTTGGTGAAACTATAGGTGTTTTTTTATAAATATGAGTGAATTAACTGGGGGCAGTAAGCCCCCAGACATTGATCCCGACCCCGGGCTTTATGATAAAGATGAAAATCAGGTTGGTATGATGGAATTTACAAATATGGAAACAATTTCACAAAAACAAGAGAACCAGAATGTAAGTACTAATTTAATGTCTAATTCTTTGGGAAAAAACGAAAATGTTTCTAACGTTAATGAGAAGGTAAATAATAGACAGGTTTATTTATATACAAATAAAGATACCGGACCTTATCATGTTTACGTAGAAAATTGCGCAAAAACATTCACGGGTAGGTTAGGTCGTAATAGAATTAGGATTAAATTAACAGACTACAAAAATGCTAATTATTTAATAAATCAAAAAAATTCATCAGTATTTGTTACAAATAATTTAGAATTATAGATACCTAAATTCATTCTGTTCCGACAAGGGATAATTAGAGATATTGATACAGATTTTTCTGAAGAATATGTAAAATCAAAAATTAAACAATATGATAGTCATTGTAACTTTGAAATTGTAAACGTTCGGCGAATTAAACGCAAAGTGGAAGTAATTGAAAACGATTCAAAAAAAATAATTTACGTTCCTACAAAATCGTGTATTGTTTCCTTTAAATCTCAGATATTGCCGCGTTATATATCAATAAATAAAGTTATTAAAGAGGTTGAACAATATACACAAAAAGTTTTAATTTGTTTTAATTGCCTCAGATATGGTCATTTGCTAGTCAGTGTAAAGGTCGCCAAGATGTGGTAAATGCCAAGAGTCACATAATACAAAAGAATGCCAAAAAAATGACTTTATCCCAAAATGTTTCAGTTGTCAAGGAAATCACTATACAACAAATCTATCAGTATGTCCAGAGTTTAAGAGACAGAAATTAATTAAGGAAGCTATGAGTTTTTCCAACATAAACTTTTTTGATGCCAATAAACAGGTTCCCAAAACTTCCTATGCAGATATTTTAAATAAACGCAATACGAGCCATCCATTTGACTTACTGGTTCAACCCACTTCTTCTACCTATTCACAATCTACTTCTTCCTCTACTTCTGTCCAGAATATTCCAAAAGTCAACTCCTCTAGAAAACAATTTGCTTCCCATTTGCTTTATAACAATAGCTCAAACGAATTAAAAGATAAATCTAACAAAAGGCCAAGGCCAAATACTCCTGACCCATCTGAACAGATCAGAAAAGAGATTATTTCTCAGGTTAATGTCTCCAGTACTTCGGGAGGAATATAAGTAGCCCTCAATACAAAAAAACAATTATCACAGATCGAGAGTCAGAGGTCCTAGATCCTAGTTTAATTAATGTAATTTTAGAATTGGTTATGAAAATTGTTAATTCTTTACAACAAACAAATAATTTAAATGTTTCTAAATCAGAAATCATCCAACTAATTAGCAAACATGTAAATTCAGATGTGTTATCAAATTCGCAGACCTAAACTCAAAATTAAATGTTTTGCAATGGAACTGTCGTTCGGCAGTCTCAAATAAAGTAAATTTAGAATTTTTACTCCATCAAAATCAAATTCATATTGCCTTATTATCAGAGACATGGTTTAAGCCTGGTTTGTATTATAACTTTAAAAACTTTAATTGCTTTAGAACTGATCGTATAGATGGATATGGTGGGTCAGCTATTTTATTGAGAACAAATATTAAATGTCAAGAAATTAGATTTAACATAAATATTCCTATTACATATAAGGTAAAGTCACCTATTACCGCACCAGTTAAGGAAAGTTCAATATTTCGTTGGATTATTTTTATATTTTTATGGTTACAAAAATCTCGTAGAATTTATGTGAAGATAACTATATTACGTTTCCAAATAATTAAATTATTTTTCCAAATTTCAATTTTTATTGCTAAGAAAAAATACTAAATCAAAAAAGAGCAAATTTTCCTAATACCGACCTAATAGTAATATTTTTTCCTATTACCGATTTTTTATAACCTATTACCGATTGTGGGATAACAGATGTTATCAACATTGTCTATATTTAGTAAAACACCCCTGACTATAAAAAAGTGTTTATTATATTAAGTAAAACAAATAAAATATATGAAATTAAACTAAAAAAAATGTCTGTGGAGTTTGCAATAATTTTGTTGTTCTGGTTGTTGTTGGTTTTCCGTGTGCTGTAGAGGAGATACGTGTGTATTTGAAGGTAATTGTTCAGTATCTCCTTTGCTTAGTTGTTCAAAAATGTCATTTTGTGTTATCTGGGGACTGCTAGCACCAGTTTTAAATCTGTCGTTTCAAAGTTAGTCTCAGAGCGTGTAAAAAGCTTTTGAGGCGTTTTTGCTATACTATCGTAATCTTTGCATTCATTCACATCAAAATTATCACCATGTTCTAAATTATTAGTGTTAACAACAGGGTGAATTTCCAGAACAATCTTATTTGTTTTGTCTGAGACTAGTTCCTATGAATCATCACTAGTGGAGGAATGGAACCTACACATAGCGAGATTCCCATTTTCCTGGACTTCGAAGTCAAGAACATCCCAGTTATCTTCATTAAAGTCCGCAATACTGGAAATATTATTAATGAATATTGTGTCATTTATAGTAATTTGTAAGTGTTCATTTCTGTTATCCAGGTCTGCATCTAAATTTTTATCATCTAGAGATTTCCAATACACAAATTATTTTTCGAAAGTAGAGTCTCCTTGCCAAGAGCTGCCAGATGATTTGAAAGAACAAAGTGTGTCAGGGCCCAAACGATTTTCGAATTGCTGTTTGAATTGTTTATATTCTTGAGTTTCTTTATTATTTTGATCTTTGTTAGAAATTTCGAAAGTCCCTGTTAAATGTTCTGCTATTTTGGTTTTTGTCTTGAAGAGTTTGTTGTATTGAACCTTTGATGAATTAAATGGAAAGAGTCCACAATATTTAAATCCATTTTTTATTGTATCTTCTTTTAAACATTTGTCGAAACAAATCTTGACTAAACCTGAGAAGTCTGTTCGTTTAATTTTGGCTATTTCGTGATTAAGCCTGAAATCATGTACCACGTTTCGCCATGTTGCTTTCACCGGTCTAAATACAGCTACGTCTAGAGGCTGCAGAACGTGGGTCGAATTTGGCAATAATGCAACCAATATTATACCTTTCTCCTTGCAAACTTCACTTAGCGCTAGAGATAGAATTTTTGAAACCAGTGATTTCCCGGAATACCGTCTTTAAATGGATTTGGTCGGTCCAAGTTTTTAATTAAATTAGCTACTGTGTGTATTAATTTGGATTTTGTGCCAGGGAACCCTTGTTGCGCCAAATAAAGAATCCAATCCACAACACACTTTTCTTCATTGTCAGCAAGCACAGGTTGCACTCCACATTTGGGATTTTTAAATCTTCCTGAACGTTTATCCCGTAAAGTGGTCTTTGGCAATCCGAATCTGTTAGATGTCTCGTAAACTGACATCCCATTTTTTATAGCTTCCAAGGCGCTAGAAAATTTTTCTTTTGAATATTGTACACGTATTTTTGGTGCCATAATGCCTGAAAAGAAATATATAATTAATTTAAAAAAGCAGACGGTTTTAATGAGTGCAATGTCTGACTTAATAACGAACACCTTTTTTAATGCGTCGGTATTAAGCTAATGGCATTTGCTATTATCGACCTAATAGGTCGGTAAATTGATTTCAATATGGTCGCACTTATCCTAATACCGACTGTGTAAAACTTGAGACAAATGACTAAAACGCCTTTTTCTTGTTAATTAAAGATTTTAACAATTACCATAATTAAATATACCAAAAGTAGTATCTATATTATCATTATCCAGGGGTTTGGACTTATTAAAATATTAACATGTTTGTCGCTCCAGACAAAGAAATTTTTAGAATAATGGTTACTCATAACATAAATCATGGGGCGAAAATTAAAAAAAACGTCGACTTAATAGTATATGTACTTAAGAAATGAACAATCATGGTGCAACTACATGGCAAAGCAAAATAATACATTAATAAAATAAAGGTTTACAAACCTAATACCGACCTTGGGTTGGTATTAGAAATATCTATACCTATTACCGACTCAATATATTTTTACGATTTTTTCATTAAATACTGCAAATCTTCGAAAAATTACTACATTATAGTATAGACAACATGTATGGAAATGTCTTCAAACTTTATAATAAATATATAAAAATATCTACTTAAATTTTATGCTTAATTTCTTTATTTGTGTACTTACCCTTTTAATGAATCACAAGCGCACGTAACCTACACTCTACGAAATCTGACCATAAAACTAATTCAAATGGCATCAATTCGGGTACTTTCGTTCTAGACACTAATAAATTATTCACGTGATTTTGGCGAGTAGACTGAAATTGTGACAATACAACGTTCCTTTCATCCACAAAGCTTAATATTTCGTATTAATCATTTGGATCGGTAATAGGTGTTATTTTTGTATGGGTCGGTATTAGGTGACTTTACCTTACATGTATTTCCTTTAAACTTCCATCAACAAATAAAACTATTCATCTTGTATCCCTATATAATGAACCGAAAAACAAAACTACAACACAGCAATGGTTATCCTTTTTTAAAATTATACCAAAACCCTTTATTTTGGGAGGTGACTTTAACGCGCACAATGTCGCATGGGGCTGTGAAGTTGATGACACATCTGGTAAATCATTATTGGATGCTATTGAGCAGTGTAACCTAGTTTTTTTAAATGACGGTTCATCCACTCTTGTTCCTTTAACCACACATTCACGAGCATCTGCAATAGACCTCACAATATGTACCCAAGATATTATAGCGCTAATGAATTGGAATGTTTTACAAGATCCCCACGGATCAAACCATCTACCGATTATCTTTTCAATTTATCACTCAAAGGAAAAAGAAACCAAGAGACTTCATAAAATCTGGAATTTCAAGAAAGCAGATTGGAATTTGTATTCATCACTCTTTACATCTCTAAATCAACCCAGGACGTATAGTGATCTAATTGAAAACTTCTACTTCTCATCCAATACAGCAATACCACAATACACGAGTATTAACAACAAACATTACATTCCAAAACCTTGGTGGGACAAGACGTGCCAGGAAACAGCCCGAAGCAGAAAATTAACTTATATTAAATATAAGCAAAATCCTACAATAAGTAACCTAATAGAATATAAAAAGATGGACGCATTAGCGAAGAAAACCTTTAAGGAGAAGAAAAGGAAAAACTGGAGGGAATATTGTGAAAGTTTAAATCAAAATACTCCCATTAAGGAGGTATGGAGGAAAGTTAATTGCTTCAAAAATCGCAAACAATCCAATAATTTATGTATTGACCCAGACGAACCATAGATAACAGATTTTCACCAAAAAATTTCACCAGATTGGGTTCCGAATGACATTAACAATTCCATAGCCACCGTTTCTAGAGATAACCTTAGCTTAGATCGTCCATTCTATCTATGGAAACTAAGAAGGGCCCTCAAACAAAATAATAATACTGCTCCTGGTAAAGACAATATATCTTATTCCATGATCTCTAATCTTACAAATGAACATAAAATCTATCTACTTAATATTCTAAATAATATTTGGCAGAAACAAGCACCAATTCCTGAAAGCTGGAAGGAGTATATTATAATACCTATAAGGAAACCTGGCAAACATGATGACGATCACAATTCATATCGCCCAATATCTCTAGCTTCTTGTCTTCTTAAAACCCTGGAAAGACTAATTAAAAACAGATTAGAACATTGGTTAGAATTTAATGATATTCTTCCAAACTCCCAATTTGGTTTTCGTAAATATAAATCCACTCAAGATGCCATAACTGCTCTCGTAACAACAGTTCAAGTCAATTTCACGAAAACTCATCCACTGCAGCTGCATTTCTGGATGTATCATCTGCTTTTGATAATATAAATTTGGATATCCTTGAACAAAAGTTATTGTCAGTCGGGATACCTATAGGTATAACATATTTTCTGAAAACTTTGTACTCAGACAGATTGATTTACTTAAAAATCAATGAGAAAATTTTTTCTCCTCGACTGTCTAATATAGGACTGCCGCAGGGAAGTATTTTAAGTCCACTTTTATATATTTTATATAATATAGATTTAGAAGTCATTGTTCCTATTAACACCAAAATACTACAATATGCAGATGATGTGGTACTCTACTCATCAGACAAATCAATAGATGTTTCTAAAAATAATTTAACAACAGCTATTTCATCAATACATGTATTTTATGAATCAAATGGATTAACATTATCAGAATCCAAAACAGAAATCTGCTTCTTTTCTAGAAAACATAGAACTCCAGAAGGGTATATAAATTGTGGTCAATTCAAATTTCCAATTAAAAATTGCGTCAGATACCTGGGAACTTATTTAGACAGAAAACTTTTGTGGAAAGATCATATTCAACATATCATTAAAAAAACCGAAAAAGCTATGAATATCCTAAGAGCTTTCTGTAAAACAAACTGGGGTGCAGATCCCAACATTAGTTTAATGTTTTATCGATCTATGATACGACCAGTTTTCGATTATAGCTGTCACTTGTATGGTAATGCATCGAACACTCATTTAACAAAAATTGAAATACAGAAAAATAAGTGCCTACGCTTGTGCCTTAGGTATCTGAAATCTACACCAATTAATGTAATGGAAATTGAAGCTGTTGAACCGCCATTGAATTTACGGAGCCAGTATCTTACCGACAAATATATAGCTCGAACCATTAGCAGAGACCAAGTATTTCTCAAAGATATACACAATCTGGCTGTTTTAGATTTGACTAAAAGGTATTGGTTTAAGAAAAAATCTCCACTCATGGCGGAAAGCTACAGAAATCTTTCTAAATTTAAAGAAGTACTTTATAAGGGTCACATTCCACCAGTTTATACTGAAATGCCTCATGTACTGTTCTCAATAAAAATCAAGACAGAATTTCTCAATAATGTCCAAGGCCCCATGTTTAACGCAGAAATTCAGAAGAGATGGCCTAATTATTATTATATGTTTACCGATGGTTCAAAAAGGGAAATAACACTGCTTGCGCAGTATATCAACAGTATTCTGGACAACATCATAAATATAAATTACCTAATGAAGCCTCCATCTACACATCCGAAATGCTGGGTTTAAAGTTTGCTCTTTCTCACGTTTTGACAAAGGAAATGAAGAACTGTGTAATATTTACAGACAGTAAAAGTGCAGTAGAAAGATTATGTGAAACAAATAAATCCAAGCAATTGACTCATCTTGATATAGATATATTAAAATTGCACTACGAGGTTTCAAAGCTCGGAGGAGAAGTTATTATCGCATGGATCAAAGGCCATTCTGGGATAAAGGGTAATATAATAGCAGATGTATTGGCAAAAGAAGCATTATCAAGCGGAGAAACCATAGTCAACAATATTCTACCGGTGTTAGATATAGATATATATAGTAAACAACGGCTTAAATTAAAATGGCAAGCCAATTATGCGGAATCCGAAAGACAGTCATCATTTAAATATTGGCAACCCACACTTCTTAAAAAAAGGTGGTTTCATTCAGAGTCCAACAGAAGTTTTATTAAAACTATTAATAGGCTAAGGTCAAATCATGCTCTAACACCTTCAAGAATGTACAAAATGGATCTAGCAGACACTCCAAACTGTACTTGTGGTAAATATGGAGATTTAACACATATCCTATTAGAATGTGAAAACCAACAAGGGAATATTACATGTTTTTATGAAAACTTACGAAAACTAAATGTGTGTTTCCCATTTCACATAAATGAATTAATTTTCTCTGGAAACTTAGAAATTTATAATTGTATTTATCAGTTAATAAGAAATTGTAAATATAAACTTTAAACAATATAATGTACTAACCCTAGAATTAAGATAAAATTTGTAAGCAATTTGCGAACATATCAATCATGTAATAAACCTTTTAATACGAAAAAATGAAAAAAAAAAATGGAAAAAAAAGAGACAAAAAAAAGAGACAAATAAATAAAAAAAAATAGGCCAAACCAAATTAATATAAAAAAAGACCAAAACAAAATAAAAAATATATATACATATTATATACAATATCAAAAAAGTAATACAAGGAAATAAAAAAAAATCAAATAAAAAAAATATATAAAAAATAAAAAAAAAAAATCACAAACAAACAAAAAAAAAGAAAAATCAAAACAACTCAATTATTTAATTTATTTTTAACTTATATTTAGTACTAACTCGAACTCTGATTGTTGTTCTGTGAATACAAATTACAAAACAGTCTGGTCAATTGGCTATGCCAAGGCCATAAAAAAAAAACTTTATTTTTTCTTTTGTCTAGCTGCTTGAAAAAAATCTCTCTTATCTTAAGGATGCATTATCCAACACTATTATGGACAGTTGCTCCAATTTTTTTAACAAATTTTCGTCAAACCATCCTTTAAAAATATTTGCATCCATATTTCCATGGTAATCACCTGTATTCTTTGTGGACGAAAAAATTAAACTAGAGTCAGGAATAAAACCCTCATCATTTTCAGCATGAAGTATAATATAGCGGTTACCATTACCGGCACGACTAGAAGAATAACATTTCGTGCTGCAATCTTGCTAGGGTACTTTTGACATATTTCCTTTAGCGAAAATCCAAGTTTTATCTAAAAATACAACTTGCCTGGGTAGCGGGTAGGAACTCTTTAAACTCTTGAAGATAGTCCTATCAGGGAAAATGAATCAATCCCTGCCCTCCGCTAATTCCGGGGGTTTCCTGACCCGAGAAACTAGTACGTGTTTAGGGTCCCTTGTCCAGGGTTACGGATGAAGTCCACAACGGCAAACACGGCGGAGAAGCGGAGCTTCGGTACGGTGTGGATGGCGGAAGTGGCAACCCTCGATTTTAGGGTTGATATAGAACTCCTTTTATTGGCCAACGGTTGCGGGCGGACGAGCTAGTAAGAGACAAGGGCACTCTTTTGCCCTGAGACTGAGAAATCGATCTTGAAGGCGGACGAGCCGAGAAAACGGCCAACGGCGTAAGAATGCAGAAGGCAACGGGAAACCACTGCATTAAAGACTCTTGGAGTATCCCTAGAAATCGTCATGGCTAATAAAAATGACAATCAACAACCTACTAATCATGGTTCTCGGATGCCAAGATTCGGCAGGGGAAGAAACAACAGTAACGACAGGGCTTCCCAGGCCGTTAGTCAGCGAAATCCCTGTTCACTAAATATATACAAATCCACTTACAAAATAGCTACATGGAATGTAAGAAGTATGTATGAACCTGGGAAACTAAGAAATATACAGCAAGAGATGATGCGACTAGAGATCGATATATTAGGAATAAGCGATACAAGATGGGTCGGCTCTGGCGAAATCAATACAGACAATGGACGAATTTATTACTCTGGAAGCAGCGACACCCAACACAGATATGGAGTTGCTATGATCCTCACTGAAAAACTAACGAGATCAGTAACAGGCTTCGTTCCGATATCTGAAAGAATGATAATGGTGCAATTATTGACAACCCATGGAAAAATGAATTTAATTCAGATTTATGCACCAACTGCTGACAAAAATGAAGAAGAAATAGAAAACTTTTATAGCGAACTTCAAAAAACATTACATCTCACAGCATCTAGAGACGTAACAGTGATCATGGGTGATTTTAACGCAAAAATTGGCGAGGGAAAATGCTACCCTAATGTAGGACCATATGGGCTTGGTGAACGAAACGACAGAGGGGATCGCCTAATAGAATTTTGCCAGGAGCACAATGTTATAGCCGCAAATACATTCTTTAAATTACCTAAGCGACGCCTTTATACATGGAAATCGCCAGCTGACAAAGACAACAAAATCGTCAGAAATCAAATTGATTACTTCCTAATAAAACACAGATATCGAAACTCAATTCAGGCAGTAAAGGCATATCCAGGAGCGGACGTATCTTCTGATCATAGTCTTCTTATTGCTAGATTCCAACTTCAACTAAAAAAGACACAAAAAAGCCGCAATAACAATAAACTTAACATACAGAAACTAAAGTCAGAAGAAACAAAAGAAAATCTGAAACACGAAATCAACACAAATCTAGACAGAAACCCAGGAAATAACTGCAACGTAGAGCAGCAGTGGCAATTCTTCAAAACCTCTATATTGGAGCCAAGTAAGAAACTACTTACAACAACTAAATATAAGAAAGAAGAATGGATGACAGAGGAAATTCTAGAGTTGATGAATGAAAGGAGAAAAAACAAAACCATCAATAAGACGCGCTATAAACAACTTCAAAACCAAATAAGAAGAAAAATTAGGGAGGCTAAAGAGACCTACTTCTCTGAAAAATGTAAAGAAATAGAAGAACTTCAAAATAGATATGACAACTTCAACCTACATAAAAAAGTCAAAGAACTAGCCGGAGTAGGAAATAGAAGAACCTCAAATATATTGCTCGACAAAAATGGAAATATTATATTGGAAACAGAACAAAAACTACGACGATGGAAAGAGTACATCGAGGAATTATTTCATGACCAAAGAGAAGCTAGTACATCTGTAGATAGCCAAACGGGAGATGTAGGTCCAGAGATAACCAAATCAGAGGTTAGTCAGGCATTAAACTCAATGAAAACCAATAAATCTGCTGGTCCAGATGAATTACCAAGCGAGCTACTAAAGCTGGTCAACGAGAAAAACCTGGACATAATAGTAGAACTGTTCAACGCTATCTATACTACGGGAATCATTCCTAGAGAAATGTTGACATCAGCATTTGTGTGTTTGCCAAAGAAAGTGAATGCCAAAGAGGGTAGTGACTATCGAACCATAAGCTTAATGTCACATACCTTGAAAATTCTCTTGAAAATTATCCACGCCAGAATACACTCTAAACTGGAGCTGGATATTAGTGACACTCAATATGGGT
The DNA here is from genome assembly GCA_918026665.1 of Diabrotica balteata. Lineage (NCBI taxonomy): Eukaryota > Metazoa > Arthropoda > Insecta > Coleoptera > Chrysomelidae > Diabrotica > Diabrotica balteata. Next base: position 54,690,090 of record OU898281.1, read on the forward strand.
TCCGCAAGGGTATGGGTACCAGAGAGGCATTATTCTCCTTCAATGTGCTGACACAGAGATGTTTGGATGTTAACCGTCCTCTTTACGTCTGTTTTATAGACTACAATAAAGCGTTTGATAAAGTAAAACATGATCGACTCCTGGAAATTCTAAAAAATAAAAACCTAGATGAAAAAGATTTAAGGCTAATAACACACCTATATTACAATCAGCGAGCAATAGTAAGAATCGAAAAAGAAACATCTGAAGAAATGGAAATAAAGAGAGGAGTCAGGCAAGGCTGCATTCTATCACCTCTATTATTTAACGCCTATTCTGAAGAGGTAATTCGAGAAACTCTGGAAGATGAAACAGTCGGCATAAGAGTAAATGGAGTCTTAATTAACAACATCAGATATGCAGATGATACAGTAATAATAGCCGATAGTTTACAAGACCTGGAAAGACTCATGAGCAAAATAGTCATGTGTAGTAGGGAGTACGGACTCTCTCTTAATGTCAAAAAGACGAAGTTTATGAAAATTTGTAAAAACAACTATAATACTAACGAAATCTTGATAGTAGAGGGCCAGCAGATCGAAAGAGTAAAAAAGTACACTTACCTAGGAACACTTATAACAGAAAATAATGACTACACGGCAGAAATCAAAGTCAGAATCGAAAAAGCACGTTCTAATTTTATAAAAATGAAAAAGGTCCTATGTGGCAAAGATCTAACATTAGCTCTTAAAGTACGCCTAACAAAGTGTTACGTATACAGTGTACTATATTATGGAGTGGAATCATGGACGTTAAATCTAGATACCATGAGACGACTTAACGCATTTGAAATGTGGACCTATAGAAGAATTATGAGGGTTTCCTGGGTAGATAGAGTTACAAACAATGAAATACTGAGAAGAATAGGCAAAGAGAAGGAAATTGAACTTACAATTAAAGAAAGAAAGCTACAGTATCTCGGACATGTGATGCGGGGCGATAAGTATGGCATCCTGCGACTCATAATGCAAGGAAAAATAGATGGCAGAAGAAGCATCGGAAGAAGACGAATTTCATGGCTGAAGAACCTGAGAGAATGGTTTGGATGCAGCTCAAAACAACTATTTAGAGCTACTGCCTCAAAAATTAAGATAGCTATGATGATTGCCAACCTCCGTAGCGGAGATGGCACCTGAAGAAGAAGAAGACAACTTGCCTCGGACTATCAGACGTTTTGTTGTTAACTTGTTAAATTTGTTAAACTAGTATCAAACAGTTTCTTGTCTTTTATTTTTTGTAACACAGCACTAAATGTTCTTTGGCTTTATACATAATGTATTATATATATATATATATATATATATATATATATATATATATATATTGAAAAGGTTATGTTTTATTAATTTTATTTTTATTAATAATAAATGTTGTATTTTTAAAGTATGTGGTTCGTTGTTTAATTTAATATACCTCGGCTAGCTCAATTATGTATTCTTAGCAATTTGTCACTGTGTGACGTCGACTCTGTAGTCTCCTGGTAGAGTTCAAACAGAAATTAAACCAAAATTTACTTTAGACTTTTGATAAATTAACCCAAATGAAGCACGTTATTTATTAATATTTAACAAATTAATTTTGAACAATAAAATTCGTTTGCAACTTGGGTTGCCTTTAAAAATTTACAAAAATAGGAATCGTGTAAACCTTAATATGGTTTTGTGTCGTGACACTAAAAATCGATTACAAAATGTGGAGACTTTCTACAAGTACCTGAAATCTAAATAAATATTGCAACTTTATAAAGTGTTTAAATGAACTATAAAGAAAAAGAAACTGAAAACTTTATTCCGCTGACTTTCAACTTGCATTCAAATATAATCAAAATTACAAATGATCCCCTAAATTATTATCCAACCTCACTTTAAAACAGTTCTGATTTCTTTAAAGAAAACTAACTTCTCGCAAAATAATCGGTGAAACTGGAATATCAATCCTCTCTTCGGAATTTAAGGTACGTACTACTCTAGTTTTAATTTAATGATCATTAATATTTTTCAATTTATAAGGCCTATCGCAATTCTGTTAATTCATGAATTTTAATTTTCTCAATCTCAATGAAATTTCTGTACTCCAATAAAATAATATATAACTCAAATTGTTTCTCTTACTCTCTGGAACAAATTCTGGATATCTCTGCCCTTCCAAAACACTGGAAACTGTGGAAAAACTAAATTTTAATCAGACGAGTTGAAAACACTCCCGGCCTATTCCACAGTTTCGGGGCAAGAGGTCTAAAATTAGCGTCGGCATCTCCAAAATATCTTCTCCGTTGCTAACCGCAACCAACGTTCTTTTTTCTTTTTTTTCGTCCTCTATTTAAAATTTATTTAAACCATAAAACTGTCCTGTTCTGACACATTTGTCAAGCCACATTAATTTCTAATAATCACTTTAATCACATCTAATTTGGGAATATAAAAAAATGTTCAGATATAAAACTTATTCTATTAATACAATTTATTCTTTTCATCTCTACATCATTGTAATTTCTTATTTAACAAAACCTCTATTAATTTAGCTCCCACAGACTTGCTTGACACGTTAAATAAATTTCCTTCATTTATTTTTTAAAATTTCTATGTTTAAATATTTTTTAAGAATTCTTCTTCTTTTTTTAAGGTTTAGACGATTTACCTATACACTAGGCAACTATACTATTCAGAAATTATTAAGACTATACCAGGTAAGTCAAAATTAATTTATTTAACAATTAACTAATCTTTTTCTCTCTTTTATTTCAGAGTCGACCCCACATTGTGATTGCTTCATGAAATTCATGAACAATAAACTCATATAAAAATCCATTTAAATTGTATCCTTTTTAGCATATTGAAATCATTTCAATATATATATATATATAATATATATATATATATATATATGTATATATATATATTATATATATATATATATATATATATATATATATATATATATTATATATATATATATATATATATATATATATATATATATATATATATATATATATATATATATATATATTTAATTGCGAGTTTAATTGACTGGTGCAAATCTAAAGTTTTTGTATGTCGACGATTTCTCTTGCTTACTTTATTTGATGTATTACTTATTTGCTATAAGATATTTGCTGAGTATGTATTTTGCTAAATTATTACATAACACCAGTACAATCCACGACCATCAATTAATTTTTAACGATTAACAGGAGTATAATATTATGACAAGTTTGAATTTGATCTACTTTCTCGATAACAGTGTCGTTAAAAGAAAAATATTTTTAAATAGCCTGAATAATTTTTCAATGATTGTGTGGATTTAAGAAATACATTACTAAACACATTTTTAAAGTGTGTATAAAGGAGATTACAATAAAAAGAAAAAGACAGTCAAGATTTGATTTCACGTATAGTGCGTCTGTGAATCTGTTTATACGTATTTCGCCCTAATAGGGCTCGTCAGAACAGCTATTCATAGTCGTTCTGAACGTGAAAATAAATCTTTTCTGTCTTAGGAAGCAACTCTAACATGGCTTCGTATGGACGCAAATAGCGACATCTGATATTAAAATCCGTAAACTAATTTTCGAAACCAAATTCGGATTTTTGCTTTAATCAATGCCTTCTAAGAATTGCAAGGCAAAACAGACGTTGATAAAGATGTTATTAGACATGGGGAATCTAAAGGAAATCTAAAGAGACATGGGGAGATTACAATAATTATTATGACACATGGTGTTCTTATTTTTCAAATAATATGTTCTTGTAAGGGCATATCTTTGATTATTGAGTAAACCTACGTAAATACCTACCTACCTACCTAAGAATAAAGTAAAAAAAATTAACATGTAATAAATTCACTGTTTAAAAAAATATTCCGAACTCATACTATTGCAATAAAATATTAAAACCAATAAACGATAATTTATTGAGCAGTGCTGGTTAAAACAACAGAGTAGTAAAATGTTATTCATAAAGATAGTGTAAAATATATCGCCGCTTATCTGGTCCGCTAGTAATAAAGTTAGCAGCATTTAATTGCAAAGCGATCTTCTTAGGTGGAAAATACTTTATTTGGCAACTTATACAGATTTAAGCAATACGGCTCTTACTCTGATATTTACTTTATTGTTCAGTAATTTAGGCAGGAAATGATATAGCAAATCAAATTTTCAAAACAGATATTGTTTGTCAAGTATGTATAGGTATTTGTAAATTTCAGCTTATAATTCGATTTCCTAATCTATTTATCTCAATTTATCTTAAAGTAAGATAAGATTTTCGTTTAGGTAAATCTATTCATTACAGAAAAAGTAATAATAAAATACCTAGTTCTGATTATTTTGTAGAAATTATAAAATGGAAAAGTGGTGTTTCTGTTTATTTCTTGTTTTTATATGGTTTGGTCCCGCACGTGGTAAGTTGTAATCTATATACATATTTCAAAAATGCTGGTATAACAAAATGGAAAATAGGTAGTAAACGTTAGTGCGTTGCTCTCGACAAGTTTAATTTATTATTGTGTTTTTTAAATTTAGATTTATCGTGTTTTAATCGAAAATTTTATGAGTAATACATATTACACTTTGTATTTTATTAACAGCTGAAAATCTGGTTTATTGAGCAACTGAATTCCGTATATTAATATGTTTTGCATCTGTTTACATGTTTCTTTGACATTTCGAGTAAATCATTTGTAGCATATTTTAACCTCTTATCGTAAAATAAGTGTGAAGCTACTCACTAGAATCATGAATGTGTTGCTTGTGTGAGTCCATTTCAAATAGGTAAAGAAATAATAAATAAGACTTACTCACAATCAATTTAATTTAACTATCAGACGACCGGTTTCGCTTTCTAAAATATGCAAAGCATCCTCAGGTCTCGATACAAAGTTAAACAAATATGGGTTTTTATTATTTTAGCATTTGTTTAACTTTGTATCGAGACCTGAGGATGCTTTGCATATTGTAGAAAGGGAAACCGGTCGTCTGATAGTTAAATTAAATTGATTGTAAGTCTTATTTATTATTTCTTTACCTACTACTCACTAGAGTTTCACGGTGAGCATTTTTGTTCTAAATATTCTCAAAAAAGTAGTATAATGGATCGAGATCTTAGCATTGAATTTTTTGATGAATTTTATTGTCAAATAATTGTTTTATTCTGGTAAATAAGCTAAATATAATTTCAATTCACGATTTTATTTCTACAGTATCATCATTATAGTAAATATAAAAGCTCTATTAGGTACTATTTGTAAACATGATCAATGAATTTATTGGTAACCAAGATTTCCTCGTCATTGGTTGGCTTTTTGGCGAATGTAAAAAATTTAGTTTTGTGAATATTCCTATCAAAGCCATAGTGTGAGCTCAATGTATTCACTTCGTTCGACAAATCTTGCAAATGGTTACAGATTCTGCCATTAACAGGGAACAGACAAGCCAACTTGATCGAGCGATCTTCTTATGGTATTCTGGATATTAACGATCATCATAGTTATCTTGACTTTGTTTGCCTTAAAGCGGAACAGCTGAATGGTAGTCGTATTATCCTATTTCTATAACTTTACAGCCAAGAGATTTGTCTTGGTCTCGGAACACCATCAAAGGTATCATGAATAGTATCATTGAATGGATAATTGATAAATTCGATAAACTTTTTAATTTTATTAAAATCTCTAAAACGGATTTCAAAGCCTGATACCACTGACTGAAGTTCTGCTGTATACTTCTGTGGCTTGAAAACATAAGCAAAAATATGTTTTTTAATGTGTAATTTAATGTTTATAAATCTTAGAAACCTTTTTTGCAATATAAACTATCAAAGATACTGCTTGAAGTTTGAATGATGCAATAGAACTTATTAGTTTTGATAATGTTTTGTTCTTGCCTTGCAGTTCCACATTCAATGTGCTCAGTTTACCAGTGAAATTTGCTAGAAATGCCAAATCACATTTTTAGTCTAAGTCACGTAATTTCTGATGATCATCACTCCTTTCTTGAAGAAATTTAATATTGCCATTTAACAAATCTCGAAACCTTTGCAAAAACTTGCTGTGAGTCAGCCACCTTACGTCGGTGTGTAAGATTAAATGTCGATCTTTGTCATCCAGTTGTTGCTTACACAGCTGTCTTTGCAGATATTTGCCTCTTATTGAATTGTCAATTTTAAACGCAATATCCATAACGTCTTTTGTGTTAAAACTTTGACTGGTCAAGACCTGTTGATGAATAAGGCAGTGGTAATTAATGAAGACCGAGAAATCTTCATCTTTGTAACATAGTGATATAATTCCATTACATTAGCAGCTCTTCTCTTATTGAGAAATTATCAAAGACCATCTAAATAAAAATATGTAACTGTGCAGTATCCATGATATTTGTCAACTCATCAAGCTGTAACGAAAAAGCAAAGCACCGCAGTAGATCTCTTTGCAGTTGTTCCTTAAGATTTTTACTCAACAATTCTATACGACGCATCACAGTAATTCTTGACAGCTGTAGATCATGTATACTTTTTTTATTTCATTTTTATTTTTGAAATTAACAAACAATAAATCTGACAAATCTTCAAATATTTCTTTGACATATTCTTCATCATAAAACGCTTTAAACGTTTGCGAAATGTCATAACAAACTAAGAATGCAGCTTCAGTTACAGTCTTAGACTGTTCATTAGGCTTACAGAACATATTTTCCTGACCAGACAAAAGAGATTTTAATGCTTAATATTTATTCTTTTTCACTTCACTCATAGGTGGAAACTCTGTTACCGTGTAATGTGTTGAAATGATGCTCTAAATTTCGTTTTTTCGGTATTGCTACTGATGTCAGCAACAATTTTCTTTCACCATGATTTACTATGATGTGATTCGCTCTTACGCGAACGGGATAAAAATAGCAGAATGAAAAAGAAAAAAAGCGACTAACCATTTATAGTCACTATATAGTCATAATATGCTAGTATAGTATATCACACTATAACATTTATAGTATCATGTGCAGAGTGGGCACTTCATATTTCGCTCGAGATAATCGATGTAAGATTGCTAGCACTCCAATAATTTTCGTAATATTTATTTTATTTTTCTGATATTTTTTTCTTGCCCGCGATCGACGGGTTGGCCCCCCTGCCCTAGACAAACGGAACGGTATAACTTAATTTTGTTTGTGTTTTAGTTTTAGGCCAATTATAGAAGTTGATCCACCAATTCTTTAAATCCAAAATGTTATAATAATTCTCTACTTCTATTACAGCGACTTTTCTTCTCACACTCGACGTTATCATAAATTTAGTAAACTTGTGTACAGAAAAAATTCTGTCGAAGTCCTTCAAAAGTTTTTATATTTGATTTTCTTTTTCGTTCTGTCAAAACATATTACTAAGGTTTACATGTCTCTTCTATTTTTTATATATATTTTAGGTTAGTTTGACAGAGGAAGTGTCTATGTTTATGCAAACCTTCATTTATAATCAAAATTTATATATCTTCATTTATACAAAATCAAATTTAATAATGTCATTATGTTAATTAATTTTGCTAATTTTAAAACACAATCCTCACAAGGGTAAGCCTATTGAAGATATAACAACTTCATTTTTCTAATGTAGTTATTTATGTTAATTTGTAGTACGTTTTGAAAAAGAGTACAATAAAATCGAAAGCTTAACAAACCTAGAAGAGTTTTACTTAAAGGCCAATATTGACTACTAAACCCAAGATATCCGTATATATTACTCACATAGTCACTAAAGCCCTTTCTAAGAATATATATATATATATATATATATATATATATATATATATATATATATATATTGTATATATAAATATATATATATATATATATATATATAAAATATATAATATATATATATATATATATATATATATATATATATATATATATATATATATATATATATCGGAAAAAGGAGTACGACCGTCAATCCAATATATATATATAAGGATCACTCAGACGAGTGGTGGGTTCTTATATCGGTCTCTAGGTGGAGAAATAAAAGACAAAGTTGATAGGGTACTTTATCTATTTTGAAGACGTTTCGCTTTCGAGTTTTGAAAGCATCATCAGTTCATCTAAAAAATTATTACAATATGAGAACCACACAATCATGGAAACGATGTTAATTGTTACCTTAAAAAGATATGTAGCAGTCAATGTTATTAACAAATATGTGAATGAAACTAAGTAAATGGACATAGTACGCTGATCTTGTATAAACAGTTAAGCAACTAACAACATATATGAACTTGTAAAAAATTAGCACAGCAATTGACCATGTGGTCCAAAATACATTCAATGTTATTTAATGTTAATAAGTGAGAAAGAACCAAGACAATCATAAATAACTTCCAACTATTTAATGGATATTAAGCTTTGATTTTAACTTTAGGTAGCATTATAAGTAATATTAATAAAATTCTAAAAAATAGTGAATATGAAGTTACCGATTCACGGCGACATCCATAGGGCTTTGATCGGTAACTTCATATTCACTATTTTTTAGAATTTTATTAATATTACTTATAATGCTACCTAAAGTTAAAATCAAAGCTTAATATCCATTAAATAGTTGGAAGTTATTTATGATTTTCTTGGTTCTTTCTCACTTATTAACATTAAATAACATTGAATGTATTTTGGACCACGTGGTCAATTGCTGTGCTAATTTTTTACAAGTTCATATATGTTGTTAGTTGCTTAACTGTTTATACAAGATCAGCGTACTATGTCCATTTACTTAGTTTCATTCACATATTTGTTAATAACATTGACTGCTACATATCTTTTTAAGGTAATAATTAACATCGTTTCCATGATTGTGTGGTTCTCATATTGTAATAATTTTTTAGATGAACTGATGATGCTTTCAAAACTCGAAAGCGAAACGTCTTCAAAATAGATAAAGTAGCCTATCAACTTTGTCTTTTATTTCTCCACCTAGAGAGCGATATAAGAACCCACCACTCGTCTGAGTGATCCTTATATATATATATATATATATATATATATATATATATATATATATATATATATATATATATATATATAGGTAGAGGTATATTAGGAATTATTTGAAAACTCATATATTTTTTTAAACTTTGCAAATGTTTGTATTAGCGTTAATTATATTATTTATTATATTATTTGCGTTAATTTTGATGTTTTGCTTTCCACTTCGGCAATCGATCTCAAATTATCGATAAAAAATTCTCAAAAAATAAATATTTTAAGATTGACTTCCGAGGTGGAAACCGAAACGTCAAAATAAACGTATTTTAAAATAAACTTGTGACTAATTTTCGATAAAACTGAAAATAATATTAAAAGGCAACAAGAAATAGCTTTAGAACATATAGACAAATTTGCAAAACTCTAATACGTAAAAAATATGAAGGGATCCAAAAAAATCACAAAATGTATTTCTGCTTTCTCGCGGATAAAAAATCGGCTTCTTTTTGTCTCATTACCATCTTATTTATATATGATAATCAGCAATAAAACCTCAGTTATAAATTGAGACGTTGATCCCAATAGTGGCCCAACCCACAAAATTTCACTTTTCAGCAGAAACGGCCTATACATATTGCGAAGTTTTTAATACAATAATAGCTCAACCCTAATTTAGTTCTCCAACCAAGAGATGTCAGTGTACTTCACTTTTGCATTTATATTATTTAGACAATTTATAGTGTAAGCACAGCCTAAACCACTTTGGGCCACTTTTGCATTCTAATTTAATCTGTAATTCAGAATCAGTTGTATTTAAAAGTTTATTAATAATAGTTTCTGACTATGAATATTATTCAGGTAATTAAATGCATACTTTTTATCACAACTGCTGTCGACATCAATAATAGATACTCTTAATTTGGAGTTGCTTTATCATATCAATAAGTTTTTGTGGGGTTTATAAAAAAGTAATTTTGTCTTCTAAACTAACTATTTGAGTGTTGAACTTTAAGTGTTAATTGATGAATATGTCAATTTTAGAATTGAAGCAATCTTTTTAAAATACTGTTTCAAAATATGAACCGGTATTGTGCAAAATCCTAATAAAACATATATATATATATATATATATATATATATATATATATATATATATATATATATATATATATATATATATATATATATATATATATATATATATATATATATATATATATATATATATATATGGTAACAAAATATCATAAGACACCACGAAGATAAAACTCGAAAGCTTTAAGGATAACTCCACAACTGAAAAAATCAGAAACACATGTATCACAGAAAGTGATGGAGCAAAAGAAAGCTGGGCAAACATTAAATCTAATATCTTAGTCTCAGCCAAGAAAGTTCTTGGTACAAGAAACATAAACAAAAATAAATCGTTCCCAACGCCAAGAACTCCATAGTTCTGTACAGAAGTGAAGGAAAATGTAAAGAAAAGAAAAAAGCTTACCTGAAATACATGTCAACCAAAACACAAGAGTCATACCGTAATTACAAGACAATTATAAACGAAACACATGCACTTGTAGGAAAAATAAAAAATGTTCACTGGAAACATTTATTATAAATGTGAATATTAAAATTATTAAATACAAAAAAATACCGGAAGAATGGAAAACGAGCGAACTAATTCCGCTATTTAAAAAGAAAATAAAAAACAGCCAGAAAACTGCATAGGTAGGGAAGAGGTGGGATAGTTGATCCTGGTGGGATACTTGATCCCCATGTAAATTTGGCGCCAAATTATATCCTATTACTGTTCTGTTGACCCACTTGCGTAGAGGCCATACTGTCTACTTTGTTTTGACAAATAACTGCTACTTCAGAACACGCTTGTCATTTTAATCAAGATTATTCTATTTTGTGATATTGAAAGTTTATTTTACGCGTGCGAGGTAAGTTATAACAACTTTAATGCGTTTAGTTTATAATTATACTGCCCAAATATGTAAAACATTTATACTTTTATCATCGAGCCAAAAGATAAAAGAGGGAATCTAAAGGTAGTGGGGACAAAAATATTGTTAGACAGGAAGTGCTATCTTGAGAGGCCACTTTCAACAAGGAAAGACAGTCTCTTTCCTTGTTTGAGAAGTCAAATTTAGTTTGGTTGTTATTGTTTGTCCCAACTGTCACATGAAATTTTATTTATATTGAAGTTTTTTACCAATTGTGTCACTTTTTAGACTATTATAGTTAATATTTAATTAAAACTTTCTCGTCTAAAAAATATTTTATAGCTATTGTTAATAAGTGTTGGAAAATTTAAATTTAGCGCCTTTGCATTTCCGGATATGTCCGCCATCAGAGGCCACTTTTTTGGTCTCCTTTTCATAACGATTAGATTCCCTCTTTTATCTTTTTGCTCGATGACTTTTATTCACTAAATACTAAAACATTGGTATTTAAATTGTAACTGTTTTAACATAAAACTTGCACTTGTTAGAAAAATGTCATTGCAGGGATAGTTGATCCTATTAAATAGGGGATACTTTTGATCCCAGAATTAAGTATTCCACCAACGAGGTGAACTGGTTACGCTGTGTGCTGGCATCAATTCTGCAGGGGGTCACATGCCTCCTCACATGATATGGCAAAAAACTGGCAGCACAGATTTTCTAAGCCATGCACCTCCTGACAGCAATGCAACAACATATCCCAGTGGATAGATGACTTGCTCTGATTTTCTGAAGTTTTTGGAACACTTTGTTCGTTTTGCTCAACCAAGCCTAGATCAGAAACATTTAATTGTTGTAGACAACCATGGGAGCCAAGAAACAGCAAATGAGAGCAGCGCAACACAGGAAGAAAACATCGACTCAGACTGAATTTCTTAGTTATATTATATTTTTTATTAAATTTTTTTGGGTAGATTGGGAATTACAACTTTCAGTTTAAATTCTTTACCTGATTTTTTAGTACTTCTTTTAGTACTTGGTACTTCAATTAGTTATTTAATTAAATTGTAAAAAAATTAAATATGCATTTTTATTCTTATTATCTTATTTTATAAAACATGATCTTCTTATTTTATAAAAATTTATTTTATAAAAAAAATTCATTTCCATATTATAAAATTTTAAACCTTGTTTCTTCGAATACTGCTAAAATGGGATTACAATCGTTTACCTCTAAGGTACAGATATACATAAAAGAAAATCTACAGTATATCTGGTTTGAGGTGTTTAAATTATTGGTTGAAAAATAGAGAAAACTTTGTCCTCGATTTTCTCCGAATTAAATATTATTCGTGGCTTGGGCCACTATTGCGTTCAACGTCTCAATTGTTTTTTAATAAAGCGGAGGATCCGCTTCTGAACAACATGACTCATACCGTTTTTTTTGAGCTTTTTGTTCAGCTTTTAATACCCAAATAGTTTTATTAAACTCATCTTTAATTTTGGCTATCTCATTATCCTTCTGCTTTAGCAAACCTTCAAACTTTTTTGTTATTTCAAGGTCTCTACTGTCCAGCAATATTCTCAAATTCTCTAGTTCACTACTATATTTATTTTGACTATTACAGTTGCAAGCAGTAAAGTTTTTACTAAGGACTTCAATGGATGCTTTACATTTGTCCAATCTACTTTGTGTAGCATCCCAGGTGTGTTTTAGAGCTACAATTTCCGTATGTAGATCTTTAACATCTTTTGTTGTATTCTTAGCAGTTTTAGTAAGTTGAAGTAAGCCTTTTGTAACATTTTCTGTCTGTTTGCTATTTAGTTCTATTTTTAAATTCACGTCTTTCATATCTGTTCCTAGCTGTTCTAAAGATTGTTTAAATTTAGAAGAAGTACCATCTAAAGATTTTTCAAGATTTAAAATACGGTCTTTATTACTGCTTATTATTTGAACATTGGATTCAAGTTTTACCGAAAGATTCTTAAGGATTAAATCAACATTACTACTCCTTACATCTAGTTTATCGATTCTTGTAGATAAATCATCTGCTTTAGAAGAAATAAATGTCATTTCTGTTGTACACGTTTCGTTTAAACTAATAAACTTTTTCAAAATATTTTGGTTACTTAGAGTATAATTCTTCTTTAAATCTACAGTGTCTAAAAGTAATTTTTGTATTTCTTTATTGCTATCAGAAATAGATTTATTTACTTCCTTCAAATATGGATCTACCGCTATAATCATTCTATCCTTGAGTGTTTTTTGAATATTGTTAATAACTACCTCAGTGTTAGAGAAATCATTTTTAAATAAGTTTAGTTCATTTTGCACTACGGCTATGTTACCCTGAGTTAGTTTTTCTAAATTTTTAAGGGTACTTTCTAACAGTAATATTTTTTTCCAAGAAGAATTTGCTTCTGAAGACATGGATTCATTTAAGTTACTTATATGTTTATTAATGATTGTTTCGCTCGCATTTATATTCTTATATATATTTTTGGACAGAGTTTCAATAGCATCTTTAATTTTTTCTACTTGATTTTTTGTATCTGTTAAATGTAAATTATTATTATTTAATTCCTCGTCAAATTTTTTGTTTTCTGTTATAATATTATTTATTTTCTCTCTAAAATTTTTCTCAATTTTTTTAATTTCTGCGTAATTATTTTTACCTGAAGTCATTTCATTAGATATAAGTTCTTTTATATCATCGACTGACTTATTTATGTATTTTTCAAGACTTGCGAAACGTTGTACGTAATTTTTGTTTTCGTCCTTTAACAATTTTAACTCCGGGTTAAAATCATTTTCAAAATGTTTGGTAATACCTTTAATAACTTGATGAAGATTGGTAATGTTTTTAAACACTTCTGTTAATTGAGATCCTGTATTTCTATAAAATAGTTCGCTTTCTTTTTTGTACCTATTTATAAGATTTTCAGTAAAATTTTTAGCCTCCTCAGACGTTTGTTTACTGTGGTTTAAAAATTCAAATCTTTTGTTAATATTATCAGTAGATGTCAAAAGTGTTGTATTTATTCTTGATATATTGTTTTCTACGACTTTCTGTTGTCGCAAATATTCTTCAACTGTCTTTTTCAAATGATCTAAAGATTGGTGAACATCCTGGACATCTTTTTTACATTCAGCGCTCTTTGTAAATAGTTTTTCAACTGTTTTATTCGTGACATTCAAAACATTTTTTTCAAAGCTATGTGAAAAATCTTGCAGTGTGTCATTAACATTGATTAAATTCTGTTTTAATTTTGCTATTTCTTCGCTGTCAGTATGGGTTGCTTTTTCAAAAACTGTATTAAATAACCCCAACTTTGTTTGAATATCTTTAATTGTGTTTTCAGATGTGCTTAGTTTATTTACCCAAGAGTTTTCTAAAGATTCCATATCTTTTTCTAGCTTTTCAGATGTAGCTGTTATATTTTTCAGTGTCGTTTTCTTGACGTCATCCAATAGGTTGGAATAATCTTGTTTAAGTTTGTATACATCATTTTTGAAGTTATCAATTTTGATTTCAGCAAATTTTAGTTTAGGATTAATTTTGACAGCAATTTCGGTTTCTATGGATGACAGACGTTTGCCTAGTAATTTGTCTATAGAAATAATTGTTTTTTCGAGTTTATCAATATTAACTTCCAGATTTATATTAATATTATCACTGTTGTTTTTATATCGTTTCAGCTTTGTATCCAGATCCTTAATATCCGATTTATGTATCACAGAAATTTTATCCAATTCCTGGTTTATTGTCTTTTTTAAATCCTTATAAGAATTCTCTTCGTTTTTTCTCACATTTTGTATTTCATCGAAACAAGTCTTGATCTTGGTATTTACAGGTATGAATAAGGCATCAAGTCTTTTGGAAATACTGGCCTCATTCTGCAATTGCGCATCTTTAATGATTTTACTGACGTTTCCGAGTTTTGCAGTAAAATCTTTAAAGTTGTTATTAGTAGAACTAAACAAATTATCATGGATTTTTTTCTGTACATTATGATTATCTTGTAGCTGTTTAATATTTTCTTCAAGAGATCTGAATCTTTTATTAAAATTATCATGATCTTTTTTAGAAGTTTTAATATGATCATCTTGTTTTAATATATTTGTTTTAATTTCTTTTTGCAGGCTTTCCACTAAAGTTGTAGTTTTTGATTTTAAGCTATCAATGTTTGTAAAACAACTTTTAGTTTTACTTTTTAAATCATCTATAAGAGGGCTAAAAGTTATGTTGCTAATATGTTCTGCTTTAGTCATTTCTGTTTTCAAATCGCGGCTTAATTTATTTAAAGAATTATAGAGATTTTGATGTTTAATATCGCTACTAGTTTTGTAACTTTGTAAATCATTTTCAATTTTTTTAACCTTTGTATTAACGATGCTAATGTTTACGAGGCAAGCAGCGCTGGATTCTAGAAGGCCTTTTTTAATTTTCGTATCATATGCATTGTTATTTGCAGCAACATCCTTTTTAAATTTGTTAAACTGTACTTGCACTTTACTTACATATGTATCACAGTTTTTACTAGCAGATTCAACAACCGGTTTTAGCTTATCCAAAATACTTTTTTCTAGAGCCACGTTTGCAGTTCCTGCATTAAGGATTTGACTTTTAATATTGCCTGAAATGTTTTTATAATAGTTAAGAAATTTTTGGTCTACATCACTTTGCGAGTAAAAAGGAATCTTATTAAGTTTAACAACTTTATTCTCTATCGCTTTAATTGTGTTTTCTAAGTCTTTAAAATGTGTTTCCACACCTCCAATTTTAATAAAGATCTTTTCAGACTCCATCCTCTGAGATAGTTTTACAAAATTTTTGTTTGCGTTTTTTAAAGTCTCTACATTTGCTACCAAAGAATTTATTGTAACGTTAGTCTTTCTAAATTGTGATCCAAATACTGATGCTTGTTTATTTAAATAAACTTCGCTTTTTGAAACTTTCGTTTTTACATCATCTATAGCCAGTTTGTTCTTATTTATGTAATTACGATATACGCTAAAAACTGTTTTTATATTCTCAGCGTCAGCAAAATAGTTGGACAAAAATTGTGCATCAAAATCTAAACTAAGAGACTTTAAATCACAATCTTTTAAAATTTTTTCGCTGACCACACTCTTTGTTGGTAAAAAAGTCATTTTAGGCAGAATCCCAAATTCTCGCAATGCAGTATTTTTGTTAATATTTTCTATCTCGACTATATATCGCATTTCTTCCGTGAACCACACAAGTTTGTTATTACATTTCGAGGTAGTAGTAAGTCTGAGAGAAAATGCCTGGTCTAATCTTGGGGAGTAGTAAAACACGTACTGAAGTTTCTCTGGAACGAATTTCCAAATATCTACTGCGGCAGATAATACTGCTTCTAATTTTGTAGGACATTTTTCTTTGATCGTTGGTACCACATTCCATACAGCTGCATACGTTGGACTTTCCTTGGGATCAAAACAAAAGCCTCTGTTGTAGATACATTTTGTGCCGGATCTAAAATAAACATAACAGGTTTAAAAAGTTAAAAATTTAAAAATACGTTTTAAAATATGTAAAAATATGTTTAAAAATATGTAAAACTAAGCCAGAAATTAGTTAAAAACTTTACGGAATACCAAAAAATAAATTATATTTTCTGATAGAATATAAATAAAAGAATAGTCTAATTTGAACACAGTAATGTAAGTCCAGTATTTTATTGTTAACTCGGAGCCTTCTATATCTTAGGGCAACTATATATTATAGTGATTTCTCACCAGTATTCCATATCCATCGCCATTATCCACCAAGCATGTGTTAATCGATGTTAGCAAGGAACCTTGTTCTGGCGTTTTTCTAACTGGGTCATTTTATTTCATCCGAATTACATGCCCTATCCACCCCAGATGTCCTATCTTAATTTTTTTAGGATATCAGGTTCCTGGTATATTCTATTCTAAGTTCAAAATTTTATCGTCTTCTCCACACATCATTTTTATTCACTGTTCCATAGATTCGCCTTAGTACTTTTCTTTCGAAACTTTTCATTATTTTTTGTTAGAGTCCATTTCCTTGAACCATATGTTATGACTTGGCGTATTATTGTTTTTTAGAGTTTTAATTCTGTATTTCTTGATATAATTGTGGATTAAAGGAAAATATTGAGCCCGAAATCCTGCGGTAGTATTATTTTCAGTGTTAAGGAGCGCTCCCAGGTATACAAATTCGTTCACTGCTTCGATGACGTCGTTTTCTATAACAAGTGGTCGTAGGATTTGTGGTTGTAGGCTTATTCTCATATACTTCGTTTTGTTGGTATTTATTCTTAAACCCATCTTTGTAGCTGATTCTTTTAATGCTACATATGTCTCTCCAACACCGTTTTCCGTTTTTCTAATAATATTCATATCATTGACATAGGCCAGAATTTGCACTGATTTATTATATATTAAACCAGTGGTTGTGATTTGTGATACACGTGCTACTTTTTTTAGAACCACATTGAACAGCATGCAGGAGATAGGGCCTCCCTAACGCAGACTGTTATTTGTTTTAAAAGGTTCAGACACTTCCCCCCGAATTCGTACTCTACATTCTTTTTCAAGAGTTATTTTTGTTAAATTTATCAACTGATTTGGCATTCCTAGCTCTCTCATTGCTTTGAACATTTCTCTTCTATTTACAGAGTTGTAGGCTGCTTTGTATTCCATAAATATGTGATGAGTATTAATGCCAGCCATGACAACACGGTAGTCAAAATGTATACAAATAATTTATTTGTCGTCTGCAATAAACTCAATTTATGAGAATTGTAACGAGAAATAAATTATTGAAAATATCCAGTCAACAACATAAGACATTAAGTAAAGAAAAGTGCAAGAAAAAGTAAGATATAATTGATGAGCCTATTTAACATCAAAGCATAAAAACGAACCTCTGACCTTTGAAATTGCGACGTTGCTGTTGTGAATAGACTTTCGGGGTAGGCACAGAAAAATAACAATGTTTAATAAACATAAAATTCATACGGTAAACGCTGTCTTCTCTGAACTGTTGAGGTGGAAGACAGTATTTGGCTCAGAAAAATGGAAAAACATCTCTGAAACATTTAAAAAGTGATGATACACTTTTAGAAGGAGCGTCAAAACGAAAGGACAGATATAAAGACAACGAGGAAGAAGATAACATTTTCAGAAAGAGCAAGAAGTTTTCAAGAACACCAACAAGAACTCCAGAGAAAAAAAAATGACGAAACAAAATTTGATCAATCACTAATAATGATAAGCCACCTCAGTCACCTCACCGATGACATTTAGGAAATAAAAAGAAATAAAAAAAGCAAGGAAACAATAGAGAAAGTCATTATGGAAAACAGAGAGTTGAGAAAAGAAAATGCTGAACTAAAACATAAAAATATGGAGATCAAGGAGGAACTCAAAGAAATAACAAAAAACATAGAAGTTATGGAAAAACACCGAAAAATAAATACCACAGTTATGAATGGCATAAGGATAGACACATATGAGTAAGCAGGGTTAGAAGGAACAATCAACAATTTCATCAAACAACATATAGAAGTAGAGGTTAAAATAAGGAGCGCTCACAAGCTAGGCGAAAAAACATGCCTTAAATTAGAAAACCAAGAAGAGCAAGAAATGTACGAGAAAACAATGGAAAAAGAACTAAAAAACATACAAATAGAAGAGCAAACTGAGAACAAATGGGAAAACATAAAGCAAGTAATGAACAAAGCAGCAAAATAATGTAATAAACAAGAGAATAAAAAGAGATAAGACTGGTTCGATATAGAGTGCCAAAAGAAATAGAACTAAGAAAATCAGTAAGGACAAAGAATAGATATATGGAGCAAAGTCAAAAAGTAAAGAGGTTGCTGAGAGAAAAGAATAGACAACACATAGAAAATAAGCTAAAAAAATAGAGAAGAATTACAGAAATTAAGAAATAAGAAACCTATATCAAGAAGCTAGAACTGAAAAAAGAGGTTTCCTACAGAAACACATATTCGTTAAAAACAAAGCAGGAAATAATATAAGCGGTGAAGCTGAAATAGTCGACAGATGGAAAGTGTATTTTGATGAATTACTAAATGGCAATAATAAGTCAAACCAAAGAGAATATATGAAAGCAGAAACAAGAATCGAACACTTAGAAGACATAAAAGATAATTCACTTAGCAAAGAACAAATCGAGGAAATCATAAAAAATTTGAAAAACAATAAATGCCCTGGAAGCTATAACATAACAGCAGAGATGATGAAATATGGTGGAAAACTGTTAAATGATTGGATATACAAGATCATAAAGGAGATATGGATAAAAGAACGAATACCAGAAGATTGGATCAATGCCATATTCCAGTGCTTTTTCCAAAATTTCTTTCAGGGTTGCAATCTGATGAATTGTCGATTTACCACTTCTCAAAACAAGCTTGGTATTCTTTTACTATCCTACCACCATGAATAAACTAGGCATTTGTTATAGCAAGATCATTACGCTCATAACGTAGTTAATCAAACTCACATTTAACATATATTTAAGAATAGAAGAATACATTGATAAAAGGTTGCCGGTCAAGAAGTGTCCGTGACTAGTTTTAATTCAATTAATGGTATTTAATTTATGAACATTTTGAACGGCTATTTTATCTGCTATTTATTGCCCACGAATAAAATAATTAAAGCTTATCATTTTACTGAAAACTCTAATTATTATATATATATATATATATATATACATATATATATATATATATATATATATATATATATATATATATATATATATATATATATATATATATACAGGGTGTTTCAAAAAAAGGTAACCCCGTCTCTAGGGTAGGTAAAAAACTGAAAAATAATTTGGGTTTGCTTAGTAAAAAATTTTTGTAACGCCATCCGTTTTCAAGATACAGGGCGTTGAAGAAAAAAAAAAAAATTACGCATTTTTTACGATTTTGCCAAAACTACTGGCAACATTGTAATGAAATTTTATACGAATATGTTTTGGAAGCTGATACATCCCATGAATTTGTTTTTATATCTGATTCTCATAGAGGGCGCTAGTTACACGGATCGTACTAAGTATTAGTCAATATAACTTTTTTAAGAGTATAATTATTAATCAAAATTTTAAGTAAACTTAAACATCATTCAATTTTACACGAAAAAGGTACTCTTGGTAAAACTCGATACTGTGTACCGTTTTCGGAATATTTTAATTTGAAAATTCTGAAGTAATAATTGATGCTGGTAGTAATGATAAAATTCTAATAGGTATACCTCTATTTTCTCCAAGTGTGCCATGGAGATCTGACATTTATTGATTGTTATGATGATAAATCAACAATAATTAGAGTTTTGAAACCTTGTTATTTGTAAAATCAAATCAAAATGTACTCAAATGTTGAATACACTGACATGTTATTAACCTTAGGCGGATGTTTAGGATGTTCTAGTGCAGCTGTGACACGCTATGCAGAAAAGTTTCCTGGAAGAAACTTACCAAGTAAAAAAACATTTAGAGCCGTTGAACGACGTTGTCGAGAAACTGGGAATGTGAAACTAAATAAAATAAATTCTGGTAGACCAAGAACAACAAGACCAATTAATAAAGAAAATAATATTTTAAATTTACTTGATCAAGATCCAACAGTTAGCGTAAGAATATAGCAAGACAAACAAATACTTCTTCTTCAAGTACTTGGCGGATACTGAAAGAACAGCAATTACATCCTTATCATTATAGACAAGTCCAAGAGCTCTTGCCAGATGATCTACCGGTTAGAGTGGATTTTTGTGAAACATTGCAACAAAGGGCAGCCCACAATCCAATTTTTTTAAAAAGCATTCTTTTAACGGACGAAGCCACCTTTACGCGACAAGGTATGTTTAACTCCCATAATGCACACTACTGGTGTGATGAGAATCCACGAGTCAAAAGGGTATCATATTACACTCATTTAAAGTTAATGTTTGGGCAGCAACTTTAGGTAACACATTAATAGGTTATCATATTCTACCTGTAAATTTAAATGGTGATATGTATCTTGATATTTTAAACAATTCCTTATTCGAGATATTAGAAGATTTAACGCTAAACGAGCGAATATCTTTATTTTTTATGCACGATAGAGCTCCACCACACTTTGATAGAAGGTATCGTAATTGGTTGAGTAATCATTTTCCGAATCAATGGATTGGTATATGTGCAGAAGCTCCGATTCATTGGCCTCCTCGGTCATGCGATTTTAACCCTTTGGACTACGCAGTTTGGTCGTATATTAAGGGAAAAGTCTATGCTACAGAGGTAAATTTACGCCAAGAATTGGAAGAAAGAATTCAACGTCAATTTAATGACATCATAGCTGATCCCCTACCACCGTTTAGAAGGTTAATGGAATCTTTAGAAAAAAGAATAGTCTTGTGTATTCGCGAAAATGGAGGGCATTTTGAACACTTACTGTAATTGAATTTTATTTTATGTTCTTAGTCATTAATTTAATTTTCTTCTTGTGAGTTTTGTTTAATTACTAACTAGTTTATACCAGCATCAATTATTACTTCATAATTTTCAAATCAAAATATTCCGAAAACGGTACACAGTATCGAGTTTTACCAAGAGTACCTTTTTCGTGTAAAATTGAATGATGTTTAAGTTTACTTGAAATTTTGATTAATAATTATACTCTTAAAAAAGTTATATTGACTAATACTTAGTAAGGTCCGTGTAACTAGCGCCCTCTATGAGAATCAGATATAAAAACAAATTCATGGGATGTATCAGCTTCCAAAACATATTCGTATAAAATTTCATTACAATGTTGCCAGAAGTTTCGGTAAAATCGTATAATTTTTTTTTCTTCAACGCCCTGTATCTTGAAAATGAATGGCGTTACAAAAATTTTTTACTAAGCAAACCCCAATTATTTTTCAGTTTTTTACCTACCCTAGAGACGGGGTTACCTTTTTTTGAAACACCCTATATATATATATATATATATATATATATATATTAAAAATAAATAAACAAAATTTAAAGGATTAACAATTTATTATTATTATTTATAATATGTATTATAAATATATTTTTTTTAATTTGCACAGATGTAGGAACTAATACTTGCCGTATAATATGCATAATATGCCGTATTTCCACCTTTTGCATTAATGTAATACTGAATGCGATATCCCATGCTTCTTATAAGTGTATTAATGTAGTTCTAGTCCATGGTGCCCCATTCTTCAATCGCTGCTATTCTAACTTGTAACTTGTAACTATTCCAGTCCTGTAGTGTCCTTGGGTAGTGTAGTAGTGTACGATGGGGAGTCACATTGTCGTCCATAAAAATCAATTATGGAGCAACAGATCCTCGCTACAAGCGTACAACATGCCTAAGATTGGTATCAATATAAATTTCCATATAAATGTCCATTCATGTTACCAACAATAGGAATTAAAGGAGTTTTATTATTTAGCATGATGCCGCCCCAAGACATTATGGACACTTAATATGGGACTCTTTGGACAGCTTGGTTAAGTCTATCCTGTCGATTTGGGTTTCTCCAAATCATAATTCAGCAAATATCCGACAAAAGGCTAATTTTGGTTTAATCAGAAAATAACACGTTTCCCCATCTGTTATCATGCAAGTGTAAATGTTCATTGGCCCATTCCAGTCGAGTCTTTTTCTGCTCTAACGTAAGCTTTGATACAAACAATGGACTTCTTGTAAGTAAATTTACCGAATGTAACCAGTTTCTAATAGTCTGATCACAAATTATAATATTATGAGCTTGCTGGAGCTCTCTTCTAATAGCTGGGGCAGTCATAGAGGGGTTTCTCCGGGAACTCCG
Organism: Diabrotica balteata; assembly: GCA_918026665.1. Classification (NCBI taxonomy): domain Eukaryota; kingdom Metazoa; phylum Arthropoda; class Insecta; order Coleoptera; family Chrysomelidae; genus Diabrotica; species Diabrotica balteata. Next base: position 54,712,903 of record OU898281.1, read on the forward strand.
TAATTATAGGTCTTCCGCTTTTTGGACGATCGCTAACAGAATTCGCCTCTCGATATTTTTGCACAATCCGAGACACATCACTCTAATTAACTTCCAGCCGGACAGCAACGTCGACTTGTGTGTGGCCTTCCTCAATCAAAGTAACGATTCTAGTTTTGTTGAACTCAGATATCACTTGTCTATTCATATTGTTCACTACAAAGTGAATAAAACCCAAACCAATTTTCACAAATATCGGTTTTCGAAAACTGATGAACGCAATATAAATACTGAGAATCTCTGCGACGATTAAGAAACAAAAACCAAGCAATAAAATACATTATTTTAGTAGACAATAAAAAATCAGTGCAAAAAATTTCAAATAAGCAAAGTTCAGTCCAGTTACAGATAATATGCAAAACATTTTTTAGTGTGTGTGAAAATAATTAAAAAGTATTATTAATAATCATTTAATTCTTCTCCATACTGGACAGCCTACTTATGGGCTCACTAACAGACAAAAAATTTCCGATCTTCTGGATTTCGCTATAGTAAAAGGAATATCACATACCTATCACCAAACTTCACCTTTATTTGATCTCTCATCAAATCATTCCTCTTTCTTCATAGATCTACAAAGCCAAATTCGCAACTGTCCTAAACATTTAACACTTGCGAGAAGTAGTTCTTCATAGAAGAACTAACTGGAACAGATATAGAGAAGAAATAAAAACATCCATTAACCTAAACTTGCCTCTTAAAAGTGATAGTAACATAGAAAATGCAGTTGCTCACTTAACTACAGTTGACGAGCAACAGAGCAAAAAGCAATACATCTAGTTTTAGATATTTTTAAGTAAATATTAGAAAGTACTTGGTTTAGTTTAATCTATATTGTGAACTATTCATTTCAGGGAATGTGATTTAAATTCAATATATATTGCTATATGAACAATTATATGTTATGAAATAAATCATTAACAATAAAATAAAAAAAATAATAAGAGAGACAAAACAAACTTACTATGAGGAAAAGTATAAATAAATAGAGGATATTCAGAATAAATATGACCTATTCAACCTATAAAAAGGTCAAAGAAATGGCAGGGCTGCAAAAAAAACCACAACACATTTAGATAGAAATGGAAATACTATGATAACGACTGATGAAAAGCTAAAACGATGTAAAGCATATATGGAAGAGCTCTTCGACGACGAAAGAGGAAACCTTCAAGACATATCTTTCGAGGACAGAGAAACAAGTATAGAAATTACAAAGGAAGAAACATGGTATGCACTAAATAACACCATAAACGGAAAAAGCCCGGGGCCTGATCAACTGCCTGTTAATATCCTTAAAATAATAGAAAATGAGTACATGGATGTCCTCTTAAAGATCTTTAATGAAATTTATCAGTCGGGTGACATACCCAATGGATGGTTGACCTTAACATTTATTTGTCTCGCAAAAAAGATAAATGCTAGAGAATGCACCGACCACCGTATCATAAGCCTGATGTCTCAAACACGTAAAATGTTTTTAAATATCATCAATAAACGCATTTACCAAATACTTAATATGGATATTGAAGAAACCCGATTTGGATTCTGTAGAGGCGTAGATACCCGTGAAACTCTCTTTGCTTTGAACGTAATAATCCAGAGATGCTTCGATCTGAACCAAGATATTATGCACGTTCATGGTACAATGAATACAAGGTATGATACATAATGTTAAAAAATCGGATCGCTTTCGCGCATGACGTAGTCAAGACCGCTTATTCCCGCAACATTTGAATGTAGTTATATAGTAAAGACTTTCAATTTGAAATCTTTTTATATAATTTGGCTAATTTAATTATAGTAATTATAAAGACATGATAAAATTATGTTATTATAATATTTAATCACAAATAAAAATTTTAAGTTAATTTAAGTTTATTGATTTTTGGTATAGTTATTTTGTTAACATAGATATCCGTTATAAAACACGTTTTAACCCTTTCATTGCTACATTTTGATTTAAGACATGCCCAGAAGCGGGTATTTATTTTTGTAAAAAATAAAAAAAAATTATTGAAAAAGTCCTGTTTTGGATTAAGGGATGTAAAATTATTACTCAGATGTCAATTTCGACATGTGTTACGGATCCTTGCCATGCGCACTGGTCAAAAAATTTTCTATGCAGTGCTCGTCGACACAGATCCGTGACAAATACATTTCTATGAGTGGTTTAGGCCAAAATTTTTGTAGAAGAAACTTTAAAGGATGCTAAGATAATCTTTATTTTGTTAATAATCAGTAAATAAAATATTTGAACTCATAAGATTAAAATAAAAAAAGAACAAGAATAATACACTTTCCCCATTAAATTAACAAAAACAGGAAAATATTTGTGTTGCAGCAAAGTACAAAATAAAATAAACTAATACAATAAAAAGATAATCATTTTTCTTTTTTCCAAATTTTCTTGTGGGAACAAAATCTACAACGTTTTCTGTTTGTTTCAAATTTTTTGTTCACAGCCTGGCACGGATCTCTGCCATGCGCAGTGAAAGGGTTAATCATCTTTTATTACACGTAGGTACAGATTAATCACTTTCAATTTCATTATAACCCATCTAAAATTCCATATTGAACTATAAATCAGATTTTTCTTTATTGTAAACTATTTTGGTTTTACTTCAGTAAAACTGCTTGACAGTGAAATGAGTGACAGTGAATCAGAATACGCAAATCTACCACTATTTACCCATTTACAGTATTTCCTCTGCACAGAACTTTTAAATTTCAACGGATTTGTATACAAAAAGAGTGCTTATATTATTAGTATATGTATGAAAATAAAAATAAATATTTCGCCTGAATCCCCAGGAAAAGTAAAGGTTTTACGCTACTAAAAATATATTTTTTATTCAATTATAACCAAAACAAAACATTAAAAAAAATTCGATAATTTTTTAACCATAATTTCAAAATTCATGTGTACGGTAAGCTGTAATAATGGGTTCGAATCATTTCGAGCGGTCTTGACTACGACACACTCTTGGGCCAGCTGTCAAATGTCATGCGAAATATCATACCTTGTATTAATTGTACCATTATTTACGTCTCTTTATTAGATTACAAAAAGGCTTTCGATAAAATCAGACACAAAGAGCTAATGGACGTCCTCAAAGCAAAACAATGACCTTCGAATTATAACTAATCTATATTATAAACAGCAGGCACACATACTTGTGCCTGTACTAATGAACATACATTAGAAGAGTTCGAAATTAAAAGAGGATTGCGATAGGGGTGTATATTATCACCACTACTATTCAATGTATACTCTGAAGAAACTATGAAAACAGCTCTTGAGGGAGAAACAGCAGGAATAAAGGTAAATGAAACACCAAATAAAAACATAAGATATGCGGACAATACTATTATAATAGCAGACAACCTCCAAGACTAATAAACAAGTTAGTTGAGTTTGGAGAAGAATATGGATTATCAATAAACACCAAGAAAACCAAATTTATGAAGATATCAAAAACTTAAAATAATGGTGAAAGACTGACAATTAACGGTAGTGCTTTAAGACAAAATGTTTTCAAACAACTAAATTGGGCCGAAAATGGATTAAAAATAGATGGAGAATATCTTAACCATTTGCGTTTTGCAGACGACATAGTACTAATAAGCACAGATATCCATGAACTAAAATCAATGCTACAAGATTTAAATCACAAATCGAATCAAATAGGATTAAAATGAATCTCGACAAAACAAAGATATTAAGCAACAGCCTAGAAAACATCACGATAGATAACATCAATATAGAAAAGGTAAAACAATATATATATATATATATATATATATATATATATATATATATATATACACATATATCTAGGACATGCAATTAAAAACGAAAAAGAAAATCAAACCCTAGAAATTAAAAGAAGGACACAATTATCATGGGCTGCTTTTGGTAAGTTGAGCTTCAGTTTAAAAGACAGAAAAATCCCAATTCACTTAAAACGAAAAACCTATGACACTTGTACAGTTGCAACTTATGGACTGGAAACTATGGCAATAACAAGAAAAATGGCAGAACAATTAAGAGTAACTCAACGGGCCATGTTAAATATAAGCCTCAGAGACAAAATTCCTAACACCGAAATACGTCGAAGAACTAAAGTAACCGACATCATGGAAAAAATAGCGACATTGGCAATGGGTAGCACATGTAGCAAGACAAGACACCAACAGATGGTCTCATAAAGTGACATTCTGGAGACCTCGAGAAACAAAAAGAAGCGTGGGAAGACCTAAAAAGAGATGGATAGACGATATAACTGCTGTAGCTGAAAAGCAGTGGATGAGAATTGCAAAAGATAGGGAAGCGTGGAAGCAATTGGAGGAGGCCTACGTCCAACATTGGATAAATGAAGGCTGAAGAAGAACAAGAAAGAAGAAGCTTTAAGACAAGTTGAAAACTACCACTATCTTGGCACAATAATTAATCACACAAACGATTACTACAAAGAAATCAAAGTTCGAATAGAGAAAGCATGTAAAAACTTCAATAAAATGAGAAAGGTACTTTGTGCAATAGAACTAAAATTAGACTTAGAGTTAAGGTGACAAGGTTTTATATTTTCTCGACTCTGCTTTACGGGAATAAAAGCATGGACACTTAACGCGTCGATTACTAAAAAGTTGGAAGCATTTGTTGGAAGCAACAAACAACAAAGTCATAAGAAGAGTCAACAAAGGAATGGAAATATTGGAAACTATTAAGACACGAAAGCTGCAATACTTGGGGTATGTTACGCGTACAATTAATTATACAAGAGAAAATCCAGGGCAAGAAAAGTGTAGGAAAGAAAAGAATCTCATGTTTGCGTAACTTGAGGGAATGGTACGGATGCACATCAATCGAACTATTCAGAGCGGCAGCATCTAAGATCAGAATAGCCATGAGGATTGCGAACCTCCGTCACGGAAATTTGCAAGCTGGGATGCTTCAGTTTCTGTAGAATTTGTAGCCATGTTAACTGTATTATCAGCATATGTAGCGTTTGTTGTATTGTTCGTGGTTGGGAGATCTGATGTGTATATTATAGATTATGTAATTATATCTATATATTATCTATTATACTAAGTACGATTATATCTATAGAGCCATATAAGACCAATAAAAATAAAAATGTACAATTCAAAACATACTTAAGTCTTCATCCAAATTATATTAAAAACATATTTCGTCAATTATTTTAAGATAATATAGACTATATAATTTACCTTAAGTTTATTCTATTTTGTAAAGGGTCTGCTTCAGTCATATAACTTTCCAACACGATGGGCGTTTTGTGACCTTTAAGATTAAATATATCGTCGTACTTATCCTTAAAAGTTCCTGTTTTAAATGCAGTCAGACAATTGGTGGTAATATCGGAATAAGCATTTTTTGTATCATTAAAGAGACATCTTAGAATTTGTACTTTTACTTGAGGCACTTTGTAAATGGTTGCACGGCGTCTCACGACTACTGGTCTCGAACATCGCTGGCCAGATATCTCAATTAGTGTGCAGGTAAACAAAACTAGTTCCAGTAAAATTTTCATTCTACAAAAAAAGAGTTAAATTTTTATAATTATCTATATATGGAGCGTGTTAAAAGAAGCGGTAGGTTCGAATCTAATATATCGCGAAATTTATATCCGATCAAGAAACATATAAAGTGTTGAATATTTTTAAAAAATTTATCTAATGATACCAAATACGTACCCTCAGTCGCACCTCTGTGTATGGGACGGGAGGAAATTTAAAATCTTAAAAAGGAATTGTTGAAAAATGGCGCTATAATCGAAAATAAAAAACGATTTATCCTGATACCCTAGAAAAACTATGCAAACGGTTTAATATCTCTAGAAATACACTTCCAAATGAAAAACTAAAAAATACGTTTTTATTATTTTTCAAAAATCTATTCCGATTCTACAGTATCGGAAGTCTGCAAATTAATTTTTATGACAATGAATATATTTTTTTACTAAGAATCAAAATCTGCTAATAAAAATGGGGGTATCTATTTAAGACTTCAAAGTTGCCTTCCGCACCCCTAGAAGGTAGTCATGAGGAGTGGCATTTAGTGCCATTTGACAGATTTTTGAAAAATAATAAATACGTGTTTTTTTATTTTTCATTTAGAAGTGTAAAGTGTATTTTTTGAGATATTAGAGCGTTTCCATAATTTTCTTTCCTAGGGTATCATGATAAATCACATTTTTTCTATTACAGCGCCATCTATAATTCTAAAAAATATTTCAAATAAAATTAACTTATTTTTTATGAGGAATTCAAATCTGCCATAAAAAATATGGGTCTCCATTTAATATTTTGAAGATGACCCCGTACCATCCACAGGGGGTGAGGCTTAGGTATCATATTTCGTATGCGTCGTATATCTACAATTATTATTAGTGTTTCTACATTATTTTTAAATGTTTATGGAATTTCCTACAGATAACAGAAATTTCTGTTTTTGTCAAAAATTTAAGTTCGATAAGCGGCAAGAAATTACTTTGTTATCGTACTGACTTTAACAACCAGACCAATTTGGTATTAAAACGTTTTGAGTACAGAATTTGTAATTGTATTTAAACCACATTAGGACCAACGAATGCTGCATGAGCCATAACTTTAGTGCAAAATGACCGTAGCCAATATCATGCCGCCCAGGCGCTAGGTGTAAGTCGTTCAAAGGGGCATTCATCGCTTCAATCAAATTACACTAGAAGGTCAGAAATTGACTCAAAGAAGTCCGAAACGTGAATGTAAGAAGGTAAATAAACCCTCGACGACGACTTTATAAAGCAAATTTATTATCCAGAAGACCAACCCTATGTCCACAGCAACCTGTGGAATACTGCAGAGCCCGACAGAGCCAGAAAACACAAAGTTTTTGCTTGAGGCTACCAGACGCGCTCAAAAGAATCTGGAGAAGAAATGGAGAACGATTTATAACTATGTATAAGTTCCGATGCTCGTACTGAGTTTGTTTTTGTAAATGGAGGTTCTAAGATATAATGAAGTTTTAAAATATAACAACCATTTTAGATAAGCATGTAGTACTTTTTGCGCCATTCAAGAACGAATCGTTTGAGCGATAACGTGCATCTTATAGAAACGTCACTAATGATTAGAACACGTAAGAATTATCTTTGTGAATTAACCAGCTTCCAGACCCGATCTAAATCCAATCGAACATCTACGAGACGCACGGAAAAGACAAATTCCCATTCATACAATATGAGACCAATATTCACACCACGATATATGCAATGCGTTATAAGGCCCGATAAGAAAATACTTGGTATTAATAACAAATAAATATATTTTATAAATAAATATTTACATTTATTGTTCCTTCTTAAATCAATACTCTATCATATAATATAATATAATCATATAATAATTAAAAATAGTTATCCTAGGGGTCTATTAAATTAATTAATTTTTAGTACTAATTACAACAGAATACTGCAGGTAGATATCATTAAACCCCAAGAAGGGGAGATAGAAGCTTTGCCTATCTGATCTCATTTTTCTCTACCATATATACCAAGTTTAACACCTAAATTGTCTAAAATTTTGTAAAAGCACAGAAATTAGGATTGCAGTTAAAAATATTAAAATCTCTTATAGTTTGTATACCAAAACAAAGACTCCACTACAAAGTATTGAAAGCTCTGTTATTTACTCCATAACGTGTAGAACGTGTATGTGGGAAATATTACGTTTGTCAGACCTCACGTAACTTATCTCTTAGAATACCTTCTCATAGAAGTGATATCAAGAGAAATGTCATATCGCGTGCCTTGGCAGAGCATGTGATCAACGAGGATCATGCTTTTATTTTTTTAGAATTAAGAATTTTAAAAAGATAAATTAATTTACGTAAGAGACAATTTAAAGAAAAGGTTTGGATAAAAAGTCGGATTGTATTAATAAGAGGTTTGACAATGATAATTTAAGCATAATTTATAATAAAATTTTGTCCTATTAATTATTAAAAATTTAATAAATAAATAACAAATGAGAAATATTAATTCCGAATACTAGTTGGTTTCGTTTTCTAACCGTATTTGATTTTTAATTTATTATTTCACTTATTATATCTATAGATTTTTAGATCTTTTCATAATTTTTTTTATATATTGTTTTTTCGTTGATTTCTTTCATTATCCCTTGAGTTATTGTAGCAGTCAAACGATATGTAAGTGATGTCAAATTCACATCAAATAATTGTTTCGATAAAATTTTATTTAGTAGAGTAGTTTAAAATTGTAATATGTTTAATTTTCACTAATTCTAAATTCTTCATATTCATCAAAGTGATTGAATTAATTCGTAACCACGAGCAGTAAGCAGTTAAAAAAAATCTTAAAAGAAAGATGCCAACAAAAATATATATCGAAAAAATAGACCTAAGTGACACTACACAATTAAAAAAAAGCCAAAAAAAAATTTGCAACAAATAAGGGGAACAACACGACTTAACGCTGCGTATAAAAATAGATAATAAAATTAGAAAATTTTCCTGCAGCTCGAAATCCAAGTAGAAAGCTACCAATATGAAAAACCTACAAAGGCCTAATCATGAACTTTAAACAAGCGTATAATATAGTATAATAAACCAGCATGTTTGTGTCTGATTGATTTGGCATTTGACAGAGTAATCCATTTTCTGTATAATACAGAAGTTCCCGTAAATATCATAAAACCTATTGAAAACATCTACCAAAAAAACAAAATGAAGTCATAATAGATGGACAACTTACACCTATTATTACATCTTACATTCTGTACATTTCACTACTATTTTATAAAAATTAATAGTTTTAACATACTCAAATGAAATGCATTTAGTGATGACAATGTTAAGTTATGACAATGAAGAGATAGAGAGATGAAAAAGAAAAAGGTGAGACCAAAAGTCACGTTGTTCCCAAATGCCTCATACTGAAAAGCTTGAAAAAGGTTACCGAAGAATAAGGTTAAAGCCTAAAAATATATTGCTATGCTTTGTGTTACCCCACAAATGAAAATGACATTCTTTAGTCTACCAGCTCTTACTGAGAGCATTGGGATTATCATATTGGGAAGCAATAACTTTGTAAAAATATTCAAGTCTTACTGCATAGTCATTCACGATTGTTGGATAGTGATTAACGTATTGACCGTTATTATTTGTTTTGGTTTTTGTTTTTACCAAAAAACTATATTTTAATATTTGTTTGAGAAATATTTCTTTTTGTTATATTAACAGATTTTAACATTTTTATTGAACTATTGAAATCAATTCACTAAATATGGATGCATTTGTTGAAGAATATGAACTAGTTGATGAAAAATCATGCATAATAGAATCAATCACAAATAATAATGCCTTAATTAATAATTTAATACGACCTCTTAATATTATGCATATTAAAGAAGCTGTCAAAAAAATTTTGATGCCTTTGTAATTTTTTTATCTCCATGTAGAGAGATTTAACAAAAACGATAGAGTAATGATTTATGTAAAAAAGCATATTAACCATAAATATAAAATAATAGATAATAACAGTAACAAAACTAATTAAACTAGAAATTTTACTGAACAAAAAGAAAATTATTTCAACTGCTCTGGATAGACCACCCAGTAGTTGTCTAATAACATTCAATAATAATTTAATCTATTATTTAAATATTAACAATAGATCCGATGTTCATATTTTTGTATGTTATATAAACATTAATCTTTTAATTAATAAATTTAATTTTTTTGGAGTGTAAAGAATTCGTAGAGGGGTATAAAAGTATCATAAGTGAATATAGATTTATCATATATAAATGAATATACAAGTGCAGCAAACTCTCTTTTTCAAACTTTGAGAATAATCTTATATCTTATGTCTTTAGATATCATGGTATTATTACTGATCATTCCCCCATAGCACTCAGTATTAATAATTTTAACATAATAAATATAAATGGCACGCAATCCAAAATGTTCAATTATTTTATCTATTACACAAAACTAAAGTCAGATTTATAACAAGAAAATTGGTTTTTGGTTTACTCAGAAAAAGATATTAAAAAAAAAACATGGAATGGTTCATTACAAAACTACAAAATTATAAACTTAAATACTAACAAAATAAAAATTAAACAAAAAGGAAAATATAAAAAACCATGGATAACACCATCTTTGTAAATAAAATTTTTATAAATAAAAATAATATAGCAAAATGTATTCAACAATTTAAAAAACTTATGCAGATGGGCTAATAAATGCTAACAAAAGATTCCAAAAATCTTATGGAGATGTGTAAATAACTTCTGTGGAAAAACAGCTTCAAAAGAAATATAAAACTGTTAAAAACGCAAAATGATGAAATAATAACTAATAAAAAAAGAATATCAAATAAATTTGTAGACTACTATACCGATTTAGGAAAACGATATGCAGAAATCATTTCTGAGCCAACTGAATTTCGAGAAAATATATTGAAAATAAATAATACTATGTACCTATTTCCAACGATTGAAAATAAGGTTAAAGAAACAATAAAATCTATAAAAAATAAAAAGTCATCAGGACATAATAATATTAGATCTGAAGCTTTAAGAGTAATAACAAAACAGATTTCAAAACCTCTAACATACATAATAAATACATGTCTTAATTTAGGCATTTTTTAAAAACTGGAACTATTTTTAAAAACTGGTACTATTAAACCACTATTCAAATCTGGTGAATAAATATATTGTCAGATTATAGGCCTATCACCTTAATCCCAATCATAGGCAAAATATTAGAAACAATAAGTAAGATACGACTTACAAATTAAAAAAAGTCAATATGCTATCTGACTCTCAGTATGGATTTCAAGAAAGAAAATCCACTAAAGATGCAATCCATGTTTTAACAACTAACATCTACAAATCTCTTGATAATGCAGGACCAGCTATTTGTATATTTGTATATTTATCAAAGGCATTTGACACTGTTTCATATAAAATATTGCTAACTTAACTTAAAAATATAGGACACTATGTCAAACGCTTCAATCAAAAGACGTATGTTTGTGTATTGATCGGTTTTTAACCACTCTTGATTACATGAATAATCTTGAGTTTACATGCATTGGTAAATAAGTGAAGCGCAGAAAGAATACGCTACAATTTATTGATAAGAGGTGAATCTGATTCATTGGTAAATGATGAAGGCGTAATGGTAGTTAGATGGCTGGACACTAAATCAGTTTTACTTCTATCAAACTGCCACTCGCCATCTTTATCACCGATTGAAAGAAAACTAAAAACAGGCAAAAAATGTACTTTTGATTGCTCTGAAGCTATAGTATTTTACAATAAATAACTGGGAGAGGTTGATTTGGCTGATTAAAAGATTGCCACCTATGATTTAGACAGAAAATCTACTAAATGGTGGTGTAAAGTTTTCTACAAATTGTTGTATAATATATGGATTTTACATAGATATTATTTTAGGAAATTTAGAATAAAAAGAAGAAAGTTCCTCTTTTTCATTATTTAGTACCTGTACCCGAGCAATTGATAATTTTGGGCAGATCCAAAGCCAAAATTTAAAGAAGAGTCTCTGGTCGTCCAGGTAGGCACACAAATCACCTCACACAATCGTCCAGGTAGATCACCTTCCAAAACAAACTAGCAGTAAAAGAAGATGTTTCAGTTGTTCTCAAAAGAAGAAGAAAAGCCGTATAAAAACTTTATTTGTTGGATGCAAAGTCCCACTAAGCAAAAAGTGTTTTTTAACATTCCACTTATAAGTGTGTTTCAATCATACCTTATTCTTTAATATTTTTTTTTGTAATTGCTATTTTTATTACTGATGGGACATCAAAATCCCAGCAAAAATTACTATTGGGGCCAAAAGTTCCCACCTTCTTAGAACGGTCAAATGTAAATTTTATGACTAATTATATACCTACATAATTTGTTTAAATTAATTATTCTGATTATAAAACTGAATAGTTTAAGTCTCTTACATGAAAAAAGAAATTCAGTGGTGAATGGATAAAGAAATACATCAAGATATCACTTTTTGCAAAAAACAGTTTCTTTAAAGACTAAAATATAAAAGATAATGAAATAAAGATAATGTGGACAAATTATATAATGATAATCATCAACCTGGATAGATAAAGTATTTAGGAGAACGTTAAAAGCAGATATTGCTTACCTATGTCTTCTTCCAATTATAAGCACTTCAAACTAAATATTGCAAATTTTGGATTGGGTATATTCGTAAAAATACCAATCCCTTCCAATTTAAGTAAAAATGGTCCTTTTATCATACTTGGTTTTCTATAATTCCGGTGGTTAAATATATCTTAACTGGATAACTGACGAGATAACACTGCATTGATGAATATTTTCGCAGGAATATTTTTAAATAAAAAAAACTTGTGGTTTGCAAAAGACCACAAATAGAAGCAGTTGATTATATAACGAATATTCTCTTCCCGTCACTTAACGAGAATAACAAAACTTGTTTATAAAATATATTGTTGTCACATTTCTTTTTAAATACGATTCAAGTACAACGTAAAGTTATGATCATAATAAAAAAAAAACATGAAAAATTCCTTTTTTTAGTATTAAGAGTTCTACACAGAACCTCTGGAGGAATTCTCTCGTATGTAAAGTTTGTACATAAATGTGTTTATGGATTTTTATACTGACTGCGATATAAAAACAAAACGAAATTGGGCATTGTAAAACTACTTAACATAAGTTTGTATCTCATGTTTTTAATTTTTTTAAACTCGATGTCCAACTTATTAAAAAAAGGCATCGAAAAACTATAAATTTTTTTTCACTTAGCGATAAGACCTGTATCTAGCCGTGAACAAAAGAATCATAGACCTATATAGAGCATTGGAGGAAATAATCGTAGACCTATGTACAGCACTGGAGAAAAGAATCGTAGACCTATGTAGAGTACTGGGCGAAAAATATGCGTCGAGTACTAGACGAAAGAATGCAAGCGTATATGTAGCATTGTAAAAAATATTGGGTTCTCCTGTCAAGGAGAACCCAATATTCAGTGGACGTTCAATTAGTAAATAAAAGAAGGTGACATGGGACGAAAAACTGATCAGCTGACGAAAAGAAGAAGACGAAAGAGATGAAAAGAAGAAATGACTCGACTTGTCAGTGAGCATGACGTCCCTCGAACACCTGAGCAGATGCAAACATCAAAGGATGTCGGTAAAATTTTCCCAGCCCCAACCGCCGCAACATCTACTTTCAGTACAATCTTACAATCTTCAATTAAAACGCTTTTTCTCGTATATAGTATCATAAGAGAGAAAATTTTACCGGCAATATTTTCGACTGGTATGAAAGTTTGTTGCTTGGCATTTTTCTGCGAATTAAATTTTGACAGTTAAATCACGAGACGTCAGTCAAGTTAAAATTTCATAAGCGAAAATTGCCAAAAGGCAACAAACTTGAATAAAACCAGAAGAAAATTGCACCGTATCAACGAAACATAATCTTTATTTATTTTTTAACAATGTTAAATGTACAATTATTATAAGCTGTAGTAGCTTGCCCATAAAGTACATGGAATATATTCAAATGCATTCAAAACAGAGAAAGGAACTAGACAAGGTTGCATACTATCACCATTATTGTACAACATATATTCTGAATATATAATGAGAAAAGTACTAGATGAATGGGATGGAGGAATCACTATAGGAGGCAGAAAAATCAGTAACCTGCAATACGCAGACGACACACTTATACTAGCAGCGAATGAAGTCGAAATGATTACCATCATCGAACGGCTAAGCCGAATAAGTGAAGAATTCGGACTTCAAATCAACACCGGAAAAACAAAAATAATGATTGTAGACAGAGCAAATAATAATCTACCGCATATACGCCAAATAGAGATTTTCGAAGTAGTCGACAGACAGAGTTGTATACTTGGGCTCTCTCATAACCAACAATGGTGATTGTTCCTCAGAAATCAAACGTAGACTAGGAATGGCCCGAACCACAACTGCTAAATTAATTAAAATATGGAAAGACCGAACAATAACAAGGAATACTAAGCTTAGGTTGGTCAATGCCCTTATCTTTCCCATTGCTACATATGCAGCTGAAACATGGACTCTCAAAAAAATCGATAGGAGTAAGATCGAAGCCTTCAAAATGTGGGTATATAGAAGAATTTTACGCGTGTCCTGGACAGAACATAGAACCAACCTGTCAATCCTGGAAGAGCTTCATATAAAAGACAGGCTACTAAAAAAAGTAAACCAAGCATACCTAACTTACTAAAAAAAGTAAACCAAGCATACCTGACAAGGGCTAAAGGATTGAGGAGAAGGAGCTTGCCCATTGTTTTCCACCAAAGCATGATTTTGTGTATTATTGACCTGTAGCCTTTGGGAACTCGAAGGTCCAGCTTCATTTGTTGTTCTGAGATTCCAGCTGCAGATACAGTTTTAGAGAGCATGCATTTGAATGGCCCGTTAATTTAATTAACTTATGTTTTGACACACCTTGCTTGTACCAGGCTGACACAGCTGAAGATCAATGATAATGGTTTGCTATTTTATGTTTTTTTGTGTCTATCCCAATTTTTTCAGCTGAGATTTTTGTCCACTTCGATACGGTGTTGATTCCAAGTGGACAGATTTTGAACCAAGATCCATTCTTCCAGTTGGCGTGAACGATAAGAAAGAGTCTTTTCCAACCATTTTCTGCTTGCCAAAATTTTAGAACCGCCTTGATTTGTTTTAAAAAAAATGCTGTTGTATTTAATTTGGCCCGTAAATTCTACCATAACATTAAATTCCTACTGGAAAAAATTAATCTTACAGTTTATGGCCTCATTGCCTCTCCAAGCAAGTTCAAATGAGCAAGGGTAAAAACATTTTTTTGTGCTCCATTGGGGGTTTTCTCGTCGTAGCTTTGAATGATTTATAATATTTCTTGGGTAAATAATGCTTTTAAACTGTTTTCTTTTTTCTTGAACACTTTGAAGCTGCCTCCGTTTGGTATCTCTAGTAAATCTTGCACATTTAAAATGTATATCTGTGAAAGAGTCGATTTTATTGCCGTACACCGTAGAATATTTTTCTTGTACCATTTTTGTTGTAGTATTCCACATTGACTTTACAGACGACTCTTTATAATTTTCGTCATTGCCTTTTTTCATGTTAGGGGCTTAATACTTAAGAACTTTTTGCTAGTTCCATTATGGTAGTACATCTTTCAAGCGTAAAATTTCTCACCCGTAGGAACTCCGAAAATTGGGTCCAAATAGAGCTTCTGGACCACTGCTTGTTCAATGGGTAATTTTCCGGAACCAATTTTTTATTTTTTTACCTGACTGGCATCCAAATTTTGATTTTTCTTCTAGATTCATTAGATCTATCCAAAACCGATTACGCTTTGATTACATTTGTCAAACTGACAACAATACAATTACCAGACACCTTCGTGACGGATCTGTCATAATTTTTTCGCTAAGAAATCACGGACAGGAAGGAGTTTTGTCAGTAGGAAATGTGGTAGCGTTGTTATGACGTTTTATCAGTTAAAAATAGTCTAGTAAAATACCAGGCATTTTTAATTGTTTACTTGAATTTGATTGTCATCTATTTTCTATATTGGCATATCTATCAATTAAAATAAATATTACCTTGTGGGTATGAAATCGACATTATTCGACAAAACGCAGCCGCAAATAGTAAAATAAATTAAGAATGGAAAGTACCTAGACAGTACCTAATATTCTGTCTACTACCTACTAAGAAAATCAATCACCTGATTAAAAATCTTAATAAGAGCATGTAAAAGACGATAATATGCCCGACGTCTAGATAGTTGTTAAAAAAATTATACTAGTAGAAATATACTCCAATATACCAGATTACTTAGGGCTCCATAACATGGAAGATAGTGAACCTTTTGACACCATAGATATCTGGGAAAAGGGAATTTTAACCTATACATGACGAAACTGGTCTTTTTATACCTATATATTACAATAATTCAGGTAAACAGTCCAAAACACTTCGAAGTGGATGACTCCACGGAAACGTTTAGAGTTTTGGTAAAATTTCAAATCCTGTAGACTATTGAAGACCCATCAACCCTAAGTTCTCTAAAAAGCGCAACAGGTCTGGCTTGCACAGCACTTTTGAAATTAAACATCTATCATGAATGGGTTGCTTGTGTGAGTCCATTTCAAATAAGTAAAGAAATAATAAATAAGACTTACTCACAATCAATTTAATTTAACTGTCAGACGACCGGTTTCGCTTTCTACAATATGCAAAGCATCCTCAGGTCTCGATACAAAGTTAAACAAATGATGCCGGTACTCTATTATCATATCTATTATCTTTTATCTATAACTTTGTATCGAGACCTGAGGAGGCTTTGCATATTGTAGAAAGCGAAACCGGTCGTCTGATAGTTAAATTAAATTGATTGTGAGTAAGTCTTATTTATTATTTCTTTACCTATTTTAAACATATATGTCCGATTCTATCTTATTTTTATTTTTTATCTTATTGATAAGATAAAAATAAAAATAAAGTAATAAGATACAAGTGCCACAGAGAGTAATGAAGGGATTAATGTTGAATATACCTCTCAGAGAAAGAATTTCAAATCAAATCAAATCGTAGAAGAAAAACTTGTGTTATCGACGACAGTAAAAGAATTACAACGCTGAAATAGAACTGGGCTGGACATGTTGCCAGAGTCAGAGATGAAAGATGGACAAAGAAAAGAATTAAGGCAGTTTTTTATAACGGTTCTGTTTCTTTTTGGTTGGCAACCCTGTGTTATACTCAGTTATGTGTACTAAAAAATGTTTGAGTTAAAAATACACAAAAAACATAAGACACACAAAATAATTTTGACAGAACCAACGCTTCGAGTGGCATGTGTGTTCCAATGGCACAGTGTGACCTACATGTTCGAAGATCAAACCGATCACACTCTGTAATAGACTATCTGAGCCTCCGACCCCAAACTATAATCAACGACCTCTCCCGCCAATTGGCAAAATAATTTTTGTTCTTCTCATCGGTTGAGCGCCCGAAGGATCTGGTCATCGAGCCCACGTTTGTGGATACGTGGCCTATATTTATAATATTTAAGTTCCGCGAGCTTGGTCCTTTTGACTTACCTGAAAGGCATTAGTTGAGCCTAAAGGGGATTTTACCTGAACGGCTGCAGGTAAAAGACCTGAATAAGGTGCCTGAAGGGCCTTATACCTGATTGTGCAGCTGATCAGTATTAACTCTACTTTTTTTGAATTATATTGGCGCTGCATGACTGCTGTAACAGAACGTTATTAGTATTAAAAATAAAAATAACTAAATAAACAAAATAAAATATAACGATAGGGTATTTTTTGGGTCTTCTGTTACTGCGTACATTCGACTACTACTAAAAGTATACAGTTTGCCATCCTAATCCTTGTTTTAAATCTCAGTTTACTCTTCCGACCTATTTATGATGTTCCGACCTACTAATGATGAGAATAATCTTTCAGATTCATCTTTCTTTCTAATTATTTCAGCTTTCTGGACCGTTTGTTTTACGTGTTCTGTAAAGCTTAATATTTTGTCCAACGTTACGCCTAGATATTTGGCTTAATTTGACCATTCACTTTGAGTATCGAATAAGGATAGAACTTTGGTCCGCTTCTTCTATTTTGGTACATGATGGCCTGTGTTTTTTCAAAATTGACAGCTATCTTTCACTGTACATACCAAAAGATCTGGGTTGATATTGCTACAAACTATCGCTGTATCGTCTGCATATAGACTTAAATTCTGAGTTCGTTTGGGGTGTCTGCTATGTATATGGTGTATAGATATGGCGACAACACCGCTCCATGTGAGAGACCAGTCTCCCTGGCTTAGTTGACCCTATCTGAACTCTGAACATCCTGTTGACTAGGTATGACAAGAGAAGACATGTCATCGCCTGTCTTTAGTGATATCTAGAAAGGCGGCAGCTGAATATTTCTTTTCACTTAACACTTTCGTGATATACTCTGCTAGACGCAGTACCTGAAGTTCACATGAGTGGTCGGATCTAAATCGAAACTGTACTTTAGGTGTTGTTGGGATTTCTTCTGATTATTCTTTTAGCCTGGCTAATATGACCCGCTCTCCAGTTTTGCTTATTGCCGGTAATAAGCTTATCGGTTGATAATTCTCCTGATTTTTCGATTATTACTATGTGAGCTTCCTTCCATCTGCCTGGAAAATGTCTTAATCTTAGGATGTAGTTGATTAAATTTATAATATATACTATTGCTTTTACTGACAGGATCTTCAGAGCTCTAATCGTAATATAGTCTCCACCTGGAGTTTTTTTAGCATTATTACGCTTGATCAACTATCTGACCTCTTCAGGAGAGGTGTGGGTAATATTTATGTTCTTCTTTTATTGCACTATATCTTCGTTCCACTTCTGTGAAGTCGAAATCTTCATAAGGATGTCAGTTTTTTCTACATCCTCTTTCTATTGTGTTTTTCATAAGTTCCGCTTTGTCTCCTATTACGAACCAATTTATTGGTTCGTAATATCTTATTATGCAATTTGCAATTTATATAAATTGCGCAATAACAATAATTTACTTTATTATCTTTTATTTTGCGATTTTGGCGATTTTTATAATTTCACTAAACTTCAATCATTATTCTGACTTTTTATAAGCTTTGTCCATAAAATTGTACAATTATCTGTGACAATAAAGCATATTTCTAGTTTACTCTATTCTATACTCATGCGATATAAACAGTTATCTGCTAAGTCTTTTAAACATAGTTTAAATAACTCTTGATATACCACAGTTTCTATTCTATTGATAAATACCTGTCTCATGTATTGTATTGTATTTTTTATTTTTGACGAATGTAATATTGTAGAAATTTACATGAATAAATCTATCTATCTTATATTTTTTAAATTTCCCACTTTTTTTCTATTAACATATTACAACAACAACATTATATGTATATAGCTGAGCTATACATAGTATATATATAGCTGATATGCCCCCTACCAGGTCTAAAAAATTTGGATATGCAGACGACTGGGCACTTGCAACTCAAAGCTCCTTAATACAAAACTCCGAGGCAATCCTAACGAAAGATCTGGAACGCCTGGTTAAGTACTTTAAACAACGGAGACTTAAACCTAACTCCAAAAAAACCGAGGTTAGCTGTTTTCATCTGAACAACAAAATGGCCCACACAAAACTTAAAGTATACATTGATAACCAACTGCTCACGCACAACTATAATCCCAAGTACCTCGGCGTCACCCTGGACAGAACACTCTCCTTTAAGAAACATCTTGAGAACACCGCAGCAAAGCTGAGAACCCGTAACAACATCATACAGAAGCTTTGCGGGACTACATGGGGCTCATCAGCAGGTACACTTCGGTGTTCAGCCCTTGGACTCGTATACTCCGCAGCTGAATACTGCTCTCCTGTTTGGCTGAATAGCGTTCACACAAAAATTATAGATACCCAGCTCAATGTCGCTATGCGTCTCATATCTGGAACGATCAAGTCTACACCTGTGGAGTGGCTTCCACTACTGAGCCATATACCTCCACCTAATCTTCGTCATCAGCATGCTCTGCTTAGAGAATTCCAAAAGCTGCTTAACAACCCGCAATTACCTATACACACATATGTCGCCGACGCTAATTCACATCGATTGCGCTCCAGAAAACCTCCGACTAGAGATGCAATAAACTTGAGTTCCAACAATTTCCAAATGAACTCCCAGTGGAAGAACATGCAGAGCGACAGACCGAACCTAATAATGAGAAACACACCATGCATCACAGAAACTCCACCAGGTTTTGACCTCCCTCGAAAATTATGGTCAACTCTTAACAGGATAAGAACGGGTCATGGAGTCTGCGCAAATTCCCTTTATAAATGGAGGATGAGAACCTCTGCTGAGTGCGACTGCGGCGCCGAGAAACAGACCATCCAGCATATGATTG